>OV281346.1:16277500-17527500 GCA_923062675.1 Marasmarcha lunaedactyla | reverse complement strand
TCCAATAGCGACCCCCACTACGCAGATACAGTTGAAAAGTGCAGTTGAGTGGTAATTATGTGGTGCGATTGTTCAGCTGAGATGCCAATGATTATGGCTATTTCATTAACAGACAACTTTCGGTCAGATCGCAATAACAAATATTTTCGACGTTTTCTTCGACGGCCGACCGCTACAGGGTTCAACTTCCCCTAAAGTTATTGATATGTCTTTACAAATCTGTTTGGTGTTAAACCTTTCTTTTTCAAGTACACCATCACTGCATGATATTCAATTACCTCCATTTTTTTATTATTATATTAATAAATATATGATGTAGCTTCAAATAAAGGCCTTTCATGAAAATAAATGCTGCTAAATATATTAGTTTACAAACTTTACGTTAATCAGCAATAATAACAAGGAAACTGTGATTTGTAATAAAACAATCAAGTTTTATACTAACAGTTCTTATTAAATAAACTTAGCTGGAACTTAAACCTACATACGATACGCCTAAGGACACCCAAGAATGCACGGACCTCGGCTTAGTACGTCGTATATTGAAACTACCACTGGTTCGGAAAGGTGGAACTAACCTGACTTGACCAGTGTCAAGTATAAGAATATTCGGTTTTAAAGCAATACGTACATGATATAAATTTTAAAACTACAGCTTTTATTCACGCGTTACTGTCGGAAAGGTCCGACTAGTTTCGGACTCGTATGGAGTCCATCATCAGGGCCGAGTACAGTCGCGGCTGTGCCTCATCTCGCACTGCGGGCCGCTGCTCTGCGCGCGCGCTCTTATGGCCGGTTTACACGAGTTAAGTGGTTAAGTTGGTAACTAAATTTTAACTAAATTTTAAGTTAAAAGTTGCGTGTAAACAGTCAGTTAAGTGACAAGTGGTAACTTAAAATTTAGTACGCAAGTGATTAAGTAGATTAGGATTCGTTCTATTTTTCGTATAAGTGGGTGGGCGGGGCTTCTCACTTAACACGTTTGGACGTGATTATTTAGTTAAGTGCACAAGTTGACAAATCTGGTGGCGGCAAGAGCTCGTATTTATTTCGCATTTACTCATTCTTTTTTAAATGTCGGAGAGGAGCTTATTTTCAACTTTAAAATTTGTTGAAGAATATTTAAAATAGATACGTTTGTAGAATAAAAATTTAGAAAAAAACATGTTCTTGTAAAGATTTTAATTTCCGAATAAAATTCTTATCTGAATTTGTCCAAAATCACATTTACCATATATCTAATTACAGAATTGACGAATTCCTTGAGATTCATCACTGCTCATCTTCATTGAACTTATGAACTTAACTACTTAATCCGTTTGGACACACAAGTGACATGCAGTAACTTAAAATTTAGTTAAAATTTAGTTACCAACTTAACTACTTAATACATGTAAACCGCGCATTAGGGCACGGAGGCAGGCGGGGGTTGCAGGGGCTGCGCATGCGCGGCGGGTGGAGTAGGCACTGACGGTAGTGCGGAGGATACCGTTGTGTAGCGGCATGCTGAGCTCACGGTGTCATTGAAGAGCGGTGTACGGTTCTTCACGTGTCCGTGTTTGTGAAGTATAGGCTTCCACGCAGCGGCTACAGTCCAGCCTGTATCGCAATTGAATTTACACCGTCTATTTATTTCAATTGCTACATGGACTTTGCGAGACACGAAGTTTTTCTCCTGAACCAACACTCTGGCTTTATCAAAGCGGATGAAATGCGACGGACCAGTGTCTACCACATGGTCGACTACTGCAGAGGTCTTTTCATCCATCTTCTTCACACTTCGTATGTGTTCAGTGAGTCTCGTATTAATGTTTCAGCCCGTCTCTCCTATGTAGCTCTTACCACAGTCACAGGGAATCTTATATACGCCTGGACTACCTAGAGGGCCTTTGTCCTTTGGGGATCGCAAAAGTTGTCGTATTTTAGTAAAAGGGCGGTAAATTGTCCTTATACTAAACTTGCGGTTCAGTAAGTGCCTAATGGTATCAGTTACACCCTTTATGTACGGTAGGTATACAGGCGCTCGTTCAACTATCACGGGTTTTTGTCGATTGGTTGTGTTCGCTATTCTTAAGCTCTGTCTCCAATTGTACCCATTAGTTTCCAGGACAGATCTCACATGTTCCAGTTCCGTCTTTATGCTCTGTGGGTCACATAAACGTAGAGCTCGGTTTATAAGGGCACGGGGGACTGAAGACAGGTGAGCGGGATGATGGTGGGAGTCAGCTCTTAAGTACCGGTCTGTATGTGTGGGCTTGCGATATACAGTATGTGTAAGCCGCCCATGTGCTGCTCGTCGTACAAGTACATGCAAGAAAGGCAGAGCCCCGTTCACCTCCCTTTCAACGGTAAACTGTATCCTTATGACAGAAATTGATTGAATTGAAAACCTTCCGATATTGTTACGACCTAAATGAAAAGTTGATGTTCCTGGAGTCCTCAAGAAATATTCTACATTTTATTGAGTTAGTTAACGAACCAGCCCTTTGTTTTTAAACGTACCGACCTAATACCAAACTAAGAGTGTCACGTCGATTGCACGATTATTAAGGCACTGGCACTGAATTGCAGGCCGAAACAACTTAAGTGCTATGCCGGTAAATAAATAACTATTTATATATAAACTGGCTTAGTCGGGTAAGATTGATGCCCTTCCAGTTGAATTGTTAAAACTGTTGTATTATATAAATCTATAAAACTTTTTTATTCCAGTCTATATACGACACTCATTTTGATCTGAACTAACGAAGCGAACTATTAAAAAAAGGTAAAAATCCTGAACATTTAAACAATTTAAAATGTTTCGTGCTCGTCATAGGAATGTTAAGCTGTATCAGGGTTCAAAAAATAGTAACCTATGCTATGTTTGCTGACTTGCAAATAAATCATATCATAATCGTAATAAATCATAATCGTATATTTTGAACCTTAAAAAAATAATTTGTTATACCTTTCCAACAAACTTAAAATATAATTTTAAACTGCACTAAATATCGAATAAATGAACAATTATTATAATATTTATTATGGTTATCGTACATGTTTATTAATTTGAATGTAAATAATAATACAAAATCCCCGGACATACTACTGAATCGTCAAAATGAAATTTATTTCAAAACGACTAATTCAAAAAGTAAATATTAAAACGAATAGTACAAAATAATTAAAATGTATATCATTACAAAAGAAAAATTAATCAAATACAACCTTATACAATTATTTTAAGTTTCGAAAAGCCCACCCCGTGCCCGATCACACGCAAATGTGACCATCACAATAGCCGCGTTACCTCGTTGGACAGCTATGGACAGCCTTTGCATCAGGTCAGATCAGGAACGCGCACCTTTACACCTCTCCATAAGTTGACGGCCCAATTCTTTACAGAAGCTCAGAGCTTCGGACCCCCAACAGCCTGAAGTTTCGAATGCTAGCGGCACGAAGTCGTAATTTATCGTCAACATTGCGTATTTTTCTTTCTTCTTGGAGGCTGCTGCTTCGGCAGATGCCCCAGCTGACACTAGTGTCCGACTTACCTAAATGTGAGGCTGCATAAGTGTTGACACAGGTGGCATCCCATATTAGACACCGACCCCTCTGCCATGGTATCAGAGTTAATTCGTCTGGTCTTTTACCATCGGAACGACTGAGGCCTGGTGGTTCTAACACGCAGGGGATGTTGGCAGAAACCAATGCTCTGCGAATAATGTCATGCAGAGCATGGTATCGTGGAATTCTACCTGAACACCGACGAGGAAGGAAAGGAAAGAAGATTGACGACCCCATGTGACGACGCTAGAAAAGCAGACATACATCTTTTATGCGCCGCACGCCCAAACCACCGTGGCGAATGGGTAAAGAAGCCTGATCCCACTGGATTTCATTAATGGCAACTTTTAAAATATGCTCGATTGTGACACTGAATTAGTATTACTACACCGTAGAGTCCCACTGCTGGGCAACCTTTGATTTTTCCATGTATCCCTGTCCTGTGTATCCCGCAAACAATTTATGTTACACCGTTGCTAAGAGCTTTTGAAAATCGTATGGTGAATTAAGGGAAAATCTTGTTTAGCGATTCCAGTTAAGGTGAGCTTTTTTATTTGATTTTTATTGTGTATTCCTGGTCCCGGTGTGGTTCCCTTACTCTTGATGCCGTAGGAATTCCGGGCAAAAATATCCCCTGTGTGACTTTAAGATAATACACCTTGCTAAAGGTGTAATATTTTTTTTTATCGGTTCAGCAGTTTCAAAGTATATCGATTACAAACAAACAAACAAAAATATTTTTTAATTTAGAACTACAGAGATTGGCTATCGTTTATCTTCGAGACGGAAACTAATGATGACTTCAGTGTTTGTGAGTTTAACGTGTTATGATTCAACTAGGACTTAGCGATCAAAATCGATCAAAATTCCGAATTATGTAGTTCGAATTTGAATATTTCGATTTTTTAAATTCCGAATTTCAAAATCTCTATGAAACTAAATTCCGATTATTCAAAAACACGATTCTTATTTAAATCTCCTGTGACACAAATTAAAATTAATAAGGCACATTTTGAAATTATACAAAATTAGGCGCGATGACGAGCGAAGCGAGGAGGAGCAGTTAGTCTGTATGTAGATAATGCAGCGCGAACCGAGCGAGCGCAGCGAGCGTGCCGCGGCAGCGGCCGGCGAAGCGCCAAAAAGGGATTTGCATATCAGTACATAACCTATACATACACAAGATATAACTCGGTACAAAAAAATAAATAAACTTTCTCATTTCCAGCTGACTACTTGAATGCTCGAACGTATAAATTGATGTGCTCATGCAGTTTTACAAGGCGTTTGTTATTACAACTAATATTATTCGGAATTTAGATATTCGGGATTCGTATTTATGATATTGCGGATTATTAATAATAATTCGGATATTTTATGGTTCGGTATTTTCAAATTCGGTATATTGATTTGAACCATTCGGTGTTTTACAATTCGGAATTTTGAAATTCGTGATTATGACTATCGGAATTAAGTTTATCATATTTATGTAGTGTACCCTCCGTAATGAACTCCCAACCCCTTGTAATGTGGTCCTTAGTATGCGGGGCGCCTACAAAAGACTGACCCATCGCGGGCGGTCCTCGTCCTTAGCTTGAGCCCTCGCTGATAGCACCTAATGGTACGATTTTTTTATAAACTCTTAACCAAAACCTTAATTTAGGATTTATTTTCAAAATATAACAAATTGATTGCAAATATGTGGGTATATATGGACCACGAAAGGATCTATCTTTAGAAGCAAATATCTTAAAAATTTGGCCCAGAAGAAACTTTATTATTGCATTTTATATTTTATGCATATATATAAATAACGATACCAAAAAAATCATATATTTCAAAAGAAATAAGGTTTCTAAAAATGGCTTGTAAGGCTACGGTCTCGAACGAACTCATGCGCATTGACCCATATTGATTTTGAACAACAGTTCCGAGTTAAGCGAAGTCCGTATAATGGTTCCGCTCCACTCGTAGTTGAAACTTAGCAATCCTTTCCGAAATTGCGCAGTTAAACAAGTAAACGTCGAATTTTTATGACTTGACGACCAATTTGAGATAACATAAATTAGTTTACTGAAATGTGATAACAGCCGCCACTAAATATTATTGTAGATAAATAATTCCTTCCCGATTACTTATCCTTGGGAATACTTGGTCTTAAAGTTTACATTCAAAAAGTCATGTTAAAAATCAGTCTGGTTTTCTTTTGATGAGAGAACGTACAAATGTATTTTGGTCAGTTATCGGAGATCGAGACAATAAGATCAGAAATCCTAAAATAAAAATTGCTTGATTCATTCCAACGGTTTGCGTCTATCACTACACATTTTTTTATTATCTTGACTATCGCTTACTTATAAGGAAATTCAATCGGCCCAGAAGAATCTTCGAAAATAGCTTGCTATAAACTAACGTAAAAGATGTCTATCAATAACAAAAGAAACAAGGGAAAAGCGACAAAAACTAACCCATTTACTGGTCAATAATAAATTATAATGCTGTATAATGATTTTTAATAATAACGAGCATGAGACTCTTTATAAAAATATCTGTTATGGCGATAAGGGTATACTTGGAAACAGAGGCTATCAGTTTGATACAAGCTTTATTAAATGATGTCATCAGTCTCACAAATTATATGAATGAAATTTACGAGAATAGCCATTTATCTACCGTATAGATACTAGGATCCATAAGAAATAATCAGAAGTGCAGCACGCAGTCATATGTAATAGAAATAAAAGTCCATTGGTTTGTTTTGAATGCTACTTGGTTTCCCAATTCAGTGAAACTTCAATTGATGCAGACCTATATCGCATATGGCGTGCTCTAATTTTGAACTAATGCTATTAGAATGAAATCGCTTTTCAATAGTCTTACGTTAAGTTAGAGAACGGAACTTAACTTACCTGTCTCTTCGTCTCTGTTTTTCAATTGAGATGGAAATCATAGCCAAATATTAAATTATGAGAAAATAATGCTTCATTTTACAAAACGTCTTTATTACATTACATAATTATTACGTATGTATTTGAATATCTGAAATTATTCTAGTTTTGTTCGTATATTCAACGTATTCATTTTGTCTCTGTTGCTTTTCTACCTATACGTTAGGTACATTTGATAAGTTTAAAGAATTTGCGTTGTAGCAAATTTGTTAATTAAATAGGTAATGTTACATTTGCCAACACGTTGTACTCTAATAGGTATGGAATATAAGAAGAATCGTGTTATAATATATTGTATACTACACTATCTATTATTTAAAATTGAATCTAAGTGAATGGTGAATTAAATCTTCATAAAATATTTGGCACATAGTAGGTAGCACTGTTGCTTAACATGCTTTTTAACATTAACAAATAAGTTTAATCTGCTGTTATAGTAACCTTTGCCATATTATCAGCTTTTTTATTCAGAACGTAATATCAAGAAGTAATAATATCCAGCAGTTATCATCCTATAGCCTCATGACCTAAAATTGTAGGAAAACTAAACAAATTACGTATAAGTAGGTAACTAAATCAATGAAGAAATATTTAGTAGAAAAGCACATAAATAACTGGTTTGGTGTGAATTTTTCTATCCCGGAATTCTTTTACCTTTCTATTTATTTATTTGTTTTTCTATTTATTTATTAGTATATAAAGTCTATTTACAATACATAATAAAACATACTACATTTTAAAATACAAACACTTCAGATAAATATATATATATATGAAAATTTAAATAGATAGACCTTTAGCTTTACAAACACTAAAAAATAATGGTTTTTCCAAATATATATGTAAATTCATTCATCATTTAAAGTTTATATATATATATATATATAAACTATATATATATAATATAAAATTAATATATCAAAATGTCATTCTAATCTATCTAAATTATTAAAATACACAATTAAACTACATTGGTACACAGACTACAATACATTGTTTTACGAAGTTTTAAAGGACTTAATATTTTGTCGTTGCTGATTTCAGACCAATCCTCACAGTTGTGAGAGCCGCTTTATTTTTGAGATGCAAGTAATTTCGATGACACTAATAGATAAGTACTTTGCAAAATTTATCGAATTCTTCGAAAGAAGAACTTCTGTAAACGACGCCTATAGACTTTGTACCATTTGTGGTTGTTTTAAGAAACATGTTTAAACTTTTTCGAAATTGAGAGCTGAATTAACATAGGTCTGTAGATTGGATGCTCCTCAGATCAGATAGTTCATAGATGACCAAACCATAATTAACTGCATGACAGATGAAATAAACTTACTTTAGAGAAACTCACATATTGTGTTTTAATTTTTAAGAAAATTACATCATACGTTTGTTATATACTACGCAACACCGCATGTCACCAATGCACCAAATGTCTTAGGCATAACTACCTCCATAGCGACGATGTGAACATTATGTTACATTTCTCTTCAGTGATTTAGTTTTAGATAGGAATCCAAAAATTAGGTGACTAAAGTAAAAAGTGAAGAGAACACTTCCATCAAGACATTTGCATAACGGAAACGCGACGCTAAGAAATTTTTTCACATTAATTATTCTTAAGGTCCAATTGAGCAGATCTCACATTTAACCCATAGTGACAGAAGTGGACAGAAAGGGTTAAGGACAGGTATTGTCGTCTAGACGCGTCTTACTTTATTTCTTTACTGCGCTCTCTTATCTGTTGGTCACAACACTTACCTATATGAAAGATACCCTTAGTCCTTTTCTATTGTATATCTACCTTGGAAAATGTCATTGTAACTCGAGACTTACCTACATTTAGTTACCATTTACCATTTAGTTTTGACGGTCGCTTGGGATATGCAAACTGAACATATCAGGATAATCTAAATAAAACTATAAACATCGAAAATACATACCTACATACCTATTATTCTGCAGTCTTAAAAGAATTGACGACATCCTCATTAAATATTTTACCCAAAATTACTAGTTTGTCAAATTTTGCATAATTATTTCTTATCTACCACTCGTGGTACTAATTTAAAACTTTTAAGAAAGGTTATATAACCTTCTACATAGTTATCAAATACGTTATATTATAAATCATAAAAACATTTCAAGTTTTACTAATTATATACCTACTTAATATATAACACAGCTTATGTCATAATTTACAAAAAAAAAAACAAATAAGGGTAAATATATGTTAATATAAATGCTTCGACAGGTATAATTTTCGATTAACCATCGAACCCGATATCCAAAGAATAATTAAAATGGAAGCCTATGTAGTTATCAGCAAAGAAAGTTTGCGTTATGTTATCAAGTTATATTTCCGGATCCTTTTCAATAAACTTTAAATCATATCCTTTTTCCGACAAAATGCAATTGAAGTAGAGCATGTGATCAGTAAATTGGGTCAAAATCAGTCGGCGCAGCTCTGCTGATTGAGGTCACCATTGACACCAACCTCTGTTATCACCACCACAGGAAGCTGCTATCAACTTGTCGTTAGATATTTAACTGAATTTTTGCAATAATTGCCGAAATAATTTTATTATTCTGACCGAAATCATGTGTTATCGCAATGTACATTCTGTTTCCAGCTCAGATTAGTTGCTTAGTTCCGGCAGTTAAACAACAGATATCGTATTAAAAAAAATATTTAAAAAAACTGTTAATTTTCTTAAGTTAAGTAACTTAACGTCCTTACTGTGTTTATTCATATAATAAGTCGATTGATACGCATAGTTGGTAAGAATGAAGGAGTTCGAAATGATAAACGTCTACAGTATTTTTTTTAAACAAATCTTAGAAAATAATAGAGAGCACTGGAATCTGGGACAAACTACGTCACCCAATATGGAAATATAATCAATTACCAAAATAATACATTGAAGTCGATAGATGAAAGGATCTCTATATCCGAGTTCCGTGGTGAGTGTCCGCGCCAACGCCCGACCGCGAGCATGAGTCGGTCTTTATCGGCGTTGGTAGCACAATGAACCCAAGAGGAAGTAATCGAATGTTCCTCATTTTTACTTATCGATCTATGCTACATAATTTCTTGTTTTATTTTAATTAGAACCTACTTAGCCTCTTTATTAGTTTATGCAAAAGACTCGCAACCGCTCAGGGAGGGTTTAATCGCGTCAAAAACTCATCGGTCGGCCTCACTTCATAAAATCTAAATCTAGTGCCATCTAATTGTTACTTTAAAAATAATAATTTGAGTAAGTCAATGAAAACCAAGAGCTTACGTATTTAACTACTTATGCTATTTTTAAACAATGATTATACGTATTGTGATAACAGTTCTTAATAATCAGCATAACCTTTTTTACATTAAAATTCCATGCATCTGTTTTAAATGGCAGTCTTTATTTTAAAAGCAGTCTGAAAGAAGGATGCTTTCAAACCCGCCATGATTCACGCCGAGCCTCTGACATCATGCTTCCGTTGTTGCAAAGATCATCATCATTTAGGTACTTTTTTGCTATCTCAGTTCGGAGTGTCCGTAGCTATGCTGGTCAAACCATAACAACTGTATTAAAATGATTCGGTTGTGTTACTTATCCAAGTTAAGAAGTCATAATCCTTAACACTGTAACTGTTAAAAACATTTCGTAAATTATGGTGGCGTAGAAGAGTATTTGCAGTACTGTGTTGATGTAAGATTAAGGAAGCCGATAAAATTGCAAAATCACAGTCGAAATATTTAGAGCAATTATATTTTATGGGCAACCCTTTAAGCACTATTAGATGCGTAAAGGGAAGAGTATGAAAGTAGCACCCGTAGAGTTCTAAATTGTAAAGCGCAAGCGCGGACGCCTGAGCAGGTCGGGTTTATGGGAGCGAACGTTGCACTGAAAGTTATAGCTTACTTCCAGTAAACTGAAATAGGTCAATAGTTACAGTGCGGTAACAAAAGCTAGTGAAACAAACGGAAATATTTCTGTGCTATATTTAGTTTGTGTGATGGCAGACTTTCATGATTTCGTAGACGGATAAACCTGCATTATGCAAGCGTCACGTCAAGCATCACGCAGTTTCAGTTACCTACGGTTACTTTGTTTTTTACAAGCGTAAAACCTAAGTATATTTGAAACTTTTGCACTAAATTTGATCAAATGTAATATAGCAAGTTTGAATAAGTAGGTTGCAACCTTTTTTGTAATGTCAGTATTATTTTTATAGCAATAGCGATCCCACTGTAAAATTCACATATTTTATAATCTGTAAATTATTTTGTAATGTATACCTACTATATAATTAGAAAATTATCTGAGAAAAGGCTTTATTCACACGAATTGTTACCACAAATATTAAACCTTTTAGTAATCGAGCATGGTGGATTTTAAGATAAATTTGTAAAAACGGATGTAAATCAATAAATCCTTAGCTTCATTGACGCACTCCAGAAAGATTTTAATAACTATTTAGAGGCTACCCCATCATTAACAGTCTCGGTTTAAAACTAATTCAGTATTTGTGTCATCCCGTAGGTAATGTTAGTGTGCAAACACAAAGTACGTGTATTTGGGTCGCAGGCACACTAGATTTGTTCGACATCAACGGTGGAACAAACGATCGAGAACGCGTTTATGAGTTTGCGGAGTCACCCGATTCCAGATTTATGTGAAACGCTCGTTAATAATAAACTGTGCTATTTTCCTGTATCTATACGTAATGTACACATCCCATTAAAACCTATTAAAAATAGGACGTGGTTGTTATATTCAGTAGAAACTGATTAAAAAATTATAAATTAAAAATAGGACGTATTCATACTCATTTATACTTTGTTCAATATGAGGAAGGATCAACATAGAGCCTTGCACCCGGAATGTACAAAATTCTAGATAATGTGTAGTGTCTTTTTTAGACAACTTAGTAACTTACACGTGCTGAGCTGTTTGGGGTTGCCAGCCCGCTTCCCCTCCCCCACACCGCGTCAGGAAGTGCGAATGCACGTTATCTGTGACTGCAGCTCGCGATGCTTGTTTATCCAAGTGTTCTACGAACTGTCTCTCTCATGCAACTCATGCGCAGCTTAGGTTTTCAAACTATATTTTGACATTTAGTAACTTGGGTAGTTCTATAAAATCAATTATTAATTGCGTTGAAATAACTAAGATTTTTTTACACTATCTAATATGCTTTTAGATAATAGATTTTTAGATATAGTTTCATGACAGCATAATATGTCATTATTTATTTCGGTTTTTATTATTTCTCAAATTGTAAATTCTGTACCTACTCGCACTGTTTGTAACCGTGTGTACCTAAATAGTCATTAAGTGTTATCAATTAAAATTCACGGTTAAAACCAATCTTAGTTTTAATAATACACAGCCAAAGTTAAGTTTCTAATGCACACTTTAATAGGCTTGAGTTACAAACCTTAACCCGGGATACAGATGTATAAAATCCTATTGAAGAATTTTGAATCACTCTCTTTCGAATAGAAAATGACAGTAATAGCAGTGATGCATTTTGAGTCAACTTTAGGACTACTCGGGGCAAATTTTATGACAGATCTACGCTATTGGCTGTAGGCGCTACGGGGTTTGCTGTACAGGTGAACCAAACCGCTTTGCAATCTTGCAAGGACAGGGTAACATCTGTAAGTTTCACAACACGCCGTCGCATAGCGCGGTGTCGGTGGACATGCGCACGCGCCGGACGCGCTGCCCACGCGCCGCAGCCGGAAGCTTGCGACTACCCGCACCGATGTGCCACATGCTTCGTGCTATACCTATTGAAAGTAAGGAGATAAAAATACGAATTATGACTTTGTAAGCACGTAAAGTAGGTAACTTAGACGGCCTGTTTGGTGTTGAGATAACTAGCCTTGCCTTCCATGCCAGAGGGACCGGGTTCGAATCCTGGTAGAGGCAGATATTTTATAATATTTGCTTTCTAGTCATGGATGTGTATGTACATGTTTATTTAAGTTTATTTGTAATATATATATAAAAAAACAATATCTATTTGTGTTTATATATTTCTTATTCCGTTTTCTTTATTTATCCGTACCTAGTATCCATAACACAAGTTCTTAATGATACTTAATTTGGGCTAGATAATGTGGTGTGATTGTTAGAAATATTTATTATTATTATTATTAATAATACTCAATCTTGATGCGCCGCTTATAGGTACTGTTCATACTTTTTTGTAGATCTGCTTTTTATAATTATTATTTAGCTTACAACAAAAAATGAGCAGACTACATCTTTATGTAATAATTATACAAATAAGTTCAATCGAAAAGGATAATTCTATTTTTTTACGTTACATATAGACACGACTCAAAATTAATTCTTACATTGCGAAATATTGTTGGCTTGGCTGAAAATTAGAAAGTTTTTGATGACGATATCAATACAGATGAAAACAACGTGGCTTCATGATGGATTTTGAGTGAAAGGTTAAAAATGTGGTATCTAGTTATTAACTAGTTACTATATTACATCTTGCCAAATTACCATTACGCTTCACGCTCGATTAAAGCTATGAAGTAGTTGTACCTACAACATAACATGAAAGGGTATTTTGTTTTAAACGAGGGAAAGATTCACTCGGGATTGACAGCATGATTGACGTCATAAACAAAAAAAGTCAACAACAAACATAAACGTAAACCTTTTAAACATATATATTTTATCATATATGTTTGATTAGCAAATATATATGTTTAAAAGGTAATAATACATAATGGCATAATACATAAAAATATATCAACGATAAAATGTATATACTAACTTTTCTTAATACGATTACTGTTCAAAGTTCACACAGATACCAAAAAATTTGATTAGCACACAAAACCACACCAAAGCCGAACCTTTCTCAAGTTACACCATTAACTAGCAGAAACATGTATTAAACAGTGCTTCGTATTTTTGTGCTTTATAGATATAGGTCATAGTCGGTACACAATAAAATTATTTAAGATCATCAGCAGATGGTGGAAGCGGGGTTTAACGAGCAGTTAATTAAAACGATTCGGGATTCGGGAATGTGACTCGGTCTCCCCGTTTCTAAGAAATGCACTATATTATATAAATTAAATGATATATTTATAATATAAGTCGGTATCCTTTTAATAAAGGTATTCACAGAATTCGCAGAACAATTAAAAAAAACGAATTACTCAACTTGCAATATACCTTTTTGTTAAAACTTAAAAAGACAAGAGATTCTTAATCCATAGTTCATTAAATGGAAACACAAATTGGGAGATTCGCAGACGAAATAAAGTCACCACCATGACTCGAAGCATTGTGAAAGCCGCAATGGGTAGATTCGGGTTCTCGCAATGTGTAGGTACCTAAGTTTAGACAACTAACCTCTGAAAACTACGTTTCTACACGACTAGCAAAAATCAGTAAGTGATTACCTACCGCTTATTTAAAACAGACGTTTAAGGTAAAGGTTTAGGAATTGATGCCAAGTTTATATATTAGTACAACACATGAACCATGTAGGCAGCACGAACTCTAATTAACTATTAAATTGATAGATGTCATTTAGAACAATTGACTTTAATATAAATAAATCTAGAATGTAACACAAATAGTTTCGACAATTGCATTACGCACTCATGCAAATTTAGTGGTGCCGTCATAGTAACTGCAATTTGATATAGTTGCCGACTTACATGAATAAAAAGGCTGCCTCTTCATAGACACTGAATAGTTTTAGTTGCTGTTCAGCGAATTGTACGAATAAGGCAATGAGATAAGTTCTGTGACGGGGAATTTCACTAGGCTCTGTAAGCGATAGAATGTCTAATAGATCTTATGGTATTTGCATAGAATACTCCGCAATAGAATTTGTAAAACATTTGAACCATTGCCTACTATAAAACGCGTACGATAAACTTACGACATTCTCAGTACAACATCCTGTTAAACACAGACTGTCACGTTTTTATTCTGACTGGTAAACAAATCTAACAAAAATAGATTCAAACTCATTGCACGCTTAACTAGGAGTTCAACTGATTTCTTTTTTTTTTTGTTTGTATTTTATGTTACATATTTTTCATTGTCAAAATGTATTATCCAACTTCAATATTTTACAGTCATAAAGACAAAGACTACGATAGAATCAGATAGGTGCTAAGATACTTTTACTTTGGAATAGTTTGCAAACGAACACACTTTTCTCCTGATTGTAAACGGCATCTGTGCCAGGGCCGGATTTAGAGGTCTGGAGGCCCTGTGGCAATAAAGGAGAAGAGGCCCCAAATTAATTTCCGAATAAAAAAAATAAAAAATCAAGTAATGCGACACAAACTCAAATTATTAGAATTAACAAGAACATAGTCAAATATGAAAATTGTCCGAAATAAAATTATAGCTGGAAAATTGCAAGCATTTTTCGATGAACAATCGTTGGAAGATTCGATCGAAGATCGGAGTAGATCGCATTCAATACTGGGTAGGGAATGCAGTTCTCGCTCTCCAATTCGACACCATCAAAATCGATTACATTATAAGTGTAATCAGTTTTCGGGATTCGACGAATAGATAACTTTAATGAATTTTTGGAGGGCAAATACACCCTATACATACATGAAATAAGTTATTAATAATAAAACTAAGTTTTTTTAAACAAAACCTTAATTTAAATTGTTTGTACGTGAACAAACAATATCATTAAATTTTATAACAATCTAATTATAGTTAGCGAACTAAAAAGTAACGTTCTTAACCATTTATTGCTTTCGTGAACAGTTGTAAACATAAATCAAATTATATTTACTACTCCATACAAAAAATCCCTACCAAGACACAAATTCAAAATGCGTATCAGAGATTTTTGATAAATTGATGGTTTCGGATTGGGTGAACGATTGCGGAGAAATTATTTTTAACTAATTTGTGTACATATTTGTGTAAGATTTTACTTTGTACAAGTGTTGAGTTTGTAATTAGGGGTTAAAAAACTCTAATTTTTTTAAATAAAAGCAGAAAACATTCTTGTTGTGCCCCCACATTCTTGTGAAGGCCCGGGGTTGCAGCCCCGGTTGCCCGCCCCTAAATCCGGCCCTGATCTTTGCTCATGGACATACGTTTTATTGAATGATATTATTGCTATTGAATCAGTTAATTTTAGGTTTATTAAAAAGGCGTTAGCTGTTACTGTAATGTAATATTACTGGCTTCCCTTCGACCAGAATCGCAACCATTCAGGATACGTAACAATCGTGTTCAATCAATTTCTTTAAAACTATTATTGTTAAAAAAATACCAGGCCACTCAGTTTGGCGAAAAAAAGGTTTATGAATGGAGTTATGACTTATTTTGAAAATTCGATTATTTAAAAGTAAAAATATATTTGTTCGAAATTTCAATTATACTCTTAATTGTTTTACCAGCATTATAAAATGCGTGAACATGCGTGCAACGATTTTTTACGACTCCAAATCCAACTTCAACGCTGATGAATCGTTTAATCAACTACAATTAGCTTTTACGAACAAGTCTCCTTCTAAACAATATACTACTTGAATAAAGTGTTTGAGTGTGGTCCCTTTTTTTGAAGCATCAAGAAAGAAGCGGTCTTCCTTTGACTGCTGTTATGTAAGAAAACGTGCTTCAAGTGAAAACTTTGACTCAACAAAACCGGCGAATCACATACGAGGAGATTCAGCACACTCTGTAGATTGGATCGGGAAGTGTTCATTATATTTTACACAACAACCTTTACGAAAGCAGGATTACTTCGCGCTGGGTTCCCCACAACCTCACCGATGCTCAGAAGCACGCGTGCGAGGAATGGTTTTTATGATATGATTGATAAATTCAAAGTAGGTTCTTCCCGCCGTGTTTTCGGTATCAGAGGTAGCGGATATCTAGCAGAGGTATTGTCAATATGATCCAGAAACAAAGCGTCAGTCAACAGCATGCTTACGTAAGAGAAACGATCGAGAAGCGCTAGAAAAATTTTGATCGCATGTTTTTTCTCCTTAAAGGCGTATTTAGTATCAATTCACTTAAGAAACCAAAGTACCATCAATGCAGAGCGGTACACAACCAAATGCTTGCCACAAGTTTTTGCAGCTGCAAGCAACCGACCGAACACGGGACTCCGAGGCCTTTTGCTCCACAGTGACGAGGCGCCCACAACTTCGTGAAGACGTGGGACTTCCTAAACGCCACACCGGTAAATCTTTTGGGTCATCCACCTTACAAGCTCTGATATGGCACCGTGTGACTATTTCTTGTTTCCTAAAATTAAAAACTAGCTCAAGGGGATACAGCTTTCGTCGCCAGGAAGGCGCTTAGGAAGTACCTGTTGCAGACTGGAAAAATGGAAAAATTCATCTATTTATTTCTCAACATTGACAATTACTTGTTCATATTGATGTCAAATAAAGCATGACTCCACCACCAGTTCGGAGAAACCTTCCTAAAGAGGAACTGGAGAGAAACTTCACGGGTATAATTTTTTCAAATAAATGTAGAATGTCTGAAAACTGGTTCAGACGCATGAAACTTTGTACAGGCGTTGGTGGAGAGTTCTTTGAAAAAATCTAATAAAACAATTATATCCCATAAAATTTATTTTTCTCAAAACCTTCTAAGTGTGCCACGTTTGTAGTTTATGTAACTTAATATTACTAGTTTACAGAATCCGAAAAAATTATTTACTTACCAATCATGTATTGCATATAATAAACATAAAACACGAGCACCAAATTCTCAAAAGAACTAACACGAGTAACTAGTATAGAAAGATAATGGAAAACATCCAATGAAATTTATGAATGTGATAGCTCGGTCGATATACCTACCGCAAAGACAGTAATCGCAGCGTATGCGTTACAGAAATCTCCCGTAGGTACGAACTAGAGCGCTGGTATACCTACATTACTTAATTTACTTGCACTTAATTAACTACATGACCTACAATAATTAAAAAAAAGCTGACAAAAAATTCAGTCATGTCGATAAAAGTTTCCTGTCTTATATACGCTCAAGCAGTAGGAATGCGTTTACATTTATTTATTTATTTATACACACACATATAAATACAATAAAAGAAAGAAGAAGAAAACGGAATATTATGTACAAAGGTGCTGCTTATTTCCTAGGAAATTTCTTCCAGCAGACCTGTGACTGGAGAGTTTCGTATAAAGCAAATAAGTGTGCCATTATAAATACAAAACATTGCATAAGTACAATTTATAAATATATTTACTCATATAAAAAAAAATATATATACAAAGATGCATACATACCCCTAAACCAGTACACACGTATAGTATACTCGTAGATTACAACGATGAACTCTTTAGCAAAGTGATAAATATAAAAATTTCTTTTTACATTCTAAAAAGAAGTGATACAACTTAAAGTTGTAGGCGTATAAAGCAACTGACATCTTATGTTTTCACAGGTAGTATGCAACCAGACACGATGCGACTGCGCTGGGATCAAAGGCGACCGAGGTGACATGGGGCCCCCGGGCATCCAAGGGCCACAGGGTGATTACGGTGACGACGGCCCCCAGGGGCGCCCGGGCTTCTTCGGCGAACCCGGTGACTGGGGCGAGCGAGGCGACTTCGGCGATAAGGGCGAAAGGGTACGTTAGCTATCAGTTAAACGATGTCAAAACATCAAGATGATCGCACAATATAATACAAAATTATATATATATTTGTTTATATCAAAAATGATATAAAAATTTTATATAATTTGTTTTATTTTTTTAGGGTAGCGACGGACCTTATGGACTTAGAGGCAACCCTGGCCCACAGGTATGCATCTTCAATCTAAAATATACCAACGTTGAATTAAGATATTCCAATTATAATTAGAAGAAATACTATCTTCTTCTTTTTATAGGGAATGCAAGGATTGGAGGGCGTACGAGGCTTGCCGGGTATCGATGGCTGCAGTGGTGTCGATGGAGTCCAGGGCAGACCTGGTATTCAAGGGCCTCCAGGAGACAGAGGTCCATCCGGTCCCTTTGGTGAAAAAGGAGTGCAAGGTCTTGCAGGAGAGGGTGGAGTGAATTCACGGGGAGCAAAGGGAGACCAAGGCGAGTATGGACGTCCTGGTGTACCTGGCATTGTTGGCCCCATGGGCTGGCCGGGAGACAGTGGATCGCCAGGCGAACAAGGAGAACAAGTAAGTGACCCAAAACTTAAGACATAGAGCATTATTCGCAAGTTAATCAATGTGAAAAGTGAATTCAAACTGAATATAAATATTTAGTTTGAATAACATGTAAGATCATATATGAAGAAGCAGATTTCCGATAACAGTCAATACACGTCGACTGTATCGATCCTGTTGTAGACTGATTTAAAAAATGATTTAAGAAATTACCTGGATGAATAATTTTGAAAATTTTAATTATATTATTAATATAATAATAAATTTCTAGGTATAATATAAGGAGTGAAATCTTACAATCATCAAATAAACATCATCGTCAAAACACATTTTTTTTATTATTTACATATGTAATTTTTTTAAAGTTGATGTATTGGTTTATTTGATCGCATGGTTAAACAAAATTTAAAATAAATTGTATTCGAATTTAATTAAACCTACGTTGCGATTATGTTTACTTACTTTACAATTATTTATGAATCGAATTATGTAAGCAACAATTTGTCGTGACTTACTAAATATAGAGCATCTTGTAAAAAGTATACTAATTGGGTTATCATTTTCATTAAGACATGAAAAGTTTTAATTGTCTCTGGTAAACTGGAGATAGCCTTATAATTAGGTTGCGGGAATTGAGGCCAAAGACAATGATCTTGCTGAAGAAATGACGGCCCTGCCCACCACAAGGAAGACTGAGCTAGCTGGTCAGCTCCTAATCCTCGTGATAGTCTGCGGGGGAAGGAACGTATCGCCACGTACTGTCACCCAAACTATCCTGAATTTCGGAGATTCTATGACGGACAAATGGTTTCAGCTGATTAGGTGATGATGATAACCAACAGAGGACAATTGTTGAGTCACACCAAAATACGGAAGAGCTGAAGAAGAATTTCAGTGTAAGTGACTGTTGTACCTTCATATACAATCTAGTACCAAGAAGAGCTGCGCACAGTTGCAATCGAGGCATGGTGGTAGGTTTTAATGGGGCTACCTTACTTTTGGACGTGAGCAAATGTACATGAACCGAGCCTTCAGCATCAATGCTGCGTACATACACGCAGGCGCCGTAGGCTCGCTCAGACGCATCTGTAAACACATGTAATGGTAAGTTCGTAGGCGATTCGCACGATATCCACCGTGGAATATCTATGTTATTTAAAAAAGGTAGAGAGTTTTGAAACTCTTCCCATGATCTTTGAATTTTAGACGGCACAGGTTCATCCCATGAACATTTAGCTACCCATAGCTGTTGCATGATTAGTTTAGCTCCCACAATGCACTGCGCTACAAGACCTAACGGGTCAAATAAATATTTGCGCTATCGTAGACAAGATACATCGCTTTGTAATTTTGTTAGATTTAATTAGGTTAATGGAAAATGAAAATGTATCATTTATGCATTTCCAATTTAAACCTAACGTTTTAGACATCGCTTGAGTATTAAGCTCTACATAAGTGTTGTTGTCACATGTATTATTTAAAGCTAACAAAACCTCTGGGCCATTGGAGTTCCATTTCCGCAACTTGTATTTAGCTAATTGGAGAGTAGCAATGACCTGACGACACTGTGAAATCGTACTTTCAGTAGTTGTAGAGCCTGATAAGTAATCATCGACGTAAAAGTCATGTTTAATTGTCAATTGAAGGTTGCTATCTGGACAATCATCGGCTAGTTGAATAAGGCACCTAGTTGCAAGGAAGGGCGCAGATGCCGTGCCATAAGTAACTGTATTAAGAACATAAGTTTTTATTGGCTCGTTAGGCCTGTCTCTCCAAATCAATTGCTGTAGAGAACGTTGTTCAGGGACAATGAGGTGTTGCCTATAAAATTGTTCGATATCCGCCGACACAGCAACTTTGTGCTGGCGGAAGCGCAAATGAATGGATTCCAAATCATCTTGAAGAGAAGCTCCCACCATTTGAATGTCATTGTATGATTTACCTGAAGTAGTCGCTGCAGAGGCGTCAAAAACTACACGAAGTTTAGTAGTGGTACTTGACTCCTTCATAACACAATGATGTGGAAGGTAGTATGAAGATTCTGAAGAGTTACAGTCACAGGTATTTCACAGGTATTATTGTTTTCAGTCATGTGACCTAGCCGTATATACTCTTCCATGAAATCAACATACAACTTTTTAAGACCTGGATTTTTTTGTAAACGACGTTCTAGCGAAAGAAAACGATTTCTAGCCATTGTAAATGAGTTGCCTAATGTATCTGGCGACTCTTTGAGGGGAACATTAACCACAAACCGACCGTCAGGGTTGCGGTAAGTGGTGTCCACGAAAATGTTTTCACACCGTCTCTCTTCAGAAGTGAACTTATGTTTTGAAGGGATTGTATCAAGTTCCCAGAAACGAGATAAATCTGTAAGTGTGTGATCTGTAAACATGCAGGCGGGTGAATTAGGATTGCTAAGTTTTATGAAACTGCCTGAAATCAACCAGCCTAACCTTGATTCGAACAAGGTGGGTTTATTCTTTCCTAAACTGATACGATTCGCGCCAAGAACTTCCCAAAATACTTGTGCACCGACCAAGATATCGATGCCTGAAGGATGATTGGAAGTGGGATCGGCAAGACGAATGCCAGTAGGTATTTGTATGTACCGAGTGTCAACGTAAGTTGATGGTAGATTAGATGTAATCTTAGGTAGGATGAAACATTGTATATCTATTTCGTAAGACCTATTTATAGATTGTAGTTTGAAACTACATGACTTCGAACAATTAGTAGCCTGACTATTTATACCCCGTACTTGAGAGATTGTATTGTAGGTATAAAGGTTCAGCTTACTGCATAAATCTTCGCAAGCGAAATTTGCCGTGCTTCCATTATCCAGCAAGACTCGCGCGCGGTGGAGCTTTCCGGTGGCCTCCACCACATTCACAAGCGCTGTGGACAGTAATACAATGTTTGTTTCAGAAGTGTCATTTAATGTAAGTGCTACATTTTGAGAGGTAAATTCTTGTGGTGCACTCTCAACATGTAACAATGTGTTGTGATAAAGACGACAGTATTTACAAGGTCCCAATTTACATTTAGAAACGTTATGCCCTGGACGAAGACAATTGATGCATACTTTGAATTCATGAGCCTTTTTTATTCTCGTATTTATTGGAAATTCTCTAAAATTAGGACACGAAAATAATAAATGTGATTGATTACATAATTGACAAGGCAAAGGTTTATTAGATTTGTAAGTGTTGTTAGTATTATTAGTATTAATTAAAAAGCTTTTAGGTTTAGTATTATTAGAAGTTTGTACATTTTGCACTCTAGCAACCTTGGATTCCTCTAATGTTTCGAGTAAATCTGCCCGACTGCTAAGAAAATAAATGAATACTGGTAGAGTAGGTGGTTCCGTCATAGAGTTACGGTGCTGCTCCCATTCTCTATTTGTAACTTGATCGAGCCTTCCCGTCATAATATAAATTATTAAAGTATCCCAATATTGAACAGGTTGATCTAATGTTGCTAAAGCTCTTATATTTTTGTTTGTTACATCAACTAGGTGTCTTATCGACTTACCTGATTCTTTTACAAATGCATCAATGTTAAATAAAGCTTGGACATGATTATTAACAAGCAGCCTCTTATTATCGTAACGCTCACAAAGCAACTTCCAGGCAGCTTCGTATTTCTCAGATTTGAAGTCAAGGTTGTTGATTATCAAAAGAGCACTACCCCTTAGCGAAGCTCGAAGGTAATGTAATTTGTTAATTCTGTCAATAGATTGGTTTTCATGAATAATGGAAACAAAGGTATCACGAAACTCTAACCAGTCATGATAACTGTCCGAAAATTTTGGCAAATCAATCTTAGGTAAACGAACAGTACTGTGTTTGTGTATGCCATGGCAAGAGCTCACCTCGGATGGAATATCTGCGGCCAACTGCTTGCGTGAATTGTCAATAAGCTGCCGAGCGGAGGCCACCAAGCTGTAGTACAGAGTGTCGAAATCTTCGCGCTCCGCATATTGCTCTTCGGGGTTATCCGCCAATGTCTCCAATTCATCCTGTAAGGTGTCATATTTTTCATACAAGCCTTCAAAAGTAGTAAGCCTATATTCAATTTCCATAACTTGAACTTCACTCAACTTTTCACATGATTTGGACAGTTGAATGTAGTTAGAAAAAACTGTAAGCTTAGCTTTAATTGAAGCTCGTTTTTTACTAAAGCTTTAAATTGTGCGTCAGACATCTTTTTGATCAGCAATAATTAAGTAGGTAATATAATGTATAAATAAATAAGCTACAATAGGCAAGTTTCATAGAAAAGATAAGCAAGTATTGCGAAATAAACTTTGCTACGTAAAAATATAAGGCGCTATAAATGTGTCAGTAAGTAGCTGGTAGCGGAATACAAATTAACTGAGAATACTATTATTTAAAAATAGTGAACAATAAACTATGAAAAGGCGATGAACTATTAAATGCCAATAAAAAAAAAACAACGGTATTTTTTAACTACATGAATCCATAAGGTAGGTAAAAAAAATTTACGGTTATACGTTATAACAAAATTAAAAACATTGCCCGAAAAGTGCACTGATTTAAAATAAATAAAGGATTGATTTTAGGAAGATGAAGGGAAAGTAATATCGGACCGATCTCACGGTTATATGCCATCCACAAGGTAATGATGATCACGCCGAGATGCCAATAATATTGATGCGC
Organism: Marasmarcha lunaedactyla; assembly: GCA_923062675.1. Lineage (NCBI taxonomy): Eukaryota > Metazoa > Arthropoda > Insecta > Lepidoptera > Pterophoridae > Marasmarcha > Marasmarcha lunaedactyla. The sequence goes on along the minus strand of OV281346.1, from coordinate 17,504,160 downwards.
TGCACCAATGCTGGAGGTGTGTTTTCCTTTCTTGATGCACGAATCAGTTGGTACTGTTGAATGATGAATGATGTACTCGCAGCCGCAGTTGTAAGTTCGAAACTCCTGATGATCCTCCAAGTGATGCCCGACGGGGTGGATGGCTGAAGGCGGTTGATCCGAAGACCTCCAGAACGCAGTCCACGACGACCCGAAGAAGGCAGGCACGACGACAAGCAGGACTCAGACGACGATGTTAAAACCTCACGATAATGACCGCTGTTTCCGTTAGCCGTTAACTTTCAAATTCCTTTGTCTGCCAAGGCGCTTTGTTCTCTTCTTTTTACGGTGGAAGGACCAAATGATATGTATTAAACGTTAAAAAAATGAATTATAAGCTCGTATTTCGAACTACAAATATAAAATGCGCGATCGCGGATTGTGCGTATTATAGTTGGTACGGCACTGAGCCGTCAGTAGCTCGGTCGGAGGCGCGGAGCGGGGCGACGCACCGTTATGATCCGCCCGCGCCCCGCTCTCTCGGTCATCGGCCGCTCCAAAGCCGTTCTAACAGAACTAACTAACCCTTTTAATGATGATAGCGGTTCATTTATAGTCGGCAGAATAAGGAAAGAAGTAGTCTAGTACTAAGAACAAGTAGTTAGGTACTAACTTGATATTGTGATTTTTAGGGTCCCATGGGTTTGAAAGGAGAAGCTGGATACCGCGGCGATCAAGGAGAAGACAACTTAGGACCTGTAGGAGAAAAAGGTGATCAAGGAGAAATTGGTGACCCTGGAAGACCTGCCACTGTAGGAATTGTAGACCATTTACAAGAAAATGTTACAATTTTAGCAAAAGGACAGAGAGGTGAAAAGGGTCTTACAGGAATGCAAGGAGTAAAAGGAAATAAAGGTGTAAGAGGGTCAACCGGAAAGCCAGTAAGTTTTTGAAACCCGTTTTGTCGATTTACAATTCTGTGCAGCAGTTACCATTGTTTTTTAATTTCAGGGTTATTACGGTTCCAATGGACCTCAAGGATATAAGGGCGATCAAGGTGAAGATGGATGGAGAGGTAAACCTGGGCATAGAGGACAACCAGGCCCACCGGGGCCTAAAGGTGACAAAGGAGCTCCTGGGTACGCTGGTCCAGATGGAGATGACGGGTTGCCTGGTGGACCAGGTGAAGATGGCAGACCGGGAAACCCTGGCTTGCAAGGTCCAATGGGAGAACCCGGCATTTACGACGAAACATTGAATGAACCGTTGTTACCAGGGTCACCCGGGCCACAAGGTCCAGTTGGATTTATGGGTGAAATTGGAGCCCCTGGGTTGGACGGAGCATCAGGAGAACCTGGGTTATTTGGGCTGCCAGGCTTGCCCGGTGTCAAAGGAAATCCTGGACGGCCAGGTGCACCAGGCAGTTCCCCCAAGGGTGAACCAGGAAGTGATGGATTCAAAGGGTTACCTGGTCGGCCAGGCCCACCTGGCTGGCCAGGCAGACAAGGCCCAATGGGCCCAAAAGGGTTTAAAGGAGCTACTGCTATCGGACCTGATGGTGAAGAGGGTATCCCTGGTATGGACGGCACAGAAGGTACGCGCGGTGACCGAGGAGAACCTGGATCAAGAGGATTACCTGGATTGCCTGGAAGAGGAGTACACGGCGCCGGTCCACCAGGAGACGATGGTTCTCCTGGGAGACCAGGGTTTATTGGTGACCCCGGTACACCAGGACGTCCAGGGTTTAAGGGTTTCAAAGGAGAACGTGGAGTTGATTGTCCTTTCTGTCCGTCCGGTAAATTTTGAAGCAATTATTTAAAATTAATATTGAGACTTAATTTTTTTTCATGTTAAATAGTAAATAAATAGTTTAAAATAAAAACAATTTATAAGCACATAATTAGACACGTACTTACTAATGTAACCTCAAAATATATATTTTCTTTTAGGTCTGCCTGGACCCAAGGGACAAAGCGGAGATGATGGATTGAAAGGACAAAAAGGCTTCCCTGGACTTGAGGGCTTTCCAGGACGACGTGGCGTGCGAGGTTCGGCCGGATTTAATGGCATTCCTGGTCCTAAGGGACCTAAAGGCAACAAGGGTATATCTGGCATGGCAGGGCTTCAAGGTTTTAAAGGAAGTAAAGGACGCCTCATTGAACCAAGTTCGTTAGTTATTGCAGAACCTGGACCAAAAGGAAGGCGTGGTTAGTTAAATTTTAATTGAAAGCATTATATTACTCATATGTGTTAATGGTATATATTTAATTCAATAGTGTACAGGCACTGCAAGAAGAAATACATAATATAAAAAGCATAAAACAAAAGAGGTTCCACATTAAGAACGATTATTTAATTAGTATTTATTGTAACCATTCTGCAATCCTGAAATAATTTTGTCGGCCAAGTGGCGTTAATGGTAACCCTGGCTCATACACCGTTGTTTATATTTATATAACATATGTATGTTTATTGGTATTAGAGTTTCTTTTGTTAAGATTTCGTCTGGGCGATACTACAGCCCTTCCTATTTTGACCGCTGCTATAATCACGTTTACGTGTTTGTGTTCCGGTTAACTGGAAGGGACAGCCAAAACAATTACAGAAACAAGGACAATTCCAACTGTAGTCTACGGTCGGCAACGCATCATTAGTCGATATAGTAATCACAAGCAACATTAATAATTAAAACACCTAAGTATAATGATGTCCATGAGAGTCGTTTGCCGGCTAAGAAAATATTAGGTATTTACCTATGAAATTGCGGTTTTTGACGAAATAAATGAAGCGTAATTTTTTTATATATTTTTTATTTCTATTAATCAAAATAATCACCCATGCAATCAATATATCTTTGCCAACGCATTGTTAGCTTATTGATGCCTTTCTTGAAGAAATCAGCTGGACGGGAGGCAACAAATTCTTTAAAGGCATTTTGTACTGCCTCTCGGGTATTGAATTTTTTTCCCGCCAAGAAGTTATCCAAATTCTGGAAAAAGTAGAAGTCTGTACGCGCAAGGTCTGGTGAGTACGGCGGATGACGGAGAACTTCCAACCCCAACTCTTGTAGCTTGGAGACCGTCTGCTGTGCAGTATGAGGTTGCGCGTTGTCGTGCAGGAGCAGTGGAGCCGAACGATTAACCAAAGCTGGTTGGAGACGTGCGAGCTTCTCCATCATTGTGTTCAGTTCTTCACAGTAAACATCTGCAGTAATGCTTGTCCCGTTTGGCAAGAAGCTGTGATGAATTACACCCGCGTTAGACCACCAAACAGTGACCATCACTTTTCTAGGGGTAAGTTTTCGTTTAGGGCATTGTTTGGGTGCTGAACCAGGGTCCAACCAACTTGCTGAGCGCTTACGATTGTCAAACAGGATCCATTTCTCGTCACAAGTAACAATGCGGTTCAGAATTCCTTCATTTGTATGCCTGCTGAGCAATGCAAGGCACGTCTCCACGCGTACTTCGCGCTGGCGGTCATTGAGTTCGTGGGGTACCCATTTGTCAAGCTTTTTTACCTTGCCAATTTGACGCAAATGGACCAATATTGTTTTGATGCTAACGTCAAAAGCTGCTGCTAATTCAGCCGTGGATTGAGTTTCATCAGCTTCCTCAATTGCCTTTAATTCGTCATTGTCGACCAAAGTTTTCGGACGACCACGGGGTTCAATTTCAGGTCAAAATTTCCAGAACGGAAGCGGGTAAACCAATAACGGGTGGTGCGTTCGTTTGTAGTGTTCGCTCCGTAAACGTCGTTGATGTTGCGTGCCGCTTGTGCCGCTTTGCTGCCACGACGGTACTCATACTCCATAATTACTCGAATTTTTAACTTATCCATGATGACGAAAAATGTTCGAATGCGTTGAAAACAAAACACTCACTATTAAACAAATGACGATTTTAGAAAAAGAATTCCATGTTTGTCAAATAAAATTAGTTTGAAATTAGAATTATCAGTCAAAAAAAAAATATTTTCATTTGAAATGGCCAGTACGGCAAAACGGCAGTTTCATAGGTAAAGACCTATTAGTAAAATATAAAATGTTTATTCTAGGTTCCCTGCAGTTCGCTGTATGGTCAGCCTGCAATTAGTGCTTGGTTTGTTTGTTTGGGGATTATATATTACTTACACTTCTTATTGATATTCATTTTGTTTATTACCTAATAAGGCACTTGTTACACAGAACAGCTTGATAAGTCATAATATTGAATATCCTGTATATCTAGATACATACTAGTACATCTGTTGAATTGAAATATCAAAACTCTACTCTCAATTTCTCTAAAACCTCTTCGTAATTACGTAATTAATTGTTCTTATGTTATATTGTATAATGTTCAGGTTTCATGGGCCTACAAGGTTTGCCTGGTGATGCCGGATCGCCAGGACTTTCTGGAGATCCAGGTCCAAGAGGATTTAAAGGACAAATGGGAGACTATGGATCTCCAGGATATCCTGGACGAGATGGAGCCCGTGGTAAAGACGGCGAGCAAGGATATCCGGGCAGGCCAGCTGAAATTCCCATAGCTTTTCTTGTTGGGCAAAAAGGAGAACCCGGATTAAAGTAAGAGTCTAGGATATTTCATTACATTAAAAAATATTTGTTAATGCTTCTAAGATAACGAACTCGCAAAACCTTGGTACGCCGAGTAAATAGTTCTTCAAAGGCTAGCATAAAAGTTTCATGCTATTTAAGTTATTGTAACCCAAAGTATAATAATGATTATGACAACCAAAGATTCATGTCACCGATACTTTAATGTCCTCGAGTTCATGTCCTAGGATTAGTGTAGTTTACTAATGCTGGTACTACCAGAAAGTTGAACAGGAATACATTGGTTGACCCATCCCTTTATCAGGAACCTTATTATAACGGTTAAAATGGAGGTCCATACTGCGAGCGTCCCGAACAAAATAGGCTATTTACTATCACAGCCAAAATTATAAAAAGCGTGTAGCATTAACTGTATGAACCCTGAACCCAGACCCACAAGCCACAGCTACGCGCCTACTGCGAGTGTAGTAGCTCACATGCTTGGCGGTCGTTTCATGTATGCAAATTGAAAAAAACGCGTAGCAAGGTATTTGGAATCACGATTTCATCATTAATCGCAGGTTAAAAAAGGCTTAGGTACAAGATATATATATTTATATAGGTTGGCATTACTTATTATTTCTTAATTATTACTATTTTATAAAAGTGTTAAGTATACTGTGTCTATTAACTCATGTTCTTTTCTACGAGCTAAAATCGTTTATGTCCTTTTCAGAGGAGAGATGGGAGAACCTGGCGAAGATGGTTTACCCGGTGAAATCGGAGAGTCTATCGATCAAGACATCAACGTGAAAGGAGTCAAAGGATTTCCCGGACCAGTAGGCCTGAAAGGTATGATTAGGCTATTTGATATCCTATCAGATAATAGCGTAAAAATACATATTAAACTATAATTTCAACTTTTTTTATAAATTTAAAAATAGATTGTATTACGCATTCATATTATGGTTTTTTGAGTGTCTCATCCGTTTTAAGCTGTTTTTAAAGCAGTTTAATCATACATTTTGAAAAAAATTATTACATGATATTTAGTTTCAAATCTCAAAATGGAGACAAATGTTCTACAAGCTAATAACACCAACCCACCTAAAATAGACACCTTTATGGATGCACTCACAATGCTGATTATGCTCGGAAGTTAAAAATGTCAAGACAGCAATGTAAGAACCACGTGAGACTTCTTTATTCGCATTTATATTTTAGGTTATGTTTAACATTTTTAGAAATTTCTTGCACATTCTCTTTGTTATGGTCTTTGGATTATTTATAAACATATTAGTACACTGTGGCATTGTACACCATCAAGAATAATGATGAATTTCACTGAAGCTTTACTATTTTAATAAGGTTAATACGATGTTTACTTGCGTGTGACGCCACATGCATCACGTGAATAGCTTCCCTTAAATAAACGGCGTTTTTCGCGCAGTTTTGCAAATTTAAACTTTAAGATTGATCTTTTCACGAAATATGTGGTGTGCTTATTATGAAATAATGAATAATTTTAATTGGTCTAAAATTAATCAAGTAGCTTATTTTTGAAGGTACCTAATAAAAAAGATAAGATTGCCATTCAGCATGAACATTGCCATGAACAAAAAAGCATATAATGTCAATAAAATACATAATTTCGACATATATTGCGTGATATATGAGTATATTCGTAATAATATAGAACTGTTGTTAATAGTATAGCTTAGTAATATACAGATATATTACTATATTGCATTGCAAGCAAAACTGAACTGAACATACCCTTCTGAAATAAAAAATAAATTGATTTTTATTTTTGTAGGTATATACTTTATTGTTTAATGGCTTTTATTTAAATAACTAAAGAACGTATAACTAGAATTATAAATACCAGCATAAAACAGTCCGCAAAGATGGGGCTTCATCGTAGAACACGTTAGCTCTTCGAAACCCTGAACACCCTGATGACATTTTACATAGTAAAATACATTTTCATACGCAATTTGACAGATTCAAACGACGTTAATACTTTCAATTATTTTGAAATGTTGAATTCAAATTCAAATACCTGGTATTAATAATAAAAGAAAAATTGGGAAAATATTTTATTATTCAAAATTTATTAATTTATATTTATAACTTACTTATTTTTAATTAACTTTAAGATGGTTGTTCTATATTTTGATATACCATTCCTTTAAATTAGTTTAAAGTTTTGGCTCACTTTATAAATTAAGTACTTACGTAGGTATGTTATCTGTAATTATATAATTTACGTTTTTCATAAATTTGCTTTAATAAAAAACACAAGAATATTGTACTTTTAACCTAACTATCCAGTCCCTGGTAGTAGTAGTATACATAGACGAATACTGGTAGAAATTTCTTATGAAAATTAGTACAAGCATATTCCATCCCATTTATGATTGCTACGTAATATTTTGTGAGTAGATAAATTATAAAATAAATATATAATGTATTTCAGGTAACAAAGGCAGAAAAGGTTTCTTGGGAGATTATGGCTACGACGGTTTCAATGGAATACGTGGAGATCGTGGGTTACCGGGTGAAACACTGCCAGGCACTAGAGGTTTTAAAGGGGCTCTTGGAGAAAAAGGAGAAATTGGTCCTTACGGTGAACCGGGTACTCGGGGTCTAATGGGACCACCTGGATTTGAAGGTGGAAAGGGAACCAAAGGGTCACGTGGTGATGCAGGCTTACCAACAATACCAGGAGATAGAGGAGTTGATGGAATTCCTGGAGAACCTGGTGATGAAGGTGAACCTGGATTCCCAGGAACACCGGGCCGCAGCGGTCCTATGGGAATTAAGGGGGAATCTGGAGTACCTGGTGACAGTGGTCCTCGAGGTGACACTGGGTTACAAGTAAGTTCTAGTAAAATATTTTTGTCTATAAAATCTTGAATACTTCGATAAATTTAATATACTCTGTTTTAGGGACGGAAAGGTATGTCTGGCGTTATGATGCCTGGCCCCACTGGGTTGCCAGGAATTCCTGGAAGACCAGGACTTCCAGGCCTCATTGGAGAACCCGGGTTACAAGGTCAACATGGACAACAAGGCGACACTGGTCAAAAGGGACAGAAAGGCGAAGCGGGTCGCGTTGGAGCAAGAGGATGGGGAGGTGAACCGGGACCAATGGGTCGTCCAGGTTTTCCGGGTTTGATGGGTAGACCCGGGCCTGCTGGAGCTACTGGCGATCGTGGAAAGAACGGAGAAACAGGAAGGCCTGGAGTTCCTGGCAAAGAAGGTTTCCAAGGACTGGATGGTATAAAAGGTGATCGAGGTGACATCGGACCAGATGGTCCTGCAGGTTTACCAGGATTAGAAGGTCCTAAAGGGAATCTAGGAGATTACGGTTTTAAAGGTGCTAAAGGTCTACAAGGTGAAGATGCCATAAGCGGCATGAAAGGAGATGAGGGAGAACAGGGGTTAGTTGGAACACCTGGACGTCCAGGATACTCCGGTCGAAGGGGTCAAAAAGGTAACAGAGGAGACATTGGCTATCCGACAACTGGACCCCTTGGTGTAAAAGGAGAAAAGGGAGAGGCCGGTTTTCCAGGGAGAAATGCACTTAATGGTACCAAAGGAGAAAGAGGTGAATACGGAAAAGTTGGTGACAGCGGAGAATTAGGCGATAAAGGATTTCCAGGTTTTCCCGGACGAAAAGGATCTAATGGATATTATGGAATAAAAGGGGAACAAGGGCAAGCAGGCTATAATGGTTCTAGAGGTATTAAAGGTGACCAAGGAGTCGAAGGTGAACCAGGTCGTATAGGAATACCTGGTCTCCCCGGAGATCAAGGAATCCAAGGTTTGATGGGAGAAGCAGGTGCAATGGGTTTTAAAGGAGAACGAGGGGAACCAGGATATAGCTCCTATCAACCTGGCACTAAAGGCGACAGAGGCGATAGTGGTATGGAGGGTACTCCTGGTGAAACAGGTGAAAGGGGTGATTTTGGATATCAAGGCTTAAAAGGTTTGAAAGGAGAACAGGGAGACTTTGGTTTCCGAGGACAATTTGGTGAGCAAGGTTATACTGGAGAAAAAGGAGACACGGGATCACGAGGGTTGCCCGGTTTAAGCGGCATCAATGCAGAACAAGGAGAACCTGGTACTAATGGCTTTGACGGCCTCCCTGGATGGCCAGGACAAATGGGCCAGAAAGGAGCACCTGGAGAGTACGGAATTAACGGTCCCAAAGGTCCCAAAGGATTTCCTGGTCTTACTTTCCAAGGACCCAAAGGTATAACCGGAATGGAAGGTCGTGTGGGACGTCGTGGGACTCCAGGAATTCCAGGTCAAAATGGAATGGAAGGTCTTCCAGGAGAACCGGGTTATAAGGGTGATGTTGGTGAATCTGGATACGTTATTAATCAAAAAGGACCTACTGGTGATCAAGGTTTAGAAGGTGACTGGGGTGCACAAGGTGAAAAGGGAGATATGGGAGATCTTGGTATCAATGGGTATCCAGGACGACAAGGATATGCAGGTCTGAAGGGTGTGTTGGGTGATGAAGGAGAACAAGGTCCTGAAGGTTATATGGGTGCTAAAGGAGTGAAAGGTGAAAGAGGAGAAACTAATTACTCATCAGAAATAATTAAAGGACCTAGGGGTGAAATAGGTCTCATGGGCTTCGACGGGCAAAACGGTTTAGATGGAAGACCTGGACCGTTTGGAAGAGACGGTATTCCAGGTCCTAAAGGTCAGTTAGGTGACGTCGGCTTCAGAGGTGAGCCAGGTCTTCCAGGACCCCCTGGGCCCATAGGTATAAAAGGTATACCTGGTCCCCGAGGTGAAATTGGGCCCCCTGGTAGTAGAGGTCCTTCCGGTATGCCTGCTCCACCACCTCCCATTCCAAAATCGAGAGGATTCTACTTCACAGTACATTCGCAAAGTAGAATGGTCCCGCAATGTCCTTCAGGCACTTCGCCTTTGTGGGACGGATATTCCCTTATTCATATTGTTGCTAACGCTAAAGCTCATGGACAAGATTTAGGTAAGGCAATTTATACTTATGCACATTTATTTCTTAACATGAATTGCGAATTTAATAATTTTTACTTTACAGGAGCCCCCGGAAGCTGCTTGAGACGATTTTCTACTATGCCTTATCTGTTCTGCAACTTTAATGACGTGTGTGACTTTGCTCAAAGGGAGGACTACAGTTTTTGGCTGTCTACGCCAGAACCCATGCCAATGGCTATGACACCTATATTATCGAGAGATGTAGGATCTTACATTTCGAGGTATGGTTTTTATTTATAAGACAATACTTACTATTATTTGCGTTTTTGTATAATAGATAAATAATACTTGGCTGTTTCATTACAGGTGTCAAGTATGCGAGACATCAACCCGGACAATCGCAATTCACAGTCAAAGTACAGTGGTTCCTACGTGTCCAAATGGCTGGGATGAACTATGGATAGGATACAGTTTCCTCATGGTAACTTAATCAGTTTCTACAAAGCTAATTACAACTCCATAGTAGCTATGTATAGTTGCGACGCGAGAAATACGGATTCGATTGACACTGTTGAAAATTAATAGTAATTTGAGTGACCACGTTTCTCTTCATATTTGCTTGTTTCAAATCTTAAAATACGAAATGACGACGTTAAGTTGTAACTTACCAATGTTATATCTGAGTTTTTTTTACATTTACAATAAATTTGTATATATAATCAATTTAGATGTTAGTTGAAAAGGTTTATGAGTTTAATAAATATTCAATATTAATATTTATTTCAGCACTCTGCTGGTCAAGGCGCTTCAGGACAAAGCTTGATTTCTCCTGGGTCCTGCCTTAGAGATTTCCGCACACGTCCTTTCATTGAATGCAACGGACTGGGACGCTGCAACTACTTTGCAACCACTATTTCATACTGGCTCGCTACCATCGACGATAATAGAATGTTCGAGAGCCCAGAACAACAAACTTTGAAAGCGGATCAAGTTTCAAGAGTCAGCAGGTTAGTATACACAAAGCTAGTTAGTATAGGTACTAGAGATGGCGGTTACCATCGAAACTACCCTAGCAGTAAATTCAAGAAATTAATTTATAATATGTAGCTCAAACTTTCAAGATAGTTTTGAAGGTTCGAGAAAATTATCTTACACCCCTCATTAATATCCTGTCTCACACATCACTGTTGTTACGTATTTGCAGAAGTTTATTTATTTTTATTGGTAACTATACACTATTTAGAGAAATAGTTAACTCATTGAAAAAAACAATCCATGTCACATAATGCCATTATCCCGCCACCTACTTTAGTGTTTTGCCGGATGTGAAGACCTGAACGGAGGTGGATTACGAATAGTTGCGCTTCATTTTACCAAATCCTCATTTCCAGATGCGCAGTGTGTATGAGGCGAGCCCCTGGACCTAGAAAGGGACCCGGACCATTCGCGAGCAACGACGTGGGAGCCGTGCCGAACGCGGTACGGCGCCCGACCTACCGCCGCAACGGCCAGTTCTGGCCGCGCCGCCGCCGCCCCACACGCCGAAACAGCTAATGTGATAATAAATAATATAGACTAAACGTAGATACTTATGAAAAATAAAAAAATAAGTATATAAATGTACTTATGCATTTTATAATATCTTTCAAATTTATAATTTTAGGTATGTAAGTTGAGTTTGATTCTAATAAGTGTATTTTATTGTTTATTTTTCAAACCTTTTAACACTGCCATTTATATTCCTCAGTTCAAGATTTAAAAATAACTCTTTTTATATCCGTAGAAGCGTAAAAAAAATGCAAAACGAGTCTTTGCTTACTTATTTGTTACACTTATTTAGGGTATGTTAGAACTTGTAAATAATTAAAATATACAAAATAATTAATGTCTTAAAACAGGTTGAATAAGTGCCATAAATAAAATTGTACAAAAAAATTAATAAAAATTCTTTTATTTAAAATAAACACCTTAATTATTCTTTAGCACTTATATTTTTCATAAATTACCTACAAGAATGAAGAAGGCGTCTGTAATTGGGAAAATTTAATCGATATGTTTAGAGACTGATTCTAAATGTCCCAGTTTATGATCCGTGAGGTTAGGCCTGGACTCGTAGGTGCAGATCGTGACCCCGTGCCGGTGAGCCGGGGCCCACTCGCCCTTCAACCCTATGTAGTAAATTTTCGTCGTTGCACTACCAAAGTTGCAAGGGAAATGCATAGTCAAATGTGTCACTGACGAAAATGTCACAATCCTGAAACAAATAAAAAACATATACTTAGTATATTACTTCCACTGACCTGTATAATATTACTACTACCGTATTAAGCCGGTCTAGTGTTATTAACATACAGGTGCGTTCCGAATGGTGCTCACAGCGGTATCAGCGCTAAATTGCTAAAAATCGTTCAGATTCGTTTTAGCTGCGCTAAAAGTGATATTATTGCTTTTTCAATCGAAACGGTTTACCGATCTTATAGTGCGCTGATATCCTAACTGTTCCTCGTTCGAGTTTAAAGTTATACCTTCATTAAGGTCTTCGGGCCTGATTGTATCAGAAGCCATTTTTTAATATTATTACAAAAGAAATTAATAAGCAAACTTCTAAAATACTTAATTGTCTAAATAAAAACATAACAAAGAAACGTCATGAGTCAGTTTTAACAGAAAGTTCAGAGCGACCATGCTCCTTATCTTAGACACAGTGAGCGGGACGATGGCGGCGTTTGACGCCATTGATGAGTTTCGAAATCCTTCGAACGCGCTCACAGGCATTCGGAACGGGTATATTTATATGTATGTATAGCTTTGAGCGATATAATCGGCAATCGAATAGCACCATATGACAGTGATTACTCCGTGCTATAGCGTAGTGACGCGTGACTACAGGTAAATTGGACGTAGTTATAGCAATAAGGATCCAACCCACAAAAAAGTCAAAAACGCGCTAAGGGGTTACCACACCAATCGATCGACCGTCGATCGACGTCGACCAGTTTTTGTTTTTTTGAGTTTTTTGTGGGTCGGAGGATCCTTATTGCTAAACTACGTCCAATTACTTTCGAGACGATTTTGCATTTGCAGTTGTGTACGATCAGCACATGAATAAATTAACCAATACTTTTATATTTTTTTATAATTTGTATAGCCAGGTACTTCATATGGAACTAATAATATTAGAATCCATACATTCATACACAAGCATTCTAGATCTGGTCTTACATAATCCTCAAACTTCATGCTCTATTCAAGAAGCTGCTGAATTGAGTCGTCGTGACAACTATCACTCCCCTCTAGAAATAACATTAAATTATTCTAAACTACCTTGTTTAAAAGTAAATCATGGCATCAGATATAGATTTCATAAAACTGATTATTTTGCTTGTAGCTCTGAATTAAATGAAACACGTTGGGATGATTATAAAGACCTAAGTTGTGACGATTTTGTTTCAATTTTTTATAGCCACTTGTGGGAGATAATTAAAAGAAACACTCCAATATCTAAACCACATAGTTCATGGCCTCCATGGTTCTCCAGTTCGTTGATTAAAATGTTAAGAGAGAAAAATAAATTTCATGTGAAATACAAAAAGTTTGGCAACCCTCGTGATTATGACGCTTTTGCTCTGCTTAGATCTAGGGCCAAAAATGAATTTGACAAATGTTACAAAACTTACATGCGTAGTACAGAGGAAAACATTAAAACAAATTTGAAAGCATTTTGGAGTTACACTAAATCAAAAAAAGTTGCAAATGGACTACCAAATCAAATGACATATAATTCAGTTACAGCCCGTAATGGTAGAGATATAGCAAATTTATTTGCAAAGCATTTTGCATCAGTTTACAATGCACCATCTACACATAATTACATTCCCGAGTTCCCTGAATCTAATAATAGTATGTCCTCGATCAGAATAACCGAAAACGATATCACAAAGGCTATAAAATCTTTAGATACATCAAAAGGTGCTGGTCCTGATGGAATACCACCACTTTTTGTTAAAAACTGTGGAATGGCTTTAGTAAGACCCTTATATCTCATTTATAATAAGAGTTTGGCAACTGGTAAGTTTCCTGAATTATGGAAGATTTCCAAAATAGTGCCCATCTTCAAGAGGGGAAGCAAGAATGATGTTAAAAATTTTCGACCTATAAGTATGCTGAACTGTTTTGCAAAAATTTTTGAAAGCCTTGTTTACAAACATTTGTATTATAACTTCAAACCATTTATAAGTAGCAAACAACATGGCTTTGTCGCAGGCCGATCGACTACCACCAATCTTCTTACTTACGTCCATGATTTAAATACGTCATTAAATAAACACGCACAGATTGATTCTGTGTACACAGATTTTGCCAAAGCCTTTGATAAAGTCGACCACAACATCCTTTGTCTAAAAGCATATCACCTCGGCATTCATGGCACACTCTTAATTTGGCTCTCCTCTTACATAGCCAATCGCTTAAATTTAGTAACCATACATGGCTTCGAATCAGCACCATTTGAATCTACCTCCGGCATACCCCAAGGCTCGAACTTAGGACCACTTTTATTTATTATGTTCATAAATGATCTCATTAATTCTTTTACTTGCAGTTGTATAGCTTACGCGGATGATATAAAAATTTATCATGAAATCAAAAACAATGAAGATGCCGTCCAACTTCAAAACAATATCAACAAATTGCATAAGTGGTGTCTGAATAATAACATGACACTAAATATTGAAAAATGTTTTGCTATCAGTTTTACCAGGAACAAAAAACCTGTGAACTATTTATATAATATTAATAATATTGCACTCAGTCGTCAAGATGTAGCTAAAGATTTAGGAGTCTGGTTGGATTCAAAATTAACCTACACACACCATTATGAACACATAATATCAAAAGCCAATAAAATTGTTGGTTTCATCATCCGAACAGCTAAACCCTTCCGGAATCCTACTAGCGTGTTGACATTGTATTATTCACTTGTCCGCTGTGTCTTGGAATACAACGCAGTCATCTGGTCTCCTTTCTACAACATCCATATTGATAGGTTGGAAGCAATTCAGAGGCGCTTTCTTCGTAGCTTGTGTTCCAAGTTCGGCATGAGGCGCAAATTGCCAACATATGAAGCACGGCTCAAATATTATAGAGTTGACACGCTACAATCTAGACGGTTAAGCCATGAACTAGGTGTCATTCATAAAATTTTCAATAAATGGGATGCCCCGGATTTGTTAAGCCATGTTTCGTTTAGGGTGGGAGGTAGTCAGAGAATACCAAAATTGTTTTCTGTGCCTTGTTGTAATAGTAATGTTACATACCACAACCCATTATACCGTATGTGCAGAGCATATAATAAGAAATGTAAAGATGCTGATATTTTTTCTCAAAACTATAGGAAATACCTCAAAATTGTAATGTAATATAGAAATAATTTAGATATTTTCTTTTTATTTTAATTTTTTTGTTTTGTTACTTTAAAGACAAATAATGTTTCTGAAATGTTAATAATTACTTTGTGTTACTCTATTAAATTGTGTAATTCTAATGCTGTGCGTAGCAATAACTGGTGTGCAGTTTTAGAAAATAATTGTTCAACATGTATAAGTTTAAGATGTTTTAGATTGTACACTGTTAGCTGTGCCATCAAATAAATAAATAAATAAATAAATAAATAAATAAATACGAAATTGGCGTTATGTCGTACTGGCCCCTTTGATCTGTATTATCTCCTCTTTGGTCAAAAATTCCAATTTCAAATTTATACAGCTATTTACTTAGGCATTTGTGTTTCGAAAACCGTAATTCATTTGTTTTTTCCTCTTTTGGATTTTTCTTTGCGTCACTTAATTTACAAAATGGAAAACTTGAAATATCGTGTTATTTACGAGTACGAGTTCCACCGTGGCACCAGTGCTGCAGAAACGGCTCGAAGTATTAATGCTGTGTATGGCGGCGGTGTCGCAAAAGAAAACACAGTGCGTTTTTGGTTTCAACGTTTTCGTTCTAGAAATTTCGACCTGCAGGACAAGCCCCGTGGAGGGCCGGAGACCAAAGTTGATAATGAAGAATTGAAGGCTATTGTGGAAGCGGATCCATCGCAAACCACGTCCGAGTTAGCTGTAGACTGCAGTGTTAGTGACAAAACTGTTTTAATCCACTCGAAGCAAATTGGGACGGTGAAAAAGCTTGAGAGGTGGGTCCCTCATGAATTGAGTGCAGCAAACCGACAAACGCGCGTCGACTGCTGCGTTACATTACTCAACCGGCACAATAATTAAAGGATTTTAAATCGAATTATTACCCGTGATGAAAAGTGGATCCTGTACGACAATCGGATACGGTCATCGCAATGGTTGAACCCTGGCGAACCAGCCAAATCCTGCCCCAAGCGAACACTGACTCAAAAAAATTATGACTAAGACATCCACGGTACTCCCCCGGACCTTGCTTCAACAGATTACCAATTTTTTCGAAATTTGGATAACTTCGACAACTTCGATGGGGCAGTCCAAAGCGCCTTCAAAGATTTTATTGATTCCCGTCCGAATGGTTTTTTTAGTAAAGGGATCAATGAACTACCTATGAGATGGCAAAAGTTCATAGATAGCAATGGTACATACTTTGATTAAATAAATATGTTAAAATATATTTTAAAAATGACTTTATGTTCCTCCCTTACAAAACGCCAATTTCATATGTAATGACCTAATAGGTATCCAATCATTTGACAAAACACAAATAACACATTTTCATTTGCAAAACAGCGTTTGACAAAATTATACTTGATAAATTTATCATTTTACAAACTAATGTTTACTAAACTACTCATTAGACAAAATATTTACTGGAAAAAATTTCATTATGCCAAAACATCATTTCACAGATTGATTATTTTTTTAAACTACATGCATGCATTTGACCCTCTCTCAGCTTGCGTTCTGCCTGGTCACAATACAGGATCAATTGGGTTAGGTTCGGTTTGTATGTAGTTAATAATACGATATAATATGATATATATAATACGAATACGAACCATAGGTACTTGTGCCCATGTACTGTCAATAATATGGTACTTAGGGTGTGCCCGTCATGAAGGCTTTAATGCACCTGAAATAACCCTTAACGATGTTACTCGTATATTTGATGATGATGGTGATCATGTTATTTAATATACATAATAAAATATCCTTATATTTTGTGTTTTTATTTATTGTATCTACATTATTTCCTACATGGCACTAGGTATAATCAAAACATGTTACTTTAAATAATGTAGTTAAACATTATTAAACGCAACATGTACTAATGCAAATTCTTTATACCGTATTTTTTTATCTAAGAGGGATGCAAACTAGCAAGTGGGTCACCCTGATGGTAAGTGATCGTCGCCGCTCATGTACACCCGCAATACCAGGGGCATCACAGGTGCGTTGCCGGCCTTTAAGAAGATGTAAGCTCGCCTCTTTACAAAAAGTTCTGTCAGATTCAAAGCGGTAGAACTCAGATCCGACAACTCTTAGAAACATGCGACCTAGTAAATATGAAAATACATAAGTACCCTTCTATTCATACATGACTCATTGTTATTGCAAGGTATACCAGCTTCCATACATTTTTGCCCATTCTCCTTTAAATAGTCGGAGAATAAACAAACAACTACGAGCTCAACCTCACAATACTGTATTTTATTCAAACAGTTTCTTTGAATATAAAACAAAATACCGAAAACCATTAAGAAGACTAATAATATAAGTAATTATTAAACATAAATTAAGGGAATATTTAGTTCATAAGTGTTTTTATACTGGTCACGACTATATAATAGATTAGAAAAACTAAATAAAAATATTGGCAATATGTCATTAAAAACAATTGTAATCATTTTACAAAGTTAATTATATCTGTACGCTACTTAATAGTAAAATTATATTTATTTATTTATGTTAATTATATTGTAAAATCGACTATAAATGTACCTGTATTTGTGCAAATAAATAATTTGACAGTCATTAATGCCTGGAAAACACCTTATGGCCGGTAACAAGCTCCGCTAATACGAGTCCCAATGCAAAAAAAAATCGTCCAGTCATATATTGCAAAGGTTGCCCGTTTTCAACTTAACTATATTTTCATTAGACAGACCTTCAAAAAAAAATTGTCAAGTGTAAAATTTTGAGAATTTCTTAATGTTGTTAATCAGGCACTTTTAAAGAAAAACCTCTTTTACTAAAATATGTATTTATGGGCAATTAAAGAATTTGCTACAACTAACTCGAAAAAATTCGACTAAGTTTTAATCAATGCAAAAGAGTTCGTCCATGTCTAAATTCTATCTGTTTTAATTAAAAAATGAGTAAAATACTATTTGAAAATATAAATAATCTGTCACATGATGCGTCCAAACATATAAAAACCATAATTTCATGCAATTTTATCATTATTTTCAAATAAATTGGCTTGCAGGAATCCTATAAACGACGAAGTACGAAAAATAATTAGTCGTAGCCACAATAATGGCAAATCTGCTTAACAAATAGCCAGGGACTTATCCCTACCAAGAACGACAGTTCAGACTATCATCGAACATCATAGGAAGAACGGTCGGCTGCTAATCACAAGCGAAGGTGAAAATCGAGTTTTAAGGAAAATCATATAAAAAGAATCGTCGTGACTGCGCAGAAAAACTTACCTTGAAGTGGAGAGAGATTATTCACAAAGATGTATCTGTCGAGACCTGCAAGGGTCGTTAAACGATTGGGCAATGAATTTTATACTGCTAAAGAGACCTTTACTCACGCCTCTCCAAAAAATGAAAAGGCTAAAATTCGCTAGTCATAAAAATTGGACTGCAGACCAGACCAGACCAGTGGCGTGAAATAATATGGAGAGATGAATCTAAAAGAAATGTCCCAAAATACAAGGAGTCTGGGCCAGGTCTTTGTACACTTTATCAAAAAATAGTTTAAGATGCTTGAAACACTTTTCGATTGTCAAATTGTTATTAAAACACTTTATTTATTGGTAGGAAATGAAATTGTGCATTATTAGTGTGCAACACAAACAATGTCATTTTGACAGTTAAGGATTACTTACATCTTTTTTTGTGTTTCGAGTAGTATCGATGGCTGGTTGCCATGAAGTCCACAGAATTGAATTGGATTGTTTTGTGTATCTTTAGCTTATTTAACAGTTGTAAAGTTAAAAAGAAACCGAAAGAAAGAACTCAAACGCAACGAACAATCAAACACACAGACAGACAACTATCAATGTGGTGTGAGTGAAGTGTGCCGTGAGTGAGGTGGCTGTACCCTCTGCTTAGTGAACTAACTTCACTTGACAACTTCCGCCATAGAAAAGACTCATTGTCAATGTTGCCCGCTAAAACGAACACAAATAAGGTTGACTTTTTTATTTTCTTACCATCTAACTACTGATTAAATCAAATTATTTGTATTTTTCCTATAATTACCATTAATTTGTCTATTTTTTTAGATGGTGTACAAAGACCTAGCCCAGGTTGTGACATTTCTTTTGTGGTGACGCATTGGGAATCGTAAAGCAACAGGGGGCTAATTTATATTGACGCGCAATAGTTTATTTCTGCAAAACTCCTAAGACATGATTTTTTAGTGTAAAGAAATTATACTAAGTATGAAATGTTAAGGTAACAAAGGTTTTTAATTGGATAAGGATTAATATGATCTAAATAGTTCCCTCAAAAAATGTGGTAAACATAGTATGTGACCGTGTTTTTAAACATTAAAATGCGTACTCGTAAAAGATAGACATATGTCATCGCAGACTTCTGTAAAGACGGCATTTACGATGAAAGCTCTCAGTCGGCTTCATTTCTTCCGACCTCTTAAACAGTTATTGTCATATTTTAACAAATTAACACAAAACAATAATGAAATGAAATGAAATATTTATTTTCTCAACATTGACAATTACTTGTTCTTATTGATGTCAAATAAAACATGACTCTACCACCAGTTCGAAAAAACCTTCGTTAAGAACAAGTGGCAAGAAACTTCACAGGTATATTTTTTTCAAAATAAATTTACAGAGTCTATTTATGTCTATACAAAGTTATTTTAGCTCGGCAAGTCTCCCTCCCCCCAAGTATCCAAACGACGAACACCCTCCAACGGCACCCATTCACGAGTTAACGCGGGATTCAGCCATCGCCCTCCTTAACCATATTAGAGGGAAGTGAGCGACCCGTCACCCGACGCTACTATAAAAAGACGTACTTTAGTGACAATGACGCTTTAGATATTTATCGGGACGAAGAACGCAACGAGTAAACAGACACATTACACATGTTTTGTTACAAATATTAGTAAAATCCTGTTATTGAGGGGATTATACCCAAGGGCTTTTATCATCCAAATATTCGGATAGTTTAAAATATGCTTTAGCACACAACTTCTGCTTTATAATTTCTTTGAATTTGTCAATAGGAAGACCTTGAATATCCTCAGGAACCTTATTGTAAAAGCGTATACATTGACCATGAATGAGTTGGTGACTTTATGATGCCTACTATTATGACCTGCAAGCATATTCTTTCCTCTTGTGTTAACATTGTGCAGATTATATTGAACTATAAGTATGTATTACCACACCAATCGATCGACCGTCGATCGACCGTCGATCGACGTCGACTCGATCGATTGGTGTGGTAATACCCTTAATAATCACTGGAGGGATATCAGCCTCTCCCAACTCAGGGGCGGTGTCAGATAGTTGTAGGCCATCACGCGTACTGCGGGTTGGCAGAGTACAGATGAAGGTATTCATATAAATGTCTAGGCGCATGGGATTATTTTACTACTATTACCAACTCAGGGGTGGTGTCAGACCATTATAGGCCATCATGCCTACTGCGACGTCGACTGATCTATTCTGCGAACGATCGACATCGACCGGTCGAAACGGTCGAGACGGCGGGAAACGACTTTGTTTCATAATATGTAGGTACAGATGAAAGTATGTAGTAGTTTTCAAATGATCACCTGCAGTTTATTCATTTAAAATACAATAAAAATAATTAAAATGATGAATATGCAATTCATGATTAGCAATAATAAGCCTTAACACAATAATAATAAGGTCGAATTTGATTTGTTTTTTTTTTCATTTTCTCCCTGTTTATCATGTCAGTCTCCCAAATTATGTCCAACATTTTGTTTTGCAATCATTTTCATTTCCAGACTTTTACATGCAGTCCCAATATATTTTAATAAGCGACTTTGTTTTATACTATGTAAAGATTCTCAGAATATACAATATTTTTAACCCAACTATGCAATCAATGCAATGCTATGAAGGTGAGAAAAAAATATTTAAATAAATCACGAAGATTTATTACTGTGTCCAGGGGTGCTCTACGATATTTCTGCTTCAATAGACAGTTGTCCATGCAAGTAGATGTTATGGTAGCTTTTGCCCCTAATACATCAAGTGGCAGATTTAACATCTTCAAACTAGGGTAATTTTACGCAGAAAATACGAATATAATATAAATAGTATAATAAAATAAATATAGAATAGTATAATAGTTGTGATCGAAAATAGAAATAAGTATGAATTTTATCAAATCCATCCCCTAAAGTGTTAAGAAAATAAACAAGTAAAGAATATTAGGGATTATTGGGGATCCCTAATGCAATTGTCAAGGGAAGTAGATTTATGCAGTTCAACATTTGCATAAAGTTTATACCAAGCATATTGTAAAGAAGAAAATGTCACTGTAAATTGAACATTACACATAATTGCCAATTATGTGTAACATTCAATTTACTTTTTTCGTTCAATTTAATTATTAATTACATTGAAATTAAAAATTAAAGTTTAATAATTTGGGTTTAGTGTGAGAGTATATTGTTTCATATTAATCCACTAAATTGTAGCAAATAAAATAAAGACCATTGCTTAAAAGTTACTCGAATAATGGTGCATCAAAGACTATAAATAATAAATAAATATTTCTAACAATCACACCACATTATCTAGCCCAAATTAAGTATCATTAAAGAACTTGTGTTATGGATACTAGATAATTATGATATACTATGATCATTTGATGTGGCTACAATAAACATTACTTTGTCTGATTTTGTTCTACTTACTTAGGAGAATATTCTAAAGTGCCATCAACATCTTTTTGCAGTTCAAATGTTTGGTCAGGTTGAATACCAGTATCATCAAATGTCATATTGGGCTTATTTTTATACCTGTAAACATGTGAAATTAGTTAGTAACAATACTAATTCAACAATATTAATTGTCTGTTTATTTTACACACTCAGTACAGTTTCAATATTAGTAGTAACATAGTTAACATAATGTCATGTGGCAGCTTTAGTACAACTTTTTTTTTTCTATTATACCATAATCATAATATTTACAGCGAGTGGCTTTAAGCACACCTTCAAACTAACTAAAACAGCTTTGGTCGTTACACAGCATAAAAATCAGTGAACTATTGGCAGATAGAAGATGTTTATGACTTGTACCATTCAGGTAGTCAACAGAAATGCTGATGTTAAGTCTGTTATCGCTAGCTGCTAACATGCTGTTTCTATATGATATTGGACTTACAGTCTTAACTTAGCAGGGTGTGCATCACTGTCCTCTGAGGCCACTTTAATACCTTTAAGCTTTATATTCCCAGTAAAAGGAATATTAAATAATAATTCTTCATCTGCATCACTTTCCACAAACTGAAATAAATAATTCTATTATAAATTCTTCTAAGAAACACTATTAGCTTTAATCCAGCCATAAGAAGTAGAAGAGGCTGTAGTAAAGTATGAATATTTATATTTCTTTTTAAATCTTTAATCAGGCCCTTGTAACATACCTAATGCTTTTTTTTCTACAAATACAGTGAAGTCTTGATTATCAAGGCTAATTAAAATGTAGAGCAGATTCTTTGATTAAAATCCCATGTGATGATACTAGGTACAGTCATCCCTATTTTAACCAGTGACATATTACATATAGACAGGTGATCCACTATCAATAATGGCAATGCAAATGCAAGGCATTTGCCTACTATTTGACTTGGTCTTGTGCAACTAAGGTTCATGGCTAAATGTGTAACAAAACTTATTCCCTATTCTGGGTTTTTGATACCGTATAATGTCTTCTTGTGGGTTTAGACAGTACTAATTACAATCTTACTGTCAAAGAAAGAATAAATGCTGCATTGGATGCGTAGATACTATTTTTTATAACTATCTTATTTATTATATTATTTTGCTATTTAAAATAATGTTTTAAAATTGACATGGCTATTCATTTCGACAAACTTGAAGAGTGAGATATTATATGATTTTTGTATTTGGGAGTAAAAGAGACAACGCTATAGAGTTGCGACAGTTTACGTACTACGTCATGTACGCTTGCGACCAATTATTGCGAAGCATTATCAAAAAGTACTTAGATCTCTTTCTTACAACAAGTGCACCGTATTATTCTTTCCTTTTCCCACAAATTATATTACTCTATATATCGGGTAGGTATCTATAGCAACGTTGACGCCGTTTTTTTGTGCGGTAATGTTTGGGTATGACTTGTCTATATGTAATATGTCATTGATTTTAACCAACTTAATAAACAAGGTTACGTTGTTGTGTTCCAGTGGAAAAGAACAGCGAGTTTAATTACAGGATCAAAGGCGGAAGGTTAAGCCGTTGAGAAAATCTAGACACTTAAATTAAGCTTACTTTTAGTTGGGGTACATACTTGTGTTCGATCCAAATGATGTTCCCATGGTTTAAAAACACTTTTGCCAGCGCCTTCGATACTCTCATTTAAACATTGTATGTTGTCTTTATCTATTTTTTGATAAAGATTGTATTGAAATCCTAGTTCGTCAATATTTACATGGTCATGATCATGTTCATGGTGACAATGTCCGTGTGGCATTTTTTATTCACCACTACAAGTGTTTTATTTTGTTTCTTCTCACTATTGATTTGTTAATTAATAAATAAAGACAAAAATTATAATTTGCACGGGCAATATTTGCTACTTATTTTCTTCAATACGACCAAGGACCAAGTAGTAGTAGTAGTATTTACAATTCATCCTTTATTAGGATAGGCAAGGAGCTGAGCCATACAGCCTGTTCTTGTATAATTTAATCTTTAACATTTTGATTTACAAGGCTTTAATGCCAAATCTTTTATTTTTATCTTATAAAAGGCATAAAGCCAATTCTTGAATGGTCTATAAAAAGGCACCTGGGCCAAATCTTTGTTTGTAAAATAATCTTCTTCTTTTCCTTTTTTTCTAAGGCTAGATAGCCAATTCTTCTTTCTCTTCTTATATTAAAATATTAATTTCGTCATATCAGTGATAGGTAGTCATTAATTTCAGGAAGGTATCATTAAAGTCTTTGATTTGTTTCTTTGTCTATATATCTCCAAAATAGGAAATTAAATAGTCATAAATGGGCTTAAAACATGTTCACGTTTTTAAAATTTCTTGTAATGAGCGCGGTATATTTTGCTCATAAATCTCCATTAAATAATCAATAAATAGGATGCGATTTAAACTGAAGCTAGGGCAATCGAAAAATATAGGATGAAGGCTTTAAATATTATTTACATTGCATTCTGTGTACTGATGGGTCGTCGACGTTTTTGACGTTAAGGAAAATTAGCCGGTTTATTTGCGTCGATCAACCAGTCGATCAACTAGTTGATTTCACAAACTAGTGATGCTACGTATATTTTACTTATTATACTTAGTATATTTTACTAGAAGCTTTACGAAATGTTTCATTGATAAAAATGCGTTCAAAACGAAAAAGTACTTTTTTCTTTTACTAGGCAACTCTAGTTGCCCGGACAGTTGACGCATATAATTTTTAGGCCTCTCTAGTTGCCTGGACCGTTTAGTAGATAAAAATATAAAACAAAGTTTAGAAATTAAAAAACAAAAACCATAAATATACAAGTCTTTTATTTATTTTACCTTTTTTTATCCTTTAGATTGTTAAAATATCTTGTAGAAAAGGAGAGGGGCTTTCGCCTGCCACAATGGCATTACGCCAAAATCCAATGCCGTCATTTTAAAATTAAGAAACGAAGGACAATCTAGTGCTGCGTTCCGTTTGCCGATTACAGCGCTCACAGCGCTAAAAGTGCTCAAAACCGTTCCGATTCGTTTGAGCGCGCTAAAAGTGTTATTAGTGCTATTGCAATCGGAACGGTAAATATCGCGCTAACATTCTGATTGTTCGTCGCTTAAGTCTAAAGTTACAATATCATTAAGATCTTTGACCCTGAATGAAGCAGGAGCCATTTTTTTATATTATTACAAAAGAAAATTAATAAACAAGCTTTTAAAATCTTTTTTTTAAGCAGCATTAGTTTAAAAAAAAATACTGGTCAAATTGAAAAGTTCCTCAAGTTCCTAGTTCCTAGTGTTGTAGTTAGGAAGACGTTTGTCTGATGCGTAGCATCACTAGTTAGTTTGTGTTGTTGATACACTCTGGATATTGTCTTGGCAAGACAATCGGCGTGTTGGTTTCCGCTCACTCCAACATGAGCCGGTGTCCAGGAGCAATCAATTTGGGTGGGCATTAGAAATACGCATCCGAAATTTTGGATTGGTTAGAGTGGATGTTTATAGGGGATGGTCCCCCCTTTCAAATGCTACCCCTCCCCACCTGAGGAGATGCGTAGTTTTTTTTAAATACGTGTTTAAAGTTTCGTATAACGGAACGACATTTTACATACGAATTAACCACATAATTTTTTTTTTAATATTACGATGATGTAACGGAACGTACTTTCTGCCATTTCTTTTATGTCAAACCTGTCAAAATGAAATGACTTGAGTGACGTATGCCGATTTTTACAGGTTTGACATAAAAGAAATGGCAGAAAGTACGTTCCGTTACATCATCATAATATTAAAAAAAAAATTATGTGGTTCATTCATATGTAAAATGTTCCGTTATCCGAAAAGAAATGTCCCAAAATGCAAGGAGTCTGGGCCAGGTCTTTGTACACTTTATCAAAAAATAGTTTAAGATGCTTAAAACACTTTTCGATTGTTAAATTGTTATTAAAACACTTTATTTATTGGTAGGAAATGAAAACGAAAAAATTTCATTTTGACAGTTAAGGTTTACTTACATCTTTTTTTTGTGTTTCGAGTAGTATCGATGGCTGGTTGCCTATAAGTCCACAGAACTGAATTGAATTGTTTTGTGTATTTTTAGCTTATTTAACAGTTGTAAAGTTAAAATGAAACCGAAAGAAAGAAATCAAGCGCAACGACCAATCAAACACACAGATAGACAACTATCAATGTGATGTGAGTGAAGTGTGCCGTGAGTGAGATGGCTGTACCCTCTGGTTAGTGAACTAACTTCACTGGACAACTACCGCCATAGAAAAGACTCTTTGTCAATGTTGCCTGCTAAAACGAACACAAATAATGTTGACTTTTTTATTTTCTTGCCATTTAACTACTGATTAAATCAAATTATTTGTATTTTTCCTATAATTACCATTAATTTGTCTATTTTTTTAGATGGTGTACAAAGACCTAGCCCAGGTTGTGACATTTCTTTTTAAGCACGTAATAAAAAGAAACTACGCATCTCCTCAGGAGCGGAGGGGTGGCATTTGAAAGTGGGGACCATAGCCTAAATTATTAGATTAGGTTAGTGTTGATAGCAGTATGTTTTAAACAAGCCAAAAGTATATCAAAAAAAAGTCTCATTGGTTGGGTTAGGTTAGGGTTTGTGTGTGATAAAAATATGCGCGAGCCGAGCGAGCGAAGCGAGCGTGGTGCGGAAGCACCCGGCGAAGCGCCAGTATGAAATTCAGTTTCATTTCATTCAACCCTTTCACATGTATAGTTATTAAAAACCTAACCCTTTAGTCCCGTGTAAAGGGTTTTAGGCGATATTTTAAAAAAATCATTAAAAAAAAACTACTCATTTCCTCACTCTGGGAGTGTTGGGGGTGGGCTTTTCACTACCCCCCCTACCCCCCCACCGACCCCCATCGCTTAATTCGGGATGCGTATTTCAAATGAAACCCCATCAATTTTATAGCCGGAATTAGTCAAATCTGTCCAAATCTGCTGAATTTGAAAGATTATATTACTCGTGCTTACTTTAAAACTGCTGTGCCGGAGAGCAGTTAAAACCGACATACTGTCACTTACAATGAGCCAAGTTTTGCAATTACTAGCAAGCACATCATCTCGAATGTATTCTAGTGCTGCTTTGATGGCTAGTGCTTCTGCATAAAAAAAAGCTGAGGATACTAGGTAAGCCAGATCCATGACCTGTCTTCATATTGCAGTGATAAAAAGCCATTGAAGCGTTATCTTCAGTTTTAGATGCGTCAGTGTAAATCTTATGATATTCTGACCAATATGAAAGATTTTCATACATGTCTTGTATATTTTTCAAATCTTTTTTAATATCAATATAAATATTGGGAAATTTACTTTTGAAATCCCCCATACAACAAGCCCACTTCTCACTCTCATAAATATTATGCTGATCCAAAGAAGCTGAAAACAATGAAAAGTCAGAAAGTATAAATGGACACTTCTGAGAAGAACTACATACAGAAATATAGTTAAATGATTTGATTTTTGATATGAGGCTATGATTTTTAAGGGATTGTAACTTCGTTAGGAGTTTAAACTTTAGGTATTTAAATCACAAAATTAAGGGTGAGATGTTGCATTCAATTTGCATAGAATTTATTGGAGTAGTTTTCATGGCACCAGTGATTAAGCATAAGTTCTTAATTCCAACTTATGGACTAATTTTGGATCAGAAGAAAAGCAATAGAGACTGTAGGTACTCAAAGTGAGATCGTACAAGTGATTTATACAACATTAGTAGTATTTTGCGATCAGCACCCCATGATATTTTGGCAAGGGTTTTTTAAAATATTGAATGCTCGAGATGCTTTGTCTACCAAGTTATTAACACGTACATTCCAAGAAAGGTTTCTTGTAAAAATTACACCCAAAAATTTTACCTGCTGTACCTACAACAGGCAGTAGAGAGTTATCATAATGAATAGAAGTGTTGAGTTTTCTAGCTCTACTAAAAATTACTACTTTACTTTTTGTTGAACTAATATTGAAGTGTAAATACTCAAAATAATGTTTAAATTTAGTGAGGGCTGAATTTATTTTGATATTAGCATCCTGCAAATTTGAAGAGGTGCAATAGACGGCTAAATCATCTGCACATTGTAAGTTTTTAACTTCTGAACCTAGAATAGAATTGAGTTTATGAATATATAGAATGAAAAGCAAGGGGCTCAAAATGCCCCCCTGACAAACACCTTTATATGAATTATTTTTTTTTGGCCCATACAATTGACTATTATAGTTGACATGTATTTTTCTGCCATTCAAAAAGTTAAATATCCAACTTATAACTTTTTCAGGTAGACCTATGGATTGTAACTCTTCAACAAAAATATTATAGTTACCATTATTAAATGTGCCTACAATGTCAAAGAATACGCATACTAAGACCTTATTGGAAGTAAATGCTTTGTATATGTCTAAACTTAAATGATTCAAGCTCTCAACTGCAGACAGACCATGTCGAAACCCAAACTGATTAAAGGGTAATATTTTATTCGACTCTATAAAAAATTCTAGCCTTTGCTTTAACATTTGTTTAAAGACTTTTCCTACACCAGATGTTAAGGTAATTGGGCAATATGAATCCGGTAAGTTTTTATGTTGGTCAGGTTTAATACTGGAATAATACAATTACTTTTCCAATCAGGGGGAATACTTGAGCTTATTCAAAGTAAATTAAAAATAGTGGGAAAAATTGCTTTACTACTACAGCTAAGATTCTTCAACATTTTATAAGGTATGTGATCTTATCCAAAGGCAGTATCACATTTGCTATTTAATGCTCTATCAAACTCTGATATGGTAAAAGGTGATACTAAAAACTCATTTTCTTCTGTTAGAGGAGCAGAAATATTTAAATTATATGCAATTTGGTTATCTGAAGTGTACTTGTTTAAAAAATCAGAGATCCAATTGGAGTTATCTTTGTTATTATAACTGTAAGAATTATTAGACTTTTTCATGGTTTTCCAGATAATTGAGGTGGGAGTTTGTCTATTAAAGGATTCACAGAGAGCATTCCAAGAGGATTCTCTCTCCTTTTTAGGTGTAAGTTTTTTTAAAGCTTGTTGTTTTTTAAACAGGATG
The DNA here is from genome assembly GCA_923062675.1 of Marasmarcha lunaedactyla. NCBI lineage: Eukaryota > Metazoa > Arthropoda > Insecta > Lepidoptera > Pterophoridae > Marasmarcha > Marasmarcha lunaedactyla. The sequence goes on along the minus strand of OV281346.1, from coordinate 17,475,425 downwards.
AAGTTATCTAGTGTAGGATTTGTTTTAAAGGTTATAAAACTGTTTTTGCAGTCCAGTACAGCTTTAGAGCGTATGTTGTTCCACCAAGGCAAACTGTATCTTGGTTTGTTATTAATGTTAGTTTTATTATTATATGTTGAGTTTAATTCAGAGACACTTTCTAATAAGATATTACATACATCTTTATATGATTGCATAGGGTTACAAAAATCAATGTTGAGGGCTTTGAATTTAGAGTCTACATTTTCTTTATACAATTTCCAATTTACATTTTTATAATTAGGCGATGAATAATTGGAACCTAAGCTTGTATTGTTTACATTACTATCTACAATTTTGGTAACTGTTGGTAGGTGGTAACTGCCCATTGGATCAGCATATACTGACCAATTGCAGTTTAATGATAAGGAAGGAGAAACAAAAGTTAAATCTAATGCCTTGGGTCTCCATATATGAGAACCCACAGTTGTAACTTGCCCATTATTTAGTAAAATCAGGTTATTGTTGTCTATAACATCAAGAAGGATAGAACCACGATTATGTGTAGTGTTGCATCCCCACATGGTATGGTGAGCATTAAAATCTCCTGCTAGAATAGAGGTCCTGGGACCGATGTAATTAGGTTATCAAGCTTAGAATAAGAAAATCTGGAAGTAGCATTTGTAGGACTGTAGAAATTAATGATGGAAATAATTTTATTATTATAATGTAATTTAATTGCAATATTTTGTAATGAGTCATCACTATAAGTATCTAATTTGTCATATTGTAAACTATTATGAATTAGTATAGCAACACCATTGTGTTTACTACCAGAATCTAATCTTTAAATTTTATGTTTTTTGACAGGACAATCATTAGAGATAGAATTATGATTGCCCTTACAGTGGACACAAATAGCTTCAGTAGTGTTTTTTGTGCATTCCTTATAGTTATGGTTTTCACCACATATTGAACATTTTTGAGCATTTTTGCAATATTTACCAATATGCATGAATCGAAGGCATCTTAAGCATTGGCTAACTGGAGGTATGTATGTACTGACCTCAAAGTACCATGAGTGTCCACACTCTCCGGTAATGTGGGGCAGGCGAAGGTAATACTGACAGACAAAGTAGGTTTTAAGGTGAAGTTGCCTTCTTTGTCCCGAACTCGTCGCATAAAACGTCGCACTGAAACAATGTCTTTAGAGCTAGACAAGCCTTTATAAATCTGTTTATTGGACATGTAAACTGGCACATTTCGAATTACACCAGTGACCTCTGTAAAGGCTGCTGGAATAGTTGCCTCAAGTTTCTGGTCGTTAAGAAATTTCGTATTGTTAATAGCTAAATTGGCCAATCCTGGGCGCTCAAATATAGCTCCAACTTAATATTTATTAATTCTCTTAAAACGTTTAACGTCCTTATTGTTACGTTTTATGTAGTTACCTAGAGACATTAGGTCCCGCTCACCTAAAGGTTTCTGAGTATCTTCACTTTCGTAAATAATAAGATATTCAAAGTTACCTCCATCCTCCGGGTATAGTCTTAAATAATTATTAATTCTAAAAGGATCATAAATGTGTTCCTTGTCCACCGAGCACTCCGAGTCCGAGCTGTCCGTGGACTCCTTTTCCACATCTGTTTTTCGTTTCTTGGGCTTTTTACCGCCCATTTTCGATAAAAAAAAACGTCCTAATGCACTTAATTCGACTATTTACACTTATTTACAGAAATAATACACTGCTTTTTCGATAAAAAAAAATTAAAATTTCAAAAGACCGCCTAGACTTTTCAAAGGTTTCCCGCGCTCTTCAATACGTACGACCAATATTTAACTTTTTGGTAACATTTATTTTACAAGAAAGGCATGGATCTACGCCGTCCCGCCTGGTCAGTCATAAAAAAACGAAAAAACACTGGGTGCATTCCGAACGCCGCTAAAAGCGGTATCAGGAACAGTAAATAGTGCGATTAAATCCTAATTGTTTCTCGCTTAAACCTAAAGTTATATGTATCATTAAGATCTTCGAACCTATTAGCCATTTTTTAATATTATTAAAAAAGAAAATAAATAAGCAAATTTTTCAAATCTTTAATCACCTAAATAAAACGGTGACCATGCTTCGTAGCTTGGACAGTGTGAGCTGAAAGACGGCGGCGTTTATGTCGTCATTGATGACGTATTGATATCCATCGTGAACACGCTCACAGGCATGCGCGATATAATTGGTATTTAGAACGCACCAACTCTCTACATTCCTCATTGGGTTTTCTATTGAATGCACATGTCTTAATGGCACAATGCACATATAGGTAATACCAAATTCATAAAAAAACTTTTTAAACAAACCATTGGCGAATATAAATTCGTCAATTTTATCAAGAATCTCATTTCCAAGACACTACAATGCACACCAGTAACTCAGAAAACACTGCCGCCCTTTTATCAAACAACTTTTAAGTAGTAATTGGAGCTAAAACTTGCAAAACTAAAAAAAAATACGGTCAGATAAAAAACTTTGAGGTTACTTCTTTTTTTATCCAATGCAAACATTGGGGATGGATACCCGTCGACATTGAATAAAAACGAATGAATGACAGAAATCGATTCCCGACTCCTATCGACATTTTGATGTATCGATACAACAAGATCCGATAAGTCTAAATCGCTCTGATAAATATGATTATGTAATAATGAATGTTTCTTTGTTATACTTATCGTCCGGCACAGTGTCTGCTATCAGTATAATGTAGGAAAATTAAAGCTTTCAAATAATTTTTGCCGTTAGAAATTTTGTGAATGAGTTTTGAGCATATTTCGTTCTTTTTATAGTACCGTGAAATAATGTACTACTAGAATGTGTCGTGTTTTGGTACAATAAGTCCAATTTGGGAGCAAAAAATATCCTTTTTAATAGATTAAATTTGTTTATTTTTATTTTTTTTGTTTCGAATTGATAAAAAAAACCTTAAATGTACATTAATATTAATTTCAAATGTTATTTTTTTTATGTGGCAACTTGAAATTGGGCATATGATAGCAAACCCATATCTGTAGCGCGTATACATACCCCTCATTCTTAGGGGGGGGGGGTCAGCTTTATCGCCTGATTACAAACTAACTAGAATGGCAAACTTTTGTAACCTTTAAAAACACCGAGTATTCGTTCACTTATTCACTGAGGTAGATGACACACTTAGCTCACTCATACTCATATGGCGTTTGTTAATATTGGGGTGTGGCTGTTTTTGCTTATTTTGTCGTTTGCTCCACAGTAATTACGAAAATTTTTGAGGTAAAGGCGTCGAGTAGAGTTCTGGCTCCTCCGCTTCAGTGTTATGCATATGTCGAGATAGTGACTCTTTAGTTTTGCCAAAAGAGATAGTGGTGCCGATTCTGTTTCCACGAAATAAACTTAACTAGACTAAACTTGGACTAAATTAAGTTTATTCTTGTTTGCTATTCAGAAAACGGAGGACTAGACCAAAATTTAGTTTGACAGTACTATAATTATTTTAGTTACTCAATTTAGTTCAGGCTGTACATTTGGTATTCTGTTGCGCCTATTTTACGTCAAATTCTGACTAAAATTAGAATTGTCAGACCAATTTTAATCTACATGTCGAGAGGTGTGGAATAAACTAAACTATGTAAAAAAGTGTCGCGACGAACGTGTAATTTGTTGTAAAGATGGAAGAGTTTATAGTTTCGGCATTTATTAGCTTTAAACCGATAAGAGCAATGTGTATATCATTCTCACAGATACAATGTATGAATTGACTATTATTTTTTAAACTCTGCGCATTCCACTGTAAATAAAGATTTACAGTGGAATGCGCAAGAAAATTATGCTACTTAGATTTTATATTTTCTATGAGAACATCTTTTATTAATTTGGAAGATATAATTTTTTCTTTAGATTTATTTAGGGTTATTAATTTTGTAATAGAATTTAAAATTATATTTAAAATATGTTCACTGTTTAATAAAGTTTTTAATGTCTGTGTTGGATTCCTTTTTTTTTTATTCAGGAAAAGATTCTTTGTCAAGTATGTTAGCAAACGAACTGTTTTGATACTTAATGAGGTTTTCTTTTATTTTTTACTTTTTGACAGGGCATTGTCCAGAAATACTTATATGGTTTCCTTTGCAGTGGACATATACTGCATTGTCTGATGCTATTTTACATTCTTTGAAGTGATGATTTTCAGCACAAATGGAACATAAAACTGAGTTTTGACAGTATTAAGCTAAGTGGCCATATCTTAAGCAATTGTAACATAGTTTTAACATTCACGGTGCCAGCCGTGAAGATCAATGTATTCCGGCAGCAAGTTCGATGCAAAAGTGATAATTACTGTGCGTTTTGGCTGCTCCACACTTCTTCCATTGTCTTCTCCATTGTGATGCGCTTCACGCAAATAATTTTTCTGAAAGTGGAAGTCATACCAAAGATTTTGGAATTGAAAAATTTCGTATCAACACTATTAATGACGCCAGTTCCTGTTGCTGGTATTGTTGCTTTCATCAGATATTCACTTTAAAATGTTGTATTATTTAAAAAGGCATTAGCTAGTTTGCTTTTCAAAATGTACACCTATTTTATAATTATTTATAGATTGTCGGAATTTAATCCCTTTATTAAATCTCTTTAAAACTGTAGACATGGAAATTAAATCCCGCGTGCCTATTGTTCTCTTTTCATCGCCTGATTCTACAATTACTACAAATATTTAAGAGGAGAATCCTCAGGATATCTTCTGCTATAATCAGATATATAGTAAGTAGGGTTTGTACTTCCTGAAATTGTCAGTATCTTCTTCCGTGCTGGTCTTTTCCTCGGCACTAGCTTCACACTCCTCATCTTTCAACTTCTTCTTTTTTCGTATTCCCATTATGTACAGTTATTAAAACACGAAAAAGTAGCAAAAATATATTAATTTGGAAAATAAAATTTAAATTGCCGCCTCTCTCTTTCGAGGTTCCCGCACTTTTTTCCAACGTCAACCGTAATTTTATATTTAAAATTGGCAAAATTTATGGACTTTAGTGATTATTCGTTCATTTTTGTCTAATGAACACGTGATTTTTGGAAAATGGTGGCAACACCTGAGCCTATAATTTAGAAACGTCAAAATCAATTTAGTCCTGCCATTTCATAAACTAAATTTAGTTCGAAGTCAAAAACAGAATAGCAATTTGACCAAATTAAACTAAATTGGAAAAGTTTTAGTTATAGTTTAGTTTAATCGGTTTTCGGACAGAATTAGCATCAGTGACTCGAATGTTTTGTTGTGTTTGTTTGTCAATGTAGTGGTCTTACTGGCCGCGAAATAAACATGTCTGAAAGTCGGCGAAAAATTTTCAATTGTGGTAGCCGAAACCTGCTGTAGGAAATCTATTCTGGTACGTACTTTTGGCCAATCATTGTATGTACATAAATAATCCCATGTCCATTTTTCAGGTCGGTTAAAATAAATTAAATCAGTTTTACACAACCAGACTGAAATAGTTTTTAAAGTTAGAAGCCCTTAAGCACTATTAAATATTACTTCAACTCATATTTAATAATGTTTTTATGTATATTTGTTTTAGCTGCACATTATGGGTTAAGTACATGTTTCCTGTCGAAGAAGAATTCTATACAACTGTGCAGTTTCAGAAAAATCTCTTTAGTGCTGTGTAAGGATGTAAGGATGCCTCGAAGCAGACATTTTTGTACACTGCAGTCTATATGATTTAAGTAATAATTAAATTGTACATAAAGTCAAAGTCAAATTGTACATAAAGGGCTGTGTTATTTTGAAATAAATAATTTGATACATATTACAGTTTTGTTCCTTGACTGCTACTGCATTTCTTTTTTCGTTTACTGCAGGTCTTATTAATACGTTACTATGGTTTAAACCGTCACATGTCATCGCAATTCCTACTTATTTGTCTATTATTTATGTCAGTACGGTTACTACGGTACGACGGGCCGTGTAGTACGTACCTGTGTAGTCTAGTTATATCTAGTTACGGTTATATACGGCTATATTACGGTTATAACAGTCACTGACTTTACGAGTTATTGGTGAATAATAATGCATAGAATAGTACGGGTATAGGCGTACTAAACATTTGTATGAAGATTATTAGTGTCATAATGGAGTGGTGTACCACGCTGGAACGTGCTAACTTGTCATTTAATTCTTTTTTTAAACTTAAGTATATCAACAAAATAATATTTATTATTTATGTATTTGTACCCTGTTAAAGTGAATTCTAAACGCGGGGAATTGCAGATAAACACTGGTATTTTTATTATTTCATTTTATATTTCATTTCATATTACATTAGGTTAAAAAAAAAGGAAAATTAAAGAATAGTACGAGAATACGACTTGAACCAAAAATATCATAACAGACTTAACCATAGCAGGAAGTCTTCATACAAAAAAAAACTAGGAATTATGTCTATGGTTAGAACTTTTTGATTATGACAGCTCCGTTGCCAATTTTTGACCGAACAATTGTCATATGTCACTTCAATGTAAATGATGAATGATAACACTATGTTCACCAATGATGTACGGTTTTACGTTATGTTTCAATGTTTTAATTATGTTAAAACTACTTTTATTATATTAGTACTTGAAATTGGCAGAAATAGTAATTGTGTAGTAACTACAGCTGATTGCCATAAAACGCAAAATTTAATTTAATTTTCACCAATCAGCTCGATCTGCCATTACGGTTTCAATGTTTGACGAGTGAAGAGTTTGCATTATCAATTTCCGAAACATAACGTCTCATTTACCAAATATAGTAATTAATTTGCGTTTATTCGGTGCTTCACAATGTACAACAAGTGCTGTGTAATGAATGAGAACGTAGCCGAAAGGACGTTATTTTCCATCACTTTCCAAGAACGAGATGGGACTTAACAATGGTTACCGTGTCTTTGTGCTAATAGTGCTTTGTGCTTACAAGGTTTAAGTGTGGTAAAACTTTGTAAATTGTTTGTGAGCCACACAAGAAATGTTTTCTGGGTTACTCAATATGAATAACGGTGTTTAATTGTTGTAGCATAATTAACAGAATATGAATAAAAGGTACTAATGTCTAGCTTCTAGAAAATAAAAATTCGCATCCCGTGCAATACAAACAAAGCATATAAAAATATAAAACAAAAGAAATGTCCCAAAATGCAAGAAGTCTGGGCCAGGTCTTTGTACACTTTATCAAAAAATTGTTTAAGATGCTTAGAACACTTTTTGACTGTTAAATTGTTAATAAAACACTTTTTTTGTTGGTAGCAAATAAAATTGTGCATTATTGGTGTGCAAAACAAACAAAAAAACATCGTGGTGAAAAAAAATGTCATTTTGACAGCTAAGGTTTACTTACATCTTTTTGTTTTGTGTTTCGAGTAGTATCGATGGCTGGTTGCCATTAAGTCCATAGAATTGAATTGAATTGTTTTGTGTATTTTTAGCTATTTAACAGTTGTGAAGTTAAAAAGAAACCAAAAGAAAGAACTCAAGCGCAACGAACAATAAAACACACAGACAATCAACTATAAATGTGATGTGAGTGAAGTGTGTTGTAAATGAAGTGGCTGGCCGCTCTGCTTGGTGAACTAACTTCAATTGACAACTTCTGCCATAGAAAAGACTCATTGTCAATGTTGCCTGCTAAAACGAACACAAATAATGTTGACTTTTTTATTTTCTTACCACCTAACTACTTATTAAATGAAATTATTTGTATTTTTCCTATAATTACCATATATTTGTAAATTTTTTTTGATGGTGTACAAAGACCTAGCCCAGGTTGTGACATTTCTTTTAGAAATAAAAAAAAATCATAAATATACAAGTCTTTTATTTATTTTACCTTCTTTATCTTTTAGATTGTTAAAATATCTTGTAGAAAAGGAGAGGGGCTTTCACGCTGCCACAATGGCATTACGCCAAAATCCTATGCCGTCATTTTAAAATTGAGAAACGAAGGCCAATCTAATTAAAGAAAAATAGTTGTCAAAGGCTTAAGTCCATAGTGTTTGAGCCGTCGGCCGATGATGTTTCAGCATATAATACCGTCATGATTATTTTTAATAGATTGACTATATAGTCATAAACCATATTTAAAAGGTTATTGAACTAACTTTTTTGTTTTTGGTATTTAAATTAAATAATGAAGTCAAAGGAAATCTTACGTACAACACTAGAGTCACGTGTCCAAAATCTTAATTAGAATATAGAAAGAAGACACATTTATACATAAGACTAACCTAAAGGCTTTTAAAGGAAGAGGTCTGTACCCGCGACAATTCGAGGAGGTCTCAAAATGTGAGAAACTGACGCTACTGAGCCACCTTATCTCTCGACCCGCAACGAGTGTTTGTCGCGCTTAGACTTCACACAAGGAAAATCAAAAAGTAAATAACATGGGAAGTAAAAAACTAAAAAAAAAGGAAAACCGAAAGAGCACATCCACTTGTTGCAAAATAACAGAGCGAATATATTATATTGGATTGACGTATTTGAATTTTGAAGTTTGGTGGTAGGGATCCCGAACTAAAAAAAAATAAAACTCACAAAAAGTTTTAGTTGCAATCGAAAAAATGCTTTGCAAGATTATACAATTAACATAATTAATTTTGTAATATTTTTTTGATTTTATTTATTTAGTTTTAAATGTATACTTTATGTTTACTTTACTGTTTATGAAACATACTTTACTTTGTCTTTAGAATAGGCCACCAGCAAAACTTCTTTTGCATTGAATCGGTAACCCCAACGTTGCACAGCTATTGTATGGAGACTCCTCAGGTTTTGTTTCTTATTAATTTAGATAATTTTATTGGCTCTGCTTTTATTTAAGCGCTCGGTTTTTAATGCCGTAATGGTGCAGTTTCATGAGTAGAGTAGTATGATCCACACAGTCGAACGCCTTGGACAAGTCACACGACTCCTCCCAGGCGCTGAATACGTGTTTTATGAGCTCAACACCGGCATCGGTTGTTGAACGACCCCGCGTGAAACCAAACTGCTTAAAATTCATTAAACTATTACCGTAAAAATGTGAAAGTAATTGATTTAAAATTTATTTTTCAAAAATCTTACTGAGCGTTGGTAGTATAGATATAGGTCTAAAATTATTAGGATCAGACATACTACCTGCTTTGAATATTGGAATGACCTTACTCAATTTCATTAAATCAGGCTAAGGCTATCAGGCAATATACTGGCTAAGTACGGGGCTATACCATCAATGACAGATTCAATAATTTTAACAGAAATCCCATCTAAATCGGCAGTATTTTTTACTTTAATGCTTTTAAATGCATGTAAAACTTGTGGAACAGTAACATGTTTAAAAATAAAATAAATATCGCATGAATTTACATTTTCCGTTAGCAGGGAACCTTTATATCTCTGGAATCTTTCATTGACTATATCTGAGATTTGGTATGTCGTTACGACTATTTCATGACTATTTTTTGGAACCTAAACCAAGTCGATAGACCTTACCGTTTGCTAGCACGACAGATGAGTATTACGGCTTGACGTTCAAGCCATAATCCTCACCAACCTATAGCTATAACGGCGAAACTATAATACGACAATTTTTTTACATGCATGACTATTTGACTATTCCATGACTAGTTTTTAGCATTGTCAAAATTCGTTTTCATTGCGTTTTCAAATATGAGGATTACAGCTTGAAGGACACCGAGATTTCGTGAAACAAAGAAACATTATAAACGTAGTGTTTCATTAATGAGGGGTTCATTCTACGATTAAAAATAAAAAAGTTGTCCAACATTAGATGGCTCTGATCCAAACTCAAGAGTCAAAAAAAGTATGACATGACAGCAATGACTGAGTGAGTAATAAACAAAAAAAAAAGCGCCCGAAGGGGCTTCTTTTGAATATGAACCATTCGTCATTCGTCACTGGTTCTTGCTGTCCGCAATTTAGATCTGCATAAAGATCTCGAGCTGCCCACTATTGTCACGTTGATGAATTTGGTGTCTAGACGTTACTTCGACAACGCTCCCACCATCCCAACCCGCTGGTTAATAAGTCAGCTGACTACACAGCCAACCCAGACGCGCCGGTCCGTTACAGGCGTCCACTTAACGTCTTAACAGATGCTGACGACGCTATTACAACGAGGAACGCTGGCGTGCCAGTCAGAAATAGGGCACCACGGCATTCGAGTCCCCTAACCCACCGGTAGGCCAGGCTAACGTGGCGTACGCATTCCTACTGAGTTTCTTGGTGGTTTTTTGGCAGTAGATGACTCTTTCGAACCAGTGGTAATTTCAATATACGACGTCCTAAGCGGAGGTCCGTGCCCTCTCGTTCGCCCTTAGGCGTATCGTATGTAGGAGTAGTTTAAGTTCCGGCTAAGCGCTCTTAGCGCTAGGACACAAAGTCCGGTGAAATTTAAACGGCTAATAGGGCCATAAATAAACTGTCCATTTCGAAAAATGCTATGTGTACGGGTGTAAGGTGAAGGAGCCATAGGTCTCAATTTCAGTAAACTTTACGTAAAGAAAAAGAACGAGTTATTTAAAATAACCTTATCTGCCTCAAGGAACACAACATTATTAATCTTTTATAACATGTGTGTGTGTGTGATAGAAAATAAAATATGATAATAATGTAACTGGTATGTATATATATATATATATATATATATATATATATATATATATATATATATATATCATAATAAACATACGATCAGTCTACAAACCGTGAGATTGACATTGACTCTTGATTTTGTTAAACGTTATCTAGTTTCGAATGAAATATTTAAAAAAAAAAGAAATAAAAAGCTTCTGAAATTCAATAAACTACAATATTTAGATATCGCCCGCTCAAATGGGTTATAACTGCGTGATAACTTGATTTATATAACTTGATTATAAAGGCATCAATACTTATTTTTCTTATGTTTTAATTATTTTTTCTATGCATATACATTACAGTTCCTATTTCTACCTATAACTCTTTCTAAAACTCAATAAACTACAATATTTAGATATTACCCGCTCAAATGGATTATAACTGGGTTATGAGTTGGTAATATCGGGTTTTAACCCCGCCTTGGGTTTTAACCCGGGTGATTACCCATCTCAAGATCTAGCTAAGTGCCGTCAGCGCTAAGCTACTAAGTCCGGTGAAAAAAAGGCCCACAGGGCCATAAATAAACAGTCCGTTTCAAAAATCACTTGATTTGATATCATATTCATTCATTATTCATGCTGTATGGCTTAGACACTTACCTGCTTTTACGAGCGAAAAGAAAAAACAACAACATCATTCATTCATTATTCTTTGCTGTTTTCCTGACGTTTAAAGTATTGCGAAGGAATTTGTCCCAGATATTTTCCTATTTATTTCGCAAAACATTGCGTAGTTTGTGTGTATTTTAACTATGATGTCTTTTACATCCAATTTAGGTTCATTTTTGGGATTGTGTACCATAATCATAACGTGTCTAATATTGTCTTCTGATAATTATGCCTCAGCAAACGAAAATGATGTCGAAAGTGTATCTAAAATAGGACAAGGAGTAGGACATATTATGAACATTTATTATTGGTAAGTTGTTGCTAACCTTGCTTTAGAAGACATAAATTCATTTAGTTTCACAGCTAAAAATTTTATGTTATAATCTTTATATTATTCTCTGATTTACCAAATAGACTTCCCATTTTATGTAGCAAGACTATCCTAATTGGATTAAGTAGTTTAATGGATTTGACATTGTCTATTATTGTTTTTCAGTTATTCTTGTGGATACAGAAAAGTTTTCGAAGATTACGCTGGGATTATACAACAAAAATATCCGCATATATCTGTCATGGGATCTAATTATGACCCTCCTGGTATAAACATGTACTTATCTAGAATTATTGTAAGTATTCACAATAGTATATTCTATAATGTAAGACTAAACTAACAATACTGCCTTAAACATACAACTAGATTTTACACATGGCTTCACTTGTATAAACTTTGGAAACAGTGCTTGTTGTCCCTTCATTCCGCATTATTAGTATGTCCCTATTTAAATTTAATGTGTTCAGCCATTTTTGCATGATCAATTAACAAGAATAGAAACATTCAAACATACTAGGACTAAAAAAACATTCTAGGATATTTGCTAAGTATCATATTTTGTTTTATATATTAATAGTAACAACCACAGAATCCCAATGGTGCCATATCAAAATACTTATGGGTTTGTATAGGGTATAAGTGCACTTATTGGACCAAAATTTGTTTCAATATGCCTTATCATCAATATACTAGACAAGTTGCAATATAAATAACTATACTGTTATAATTGAGAAAAACATTTTAATGTCACCCTATTAGTGGTGCAACAATATCATTTATCCTTTGGGCAACACATCAAAATCTATCAAACTTTAAACTACATTGTCAATAATGCGGATGAGTGCTGAGTGACCTAAGACAACAATGTATTGAAACTGTATCAATCATTCAAGACCATTGTTAAAAACAAAAAAGTATATAATATGCTATAATAAGAAAGTGTGTTTTGGGGTTGAAGTGTATTTACTGCTCTTTTTTAAGGCATATAAAAATGTATGTAATTTAAATTGTTTCAAGTGAGAGAAAAATAATAGAAAAATCTTAATTAGATATTTTACTTTATAGATATTTTTTTACTTATTTTCCTTTTGTAGACTTCAGAATGTTGCATTTACACATTAAGCCTTTACTATTCTTTTTTGGTGATGAATTAGAACTTATGAATTAAGAACCATTTAATACCATCTAAATTATTTCAAAGTTTGGCTTCAAAAAAATATGAAATAGGTCGTTAAATTACTATACAAAATCAATCAATATTTTTATAAGAATATTTTAAAATTTTTATTAAAATTATTAATAAAAAGTTCTTTAAATATAGCCTATTTATTAGTTCAGCTAAAATTTTGCACACAATCATCGTTACCATCAGTAGATATATTTTCAATAGGACTAGAATAGTTACAGTTTCGACTTTCCAATTCCAAAGAATGATATAGTTGAAAATATTTAGTTTTAGGCTTTTATTAAATTTCCAGGCTTGACAAACTGCCTCTTTCCGTGTTGGTTTTTCTGATTATCTTTTCAAAATATTTCATTTAACATTTGTAATGAATTAAGGGTGAATTAAGGGCTGAAGTTTATTAATAATGTTAAGATACTTTCATCATGGTCAGAGAAATACTCAATTCAAGTGTCCAGTTCACTTAGACAGATATATTTACTCTTTCACAAATATTAGTAGTGTTATTAATTTCCTAAATAAATGATGTCATGCTTCTTGTTGACTTATTTGATTTGTACTACCAACATCAAATTTTGTATCTGTTCCCTTTTTATAAAGAAAAAAGTTTACTTAAATACACTACAAATCAATACCTTAATTCGAAAAACGAATATCTCCTTAGCAGCAAACTTTTGTAAGGGCAGTAGTAGTATGTAAATTAAGGCTTAAACTAAGTATTCTTTTATTAAAATAATAATATTTAATCATCGTGAGGCAGGGCATCATAGTAAACCTGATAATCAAGAGGCATTGACGATTTCAATTTTCGCAGATCCAAATATTTTTTTTTTTGTAATTGTACGCCGTTGTTCGTAAAGGTTTATTAAATTTTCTACCGGAAGTGCTTCAATAAGGGGTTTTCTTTGATTGAGAAGTTTCCATTCAACCTCAATTTGTAATACATTTCGCCATTGGGCTTATATTGAAGAGCTCTTATATCAGTGACCTGTAAAGTAAAACCAGATGTTAGATTTAACTTTCACAGAGCTAAATTTAGAATTCAACCGAACTGTTACTATACAAAACCTGATAGGACCTGATTAAGAAAAACAGATAGGTAACAGTAGAAAAAATAATATACCTTTGGATCACCTTTCATCTTTCCTGGACGAATCGATTTATAAAATGCTACTTGTTTAAAGTCTTTAAAATAATCGAAGGTCAAGTATTCGCATTTGTATCTCTTGTTATTAGATTTAGCTGTACGACATACATTTATGTATTCTGCAGGGACATTAATCGTTTAGTTTTTGAGCCGCTTCTCAATCATAGTGTGCATGCTATCAACCTCCATTTGTGTATGTCCAACCTCCAGGTATTTTTTGGTTATGATCACGTTATAAAGGATTGCTAAATTAATCATGGCATTGCTGAGAATGGTATTGCGATTTTGGTATGTGCAACCATCTGTATAAAATGTAATTTCTCTATCACATTCGTTCATTTTAGGTAGAACTTCTTTAGTTATAAATTTTGACAATATTGTTGAAAATTCTTCAGAGGTTAAGCCACCTTCAGCTTCATTCCATAGGAAACAGTAACCATCTCCTGTTTTAAGGTCATAAATGCACCAGTTGTGAACACATAATTTGGTTTTATAATAATTACTTGACACATTAGATCTTGGTGCCATTAGTACAGCATGGAGGTCAGCAGTAAATACAAATTTATTATTTCTTTTGTCTTTATCTTTTTCAGCTCTAGCTTCCCTTTTCTTTAGTGTGTGTTCATTATAAACATCTTCAGTGATATGACCCAACGCAAATCCATTGCAAGTTTCGCAAAGATCTTTTTTAGGTTTAAATAACGAAATTTTTTTAAAAGTTAACGTGTTCGAAAATAGGGCGATGCTTAAGGATTTGATATTCTTCGAACTGCATTCTTCTTTGTACAATTTATAGAGCTGTTGCTTAGAAATTATATCAGGTTGCAAATACAGTAGAGAAGTTCTTTGACGGCAATAATGCGATGGAAGTTTAGGCAATTCATCTAAAAACTTATTTAAAAATTGTTTCTCTGTGGTAGTTATTTGAGGTGGAGCTGACCGTTCAGGTTGTGAAAGATTTTCACTAGTGTTCCTTAATGACGAGTCTTCCGACTCCAACTCCAACATTGAAAGTTATTAATTGAAAAGGTGCTTAAAAATAACGTTTTGCACACTCTTATCAAGTCATCATCTTTCTTTAAATAATAGACGATAGTATGTTTTCTTTGTGACACATTTGGATCCTTCCTGTCTCGTTTTCTTTTAGTAGGGATCATTTTGATTAGGCATTGAATAAAAACCTTTTTCTCTCCCCAATCCATCATCCAAAATTGATCAAACAAGGATTTTCTGTTCTCTACAGTAATCATGTGACATTCCATTACCCCATTTTTATACTCCAAGCATTGGCATCTTAGTTTCATCTCCTTCTTTGGTTTACGTATATCTTTTATCCATTTCCCTAACACTTTTCTTTTTCCATAATATTCATTTCCTTTTTCTCTGTTTAGTCTATTTTTTTCTACATTCCATTCACTTTTTTTCACTTGACCTTTTTCCTTTTAACAATGGGTTCTCCAAATTCAGAATCTGAACTATCACTATACTCTACTAATCTTACAACATTATTCAACGAGGACGATGTTGTGGGCTCATTAAGTTCAACTATTTGGTTTGTCGAGGACGATGGTGTGGGCTCAATGACATCAACTGATGGGTCTTTCGTAATGATCTCGTCATCATGCGGAGCAATAATAGACAAGTCAAAGTCATCGTATTGCTGTATGTTTTCAAATTGAATATCGTTTGTTGTATTCCCTTCATCATTTGCAATTACAATGAAACTGAGCTGGGATACATCATCGGTATTCTCGGTATAGATTGGAACAATAAACTGTCTGGGTTAGTAAAGTCGCTATAAGTTACTTCAGGCTTTTCAGAATTTAATGGTTGCACAGATTGCAAGATTCTTTTAGCTCGTGCTCTAGACATTTTCCTTCACCAAAGGATAAAGAAAAAGATGAAGCAAACAACATAAAACAAATGCAAAGCATGAAAAAACCGACTTCGATGTAGCAAAATCGGAATTCGTGTATTTCATTGACATATTAATTTCAGTTATTTCAATTTAAAATTCAAACTACTGAACCGATTTTGAAATGTAAATGGAACCAACCCGAAAGTGAAACCCTGTCAAATAAAAAAGGAATCATCAAAATCGGTTCATAAACGACGAAGTTATCACACAACACATAAAAACAACGGGTGAATTGAGAAACCTCCTTCCTTTTTGAAGTCGGTTGACAAAACAAAACATGAAAATTCCGTGATCATGGTGCTTGTAACAGCATAGAAATATCGGACCCGCGAAATAAAAAAAAATCAACTATGATAGAATATCGAACAACTCCAAGCAAAAATTACAACAAATAAGTGACAAATCTATCAACTCCAAGCAATCTCCAATCCCAATGTAATGTGCTTTGAGTAATGGCGCAATGATCTTAAAATGTTAAATAAACTATAAAAACACTTACTACGTTATATTGTCACCTGTAGCCAAGCTTTACACGGTTTTAAAATATAATAAAAACACTTTTATTGCAATATAAGTTCAGGAGAATGCACCGTGCTTTTGTTACGCCATACAAAATGGCGGATTACGCGGAAGTTATTTGACTTATCTGTCAAAATCTACACGTTCTGTTTCAAGTGGAGTTATTTGATTTTTTAATAGCTTTTTAAACCGAAACTACTTTGAATCGGGGAGATATTAGAATGGCAATTAATAGAGAAAAAAATCTAGTTTCTTTTGGTATCAAAAAGTAATTTTCGCCCAAAAGTGGAGTTATTTGTTTTGCGAATTAAGGTATCGAAATACATAGTTTTAAAACTTTCCTTGTCTCAAAAAAAGTTATCATTATTTTCTTTTTGTCTTTGATATTAATAATTAAATTAAGAAAGACTCATAAAAAAGCAAATACTACTATACACATAGTGCTTTGTCGTATTTGTCTATGTATTCAATTAGGAATAACTTTTATTCCACTAAATCTATGCATAGTTCTAAATGTCCTTCTTGAACTCCCATTGTAGTTCATCGCCACATTTATTTTAATTAATGAAATTGAAAATCTGAAAAATTTACTACTTATATCCTTACACCAACAATTCAGAAAATTTTTACAAAAAAAAAAATAGAAAACGTTCAGACTATTTCTTCTAGAAAATACATTTTTCATACCCACAATCTATCTGACTGAATCCCAGGCATTTGCCGAAAACAACAAACTTACACTAAAATATTACTACTAATTTACAAAAAATGACCCTGGTTCGTACATTTATAATTGTTGACATTTATTTCAATATCATATGCAAAGTTTCGTTCATAGAAACTAATTAAATGTTTTAAATGAGAAATATTTTAAAATGTTTTCGAAGTTGTATTTATTTAAAAATAAAAGTTGAAGAATAGTTTATAGTTATTTTCATATTTTATCAACTTTTCTCAGCACTGGTTTGCAATTTTCTGAATTGATTATGATTATGTATATATTATGATTAGCAATAATAAGTCTAACACATCAACCCTGAGGTCCAATTCAATTTGTTTCTTCATTTTCTCTTTGTTATGCAAGTCAGAATCTCCCAAATTATCTCTGTTTTATTTTGTAATTATTTTCATTTCCACACTTTGATTATTACATATAACAATAAAAGGCTGATAACTGAACAAAAATCAAACTTATTTATTTATCATAACCATCAATTTTTTAAACGAATATAGAATATAAATATACTTACACATATCGTCTTGGAAAACAGAGTGGCGGACTTTGGAGCATATTTACTGTTATTTATTTTCGAGTTAATATCCAAAAAGAAATGTTTTGTTATGCCATTGTAATGTGTAGAATCAAAATAAATTAAAATTGACTTTGTTTTTCTTCTTTTTTTAGTCTAAATTTATGAAAATAACGCATTTTTTATCGACAATTCAATTCATAACTCTTAAAGTGTTCGCCAGAATCGCGGGTGTAATTTGATGAAATTGGTTGAATCGTTAATAAGATAATTCTACCTAATTGTTACTAATTATTACCTATAGTAAGAGAATTTTTACTTCGCGATTTACAAAGTTTTGACCTAACCAAAATGAGCCGCCAACCTGCGTCAGAATGGCGGGTAAATCATAAATCCATACCGTAGCTCAAAAGTGCCATTGCCAAATTCTATTACCTAGTTATTACCTTCAAAAACTTTAGCCAAACCTTTTCGAAACTGCAAGGAAAATTTAGATTTTTAACATTGAAACAATAAGTTTTTAAAAATAAGTGCTTGTAATGGGTATATACCTAATTTTTTCTAAGTATCTAAAAAAATATCTGCCGAATTCAAGAAAACAACTCATGGAATTTTCAATTCAGTTTAATATTTTTGAATAAATAAACCTTAGAAATTATTTGCAACACACAACATTCAATAACATACAACAATCATCTATTAATCAATTAAGCCTTTCACCGAATACGACGCAATTCGCTTTTATACGCTTCGAGCTTTTTGATAAACGATACTTTAAATCATCGTAGCAACTCCATTTAGTTTTCCTGAAGCAATGACCAATGCTATTTATATTGGGCTGCGAACTTGCTGC
The DNA here is from genome assembly GCA_923062675.1 of Marasmarcha lunaedactyla. Taxonomy (NCBI): domain Eukaryota; kingdom Metazoa; phylum Arthropoda; class Insecta; order Lepidoptera; family Pterophoridae; genus Marasmarcha; species Marasmarcha lunaedactyla. Next base: position 17,456,944 of record OV281346.1, on the reverse strand, counting down.
TGGTACGTATTCAATCAGTCCTATTATTTCATATTGTTTGTTATGGAGGTTTATCTGGTGCGGTAAATGATCGAGAGATAAGTATCAGTTTGATTTAGTTCAACAGCTATAGTGCTACACAGATTATAATTGTGTCCTTCAAGCTGTAATCCTCATATTTGAAAACTCAATGAAAACGAATTTTGACAATGCTAAAAAATAGTCATGAAATAGTGATAAATAGTCATGCATGTAAAAAAAATAGTCGTATTACATTAACTAATAGTACGTACTAACATAGTTATTAAGTCATTGAATACTAACACTTTTTTGTATTTTGTTGAATTTGGTCCTCACCTTTTTATATGGATCATTGTGTCTGAAATAAATTATTATTATTATTATTATTATTATAGTTTCGCCGTTATAGCTTTAGGTTGGTGAGGATTTTGGCTTGAACGTCGATGAAAGATTCCAGAGATATAAAGGTACCCTGGTGAGGAATATGGCTTGAAAATTTGAAAACTTTAAATTTCTCCGGACTTTCAGTTTAAAATTTGTGCCAAAAAATAGTCATGAAATAGTCGTATGAAACGAAAATAATTTTGAGCTGATGTCATTTGAAAATAAGAACTTCTTATGTTCCCTACATTTCTATGGATGTACAGTCGCGTACAAAATCATTATTTCTTTTTGCTTAGTAAAAAATTGCACTCTTTTGGTTTGTTACTCTTTTCCATTACTGTAAACAAACTTTGTAGATAGGGCTCTGAAATCGGTTTTGTAATAGGTACCTGGAAGTAGTACTTATCAACCCCACTTCACCGGTTGAAACCGGAAATGAAAAGGGCATTTGTTGTAGGTACGCGACAACGGTTTAGACTTTTAGAACGGGTTTCCGTGCCCTAGTTGTAAGTATGAACAAATGTGTCGTTCTATGGATAAAGGAAAGTAAGTACCTTACGGTCCATTATGAGTTAACGTTTTTTTATTGTAATCAGCAGCGAATGTGGAAATCATTGGTGTAATAATAGTCGTTAATACCTTAGGTACGTTACTATTAAGTTAACGCTACTATTATGTAAATACCTTAGGTACCTTTACCCGTAAAATAACACAAATGTAGTAGGCACTACAAAATATTTGAACAAAAAGAAAAACGTTTAGAATTTATTTATTACAATTTAAACTTTTCCCTCAACTCGCAACTATATTGGCCCCGCTGGCCCCTCAGGCCACCCCCGTCGCTCAGGTCCCTCTGGTCCTAGGCCTACCCGCGTCCCCCACCTCCAGTGACATGGAGAATCGGACGCCACATCGTGGCGTAAGCGCACCGCTCCTAAGAGCGCACCCGCGACCGACTCATCCTCGGACGCAACCATTATTTGCTCAGAGCCACCCACTTTCACCCTTGCTAAAAAGTGCTCGAAACAAGCCCCAGCGTCCTCAACGCTCGCCCCGGTGTCTTCAACACCCTCCGCTACGGCTTCAACACCAGCTACCTCGGTTCCTGCAACACCAGCCCCCACTGATGTGATGTGACTGAAGTCACTCAAAGTGACTTCACCACCTATCCAGGCTTCAGTCAAGCCTCAGGTCCCACCACCCGTATTTCTTCGGAATAAGGGAAAAATGGACTGAGGTTTCGAACTTGTTCAGAGAGCACAAGATGTGTGTAGAGGACACCCGAGCGACCAACTCGGGTGAATCTATTAAAATCCTAGTCTCGTCGATAGATGAATTCCGCGCTTTGACAAAGCTCTTCAATGGTAAGCAATACGCTTACCACACCTACGTTCTCCCGGAAAAGCGTAAGTTCAGAGTGGTACTCAGGGGAGTCCCGTGCGAATTATCGAACGAGGCTATCCTAGAGGATCTGCAGTCCCAAGGCTTCCCGGCAATCGCGGTGTATTAAATGCACAGCAAGTACGGAAGGCGTCACCCTCTCGCTTTAGAGGTTCTCGCAAACGTCCCCAAGTCCAGGGAGACTCTTTGAGGATTCAAAGAGGTCAGCACCATATGCTGCCTCTCTGGGATCTCGATCGAGGCGCCTCATCGCCGCGGTCACCCCAGCCAGTGCCACCGGTAGCAACGGTACGGGCATGTGGCGGCCAACTGCGCTGCCCCGCCCAGGTGCGTAAAGTGCCTGGTGCCTCATTTCACCAAGGAGTGTAATCGCACTCCTCAAACTCCCTGTCCTGACGATTGCGTGCTTTGTGGCCAGTCCGGCCACACCGCAAATTACAGGGGCTGCCCTTGTGCACCCCGTTCCATACGTTCCAATTCTAAGAGGGCGGCACCCAAACAGGCCCCGCACCTTTCTCAGGCAAACTTTACGCCGCTGCGTAGCCGGGTTCCTCCGGCTGCAAAGCCTACACAGCCCAAGCCTGCTCCAGAGAACTGGAGGCAGCGCCCTGCTGCACACCCGAATCCCATCCCAGCTCCTCGCCCATTCAGTTGCACTCCTCAACCCTCCTTAGCAGACGATATGCGTATCGTCTGCGAAGCTGTCGAACATGTCGATGTTAGGGAAATTTTAGTTTTAGCCTGTAAACTTAAGGCTTCACGTTCTCCTACAGAGCGATTACTAGCTCTGGCGGAGCATAGTTCCCTTTTCAATTCATTATAGGTTCATTTAAATGAATTGATCCCTCAGTCAAGCTTCGGCCGACCTCTGCGCAGCCCCGGCTTCACCGGAGGCTGCCCAGAATGGCCCCCATCTCATGTCCCTTTGACCACCTTCAGTGCAACTTTCACATCCGGTGGACGACCCGCTAGCGAGTCTACGCCAGCTCACCCACTTCTCAACGGGTGGCGCTTCCGATGAAGGCTAACGGTAAAATATTGCCACAGCCAACAAGGTGGTTTTTAGTGGGTAGGTGCCCAGAATGACACCTCAAGAGTCCCACATCACCCCCGGTCGGTATTTTCCTGCGGTGGTATGCATGACGCATCGTCCACCTCCCTCCCGTGAGGGTGTTGCTTCGGCGGCAAAAAAACCGAAAATCTCATTCGAACGCCACTGAGATTATTTACGACGCATAATTTGCGTCGTATTATCTGCGACAATAATAATATTTACTTTTGAATAAATAATGAATAGGCACGTCAACGATACTGTATCACACTTAAATTTATATTACAAATGATAAAAGTTTACCAAAACTGAGTAAAGTAACTTGCAATTGCAACTTAGCGTATTTTTGTTTTGAGCACAATCAACAATATAACTTGACAATATAACTTGGTAATTTTCTAACAATATCATAGTCGTGAATACACCACGCTCAATAAAGCAAACAACCTTTTTGTCTTAAGCGCCGCCCGGCCCTTCTGCAGCACGTGTGAATAGCAAATTTTGTACGCGACTGTACCATGTATCCATAGAAATGTAGGGAACATAAGAAGTTTTTATTTTCAAATGACATCAGCTCAAAATTATTTTCGTTTCATACGACTATTTCATGACAATTTTTTGGCGCAAACTGTAAACTGAAAGTCGTAGGCGTTCCGGAGAAATTTGAAGTTTTCAAATTTTCAAGCCATAATCCTCACCAGGGTACCTTTATATCTCTGGAATCTTTAATCGACTATTTCTGAGATTTGGCATGTCGTTATGGCTATTTCATGACTATTTTTTGGAACCTAAACCAAGTCGATAGGCCTCACCGTAGTTTGCTTGCACGAGAGATGAGGATTACAGCTTGACGTTCAAGCCATAATCCTCTCCAACCTATTGCTATAACGGCGAAACCATAATACGACTATTTTTTTTACACGCACGACTATTATTCTCTATTTCATGACTATTTTTTAGCATTGTCAAAATTCGTTTTCAATGAGTTTTCAAATATGAGGATTACAGCTTGAAGGACACTTATAATTGAAAGTTTTTAAACCAGTGCAATTGTTACGGCGACATTCTACCATATTATATTCCTCTGTTAACATGGCTGCCGCAGATTCTTCTATGTTTTTTTCCACTAAAATCCAGAGAAAGGAATGCTAATTTTCTTGTGACATTATTTGCAATACATTCTTTATTCATACAGAATTCATTTACGTCAGCGCTGTATATACTATTAATTAAAATACGCTCGAAAATGTGAGAAATGTTGCATGCACACTGTATGTAAGTTTTGTCATTTATTACAGACTTTCGAAATACTTCTCAAGTATTTCTGCCCTGCACTTATAAAGATCTATTTTATTAATCTTATCATTGGTCATGATTTTTATAAATTAGCAGAAACTGTTAGTGGTGCTTTTATCAATAGTATGTTTGATAGAAAATCCGTCAGCATAAGCAGTTGCAAATATTTGAGAGACAGCGTCAAAGGCGCATGTATTTTCAACAAAAGTATTGGTGATTCCAGTCCTTACTATATTACCATTGAGTAGCAATGGAATGGTTTAACAGAACAGTCTTTTTTATATCGTCTTTAGTTCCTTTCCTTTACCCCTCCAGTTCTCAATAAGTGATGGATGTTCCGTGAATATTGATTCATCTGTAAAACCTGGCTTTTCTCGCGGTGTATTGTTTTCTTTTTCTTCTTGCTTTATTTTCTTTTTTTTTCTTGCTGTAATAGACTCGTTTTGGTTATTGCTTAATGCGACATTTATTTCTCCAGATAAAAATTCATGATGAGTTTTTATAAATTTGTCAACTCTTAATCGATGTAATTTTGTATTTATATGACATAAGAGTCTCTTGATATTTTTAAAATAGCTCCCCCCCCCGGAAGACGTTGGAGAAATATTTTTTGATTGGTGTATTGGTACCATGACATTACTCCAGAGGGGAAGTTGTCGCACTAATCGAGTTAAAGTTGGGATAAAAGAGGGCATGTAATATAAATTATCATAACTTACATCTTTCTCAGACAGCGTATTTAATAATTGTATTACACCTACTTTGTTATAATACCACTGCGGCTGTCGAGAATCTGTTTTTGCTTTTATCTGTTCATGTTGTCCAGCTTCTTCAACTTCGTTATCAAATATCGAATTTGTATCTTGCGCTATTGTTGTTTTCGGTCCTTCATTAATATCTAATACATCATCTATTTTTCGTATTAGCTGCTTCAGTTTATTCTTTGATATGTCGCAATCTGTTTTAGGGTATGTCGTACTCGTTTAAACAGGCAATTAATACATTTTCAATTATATCCTTTGTCTCGTCGTAAGATGTTGAAGAATTGGCTTGTAATAGACATCGACAGTAAAAATGTTTAACCCTGGGATCCATATTCTTGAAACAATTAAAGTTGTATATCATTTTAACAAAATCATTTTATCTAAACGTATATAGCAATCATTCGGAATGGTAGTGTTCTTCTCGTCATTTAACCTCATAAAAGAATGATTTCTATATTCGTTAGTGGAATCAAATTTCGTGAAGGCTTTAACAACTGCATTTATTACAGCAGATGAGTCATCTACCACAATCTCATTAGGGGTTACTTTTATCTGTCCCCAATGAACAAACCATTCTTTAATAGTTCCAGAAATATGACTTTCAGATATCATTTGACTGATCGGTACGCTACGTTCGGTTTTCTCTGTAGCCATCATACATTGATACAAAAAAATGTGCTTCGTAACAATATTATCGAGAGTTGGACCAAATCCTTTAAAAATACTCCCTGTAGCGTCAATACTCAATATTACCCGATCTGTTTCTGCATATTTCTTTAAACATTCTTCTTGAAGCTCTGACCAGTATCGCACGTAAAAAGGATATAATGAAATATGTCGAATAACTTTATTGTATGGAGAAGTGTATGCCATAGTCCACAAGGATGAAATCGGATTATTATGACAGTAGTCACGCTGTTCTGCTTTATATTTGATTAGTCTTAGATAGCCAAGACTGGTGACATGGGCAGGCTCGATATTGTCAGGCTTAATTTCTGAATGAATAATTTTTTTTCTCAGTACAATAGCCAAATCATGTCTTAGTTCGTGTGCTACTGCACATGTGCTGCCTTTTTACTGGCGTTAGTTTAATTTTCTTTTCCGGTCTGCAGTTTTCATTATAATTTGTGATTGAACATTCACACTTAGCTATCTTCTCCGTGGGCCGATTAATAACGACTTTGATAGCCGCATCACACTGATTACATGAACCATTGCATACTATTCTGTCTTCGTTCTTGACAAAGTGCGTTTTGAACGTCCAAGAACATAACAATTTACTAGCTTTCCAAATTTCTTCACGTAAAATGTGCGCCCACTCGTGCTTTGGTAAAACCATTTTTTTCTGATATGTACAACGCAAGCTTTGGTTCCTTTGTATATGTTTCGGAATAGGTTGTATTCTTTGCCACTGATACGTATCCAAAAAGAAATTGAGTCTTTACATTTAAATTACTTTCTTGATCTATTGTATCTACATTCCAACTTTTTTCTGATCCATCACGATCATTACCAAAAATGTAATCATAATGATTTTTTTATCGTTAAATATGTAGCCTTTTCTGATATTTTATAATCCATTTCCTTTCTTATATCTCTAAAAACTTGACCACAAGGAGAAGGGAGTTCGTTCTTCTTAGGAAAATAATCACTGTATTTTACAATAATTTCTTTTTGTTATTCTAAATCAACTGTGTTTTTTCTTCCTCGCTTCATTTTACACAATTTATAACCTCTCAACTGGCAGAGCAATAAATGTCATTTTCACTAAACTGGCAGGCTTCTTTTCAGGTGTCGGCCGGCGTGTTCGCTTGCCAGTTGAGAGGATAATACGTAATAAGGGTCGATTTCAATTTTTTTAACAAATTAACAACCACTCAATGTATTCTCACAGGCAGAGACATTATTTAATGTTAGAAATCTATATTTTCCTTGCAGTTTCGAAAAGGTTTGACTAAAGTTTTTGAAGGTAATAACTAGGTAATAAAATTTGGCAATGGCACTTTTGAGCTACGGTATGGATTTATGATTTACCCGCCATTTTGACGTCAGGTTGGCGGCTCATTTTGGTTAGGTCAAAACTTTGTAAATCGCGAAGTAAAAATTCTCTTACTATAGGTAATAATTAGTAACAATTAGGTAGAATTATCTTATTAACAATTCAACCAATTTCGTCAAATTACACCCGCAATTCTGACGAACACACTCCTAAAGGGTCATTGCCGCCCAACGGAACTACGTGAATCGTGGCTCTTCAGGATCATGTGCCACCGAAGGCTTTAACATATTTCTTTTTTTTTTAAACCATCACTTTTAATATACAATATTCATGGTGCCAATATTTTTTAATAATTTTTAATTCCACCTGATGGTATTACGAATGAACAGAGTTTTTACTTAACATCGACGACCGAGTAGCGTAGTGGTAAGTAGCCTTGCCTCATACGTTGCAGGCCCAGGTTCGAGTCTTGGCCGGGCCTTTGTGTGATGAACACAGATGTTTGTTCTCAGTTCATGTTTGTTGATATTTATTATGTACTTATGTTTATTCTGGGTTCCCCCCCAGTTCACTGTATGGTCATCATTAATTTGGGGCTATACAGTTAGTGTGTTTGTCTGGGGATTTATTATTATTATTATTATTTAAGCTACAGAAATTGTAATTTTTTTGTCAGAAAATAAATATATAACACTCTTTGTGAACAAAATGTTGAGTTTCTGCAATAATGTAGAGTTTCACATTAATTACCAATTTAATGTTACATATTTGGTTGTAATACAGTGTATAACTTTTTGTTTCAGGGATTGGGCAAGATGATTCTGATAATGTGTATTTTAAGTGGAGTGAACATTTTTGCTTGGTTGAACAAACCCCAACCATCTTGGTGGAGCTGGTGCCTTGAAAACAAGCTTTATGCATGTATGATGATGTTCTTTTTGGCTAACATGATTGAGGGTCAACTTGTTTCATCAGGAGCATTTGAGATTTCTCTCGATAACATACCACTTTGGTCTAAGTTAGAAACTGGTAGAATACCCCAACCACCGGAGCTTTTCCAAATTATTGACAACACTTTACAGTTTTCCAAGATGGATATGCAAAAGAATTTTGTGCAATAGAATGCTAAATCAAAGTTGAATGAAGACTGTTGTCTAAACAAACATAGTATTTGCATTTCATGATGTAGTTCTGCATTTCTACTATGCATTATGTCAGAACAATTAGTAAAGTTAGGCCACATGGAATATCACTATGATAATTCATGATTTTGTAAATAAACAGTGATAGTTTTTATTTATTTGTAATTGGATTGTTACATAAGTAAGTATTCCTTTCATAGGGAATAATAATGATAATTACTTTTCTGGAATTCAAGGGACAAAACATGGTTTTACAATCCTAACTTTTTCAATTACCTAAAATTAAAAATGCCACAATAGTTAAGCTGGAGGATAGTTTTATAGATAATATTAATGTACTAATAGTAATATTCTTTGTTCAGATTGTGATATCTCCATTTTAAAAGCATTTAAATGACTGTATATTTTATAGTACCTCTGGGATTTTTAGAGTATAATAATGATCCAAAAAAATTGGTACCAATAAAAGGCCCATACCTTATAATTTGTCAATGACATAATACATAGATAATGTTAAAGATAAGGTTCCACTTTATTTTTAAATGATTCTTAATGTTAATACCAGTTATGTCTGTAAACAATTCTACTTCATTGTTTCATATTTATCTGAGAAACATGAATATTCAAATAGCTTTTTTCTGTGCTCTGTACAATAATTCACGAAAATAGAGTTTCTAGTCACACAATTTGTTACTGTAACCATGTCAAAAAAGTATGTTTTGTTTAAAAGCAAATACAATTTTGACCTTAAATGTTGTTTTATTGCTTTGAGCTCACAAATTATCATAAACAGTAACCAATAGAAACTTTTCCGAATATATCGATTTTCTACCTACCTTCACAACTTCCTTCCTAGTTTATGACATGCAGCCCACTCTTTTAAGGACAGCGGAAGCTTAGTATTAGACGGCTACGAAACAATTGGAATGGGAGACATAGGACATAATAAGATACACTTAAGTATTGCATGCTGCATGACACAAACATACTGCACAGTCTTTAATATTGTGTCACCACAGTTCTATGAAACAGTTAATACATATTTTTTGGTCAAGATGTAGGTATTAGCAGAGAGTTATAGCTTGTTGGCTTGGCTTTCGTTAGAACTGATTATGAACTTTATAGTCTTGGCAAAAATTCTTACACTGGCTTACCATTTTAAGACGGTACCTCCTGTGGTCCCTTCGTCTCCTTCGCCGTGGCCACCCTTTCCGCACTAAGGGCGTTTTTAGTGTCACGCGGATTTATTCAAGCACGCGGGATTAGCCTACATGCGTCGCACCCGTAAAAAATAATTAAATATGTGAATCTATTGTAAAGTCTTGGCAAAAATTTTTACACTGGGTTACCATTTTAAGACGGTACCTCCTGTTTGTAATGAAAGATAAGTTCAGTAGGAACAGCTTTTTACCTCGTAGAGATTGACTTCCCGCCAAAATGTTAATTAATTACATATGGGTGCTACCAGTAGACTTTTCCTTCATTGATAAAGTAATCTGCAAATATATCTCTGGTATTGCTTGCCTACGTAATACTACTTTCAGTCTGCTGCCTGGGTAATGATCCCTTGAAACCATTTATGACATATGTATGGCTGACCATGTAGCCATCCCGTTTCCTTATAAAATTATGAAGTACACATGCCGTCTTGACTAGTAATTGTGCTAGATCTAACTTGATAGTCATGGATCTGTGAAATATTCTAAAATTTGACATAATTCCAAAAGTGCATTCTAAATACCTTCTAGCTCTGGACAGACGGTAATTAAATATTTGCTTTTTGTAAGTATCACGAGCATAAGGCCGCATCACATGTGACGATAAACCAAATCCCTTGTCTCCCACTATCACGAACGGCAACTTTGCTCTTACCCTAGATGGATGAGGGTTAGGGATACCCAACGTGTTATTTTCCAGTTTAGCATACAATTGACTCCTTCTGAAGGAAGATGGTTGAATATGCGTTACTTTCATTGGTACCGACATTAATATATGTAAAATTATAATCAGCGTAACACATTGCGAGGGGCACTACAGAATAATACCTATTTCTTATAATTTAAATATGATCCACTGTGCGGTGGTCGAATCACTCTTACCTATATGTTTTCCATCAATGCACCTAAGCAATTATTTCGCATATGTGAAAAATCCGTCTGCGATTTCTTTCCATTTAATCTCATTGGGCTGTAGAATACATTCAGACTTTAGTTCAATCCATATTGTAAAACAAACTTGTCTTACTATTTCGCTAATTGTTGCAATTCCAATAAGATAAGTATAGTGTAGATCTGTGAATGTATTACCAGTTGCCAAATATCGGGAAAAAGAAAATATTTTAGTCAGTGGAACATGTATAAAAACAATATATTAGTAACTAGCTATTTCCCGCGATTCCACCCGCATAAATCTCGATCCCGTGGGAAAATCGAGATAAAAATGAGCCAATTTTCATTTTATTTAAAAAAAAATTAACCTATGTTCAACCGTAGGTACTCAACTATATTTGCGCCAAAATTCATTAAAATCGGTTAACCCATTCACTGCCATGGACGCCGATCTCTAAAATGTCTACTCAGACGCCCTCCAGTTTTCAAACCTGATTTTCTCAGCAAAGTTACAGTAAAAATCATTGAGATTTTTTTAAACGCTATAATATAATAATCTATCCAACTTCTAAACGGCCTGGGGATCCAATGATTAGACTTATGTCATTAAAAATGCGGATTCTTAACTCTCACGCCGAAGCCGCCCAAGGGTGTCCTCGTTTTGAAGTCAGAGTTCAACAAACTTTTTATGTATGCAGAAGAAAATGGGTCATATGTATAAATTTTATTTAAGTAAGTACATGAATCGTGTTTAAGTTTAGCCTAAGTGTTAATTAAGCCTGTAACTCACTTGAGCAAAAGATCTCTATTTCGGTTTTAACCAATTAAATTGCATTTGCTAAACCTTAGGGAACTGTTACATATGCTCACACTATGATAATGTATATTAAACTGCTGAGTTGCATTCCCACGATGCATCTCTTACAGTAAACAAAATGATCATATTTCAGTTTTGTCGTTTTAGATTTAATTAATATATTTAGCAGTCTCGGTTCATATCTCGCAGTAACTACACGGGTTGATATCTAAAGTCAATTTCAATTTCTATTTCTTTGTGAATTTTTCAATATCTTATATTCTTATAAATAAACTTTATTCTAGTGTCATTAAAATATATATTTTTTAAAAACACTTCTCCGACCCGCACCGTTACAGTGGTGTCAGAAGTGGGATGTTACCATTGTTCGTTGCGAAATTGGTAACATTTCTTTAAAGCGAACCGCGGGTGAAGTGCACGTGACATTTAAGAGCAAAGTGTAAAAATCTACAACCGAGTCTCCGGGGTATTAGTTGTACCTCGACAAACTCTCACGAAAACCCAGAACCCGTCTCGTCGTCACTGTTCCTGTGGAGTCCAATAGACTCCTCCCAAATCTCCGTCTCCTTCGTCGTTGCCGATCCTGTAGAGTCTGACTGGCTCCTCCCAGATCTTCGTCTCTATCATAGCCGCCGTTCCTGTGGGATCAAGCCGACTCCTCCTACGTCACCGCATCCGTCGTCACCGTAGCTTGAAGGAAAAGCTCAAATAGCTTGTTCTAATAAAGTATTCGAAAACTTCGATGAGCTCAAAAACTTTCTTAAACTATCTTTCGGTGAGAGAAAACATTACAACCACTTATTCATAGATCTGCAGTCATGCAAGCAACAGTCCGGCGAATCAGTCTCAGCATTTGCCCTAAGGGTTGAAACATGTTTGACTTCGTTACAAACCGAAATTCATAACTCAGAATCATATAAAAAGGATCTACCAGGCCGTATTGCCATGACTGAAGATCTAGCTTTACACACATTTACAATCGGGTTAAATCCAAAGATTAGCACCGCAGTCAGATGTCGAGATCCGAAAACGCTCAACACAGCTATCAACATGGCTATAGAGGAGGAAAAGATACAGATTATGCTAAATAGTAATTCATCCTATTCTAAAACATCTTATGATAATAATAATAGAAATATTTCACAAAATCGCAACCCCAATTATTCGCAATCACAACGCTATTCTAATAACTATTCTCGTCAACGTAATTTTAGTAATTATAATCATCCGCGAAATTCTAATTTTCCAAATCAGTATAGAAACAGTAATTTTGATGCCCGACAAGGAGGATCAAATTTTAATTCTTTAGTTTGTAGTTATTGTAAGAACGTGGGTCATCATATATCTAATTGTAGAAAACGTTTGTATAATAATGAAAACAGGGCTAAACAAAATAATAATGCCCGAGAAAGCGTAAGGCATGTTTCTTCTGGAGAACAACATGAAAATCTTCAAGAAAATGAACAAGATTTAAACTAAGCAATAGGTTTTCGCATCAGTGCCGGCAAAACCTATCAGGAAATATAGGCACTTCCTCTAATTCAAAGTTGTATACAAATTTTAAACCCACAAATATGCAAGGGTTTAATACTAAAACTTGTTCTAAATCGTGTACTAGTTCTAACTCTTATAATTTACAAAATACTAAATCTACTATGTCGTGTTATAAAAATGTACCAGCTGTAAGTTCTAACTCTTATAATTTACAAAATACTAAATCTACTATTTCGTATTCCAACAATTTACCAAATCGTTATTCTAGTTCTAATAATTTACAAAATCGTAATTCCAGTTCTTATGAAAATTCTAGTTCGTATAAATCTACTAATTCGTGTTTAAGTAATTTACAATATCGTTGTTCAAGTTCTTTAAATAATTCTAATTCGTGTGACCTACTTAATCGTTTTACTAATTCTAAAAATACTATATCTAACGACAATTTACAAAATAAGCCTAGTTCTAGTTCTATTCCAAAATGTGATGATGTCTCAACAATTAAACCACTGTGTCGTATTGAACATAAGTCACCTGAGACCATTAATGAAAAATGTTTAATCGATAGTTTCATCGAAATTGAAAATCCGATCGGTGAAATATATGACATCTCTCAAGTTTGCCTCAATTGCCTTATATAGAAGTCGAATCATCTCATTCTTCCAAAAATCTTCGATTACTAGTAGACGCGGGAAGTTCTATTTGTCTTATAAAAAATTCTAGTTTATCTCTAAAACCCGATCTCGAAAACGAAAAAATTTAGTTTAAAGGTATTAACGACGTAAACACCTACTCTGAATCATTAGGTAAATTCTTGCTATCTATACGTCTTAATAAAAAAGTTAACTTACCATTTTATTTCCATGTCGTTGAAAACGTAAATTTAAATTATGATGGCATTATAGGCTCTAACTTCTTAAAAGAGTACAAAGCTCGTATTATCTTTTCTTCATGTAGGTTAGAAATTAATGAAAATCCAAAAACGTATTTTATTTTAAAAACATTTCAAAATCAGATTTTTACTATTCCACCTAGGAGTGAAAATGTTTATCGAGTGCGACGTTACTAACCCTGAAATAAAAGAGGGACTTATCTTAAGTAATCAATTACCTGAATATTCTAAGCTTTATTTTTCCCGCTGTCTTGTACGAGTAAACCCAAATAATAAAATAAAATTATCAGTCCTCAATATTTCGGAAAATGAATGTATTTTGAAAAATTTTAAATTCGAATTGCAACCAGTTTCTCAAGTCCTAGAAACTGAGTCTATTAATTCTACTTCTCATGACGTATTCAACACTGATATTTCACATAACTCAAATTATAAAAGCCAAAGGACAGTCGATAACGTCCAAAAGGCCCTCAGATGTGATCATTTAAATTATGAAGAGGAAAAACGCCTCCGGGAGTTGTGTTCCAGATTTTCCGATATTTTCTTTATGGAAGGCGATTCATTAACATCTACTAAAACATTAAATCATGAAATTCGAACCACATCTGATAAACCTATTCATGTCAAAAGCTATCGCTTCCCAGAATGTCACAAAGAGGAAGTTTCTAAGCAAATTAAAGGTTTATTCGAACAAAAACTTATCCGCCCTTCCATGTCTCCTTGGTCAGCGCCAATATGGGTTGTCCCCAAAAAACAAGACGCCTCCGGTAAAAAGAAATGGCGCATAGTTATCGCTTACCGAAAGTTAAATGAAATTACTATTGGTGATGCATATCCTATTCCAAATATTACTGATATCCTTGACCAGTTAGGCCACAGTAAGTATTTTACCACCCTTGACCTTGTATCTTCTTTCCATCAAATTGAAATGAGACCAGAAGACCGTGAGAAGACCGCTTTCAGTGTTCCGGCGCTGGTTCCTCATCAGGTCACTTTGAATGGACCAGAATGCCTTTTGGGCTTAAAAACGCCCCATCGACGTTTCAACGTCTCATGAACGTAGTTTTAACAGGTCTCCAAGGTATCGACTGCTATACCTACCTTGACGATATCTGCTGCTTTGGCCATAACCTCGACGATCATTTACAAAAATTTGAAAAAATATTCGAAAGACTCAGATCCCATAATCTAAAATTACAACCCGATAAAAGTGAATTTTTACGTAGAGAAGTTCAATACTTAGGTCATATTATTTCTGATAAAGGCGTGAAACCCGATCCTGAAAGGGTCGAAAGTGTACAAAACTTTCCAACTCCAAAGTGTCCTAAGGACATCAAATCCTTTTTAGGCCTTGTAGGCTATTATCGTCGCTTTATTGATAATTTTTCCCATATTACAAAACCCTTAACAAGCCTTTTGAAAAAAGATGTAAAGTTTAATTGGCAAAATGAACAACAGAATGCATTTAATTTACTAAAAGAAAAAATAACCACTGCTCCTATTCTACAATATCCTGATTTTTCAAAACCTTTTATCCTTACTACTGACGCCTCGAACTTCGCCGTTTCAGCAATCCTATCCCAAGGCGAAATCGGTAACGACCTTCCTATAGCATTTGCTTCCCGAACTCTAAAAAAATCCGAAGGTAATTATTCTACCACTGAAAAAGAATGCTTAGCTATTAATTTCGGCACTAAAGTCTTTCGTCCTTATTTATACGGCCATCAATTCTCAATAGTTACGGATCACAAACCCCTCCAATGGCTTTTTAATTGCAAAGAACCCAGCTCAAAATTAATCCGCTGGCGGTTAAAGCTAGAAGAATTCGATTATCAAATTGTTTATAAAAAAGGTAAACTAAATTGCAACGCTGATTCTTTATCCAGAAATCCTATCCTAACTCTTGACCAAAATAATCCTTCCCAAAGCCCGTCTCACTTACCTAACTCGTCTCCAAGTTCTTTAACAAACAATCCTCCGAGCTCGTCCGCCTCTAATAATAATTCCTCTGAATCATACGAAAAATTCTTAGAAATCTGCAAACAACCTCAAATTCGTTACGATACTATTATTCAGGAACACAACGAGTCACTCTTAAAAACAAAGATTAAAATGATTTGCTATCCTACTTCAATTGACCTCGACGAGTCGATTCCTTATTGTAAAGATATTTTAGAAATGTCACAGGAAAATAAACATGATTGCGAACGCGAATTATATACATACTTATCTACATCTAACGAAAAACATGTTTTTACACATTTATTTACAAAAGTTCATTTTTAAGACGAAACTAATTATAAAGCTATTTTTAATTTATTACGCGATTATAGAGATATGATTACGACGTGGTATTTAGAAGAAAAAGAATTCGGCATCTCTGATTTTAAAGACAAAATCTCTTACACTAAAATTTATAATATGTTAATGTTTCTTTTTCACGGCACAGGTGTCAAAATTCATATTTATAAAAATAATATCATATATCCAACTCCTAACGAAATACCTAGAATCCTTAAAGAACACCATGACACCTTCTGCGGGTCATCCAGGAATTAATAGAATGTTAGAAAAACTAAAAAGTATATATTGGTGGAAAAACATGTACCACGACATAGAATCCTTAGAAACTGCCGATCTTGTCAGATTAATAAACCTTTAAGAGGTACAAATCGAGCGCCTATGATAATCACGTCCTCTGCAACCCGTCCTTTCGAAAAAGTTTATTTAGATATTGTCGGTCCTTTACCTGAAACGCAAAATAATAAATACAAATTCATCTTGACCTTACAAGATGACCTTACAAAATATTCTCAGGCCTATCCTATGTTAACTTGCTCAGCCGAAGAAACCGCTAAATGTTTTGTTCTTTTTATCTCTCATGTAGGTATTCCTAAATTAATCATAACCGACCAAGGCACTAATTTTTGTTCCGATATTTTTATACAATTAGGAAAACTTTTTGGCATCAATCATATCTTAGCTTCGCCGTATCATCCCCAAACTTGTGGCGCATTAGAAAGAAGCCACTCTACTTTAAAATAATATTTGCGATCTTACATAAGTGATATAACCAACTGACCTGGGACTTATACATACCTACAGCAATGTTAGCCTACAATACTAACGTTCATACAACTACAGACTTCTCGCCACTTGAACTTTTATTCGGTTTTAAACCCTATATTCCTAAAAGCATATATTCCTTAGAAAATGATACATACACAGATTATATTAGAGCATTAAATCACCGGTTATACTATAGTAGACGTACAGCTTTAGATAACATACAATCTTCGAAAGAGAAATCAAAACGTTACTACGATACTCACACAAAACCGATAACTTATAATACAGGCGACTATGTTTATTTACACTGCCATCACAAACAAAACAAAGCCCTGTCGCCCGTCTGGAAAGGTCCATTTAAAATAATTAAAATCAACGGCAATCATACTGTAACATTATTAATAAATCGTAAATATGTACGTCATCACTACGATGAAATAAAGCCAGCACCATCACAGTAAACTTTTATTTCTTTCCAGGTTGACGTTTACCATACCTTGTTATCAGTGCCAGTTCGTGACTAATATACACGGAAGTCCAGGCTTATACTTTGATAAAACTTTAGATATAAAATTTACAAATAATAATTGGAATGTTATAACTTATTTAGACGTAAGTCATGTGCAACCTCATATTAACGATATAGGATGTTTCTTAGAAAAACTGTTACTTATCTCTCTGTAAATCTTTTCAATCCTCTAGAGTTCAAGTTGACTGCCTTAATTCTTACCATTCTTTGCAAAGCCAACATAATAATAATATTAAGAAGTTTTCATCCATTTCGTATCTTATACAGTCAGAAAAACCTAGTTGTTAAGCGTGGTTGGTTCGACGCTGGTGGCTCAATTCTAAAAACTTTCTTTGGTACTTTAGACAATGATGACGCAATAAAATACTCAGATGCAATCTACCAAGTACAGTCAGACGAAAAACGGTTAATTTATCTCTTGAAAGACAATATTCATATCATAAAGTCAAAATATACAAGTCATAAATAACAAACCCAGTGTGTGAAACTATTTTACTTACTGAAGTCATAAATAAATTGCCAAGTCTATGTGAAATAAAATTGTTGTATGGCTCTATCGATGTATTCCATAAAATTAGTAACGGTAGATGGATTTTTGTCCAATCAAATCCTGGCAAATATCATATAACATGTGAAAATGATGTCAAACCCTATGATGAAATTCTTTTTGGTACAGGAATATTAGACCTGCCTAAGTCTTGCAAAGCTTTTTATAAAACTTTACAACTGATTCCTAAAGATAGCATAAGTCTTAATATCACTACGAATTTTCTAATTTTAATATTGTTCTTGACGATTGTTGTGAAAAGTAAAAAATTAATAAAACCTTATCTAAATTACCTTTCGTAAAATTATCTGCTCTAAATAATTTAGACTCTGTGCTTCACGCTAGTGTCCATTTGTCACAGCTTGAAAATGAATTAAATAATGGTGAAAGTCCTTCACACTTTCAAAAATATTCTACACACTATTGGTCGATTTCCTATGTTTTAAGTATTCTTTTCTTATTATACATTTTGTTTAAAAGTCGGAGATATTTTTGTAAAAAGAATCCTAACTCATATTGTATACAAATTTACAACCAATGTCATAATTCAAAAGATAAGAAAGTTACAAGTAAAATGCATAGTTTACAAGAAATCATTAATTCAAACGATGACGAACTTTCCATTAGATCTTTGCCTGTAATGTCGAAACGTAATATTATAACTTAATCTTATAATTAATATTGTATGTTTATAATTAGGTGTTATACTTATTAGTAATTACTTTGGTAAATAATTAAGTATACTTAGTAAGCTACTATATTTCCTAGCCTATGTCTTTATGAATCCTATGTTTAAGTGTTTCGTAACTTTCTATAGTAGTGAATGTTGATACACTACTACTTGATGTTTACAACGTTGTACTTACTCTTATTATATGTTACTTTTAAAATGTCTTTATCTTCACTTTACTAAGTCGTTGAGTTTGTTTTAAAATCTTAAATAAGTAACAAACATGTTTTTGTTTTCTAAATATTTTATGTGGTTTCTCAAGCTACCCGACATTTTGTATAACACTATGCTATGTCGTTAAACTTAGAAGTTTAAATTTAGTTTATCATATAGTCCTATTTTATTATGATAAGCACATTATTTCTCTGTGTAGAGCTTATCTTTAAATTGAGACTAGATTAAGTAAATTTCAGGAAACTTAAGTTTTATAACAATTAAATTGTACTCGTGTTTAATTCAATTCTTTTATTACTTTTTCGTAATGCGTACTTCTATATTGTTTAAATTTAGTCTTTAGAATTTTAAAATATTGTGTATCTTAACTGGTTTAAAATTATAATGTCATATTTTTGTTATAGATAACAACCCTTGTTCTAACTTCACATCACAGTTTAAGGGTGATGTTCAGTCTTAAGGTGGGGGGTGTTACATATGCTCACACTATGATAATGTATATTAAACTGCTGAGTTGCATTCCCACGATGCATCTCTAATAGCCGGTTTACACGCGTTAAGTGGTTAAGTTGGTAACTAAATTTTAACTAAATTTTAAGTTAAAAGTTGCGTGTGAACAGTCAGTTAAGTGACAAGTGATAACTTAAAATTTAGTACGCAAGTGATTAAGTAGATTAGGATTCTTTCTATTTTTCGTATAAGTGGGTGGGGCTTCTCAATTAACACGTTTTGACGTGATTTTTTAGTTAAGTGCATAAGTTGACAAAGCTGGTGGCGGCCAGAGCTCGTATTTATTTCGCATTTACTCTTTTTTTTAAATGTCGGAGTGGAGTTTAGTTTCATCTTTAAACTTTGTTGAAGAATATTTAAAATAGATATGCTTGTAGAATAAAAATTTAGAAAAAAACAAATTCTTGTAAAGATTTTAATTTCCGAACAAAATTCTTCTCTGAATTTGTCCAAAATCACATTTATTAATATCTAAGTACAGAATTGACGAATTCCTTGAGATTCATCACTGCTCATCTTCATTGAACTTATGAACTTAACTACTTAATCCGTTTGGACACACAAGTGACATGCAGTAACTTAAAATGTAGTTACAGTAAACAAAATGATCATATTTCAGTTTTGTCGTGTTAGATTTAATTAATATATTTAGCAGTCTCGGTTCATATCTCGAAGTAACTACACGGGTTGATATCTAAAGTCAATTTCAATTTCTATTTCTTTGTGAATTTTTCATTATCTTATATTCTTATAAATAAACTTTATTCTAGTGTCATTAAAATATTTTTTTTTAAAAACACTTCTCCGACCCGAGCCGTAACAGAACACAGATCAACTATTAAAAAAAATCGAAGTGCTTGTTTTGTGTATAAAAACAAACGTTTTTTACGAAATCAAGAGGGTCACGCCAAAGACGCTCATGGGCAGCTAAGAAAACTATAACGAGGAGCCGGAGCCGCCGATGGGCGCCCCGTTCTCGAATGTATGGCGGTGTGCGGGTAATTTCGCACTGTTCTGTGCCGGCAGTAAATGGGTTCAGCGTTGTAGATTTTTCACACAAGTTTTCATCCCCTATTCAATATTTAGGGATTGATTTTTGAAAAAAGAAAGTAGCCTATAACCAGCCCAAGAGTTCAAAGTATAACTATGCCAATTTTCTTACTTTCTGTAGTTTTTAATTATTCGCGAACATACAAACAGAAACACAGACAGATATAAAAATTATAATTTGCTTATTTGGCATCTATATTGACCCCCTAATACTCTCCATTGCTTTTTTTTTAATATTTTCAATGTACAGAATTCATCTCTATACAGTTTTATTATATGTATAGATGAGACTGCCATAAGACTCTAACCGTCTGCGCGCTATTATGGCGGTGCTTTCCTGAAATTTTCGAGGTCTATTTCTGCGTCTTCTGAAGAAGGGGCAGTATATATACAGGGTATAGTATACTGTTAGCGACGCAATATAATTTAAATCTTCCGCGAAACCGTCGCATCTCGTAGTTTCCGCTCTCGACAAGACAATCAGAGCCATCTAGGATTAAAGCCGAATAATAGGTCTTTACCTATGAAACTGCCGTTTTGCCGTACTGGCCATTTCAAATGAAAATATATTTTTTTTTGACTGATAATTCTAATTTCAAATTAATTTTATTTGACAAACATGGAATTCTTTTTCTAAAATCGTCTTTTGTTTAATAGTTAGTGTTTTGTTTTCAACGCATTCGAAAATTTTTCGTCATCATGGATAAGTTAAAAATTCGAGTAATTACGGAGTATGAGTACCGTCGTGGCAGCAAAGCGGCACAAGCGGCACGCAACATCAACGACGTTTACGGAGCAAACACTACAAACGAACGCACCACCCGTTATTGGTTTACCCGCTTCCGTTCTGGAAATTTTGACCTGAAAAATGAACCCCGTGGTCGTCCGAAAACTTTGGTCGACAATGACGAATTAAAGGCAATTGTGGAAGCTGATGAAACTCAATCCACGGCTGAATTAGCAGCAGCTTTCGACGTTAGCACCAAAACAATATTGGTCCATTTGCGTCAAATTGGCAAGGTGAAAAAGCTTGACAAATGGGTACCCCACGAACTCAATGACCGCCAGCGCGAAGTACGCGTGGAGACGTGCCTTGCACTGCTCAGCAGGCATACAAATGAAGGAATTCTGAACCGCATTGTTACTTGTGACGAGAAATCGATCCTGTTTGACAATCGTAAGCGCTCAGCAAGTTGGTTGGACCCTGGTTCAGCACCCAAACAATGCCCTAAACGAAAACTTACCCCTAGAAAAGTGATGGTCACTGTTTGGTGGTCTAACGCGGGTGTAATTCATCACAGCTTCTTGCCTAACGGGACAAGCATTACTGCAGATGTGTACTGTGAAGAACTGAACACAATGATGGAGAAGCTCGCACGTCTCCAACCAGCTTTGGTCAATCGTTCGGCTCCACTGCTCCTGCACGACAACGCGCGACCTCATACTGCACAGCAGACGGTCTCCAAGCTACAAGAGTTGGGGTTGGAAGTTCTCCGTCATCCGCCGTACTCACCAGACCTTGCGCCTACAGACTTCTACTTTTTCCAGAATTTGGATAACTTCTTGGCGGGAAAAAAATTCAATACCCGAGAGGCAGTACAATATGCCTTTGAAGAATTTGTTGCCTCCCGTCCAGCTGATTTCTTCAAGAAAGGCATCAATAAGCTACCAATGCGTTGGCAAAGATGCATTGATTGCATGGGTGATTATTTTGATTAATAGAAATAAAAAATATATAAAAAAAATTACGCTTCATTTATTTCGTGAAAAACGGCAATTTCATAGGTAAAGACCTAATATAATTTGGAGAAAACAACATCTAGCGCTATCTAGTTACGGACGACAGTACTTTTTCCAGTAAAGAGAAATAGCATCAATTTATACGGTCAATAGCGACATCTTGTATTGAATAGCAATACCACGAAGAACGTTCTAGCATGGACTATTCTGGAAAGGAAAGAGTATGAGACAAGGGTGGAAATAGAGTCGAGTATTTTCTACGTATTTCGGGAGTTCTTCTAATATTTGAATATATAAGCGGGATCGTGAGGCAGAGCAAGGCAATTTAGTTCGAATACAATTCAGTTCAGTTCGGAGTTTAATACGAGCGAATATTTCATGCGCCATAGTGTCTTACAGTTTAGTTGCGGTGACAGGAGATTTACGTTTACTGCGCAACAACTGGAAATATTAATCCGTCAAATGGATATCAGAAAATTCTTTGAAAGAGGTGAGTCAAAACAAAGCACATATGTACCTAATATGATTATTTGATTTGTTTAAGGGGGGCTCTCTTGTATGAAGTGTATATCTTTAGCATATTACTTACAATATTTAAATTTATTAATTACAAGACGTGGTTTTGTTATAATTGTATCTATGTTCTATGCTCTTTCATTTATCAAACATGAAAGAGCATAGAACATAGAAAATAGATGTATCATTTCAATTATTGTAGGTACGTATATTTTTTGCTGGAAGGAAAACATTTAAAGGTAGTTTTGTTTGGTGGCTCTGTTAGATGGCTCTGATTGTCTCGTCGGGAGCGGAAACTACGAGATGCGACGGTTTCGCGGGAGATTTAAATTATATTGCGTCGCTAACAGTATACTATATCGAATGTTGCAGAATATTTAATTATAGATTTTGTTTTTGTGAGAGAGGTCAATGTCTGTGCTCAAGCCCAACCAGACATTGCTTTTTCAAGGATCTTGGATCGCGATCAGACGTTGGACCTTATATTACAGAATCTTTTACGGACTCTCATTCTATCGCCGACCTCGATTCCTATACACCATTGTCAAACATCTATCCAATATCTCTCTTGATAATCTTAGTACAGATACAGATAATAATTGCAGCAATAATATCATTCCTCCATCTAAAATAATAAAAGTTATAGCAGATATTACTTTTCCACCACCAAAAAAATTTACTAAGACAATTCCTCCTACCATAAATCTTATTAAAATTAGAATGACTAACATAATGTTTTACTGCACTTAATGCAAAATACGTAAAAGATGCAACTTGTCAGAAGTTATATATTGCCTTATGTGTAAAGCATGGAATTGTACATCATGTTGTGGTCCAATTTACAGTGAAGCTTATGTATGTGCCATTTGTTTTAAAAAGTAAATTATTTTCTTATATTGTGATTTCAATGCCTTAAGGTCTTTTTTATAGTGTCCATAGCCTAGCGGTTTGAGCGTTTAGATATGGAGCTAGGCATGTTGGGTTCAAACTCTACACAGGCTTTGTGATTTTATTTAATAGAAGGTCTTTTTTTTTTAAAGCATTTTTGTTTAGTTCACTCAAAGAAAGTCCGTAAAATCCGGAATCTATATCTGTTATTCTTTTTATTATATGTACAGCTGTCTTATGTCTGTAAAATTTTAATTTGATAATGAATAAATATTATTCATGTTTAAGTAAAAACATTACAAAAAGTCTGATTAAGAAACTGAGTACCAGATATTAATTATAATATAGTTAAACACAAGAGCTGTGAAATAAGAATTTTGGAGACTGAAATAATTAGAAATTACTAATTTTGTAAGTACCATCTCGAATACCAAATGTAAAATTAGATTAAATACTTAATCTGTAATTTTTTAACAACATACCTAATTCTTAATGATACAAAAATAGAGTACAAAATAAAACTTGCATATTGCAAGCGTTGTTTTATTGCTCTTTGACATTATGTATGAGCACTGCCTAATATTTCCATTTAGTCACGATAACATTTTTTATTTAATGACGGTCACAATTTTTTGTCCTACTATCGTCATCGAGTATGATGGAATATATTGTTGTACTGTGGTAAAATTTCATAAAATAATTAAATCTATTGCTAAGCATGTCTCTTCCGATCCCAGTTGAATTTCACTAAGAAGTCTCAATTAGCTAAACAGTTAAAAAAGTGATCATATTGATCAAAAACATTGCAAACCGGTTTTCGAATTTGAATTTAACAACACTAATGCTGCAAAAGGTAACTAATTTTATTTTCGTAAGGTAGAATAACATATTTGTGCTTAAGATAATTGAAATAAAATTAAATAATAGCTTGTCTCTAGCTCGAGGGAAAACACATTATAAAACCGTTACTAAATGGACAAAATTTAGTCCAGGTCCTAAGTAAAATTTGCAATATTTCGTAAAATATACATTTTTCGAAGTATAACGTAATTTTTTCACGATCTTTAAGTAACAGTGCGTCTAGTGATTAAATTATTCAGGAAATTTATCCAAAAATTGTCCGTTTTGTCCATTATGTCCAATATTATTGTCCAATATTAATTTATTTAATTAGTATCTTTTGTATTCACTTATTGGCAATCAGCCGTCAGGACTGAAAACTTTTGCTGCCATTGAAAATACACGGGTGCCGAACCGAAAGTACAAATTACTGGAAGGAAACGGCCGAATGAAATATATATATTTTTTTTCTTTTATTTTACATTTTTTGGGAAACTTACGGCTATTTACAAAGACGTTAAGAAATAATAAAATTAAAAAAGGCCAATTACAGGTTTCCGCGTATAGTCATATTTCGTTGAAAAGACACAAGCTTCGTTACGTCTTCATCCGTTGAAGAAAATATTGTTATAAACTTTTTTTAAAGATTTTATGCTAGTGCAAAAGAGATCAATATTAGAGAAACGCGCATTGAATAGATTAAATGAACGGGAAGCTCTAATTGCGAATGAATTTTTCTGGTAGTTACTTTTGACTAAAGGCACATGTAATAGATTTTTATGACGTGTTGTTTTCTTAGGCGTGTTCAAGCTGAGCATACCTAATAAATCAGGGCAATCAATGCTGCATTGCAATAAGATTGAAAATGGTTGATATCATCTTGAAGTTTAATGCAGTCAGATTGTGTTTGAACTGGACAGAGCATTTTCATATCGTCCGCGAAGAGCAGAATAGTATAAGAATAGTGTAACAAATATGCGGATGCCTATAACGAACCGCCGCGTCTGGGTTTGTTGTGTATTCAGATGACTTATTGACCAGCGGGTTGGGATGGTGGGGAGCATTATCGAAGTGGCGTCTAGACTTCAACTTCATGAATGCGGCAACGGTGGGTAGCTCGAGATCCTTGTGCAGATCTAAGTTGCGGACATAGGGCGTGGCCCCGACGCATTTGCATAAGAACCTATTTTGAATAACCTGCAAGTGATTGAGGTTCGACTTACTGACGTGAGCGAAAGCCACACTGGCATAAGTCATGATGGGGTGGATGCAAGTTTTGTAAAGTGTAATCTTATTTATAAGCGATATTTTACTCTACTTGCAAATTACATGGTGCAGTCTACCCATGACGAAGGCGGCTCGGTCCCGGGCGCGTTTTATGTGATCCGCGAATGTTAGTCCACTATCTAAACTGACTCCTAATATATGACTTTTTTAACCCATGGGATCGGAGTACCAAACAGGGTGATCTGACCTAATCTTTTGGAGGGTTTCCTAGAGGTTGTCCTAGAGCAGGTAGAGAGAGAGAAGTACACTGCTGCACTTTTTTCTGGGTTGACTTCTATTCTCCATTTCCTAAACCAAGCGCCTAATGCGTTGGCTGCGGATTGAAGTATTCTAGTTAACCTACGTAGATTCCTATCAGATGTGTATAGCGCGGTGTCGTCTGCAAAGAGCGCTAGATCTACTTTCTCCGTCCTTGGTATGTCACTAGTGTGTAGTGAAAACAAAGTTGGAGAAAGCACCGAGCCTTGCGGGACACCGGCTAATACAGGACGGGGATTGGAGAGTGCACCTTCCAATCTGTAGCGAAAGGTTCGACAGTGGAGAAAGTCTCGTATAATGTGCACGAGGCTGTCTGGCACGCCTAGTTCACAGAGCTTATAAAGAGCCGTTGTGCCAGACCTTGTCGAAGGCTTTAGTCACGACGTTTTCGACCTACGTTCCTTTGCTCCAAGATGTGCTCCGTGATGCGGTGCACCTGTTGGACGCAGGAGTGACGGGACCGCAAGCCGAACTGTTCATCCGGTAACAGGTGCCTCGAATGGATGACCTCTCGAGGCCTGTTCAAAATAATCCTTTCGAATAATTTGCCTATCGCGCTAAGCAAGCTAATAGGACGGTAGCTTATAGGTAAATTAGCCGGTTTCCGGGTTTCCTAATACATATGACAATCGCTTCCTTCCACGTTTGCGGAAAGGAGCAGTTTGTTAGAAAGTTATTGAAAATAGTTGAAAATAAGTTATTGAATCGAGAATGGTGTTCAGGTTGGGGCTATCGGTTGCCTTAAGGGCTTCCGTTAGTTTGACCCAATAAATGTGTGCCCTCGTTTGAGGAACGGGGTCACTTGGGATACCTAGCTGCATGACTACCAGCCGGTGATCCGAAGTAAGTTGGTGGATCACTTCTACTGAGTGTACCGTTAAGTAACACATTAATACTTTGAAGGATTCCTATATCGAGAATATCGGGGCGATGATTTGTGTTATAGATGCCGGTGTCCCGCAAGGCTCGGTGCTTTCTCCAACTTTGTTTTCACTACACACTAGTGACATACCAAGGACGGAGAAAGTAGATCTAGCGCTCTTTGCAGACGACACCGCGCTATACACATCTGATAGGAATCTACGTAGGTTAACTAGAATACTTCAATCCGCAGCCAACGCATTAGGCGCTTGGTTTAGGAAATGGAGAATAGAAGTCAACCCAGAAAAAAGTGCAGCAGTGTACTTCTCTCTCTCTACCTGCTCTAGGACAACCTCTAGGAAACCCTCCAAAAGATTAGGTCAGATCACCCTGTTTGGTACTCCGATCCCATGGGTTAAAAAAGTCATATATTAGGAGTCAGTTTAGATAGTGGACTAACATTCGCGGATCACATAAAACGCGCCCGGGACCGAGCCGCCTTCGTCATGGGTAGACTGCACCATGTAATTTGCAAGTAGAGTAAAATATCGCTTATAAATAAGATTACACTTTACAAAACTTGCATCCACCCCATCATGACTTATGCCAGTGTGGCTTTCGCTCACGTCAGTAAGTCGAACCTCAATCACTTGCAGGTTATTCAAAATAGGTTCTTATGCAAATGCGTCGGGGCCACGCCCTATGTCCGCAACTTAGATCTGCACAAGGATCTCGAGCTACCCACCGTTGCCGCATTCATGAAGTTGAAGTCTAGACGCCACTTCGATAATGCTCCCCACCATCCCAACCCGCTGGTCAATAAGTCATCTGAATACACAACAAACCCAGACGCGGCGGTTCGTTATAGGCATCCGCGTAACGTCTTAACAGATCCCGGCAATGATATATATTACAACAAGGAACGCCGGTGCTCCAGTTAGAAATAGGGCAACACGGCATACCCACCGGTGGGCTAGCGCGTCGTACGCATTCCTACTGAGTTTCTTGCTAGTTCTTTGGCAGTAGATGATCCTTCCGAACCAGTGGTAGTTTCAATATACGACGTCTTAAGCCGAGGTCCGTAACCTCTCGGGTGCCCTTAGGCATATCGTATGTAGTAGTTTAAGTTCCAGCTAAGCGCCGCCAGCGCTAAGCTACAAAGCCCGGTGAAATTTAAAAGATAAATAATATACCATATTGCCCGTATTGTGGCCATATTGTGGCCATATTACGGAGTCAATATATGGCCATATTGACTCCGTATTGTATACAAACTACACATATGCTGTGTTTACGTATATTCTCGAGGTAGGGGAAACACATTAAACACACAACTTATACATTTTTCAAATCGACTCAGAAATATTGTTTTGGGTCGTACTAATGATTTTTTGTAATACTGGGAGATTTTAATATAATAATTTATCTTATGGAGAAACTTGCCTGACGAGTCTATTAGTGTGAGCACCTCAGATCCTCTAGTGCCTGTTGATATACATCATCCGGCACTTTTAGTAAGTATAAGTTTACCTCAACAACAATATTTAAAACCTTCCCCACGTTTAATACATTTATATTTTAAGGGCGATTACAAATCCATAGCAGCGAAACTTGGAAACGTAGATTTTTTTAATTTATTCTTTAACCAGCCGTTAGAGGAAGGTTTTATAATTTGTTGTATAGTTTAATTAATGAGTTTATTCAAGTTAAACGCGCACTATCCAGATACAAATATCCTATGTGATACAACAGTGCATTGATTAAAACATTAAGGGAAAAGTATAAGTTTCATAAAAAATATTTAAATTATATAAACCATTCAGATTTTATTTCTTTTACATTACTACGAGCAAGAGCTTAATTATTAGAAAAAGACAAAAAAATAATTTTTTGTACTATTTTCTCTATAGAATCTTTTAACGACAAAACAGAGACCATAGCAAACTTTTATTTTTCTGTTTGTATCAGTTACTTTTATACTTATCGTACGGCAAAGTACGCATGTTTCGTCGGTTTACGAGAAAAGGCGTAAGAACAATAAATTGCTACCAAAAAACTATCTAAAGAAATGAGAATTTTCTCTATAAGTGTTTTAGAAGAGGAAATTTCAAATAATTTAAACTCATATTTGGATGCACACGTGTAATATTTTGATCGGAAACGAACTCTAAAAACTCCTAAAACTGCACTATTTTGTATAAACGCTCTTAATTGAAAAATTGCAATCAGGTGAGATTGGCGTGGCGGGCTATGTTAGCGCCTAAAATATTATTATTTATTACATTCGTCAATTTTAATTGCAGAGTACCCCGCATCTGCCAACAGCGCCATAATAGCGAAAATCAAAGAGGCACAACAATAACTTGACAGTCTACCGTTATTAATATATGTCAGTGACCAAAATCAACATGTGGCAAAAAATAAATACAAACAGTTGATTGACAAGTCCATCCGCCACCTTGTATTAATACCATGAATAACTCCGCCATACCGCCAAAATCGGTGGTATAAATTGTATACCATAAAACAATGCATATTGTTTTGATTCCTAGAATATTGACTTATCCTTAGAATTTGTCTAGTTATAGCTTGACGAAATCCGACCTAAATCAATAAACTATTGCGGGGGCATATATTATATAAACAAGCGCTGCTGTTTTGTACAATATATACCTGTGCAGTTTCTTGCCAGTTCTTCTTCACGAAGGTTTTTTCGAACTGGTGGTAGAGTCATGTTTTATTTGACATCAATAAGAACAAGTAATTGTGAATGTTGAGAAATAAATATTTCATTTCATTTCACAAGCGATTTAGTCGAAAGGACAGAATGCCATTTTCGCATTCAATCACAAAGCATAAAAAAGCACGTGCCGTTAAATACTTTGGAAGTTAGGAAATTGAGAATAATAGTGGTCACTTTCCAAAATAATTAAGGTCACGTTTGATAAAGTCTAGTTCAGTCAATAAAAAACCGCGATGGGTAGCGGAAGGTCTACCTTAGCCGGCCAGTACTCAGCCCAGTAGTTAGAACGCTGTCATCTCCATCTGACGGTTCCGGATTCGATCCTGTGATTGCCAAATGAACCAATGAGTTTTTGGAACTTATGTACATTCAGCAGACCGCATGGGACTGATTAAGCTTTTTAAGGTGATGTGTAGTATAATGAAAATCACAGAATTAATAGGTTAACGCTCATGGATTAATTTGAATAGTAGATATAAATAAAACACATTAAAAATATAGGTACACTCGCTTATGTATTTTAATTTCCATTCAATACTTAATAGCATTCAACAAATTCAACCTTCCATAAGACTCCTAAAAGAGTAAGGTACCTATTAATAGACCGGTACAAGTCAAAAATATTCAAATCTTTGTGATTGAAATTTCGAGTAATTAATATACATATATATGTATATATTATATATATGCATCTGAAATTTCAAAACATTTGCAGAAATAAATTAACATTTTGTCGATCATTACTAATTTACTGGGCGCAGAATAATCCAAATCATAATTCTATTGTAACAAGTCCTATATTTGGTCCAAAACTTTGTTCGTCGAATTCCCACAGTGAAATGTTAAGAGGACATGTTTCTATCATCATGAAAATCATCCAATTAAAAGGTAATATTTCTGCTGATGACGAGTGGCGTCTAGCGGAAAATACAGCATTGGTTCCAAATATGGTAGGTGGGCCGTAATTGTCACACGCAATTAGTATGAGTTCGTTAGGTACAGATGCATTACCGTAATATGAGCTGTGACAATGTGTCTGCAAAAGAAAGGTTTGTCCTTTTTTAATTATTAAGAAAATGTTTAATTAGAAAGAAATAAATAAGTACAATTAAAGCCACGCCGCCTAACCACCTTAAGTACAGTTGAGATTGTGAATAACTGCTAACAAGTCGGCTTTTATTAGCGGCTATACGGCTATTTTTCATTTGGACTTTCAAATCCTTGCAAAAAGCAGTGTTTAGAAGAACGCTATAGTCGTATGCTCGTTGTTGTCGCTCATCGTTTAGGATAAAAACAATCATAAAAAAGAAATGTCTTAAGCGGGGGTTAGATTATTATAATATTTGTCTTAGTTGCGTAAAATGTAGACACAATTATCCAATATTATTACTTATTATTAACAAAACATTAATCATTGTACAATGTCCAGTGCATTTCAAATATCATTTAAGTCAACTTCCACATTCGTCTTGTCTTGTCTTGTCTTGTCTTATCAGAAAGCCTGTAACAAATGCCAGAAGTTGACCACAAAGTACCTATCTTTTCAGCTAAAATGTAGCCATTAGTGACACCTAGTAATCTGAACGGAAAACTTTCACTAGAGCCAGGTATTATTATATTCTTTATAAAAATTCATGAGCCCTCTAATCAAGTAGTTTACGAAAGTCTTTTGAAAAAAAGAGTTTTGCCGGGTCAGTGACGTGTGAAACGTAAGTGAAACTTTAACGAAATGAGTTTCTAAGGTGATTGTTAAGCTTATAAGTTCAATAAAGATCAACTGTGGTGAAACTCAAAAATTCGTCAATTCTGTACCTACTTAGATTTGTGTTTAGCGAGATTCTGGACAAACTCAGAAATTTTTGTTTCAGAAATTAAAATCTGTAGAAAACTTTGTGCGGAAGTTTTTGCTTCGTATATTCAACAAGCGTTCTTATTTTATTCTTTAACAAATTTTTAAGTAGATTCTAAGCTCCACTCTGAAATTTTGAAAAAAAAGGAAAAGTGCGAAATTTGTACGAGCTCTGGCCGCCAACCGCACTTAACTAAAAAATCGTGCCCAAACGTGTTAAGTGAGAAGCCCGCCAGAAAAATAGAACTAATCCTAATCTACTTCTTCCTAATCTACTTAATCACTTGCGAACTAAATTTTAACTTACCACTTGTCACTTAACTGACTGTTTACACGTAATTGTTAAACTTAACCACTTAACGCTTGTTAACCAACCATTATGCGTGGTTTACATGTATTAAGTAGTTAAGTTGGTAAGTAAATTTTAAGTTTTTTTAAACTAAAAAGTTTTAAGGTACTACTTGTCACTTGTGTGTCCAAACGCATTTAAGTAGTTAAGCTCATATTAAGTTCAACGGTCAATAACTTATGGAATTCATTTTTTACTTACATTTTACTTAGATTTGTGATTAGCAGGATTTTGGACGAGGTATGTCATGAGTGTCTGAACCAATTTTCTAAGGATATTTTCGAGTCTGCAACAGGTACTTCTCAAACGCAGAGAGCGCATCTTCTGGTGATGAAAACTGTATTTCCCTTGAACTAGTTTTTAATAATACGGAACTAGAAGCATTCGCACGGTGCCAAATCAGGGCTGTTAGGCGGAAAACCTAAAAGCTTTACCGGTGTGGTGTTTAGGAAGTTCCTCGTGTTGATCGCGGAGTCCGCGGGAGCGTTCACTTGGCACGGCAACGCGTCTTGGAGTCCCGTGTTCGGTCACTGGTTGCTTGCTGCAGCAAAAACTTCTGCCAATCATTTGGTAGTGTACACTTTGGATTGATGCTACTTTGGTTTCTTAAGGGAATTTATACTAAATACCCCCGTTAAGAGGAAAAAAACTGGGGTTCCAAATTTTTCCAGCGCTTCCCGATCGTTTTACTTTCGTAGGCGTTGGATCGTTTTGAAACAGTCATACTGTTGACTGGCGCATTGTTTCTGGATCATATTAATAAATCCATGATTCTTCAGTTGCAATGATATCGTAATATGGGGTACCCAGTGTGAAATAATTCTCCTTGCAAAAATGCAAATTGAATGCAAATTGACATAATATTTAAACTTATTTTTAATCATCCTCATGTTTGTCTTTAACATGTGTAATTAAAGTAAAAGTAAAAGTTTTTTTTTTATTATTATCTTTGAAGAAAAAAAAGGTACTTTTTCTTTAGAAACATGTCAGTCTCATAGTACACACACTAAATAATTGAAACTATACAAACAATATGATAAAAATACAAAATTACACTATACACATCTTCATTGTGGACGCAGATGCGCCAATACAATTTTATACACTAATTGCGTTTGGTAATGAGTTTTGATAGGTAGCTTTGAAATATTCCTAGATCTAGCAGATTTATATTTAGCTCATTTATAACGTCCATTCTCTCTTGTCGGTTCTTGACACATTCCATCAAAAGATGATATAAGTCTTCTACTTTCATACATGCTTCACAATTAGGCGATTAAAAGTAAAAGTTAAAGGTAAATAATTAAATGCTTAGTTTCATTTTAAACATTATTTAGTTACGTCATTTATTTGATATTTATGTAAGTTTTTTGATTTTCTGTAATCATTTTGTGAAATGTAATTTGTATTGAATTTAATTGATTAATAATTTACAATGAAGGCTGACATTTTACTACATCTGAAATTATATTAATCTAATTTCTATATTTTACTCTGTATATATTTTTTTGACATATTATAAATTGTTTGATGTGTCCATTATATTAATAATTGTAATATAAACTCTTTGACTTATAGAATGCTGTTTATTATTATGCCTGTTAGTGATATTTGTATTAGATTTAAGACATCTTGTAATGTTTATTTTAAGTTTTATGTAAGTACTTATATTCAAATCAAATCATTTATTTGCCAAAATACAATGTATGTAACAGTTTTTGTGGTTGTACATTTAGTTCCAATTGTATCTACCCGTTTTAAGTGCGTGTGCAAATTTTCGGGACATATTAGAATTAAATAATGATATTAAAATTCAAATTTTACTATACAGAAAATCATGCAATTAAATAGCTGGAGTCATAACTAGTTTTCTACGTATGTGTCAGAATAGGTAATACAAGATGTCCAACATTTCAGATTGAATTATAAACAATATCAAATTACAGAAATGTCATGTTTTAAAATTTGAAAATTCGGAGATAGAGTAAAAGTTCTTTTCATGTAACTAAATAATTCTTTTCTAAATTTATTCTGAAAATTCGGAAATTCTCTAATTTTGTACGGCAATTTGTTAGAAACTTTTATACACATAAAGAATGGAGGGACACATTTTTTTGGAGAAGTGTTAAGCTACATCTAGGAACAATCAGTTTGTTTTTGCGAGTATTCCTTACTCCCTTGGTTTAATATCAAAATGACTTAGGAAAAAATTTCTATTATTTCTGATAAACTGACATATCTCTGCGATGTACAGGCATGGTAGTGAGAGAATTTTATTTTTAAATTTCACAAAATAGGATTTACAGCTATCATCATGTTTAATTCCATGGCTCTAATGCACTGTTTCTGCGCTTTAAATACTCTTTAATACACTTCTACACTATTGCCCCAGTTTATCAAACCGTAGCGAAGGATTGATCCAATGTACCCATGATATGCAGTCAGGGCTTGTTCAACAGAAGCTATTTTCCGTAATCTGTACAAGGCAAATACAAATTTGTTGATTTTTTTACAAACACCATCAACATGACTTTTCCAATTCACGTGTTCATCTAGGGTGACGCCTAGAAACTTTGTACTATCCACTAAATGTATTGGAATATCGTCATATTTTATATTTAAAAACTTTAAAGCATTCGACGTCCGAAAATTAATAGCTTTTGTTTTATTTATATTAATTTTGAGGTTATTCTCGTCCATCCATTTAACAATACTTGTAAGTGTATTATTAATTTCGCCTTCTAATATTTCATTCTTTTTATTTTTATCCCCTTTTATTATAACCGTGGTATCATCAGCAAAAAGAAAACATTTATTTTTAGTAACGTCGGGTAAGTCTTTAATGTACAACAAAAATAGAATAGGTCCTAATATAATTCCCTGTGGGACACCGTTAGGGATTTTAAAAAGGCGAGCGTGCAGTGATTTTGCTTTTAGTAACAAGGTCTACTCTAGAAATTTGTGTACTTTGTTGGCGATTTTCTAGGTAGCTTTTAAACCAGTCCTGTGCGATTCCTCTTACGCCGTAATTGTGTAATTTAGATAATAGTACAGAATGATTGACGAGGTCAAATGCTTTCGACATATCGACGTTTCGACGTTTTTTATATATTTAATTAGTGAGAAACACGCTAAAGAAGTAGATTTTCCTTGTTGAAAACCATATTGCTCATTTTTTATAATTTTATTATCACTAATGAAGGAGGCAAATTTTTTGGCCATAATTTTTTCAAAGATCTTTGAGATAACTGGTATGTGATAGGTCTATAATTATGTAGTTCTGTGGGATCACCAGCTTTGAACAACGGCTTAACAATAGATAGATTTAGTTTGGTGGGAAAATTACCTTGCTGAAATGAAAGATTCAAAATGTGGCACAGCGGGACAACTAATTCTTGGGAGCATGATTTGATAACTTCTGTAGTCACCTCATCATAGCATTAAAATTATCAATAATTGTATTTTATCGATTTAATACATTTTATTTCATTGTATAAAGATGAATTGTTGATGTTTTGTTGAATAATTTTCCATGCAGATCTGCATTTATTTGTTGACTTTGTCAAGGTTTTGATGTTTTGCAATTTTCTAGACGTAAAAATACATTTCTGTATAATTTTTGAATACATGAGATAATTTTTGTGGTATTGTATTTTATTCGTTTTAGTGGAGTTTAAATACTTAAAATATAATTTACGTTTCGTAGAGCTACTTTTTCTTAAACTTTTTGATATCCATGTTGCTTTTTTTTGTTGTATACCGACCTTGACCTTTATCTTTGGAAAACATTGGTAAAAAAGCATTGTGATTAAATCATAAAATTTATCAAAAGCTTTGTCGCAATCAGATTCATTTAAAACTTCGTTAAGTTTTAAACTTTTTATGTAATTTGAGAACTTTATTTTGTTTTCACTGCTGAAACCTCTTTTATATTCAAACCAATGTTTGAGATTATTAAATTCGCCTGCATATAGAGACAATATTTGGCATGTGTCGTGATCAGAAAAAGATACCGGCTCAGTGTATCCTTTTGCATTAGGGATGTTGGAAGTAGGTCAATATTCCAATCACCGCATAGTGCTATTTTTCGTCCTTTTCTATTAACTTTTTTTCAAAAGTATATTAATTTTATCAAAAAATATTGAGACGTTAGAAGATGGAGTGCGATAAATACAGACAATAATTATTTTCGGACTAATAATCTCAATGCCGCAACACTCAAAATTCTCCTTTTCTGAAAGGCACTCCGCAATTTCCAGAGTTTTATATTTATAAAGATCGCTTATACATGAACCTCCCCTTTTTTTTTTCATTTCTCGACTGATGCGCTGCCAACTTATAGTTATTGAGAACAACATTTATTTCGTGTCCACGCTTTACGAACGTTTCACTTAGGCATATTACACCAATACATTTATTTTTATTTTTGAGGTTATCTAGTTGTAGTTCAAGGTCATCTTTTTTTTTAAAGGCTTGCGATATTTTGATGAAGTACCCTAAAATTATGAGTTTGAGTCTCGAAAAAAGCAATTATTTTTTTTATTAATTTTTTTAAAGTAATGTAGTATTGTAGCTTTTGTTTGCGATATTGAGTCATTTTGTTTTTGAGGTTTTATGGCTTTATTATTGTCACAGATTGTAAAATAGAAAGGGATTGTACCTATGGTAACCTGGGGACGCTGTTTGCAATATGAATAATTGTTCATTATTGTATTAGGTTTGTTTTTATGTTTGTGTTCTTCCCAGATTTTTCCAAAGTTATAACTTTTTTCGTGTATTAATGGGATTCAATTTCAATTTTTAATTTTTTACAAACAGATTTAACATTTATGTCATGGTTTCCGTTTAAAGTTAAATTTATGAATCTACAATTGTGGAAAATGGAGCTTAATATTATGGTTTTTAAGAAGTGATTTATGGCAGACGTGTTTAAATAGGGATTAAAAATGTTTTGTATAAAGAAAACGTGGGTATTCGTCATCTTTTTGAGTGCAATACTAAGTTCGCATAACATTTTAGTCGGATTTTTTTCATTTGAGCCTATAAATAAAATTAATACGCCGTTTTTACCTAAATGCGAGTAATTTGTGATGAGGACAGTAGAACAATCCACGCGCGGTTTAACAAATGAGGCAATATTACATTTGTACGGTGAATTTAGAAACATATTATTTATAGCGCTAAAAATTCCTACCGCCTGTTGATCTCCCAATATTAATATTTCAGGTAGGTATTGTATCCATAATGTGCTTTCTATATTGGCTGGTAGTTAGTTTCAGTTTCATATAGTTGAGTTGTTCATATGTTGACTCATTCAACTTTTTTTGACCGATATGGTGCGGTGAAGAGATAGATGTTCTAGGTGTTTGTTTTTCTATAGAAGTTTCATGTTCTGCTTTTTTTGATGTTGTGGATGTGTTCCTGGTAAGTCGTTTATTCTCTTTTTGTGTCGATATGTTTCTACATGATACTCCTTTTTTTGAGAGTTACATTTTAGTGAGCTAGTTGTTATGTTTAATGTTGGAAGAAATCTTTTGTATGTTTCAATTCTGTTTGTAGTGTCGTCTTTTCTACTGTCAAGTTTTCTATTTCCATGTTTGCGGACATTAATTTTGTATTAAGTTCATCAACTTGGATTTTTATTTCATTAATATTACTGTCATTTAGTTCATTTAGTCAAAAATGGAAGGGTTTGAGTAATCAAATGTGCAATTTAAAAATCTTGAGGGATCTACTGAGTTAGATCTTCTCATTTATCTTTTTTGAGTTATGTTATCATTCCTTGTGTTATCCATGATTTTGGTTTAATTTAATATAAAACGATGCCAATGTTTTACTGCGTTTTTGTTAGTTTAAGTTCTTATTGTTAATGTAAATATTAAGTGATCTAATATTATTATTTTCTTATTTTATGATTCATGAATTTACTTGGATTCTATTCATAAATTCGTATAAAACACCCTCTATTTTTTTGTTCTAATCTAACTTATTATGAATAAAAACGACAGTATTGGAACTTTCATGAAATAGTTCAAGTGTTAATCCACAGAGTTCACTATTGTAATATAAATTTGCGCCCTCATAATTTTCTCGTATTACTAAATCAGTTGACTTTTCGATTGTGATGGTGAAATCGCATTCAATTATCGTTATAGGCATTAGTTCTTCCAATTTTGTGTTGACGTCCGTAGTTTCTATGTGATATGTTTCTAAGCGATATCCCGTTAGATGTTCGTTATATGATGACAAACACTTAACAATTTACAGTCTCTTATGTTTTTCTTAACTTACAATAATAATGTCCTTTCGAATTATGTATTGTGTCGTCATTGTTACACTTTGTTCACATTAATACACTTAATTAGTTTTATTATTGAAGATAAGTGTTCAATGTATTTCACTTGTTAAAATGCAATGAGCCAACTGTTAGTTTTATTGGATAACACTGTCACACAATATTTAGGTATCACTTAACTCAATGTATCTATTTAAAACATTATATGTCGATATTTTTTATTTTTTAGAAATTTATTATTCAGAGTTAATGTTTACATGACAGCAAGAGCAATCTATTGTTGGCATATCCTAATTAATTAAATAAATAAAGAAATACCGTATCTCATACTTTTATGATATAAATTGCAAATAGGTTACCTAGCTAAATCATGTACCGATGATGTTAAATAATAAAAATTGTAATTACATTTTTTCGATCAACTTCCCCGATTTATTATTACGAAAGTAGAGCATTAGCTAAAAGGTCTTGAAAAAACAAACGTTGACTACTTTCTCGTCTGCGCAACTATGAAGTTGCCAGGTATAAACAGGTATGTTAGCGTTATCAGTAGATATACCTACCTTCATCAGTTATTTTCATCAAATTTCATATCAAATGAAAGGTTATTTTATTTTTGTTCCCAATCAAAACGTATTAGGTTGCCTTATCAAAAAATTTTACTTATCCATTATTGCCTAGATTTTCGATTTTAACTATCAACTCGCGCTAAAAATTGTAGGTACTATGAGGCTATAATATTTCTTGTTATATGTTATACAAATGTTATAAATGCCTTTGTTCAATAAAAAATTTATTTTTTCAAATAATAGTTTTAAATTATTCATTGATAAA
This sequence comes from Marasmarcha lunaedactyla, assembly GCA_923062675.1. Taxonomy (NCBI): domain Eukaryota; kingdom Metazoa; phylum Arthropoda; class Insecta; order Lepidoptera; family Pterophoridae; genus Marasmarcha; species Marasmarcha lunaedactyla. The sequence goes on along the minus strand of OV281346.1, from coordinate 17,418,527 downwards.
CATAATATTTCTATTTACGGTTTTACCTAACCTACGTAATGAACATTTGTTCTTGACGACGGCGCGGTGGCAGCAGCGCAACGGGAACATTTTTGAACTGCGACTAATGCACTTTGTTCCACGTGGTTCCAGGTAGTCCTAAGCGCATATGGGTAACCAATCTCTATAATTTATTATAATTGGACCTTTAGTCAAGCGCCTGTGGCAATTCTAGATAAATGCGGGCAAACCTAGATTTACCTTATGTTTATTTTAGCATAAGAAACAGTATATCGGTGAATTTATCTGTAGCTACTTACATTTAAATTGTACGCAAGCGCTTGCGTTCTCAAGGCGCTGATAAATTTGAACTTTCTGTTGTAATTTGGATTATCTGTAAATTTTAAAATATATGTTACTCAAATTGTACACATTAATGATAGTAGAGCATGTAGGTAGAGTTTCCAGTGGTAGGTACTACAATTTCTTTCAGGTAAGATCTCGCCTGGCGCTGTATTATAGTCTACCCTATTTTGGCCGTTCGCATCACCAACGAACATATCTGACCTTATTCAGGAAACAAAGAAGTGACTTATGACTGTTATTATTATTCATTATTGAGTATATTATTTATTATTATATATATAACCTATTTTTTTACTATTTTCATAGTTCACACGCAAGCAATGTGATGTGAAATGACGTCCGTGCCCATGGACACCATTCATGGTAGATGTTTTATTTGTTAGTAGGTAAGTATTGGCGGTGAACACTGTATTGGAATAACGATTAATGATGCGTTGCTGACCGTAGCTTTCGGTTCTAATGACTTGACTTTGTTCCCGTAGTTACACATGCTGTTTCGCTTCTTTAACCGGAACATAATCACATTAAAGTAAATTACGTATACAACGCCAAAAAAAGTTATACCAAACATTTTAGTAGCCTTTTACTAGTTGGTGCAGCTATATCGCCACAAATAAATCGCCTATTCCTAAATTTATATACATAAATAAATAATAAAAATTAAAATCAAAGGGTACAATTTGCTTTTCTATATGTACTTTAAGACAATTTTCCTCTTAGTTTCATACTGTAGAAAATCACCCAAAAAAGGATTTTTGTTTGATCTTTACATATTTATTTGGGAAAAAGACAGATTAATAAATTTATAACCCTTCCCTCAAACGACGGTCACGACAGCACTAACGATTTCACTGCACAGAATTCAGCTTCACCCTTCGAGTGTGGTTCAGAAAATAGATAGTTCAGCATCCATGCTTGCCTACTTTGGACGGCAGACATTCCACATACCTTCAAAATAATTTCTTATGTGGGTTTCCTCACGATGTTTTCTTCACCTTTAGCATAAGAGTAGTCACTGTGATGAAACTTAGTCCATCTTACATTTTTGTGACTAAGTCATGTTAATTTTTAAAAGTAACTAAACGGGGTGCAGCGGCGACGAAGTGGAAGGGGGGATGCAGCATCTTCCCTTGCCCTCTCCGCCGCCGCTTTCGCTAAGCTCGCTGCGCATCCCACGCGGGGCATACCTCGAAAACGTTTTTAAAGCCTCGAAAAGCTTTAAAAACGCAATTATGTATCCCACCATACCTCAAATTGGCACATTTCAGAAATATGCGCAGATAAAACTTACATAGCACGTTTTTCGCATAAATCTAGCAACAGGAATAATTGAAGGTAGCTTAGATGCTTATCCGGAAAATCTTAAATAAAGACTTGCATACACAAATAAAATTTATTAAAAATCACACAATAAAAAAATAAACTCAGAAATGCAAACAAAATAAAACTAATGAGCCCGCGCACAAACTTTGGTAAAAAATCTATAATGTACGAAGGTGCCAAACTATACAATATACTACCAAACGACATAAAAATAACTAAATCTATGCTGAATTATAAAAAATTAATACAAAGCTATGTCCTAAAAAAGTACACACTATCATAAAATATAAAACTCAATTTTTTCTACTTAAACCTTAAAAAAGATATAATATAAAGTTGAATAGAAAATAATAAAAGAAAAACAAACAATTTGTAAAATTAATATAGATTTATTATGATTAGGTAAACAAAATTAAACAGCATAAAACTTTTATTATTATTTAATTTTTAATATGTACCTATTGCATACATAATGTAAAGATGAATACATACATAATACATAAAAAAGAGAAAAACTATATTAGGTAATATTAATAAAATATAATAGATATGTCTATAAAAAAGGTATATTTAACGTACACCGAATTATATATATTCTATTTCGTATTTAATTTACATAATATTTAATTTCAACTTAAAACTTTTCAAGACAGTACCAACATATAAAAGTCACAAAAATGTAAACATATGACAACTAATTAACAATCATATTTGTCACTTCCAGTGCCACATATTGCTGTGTATCCTTAGATATCTCTTTGTCATTCAGCTCCTTTTGTAACTATTGTTTATAATTTTACAACTACCGTCATTCTTTGACACTAATAGTATTACTGTCTCGCTAAGCGCAGAATTTGTTTGCTTTTTATTTTTATTTTATTTTATATAAAATACCCTACGTTTCTCATGTAAGTGAATGTTATTCTTTTATGGGAAATAAATAATCTTAAACCAGAGTTCTAATGGTGATTTTGAGGTAGGCCAAGACACGGATTGTTATTTAAAAATAACATGGCACGTAAAATATGTAAAATTGTTTTTATTTTTAAGGTTTAATTTGGTAATTCTTTTGCGCATGATTCTGAATTGTGACACTTTAGGGCAGTGTGAGATCATTTTTGTATCCGTTTTAGATTTTTCTATAGACATACGTTTTATTGTGTGTCATTCATCAGTTAAATTTTGCACCAACTTGCAAAACTTACTGCCCACGTGTAACTTATGCAATGACGCCTTGTAAAAAGTAAGATTTAAATATGGTAAACGTTTAAAAATGTAATATTTCAATATCTGATCAAGGCAAGAATTATTATTTGATAGTACTACAGTCAAAGATTTGAATTAATTTTTAAAGTACTATATTGATTTTGCTATTGCTTTCTTTTTTGGCGCATAAGACTTTAATGTGACACTTTAGAGCATAGCGGATTATATTTTTGTATTCCTTGTGTCCCCAATCGATATAAATAGGTTTTATCGAGCGCTTCGTTTTGGAAAAAAAAGAAAGACTATCGGAGATGATGCCAAGCCCTGTACAAAAATCTTCAAACGATTTGTTTCTTTTTATTTCAATATAAACGGCAGTATATGAGAATGGTCAAAAAATGAACGTCATGGTGTTCGTTGCTAAGCAACTGAGGCGTAGGTACTTGTTCATTGGCCCACTTCTTTGAGTTGTTGTAGCTAAAGTTTTTGAAAGCAAACAATTTGAAGCAAAGCAAGAATTAACCCACCAGCAGCTTCGACAAAAGTTGGAGATAGAACTACTTGTAATCGAAAAAGAAAAAAAGGAATTGGAAATTCTGTTTGTTAAAAAAAAGTTGACATGATTTTAAGTCTTTTATTTAACAACTAGAAATAACTTCTTAAAAAAATCTTCTTGCTAGTACTCCCCCACTGTGTCAATTCGATTCTTCCTCCTTTTCCGCTGACTAACTTTCATTTTAATATCCATGTCGTGGCCCTACCGTACAATTGGCGACATCATGAAATGTTCGATCAATTTATGAAATGGTCGCATTTCATTGCATTCCATTGGCTACATCATGAGGCCTAACGAGTGGCTACTTCATGAAATGATCAAGTGTTTTTGTTCGTATCCCAAAATGGTTACTTTTACTTCCGATAGGAGCGCTGTAAACGCTTTGTTTAGGTGTCAATGTCACACGTGGATGGTATAATTACCTGATTTATCAATTTATCAACTTAATTTTTTGACAACTTAATGCAATTTAGCAATTCAGAAAAAAGTTACATTGAAAAATATATTTCGAGGTTATATGTCAAATTCAATCAATTTTCATAGTACATCTTGGCAATTTTTAACTTGCAAAAACGAAAGTGCTGCTCATTTCAGGATTTTGGTTTCAGATTCTGACGGATATGTTATTTTTGTTAAGCTAAAGAAGTAGAAAGCTTTTCAAAACCTCAAATTACTAAGTATTCTCAATAATTATGTTAAAATTCATGTATGAAAACTCATATTTGGTTAAAATGTAGACAAACCTTCTATCGCTGTAATGAAATAACATGAAAGATGTCGATTTCAAATTAGTTTATTGATGTTTAGTGAGCCTGGGCATTGCAATGTAGATAGTGAAATACCTGTTCATTTTATCCAGTTAGATCATAGATTTTTACACAGATAAGTAGGTATGTCAGGATTTTAAAACGTAGTAACGAACTACGAGGATCGTAGAATATACATACAAAACCGATAACAAGGTGATGACGAACTGTGTCACAAGTACCTACCAACACATATGTTACAGTTAACACACAGCATACATTGCGCCATCTATAGTCTTTTAGATATAGCCGACATTTTAACAAACAGGAACACACTATGTAAATCCAATAGTTCAGCAAAATCCGAGATCCTTGTAAAACTAGCGCGAGTAATTGTTGGAGCAGAAGAAGCAGACGTTAACCGGGAGGAATGTCAAGGTGATCAAAAGTTAGAAAAATCCAGAGTAGTATCGCACAGTGCACAATAACGCAAAAGCAAACGAAGGAATGCAAACATTTAATTCAAATCTAAACTGACGTTGTAATTTTTGACATTGTCAATATGACAGTAAGCTGTATTGTACATTTAAGAAAAATAATTGATTATTTCATTTTGATGTGCATTATTTAAATAAATTAACAAATAAAGTATCAATTTAATTTAAAAAGTCATATATTTTTATTACTTTATAAGCAAAATCAAAATATTGTAAAGTTCGAGCTTTATTTGGAACGAAACGTGTCATAGACTATATATATATACTGGGCGCTATTTTTTGTGGATTGTAGTTTTTGACATGAATTAGGTTTTATGGTTCAGCAAAAAATTTGTCATTTTTCGTACTACATTACTTATCTATACATAATACGAGTTGTCAAAATGTTAAAAGGTCAGGAATGGTCTTTCGTCTTTTCCTGACAAGCGGTCAGAAAAATTTCAGTAAATGTTGCTGAGAAATTCCATACATGTCTCCACTGTCATCTTAAATCTCCAAGAAAAATGCAAAACGTTATGGTTAAGTATTTGGTGTAGCTATGTCAGGACCTAGATTTATACCTACTTATCAATAGAAGAGCTATTAAGTTTGATTAAGCTTACCTGGTGAATTGCCCAATATTACACAATGCCCACATGCAACCTGTATTTGTGGGTCTATCGTACCCCACGAGGACTTTTCAAAACTTCGTTTTTCACCAAGTTTACGATTTCATTGGCAAAAGGCTCACTAATTCTGTACTTCATTTTGAATTTAGCCTTATCCAAATATTCAAAAGGATCGATTCTCACGCGGGGTGTAAGATTGTCTCGAATTTCTACCATAAAATCAAAGTCCTCTTGGTCTATGGAATATAATAACTTAAAATCTATTTTCCTAACTTGTATTCCCTCATATTCACTATTAAGATAATATTTGCTGCAAACAAAAACAATAAAACTATTTGAAGATTAGGAAAATATTTCACAACATTACAAGAGGTTCCAACAAGTAGGACTCCTTAAACACTCCTTAAACTAACTTCTTCGGGTTTCTTAAGATAGACAATTCTTAAAACGTGTATATCTTTAAATCAGGCTTAAACATCATTTTGTAGTAACATTTTAACTAAAATAAAATAAAATAAAACAATTGTGGTAATACCGTGAACCTGAACTCAGGAAAGATAAACGCTAGAGTTCTTTGATGAGAGACTGTAGTACCGCCCCAGATGAGATATTACCGAAAGAAACTCTACTGCTACCACTAAGTATAGTCAGATACTGCGAGAAAATAACAACTGAATAACATTGGTTCGTCTACATATTACGAACTCGACTGTAGCCGGTCTATGCCGAAATACGCGTAGTAACGTATAAAAAAATATATACAGGATGAGCAGTGCACATATTAACCTACTGCCAGTCGAGAACAATGAATTTCATTAGGGTCGAGCGTCGTATCATCTCCGTCAGTCTCATTTCCACTCTCACTTTCACTTTTATCCCATTCATCACCATTGTGTAACTGGAATTCATCATCTTTATTGGTACCTCCACCAGTGATGCCAAAAACTATCACAAAAATAAAAATATTTGAAACCGCGATTGCGGCGAGGATAGCGGCAGAATGAATATTTATAAATTCTGCCATTTTTATGAATGTTGAATAAACTTAAACACAAAAAAATCAATATGAAAAAATGACCAAATTATTGTAAAATCGTAAAAAGCAAGCAAAACTTGATGATGTTTACTATTCACGCGTCACAACCTATTGGGCTTTTGTCAATGTCCATGTCATCTTCCTTCTTTCTCATTGATTATAATTTATTAGGTAAATCTAAGAGGTAAGTACAGTCACGTGCATTCATAAGTAAACGTTGACAAATTTGCAAACAAATGTAATTATTAGATATTTCAAAAACAAGTGTCTCGTGTTGTGTAATAATGTAATCCACAAACTAGGTCAACATTAGGTATACCTTTTCTTCATTTGTAAACTAAGCAACATTAGTGACTAATACGCATTCGTAAAGTTTTATTTATGTATATCATGACAATTTCTATAACATGTATACAATGCAGTTTCAAAGCAGCGTATACGGAATATTTTTGATTATTAATTACTTAAAAAAAGTTTAGGCACCATTATGAGGGATTGGTTAGTATGTAGTAAAAGATTTTATAGAATCATAGTGTCATTTATTTGTCTAATCAGTAATAGGTATCCCAACACACCTGTTTAGATAGCAAAGATTGAAATATCGAAAATAATACCTAAGTCATTTCATATTTTGTAATGCAATATAATATTTTCATTTACATTAATAAATAAAAATATTCATGCCATATATATAATATTAACTATTTCCATTTCTTTATTTTCTCGATGACAGCTCCTGTGAAAACTTGTGCGAGCGTTTTTTTACATTATGTATGCATTATTTTATAAAAATATGATGTTTACACACGTACAAGGTTATATAACACCAGAGACGGAGAAACTGATAGGAATGGAGCTATATTGATAAACGTAAAACGATAACAGACCCGATATTTTTTTAAAACATGTAAGAAACTAAACTACTGCCGGATACTTTTGTACAAATTTATTAACTAATATCAGAGACTAGTAAATAACTATAGACTGACCATCTCCAAACAAAAATTCGTGACTCGGAAAAAGCTCAAAATCCAAGCTATTACTAGATTTCACTCTAAAATAGCTTGGACCAACCTTGTCGTCTTTAATTTTTATATGGATTATTGACAAGAAACGTAATGCAAAATATTTGTATTAATACGGACTAAAACTGCTAGATGGCGTTGTCAAATAACCTGAAACCTTAGCAAGTAGGATTTATTCCTTTCCTGAAATTGGAAAATGTCATCATTTTATATCATTCATTTTGATAATTTTACTCAATAAGAATAGGTAGATAGTTATTTATTCTTACTTTATAGATGATAAAATAACAACTACAAAAGACCATAAACATACTGGTATAAGTTTATTTTGTTCAGAGACGCCTGGGCACTACCATCCTCATTTTAATTGCCATAATAACCTATTTTTAAAAGCTTTTATTATCACAGTTGTGATAAACGCACATGTTATACGATATATGTAGCAGCCAAAACGTAAGCATAATCAAGGTCCATAAAATTTGCAAGAGTCACAGTTGGCGAACAGAAATATTGTGAATTCAAAGAAATGCAGAGAAAAGTTCCAAAACAAACACACACCCATAGCAACAACAATAAACGACAAAGAATTCAAATTGTCAAACAAATAAAAGGTTGTCATAAAAAGAACAAAAAAAGTTGATGGATAAAGAACATCTTTTTTAATAATAATCCAGCAAGAAAATATTTTTTTAACTACTGCAAAATAGTTATGAGTTATATGCATTATAAATAAAAATTATGCACTTATTTAGACATAATTTTTATCGATATCAAGAAATAAAGTAAAATATTATATACCTATTAATTAAATGCACTGAAATTCGTTTTATTATGTTAAGACAGATAAGAACAAACTGTGTAGATGAATGCTATATTTTTGTGGGAAATATTATATACTGGCAATACAGTAACCCAGTAACACTACAAATAATATCCGTGGTGGTCATTGAACTACTATTATTAGCGTATAGAACGGACACCGCGAACCAGGTTTTTGTCCCAGTGTTTTGTTGCCGACCGGCAACAACTCATTCAGTCACTCGCTGGCGCTTTTAGTGACTACTATTATTAAATTCTCGTCTATTAAAGATACTTCAAAACGTTAATTATGACGAAACAGAAGAGTTCGCGACGCACAATTATCAAGAAATCAAGACTGGTTCTTACATAATACAGGAAGATTCTTCACTAGTACTTGAGAACGACGAAAATACAAACGTAAAATATATTAGTTGTACTCCGGCGAATATTATTGTATGCAACGATGGATCTCTCCGAAAATTATCGACAAGTAGCGTTTCGATATTGGCTGACTCGGTTCTAATAACTCCAACATGCGAATTAGCCAACTTTAGCTTACAACAAGATATTATTATAGACCCACAAAAGACATCCTAGACAATTTTCCAAACAGCTGAGGATGACATTAACATTTACACCATTGAACAGCCACATAACATTAGACCATCATCCGTATCTAGCGACAATATTATAGTACAGGATTATGAAACAAATCTTGAAAACATCATTGTTGATTTACCCTCATAGAAAAGGCAAAAATCGAGTCAACCAGACAATTGGAGCGTTAATAATAACAAGAAACAAAGATAAAAAGGCGAAGCTTATTTGGGAAAGAAAAAGACAGACAGTAAATGGATATTTAGTGAGCCTAAGACTAAGAGGAATTTGAAGAAAAAGTGCACCTGCAAACTGAGTACAAAAGGTAACACAGTACCCTAGACTTTTCAACTCAACCAGAAGATCGTAGCTGGTAAATGAGTTGTCAAAAAAGACTTTGAGATTAGCTGGAGTAAAGTTCAATTTTGCCAATAAATTTTTTACAACTCTAGAACCCAATGGATCAGATGACTGTGTTTTACCACAGTAAAAGTGGAATGCATAACAGAACCCGGTAGAGCTAGCCGCAACCCAGCTTTTATATCCAAAACGGACTGGTTTTCCGCGAATAAACTGTTTTGCAGGATGGTGCCCATAATACTACCATGGATTCATCTACGGAGATACAATCATGGAAAACACCCCACTGTAAAAACTTCTGCATAAGTTTATCTGCCAAAGATCGTATCTAAAACACCTTGTCACTCGATGTTTCTGCTAGGTTATTGTCCGCAAGATGGAGGTTTCTTTTTATATCTCGAAACTCATGCCTTGATAAAGCCTTTGCAAGTAGTTCCACGCCTACATCTTCATCTAGGGACCAGTGCGTAGGTTCTCGGGGTAGCTTGTGATATCCCGATAAAATCAAAACACCTAAAAACTTTTTCAAATCGTGCACTTGAAAATCGTGTCTATTATTGTAATTAGCATAATGTTTATTCATAATATCAATAATTTCTGAATCAAAAATCTTCTCAAAGATTTGAACAGGAGTAAGACTCTAGTTCTTCACAATTTTTATATTAGTACATGACTGCGAGATGGAAGAGTAAGTAGGGATACATTTCCTCCATTTCGGAACTGCATTAGAACGACGGGTTGCATCTTGACGTCTCTTTTTGCTGCCAGCGGTTCATCATCGCTATCATCAACCTCACTTTCGACATTATCACCATCATCGCAATTCCTAAACACTTCTATAGTTCCAGGTATATCTTGAGGTATAACACAATTTCTTCATCTGCACCCTCTTCTTCGTCCGTCAATGCACTGAGATCAGGTGGTATGATAGCAAAATCACACTGTTCATCATCACTCACTTCACGAAGAACATCATCAACTGCCTCCTCAAGCCCCTTGTAACTCATACGAGTAGCAAACCGCTCTTTGCTCATTGTAACAGATAAAAAAAAGGCAATTTTATGTATTTATGTTGTCATTGTACTCAATCGGGTACAGTAAAATTGACATGGTCGTAGATCTATATCATTTAGAGTTATTTGATATATTTTTTGATAAATTTAACGAAAAAACTAACTTTTGAATCATTATTTAATACCATTGAATGCAATAGTAAATATTCACATAAATGTACACTTACCTGTACGTTGTCTTCGTGACACAACTTCAACTGACAAGATATAAAAAAGAATTACCCTTAAAATATTTATAAATATCAAAGAACAGTCATTGGTAAACTATAATTACCAAACTATCCTCGTTGAAATTTTGATAACTCACTCATACGTCAAAAAATATGGGTGTACCCAATTGCGCACAGTGATTTCTAATGGGTTAAGTACATTCCTACTCTACTTACCTAGCAACTCCAAGTAACTAAAAAATTGTCGTTGTAAGACTTATTTTATTGATTCCTAATACATAATGTTTCTATTTTTGCAATATCTTGTTTTATTTGCCAAAATGAAGTAATAGGTAGGTAGTTATAATGATATTTCTAAAAAGAAACAGAGCAAATTTCATTATGAAGACGTGAACTTAAAAAATCTTAACTCCACTTCAACTACGTGCTGCTCAAAATAGTTACTTAGAAAAGTTCGTAAATCCATTTTCACCAAAATAAATTAATTAAATTTTTACTTGCTCCTGTAAAGTTTATCCAGATGGAGATACGAATTTTGATAATTAGGCCGACGACATACGATATATTAGAAATAGGTAGGTACTTTGGCCTGACGTTACGGTCCTCCGTTTGTTGGTGCCGCCAGATGGTGGAGGCGCCGCGTACTGTTGTAGTGTTTTGCTTTTTTTCAGATTATTTCAGCTATATACGCTGCTGAGTATGGCGGAAAGAAAATTTTAGAAGGCCGGAGCCATCTGAATACCAAGAGTAAAGGAAAGACTCTAGAAGGTGATTCATCCAACGGGCGAGGAAGGAATTTCCCAAACTTCAACCGGCGTCAGTAAGACAGCTTGGGACATTGTTGATGCCGATTGATCAAGACAATGTTATATGGAGCTGAATAAGAAGGTATTTACAGATTTGTATCATTTGCTTATCATCGAAGGTATGATAGCGCAGCTGAATGGGGCGAAATTCTGCGCTGATTTAGATTTAAACTCTGCCTATTGGCAATTATCGAATTGGCGGAGAAGGATAGACACGAAACAGCAATCATCACACCGTCTGGATTATACGAGTTTAACGTATTATCATTTGGATTTAAATCGTGTAGGACAATTGGTTTCGTTACATTGTCCAGAAAGAATATCGGGTGGAAGTCGAAAACTTGGTGAAATGGTGTCTGTATTTATATATGTAAAATGGGGTTTTTGTATATACATTTATTTCTTGAAATATTATAATATTATTATAATTTCTTTATTCTTAGAAATAGAGTAAAAGTACACATTTAGGTGTACAAATATGTATATCGTTCATTTGTAGATATGCAACGGTTAGAATTTCGTTGGGGTTTTAGAATAATATAAGAAACTAATATTTTTTTTTCTCAAATTCTATGTACACTTCACAACGCAATGTTCCGAAATGATATATCCTGCAAAGCCAATCCAAACAGCATCACCAAAAAGGAGATGCAATGGATGGACGATGCAGATAAAAGAAAATCAATAAGGAAAAGGTTTTTATATATTGAGATAAGAGGGTCTCTCTATATCTATATATATATATTTTATCTAATGATTTAATAAATTAATTTTAGATACCCGGAGAGAAACCTCTAAGGGGCGGCAGGTACACGCGACATGTATTTATCGCGTTACATTTTATTTACGAATCATAGATATACGTGTGGTGCCAATGCTCTAAAGAAGTCAATTTTCAAAGACTAAAATAACACTATTGATAATGTGCACGTTTAATTTGAGCCACGCCTAATAATCTCCATAAGAGAGAAGGTGATAGCCGATTTAGCTATGCGGCCAAAGTTTACGAGTATATATAATATTGTGATATTGCTGTCTGTGGGTCAACACGCGGATGTAGAATAGGATCCTCAGTGGGGTTAAATAATAAAAGGGTTGTGATGGAATAGGTAATGGTTTTTAAACGTTATTGGTATAGAATTTTGTCAGGTGTATTTCGGTGCATTTTGAAAAAGTTCTCTGCATTGCGTTATGAAATATAAATTCATTAATTTATAGGTATCATTCTGGGTTAAGTAAAATACTTTGGATCCAATTTTATGATCTATTCATAGGTAAGTTTGTCCGGTAATAGTTAGGCAGGTAAAATCTTAATATTTAGGTAGGTAATATTTAAACTTTCGAAAGTTACAAACTTTCAAATAAACTTTTAATCATTCAGAAAAGTTTAAAGTTAATATGACAGTTCATGTCAAACGTGTTTGTTTTGCCAACTGAATGATAATGTTTGATAATATAATTTGATTAATTTAGTATTAATTTTAATAAAAATAGGATTAATTAAATTTACTTGTATGGGGATATTAATGTATTTATTACTTATCAATTAATTATAATTATAATTTAATTGTATTCAATGGGTTATTTTAACAATTGTTGATTAATTTAATAATAAATATTGGTTATTTGAATTAGCGTATGATTGTGTAACGTAAATAATTAATATGGGGTTGTTGATTATTCATGAATTGTATGAGAAATTATAATAACTTACACTGTTTTATTTAGATATTAATTAACCAGCCGGGATCTTGGCTGATTTTCATCAGGTTTTGTGGCTAAGGCTCTATTGATGGAGAATAAATACTATAAGATCATTTTTGTTGTAATAAGATGTTGTAGTTTAAACATGATCAAGTATAATATATACTTATATATACTTATATTTTCTTTATATATTCTTTATATATTCTTAGATATTCTTTTCACGTGGCATTGTTTAAACGAATTTAAATCAGCTCTTTGGATATTAAGTGAATAGCAACAGTTAACACAATGTGAAGGCAACGCCTATCCCACTTCTGATTTTAGAAACCGGAAATAGATTTTATAAAATAAAACAAAGAAAAACAAAATTCTAACCTATAAATTACTTTTAATCATAAATTAAGCTAATCTTGATCACAATAGCAAAAACACATCAATTATTTTATTTATTACACAATTAATACTTTAAAGGAAACACAAAGAGCTGATTTAACAATAATTATAACTAAACGTAACACTAGTTATCACACAAATAGGATAAAACACTGAACACAATTAATGAATAAAGTAAGAAAAATGGAACAAGCTCACCAAACAGGGACGAACCTCTCGGTTCCGAGTCTAGCAGGCAAAAAAGACCGAAACTCACAACCGACCGACTCTTATACCCGAGCAGAGAGATGTTCCATAGGGGTTTTTTTTTTTTTTTTTAGTAACGTCTTGTTCTCTAAAACGGCCTATCTTGACGGTGCAACGTCCCGGTGCGTGTCGTGGAGTTCTGCGACTGCAGTTCTGGAAGATGCGTCATCATCTGATTCTATCGAAGCTTCTGGAGTCTGTCCGCCAGCATTCACATCTGCATCATCGTCTGTGAAACAAACATATGATCATTTACGTGCTAGTAGAGCACATATACCTAGATCTCTCATACATCACACATTCAAGGCCCTCTCACTTACGTCACACATGTAAGCCAGCTAAATAAGACAACACTTTCACATACTTTTCATTTCGAATACTCATGTACATCACAGATTTACATAACGTCATACATCAAATAATAAAAATCATTCGACTCATTTAGACAGACGCCTCAACTACGAATGTCCAAAAATAACAACAACAAGAACCACAGACAATACGTCTCCACTACGCATGTCCGAGTTTTAAACATGAGACAGAGGCCTCCTTTACGCATGTCTCTCATCATCATCATCATTCAAACCTTCAAAAAAGGCTGCACATGTTTCTGGGTACCATTTTTCTTTCCACAAAATCATATGTTGCGCCGCAGCCTGGGACAACTTCCCATAAGCGCAACACCACTCACGCCACGCCTCGTGACTTGGCTCCTGACGCTCAATGGCCACATCGCGCACGTAAGCGCGTAAGCACGTAAGGCCACAAAGCGAGCTTATGAGAGGGGTGGCAGCACCAATTCCTGTGAACAGAGTCAGAGCAGATGCTTGTGTGGTCCAAAGCCTTGTCACATTCGAACCAAGTTGCAGACTCTAGAGAGCACCCGACAACTCAGACTTCCTGTGATTAGCCTCAATGCGTATCATGTTTAGTACCGTGCGAACACAAAGTTCAACGTGACCGTTGGCATGGTGCATTCCCGGGGTTATACAGTGCACCTCCATTAATAGATCCCCAGTCAAGTTGGCGAACTCAGCCGAATCGCATATGTGGCCACGATCACACACCAGTAGTTGTGGAGCACCGAAAAGACAGACTGCATTGAGAAAACATCGTTTTAGTTCGATAACATCTTATCTATAAATAGCAAAACATAAACAAAACTTGGAAAACGCATCTACAATAATAAGCACAAATTTAAAACCATTTGATTCTGGCAATGGACCTAATACATCGAAATAAATGGTATGAAATGGTAAATCAGGTTTGTCCCTAGATTGGATACTTTGCAGAGGTGCTCTAGTCACTCTCTTGTGTGATATACAGACCAAGCAATGAGTTACATATTTCTTAACAAACTGTCGTAGGTGAGGAAACCAGAAGTGCTTTAGAATTAAATCGACGGTTTTGTCTGCATCAATATGGCCATGTTCATCATGGAATATTCTTAAAAAACTTAAACGATGTCCTTTTGGAATATAACATAGCTGTCTACTTTCCTCTCCCACAGCAGTATATTTATAAAACAAAGTGTAATTATGATTTATGTAACGCTGAGCATCCAGAACCCCGTCATTTAACTTTTGCAGAAGTTGCCGAGTTTCTTTATCAGCAGCTTGTGCAATCTGGGCCCAATTACGTGGCTTTTCTATTTGGTTTACACAGTTTACAGGATTACGGCTTAAATAATCGGCATAAGACATCATGGCACCTTTGCGATATACAAGTTCAAATGTAAAATCCTGGAGATACACCCACCAACGAGCAACTCGGGGAAGTAGATCTCTCTTACGTTCTGTAGACTTCAGAGCATTACAATCCGTGAAGATCTTAAAACTTAAACCAATTAGATATTGTCTATAATGTTGCAGCGCTCGGACCACGGCTAAAGTCTCCAGTTCATAAGAGTGGTATCTGCTTTCTGCTCTCTGTGTGAGTTTACTAAAATATGATACAACCTTCTTTTTATTTTCGGGATGGACTTGCATTAGGACTGCGCCATATCCTATACTACTCGCATCCGTGTGTAGCTCGGTTGGTAACTTTGGATCAAAGATCGCAAGTATCGGTTCAGTCGTAAGAGCTTTGATAATTTCACATCTAGCGTTTTCTTGGGTTTCACCCCAATAAAATTTAATATCTTTTTTAGTTAAATGAGCGATACATGCGGTCCTTGATGCATAGTCTTTTATATACCGTCTGAAGTACCCTGCTAATCCAAGAAATTGACGAACTTGTTTGACACTTTCAGGAATTGGCGCATTAACCAAAGCATCTATCTTGCGAAGGCTCGGCTTTACCTGACCTCGACCTACTAGTCTCCCCATATATTCAATTTCTGTCGTTATAAAATAGTCTTTGAATTCATTTATAACTATTTTAAAGTCATCTAATGCTTTCAGTTAAAGGAGTATTAATGTTATTTACGCATTCGATATTAGTTGCGACACAACTTTCGGAGAATGCATAAGGTATTGTCGGTATCGAGTACGTACGTAAATAATTCCTTCCCAACTATTTCACGATCACTGACGCCCATAATGCGTAAATAAGTGAACATGAAAAGAATTTCAGGTTATCCGACGAAATAAGGAAAAAATTTAACGCTCCACTATCTATCAGAACGTCTATTGCTACACCTTGTATGACTGCAGATACAACGTCATTGTTCTGCTCAAATGAGTTTAATTTACAAAGGTTAACTGCGCGAATCTGTACGAGTTTTAGCGAAACATTTTTCTTCCGGATGCCCTAACTTTTTACAAAATGAACACGGTTTGTTATGCTTTTCACTAGGTAGTTTCTCATTTTCAGGACAGTGAAACGATTAAGACCACGTTTGTTACATTTAAAGCATGTGAGGTTAATTGGTTTTAATGAAAGGTGTTTATCTTGTTTCGGAAAATGTTGAAAGTTTTTATGTTTGAAAGACCTATTGGAAAGTTGTTTACTGTGAACGACAAAAAAGAAACCATATCTGTAGTTGTGAGGTTCGCATTTGTGGCTGCGACGCGAATTTGGGGATCAGTAATGCCCCTTATTATTATTTGTGCAATTAACTCCTCACTGAGGCCTTTTACTATTCGCAGCCGCAAAAGCGTGTGTCTCTCATACTCCGCGTAAGTAAGATATTTATCAGACGTTGTTTGCATGGTATCAAACAGTATAGTCGCATGGTCTAACTTCTTGGGAAATAATGAAATAAAATCGTTTTTTAAATTTGACCACGATCATTCGTTGACCATTCATTAAGCCAGGTTTTGACATCACTTTTGAGAAAACCGGCAGCACGAGACAAACACTCCTGATCATCCCAGTGGTTAAGTATCATAGCGCGTTCTACTTTCTCGAACCAAGCTTCAACATTATGCAACGCGATGTCAAAGTTTGACACATAATAACTCTGGGGCCTCGACAAAATAACCTTGTTAAGAACGTCTACTAACCCCTTTGTTGAGTTTATATCGGAAATATCGGAAGTTTTAGAATTCTCGTTAGTTTCATTTAAAGTGGGGGTAATTGCAGAAAAGCCTTTGTCTTTAATATTATTCAGTCGAGTTAAAATAGTATTCAGAGTTTCATGTAAATCAAAATCAGAGTTAGATTGTAGACGTATTCGCGGCGAAGGCGTACGATCACGACGGTTAATGCGCTTGTGATGACGTGAACGTGATCTTGAACGTGAACGTGATCTTGAACGTGAACGAGGCTTCGAGCACCCGCGACTTTTATTTTTGTTACGAGAAACACTATATTTGTCATGAGAACGTCGGTGCCTAGAACGCTTAGGTCGAGATGATTCAACACTGTCACAACGCACTGTATTCGATCGATAACAAGACCGTGATCTTCCTCGGCTACAACTTTTCTTTTCACGCGGCATTATTTAAACGAATTTAAATCAGCTCTTTGGATATTAAGTGAATAGCAACAGTTAACACAATGTGAAGGCAACGCCTATCCCACTTCTGATTTTAGAAACCGGAAATAGATTTTATAAAATAAAACAAAGAAAAACAAAATTCTAACCTATAAATTACTTTTAATCATAAATTAAGCTAATCTTGATCACAATAGCAAAAACACATCAATTATTTTATTTATTACACAATTAATACTTTAAAGGAAACACAAAGAGCTGATTTAACAACAATTATAACTAAACGTAACACTAGTTATCACACAAATAGGAAAATGGTAAGAAAAATGGAACAAGCTCACCAAACAGGGACGAACCTCTCGGTTCCGAGTCTAGCAGGCAAAAAAGACCGAAACTCACAACCGACCGACTCTTATACCCGAGCAGAGAGATGTTCCATAGGGGTTTTTTTATTTTTTTTTTAGTAACGTCTTGTTCTCTAAAAATATATTCCTATCGGTAGGGGGCTCATCTGAGAGTAATCCCGATTAATGTATATGGTCCTGATTTAAGTAGGGTCGTTAGTTAAGAATGAAATGTATATAGGAATTTATTTAATCAGCTTCACTGATTAAATAAATTAAACAAGAGGGACGATTGCAACGTTTGCTTGTGCCGTATTTAATAAAAAAGGTTATTGCACAAACAAACTTGCCGACATTTATGACTGGAAACTTATAAGTCTGTCATTATTTTATTTTATTTGTAAAATGTAAAATATATAGAATATGGAAGATTGTTCCATGGCATTTCTTTTAGGGAATTCCTTTACGGAATTCTATTGCGGGCTTCGTCCCCAAAATAGTCTAAGAATTATTCTTGTATTGTATTATAAAATAGATTCAACATAAATAAAAGTAATTTAAAGTTATATGTGTTTTTTTCTTTGTTGATTAGGAAGACCTCCCTAGGTTAGATTAGGTCCATCTAGGGTCCCGTACCGCTAGAGTACCAATCCGCAGGTTGGTTGTAATCGTAAATCCCCAGCGGGATTAACTTCCAAATCAAAGTTAATTATGTACTCTTAAATGCGTCTCAATTACGCAGCGGTCCAGTCTGTTAGGCTGTTGAAATATAAATGCCCTCGCGTCGTGTTTAGCACGGCGACGTGCGGGCAAGCTCGCTGCTGAACCGGTCAGCCGGCATTCTATTGTCTAATTAGCAATGCGCGCGCACAAAATAAGATTTATTTTCAACTAGCGTACTTGACGGTTCCGTATATTGAATTTTATTATTTAGTTGTTTGTAAATAGTTTTAAATATTTGTTTATTTTATTATAAGTTTAGGTTGTAAGTTTAAATGATTAATAAGGTATTTGTGTAGATAGTTTTAGTACTAATTAATTTTTAATTTGTAATTTTTTTTATATTAATTAAGTTTTTAGGTTCAACTAGGCACAATGCTACAACGTCGGACCTTCATGGAGGTGCTGCCTTGTTGGTGAAACGCTCAATCCCTTACTCCCTAGTCTAACTCCCGCCCCATTCCTTCCTTATAAATATTGCAGCAGTAAAAATGTTTGTCTTGTCACCTGTTTTTGTCTACATTTCCAACCCCAGAGTTAAATGTTGCATTTATCTTTATGTAACTAACTCTTGTCGGTTTGTTGGTGTCGATACTGTGTTGTTTTATTGTTTGAGATAACTCAATGACTGCTCTCCGTAGCGCACTTTCTATGCAAAATTGTTATTCTCTATTAGTCTATTTAATCACGTGATACTGGTAGCAATAGCATGTCACGTAATATCGACGGCTGGTTGCCATTGCGCCCAAAGAAAAAAAAACCCTACCCACTACTCTAAAGAAGTTTAGAATCTAATTTGACATAAAACCCAAATGGTCGTTATTATGTTTTCAAGGACAACCCCGGTTTTAGGCCTGGCTATGAAGTCGGTATGAATAAAACTTATGGTAACTCAGACGTAGCATGACCACTGGCAGTTTCAATAAATTGTTACTAATGTTATCCTCCACCTTTTTTTAATTCAATAACTTATTGCTATTGAAAAAAATGTGAAAAGAAATGTCCCAAAATGCAGAGTCTGGGCCAGGTCGTTGTACACTTTATTAAAATAATAGTTTAAGATGCTTAGAACACTTTTTGATTGTTAAATTGTTATTAAAACACTTTGTTTACTGGTAGGAAATAAAATTGTGCATTATTAGTGTGCAACACAAACAAAACCATCATGGCGGAAAAAATTTCATTATGACAGCTGAAATCTTTTTATTTTGTGTATAAAGTAGTATCGATGGCTGGTTGCCATTAAGTCCAAAGAATTGAATTGAATTGTTTTGTTTATTTTTAGCTTTACCGTTGTTAAGTTAAAAGAAACCAAAAGAAAGAACTTGTTCTGATTTGATAGTTCGCAACGAACTATCAAACACACAGACAGACAACTATCAATGTGATGTGTGCTGTGTGTGAGGTCTGTCCCCTCTGCTTAGTGAACTAAATTCACTTGACAACTTCCGTCATAGGAAAGACTGATTGTCAATGTTGCCCGCTAAAATGAACACAAATAACGTTGACTTTTTTATTATCTTACCATCTAACTAAATCTAACTCGTCCATCTAATTAAATCAAATTATTTGTATTTTTCCTATAATTATCATTTATTTTGAATTTTTCAGATGGTGTTCAAAGACCTAGCCCAGGTTGTGACATTTCTTTTAGCTATCTAATTTAAGTATATCAGAAATCCTTTTGTAAAAATGTTTTAGATCTTCTTCTGTTTTTGCTATAAGTGAAGACTTGCTAATAGCCCTCTTCCTCTATTACTTTGTATAAAATATAACCTAGTTGTGAGTTTTCCTAATATTAGAAAATATATAAATTAGCTTTAATTAGCCCCACCCGTAAAATTTATACAGGGTGTCCCAAAACTCGACGATAAACCGGAAGCAGGAGATACAAGTTATTTGTATCACCAAAAACAAAATTTTTAATAAATTTGTGGTTGGGAGGAATGAGATTTTTAGTTCTAAACGAAGGTAGATGACTTTAAATTTAAGGCTACAATTGATAGAAGCATTGCTTAGGGCTTTATTTCTAAAAATTAAACTAAGCAAAAGATACGATTTGTAACAACAAAGTTGAAATGATCATCACAATGTGGAGATTTTTTGTTTTTTTTTTCAACACTTCAAGTTTTATAACCCAAGGGTCAAGAATTTTATTTTAATTTTTCTGTAAGCTGTTTTGGCTTGTTGTATCTCCTGCTTCCGGTTTATCGTCGACTTTTGGGACACACTGTATAAAAATCATCCTATGATTTAAAAGTTGAAAGCTAAACATTTCTACTTAATATTAGGTAGCATGTTGCTTATTTGTTTATAAAAGATTGATCACAGTATCATAATTTATAGAATTTCTTTGTTGAAAATTGTAAAAAAATAAAGATTAAAAACGCTTACTTTTTATTATTGGCTCTGTTATAAGCATACAGTAATATTAACAACAACAAAAACACCAACATCGAAACAACACTTCATTTGATCTTAACCCATTCGTAAATTACGCTATTCTCAACTTACTGAATATTCGTATCGTTCCACTCTGCTGTTTCACAGGATCAATCAACAGATGGAATTATCATAATATACAAAAATGTTTTCTTATAGTCTTCAAGGATTTAAAACTAGATTGCTTAGCTATT
Organism: Marasmarcha lunaedactyla; assembly: GCA_923062675.1. Taxonomy (NCBI): domain Eukaryota; kingdom Metazoa; phylum Arthropoda; class Insecta; order Lepidoptera; family Pterophoridae; genus Marasmarcha; species Marasmarcha lunaedactyla. Next base: position 17,397,452 of record OV281346.1, on the reverse strand, counting down.
CGTTTCTTTTTCTGTGATAGATGGCGCTTTATTAAAACTTCAGGGGATGTCAGCCATATGCTTGGATATCTAGACATTAAAAAAATGTGAAACAATTTAGGCTTATAACACATTTGTTCAATGCTTATTTTTTCGCTTATAAATAATGTTTCAAGTGCAAAAAAAATATTTAATTAATTTTCAATTCGTATTTAATTAAGTCTCAGAGATGAATTCGATTAATAAAATGTAAGCAAATGCCAATCAAAACAATAGCTTCATTGGTGTAGTTAGGTAAAAGTTATATTATACAGTAAAAATGTATTGTACACTTTAGGTGACGTAAATTATTTAGAATTCAATTTCCAAGGGTGTACAAGAATATAATCTAGAACCAAAGGCCATCTTCCGGTTCTTCCTCACTGTCTGTAACTTGCAGGTCGTCTTGAATGGCAGGGTCGGTCTAAAATAATACAAAAATATTAATTTATTTATATTTTTGTTGTGGCATAATTGAAAATAAGGTAGCAGTCACAATTAAATACCAGTCTACAACCAATAGTTGAATAGCCATTCGAGTCTTTGCGCTGTTACTTCCGTTCGATGATATATTGTTATAAATTTTTTATTATAGTAAAATGTACAATGATACTTACAGGCCACTCCGGCGGTTCTTGTTTGAACTGTGGCGTATCGTCAAGAGGCTCCTCCTGAAAACAATGAATGATGTAAACAGTGTGTACTGTTATTTTTTATAATGAAATTATAAAATAAATCATGTTAATGTTCATGAGGTGGATTTGTTCGACGTACAAAAGGTAGTAAGATGAGCCCCAATGCAAAAGATTTTGTCGAGTCATATAAAGGTTGCCTGTTTTCAACTTAACTTTTTCATAAAACAGGCCTTTGAAAAAAATACTAAAGAGCAAAATTCTCCATCTTATTGTTGTTAATCAGGTATTTAAAAAAAAACTTATTTTAGTAAAATATTTATTAACGGGCACTTTTGCTACGAATAACTCAAAATAGGTCGTATAGTTCTTAAACAATGCAAAAGAGATCGTCCATGTCTCAATTCTACCTGCTTTAATTGAAAAATGAGTAAAATTCGATTTTAAAATAGAAATAATTTGTCACAATGTGTCACAATACGCGTCATGTCATGACGCGTAACTGTATTTCCAAACACATAAAAACCATGACTTCATGCAATTTTATCATTATTTTTAAACCTATCGCGGACGAAATACGAAAAATAATTATTGGTAGCCACAACAACAAGTTTCCTGGATCGGTAATGATATGGGGCTGCATGTCAGCACAAGGTTTGGGTCTATTGATGCAGTAGAGTACCAAAACATTCTGGAAACAAGTCTCGAGCTCTCGATTGCAACGGTTAAACATCGTAATGCCTACACCAATGTGGTTCTTCCTGTCACACTGCGCGGACAACCAAGGCTTGGTTTACCAGGAATCAGATCCCTACAAGTGAGTAATTTAAGACTGCTAAAAATACCAAACGCACAACACAAATGTTTCAGTAGCAATATTCACCTTAACGCTAGTAGGTAAGAAATCGCTGTCGGTGTGCAAGTCCGCGTCTTCCACCTCCCGCTTGATGACCACATCCGACGTGTCCACTGAACTGCTTGGCATGTCTCCGGTATCTGGAATAAAACATTTATTTTAAATTAAAACAAGACAGTGGGCATAACCTAATAGTAGGTATCACGAAATACAAATTTTCTTGAAGATCATTTCATTGGCTGCAGTTGGGATTGCCTTTGTTCCTGCTATTCTCGGACTGTTCGTTACCGTTAACTGGAACACAACGAAGTTAGCTTGGCTCTAGAACAGCTCTCATAATAAATAAATAAATAAATAATAAGAATTCATTACAATTCGTTTTCAGCCTTAAGCTAAACAGGTTAGGGAAAATTAAAAGCTTTAGGGTGATAAATGAAAAACATATCCAGAATAATATTATTTATATGTTATTTGTGTATACTTACCAGAAGGTATGGGCAGGTGCAAGTCAGCTGTTTGATGAACTTCCTCAAGTTCCGAGCTGCCTGAGTCGGAATACTGCAGGTCTGGAAATAAACATTATCTTAAGGTGAAGGAACTAGAGTAATCAACCCACTTGTAATTTAAGCGAGAGAAAGTAGGCTAGAATAGGAAAAACTTAGTCAAAAAACAAAAAAAAAAGAATTCTTTTGCTACTTATATGAGACAACTATACTACTTAAATACAAAAATGAGAACTAAAATTCATAAACAAAAAAGGTCCCCAGTGTCCTTCGACTGCTTTCCGAGTCTTGCTTAAGTTGTTTATTTTAGTACTATAATACTTGGTATGCAATCTGCAACTTACAGAAACCACCAAAGCTCAGATTTCACGCACAACCTCGTAAATCAAAAGACCGTGACTCACCCTCTTCAAGACTGTTCTGGTCCTTCCTCGGACGTCCTCGTTTTCTAGGCGTAGCACCGGGCACTGCAACACAAACGTTTAGCATACTTACAATTCTGAAAACAAAAGTAACGTCCTCAATAACGCCGACAGTTGATTAAAGTAAAAAAGCTTGTGCTAAGTGCGGCGACCACCAGAAAAATAGAATAAACGTATTGGCATACCCCATCAATCACTCATAAAGACTAGATACACAATCAAGGTTAGAAAAATGTCAATATCAAAAAAGTGCCCTGGGCTCTCTTTCGATAGTAGCATTCGACAGTAAAGATCCCTTAAAAATTAACGAGTTTAGTTTTTTTAAATAATGAATTATTATTAATTCCGGAATCATCATCTATTCGTTCGGTCGGCGGTGGCAGAGTGTTGATCGCGATTCGTCGGGAACTTGCTGCTCAAGCTCGTGGTGCTCCTTTCCTGAGAATCTTTGGATTAGTAATAATGGAGTAACAATACAATGCAAAGGACCGCGAGTAACATACAATTTGTTTGGTTTATATATGCGCGCTAAATCTAGGTAACTCACTGGCTATGTTGCTCAGCAATATCTCCGAGTCAATCACTGATCTTGTTTTACGCAACCTTAGTGACATGACATCATCAACTCAATGTTGTGCAATCATTATTGAGCGATTCTAAACACTACGAACCTATTCATTACGTCAAATATTAATGTTAACCAGGTAGAATTTATTGATAACTTTAATTTATATAGCATCTATAGTATTGTATATACAAGGTGTCCCAAAATTCAACGATAAGCCGGTACCAGGTAGTGCATACGGCGACGACTACCCAGGGAAAAATATGAAAAAAAATCGGTCTCTTCCATTTTTAAAGTTACAATAACTTTTTTAAAAACTTTGAATTTCTATATTTAGGTACTATGACTAAACTTCCAATATTAATACTGTTATTTATTTTGTATTAGGGACCTGAATAGCATAGCTATTAATCACAATGCCAAATTAAGCAAAATTTTGTGTAGATTTCATACAAAAATAAAAATTAATTACATTTATTTCTGTCAATTTAAGAAAATTTAAACTTTTAACCAACTTTGATATGGCATGGTGTAAAAAAAAAATGTATCAACACTACATTGGCAAGTTCTTCTAAAAGTTCGCGCAACTAATCAAGATTCTAAAATGGTAAAATACTTTAATCACATTGAGCATAAACAAAAATTATGCCTATTTTTTGTGAACAAGGACCAAACAGAAATATTTAGTAATTAATCCTTGAAAACTGTATCAATGTTATTATGTATCTTAAAACACGTATCGGGTTACAGCTTCAGTAAGAAAAGCGTCATCAATACGTTTCCGAAGCGTGATAGAGACAGATAGTTACGCCATAGGTTAGAAAGAGTAGGTAGCCGCCACCCACTTTGTCAACTTATGCACTTAACTAAAAAATCACGTCTAAACGTGTTAAGTGAGAAGCCCGCCCACCTACTTATACAAAAAATAGAACGAATCCTAATCTACTTAATCACTTGCGTACTAAATTTTAAGTTACCACTTGTCACTAAACTGACTGTTTACACGTAATTTTTTACTTAATATTTTGTTAAATATTAGTTACCAAATTAACCAACTTCACTTGGTCACGCATGTAAACCAGCCATAAGCGACAGACAATATTATTGTCCTTTGAATAAGCCTATTTTTATCTCAGTGAGACCAACATTATGAGAGATATGTCGTTTTTTGTACAGGCACAAAGAAATTTTTAACAAAAATTCAAAATGGCTCCCGCTTAGAGGGGGAGGGTGTTGGGCGCCACTTAGTAGTGTATTTTTGTATAAAAATAGAGATATTAAACGTACCTAGCATATCGTCAGTTCGTAACCAGACACATTGCATACACTCCGTGACCACTATGTTCTTAAAATTAAGATGAGACAGTCTAATAATAACCCACCTTGGTTTTAATTCCCCTTATTAAACCCTACATTTGGCTATCTATTCGTAATGAGGAATGGAGGACTTCGCATTCGGAGGAGGAAAATTGCAACCTGTTTAGTGATATATTCAGGAAAGTCTGCAGGTCCGGATGGAATTCCTGCAATTTATGCAGTCTCTTGTGCTAAAAGTCTGAGCTTGCCCTTGACTCTCTAATTTAACATTCAGTTCAAATGGGACAAGTAAACGAAGTAAGACCAACCTTATTACTCATATTATTTATATTATTCACTCACATTATCAACCTTATTACTAATCATATATCAAAACCAGGTGTTACATGTAGCCTACACTGACTATAGTAAATGATTCGACGGAATTGAATTCTAGTACATAAACTCCAATTGGCAGGCATAGTTCTGGTACGTAATTTACTTCAGTGGCTCTCCTTCTACGTCAACAATAGATGTCAGACAGCTGTTAACCTCAAGGGATTCACATCTTTGAAGTTGCCCATTCCATCTGGAGTTCCTCGGAAATCTTTACTAGGGTGTGAGTATCTGTTTCCGTTTCTCTAGAATTATAATGTAAGCTGACGGTTGTCCCATCCACAGAAATGATGATAAACTCAAACTGCTAGATGACTTGTGTAAATTTCAACGATATTGTATCTCTAATATGCTCGAGTTAAATGTTTCTAAGTATCACATATATATACAACCTTCAGTTAACTAGAGTGGAATTTATTAAGGACCTTGGAATAACAGTTGTATTTGACTCAAAACTTCTTTTTGACATTCACATAGACGCCATTGTGGGGAGGGCATCACGTGGTCTTCCTGGGTTTGTAGTTATGGCCTCATCAGATTTCCGTATTATCAAAACCCTAAAGATATACTGTTCCTACGTCGTGAAAACTTTCAATTAGCCATATGTTCAATAAACACTAAGAACAATTTAGCTGTAAGTTTTCTATGTAAATAAAAAAATAACTAAAAGAATAAAACGATATTTGTAATTGTTGTCAATGTATTTAAATATTTATAAATTTAGTCAAGAAATCAATATACCAGGGCGGCTAATAAGTTCGCGACCTGAGGTACTTAGCGATGACTAATTATACCGATACTGATAACACTCGTTGCCCAACCAAGTGGTAGTACAAATAACACCCTTTTGTTTAATTCAGTTCATCAACACTTAATCCTTGGATTAAGCAACAACACCATGTCGACCGAAACTGAAAATTCGCGCTATTTTGAGCACTGCGCAGTGATTGTGAAAAAAGTAAAATCGCCGAAAGACATTTTTGAAGAAATGTTATCGGTTCTTCAAGATTTTGGGCCTTCGTATACTATGGTAAAAAATGGGCTTGGCTTTTTCAACAAGAAGAGAGAGCTGTGAAGACGACCCCCGCCCGGGTCGCCCAGTGACGGTAGTCACTGAAGAAAATGTTCAAAAAGTTGAAAAATTATTATTGGCAGGCCGTAGAATTAAATTGTGGCAGATAGCTGAAGAGTTGCAGGTTAGTAAAGAGCAAATCGGAGAAATTTTGCACCAAAATTTACACATGAAAAAAGAGTTTGGAGTTGTGTCAGAGCAAATTTGATGAAATTTGTAATCGCATTGTAACCGTAGACGAAACCTGGATACGTCAGTATGATCCGGAGTCTAAACAAACGGAGTCTATGCAGTGGTTTAAAAAGGGAGAAAGGCCACCAAAGAAGAGGGATGCCTTAAAAGCCAATGGATTCGCAGAAATCGATGATCCACCCTACAGTCCGGACCTAGTTTCCAGTGACTGTTTGCTTTTGTCAAAACTGAAAAAAGAGTTGCGGGGGCGACGATTTTCGGATGATAATGAAATGAAGTCCGCCGTAGAGAGCCATTTTGAAGAGCCATCTTCATAATATTTTTTTAAGTGGTTTAAAGGCCTTGTATTCACGATGTGAAAAGTGTATTTCACTTCAGGGGGATTACATTGAAATCTAAAAATAAAAAATTATTATTTTGTTTCATTAAGTACCATAGGCCGCGAACTTATCAGCCGCCCCTTGTAAAATCATTATTTAAGTTTATTTCCAGCTAAAAATCTGCAGTCGAGTTTCTTCACAAACTAAATTAAATTTTCGAAATCGCTTTTTTAAATTATATTTTATATCATGCAGTGGTTGTATTTGCAATAACATAGTTGATTATATACCAATTGTCATTTCTTGACATTTGAACTTAAAAATCATTGTGGACACTCTTAATCTTCGTAATCTAGTAACAACCGTTAAGCAACAGCAAAAACCGATGGCTCATGCAAGAGCGGTAAGTTTCATGCAAAATTAAATGTCAAATTAAATTCTTTATAAACTAATTAAATACAGTGTCACCAAATTATCTGTGCAGTAGCAAAAACTGGAACTAAAGCATTTGTCACGTGACTACATGTCAAACTTCATTCAGTCGTAAACCGCAGCACCACACAAGTTGGCCGGACTGTAGCGAGCAAGCAAGCAAGCGAGCTAACTAGCCCACACTTGAAATGAGCGCCGTGCAAGACGAGAACTCTAATTAATGAGTTAGTCAATTAGTCCAGTCTAACTAAATATCTTCATTGTTTTCGCGCAAGTGGCCCATACTGTACGTACTATGTTTGGGTCTCCAGATGTATAAATGAATTTAGAAACGAATTTGTGGACCTACCTGCCCGAGTGGTTTTGATGCTACTTAACTCTTATTCTACTGTAACTTGTCGAATCACAATTCAATGTTTGGTAATCGAATAATCTTCGCATAGGTCCGGTTCCCGGTAAAAATGTGTTGTTACAGTAACAGAAGGTTATTCCATCTTAAACTCATTTAAAATCAATACTAACAATACATTGAATGTTATATGAATGGTAATTATAAATATATAAATCCCTAGACAAACAAACCAACTGTAACCCAAATAAGCAGAGATTGTGGACCATAAACATACAGATGTAAGTAAAAATAGCAGTGACCTGAGAACAAACATCTGTGTTCGTCACACAAATAAATGCCCTGATCAGGCCTCGAATCTGGGACCTTCGGCGTCACATAGGATCAATGAACAAAAAGTCCTACAAATATGAATGTAATGTTCTAACTTATACTTTTTTATATATTATGCCCTAATAAAAGTTTTTCTTACCCGGCGTGCTCTGCTTATGTTTCCTCGGCCGACCCCTGCCTCTCTTCTCGTCAGTATGAGGAGTTTCCTCCTCGTTGTCAGATTGCTGAGACTCCTCCAGCATCTTCTGTTGGACTCGAGCGATGTTTTCTTCTAATTGTTTCACGTTGTCACCGAACTGAGTAGAGAATATAAGGCTTTACGGTTTGAAATTGGTATTTAAATTACTTTTTCAAATATTGATTAGGGTTTACTAAAAATAATTAAATAAAAAGGGACACTAAAGTCAATCATGTCCTATGAATTCTATTACAGCTTGGATTTTTTAAACTTTGTCAAACCCAGCAAACGAGCACAGGATCCACCTGATGGTAAGTGGCAACCACGTCAACGTGATTATTATATGGCGGTCAAAATTGGACGTACCTTAGTCAGGACTCAGACGAGATCTAAACATAAGAAACTCTACTACCGCTGTTACGGTTACATACTGCTACACAGCGATTACGTTGTATTTATATCAGAAACACTGTAAGTTATGTGGGAAAAAATGTAGTACGATACCCATGACTGAAAAGACAAAATTTTATTTGAATATGTGATGTGTCTTTAAAGTTAAAAGCATTCAAAATATAGGTCCATTCGCGGTGTAAATTGGGTAACTTTTATTTATAAGAAGCAAGTATTTTAAAACAAACTGTTTGCCCATCAAAGTGAGGAGGGACTTTAACTTTCACGCTTTCGAATTTGCAGTACGACGTTGTACTACCGACCCTGCACCTGTCATACGTTATTCCTCACCATCATGAGCGCGGACTCCGTGGCCTGGTAGACCGCCTCGGCCTGGTTCGTGAACTGCGACTGCGGCCCGTTGTAAGCACGGCAGTTTTCAACGAGGAGCTTCATGTCGTTCAGGAAGTCTTCGCGGCTGTGGTATTTGTGGGCTGGGAGGGGATAAAATGTTAAATGTAATATTATAAGCACATTTTACATTACAATATATACGCTTTATTATGCTGAAAAGAGTTCAATTCCGAGGATTTATATATGACTAAGTTATTTTTGTAAAAAATTATTATTACTCTTTAATAATGGTCATGACACACTATGTTTAGCCGGGTAGTAATGTATGTTACTTTACAAGGCGATTTTTGTGAGCAAAAGAAGATAATTTTTTTTTGGTTTTTGCTGATTGAACAACTATGGAAACCACCAACCCAAGCAACTATCACCTTTACCTTGTATTTTCTTAGCCATGGTTTCCATATCAATAGGTTTCTTGATAACACTATAGTAGTCCTTGACGTGCTTCTTGTTGACCGGCTTTAGGAAAGGCCAAGCTTCGGGCATTACTTTCAATTTGGTTGTAAGAAGGTTTTCTAAGATGAACGATAACGCAACCTGAAAAGGAGTATGGCGTTTTTGAATGAAAGGAGATTATAGGTTTTATGTCGAATTCGGAAATTATTTCAAAACATTTAGAATAAAATAATGGTTTTTCTGGAGGTTTACATTAGAAAAGATGGCCGAGTAGCGTCCATGGTAGTAGCGGAGGGCCCAGGATCGAGTTCTGGCCAGGCATTCATTTTTTGGAATGAACAGAGATGTTTTTTTAGGGTCGTATGTTTATTCTGGGTCATCCATAAATAACACAAGCTCTGCTCACTTTGGCCCTGCAGTTGGTGTGTTTGTCTTGGGATTTATTATTATTATAGATATTTATTTAATTAAAATAAAACGATATATCTTCTGCGTTGTTGTTAGTTAAGGGAGCTTAGTTAAGGGATAACACTCAGTATAAGACAACTTATATTCTCCAAGACCAGCGATTATAAATATTTTCTGGATCTGTCCTTTTATCTTGCGTATATAGTACATTCCATAGTATATTAGAACGAATAATTCTTTGATTGACTTTAGCTTGCTGATTTTATTTTAATGATAATGTTTACCTGATCATTGTCATCCAACAGTGGGTTGATTTGTTTTTCTAACTTCATAAGTTGATCCTCCTTTTCAGCGAGCCTCTCTACACACCGTTTCAACATACGCTGAGCAGCCGTTGTCAAGCTACTCGTCGGACCTGCCAATTGTTGTTATTGACAACTTTTAATATTTAAATAATGGCTTGTAGCACTAAATCTATTCGGAGAAAACAGACTTCGGTTAGGTTCGGAACGTGAAGGTATAAAAAAAATATTATTGTTTGTGTAGGATAGTACAAAAGTAAACAGTTGGTAAACCTGGTTTATGAATAAATAACGCTTTACTAATCAGCCGAAGCAATACATTTCGTTAACATCTGGACTTAGCTGTCCAATATTGGACACAATTTACCCTAATTGTAGTTAAAATTATTTTTTAATAAACTTGGAATTAATACCAACCATAGTTTTTATATCAAACTAAAAAATCGACAGTCACCATTACGGGTAAAACTTACCATTATAAAGCGCAGAATTATCAACAATTTGGTTGACGTCGTTAAGGAAATCTTCCCTGGAGTGATAGCGGCGCGCGCGCAAGTTGTCTCTGATCGTTTGTAAATCCATCGGACGCGCCACGATACGGTGGTAGTCTTGCACCAACTGGAAAATTAAAACATGAGGTAAAAAAAATACGAAACTTTGGTATTACCACAAATAAATATGTATAAAGTTATGAATTTATTATGACAATTTTGAAGCAGCAATATCACACAAAAATGCTTTAACCAAACTCAAGCCTCCATGGTTTGGAGATTTTACCAGAACTATCTTACTTAAAAACATGAAATCAATTATTAAAAATACCATTAAAAAGATTCCCATTAAAGCGACAAATGTCAACTTCATTATTAATACAGAAGCTATATGTTTTGTCATAAATAATGAAGCTTGAATTAGCACATTACCTTAGGATTAACAGGCAGCAAGAACGGCGCAACATCTGGCATTTTCCGAACGTCATTGAGTACACTATCAAGCACGCTGGCTAGAGACACTAGCGGGTCGCAGCGCCGCCGGTTGGCCGGTTTCCGGCTGGCTAGGTACTCGCACGAAGATGTCCGGCGACGGCGACCGGGCGAGGTGCGACGTCCGCGCGAGGAACCGGGAACGAAGGATCGCTGGAAAAAGAATGAGTAAATTGGAAAAACTCTTAAAGTTGATATTTAAATGGATATGCTAATTAAGTTTACATTATTTTATAAAAATAAGACTTTTTTTTAATTAGTTTTGGATCCTCATCATTATCAGTTACATCCGCTTGGGCAATTTTTTTTAAGAAATTCGCAGGGTAAATGAAGGTGTACCATCTACCTTGATAATGTTTGCCGGCAGCGTAAGCTTAGTGCCGTCGACGGCCGGGAGTGGCCCGGCAGCGCGCTCCGCCGGTTCCGGCTCGGCCGGCGGCGGACTGCTCCCGCCGCCCGAGTACAGCCGACAGGCCTTGTTTGTGCGCATGTGACCAACTTGGCCGCACGCGCCGCACTGAAAATACAAAAATATTTAAATAACCAATAAAGTTTACATATGTAATTGTAACACGGGAAAACTGATTTTGAATTGAAATATCATTGTGGACAAATAGCAAAGGAGAACGGGCATTCTGGTATACAGTGCAATAGGAATGAGTAGTATATGTTTAGATTAGGATTAAATAGTACATCAATATTTTCTATAGGTAGTTTCCCCAAATCGTTGTCCATTCGGAGATACAGCGATCCAAATCAATCAATGTAATTATTGTTTTAAATAATTTTACTTTTACAACTTTAGAATGCGAGAGTATGGGCGTGAAGAGGTGAGGAGTGGGCTAAGGGCAACGGAGAAGGGTTGCTTACGCTGGCGCCTGGCGCGTTTACCTGAGCTCACTCCAGTTTTGAATAGAGTCGCTTCTTAGCAATAAGTGTTACGATTTCGCTGCCATCGGATTCCATGTTCCCTGTTTTTACTGATCTCGGGTTGCTTCTGGACTTTGTGATTTACCCCTAGTGTTGACCTTGGCTTTCTTTTGGACTATGATACCTATTTCTTACGTGACCTCGGTTTGATTTGTGGACTATTGAACTGCCTATCTATGTATCTGACCAATGATTACATCGTTCTTCATCTAGGAATGAACCACATTACCAGAAATAATATTCTCTAAAGAAACCTAACTATTCCAAGAACTTTATTTGGAAACGATGCAAACAACAAGGCTATAATTATATGTAATGGTACATATGTATATGTTAACAAAAGCTCCAAATTTTTATTACAAAGGCTATCATGCAGCCTACATAATTATCAAAACCTGTTGAAGCCGTTTATGATGGTACCAGGGACAGCTAAATATTAGATGTCAAAGGGCCATATGGCGCCACTAAGTTAGGTGCAAACATATTGAAAAAGGAAGAAGAGCTGCATATCGAGGATCTAACGACAGCTTGGGAGATATAGAAGCTTGTGGCTATGAACATCATGGGCCACCAACTGAGGTCAGAAGAGAAAACCAGCTTACCACAGAGCAAGCTAATCAATCTCGTCTTGTGACCATGTGCCGATGGTGGTGGAAGTGGTAAATGGGAGGTTTAAACGTGATTATAATAAAAGACGGCGAACATATTTTAATAAAACTCTGTCACGAACGTTTACCGATTTTAAAATAGCTGCAGCTATTCTAAACCACTTCCACGCTCCCAGCGAGAACAGTGCACATACAGAAGCCTTTTTAAATTCAATAAGGACAAAAATAAACATCCCTAACTCGTTATACAATTATGTGGCGGCAAAAAAATTTAATAATAGAAGCGCAGACTTCATGCGAATCGAAGCGAATGAAAACGAAAACTTCCCAAGGCTCACCGAGGAACAAGTCATACTTTTTGCCTTAGGAACTTACTAGCTGAAACTCGCTAGATCGTATTACAGTGAGCACTAACATAATGGCTAGAATAATAAGAAGGTTAGAGATAATGTGCTAGAAGATTTGCACAACATGGTATAGACGAGGAAGCTTGGCTCTTGCGTGGACGCGTACAGTCTCGTCTTGTCCGAGCTAGGAAATATTATTGCTACATTTTAATCAATAATGTTAATAACAATATCTCCCAATATTATTTTACCTGTTCAACAGGAAGACGAACCATAGGTACTTGATGATGATCATGATGTTATTTAATATACATAATAAAATATCCTTATATATTGTGTTTTTATTTATTGTACCTACATTATTTCCTGAATGGTACTAGGTATAATAAAAACATGTTACTTTAAATAATGTAGTTAAACATTATTTAACGCAACATGTACTAATTCAAATTCTTATTCTCCTATATATTCCGAATTTTTGTATCTAAGAGGGAGGTAAACGAGCAAGATGCGTTGCCGGATTTTTAAAAAGATGTAAGCTCGCCTCTTTACAGAAAATTCTGTCAGATTCAAAGTGGTAGAACTCAGATCCGACAACTCTTATAAACATGCCACCTAGTAAATATATAAATACATAAGAATACCCCTCTATTCATACATGACTCATTGTTATTGCAAGGTATACCAGCTTCCATACATTTTTGCCCATTCTCCTTTCTCAAAAATATTCCATGGCTTCATTGCTTTGTTAAAAGACTGTGGTGTTCTGTGAGTGACGTGAGTTTATTTTGAGTTTAAAGTACTTTTTTCAATTATTTATAATAATAAAGCATAACTAAATTTTTGGCCATACCCTTTTTAAAGACCATACGAATAATTAAGTTTTTCAAAAATCACTTATTAATGCAGCATCATCAAAAATACGAAATTGATACCAACTAAAGGACACATTGTCAGCGTAAAAATGTAATTCTTTACCTTCAGTTTCAAGTCCGGTTTCAGTTTCGCTCTACGGCGCGAGGGAGTTAGCGCATCCGGATCCGGTTTTATTGCTGTCGCTAAAGGAGAGCGTGGCGTGCCACTTAATGAATCTGTGGAAATAAATACACGTTTTAAAATGAAATTAGTGCAATTATACTTAGCATAATGCGTAAATAATTAAGGGACTTATTCTCAATATATTAGAACTGAACTTACTTTCGGCACTGTAAGACGGTAAACTTCCCGGAGTGCCCCCGGCGAGTCTCTCTTGGTTGCGTTTGATACGACGCAGTTGTTCCTGAAATGGAAATATATGACAAACAAAGCACTCAGGAACCAATATTTGTATCTAAAACTTTGGAAATTCAAAATTCCGAAATTCCCCTTTCCAGTTTTTAGGAAGTCACTCCTCTTTATAGCCTTTCTAGATTTTTAATTCCTTTTCAGTAAAAACATTAGGCATTAGGTTTTCTTTAAATATACAAAATCTAACCTGAATTCTCCTCTTCTCCCTCTTCATTTCTTCTTTCTGCGATTCGTCCATGGTAGCGAACTGTCGAATGAATGCGTCGTCTTTAGTCTGTCTGATCTTGCAGTACGCCTCAATGACTGGCTGTTTTCTGACTAACTCCACTCGGGTGTAACGTTGTCCCGACGCGTTGCGAAATGTTCGGATTATACGTAGCACGCGACCTAGAGGAATCCAAATAGTCTTAATATGGTTTTTAAAATTTTAAATAAATGTTAGAAATGTTGAATTTGCATTCAAAACGATTAGGCTTTTAGCAATATGTTTATATGTGGTATCATTCTATACAGTAATATCTTTATATTTCTTGAAACCAAAATGGTATTGACGTTTGTTACGCTTGACATTGTAAGTAATTCGAAATTTAAGATGTTGCCATTTAATGGCAACAACATTACGCTTTAAAAATGTGGTTTATACATATTGTTGTTGATGAATTAACAGTTAGTGATAAACTATCAAGTGACACGGCATCAAGTTGATGATGTGGATTTTTATTTAGAAAATAAATAACAAAGAGTGTGGTTTGGCCGTTTCTTAATATTTTGCATAACTGCTAACAGAGTGGTTTGTCGAAAAAGCAACACAATATTTTGACACATTTAATTACTGACAAGTAATCATCAGCTACCTTGATTGGATGTCTGTTGGGGATCATTCTGGTTAACTTGCGGTTTCTTTTCGCCCCCAAGAATCATCTTGCGTAGTTCCGCCCTCTCCGCTTCTTCACGTTCCATTGATAGCTGGATTTGGAAAAATAGGGGGTCACTAGGTACGATGTAACTTTTTTTTACGATAGTCTTGTTTTATAATGATTTAATAGTTCAAGATTTTTTAACCATTTCATTCACTTGTTTAGTATGTATTTCCTATTTGAATTAAAATGAACATTCCAGCCATTTGCACGAGTCTAATATCAGGTATAAACTTCATTTTAATCATTATCTTATTTATGATATTACTTAATTATTCTGAAAAGTTCGTAAAAACAACTCTCGATGTTTCTTAACTGTTACATGCAATGTTATGATAGCTATTGCCTTTAATAGCTTTTCCAAAGAACAGTTCAATAAGTCTAACCTGCTCCGTAGTCATCTTATTAGCCAGCATGTTTTCAATATTTTTGCCCATTTCTTCCAAGTCTGACTCTTCGCTGGCAGAACTTTCGGCTTCGTCAGTACTGAGCACCTCAGTGCTTTGCAACACGCGGTTTTGTAGCTCGAAGATACGCTGGCATTCTTCTTTGTAGCTTTAGGTATGAAAATAGCAAATAAAATATTTTTATTCACTAAAATAAGAATAACGTAGCGTGTATAAGTTCACGACAGCCTTAATAATCCCACTGCAAGGACATCAGCCTTACCCAACTAAAGAGCAAATTGTACTCCACTGTACAAGTATCTTCGAAATCATTTCTGAGATATATAGGTTTCCTTACAATGTTTTCCTTTACCGTTCTTACGGTGACTAAGTACATAAAGCTGACTGCTCTTGCAGTATGTTTTAGGTACTTAAGTTGTAAAAACTCATTGGTACATTTGGTAATCAAGGGCTTCGAAACCGCGACCTCAAGGTCAAGAAGCCTGCGCCTCAACCTCTGCGCTAACGACGCTCTTAGGTAAATAAGGAATCATGATGAATGAAACGTTTTCTTCCCAAAATTCACATTTGAATGTTACATCAGAGTAAGAATACCCTGCAGGTTAAGTCGTTTGACTGATCAAAATGTATCGATAGATAACGTAACCACGTTATGAGATTTGTACACGCTCTAATATACTACTCTCTATAAAAGTAATTTTTTCCAAATATCTACTAAAATTTAGATGTAAACTGGTGTTTTCAGGTCTACGGATACCCTGTTTTTGCTTTCTTACCGTTCCTGATGTTCAGCTATGGAGAACCGGTTCCCTCGAGAGAACTTGGTCATGCCCTCTTCACCAGCTTTAGCCTTCTCCGTGGATAAAGTACGGACCACGTCAATAACCTCCCAACGGGATAGCTTCTTAATCTGACGATGAAAATGTATTCATTAATTTTGGCAGTGTTGTTAAGTTTAAAGTGTAATTATTTATTTTAGACGACCTAAAAGATACGTCTACTGCTCATGTTTAGATAAAAGAAAATCCATCCATCTTATGTACCTACTTGTAATATTTATTGACAATATATATAACATTATGTACATATACATATAAATATGCAACATATAACTAGCTTCACTATTATTATTTTTTAAATATAGAAATCACAGAAAACAATTGTATACAGAAATTAGTTAGATGATGTATCTGTAAACCTATCTAAAGCTCTTAAAACACTAGGAACAAGCATACATTAGTAACATCTTAAAAATGCTTCGAAGTGAGGGCGCCCACGTGTTAAGGTAAACATTAATCGGCGCTGCCGGGCGGCTAAGTCTAATATGTGTAGATGAACGTTCGGAACAAATGCCGCTCGGCCAAAGTCATTCGGGTTTTGGCAAGACAAGCCCAATGTCTGGACCTGCTTAAAGCTCAAATGGACTACCAAATCGGCACAGTGAGAATAATTGTAGGAAATGTAAATAAAAAGTCTGTACGATTGAAACGAAGCACTTACCTCTTCCTCAGGAACACCGAACTTCCTCAACAAGGCCTTGGCATTATTGAGGGAAAGTCTCCTGAGATCGGCGTCGGTGCCTGTTACCGTTCGCTTCGGCGGCGCTTCCTCGCTCGCAGCCACGGTCGGCTTGTTCGGCACTCTGTTCGATGATAAGGAAGTAAAATAAAAATAAATAAAATCAAATATTTAAAAAATTAAAAATCTTGGATAATATAACTCGATTTTATAGAGCATAGAAAATAGGAAAAAAACTTTATACTTTAAACAATAAATAACGTTTCCAAAAGAAAGCGCGTCATTCTTGAAGCGTCATATCCAAACAACGTACTTTGAGAAGAGAAATTGTGCTTGTCAATTAATGATTTTCAAATATATCCTATGTTTTCCAGCGGTGAAACAATTATTAAATTCGGTTTACAAATACAAATAAAAACAATTATTGAAAAAAGCCAACTAAAACATATTAGAATTAAATAAGTAGAATATTAAAATTGAAACCAGAATCACCTGACATAAGAGAAACCCTCCCCGCAGCCGGTGGGATCAGCGGGACCAGTCAGTTGCAACAAACATTTGCCTCTCATTGCCTGCATGTAGGCGCGTGTCGTGTTCCATGGAGCTACTTTTACCTAGAGAGTTCAATTATTTATGTTAAGCTTATTAACCTGAGTCTTCTCTACTAGAGAGACTAAAACTGCAAATGACAAGCACTCAAGACTAGCAAAACACTACGCAACTTAAGATGCCAAGTTAAATAAATACTAAGCTGTAAATCAAATAATTTTTGTTAATTATCTGGCTGCTAGATTTCACGTCTCAAGTTCGATGCCAAGTACTCTCAATAAGTTTCACAACTAACCTACAACGGTACCTGGTAAAGAAAAGGACAGAATCCTAATAATTTGGAGATTCATGTAAGGTTGTTGTCCGCAGTTGGAAAGCGAGGACTATAAATTACCTAAAATCGTGTTATTATTTAAAAATACAAATATTCGGATAGTAATTTCATCGTACGTGTATGTATAAAAATAATACTAATGTCAGGCTTTCCTTACACCATTAACCAACATAATAAAAATAATAATTTAAGAGCGTTTATACAAAATCGTGCAATTTTAGTGTTTGTTTCCGATCAAAATATTACAAGTATGCATCGAAATATGAGTTCAAATTATTCGAAATATCATCGTCTAAAACATGTATTGAGATAATTTTCATTTCTTCAGAGCTTAAGCTGAAGAAGGTGTATATATTTCGATTTTAGCACATATAGTTTTAATTAATATACACATTACACTGTACATTAATTAAAAGTCTAAACTTTTCAGTACCCGGTAAAAAAGTAATCATCATCAGCTCATTGTCGACCCACTTGCAGAGTATTTATCCCTATTTTTTGTCAGTGTAAAATATATGTCGACGTAATCAGTAAATTTAATAGCTCTAGTCATTTGCAATTTGCTATACGATATTGCACCTTAAGTGGGTCCCAAATTAAAGTTTGTCACTGTATTGTATAATAAAAAATAATATTTTTTTCACCTAATTTTATTTATTTTTATTAAGTAATCTATTTTATCTTAAAATCATAACTACCATAACAAACGTCTATATATTATTTACATCAATCTCTTCGCTAAGCCCTTATTGTACCCCAATTTTATTTCGTCCCATATTATCCTAACCAGGTATTTAAATATCTTACTTTGCAAAACATAACTCAAGTAATAAATTACATAAATTTATATTTCTAAATCAAAAGTAAAATATAATAACGTAAAATAAGTGAAACATATTTCAAAAAGTATCAAAACCATTGCGGACGCGCTAGTTGACGGCCAGCGACTGTATCATACAGCACTGCAGATGTGTGCATGAGATGGATACGTGTGCGTGTTGCAGTTTACCGATTCGGGAGAGCGTTGATTTGTATAAAGGCTCTTAAGATGGTGTCACATTTATGTGTAAAAACTTAAAGTTAGTTAACCACAAAATTTTACGACTCATATTCTGAACCAACTTAGCTAAAAGTCTTCCTTCGATCGAAAAAATAAATAAAATACCTCATCATCCATTTTCAACTGCATCTCCTCATCATCATCTTCTTGCGGGGTAAAAAGGAACTTTTCTCCATACCCCGCGTCTTTGAGCCTTTGTTCCGCCGCCGCCATGCTGAAGTAGGCGCAACATTGCTCCGGAGACACCATTGCGCGGATTTCTTCTTCGGAGGGCAGACGGAACTCGGGTTTTATTACCCACCTGGGATTTAATGATATTAAGTTCCATTTGCAAAAAAAACAAAGATACAATATTATTGTGAAGAGGGACGATTTGTTCGTTTGTTTGTATGTCATCGATAAACTCTGCAACTACTTGACCGATTTTTTAAATTCCTTCACCAATGAAAAGCTACACTAAGCAAGATCAGAAGCTACTGTGCAGAAACCACGCCTTAGTATTAAATAACCAACATCAGCATTAGCTTCGTTTGCTTCCTTTGAAAGAATTTATGGATCGTAAAAATAATTTAAAACTAAACTCAAACTATCTATATAGGCAATATCATTTTTTTATTTATTACTCTGAAACGAATTCAATCCTTTCAAAAAGTGTTAAATCCATCCAAATCCAAAAAAATAGTTTTTTATTAAAATTATTTCTTTTATTAAAAAGTTTGAAAACATGAACATTGACTTTCAACATCCACCATTATTTAAACACACTTACCAATTAGAATCAAGCCCAGTCCTTTTAAAGTCTGCACACAATTTGAGCCGCTTTCTTATTGAACTTTCCGAGTGTGATGGAAAAGCACGCTTTATGTCGTCCATCTTGATTCTGCGCGGACTGTCGCGAGATTTCCAGAACAGCCGGTAAATAAATACCTGTGAGAATCAACGGCGTTTTATATGAAAATATATATTACGAAATAAACTTAACTTATTTGATTTAAACACAAAGTTCAGATGACAACAAATGGCACGATCATCGTTATAAATTGTGTAAATGAATATGTTTGTCAGGAAAATTTTCAATGTTTAATTTTTGCACTATTTTTTGTTTCTTAATACAACAAACATACCTGTAGGAAATCTCTGACAAAGTTATTAGCTCTCTTGGAATTAGGCCCCGGTACTTCATACAAGGGGCATTCTTGGCCGGCCACAAATAACGCATCTACTTCTCTAATGTAGTACGCTTGTCTGTGAAAGAAGATAAGTTTTTTTGTCAAATAACTACATATACTAATACTTTTAATAATGAGTTAATTCTGAATATATGTTAGTAATATTGTTGTAATGTGCAACATTTCGACAGCTTCTTGATATGATCAAATTTCTCTAGGTGCTGAATGTGTACAGTTGAATGCAGTTTTCTTACGGTCAGTAACCATTTATAATCGGATGCATGGACTGTTAAATTACCGTTACTTTTGTTACAGAAACAAAAAATCGAAAAATAGTACGAAGCTGCGACTACTAAAGAATGGCGTATTGTAAACGGTATTGTTGCAAAGGCAACTCAAACATTCACACTCTTTACAGCCTTGAAACTGTCAAGCTACAAATTCGTGTTCGCTAGATAAATTCAGTTGTATAAAGTCACGTGACTTAGACCGCAGTAACGGAAGCAAAGACGGGCACGTGCGAGGCCTTAGGTTTGAAAAACATAGCATACTTAATACATATCGTGGGAGGACGTGGCAATCTCTAGTGACAAGTAGTGAGAGTAGATCAAGCCACCTCTCGAAACCACATCGGCCTCCGACACGGTTTGACAAAACGCTATCTTGCGGCAACCACCGTGACCGACGGCTTAACGTGCTCTCCGAAGCACGGAAACGCTAAGTTCTTAAGCCACTGGCGGCATCCATATTAGGTATGCCACCCCGAACGTTGTTTCACTTTGACAAATGACAGCAAAACCTGTTTGGGCAGAGAAATAGAATGAATATAAACCTCTTCTTCACTCACCTAGTCCGAATAAGCAAGAAATCTGTCTGCGGATGTTGGTGTTGATAGATCGGAGCTCTGTACATGTTGTTCTCTACGACAGGCTGCGTTGCACCCGCGGGCAATATGCCGAGGAATGGAGATGTATGCGCGTACGCAATTTCGCCGTATTTAAGCGGTTTCGGCCCTTCGTCCTAGGAGAATAAAACCTATTATATTTTTTATTGTTAAAAAGCTTTTTGTTGTGGTTATTTTAGAGGCAAGAAGACCTTATATTTTAACCAACGAATTCCTTTTCACAAGCTTTAAAAACTTATTATTATTCCGAAGTAAAGCAAGCAAAATGTTTGACTTGGAATTTATTTATTTATTTATTTATTATTATTAAGGCACACATACAGGTAACAATCAGAAAGAAATAAGTATATGTATTAATATGGATGTTAAACAATCAAGACCTAGATCGGTACCCAAAAATTGTGTGCACAGCATTATGAATTGTGCGTAAACTTTACACAAAATAAAGCTAAATGATAATAGGAATTACAATATTTCTTAATATAATTAAAACAAGGATTAAAATTATAATATTTCAGCACAACAAAAATTAAGTTTCATAACAAAATTACACAAGAAAAAAATTGAACAAAGATTGAATTTAATTCTGAAGTTAAACTTCTTTGTAAGATTAAAATAAATTTCATTAAATAAAATTATAATATTACATTACTAATTTCTTATTTAAGAATAGAATCAAGTTGAATTAAATTGTGGGATCAGATTTCATTAAACATTGAATTAAAGTTGAATTAAAATGCAAAATTGGATAACATTACAAAATTCTGTATATTTAACTGGATTACAATGTGAATAATATCAATGTCAGGACTATATAATATGTAATAAAATAATAGAGAGTGATGTCTTTCTGTATCATATATTGTGAATTGTGTGCAATAGTTAAACAAATGAAGGGTGGGCACTCAGTTGAGAATTTATTTGACCTGGCGTTTAAACGACCTATAACTGTCGCAAAATACATCAAGCTCTTGAGAGGATGTTACTAGATCGTTGTACAGCCTACACATTCTTACAACGGGGTTGAAAAATGAGGTATTGTTTTTGTAGATTTGAAGAGTAAAAACCTTATGTTTCCGGATCCTTTTTAACAATCAAGTATTGAGGTTGAGGTGTGAGAGTAGGTTAGTTGAGTCAATTCTAGCGTGAAGTAATTTGTGCAAATGGAGAAGATCCTGCTGCTTACGACGAATTTCCAGAGAAGGTATTTTGAAGTGAAGCAATCTGTCACTATAAGATGGTATCTTTCGGGCGAGGCCGCATCGGTAACTTAATGTTTTTAAGCACCTTCTCTGCACACTTTCTAAGCGTGAGGAATGCACTTCATAATAAGGTGACCAGATTACAGATGCATACTCAATTGCACTCCTTACCAAACTAAAATAAAGATAGAGATAACTATCATGTCGTTTAAATTGTTGTGTCGATCTTGTTATGAAACCAAGAGTTTTAAAGCTTTTATTTATTACTGTGTCATAATGGTTAGTGAATGACAAACCTGTATCAAAAGTTACGCCTAAATCCTTGACAACTGAACCACGGCTAAGGGGCTGGTTTTGGAGGTGGTAGTTAAAGGTCACCTTATGTTTTTTCTTTGTAAAAGATATGACTTGACATTTGGTAATGGACAGGTGCATATTGTTTTTTGTGCACCAATCGGAAATTTTGTCAAGATCGTGCTGGAGAGAAACGCAGTCTTCGATATTCTTTATGGCAGAAAATACTTTTAAGTCGTCGGCATACAGAAGACACGGGTTCAATAAGGAACTTGCCAGATCATTAATGAAGATGAGGAACAGCAACGGTCCTAAATGCGATCCCTGGGGCACGCCTGACGTTATCAATACGGGTGTTGATGTAAAGCCCCTAAGCGCCACTACCTGGTTTCTTCTCTGTAGGTAAGACTCGAGCCACCTGAGCATATTACCGTGAAAGCCAAATAGGTAATTGAGTTTATGACAGAGTAGCGCATGACTAACCTTGTCAAAAGCCTTTTGGAAGTCGGTGTACACCGAGTCTACCTGGCCCCCAGTCGCAAATACCCTACACAGATAGTTTTTGTACTCGAGAAGATTTGATACAGTCGATTTATTTTTAACAAAACCATGCTGAGATTGAGATAAGCCCGGCTGAATGTGGTGGTAAATGTGATCATAGACAACATTTTCAAATAATTTAGCCATACTGGATAAAATACTTATAGGCCTATAATTTTTACAATCCGTTTTATCCCCAGATTTGTAGATCGGTACGATATGTGCAGATATCCATTCGGAAGGGAAAACGCCCAAACGTAATGACAAATTAAATATATTTAATAGTGGCTCGCAAAGTTCCACCGCACATTCCCTCAAAAACTTGGGGGGTATTCCATCCGGCCCAGCACCCTTGTTCGGATCTAATTTTTTGAGTTTTGAAAGAACCGAGTCTTTTGTCATAGCTAAGTTAGAAAAGGAATTCTGAACAAGGGCGTCGAGCTCAGAATATCGTCCAGATGCTATATTAGAACCATTCTCAAAGACGGAGCTAAAAAATTCTGAAAATAATTCACAAACGTTCTGGCCAGTAGATGCAGTTCTGTCGTTGAGACGCATCACTTCGGGTATACTATTGGAATATTTGGAAGAGTTAACAAATCGCCAAAAAGATTTTATGTTAGTATTTAAGGATTCTTCTATAGAGGAGACATATGATTTATAGCATGTTGTTATTAATTTTTTGCAAAGACTTCTTAAGGAAGCAAAACTATCATAGTCTCGGGGATTTTTATATTTCATATACTTTTTGTGTAATTTGTCCTTTTTTTTTAAATAATGTTTCAGTTCAGGCGAATACCAACACGGATAACTACTTTCTTTTTTAGTATATGTAGGTGTATATTTCTTTATTAAATTGTTAAGAATTTCATAAAATTTTGTAACCGCCAGATCAACGTCATCATCAGGTAGTATCGACAACCAGTCAATATTGCTCAAATCAGCCCTGATTTGGGGGTAGTCACATTTGTTGAAGTTATGGATTAGTTTTTCCTTGCATTTCATCGTAATCTGTGCCACAGGTAGCTTGATATCGATGCAAATGGGAGGGTGGTGATGGTCAGGACGAGTCAGAGGATGAGCACTGGTTATCGATATAACATCGGAGTTGCATAGAACTAAGTCCAAGAATCGACCAAGATTGTTAGGTACGTTGTTGAACTGCAATAGGTCATTTAGACTAGTCATTTCCAATAATAAAGCCGACTTACTATCTACTGAAACACTAGGTAATAGGAAACTATGGGTCGCACTGGTTTGCCAAGTGATGCTTGGTGTGTTGAAGTCACCTAATATTAAATTAATATATTCCTTATTATTTGTTAAGACTCTGTTACAATTATCATAAAATTCAGTTAATTTATTTATTGGTAGGTCAGGGGGAAGGTAAGCTAGACATATGTTCAGTTTTCTACAAGAGCCATCCTTAAGTAAAATACTGATCCACAAATCCTCAACTGAGCTCTCCCAAGGAGATTGCCGAATAACATCAAAATCTTTCTTTATTGCAATTAACACTCCGCCCCCTTCACCTTTACTAATACAGGTAGTTTCTCTATCTCTACGGAATATATTATAGCGCTGATCAAGCAATTCGTTATTAAAAATACCAGAATCTAGAATAGACACAGTTAAACAGATTATGTCGTAATTGCAATTTAACGTGTTCAGAAACAATTCTGTAGTTTTTGTGCGTATTCTATTTACATTCTGATAAAACATTAACATATTTATATTTATATATATTTATATTTTATTTATCAAAATAACAGCATAAACAATTAGATTATTAGAGAAATATAATAAACGAGATAACAATAATATTGAGAAAACTATACCATTTTGTCTAAGCAAGTGTCGTCCTTTATTATAATAGCTGACGATGAGTCATCCTTGCGAGCGTAGACGCGTCCATACTTAACCCATACGAACTTGTAGTTACGCTCCTTGGCCAGTTTCCGCGCTGCTGCGTGCAGTGCCTTGCACTCCGGTGCTAGGTGTTCTGATACATACAGAACTTGCTTATTGCCGATAATACCGACGTCCGAGGAGCTTACGGGTTGCGTTTTATTGTTCTTATTGTATCGCTTATAGGCTGACAATACGTGATCGCGAAGACGCTCCGACGACAAAGTCACTAGAATATTACGCGGCCGTTTAGATTGCGGGTCAAGTTTGGCGACTCGTCGTACAGCGTGTATGTCGGTTTCATTGATAGGAGCCTTGATGACGTCACATAACTTGTTCACTATTTTTAAAAGATTTTCTTGTTGTTTTTCAGGTACCATGTGGATTTCAAAATTATGACACCGCGATGATTTTTCGAGGGGAATTAATTTCTTCTTCAGTATACTCATTTCATTTCTCATTTTACTAATTTCTGATTTAAAAGAATCAATTTTTGAGTCTATATTTTGAAGCTCAGATTTTAAGTCTTTCTGCTCTGCCGTGAGAAAGTCTGTGGTTTCAGTAAATTCAACTTTTAGACTATTTATAGCCGACGATATTTCTTTTCTTATAAGTTGATTTATATCTTTCATAATAGAACATTTTAATGAATCCAGTTTGCTATCTAGAAGAATACCAAACTGCTCATACGTAATTGTGTTAGTTGTTGTTGGTTTCTGTTGTGTAGACGACTGACTGGTTGTGGTTGAAGCTGGGGGCTCAGGGTAAGATATTATGTTTTCTTCCTCCAAGACACTGAACTGATTGCGTACTGGAGTGCTATCATTTTTGCGTCGAACATTACATGAGTTACATTTCCAGCCTCGTTTGAGTTCGTTATAGTGCTCGGTAAAATATGTTGACTGTATATTCAGACATGCGTAGTGATATGTGCTTTTACAAGCTACACAACATAATAGTTCTTTCATCATAATCTTTTTATTACACCCCATACAGTTCATTTTTGTGAATTTAAAAGTAAAAGTTTAAATCAATAAATCAAGACAACCAGCGTGGGCGCACAGCAATTAATAGTCGTAGGTCCCGGGGTAGCTTCACAATAATATGACCCGAAATGCTTGATGAGATGGGCGCTTCTCGCGTGACAACAAAGACAGCGAGCGGGTTGAATGACCGCTCTAATTACCGAATTAAGGTCAATTATTACTTGTTTGCATAAACGTGGTAAGAATCCCGTTTATTCCTTAAATAGTAAGTTCAATTAGTTCAATATTTATTCCTGGTAAATTTAATATCTTTATGAATAAAAATTAAAACTGTACGTTTTAAAAGTTATATTTTTATCGTGATTAAAAGGCCATTAAAATTTGATATCTTCAAATAAAATTCATCAAGATAATTTTTTACCATGAGCTTCGAACAGAGCATGCAGTTTTAATTGTAACATTATATTTGTAGTAACAGCACAATTTACCTTAGCAGCAGTCCGTTTATAATAATTCTTGATCCTTGTGCACATGCCCACTTGACTGATCAAAGGCGGGTGTTCCTCGCAGAACTCCAACAAGATAAGTTCCCCATCTCTTCCTGAAAGATCTTCGGCAGTCCTCATGAAAAAGACATCCCCTCCGCCAGAAGCAAGACGTTCACTTTCCCGTTGCTATTAGAAAATACGATTTTATTATAAAATGCATAGGCCTGGTCTAAATAATGTTTAAGGTATTGATGCAACTCTTTGATACATATCTTGCGTAAGTAAAAACATTCGATTGCAAAAATCATACAAATATAGACTGATAAGAATGATAATAATTAGACACAAATGAAGATTTAACTGTCTGAACTTTGGGGCTGTACAGTTGGTGTGTTTGTCTAGGGATTTTATTTTTTTTTTATACTTAATACATTTTGAATCCCATAGATAACTATAGCCGATCTAACAAACTAATATTAGTATTGAATGTTTAAACCCATACATCAACACTTCCAAATGACTAATTCAACACAAGCACAAAATACTAACCTTAGCCTTCTTCCTAATATGTTTTAACAAGCTCTGCACCGGGTGCGGTCCATTCGAGGCCAAAGGGCCATACGTTAGTTTCCTAAGCGCCGGTCTGTGAAAGGCCCTGAGCCGCGCAGGGCCCATGTGCGTTTGTATGAAGGGCGCGCGGAGTTCAACGACCGGAGTGCTGTGCTGGATTTGACCTCCGGCGACCTTTAGTCGCGGGTTTTGGGATTTCGGTTGATAATAGCTGTTGGGGTAATAATAGGAGTCGTTATTGATTGGTTCCGCAAAAAAAAATATGATCAATTATTGTCAGCCCAATAAGAAGCTCATTAAATTATGAAGATTCTCTCAGTTGTTACAATATTGCAGGTTACATAGTGTGGTTCGATTGCCTCCTACATCACAGACAGACATTTGTGTGGTAAAAACAATTATTTGTTTGCGAGTCAGGGAGTTTTTCTTCTTATATAATTGGGTTTATTTTGTATTCCTTTACTTTGCAGCCTACTATACCAACTTAGCTGTACAGAGTGGCCGGAATATTGACATCCAAAACAAAATTTAGGGCTCACGTCCTAAATATTTTTTTTTACATGACTGTTGTGTTGCGTCCGAATCACACCCCTGTGTACTCCGCAACTTTTAATAGTTTTAGAGTTATGAACTCTACAGAATTTTCGACCTGACCCACTTTAACTTACAACGTATTTTCACAACACGCTTGATATGTTGAACACGAAAGTTTAATTATATATTTTAGTTTACTTTACACAGTACTAACTTATCATTACTGATGTTAAAGGGATCGGTGTCGGGCGACTTAGGCGGCGGCGGCGGCGCGTCTTCCGCTAGCACGTTGATAACTCCCGCTTTGCCGAGTAGCAGCTTTGACTTCTTTACGTGCGGGTGTGGGATCTTCACTTTAGGTGCTGGGCCGCGTTCTGGTGGTAGAATAAAAAAAAGTTATTATTACATTAACAGGTCATGAACATTATGTCAAATACTGAAATGTTTGAATATATCACACTAAACTGAAATATCCTAAATGGGTATCCCTTGGTTCATCAAAAAAAAAATTTACAAATTATTACTTCCCAAATAATGTTTCGCAAAATTTAATTTGCTAAATAATTACTTGGCAAATGAACTCCTTACAAATAATTGTATCGCAAACCTAATCTTTTGAAAGTGAATGTTTCAACAATAACTTGCTTACCAACTAGTACTTGTAACCAATTTTAATTTAGTCAAAGATTTCGGTTAGTATTATATATTTTATGCAAAATAAAATAGCCAAATAATTTGACTCGTCAATTTTCGATTAACCATTTCTATTACAAATATTACTACTGAACTTCGAATTACGAAATCGCGATGTATGTAAGTTCAAAAGTATAGAAGTACGATGTACGTTAGTTGGAAAGTTCACAATAGCGAAGTATGGAAATCCGATAACCTTGTATTTTTTTTGTTTTGAACCAAAGTCGCTTTTCGTGAAAAGCTGAAAATGGTACTTAATTTGGTCCTGGTGCTTTGTCGGGTAATGCCGCACCATGCTCACTTCCCTCGCTCGCCCAAGTATTAACTACATACAAACCTAACCCAACCTAATTGAAGGTCGCTACAATGATCTTTCGAACTAACGTACATCGTACTTCTATGCTTTTGAACTTACATACATCGCGATTTCGTAATTCGAAGTTCAGTAGCGGAGTGTAACCTAACATCTGGTGAGCATTTATCCATTTTGAGTACCGAAAGAATATTTGTACAAAACTTGCCATTATTCTGTTTTGTGCTTATTTCTTTTGGACCATAATATCATATACTTGAGGACCGTTTTTATAAAGTATTTTTGTTTTTTTTTGGAGTTATTATTTTTATTTGGTACTTAGGCTTGGGGTCTTAAAAATAACTTTAAAATACTTTATAAAAACGGTGTAACGGTGTAAAAAAAAAAGTTTTAAGAGTAAAGTTTTTTACGTAAAATGTATTTCCTTTTACAAAATATAATACCAAAACGGAGTTGTTCTTGTATTCTGCATATTAATCTAGATCTAATTGAAGAGTTCTACTTTTGTGACTTAGACATGAACAATATAACCACTACAGATAATAAGCAGCACAAACCTCTAGTAATCTTCGACGGATCAACGTCATCCGGTATCCCCAAGATGATGTTTTCATCGTTAGGGTCCAGGGTCAAAATCTTAGGGCTGGGTATCCTCTTCATGGCTTGTGCGTCCCATATGACCTCATCTTCCCAGGTGCCGTAGACCAGCTCCTCGTTTTCTACGGGGAAAATGCTGTACCAGGTGTTGTCTTCTGTGTCGGGAGCTCCAGGTTGGGATGAAGGACCGGCTCTGGATGTATGGTAATATTATTATTTCATTAGTATTACTTTTATCTATGAATATATTTTCACGTTTATTTACGTCTTACTGATTTTGGTAAGAAGTCAATAATGAAATAAAGTAAATCTTTAAATTCGCAAGCAAATTTAGACTGATCTTATGGTATTGTGAACTAATTGACTAGGAAGACTTATCTGAAGTACTTCTTTAGGTGCTCCTCTGTGATTACTAAAATAAATATAATTTCTAATACACAATATTATCGTACACATATCTATGTTTATAGCTCACTTACGGTTGCTTATGTGAGAACTGGTGTGCAGTTCGACTGCCGGACGTCGGCAGCCAACCCGCTGCATTGTTTTTGTTGTTCAATCGAGCCAGGACCTGTCACAAACATAACTTATTTTAAGCCATTATTCACAATAATAAATATTTATTCGCCAATATTAGTCAAAGGAGAGACACTCCAGTACATAGTATTCATTACTCTTGATAGTTTATTGATAGTCATAGCAAATATGTTAATCATATTGTTTGCTCGCGTAACCTTCGAACCAAAATTTTGACATGCTCAAAATTCTGAACTTTTTCTGCACCTCTAACAACTTGTATAATAAACTTCATGATGGTCAGTTGAGGAATTTAAAAAATAATATATAAATAAACAAAGAAACATACAGGTGTGGAGTGGGAGCAACCGCCCCCCACCCTCATAATTCCCTACCGGACACGGCGCAAGTGTAGGCTGTGGGACAAGATGTGGCAACGGCTAGAGGAGCATCGCCAACTTCATTCAGATCGCGTGCGTACAGAATTCATTTCGCATTTATATCACTCAGGATGGAATCGATTTAAGTCCTACCTTTTGCTTCATCTCACTGCCGTCCCAAATGACATCATCTTCCCACTGCAGTTGTGAAAGCATCAGGAAGGCGTCGTCGGAAAACTCGCCTTCTAAGTTCTCAGGCACATTTGCCGGAGGCTCTCGCGGCGGCGATGGCGACTGAGAGGACAATAATTTATTATACCTAGTGACGGCAACAAAGTAATTGGTAGTTGTGTTAATCTTCTGGTGAATTAAATTAAAAACACGATAGACAAAAGTAATTTATATAAGCATATAGTTAAGAACTTGTCATCTATATAAATGTTAAATCATATTTTCAATACTTGTCAAATTTTATACAAATATATAACAATTACATTTACTTAATTGAGTCACATAAATATAATTACAGTTCTTTAGGAACACAATTGAATTTATTTTTTTCCGTAGATAACATTATCTGGTCTCTTTCAATACAAATATTCATTTTCTTTGGATTGGGATTCTTAGATTTTCTATACAAGAATAATGGCAATATTAATTTTAGTACAAAATTTAACAAAAATGGCTCATTTTGATGATTTAAAGGTTAAAATTAAAAACGAACACCTTCATACGTGGATAATAATAATACGTGGGGAATAATCGCAGACTACGATATCATATGCCTAACCGAAACTTGGCTTCTACCAGGAATATATGATGCCGAGCTCTTTGATGTTAGATACACTGTTTATAGATGTGACCGTGAATATACGTCTCGTGGCGATAAAGTAGGTGGTGGTGTGCTCATTGCCGTACATCAACGTTTATCAGTTCAAAGATCTTCTGTTGTAGCTATACCAAACTGGGCTGCCGAAGTCATATCAGTCTCGATGCGTATTGACAAACATAGTTCACTTCATATCTTTTGTAGTTACTTTCCTCACTGTCGCTTACAATGTGAAGCATTGGATTGCTTCTTTGAAGAGATATCCAATTGTCTGTTAGAACGGCCTTCGGATAAATACCTTGGCAATTTCAACATATCTCAGGCTCGGTGGGTTTCGGCGGAACTGGAAGATAGCCTTAGGCTGAAAGAAATAAGCTTCAATGATAAAATAATACAGTTGGTCCGTAATTTCCTGAGCTATACTGACTTTAAACAACATAATGGGGTTTTTAATAACAATGCTCGCCTCTTAGATTTAATTTTCACTAACTCTACTTGCCTTGTAACTAGATGTAAAGAACCGCTAGTTTCTGAAGATGCCCACCATCCTGCCTTGCATTGTAATTATCAAATATTGAACCTTGAATGTTTAGAGCCAGGGCCACGCTTTGTGTAATTGTTTCGTAAGGCTGGCTATAGCACAATAAATGATGCCTTACTGGCTTATGACTAGTCCAAAATGTACGGTTGTGGAAATATAGAACTGGCTTTGGATGAATTTTACAGCATTGTTAACGACGTAATATGTAAGTTCGTGCCTTCATTCGAAGTAAAGGATGATTCAAAATATCTCCCGTTGTTTTCCAGTGCACTCATCAAAATAATAAAAGAAAAACTTAAATTTCATAAGCGTTGGAAACGTTACGGTAGACTGAGTGACTTGACACTTTCAGTGTCCTACGCAAACGTCAAAAAAATGCTCAACTTGAATGCTATAATAAATATATCCAAACTGCGGAAGATAACATAAATAAAAATAGTAAACAGTTTTGGACTTTTGTGAAGTCTAAAAAAAGCTCAAATGAGTTGCCTAAGTCGTTATTTTTGGATAGAATCATATGTACAGAGGGTAATGAAATATGTAATTTATTTAATTCTTACTTTCAGTCTGTATTTGAACCTCGAGTTACTTTCAATTTCCCATCAGACACTAATACTTATAATTTACCATGTTACTCTGCAAATATATCAATAGGATCTGTTGATATTTCAACACATATCGTAGGAAAACATATGAAAGATATTGATGAAGCAAAGGGTGGGGTCTGGACGGTATACCAGCAATATTTTAAAAAAATTGCTGGCAGACTCTTTCTGGTCCACTGTGTTATCTTTTTCAGCTATCATTGAGAACAAGTACATTTCCTACTGCCTGGAAACGTTCTTACATAGTCCCAATTCACAAAGCTGGAGACAAACATAATGTTCTTAACTATCGAGGTATTTCCAAGATTAGTATTATTCCTAAATTATTTAAAGTGTGTTTTTGATATAATCTATCCCAAACTTGGCTATGTAATTATTGGACAACAGCATGGTTTTGTCAAGAGAAAATCCACTGAGACGAATCTTTGTGAATTTACTCATAATGTTGCTACTTCAATGGATAAAGGTAGCCAGGTCGATGCGGTGTATACCGATTACTCCAAAGCCTTTGACAAAATTCCTCATAATCTACTTCTTCGCAAGCTTGAAGTTATCGAAGCCAGGCAGTGGTTATTAAGGGCTTTTGTTCAACTTTTATTCCAGTTACATCCGGTGTGCCTCAGGGTTCACGCCTTGGTCCGTTATTATTTAATTTATTCATCAATGACATTTATTCTGTATTTCGATATTCAAATTGTTTACTTTATGCTGATGATATGAAAATTTATAAAAATGTAATTTTGTACTCTGAGTGTTTATTACTACAAAATGATTTAAATAATTTGTATAGTTATTGCGAAAAAAACTGCCTACATTTAAATATTAAAAAATGTTGTGTTATTACATTTACAAGAAAAAAGAAGAAAAATATATTTTTCGATTATAATATTAACCACACATACTTGACGCGGGTTACTGAGGTGAGGGACTTGGGAGTGATTCTTGATGCTCAATTGTCTTTCAGAACTCATATTGAATTCATCACTTTTAGGGCTTTCCAGATGTTGGGCTTTATTCTTCCAATAGGTAAGGAATTTAAACGTTGCTCTACTGTCACTCTTTTGTTTTACAGTTTCGTTAGGTCGATTCTGGAATATGCATCAACTATCTGGAATCCTCACTATAATTCACATACTGATAGTATAGAAAGAATTTATTCAAAATTTGTTAAGCATCTTTCATTTAGGTGTTCGCATTGCAAAAACAAATGTGATGTTAGCAATCAAAATTCCTTGCACAATCGTCGCCGTGTAATAGACCAGATCTTTTTGTACAAAATTATTCACAACATCATAGATTCCCCGTTTCTTATGAGTAACATTTTCTTTAGGTGTCCCCGGATAAGTTCTAGATGTAAGAATTTGTTCTGTGTTCCTCCTGCTAAAACCAACTATACTGCGAAAATGTTTTTAAACAGAGCTTGTAATGATTATAACAAGAAATTTAATTCTGTAGATATGTTTCATTCCAGCGTGATTGTTTATAAAAGGAAAATTAGGGAGGAGCTCATTATCCATTAATCTCTACCCTTATATTTTTGTTTATTTTGATTAAATTGTAATAATGTAATGTTTATTTTTATGTATTTATAATGATTTAACTTTCAAAATTTGTATTGCTGTAACTACCTTGAGTTAGTTATTGGTGGAAACTTTATTGATTTGTTATATTATTTATATTAATTTACATAACTGTATTAAAATATTGTATGTTTCCCAAACAAATATATAAATCTGATCTGCCTTTTTACTTAATTACAAAGCTCTGCACGAAACTATTTTTGTCTGGTATACAAACAAAACAAAGGCGAAAAGGACCTGTGCAATTACTTACTACGAATTTTTTCTATTCCTACAATTCATCATTTTAACCTATTGTCGTCCACTGCTGTAGGTTAAAATGCTGCACATCAGCCTATCTGTGAGCACACCAACTACCTCTACCATGAGCTTAGTGAATCCCTATGTTTATAGCCACCTTCTTTCAATCCCTTGGCCTAAACCAACATTAACTTTACTTTGACGTGGTCTCCATTCTAAGACTCACTTGTTCCACTTATAACTAACCTTCAGCTTGAACCCGTAATCAAAGTTTTCGGCATGGTCAGGCACGTGAAGCATGTCATACCAGGCCTGTGCGGGCCCGTGGCGCCAGTGGCACGTAGCCACCGCGGGCCCCGACCCGCCGCGAGAGTTCGAAGTCGTGTTCGCAGAGCCTGAGGGGGTTTCTTCGACTGATCTGGGGATTTATTAGTTTATTCATGAAAAAGTTGCAAGTACTTACAATATGTATAGTAATAAAGGTAGACTTTGGAAGTCTTCACTGACAGTATTAAGATGGATATATACGACAAATAAAAATAGGACAAAAATAACCTTTATTTCATTTTCATTTTTAAATGATGACATGAAAATTAACAAACTACATTTCATTTAATACATATATGTAATTTTTTTCAGAAATTCAATTTCATAGCCATCAACATAGAGAATACTCTTGAACAGATTAAATATTCTTAGATTTTAGTAAAATCATTAGTGAATACATATTAACTAAGCATATTTACAATGCCTTGGGTTCTATCGAACATAACATTTTCTAGATACTGATTTGAAATAAGCACATTCAAAATGACTATCACTTGCGGTTGCACGTTAACATTGTCTCAGCATCGAAGATAGTTCAATCAATCCCTTTATTTCTTTCATAATAAGGGATTGCACTATCTTCACACCACACACTGAGCAACCTACCTAAGAAGTTTATCCTCATCATCACTAGCTATGACGTCTGTGGGAAGCGGAGCGGTTGGCGGTGGGGTGCGGCGCCGGCGCCGGCGTCTGACCCCGCGCCACACCGCCGGCAGACTAGACAGCTTGCCCGGACCGAAGAGACGCGAGAATAACAGAACCTATGGAAAGGAATGTTGAGTTACTTTTAAGAGGGCATTTTAATAACCATTTCACTAAATTGCATAGCATATCCCATGGGAATACTAAATTTAGTTTAAGTCCGGTGAAATTTAAAAGGCCCATAAGGCCATAAATAAGCAGTCCATTTTGAAAGACTAAATTTAGATATTGATAATGAATAGAATGAAGCATTACTTTGTGGATATCCACTGCAAATGTAATAAAATTAATTTGTTACTTCCGCAACACAGTGTGCTGCATT
The DNA here is from genome assembly GCA_923062675.1 of Marasmarcha lunaedactyla. Taxonomy (NCBI): domain Eukaryota; kingdom Metazoa; phylum Arthropoda; class Insecta; order Lepidoptera; family Pterophoridae; genus Marasmarcha; species Marasmarcha lunaedactyla. The sequence continues at coordinate 17,362,795 of OV281346.1, read as the reverse complement.
GCTCTGCCTTTCACTAACATATTATGTGGTGTTCATAGATGGGAGGACACAGTGGGTGTGTGTGAGTTAAAAGTAGTGCTATTGAACGAATAAATGTCTTCCTGCACACTCAAATGGAGAAGCAGCAACATAATTTTATAATAAAGGAAAATATAGACATAAGGTAACAGTGCAGAAGACAAAATCACATGATAAAATAAAAACATCCCTCTAAAACTATAACTATGCTCCCGAACACTAGATCTTCTCAATAACTTTAAGAGTTCAATAATTAATTAGTACACTGTACTTAACATTATTCCTCAGTCAAAATCATTGTTTACCTTGTCGGGTCTGAACTCTGGAAATAGTTCCCTTACATCCACATTGGCATATTTAGAGGGCAACATACCTGCCAATGGAGTTTCCAACCTCTTAGGCCTATCTCCTTTGGCATCTCTAAAATGAAATTATAATATTAACATTTTAACAGTTTATCTTACAAGAGAAGAGATTAATTACCCCATGTTTTGTGATGGAACAAAATGAGTTTAAATAAGTATATCCAAACAAAACAATCTGATAATAACATTCTGATTTCTATTGTAATGGTTAAAAATAAAAAGTATAAAATGCTTATTTTGGGATCATATTTAACAAATATCTGACATTTACTTACGGTACACTGTTTGGAGGTGGCATAAGTTCACCATCACCCTCCATGTCACCCTCATAACCATCCTCACTGTTTTTTTGACTATCTTTCCATTGCTGCTCGTCTTCATTCTTAACATCAATTTCAGTATTTATGTCTGATGTTACAGAAGGTACTTTTTCGTTTTCTAGAGTTTCATCTACTTCTTCCTATAAAAATGATGAAATTATAATTAATAATATTGTTATAATTGTGAATAAGTAAATGTGATTGTTTTGTTGGTGAACCTAAATAAAATAAAAATAAATAATTAGTCCACAATCATATTTTCAAATTAGTTGATATTAGATTCAGTTTTTATAAATATGACAAAATCAGCATTGGCCTACTAATAAGTTAGAGCTTCAGATCAGAGAAGATGTTATCTTTCTGCTTATGTAAAATCAAAATAAGGGTCCAGAAAAAAAAGTGAAAAAAATCTCTTATCTAATTGTTTTGCATGAAGGTGCACAAAATATATATTTATTCAATGCCAACTGCAATGATCTACAGTTGTAATTAAATTTCCCATAAAAATATTTTTATCACTAATGCTAAAACTTTTTATTTCTATCAGTTAAATATTTCTACTGCAATGGTATCACTATAGGAAAGTAACTTACTAAGTAAAGAAATGTTCTAATACATGAATAGTTCTAGAAGAAATATACTAAATAGAAGAAGAAGGAAGTATTTTTCTATGTAATAATGCAATGTGCCTTTTACTTTATGTATATCTTGATTTCAGAATCATATGTTTTTTTTGTGCTTAATTACAAAGAAAATGCAGCACATACCTTTATATCTTCTGCAGCATCATCAATATCAAAAAAATCTACAGCAGAAGGACTCTTGTCATTATAATCTGGAAAAAAATTTAACTTTTTAAAAACATAAACAAGGGGTAATACTTATGTTTACACTTCACTTGCGTAAATACTTATACTAGACGAAATTTATCTCGGCTGCTACTTCATACATTCATACCTTTGTCTTCATCTTCTTTAGTCAACTCTTCGCCCTCGATAACCTCAGATAACATGGACCCTAACCCCAAACGAGTTAAAGAAGACAACATTCGCTTAGAATCGGCGTCTAATAGCCCATCATCTTCTAATTGACCTCTTTCATCGATGTTTCCAAACAGGAAGCCTGTTAAGTCTATCCCAGAATGCCCGGATTCCCCAGGATCATCACTATCACACATTTTAAACGAAATTTTAATCAGCTTCACACTATTTCTTATTTAAAATATTACGTATTTGTAAATTCTCTATCGTAGGTACGTAAGGCTAACAAAACTCTGTCAGTTGAATGATTGACTGAATTTATTGATTGACTCATATCACGAAGTGACAGTCGTGCTGCGTTCCGATTGCCGATTATATCGCTCACTGCGATATAGATACGTCATCAATGACGTCATAAACGCCGCCATCTCCCCGCTCACAGTGCCCAAGCCACATGAGTAGATAAACGGAACAGAGACAAAACTTTTTAAGAAAGTGAAAAATTGTTACTATTTTGGTAGGGTTGTCACAATAGGTTGACAAATTAAACAAAACCTTTGTTAAATAGTTTTATTATTCAGTACTTCACAAATTACAAACTCTAATAATTTTCTTTTTATAATTTTGGTTTTTTATAAATTTATTGTTTCTTTTGATGGTGTGGTAAATTCTGAATTTAACATATAATTTTTGCAAATAATCTAAAGGGAAACGGGAAACGGGATATGCCATGTGAATATCAAATTTACAATCTTTAATACATTTAGGTATTTCATTGCAAATATTGACAGTATTTATTTTAAGATCGAAAAATTCGCTAAACTTTTGCTCGAGCAATTCAATTTTATTTTTCTAGGATTATTCATACACACAGTACAGTAAACAACCATTATGAAAAATAACATACCACGTTTTTACATTAAAATTTTAGCAACTAACAAAACAAACAACGTGCGTGCAATGACCCTGAGATTGTCAACTGGCTGTGCATTTTGACAAGTCTCGCCGCGTACGTGACAAGTGGCCAGTGGTCACGCACACATGCCCGGCGTGCTTGTAGTTGTGCAACCGATTCGGGCGGTTGTATGAAGCTTTGTCTCTGTTCTGTTTATCTACTCATGTGCCCAAGCTACGGAGCATGGTTGCTCTGAACGGCCTGTTAAAACTGACTCATGACGTTTCTTTGGTGATGTTTTTATGAGGCAATTAAAGATTTTAAAAGCTTGATTAAAATTTTCTTTTGTAAAAATGTAAAAAAATGGCTCCTGTTTCATGCAGGGTCAAATATCGCAATGAAATTATAAATTTAGATTTAAGCAATGAACAATCAGAATGTTAGCACGATATTTAACGTTCCCATTTCAATAGCACAAATATCACTTTTAGCGCGCTCAAACGTTTCGGAACGGTATTGAGCAGTTTTAGCGCTATGAGCGACAATCGGAACACACTACATGTTAAACTCCTTGCACAAACTAACTAGTGATGCTACGCATCAGACAAACGTCTTCCTAACAACAACACTATAATATTTCCATTTATTTATTTTCTCGATGACAGCTCCTGTGAAAACTTGTGCGAGCGTTTTTTTTACATTTTGTATGCATTATTTTATAAAAATATGACGTTTACACACGTACAAGGTTATATAATACCAGAGTCGGAGAAACTGATAGGGATGGAGCTATATCGATAAACGTAACACGATAACAGATCCGATATTTTTTTACAAAATGTAAGAAACTAAACTACTGCCGGATACTTTTGTACAAATTCATTTATATTTTATTACAAGATGTTACACGTATTAATTCTTGATTGATAATGCCAACTTCTTTAAAATTTTCGAAGCTGTTGTAAAATAAGTAGGTATAGGTAGGTAATCGACAATGAAACGAAATAATTATAACGACAGGTGATTTTTATTTATTTATTTTAATCAAAGCCTGATGAATCGTCACTGTCACTCGATGAGCTCTCCCCAACATTTATTATAAGTTTCTGTACTTGTATATTATCGAATGCCACATCAATTTCCCAATCCGACGCTATAATCTTTAGGGTTCTTCTCACAATTTATTCCCAGTTTTCGCCAGTTACTTCCGCACATGCATTTTTTAATAAATCTAACATCTTGTTTGCTGTAAAGGGGGGGTGGGTATTGTTTCGAGCGGCGTGTCCCTTGATTTGTGCCCATATTAGTTCTATAGCATTGTACTGGCAATGATACGGCGGAAGTCGAAGAACCCAATGACCACATTCGGCAGCTATTTCGTCGATAATAAATGTTTTAGGGAGGCTTTTTATCGATTTTAAAATATTCACTAATTGTACTTTTAATAAAGTACTATCCACATTTTTGCCATGTCGTTGGAGCCAGTCAATTATCTCTTGTTTTTTATTGGCCTGCGTCGGCATTTTATCAATTTGTTTGGAGTGATATGTAGCGTTGTCCATAATAATTATGGACGGTTCTTCCAGAGATTGCACCATTTCTTTAAACCATCCTTCGTAAATCTCCGCGTTCATTTCTTCGTGGTAGTCCACTGTTTTCTTGGATTTAAAGGCCAGTAAAGCATCTGACTCGAATACTTTCGTAGACCCTGCATGGCATATGATAAGGCTTTCACCTTTTCCCATTGGCACTGAACTAGTGCAAGCGGCGGTGTCGTCAGTCCAGTTCTTAGATACAATGTGGTTTGCATTTAACCAAGTTTGACCAATCTGATATCTTTTTGGCTTCGCTCAAAAATTCGTAGCGAGCCATAGCAACGTCGTGATGCTCCATCAATAATTTACGTTTGTCCAATTTTTTATAAGAAAATCCAATTTCTTTCAAAACTAAGCTTAATGACGATTTTTGGCATGGCACATGTAACAAACCACATTCACGTAAAGAATCAACAAGTTTTTTAAGTGTTGGAATTTCTTTGCGCAAGTAATAGTCATATATATATGACGGCGAATAGCATCAGCGTTGAAGTTGTCAACCGATGTCACACGACGTGGTTGGCGTTTTTTCTTCGGCGTACGAAGCTTATTTTCCTGCATGCCGCTTGTACCGTAAGCTTCGGTAGTAATTTTTGAAACAGTAGATCCAATTATTCCTAATGCGGCCGCAACACGCTCTCGCACTTGCGACATTGGTAATAGCGGGCCACCATTTTGATACTCTGCTTCAAAGTAATTACGAACCTTGATCACCAGTTCTCTCGTCTGCCCTTTCAGAACAGATCCTTTCGGCATTTTGATATTTGACAGCTTGGCAGCAATCAACACGGACGAACACAAAATACACAACGTAACGTATGGATAATGTGAAAAAACTCAGCGATCAGAAATGTAGTGACTAGCGCGACCGTCTTGATGCGAGTGACAGATTAAAACAAACACAAAATGGCGGTGGGCCATTGAGTGTCCCCACCTTTAAAAAATATATTTGAATGTTTTTGTCTTTGTTCAAAATATAATAAATATATGCGATCGATATCATTACTTATTTAGTCACAACACTACATTATATCAAATTAGAACTGTCATCGAGAAAATAAAGAAATGGAAATAGTATAGGAATGAACTTTTTCAATTTGACAACAATTTTTTTTTAATTCAGATTGTCCTTCGTTTAAAATTTTTAAAATGACGGCATGGATGATAAAATGGTTGCCTAATGCCATTGTGGCAGCGCGAAAGCCCCTCTTCTATTCTACAAGATATTTTAACAATCTAAAAGATAAAGTACTTGTCAAACTTTAAACAAATAAATACTTGTATATCAACCAGACGCAGACAGAAGTTTCACCCGTTTGTGGTAAGCGTGCCGAAGAGCCGAACTAAACGGTTCGATAGCTCATTTTTGGTTCGTGTTGCCAAAGAGTGGAACGATTTTCCTGCGTCTGTTTTTCCAGACAAATATAACCCTGGAGCTTTCAAGTGTAAAGTGAATAGGTACCTCTTGGACAGGCGTGTATGATCCTCGTTTTCATCGTCACTTTCCATCATGTTAGATGGAAGACAAACTCCTGCTAATAATTAATTTTAAAAAAATATTCATAATTTTTTTTTAAAAGACGGTCAGTCACCCTCCATACGTTCAAAAACCTGTCACTTAAATTCTTTCATTGATCCCGTCTTGAATTCGTTAGTACTAAACAGTTGTTAATTGTATTAAATATCCAAATCTATCCTCAATATTTTAAAATTCGATGCAGAAATAAAACTAATTGATAAAATAAATAACTTCAAAGCGTCAATGTCAGGCGTCAATGACTTACAAAAAGACCAATTGTATAGATGTCAAAGCCAAATAGTCGCAAATATATCAGGATATCAACAAGTTTAAAAAAATAATAAATAAATTGCTTAATCCTTGCGTAAAATAAGTGCCTGCTGCAATGTAACAAGTATTAACATAAAAACGAGGCAAATTAAGCTGAAAACACCCTTTTAACATAATTATATCACATAGTTATACTTTATTAAATGTTGTGGCAAATGATATCCTAATAAATTAGTTATTTCTCATAATTTGTTACGAGAGTAACTTACGTAATTGTTTTCTTCGCCTAGTTTTGAGACCTCCGTCAATATCATGACATGAAATATTAGAGATCCTGCATGGCTCAGAACTTGAGATCTTCACAGAAGTGGTTGTATTATACACTACTTATTTATTTCCTCGATGGGTTCCTTTACAGTTTGTCAACATATTAACGACAAGCAAATGGTTGATTTTACATTATTACTTACCTACATCATTTAAAATCAGCCTCTGAAGATATTGTTTTGCATTTGTCAAGGGTTTAATTGAAACAAAATTTCTAATATTAACTTTGTTTATTCATAATCCTCCCTAACATGGTCTAAAAATGCATGGTCTAATAATTCTGCTGGTGCAGCAATATTACTCTGAAATCTAGCCCAACCAAGGTACCACACCATTGTCATAACATGAGCTACATCCTACTGCGCGACGACCAACAATGCAATACCAACAATAATCTTTTATTCCTTCTCTTCCTTTTACATTATTTTCAATTAGAATATAAACATAAAAAGGTCACAAAGATAAGGAAACATAAAAGAGATCGCACAGTACACAACGACGCAAGAGCCAGTGTTCACAACCTGAAGCCAGGCAGTTATCGTACCAGGGCCGTAAAATTATCGTATATGGATCAAAATTATCGTATCCATCAGGAAAATTTTAGCCATTTTAGCTACTTAAAAAAATCATATGAAACGTGACAATAATTTACACATAAGTTGTTTCTGTATAGTGTCAGCTTTTCTAAAGTAACTTTTTTATTTGCAAAAGCTGCAGTACTTAGTTTATTTAAAATAGACTTGAAACTAGATGAAGTCATAGGGCGCTCGACGCAAGCAATAGCGCGTCATTACAACTTGTACTTGGACGTTGCAGTGGTTAATCATCAAATTTTTCAGCAGAATGGAAATTATCGTACAATCTGCGTACGATAGTCGTGTACCATCGTACATCGTACGTAGTTATGAAATTATCGCACATGTACGATAATTATCGTACGGTTCCGAACGCTGGCAAGGGCACACGATGGACTGCAAGAAATGAAGAAAATTAACACATATCAATCACATCTGACGTTGAGGTTTGATTGATGTGTGTGAATGACAGAACCCGCATCTCATATCTAATAGCTACGTTCAACTTTAATATTTTATAACAATCATTATTAAGTATGTATTTACTGGCATAATAGAATTTTTATTTTAATATGAGGTTTGCTCTAATGTCATTTTTAGTTTCGGTCCTTCATTAGGTTGCTTTCTATAAAATTTACAATAGAAAAAATATTTCTCGTAAATATTTAAAAACGATTTTCTTTTTTTCCTTAGACTGTCTTATCACAGTTTTAATTGCTTTAAAGTCAGTAAAAAATCTATTTTTTTAATGATATATTTGTTAAATAAGACGCGTCTTCTGGCTATCAATCAGTTGACAGGTCATATCTGACCGGCCCTCTTTCTATACTTTGTTTTATATTTTTATATGCTTGTTTGTATTGCATAGGAGGCACATTTTTATTTTTTAGACGAGAGACATCAATCAGTTCCTTTCAATATTCTGTTAATTAAGTTACAGTAATTAAACTCCGTTATTCTGATTGAGTAACCTAGAATACTATTCTTCTCAAAATGTTTGTGGCATACAATTTACGAAGTTCTACCACAATTAAACCTTGTAAAGTTAACACTATTAGCACAAAGACACGGTAACCACTGTAAAGTCCTATCTCAGTTCTTGGAAAATGACGTCCTTTCACCCACTTTCTCATTCACTACCATCACTTGTTGTACATTGTGAAGCACCATGAACACAAATTAATTACTATATTTGGGAATCGAGAGGTTATGTTACGGAAATTGGTCAATGCAAACTCTTCACTCATCAATCATTGAAAGCTTAGTGGCAGATCGAGCTGATTAATTGAAAATTAAATTAAATGTTGCGTTTTATTGCAATCAGCTGTAGTTACTACTATTAAAAGTAGGTTTAACATAATTAAAATATTGAAACATAACCCAAAACCGTACATTATTAATTGAACATAGTTAGTGTCATCAATCATCATTCACATTAAAGTGACGTATGAGAATTGTTCGCTCGAAAAGTAGCAACGGAGCTGTCATTATCAAAAAGTTCTAACCATAGACATAATTCCTAGTTTTTTTTACTACCTGCAATGCTCCATGCTGTTTATGCCTTTAATTTTGATTGCATACAAACAAGACAACATTGACCTCAGCCAACGGACAAGCCCTAAGTACGAAAAAAACGTGCATACCTAAACTTGAAAAATAACATAAAATGGCGTCCATTTCTAGTGTTGCACAACGAGTATCGAATCTACTATCGATTTTATCACGATTTTAGAACTAAATGTACAACGTGTAAATGAATTAACCCAAAACCAGAAAGTAGTTTGCTCAGAATCGTATTGCGAATCGATCGCACCATGTTTTAATATAGGTTATATTTTTATTGGCCCATGTCTAAACTATTTATACTACAACATTTCTTGCTAGCGCCCGGCCGCCCATAACTAGTTAGCATCGAACGAACGACACCGACCCACAAAACAATCCGGCACGCACCGAGTGATTACCGACCGCCATGCTAAAAATAAACCTTATTGTTATAAAGTTAAAGAACAAGCCGCCCGCGTCCACGCACCCCACGCCGATCGCCTGTGTTCGCACCTCCGAGAGCGAGGCGCCGCCGGCGCCGGTCAGTCTCCGCGCGAACTTCGTCTTGGAAGGTATCGTCCTTTCGGTTCCGATCGACGCGCGGCTGCATGCGCCACCGCTTTCACAATGCCTTTTCGGTACACAAGTGTGCAATACACAAATGGTGAGAACGCTCGCGCGATGTAACGACAACGTGAGTTTGGTAGTGCGACAATTTCGTGAGCAATTCGGTGTTTCCGTCTCCAACGAGACGATGTTAGCAGCCACTCAAAGGCTTAGAGACAGTGGAACTTTTTTCCTCCTACCGGAATGGACAGAGGCGACGACCCCTTTGACGTACGGATTCAAGAAAGGATATTGGAGTATTTCCATGAGAACCCAGAATCCAGTACACGTGAAGCAGCGAGAATTATCGGCTGTAGTCACGCCTACGTTTGGAGAGTTTTACAAGACGACGGACAGCACCCTTACCACTTTCGTCACTGTCAAGAATTGAACTCTCAGGATCTGGCTCCGCGTGTTGCATTCTGCGAGTGGTATTTAGCGAATGAACATAAGAACATTCTTTTTACTGATGAGTGCACGTTTACGCGCGCCGGTATGTTCAATCAACATAACAGGCACATATGGAATCATGTTAACACCTACGCATCAGTAGAGAATTCCAACCAACATAGGTTTTCTCTAAATGTATGGGCAGGTGTTCCGGGACCATACATAGTCGGCCCCGTATTCTTAGAACGTTTAAATGGAGAAACGTACTTAAGTTTCCTCAGAGAAACATTGAGTCAGTTACTTGACGACGTGCCTCTGTATCTGTTACGAAACCTGATGTTTCAGCACGACGGAGCTCCAGCGCACTTCCAGTGGACTGTTCGTAGGTACCTCGACGCGGAATACGGGGAAAACTGGATCGGACGTGGTGGACCTGTGCAGTGGCCTGCCAGGTCGCCGGATTTAACTCCACTAGACTATTTTGTGTGGGGTAGAGTCAAAAGTGTTGTTTATGACAGTGGACATAGTGCCAGAAACGTTAGTGAATTACGCGAGGCCATTGTGAGTGCTTTTGAAATAGTGAAAACACACACTTCAGTGCTAAACAAACTAAAAAGACACCAAAGAAAGCGCGCGAGACTGTGCTTGCAGCAAAGTGGTGGACATTTTGAACAACTTTTGACTAGCCGCCAAAATTGGACTTCTAATAGTTAATTTTGTAAGTAAGTAGTTATAAGTGTACATAACAATCAGTGTGAATAATTTGATTCAAAACTTTTAAATAGGCCAACTTGTTTTTACCTGTAATATTTTTTTTATAACAAGTTAAACATTTGTTTCTTTACAAACGTACTACTTGATCAAATTAACATGACACCTGCGTAGTAGCGATAGCGTGTCTGCGCTTTAAAACTTTCGAGTTAAGGTGTTTTGATATAATGCCGCGGCCGATGCATAAGACTCCCATGGATTTGTAAGCGGCGGCTGCGGCGGCGCAGCGGCGGCCGATGTATAAGGCTCCCCTGGATTTGTAAGCGGCGGCTGCGGCGGCGCAGCGGCGGCCAATGCATAAGGATCCCCTGGATTTGTAAGCGGCGGCTGCGGCGGCGCAGCAGCGGCCGACGCATAAGGCTCCCCTGGATTTGTAAGCGGCGGCTGTTGTTGTTGTTGTTAAACGGTTATTGGATTTTTTTGAGTCCTCTTTTAGAGGTTAGAGGTTTTCTTCAAACCATTGGATTTTTTAACATTTAACAAAATGGTTTGAAAAATGAGAATTTTTAAGCTTGATATGCAAAAAAATACCTATCAGTTACGAGGTACCTAATAACTACCAATTATGTAACCGATTTAATAATATCACTTTAAACATGCTTTAAACAGTAAAAATTATAATTTTCGTAATTAAAATAAATTAGGTACCTACTAAAAAACTTTAGCACACTCACCAAGCGTCATTTGAACCAGGTGTCATGTTTAATATGACCGAGTATGCAGTACCTAATAATTTAAATCGATATTATGTGACATACTATTACAAATAGGTTGCCATTCCAAAGCCTGGGAAAGTGTGATGGAAAGTTTTGAATAGGCCAAGGTTTAGTTCTTACAGTTCACTCAAAATAACTTGGCCGGTGTAAATTGAACGTCTGTTAAACTGCTGAATAGTAGTCAGCTGTACGGGCGCTGCGCTGTGCGACTCAAAGGCCGCGTGCGACGAGACGCGGAGTACCTACGCCGTAGAGCTCGAAACTTCGGAGGAAGGTCAACTCCGATCTAATGTTGAATAACTTTTATTTTCATCATATTATTACTTATTTTTTTAAATGAGGTGTATCAGGTTTTGGGTTAATTCATTTACACGTTGTAGAACTTGCAATATAATATTGAAATTTAATAAATTTTTGTAAGAGATTGACGTAAATGAAATAATCTTAGTTTATGGTTTATTTACTTTCATTATAATTCTTTCAATATAAAAAATAAAAAAACTATACAGTTTATTTTCTTATTCCTGTTATAGTCCCGTCAAATTAGCCAGAAAAATAGCGGTCAGTTTGCATGAATTCCCAACATGCTGAATTTTGGTACGGACCTGGGGTACACTATTATAAATAAAACACCGAAAGATCCCATGTTTGTTTAAAAAGTTATTCAAGGTCAAGCATCAAAGTTTTCGGTTCAATCAATTAAAGTCTGGCTCGTCTTCAATAATTACGATTCATAAATAGACAAAACAACTACCTGCCTATTCAATAACAAAATTCACAATTCTAAGCAAATTTAATTCCCACTTTCTTCACGCCTTTTTGTTTAAAAAATACTCGCACAACGGCAAGCAAAGCCAATACCGTTTCGATATGATTTACTGCGTAAGCGCCTGTTCATTTGCATCGAAAGTATGAAAAATAAAAACATATTAGTTCGATCATCGATATCTGGTTAAATAATCAAAGCTCCGGAACATCACTTTTGACAGCTTTTTTGACAGAAATGTAACAATAAATGGCGATTTGTGGCACTTTTATTAGCATTTTTGTATAAGTAGAGGGAGACAACCAAGTTCTTCCTCTTCTATGATTCAATATACGTTAACTACTTATTTATATAGGACATTACGACTACTCCATGTATTTATCACCTCGGACAAACTTATTTTAGCGTTGTTATAGAATGGAATGAGAATGTAGCGCATAAAATAAAATTATTTAAATGTGAAAACCTAAATATCGGCAAGCAATTTCCACTTTAAAATGTGTTCCGTAGTTTTCATTCAAAAGTAATGAAAATAAGTTATGATGTGCACTTTGCACCGAGGTTCGGCTTAACCAATTTAGGCCAGAACTGAAAGTTTCACATTAGCTTTATCATTACTTTACTATAAGTAGTTAGATAATATGTACTAGGTACTGCAACGTTTGCTTGTGCCGTATTTATTAAAAGAGGTTATTGCACAAACAAACTTGCCGACATTTATGACTGGCAACTTATGAGTCTGTCATTATTTGATTTTATTTGTAAAATGTAAAATATATAGAATATGGAAGATTGTTCCAGGGCATTCCTTGACGGGATTCCTTAGGGAATTCTATTGCGGGCTTCGTCCCCAAAATAGTCTAATAATTATCATTGTATTTTCCTATAAAATAGATTCATCTTAAATAAAAGTAACTTAAAGTAAAATTGTGTTATATTTCCTTTGTTGATTAGGAAGACCTCCCTAGGTTAGATTAGGTCCATCCCGGGTACCGACCCCCCAGATGGTGGAGGCGCCGCGTAGTGATGTAATGTGGTAGTGTTTTATTATTTTTCAGATTAATTCAGTTATATACGTTACTGAGTATGGCGGAAAGAAAATTTTAGAAGGCAAGAGCCATCTGAAATACCAAGAGTAAAGGAAAGACTCTAGAAGGTGAGTCATCCAACGGGCGAGGAAGGAATTTCCCAAACTTCAACCGGCGTCAGTAAGACAGCTTGGGACATTGTTGATGCCGATTGATCAAGACAATGTTACTTGGAGATAAATAAGAAGGTAATTAAAGATTTGTATCATTTGCTTATCATCGAAGGTATGATAGTGCAGCTGATTGGGGCGAAATTCTGCGCTGATTTGGATTTAAACTGTGCCTATTGGTAATTATCGATAGCGGAGAAGGATAGACACGAAACGGCAATCATCACACCGTCTGGATTATACGAGTTTAACGTATTATCATTTGGATTTAAATCGTGTAGGACAATTGGTTTCGTTACATTGTCCAGAAAGAATATTGGGTGGCAGTCGAAAACTTGGTCGACCATATGAAGGTTTATTTCGAGTATTGCGATATATAGGATGTGACAATTATCTTGTAAAAAAAATACAAAATAACCAAGAATTGATTGTGCATGTGAATAGATTGGAACCATATAATGTTCGATAGAATAGAATTAATGATGAAATTGTGTCTGTATTTATATATGTAAAATGGAGTTTTTGTATATACATTTATTTCTTGAAATATTACAATAATATAATTTCGTTATTCTTAGAATTAATAGAGTAAAAGTACACATTTAGGTGTACAAATATGTATATCGTTCATTTGTAGATATGCAACGGTTAGAATTTCGTTCGGGTTTTAGAATAATATAAGAAACTAATATTTTTTTTTTTCAAATTCTATGTACACTTCACAACGCAATGTTCCGAGATGATATATCCTGCAAAGCCGATCCAAACAGCATCACCAAAAAGGAGATGCAATGGATGGACGATGCAGATAAAAGAAAATAAGGAAAAGGTTTTTATATATTATATATTGAGATAAGAGGGTATTTTATTTAATGATTTAATAAATTAATTTTAGATACCCGAAGAAAAACCTCTAAGGGGCGGCAGGTACACGCGGCACGTATTTACCGCGTTACGTTTTATTTACGAATCATAAATATACGTGTGGTGCCAATGCTCTAAAGAAGTAAATTTTCAAAGACTAAAATAACACTATAGATAATGTGCACGTTTAATTTGAGCCACGCCTAATAATCTCCATAAGAGAGAAGGTGATAGCCGATTTAGCTATGCGGCCAAAATTTACGAGTATATATAATATTGTGATATTGATGTCTGTGGGTCAACACGCGGATGTAGAATAGGATCCTCAGTGGGTTAAATAATAAAAGGGTTGTGATGGAATAGGTAATGTATTTTAAACGTTATTGGTATAGAATTTTGTCAGGTGTATTACGGTGCATTTTGAAAAAGTTCTCTACATTGCGTTGTGAAATATAAATTCATTAATTTATAGATATCATTCTGGGTTAAGTAAAATACTTTGGATCCGATTTTATGATCTATTCATAGGAAGGTTTGTCCGGTAATAGTTAGGCAGGTAAAATCTTAATATTTAGGTAGGTAATGTTTAAATTTTCGAAAGTTACAAATTTTCAAATAAACTTTTAATCATTCAGAAAAGTTTAAAGTTAATATGACAGTTCATATCAAACGTGTTTGTTTTGCCAACTGAATGATAATGTTTGATAATATAATTTGATTAATTTAGTATTAATTTTAATATAAATGGGATTAATTAAATTTACTTTTATTGGGATATTAATGTATTTATTACTTATCAATTAATTATAATTTGATTGTATTCAATGGGTTATTTTAACAATTGTTGATTAATTTAATAATAAATATTGGTTATTTGAATTTGCGTATGATTGTGTAACGTAAATGATTAATATGGGGTTGTTGATTATTCATGAATTGTATGAGAAATTAAAATAATTTACACTGTTTTATTTAGATATTAATTAACCAGCCGGGATCTTGGCTGATTTTCATCAGGTTTTGTGGCTAAGGCTCTATTGATGGAGAATAAATACTATAAGATCATTTTTGGTGTAATAAGATGTTGTAATTTAAACATGATCAAGTATATATATTCCTATCGGTAGGGGGCTCATCTGAGAGTAATCCCGATTAATGTATATGGTCCTGATTTAAGTAGGGTCGTTATTTAAGAATGAAATATATATAGGAATTTATTTAATCAGCTTCACTAATTAAATAAATTAAACAAGACGGGCGATTGCAACGTTTGCTTGTGCCGTATTTATTAAAAGAGGTTATTTCACAAACAAACTTGCCGACATTTATGACTGGCAACTTATAAGTCTGTCATTATTTGATTTTATTTGTAAAATGTAAAATATATAGAATATGGAAGACTGTTCCAGGGCATTCCTTGACGGGATTCCTTAGGGAATTCTATTGCGGGCTTCGTCCCCAAAATAGTCTAATAATTATCATTGTATTTTCCTATAAAATAGATTCATCTTAAATAAAAGTAACTTAAAGTAAAATTGTGTTATATTTCCTTTGTTGATTAGGAAGACCTCCCTAGGTTAGATTAGGTCCATCCCGGGTACCGACCCCAGAGTACCTACTGTCTCTCCAAATACTGCCAAACGGACCGTGCCGACGTGCATACGTGGTTAGCATCACTTTGGCTCAGAGTTTTACTCACCAATCGTTCGTTTAGAAATTTCACTGAAGTCTATGAGCAACCTGCCAAAGGACCCTAAAGTCTCAGTGCCATATAGTCATGTGCCGTCAGACTGCTTGCCATCGTCACGTAATAGTCCTGACAGTTCGAGTACTGAGAGAAGTTGAGGAGACAATTGCCCGGCTGATGGTGTTGTCGAAACTAATTTTGATTAATAATTGATTATAAATCATATTTTTGTTTCCTTGATATATGAGCATTGTATAAAATATTCACAATATTTTAGACATAGCCTGGAAGCCCCAAGTATTCTATACATTACCTAAGTATTGTATAAGTACAATATCTGAAGTACCTATACAGATTGCCGATAACATACAGGTCTAAGTTAAATTAAAATAAAACCACATTTCATCTATTAAAGTAAGTAATTTATTTTGAGATCTAAAATAGTTGATCTTATTCTTAAAGTGAGCTACGTGTAAAACATCTTTATTATATAAAATCTTTATTAGGACGGAATATTTAATTCATTCACATGATAAATAGTATCTTACTTAGTATAGATAATAGTATCTTACCTTAGCGTGTAAACAACAAGCTAAACTTAACCTATGCTTTTTAAATTTGAGTTCTAGTGTAACATAAGTAATATGCACCTAACCATAAGGGCAGGGGGGTCTAGCCAAGTTGCAATCTACACATAACAATAGTCACGTTATATTCTCAATACAGTTGTAGCTTTTTCTACAGAGTTAGCGGTCATAGGTAGGTTTCAATCTATATGATACCAAACTTGGCTAAGCCCCCTGGACAGAATGTCGAAGTTTGAAATAAAATTATCCTAATATACAATCTCATTGTCCTCTCCTCAACCTCATTTGCTAAGTATTGGCATTAATTCATATTCATGCTCAAACTGATAAATAATGAATTACATAGATAGATGCAACCAAATCATAAGAATATGTGTAAGGCACAATATCAGTTCTACCTTGATACATAAAATCATTTACATAAAAGGGCGCAATGCCATATGGTTTCTTGCGATTTAGTTGCAGTCATTATTTGTGAAATTAAGGTAGATATAGCTATCGACATTTTTTTCTGGCCGACACGCATATTATTATGCTAAACAAGTCCAGCACGTAGCCATAGGAAACTACTAACGTATACTTTGTCATACTGTTTCCAGATATGTGACTACAAAGTACACAGGAATTATGCGTACTGTTCGTATATAGTTTGTAACATGCGAAATGCGCAATTTCATATTTTATAGTATACGTATTGCACCAGTTACACCTAAAAAAATTTTTTAAATTATAGTGTGTAAAATACAACGGTAATTCAGGTGTGATAATTTTGGAGTATACTCAGAATAAAATAAATAAAAACTGTTATTCATGTTTTATTGCAATATATAATAGTTTATTTTCAACTCCCTTTGGCCATCACGAAGTATACCTATGCGAATAGTGCGTACTATTGCAGTGTCGTTTAGAAGACCATAATATAAAGTCACAATCTGAACGCGATTAGTTTCGCACCTCCTTGTTCTGGTCTTATAAAGAATGAAAATATGCAGCCGGATCGTTTTGATAAAAAAAGTATGAAACCTGGATGATGACCTTTATATCAGTTATTATTGTAAACAATTTTTTTTTGTTTTAATGTTTACTGTGAGCCTGTTTGTAATCTTTCCATTTTTTTATGTGTAATGTATGGCCATGAATAGGTCCTTCTTTCTTTCTGTTAAATATTGGTGACGTCACAAAGTCTAAGTAAAATATACGTCTATGTTACAAATGTCCATCTGGCCTAGTACCCATGAGAGTTAGTAAGCGGTGCCCTACAGTTGACACAACACCGTCTCAACACGAGGTCGTGTTGCGTGGCCTGCGCATCGCAAACTGCGCATGCGCGCGCCGGCGACGTCACCAGCGGACGGCATGACACCGCACACGACCCAAACCGAGTGTTGCACGATGTGCATGTTGATGACCTGCGTGGAAAGGAAAAAAAATTTTTTTTATTTTAAATAAGAATCGACAAAAACGAACAAGTATTTCAGCCCGTAATAGCACCTTTATCTTTACATAGTATAAAACAAAGTTGCTTCCAGCCGTCAGTCCCTCTGTACGTTTAGGCTGATATCCATGAAGCAAACTTAGACTAATCTCAACGAAATGTTCAAATAAAACGCGACTTGTTTTCTGCTACTTAGAATACATATTCGGAAACATGTGACACCGATCTTGTCAAATTTGTCAAAAGCAATTTTTCTCACTTTATAGAATACAATAAAGTCGCTTTTTATTTGACCATTTAGGTAAGATAATTTTGAGACAAGTCTAAGCACTCTTTATAGATTTAATTCTTAGACTTTTTAAACTACAAGACAGATTTAATGCGGTTTCAAACAATAGATAGAGTGATTCAAGAGGAAGGTTTATACGTATAGTTCAATGTTGTTTTGTGTTAATTTGTTGAAATATGACGATAATTGTTCAAAATATCGGAAGAAATCAAGCCGACTGAGAGCTTTCGTCGTAAATGCTGTCGTATTCTTTTGAAATATAATAAAATGGAATTGTTTCTCTACTGACGGAATATAGGTCTACAGAAAAGTACGATGGCATAAATCTATCTTTTACGAGTAACCATACCCACTTTTCATGTTTAAAAAAATGTCATATACAATGTGGTAATCAGAGAGTTATCTAGACGGATACGACATTAAAACTTATCCATTTAAAACGTTAGTTACCGTAAGCATTTCATAGTCTTTATTATCGCCATTTACACTATACGCTTTAGAATCATGTCTCAGGAGTTATTGCAAAACAAAAAACTATCGCACGTCAATATAAATTCGCCCCCATTGCTATACCGGGTGTACAATCAATGGGTCAGTATGGAGAAGTCAGAAACTATGAGAGATAGCGAAATCTGTTCTTAGGAACCATGGCGTCGATTTTAGATTTAATGATAATCACATTCAAACTTTTTCCTTAACTCTCATACATAACCGGGAATCGAACCTGCAATACTCTTGTAATCGCATCAAGTATTGGTCCGTAAGTATAAGGACCAAATTTGGCTAAAAATCTATAAATGCTAAAAATCTGATGAAAAAATATTTAGGCGTATATGCACTGTTACCCGTGCTCGGCCGGGCCGGGACGCTAGTTAGAACTTTCACAAAAGTCTAACTTCAGTGAAATTCCAGCTGCATTGTGAAACTCCTAATTTCTTGGAGTCGACAAAAATAAAAAGCTCAATTGAGTGAAAAAATATTTGTGTAATTTCAAGACAATTTTTTTACGAAACCAAATATTTTGTAATTATTAAACTGTAAAGTTACCTGACTTTCTTGAGTCATGAAGTAGTACATTTATAATATATAATAAAATAGTAGATTACGATACGCGTGAATAAAGAATAATTAAATAATAATTTTTAAAGACAAATTTGCCGCAAGGGCCATTCAAGCTTCACATGACATTTAAATTATCATCCGTCCATGTCCGTCTCGCTGAGCACGGGCGCTAACTTCACGCCGTGCAGTAATAGGCTACTTAGGTCACGCTTATCGTATTTCTTTTACTTTTTCTACATGAGTGAAGTTGGTCAATTCATTTACGCACCGTGCAAGAAAAGGCAACTTAGATCACGGAAAAGCGTGAGTAAATTGCGGGTTTAGGTCACACTGTGCTATAAATATACCTACATCAAGAACTGGACATGCGCGCCCAACTTCCCGACGGGTGTCGCTTCCGATGAAGGCTAACAGTATACGCTTACTACAGCCAACAGGTGGTTTTTAGTGGGTAGGTGCCATTCTGGTGAGTCCCACATAACCCCCCGCAGAGGAATTTACCTGCGGGCGGGTATGCATGACGCATCTTCCACCTCCCTCCCGCGAGGGTACCTCGGCAGCAAAAAAAAAAAAAAAAAAAAGAACTGGACATCAACTAAAATCGATCTCGATTAATATTCTAGCATTTCTAACAAGAACGGATCTTCTAATTTGGCTTATAGATAAAAGTCTACTTGTATTGCTTTATTAATGTTAGAAATAAAAATTATACCTAAATAAAGTTATTATGAAATATATTAGAAGAATTTTGTTGTTCTGTTCTGAATTTTGTTTGTCTGTTCTTACCAGTCTGGAGTAGCGGCGTTACAATTGGGACACTGAATTTTATTTCCTTTAGCGTCCTTGGGTTTGCACCGTGTAAAAATCTCAACAGCTAGATTTTCGAAAGTACCAGGCTGAAAATAATAAGCGGAAAATATAAATTACCTCTACACAAATAGTAATCAATTTAAAAGTAAATATGTTCTTATTGAAATTCAATTCAAAAACTTTCTTAGAATAGTTTGGAAGTTATCATTTCATTAACTTTTGTCTCGATCTTTTTAATTTGATTTTATTTATCATAAACCAGCTTTTGTCCGCAATTTCGGTAGCATATCCTTTGTCTTAGTCCAGGCTATAAGCTTTTTCTGACTAACGCAGACACCACAAAGTTTCGCATTTATAATAAAGTATTAATTAATATACGTACATCTGCCGCCTCGAGCTTGATAAACACCTTTGAGCACAAATCAAAGGCTTTCGCCTGTACTGCTATTGCGGCTATTGTGCACCACGCCTGCAATATTTAAATTATGCAAATGCCTGTTTATAACTTTTTATTTGAATAAATTAAATAAAGTATCATGTAAGATTTATAATCATATTATTGTTAATTTTTATCATCAGATTAAGTATAGAGAGCATGATATAAAAACCAACATTACCGCAAGAAACTCGAAATGTTACCAAAATATTTGCTGGTATCGATGGTTCAAATCATTTGCGAGCATGTGTGGGTGTGCTTGTAAATCTGAAACTTAATTTTGTATGACAGCCGTCATCTTGTACAACCGTGTTCTCATCGCTTTGGTGTGCGTGTACAATCAGTAATCAGTATATTATGTCACGCACACGCACGGCAACGCACAACCAATGAATTGAACCATCTGTCTGTACTAATTTTATAAATAGAAAAGATTTATTTGCTTGCTTATTTGTAAAAGGGAAATTGCATAATATAAAAAAGCATTGCACGTGTTCATATCAACCTTAGGAAGGTTTTATTAAAGCGTTTTTCCATTTTATAGATATTTTTTAGTGTTAGCTTTGTTGAACAGCTGAACTGACTTACGATGTGACATCACTTTGCGCTGATGGGCGTTTCAAATGACGTACCTAACTTATAAATAATTTTAAAGAATAAATAGTTTTAGCAATGCACTTTTGACGACTACTATTAATGCGTTATTAATAGGTTTAAGGGGCAAGTTCCTCATTGATAAACTCTGAAACATCATCAAGAGGTACATATGATTAGGCGATATTTCATCCCAAAATTTCACACGGCCTCAGGAGGTACATAAGTAGGTGAAACTCCCACTTTTCACCAGGTGAGATGGAAGACAAACGTCTGCCAATTCAGGTATAGTAAAAACAACTACAATTTATGTATAGTAATCACAAGCATATTTCATAGGTATCAATGTCGTCTTTATTATTTTACAATTCGCATTAGATTTCAAGATAGTAGATACTCGTACTTATCCAATCATAACAAATTGTTATCCCTGGTCAATCCAGCCTGAGTACCACCCACAAACCTGCACATGCTGAGCCTCATGCAAGTCGTCGACACAGGCGTGCAGCGCCGACGCGGCCCGCAGAGCAACGTCACCGCGGAACGGGGTCGCCAGCGCACGACTGCTTGCCAGGCTGAAGAAATGCTGAGCTAGCGCTAGCTTGAAGCTGCGGGTGGCTTCGCGGCTCTTGGAACCTTCTGTAGAGGAGCAGTAATGAGGGTTTAACTATGTATATGTTTAACTAATGGTAGTAAAGAAATGTTTTAAAACGTAAAACGTATTTTTTCATAATGATTTGGTATGTATTCAAACATTTAAGTACATTTACGACTAAGGTCCATTGCGTGCACTTGAGTTCACAATTTTACCGACTTAGGTGACTTGGCTTAAGTTATGGTCATATATCTCCGTCAGTCTAATTTGAGTTGAATTTGGAAAATTAACAAATTTGATGGACGGAAATTTTACCATACTAACCAGATAACTCCCCATTAAATTTTTAAGTGCAGTCCGCGCAAGATGTCTCTTTTTAAGATATACCTTAAAATTAACGAACTAATCAATATTGCATGCATTTGTATAGCATTGCATTAATAAGAAACTGACAAGTGCCGCATTTTTTTCAGTTTTGAATATTGACGGTCACACGTTGACAATAAATTTACATTTTTATTAATTACAGATTTACAGTTTATTAAAATTTTTTACTAAACTATAACCTGATTAATGTTTCTTAATACATTTTCCTGACACACTTTGTACTAAGACACCAAACATGTTGAACACAATGACATATAATATATAGACAAGTCATACCCAAACATTACCGCACAAAAAAACGGCGTCAACGTAACTTGTACTGCCCTCATAAGCCAAAAAGCGGTATCTCAAAAAATCAGTTTTTTCAGTCTCAGCTTAACGAATTCTCTACCAGTTACACGAAGCGCCATAGCCCTATCTCACTCAGAAACCCCCTAAAAACCACTAAAAAAATATTGCATATCTCAATTTTGTACGAAATTCCTAAGAGGCTGAGAGGTACATCATTATTTTTAAGCACAATGGCTGTACGGCGCAATCGCTTAAAAGTGTTATTTAAATTAACAGACAACATTTCTAAGAGCATTGGCGGTATCTGTAAAATGCGAAGCGAGAAGTATAGAAACGGCTCTTGCGCTTACTTAGCATAATAGTTGCAATGTAATGAGATGTCGCGCAGTTTGTTAAACCAAAATAAACGCTGTGTTAAGAAAAATAACAACGATATTCAAGTGTTTCTTAATCGAATGTTTACTCGCAACAAATTTACTTGTTAGATCTTTGTTTGTTTTGCTTAAAGTGACAAACTAGTAGTGGATAAATTCGAAAATAATTAAAAAGTCATTATAAATAATTATAAAGTGATAGCCATATTGATATTGATTCCAATAGAATTGTTACATTGCCGAAACAAAACACTGAACAACCTATCTCTTATAATGATTCAAGTAATATAAGTGGCGAAACAAATAATGTTTTGTAGTAAAGAAGTAAAGAAGTTATAGAAAGTACCAATAATGCTGAAACAAACGACACTGTAGGAAATGAAACAGAAGATAATACGCCTAGAGAAAGTTTAGAGAGCTTCACAAAAGCAGGAACATTGAGAAAAATAAAACGGTATGACGTATCACTTAAAGAAAGAAAAGAAATAAAAAAAATTGAAAGAACAACATGCTGTTAAACCGCCATGCAATATAAACTGCAAGAAGTCCTGTTCTTTAAATTTATCTGAGGAGGAACGAAAAAATAATAATAATAGCTTTTAGACAATGAATTACAAAGATAGAAAAAATTTTATGTTGCATCATACGTCCATAAGACCTGTAAAGCAGAGAACAGCCACTGAGGCTTAGGCAACTGACTATCGTAAACAAAATACCACCTTCGCGTATGCTATCAAAGATGAAAATGGTATATTACATACAGTTCGTAAACATTTTTATTAACTACTTTGGGTTTTAAGGCATCAAATGATAAGCCCTTACAAACTGCATTAGCAAATCTAAAAAACTCGGTAACAGCTCTAGAAGATAAGAGATGTGAAAATATTCCCCATAATAAAATAGATGATGATCCTATTAAGGAACATATTATGAGCTTTGAACCTAGTATTTCTCATTATAGACGCAAATACACCCCAAAGCGTTTGTATTTGCCCAGTAACATGTCAATAACTCTTTTATATAATGATTTTAAGAATAAGAATCCTTCTTTATAATAAGAATTTATTTTTTATGATAAGTATCGGAATGTAGTTCGCAATTTAAATATTTCTTTCGTAAGATTGGGTCACGAGGAATGTGAGATTTGTGAAGGATTCCTTTTGCACGAAGATACACATAAAAAAATTATTTTAAAGGATGACTGTACTTGTTGTAATAATTAGGTTAAACACATGGAAAAAGCAAATAGATCCAGAGATGAATATAAATCTGATTCCGAAAACAAATCATGCTGCCCAGAATCGACATGTTCAAGTCAACTATATTCACTCATAGGATAGTCGTTTATAATGAGAGCTTTGTACCAACTGGTAAAGGTCGACAAGATTTCGTTGTTGTACCAGTGTTGTGGCATGAGGCATTGGTTAGGAGGACCAAAGATTAAATTATTAGCACAAATTATCATTTTTTACTGTTTCAAACGAGATGCCAAAAATCTTGATAATTGTTCAGCCCAGAATAAAAACTGGACGTTCTTTTCTTTCCTAATTTATATTGTTAATTCTGATGAAATCAGTGCTAACAACATTGTTATAAAGTATTTTGAAGCAGGACACACATTTATGCCTGCTGATTCATTTCATCATAGAGTTGTATTATCTATGAAGCGGATGAAGAAAAAGATATATGACATCGAAGATTTTTGTTCTGCTGTGACTATTGCTGGAAAAAATGTTAATCCAAAAAATGGACAATAACGATTTTTATGAATGGCAAGATATACATAGATATACAACACAAATTGTTTCGTCTAAATCCACGTCCTTATATTTGCGATATAGTGCAAGTGGAAGCAAGAAGAGGCAGATTTGATTTCTCTTAGAAGACTTCCTTTGATAGTGAGTATATAACTGCTAGTATTATTGGAAATAAAGTTTTGCAAACGAATGAAGAAAGAAAACCGTAGTCAACGGCATTTCGCAAGACAAGAAGAACAATATATTGAAATCCCTTCAAAATATAATACCATGCAATAGACTTTCTTTCTGGAGGGAGCTCCCTACTTCAGAATAAAATATAACATAGATGCCTAATTTCAAAATTGAAACTTTTGATGTATGTTTGTCTGGAATGTAATAAAATTAAAAAAAAATCATTTGTTTTCAAGTTTTATTTTATTGAATGTGTATTTTCAGCATAAATGTATTGAAAATAATTTGCATGAAAATTTATATGAATACACTCAAACTTAAAGCGGTAACTCATATAAATAAACGTGATATGAAGCCTAATAGCGGTATCGCCAAGATAAGGTAAAAAAAAAAATTTACAAATTTTTGAAAACATGAATAAAAAATAAGGGTAGTAGTATTTAATATTATGTTCAAATAATTTTAAATACATTTTTCTAAGTTGACGCGAAAATAAAAAACACAAGACATCAATTTTCTCGAAACTAGTTTTTTTGAGATAACACTTTTTGGCTTCTGAGGGCATCTACCTACCCGATGTATAGAGTATTATAATTTGTGGGAGAAGGAAAGAATAATATGGTTTACTTGTTGTATGAAAGAGATACCTATGTACTTCGTGACGTTGCTTCGCACTAATTGGTCGCGAGCGTACGTGACTTAGTACGTAAATTATCGAAACTTTATAGCGTTGTCTCTTTTACTTCCACATACAAAATCATAATACATCTCGCTCTTCGAATATGTTGAAACGATTAGCCATGTCAATTTTAAAACGTCATTTTAAATAGCAAAAAAAAATAGTAAATAATGCTTATAAAAAAAAGTACTTACGCAAGAAAAGAAACGTTCATTCTATCTTTAACAGTAACAGTGTAATTAGTACACTGTCTAAACACACAAGAAGGCATGGTACGGTATTAAAAACTCAGAATAGGGAATACGTTTTTGTTTGATGTTAAGCCGTGAAACTGGGTTGCACAAGACTGAGTCAAATAGCCGGCTACTGCCTTGCATTTGCGTTGCCATTTTTGAGAACGGATAACCTGTCTGTATGTAATATGTCATTGGTTGAACAAGATCAATTTTCTCAGACTTTTTAAATTTTACCAAAAATACTTCTCAATGCTCAAAAAATGCTCATTGCAAGATATAAGTGTAACGGAATTATTAGAGTTTTTATTTTGTTACAATCGTATTACAATATACAAGATTACGTCTGCTGTATTTATCGTATACTTACCAACAGAGTTTTGGCTATACATGTGTCCAGCAAGAACGTACAGTTTTTTTACTCGCACCGGCGATGCTTTTTTTGAAGCTTCAATATTTGCCAGCTGGAAAATAAAATTTATTTATTTTGTTAAATGATTATAAAATCATCTCGTTAACTCCTCTATTATAATGTTATCACGGAGACGATAACATTATTTGTAAAATAATTTCGCAGATAGATGATTCACGCATTTCTGCCCTCCTTACGAAGAGTGCAGTAACTAGGATTTTTAACGAAATTGAGTTTAATATATATTTGGTATCACGAAAAAACGCTCTACTTTTTGCTCTTACTCACGTATCGAAATTCCTTTGGGAACCACGAAATTCAGAAAGCAAAACTGCAGTAACTTCGTTTTCAATTAATAAAAAATGCATTAAGTTCAGTTACTGCACATTTCCTAAATTATATATTTGATTATACTAAAAATTAACGCAGTATCTCAAGTTGCTGCAGTAACGTTATACGTTTCACTAACTTATAACTAATTGTAAGTGCAGTATCTAATCGCATGGGTTTTTTTATTTTTTTTTTATTGAAAAAGGATTAGACGTTTGTTTCTATCTCACCTGATGGAAAGTGACGATGAAGACGAAGGTGTTACACGTCTATCCACGAGAAACCTATTCACTCGACGCTTGAAAGAACTAGGACTATAGTTTTCTGGAAAAACAGACGCAGGCAGTTCATTCCACACCTTGGTGACCCGCACCAAAAAGGAACTATCGAAGCGTTTGGTTCGACTTCTTGGGACATCCACCATAAAGGGATGGAAGGCTTGTCTGCGTCTAGTAGTCCGATATAAGAAGGGTGTGTGTTCAACCTGATCAAAAAGAGCATTCGCGCACTCTCCAAAATGTAATCTGTAGACGACTGCTAAACTGGCAACTTTCCGACGATGGTCGAGGCTTTGCAGTTTTTTGGTGGTGAGGTCGATCGAGTATCGAAGATTTTTACAAATTATGAAGACGTAAGTTCGCAACACATCTATTCGTAACCAAGAACCGCGAGTATATCTAAAAGATATTATGGCTGTGAAAGTTTATAGAGGCGATTTTCATTTAAAATACAAAAAGAGACATGATTGTGAATGGGAACAATTAAACTTTCTTAAAGCTAAAATCCAAAAAAGTCATTCATTTCCCATCTCAGACAAAAAAATTAACCGCGCGGAATTACTTTTGATCGTAAAGCAGAAATTATTACAAAATTGGTGCCTCTTATGCCAATAACAAGAACATTTTGGGTAAATTTACTACTTTTTGAGACAATATCAGACCTTTAACACTTTTTTAAGTTTCTATTGTTATTATTATTCTGTTTAATTATTTTTTTACTCGACAATCGTCGGTTTTACGTGCCTAGGTACGGGCATGCCAAGTAACCTATGACGAAGTATAAGTGTGTTGAGATGCATGTGAGTCTTTAATTACATGTAGTTTACTATTTGATGTGTTATGTGGTGTTAAGATTGTGGTCAGGATTATGTTGATTGTTATAGTAGGAGTGAAGTAGGATTTAAAAAGTGTATTATTATTTATTATTATTATTAGGTTTATATGAAAAGTGATTTTTACAACGTGCCTCAAAATATATTATATATTTTCTTACTTTTGTCATGATGATTATTCCATTCATTATAGATTTTTCGAACTGATAGTAATATAATTAATGACAGAGAGACTGATTAGAAGTAATACTTTAGCATTTACAAATAAATAATATTGATCTGATGCATATGCCAATAATACAATAATAAATAATTTTAATTTCCTAAATGTTGATATTTTTATAGCTCATTTATAGTACTAGTTTCTATAATAAATTATCCTGTGGGAATATCGGGATAATACAGTGTTCTAAAAATTTAAAATAATATTAGTAGGTATATACTAAATTGGAGCAAGGCTCACATAACATTGATCTCTGTTTTTTCACTATACGTGTAATTTTTCGCTATAAGTGATTTTTTATGTTGATTTTATAAAAGAAAGTTATCACGTTATTTATTTTTTGTTTTAATTTCATTTATTTGCTGATCCATACATACTAGACCTATATGAGTATACATTAATATATAACAGTTGTAGGTAAAGTGCAGTTACTACGTAGTTGCTGGCTAGAAATTCTATAAATCAAATTGCAAATGATCATTGCTGTTAAGATACGTGCAGTAACTAAGGCAATTACTTATGATTAGGATGGCGGGGCTCATCAGAAATTTATTTACTAAGCATAATATATTTTTTCATTTATTTGCATTATATAGTAACATAACATTGTAATGTCACACTTTAATTAAACTCTCAGCTTTTACCTTTCTTTTGATATATGGCATGTCTTAAGGACGCGCATAGACAATAAACTACAAGAAAAAGAAAATTATAAGCTTTTACCGCGTTTCTCGTACAATTATGTCTCAGTGAGTTACTGCACTCTTCGTAAGGAGGGCAGATTTATCGATTTAACTTTTTGCTTTTAATATGGTAAAGATATGTGCGATAAATTTTAAATGAAACTTAGTTCAGATTTAAAGCAAAGCTTTTTTAGTAATTAATTGGCCTATTAACAATATCCAGATAAGTATTTAATTTGTTAATAATTATTAATCATTAATTTCTCAGACAAGTATACATCCATACATTATATACATACATGTTAGTAAAACATATATAAAGGGTTCGCACACAATATATCAAACTATAGATTTAATAAATAAATAAAACAACACAACACTAAAACACATAACAATAATTACACTTCCCAAAATAAAACTTATTATATTTAAAAAAGTAATAAACCTATTTCATTTATGCGTCATAGATAATATTGAAATAATTGGTTACTAAAAATATAACTAGCTGTTCTGTAATTCATAAAAACAATCATTAAAATATATATATTCAATCAGTATGTCAGAAATCAATCTATAGTCATAATCATATCAAAAACAAACACATGTACAGGGTCAGTTAACACAAAAGTCATTTAGACATTTAAAACAACGCCACATTTAAACTATCACAATATACAAAGTTTTAACAATAGAAGACAAGCGTCTAATCCTTATTCAATCAAAAAAATATATAGTTTTCAAAGATCAAGTTGAATTTATATCGCTGAAACTACTTCTACTACTAGGTTTATTATGTCCATGTCGAATTTCGCAGAATTTCAATAATATACAGTTAGGGCGTTTAAATGAATTACGTTATTGAGAATTGGACTATCAAACCTATTTGATGTTATGTTCAGGATATTGTTGGAGCTACTACGTACTCTGCTGACCATGGCAAAAAGTCGTTGGCGCATAGTAGCGTGGTCTCCATCGACGCGAGCTTCAGCGTACATAGCAGACGCACTGCAGTGGCGCAGCAGTTCCAGCAGCATCTTAAACGCGTTTTTGTATTGAAACCGGACCGGAGGGCTCCATATTATTATTGCATATTATTCCGTAAGCTGTATGTGAAAAAAGATGTGCAATATGCTTTAAATAGTGTCAGTTTGACTGGTAGAGAGCACCGTGCAAACCAATGGGATATCATCGCGGCTCTTACCGATAAAGGCCTCCGTTCTCTTTCAAGGTTGTAGTCAGTCAGTTATCACGTAGATCACCCGAAAAGTATGGCCCAGATATTTAAAAGTTTCAGTCTAAGCTAAGCTAACTACATTTATTTTAACAGGGGGTATGTTAGTTGGAACCTTCGTGCACGATTTAAATACCATAAAATTACTCTTTTTTGCATTATAATATATCCCCGACCGTGTGATGAGACATATCTTTCACATTTATACAAACCAATTACTGCTGGTACTATCCTGTAAAAACTTACTTGAAAAGCCGTAGCAGCAGCCTGTAACATTCGGCCGGTTTCTTTGAGTTGAAGTATAACTTCGATTGAAGGCGTTTGATGCAATACATCGTTCATGTCTTCCGCCATACTTGTTTTACTATTGTCTTTCTGCAAAGAAATGCCAGTAAATGCTAAGGTACATACAGTTTTAATTAAACAATTGGACAATGTAGGAATAATTATGTATCATAAATGATTATCGCTATAGAATTTATGTTATGCAAGATAATATATGCATAAATTATAATATTGTACCTTCGTTTGTTTCGTGGGTGCAGTGAACAACTTTGCTAGTGCTTCATTGTCTTCCAAGGCCATGTGACATTTCTTTAAGCCTTCCGTATTGTTTGACAATGTATAATATTCTATTGCGCCTGTCCTGCAAAATAGTATCATACTATTATACAAAAAAGTAGAATACTAGTAATTAAATTGGTTTTAATTATACTTAGCTGTTTGTTAAGATATCTGCTAGATGGTTATTTTTTTGGAATATTTTAAAGTAGTTTATGAATAATTTCCTAGTTTACCGCCAAAAAGGTGCAGGTTTGAAATAATTTATTTTAAAGTGTTCTTATTTTAGAACGTTCTCACTTACCAATTCTGCCTGTCAATGTAATAATCGCCAATGCTGCTATATACTTGTTTTATTTGAGCCTCTGAAGTGTTAGTTGACATCTTGAGTAGTTCCACAACTCTAAACCAATGCCCCAGACGTTTTCTTAAAGCGATTGCTAAATCCCTAAAATAAAAAATTTATTAACTTACGTTGAAGTAATTAGAATAAATAGGCAAGTAACGTCACTCCTCATATATCTGTCTGCTGTACAGGCATTTAAATTTTATCTTGTAGACAAGGTTTTATTTTGTTGAATACTTTTTAAATCTTTGTTTTTGAGAGCAAATATAATCTTGATAATATAATTTTTGAAACAGACATTTATAGATTAAAAGAAAACTGAATTTCAGTAATTTATTTTTCAATAAATACAATCAATATGTTATCTGCTTGCTAAGTAGGTAAAATAACAATATGTTTTCATGTCTTGTATGTACAGCAGCCAACTGCTCTTCACAAACTGAAAAGTTTTTTTAATATTGATATACTGTCTGTATTACAGTATTTGTACTACCAATTTACATCCTTAAATATATCTGCTTTGTAACATTCCTCACAATATCTCGAGGATTATGAAATCGAAACAAGATCTTCCAATTAATTGTCAGGTACCTATAAATTGTTGAAATTGTATTATTTCATTTGTTTCATCTCTCGGCATAAAAGCTGTCTGTCAATTTAATATATTATAAGAGTTACGTGCCTTAGGCAATTACGCTGCAAACTTTCTACATCTTACATGTATTTGAGAAAATTATAAATTCACGCAGCAGATTTAAAAAAATTAAACAGCTATTAGACATGTATTTCTGCATAGTTTTTAACAGTGTTATCAAAACTTTTGCTGCCTCTTCTACCAATTAAAAAAAATCTATTCTCACGTAGGTTGTTGCAACTTTTTAATGCTGATCATCTCTAGATTTTCAACACTCACAAGCCAGGGCACACATTTGGAACCGGGATTTCAAATGTGCGCGGGAAAGAAAATAATGAATAAAAAACAACCACAATGCAACGAGTAAAAGCGAATGTTACATATTTTTTATTTATTTATTTTTATTTATTTATTATACAAAAAGAAATATACAGCTTTTCTTATTACTATCTTAAAATCTAAATTAGATTTAAGTAGACAGTAGCGTTCTCCTTAGTTTACATCCTCTTTTAATTTCAAAATAAATAAACAGTTATTGATTCCTATTCTATCTACTATATTACTATTATAATATACTATTAGTCAATATACTATTGACTACTACTATTGTTTGGAAGGTTGCTCCCACTTGACCCATAGTTTAAAGAAAAGATAAATAAAAGTATTCTTTTAAAATCGTTTTTATGTTTGATGTAATTTTATTTTTATGTCATTAGGTATTGAATTAATAAGATGAGGATATACAGGATGACTGGTGGGTCACTTTCGAAATTCGAGGACGTGATAGTTTGAGACCATACATGAAGAGAAAAAATATAATAAAAAATTAATATTAATTATTTACTGAGTAAACTTAACCGAAAGTTAAAGAATTAATTACGCAACGCATGGTTACACTAGCGTAGGTACCTACTTAACAAGGAAGTACGCGCTGCAACCGCATACACACGTACTATATCTAAGTATTAGCATTTGTGTATTGAGTAGACATACTTAATTTACACACGACGACGGAATACACTGGAAGAAAGCGCAGGGCGGGAAAGTAAGCGGTAATTCAGGAAATGCGGATATGTCGGCGCTTGCGCTCACACTAATTAGTCAAGGGCGGGCGGCGGCAGCGGCGCGGCGGGATGATAGATAGAATAGGTACCTAGCGGGTGCTGGCGTACGGTGTGGCGGGGAAACTACCTTGTGCACGCTGCGATTAGCGTGCCAGGTCACGTGCCGCGGTTGACTCAGGCGGCGTCGGGAAAAGTGTTCTGTGGCATATAAACTATATTATTATTTATTTATAGGGAATTCTAGTGAAAAATTAAGTACCTACTTTTATTACATAATTATGACCAGAATCAAGTACAGAGTGCTCTCCTCCAATATCTAAAATTTGTCACCAGTCACCCTGTATATTGGGACGTTCTTTTTCCGTAGAAACTATAAAATTTTGGAGTTCTTAATTTTTTATTTGCTACAGTCCTGGTTAAGATGGGGTGACTTTTTGTAATTAATATTTCTTTTCGAAAGAATTGTTACTTTTGTGTGGATTGGAATCACACCACAAAACCTAAATAGACCTACTGGGTTGTCAATGTATTTTCGTTTTATTTTTGGCGGTACAATCATTTTTAGTATCCTGTACTGCAAATTATAAATGTCACCAAGACAGGTTTGAAAGGTTCGTTCGTAACGATTCAAGCCATATGAAATAATACTTTCTGCAAAAGCTTTGTACATAGTAAGTAACACGCTAAAATGTATTGTTTTTTATTAAATAGAATTTAGCCATTATGGCTCTGAGAGTGGTGCAAGTTTTATCAATGTGTTTTCTCCAATTAAATCTGTTATCTATCGTTAATCCCAAATAAGTGTGATCTTTTACCAGCTCGATATTTTGGCAAGTGATAGGGCAAAACTGGTTAGTAGCAGTCATGACTATGGGCTGTTACTTTCACATCGCTATACAATCCCGTATTATGACGGGTTGAGTTCGAGTCCTGCGTCATGTAACCATTTATAAATTGCATCGAAATCACTCTGAATATTTTCTTGTGCAATCAACAGAGACCTGTTCGCTGCTATCAGGCATGTGTCATCCGCGAATTGATAAAAGAAGAAAGACCATCCCTGACCTGTCAACATTTTGACAACTCGTATTATGTATAGATAAGTAATATAGTATGAAAAATTACTAATTTCTAGCTTAACCATAAAACCTATTTCATGTCAAAAACTACAATCCACAAAAAATGTATCGAGTTTTCTTTTTATAGTCATTTATTGACATTTGGTTTGCCACGAACGCGCCCAGTAAATATATGGACACGTTCCGTTCTAAATAAAGCTCGAACTTTAAAATATTTCGAATTTGCTTATAAATTAATAGAAATATATTACTTTTAATTAAATATAATTTTATTAGTTAGTTCACTTTAATGCACATTAAAATGAAATAATCAATTATTTTTCTTAAATGTACAATACAGCTTAACTTAACTGTCATATTGACAATGTCAAAAATTACAACGTCAGTTCAGATTTGAATTAAACGTTAGCATTCCTTCGTTTGCATTTGCGGCATTGTGTACTGTGCGATACTACTCTGGATTTTCCTAACTTTTGATTACCTTGGCATTCCTCCCGGTTAACGTTTCTGGCTTCTGCTTCAACGATTACTTGCGCTACTTTTACACGGATCTCGGATTTTGCTGAACTATTGGATTTACGCAGTGTATTCCTGTTCGTCAAGATGACGGCTACATCTACGAGACTATGAATGGCGCAACGTATGCTGTATATTAACTGCAACATATGTGTTAATACTTGTAACACAGTTCGTCATCACCTTTTTTTTTATTTATTTATTTATTAAGTATACAAAACAATCTTATAACTAAATTACAGTCCCGCAAAACTGTTTAACAGTTTGACTGCAGGAACGAGAGTCTCATTAATAATTATCTACTAGTAACATGTAATTTATTTTAATGTAGTCAATAAATGTATTTTTAATTTAAATTTAAATTTATTTTTGTTGCTTTCTTGTCGTATGTCGTCAGGTAAACTATTTAAAAAGTATGATAATCGTTTTGATAATTTTCTGTCACCATAATAATTATTTACTTTGGGTACTTCATATTTGCCAGACGACACCGACCTGGTACCTTGATTATGTGTTAACAATTTTAAGTGCTCTTGTCTGTTATAATTATTTATAGCCAGCAGGTATTTATGCTTTAATCTGATAACGCGTAATCACTTGTTATCGGTTTTGTATGTATATTCTAGGATCCTCGTAGTTCGCTACATGGTAACCCATAACACAAGCCTTAGCTACTTTGGGGCCATGTTGTCTGAGGACTTTTATTTTAAAATCCACACATACCTACTTATCTGTGTAAAAATCTTTAATCTAACTGGATAAAATGAACAGGTGTTTCGCTATCTACATCACAATGCCGAGGCTTACTAAACATCAATGAACTCATTTAAAATCGAGTCTTTTACGTCATTTCATTACAGCGATAGAAGGTATGTCTACATTTTAACCAAATATGAGTTTTCATACATGAATTTCAACATAATTATTGAGGATACTTAGTAATTAGGTTTTGAAAGGTTTTTACTTCTTTTGCTTGTAAAAAATAACATATACGTGAGAATCTGAAACCAAAATCTTGAAATGAGTTGCACTTTCGTTTTTCCAAGTTAAAAATTGCCAAGATGTGCTATGAAAATTGATTGAATTTGACATATAACCTCGAAATATATTTTTCAATGTAACTTTTTTCTGAATTGCTAAATTGCATTAAGTTGTTACCTAAAGTTTAGAAATATAACACTATTTTTTCGGCATCGTTTTTATATTTATACATTAGATCAATAAAAAACAGGTTGACAGGTCATTGCATATATGAAACATGGGCATTGTTCTTTACAATATTTGACTACATTTTGTAGGTTATTTACGTACGTTAGGTAGTAAAACGGACCTATGGCCGATCGTTGTGCTGTTCTTTCATAGGTGTTAATAATGTCACTAAGTGATTTACCTATCTTAACTTGATAACTTCGGTTTTCCAAGTAATTTCTACACCAAACGAGGAGTTTACCGCGTATACCGATGTCGTCTAATCTTTTTAGAAGCAAGTCGTACCTAAGAATTTCAAATGCTTTACTGTAGTCAAGAGTTGATCCTTGTAATCGAATTCTTCACAACGTACTTTGCGTTTTTTTACATTAATATTAGAGAATGTATTGGTTTTGTCATCCATGCAAAAAGTTGGAATGTTTGGTAGAGAACCGCTATTATTCCCGCTTCCGCTTATGTCCGTGCCACGAGGCGGCGATCGCTCTGTGACGCTCATTGCGTGATTCCAATGAGTGCGAGCGAAACGAAAAATAGCACCCGTCCTCTTTACCTGAAGTGGAGTGAGTCGGGGGAAGCGAGGTCTCTGCGTTTGATCGTAGTCACTCAAAATTATAATGTCTTAAGTCACGTGAAATTATACACATAACATACAAAATTATACCTAATTTTATTTATTTTTATTAAGTAATCTATTTTATCTTAAAATCATAACTACCATAACAAACGTCTATATATTAATTACATCAATGTCTTCGCTAAGCCCTTATTGTAGCCCAATTTTATTTCGTCCCATATTATCCTAACCAGGTATTTAAATAACTTACTTTGCAAAACATAACTCGAGTAATAAACTACATAAATTTATATTTCTATAAATCAAAAGAAGCCAGCAAGGATGTCGTATTGAATCGCCTCGGTTCTTTTCGTGTAGTGCTAGTCGGATCGCGACTAACTATAATCAGGCGACGGAGACAAGATATATGAGGTCAGTAGCTTTATGCTGTAATAAAATACACACGAAAAGTATCAGAAACGTGAATACTTACCGCCTATCTTCATCATGATAAATCTTTTCAGCGCCATCGAAATCTTTAAAATAAGCAAGAATTTCTGCTTTCTTCAAAGCATTTGAGTGTAAAGCATTTAATCGTGCTACAAACTTGATACCAGCGTAGTCATTTCGTCGGACAAAAGCGATTTCTGCTGTTTCTAAGGCTGATTCCACTTCAAAATTCTTTAATGCTGCCTCTGCTAATAGCAACCTGAAAGTTAATTAGCATAATTTAAACAATAAGTAGGCAAATATTTTTCAGGATCTGAAAATAATAAATATCGTAGCAAAAATAAATAAATATAATATCGAACATGATATATCAGTAGATACTTGCCATAGTTGTGGGTGTGGATTATCCTTGATGAAATTCTCAGCTTCTTTAAGTCCGACTTTCTCAATAAGTTTTCGAGTATCTCGGAGGGACTTGACTTCCATTTTCACTATGTGTTGAGGTGAGCATTTATCCGTAACGCTGTCTAAAAGTGCCATTGTTATTTCAAGTTCCTATAAATGGGAAAAATAATATTTTAAAAACTCAGCAGAGAAAAGGTTGAATTGTATTTAAAAACTTGTTAAGGAATATACAGGATATCCCAAAATTCAACGTCAAGCCGAAATGGGACGATAGGATATATGGTAACCATCATGAGAAAAATCCCAAAAAGATCTATCCATGTTCTTTAGAAGTTATGGGGATTTAACCAAAAAAACAGAATCTCTCAAGAAACATTTATTATAATAAAATTTTTGAATTTCCTATCAGATTTTATTTTCAATAAGCTTTAACGAAAATTAAGTCACTGAACTAGGTCTAGGCCAGGACTTTTTGTTATTTTATAAATTTTATTTACTCTTGTTGACTTTGATAAAAGTAGCGTCTATTAAGTTATCTGTCTAAGTAGTTATCTGTCTCGCTCACTCTTGCCAAACTCCAAAATCATTCATCATTTTGCCATACAATTAAGGACCACCAAAAAGTTTGTGCGAATCAAAAACATTTTAGCTAAGTAAACTCGAATTACTTCAGTTTTTTATTTTTTATTATAGCTGGTAATCTTCATACAAAAAAAACTAGGAATTATGTCTATGGCTAAAACTTTTTGATTATGACAGCTCCGTTGCTACTTTTGGACGTACAATTGTCATATGTCACTTCAATCTGAATGGTAACTCAATCAATGATGTAGGGTTTTAGGTTATATTTCAATGTTTTAATTTTATTAAAACTACTTTAATTATATTAATACTTGAACCTGGCAAAAATAGTTATTGTGAATTAACAACAGCTGATTGCCATAAATATAGAAATGAATTTAATGTTCAATCAATCAGCTCGATCTGCCATTACGGTTTCAATGTTTGACGAGTGAAGAGTTTGCGCTGATCAATTTCCGCAACATAACTTCTCAATTACCAAGTACTATAATTTGCGTGGTGATTCGCAATGTACAAGTGCAGTGCAGTGAATAGAAAAAAGGCGAAAGGACGTCATTTTTCATCACTTTCCAAGAACTGAGATAGGACTTAATACTAGTTATCGTGTCTTTGTGCTAACAGTGTTAACTTACAAGGTATAAATGTGTAGAACTTCGTAAATTGTTTTGAGAATAAATGTTTTTTGGGTTGCTCAATAAGAATAACGGTGTTTAATTGGTGTAACTAAAAGAATAAAAAAAGTTACTGATGTCTCGCGTCTAGAAAATTAAAAAAGTTGCCTCCCATGAAATACAACGCATATAAAAATATAAAACAAAGTTAAGAAATAAAAAAAATTCATAAATATACTAATCTTGTATTTATTCTACTTTCTTCATCTTTTAGATTGTTAAAATATCTTGTAGAATAGAAGAGGGGCGTTCGCGCTGCTACAATGGCATTACGCCAAAAGTCCAAAGCCGTCATTTTCAAATTAAGAAACGAAGGGTAATCTACTTTTTTTTTAAATTTGTCAAAATGAAAAATAGGATTCCTAGTGTTGTAGTTGACAAGTCGTTCGTCTGATGCGTAGCATCACTAATTCGTTTTTGTTTTTCACCCATATTTTTTAAGTATTAACCCAACAAGCGTTGTACCATTTTGGAATTCTGATTAAAGACGCCAACTTTTGATGGCACTTGCCAAGGCATTTTAGTACATTTTTTTTGCAGGAGGCTCTGTCAAAGTCCAAAAATTTTTAAAATACTGAATTCATAGTTCGGCAAAAAATGTTATTTCTAAGAAAATTTGGGGCAATTGTGTTATTATATTTTATGGTGATTAAAGATATGTTATTTAGGGTTATGGTGACAAATTTTAAATGGACAAAAATAGCCAAAATTACCCGCAATAACCAAAAAAATTGTTAAAAAATGGAGAAATTCTGCTTTGCTTAATGCTTATAATTTCTGAAGAATATGGGATGGATTTCTCTCCTTCCGTCCCATTTCGGCTTGACGTTGAATTTTGGAACACCATGTATAGTCTTTGTTGACAGAAATAATTCAGAATATTAATGCTATTTAGTTATCAATTGTTGTTGACGCATCTTCAAGGCGCTCTTTTTTAATTCGAATAAGTCCTTAGTACAGAAGTTAACTAAACTCACCTTAAACTTACAAAGATATCCCTGCATATTCAAGGGTTCTTCAGGTTCACTGTCTCTCATAACATAGAGACGTGCTTTTTCCGCGATGGCCAACATTTGCGGATTGTCTAAAGCCCAGAGGGCGCTCCACACATCTTTGCGCAATGATTGACCAATGCTTACATTGTTGGCCATGTCTGTGTCCAATAGGAAGAGGGCACCGGGCTGATCGATTACGTAGAATTTGCTGGAAGTAAAAAAAGAATCGATATGAAACTTATATAACAATAAAATAGCGGAAGATAGGTGACGTTCCTAAATGACGAACATGAGTAATGATTCTGGTACTCACACAAACAAAATATACAAGTGTTGAAAGACGAGACGAAAGTTAGTATTCCTGTCATACCGTAGCGCTTCGGTACTTTTCACTAATTGACGGTCGAATTGCAACTACGGTAAATCAGGCGACGAGGAACAAGTATTTATGAGGGCCGTACGTATCTAATATATTTTTTAGAGACAAATATAAAATATCAATTTTCTTATTTTGAAGCAAGGAGTGTTGGACTGATCTTTCACTTCTAATGTTTTGAACAATATATTATTTTATAAAAAAATTGAATTGTAATATCTTTTAAAGACCTTACCTTGAATTAGAATTGAGACCAAGTTTATAAGGTCTTGAAGCCATGTTTATTGAGGTTATCTTTTTGAAATTGACCATAGAGAAAAGTAGGATTGTTCCCGAATCTCTTCCAATCAGTAGGTGACTGTCGGAACAAGTTATGCAGCAGATCGTGTCGTCTTGGAACCTTGCGTCCGATGACATGGGGGAACCGTCTGGGCGGAATAGCAGCTCAGAACTTCCTGTAAAGAAGGATTAATTGTGTACCTACTTTATAAAATGGAGAGTCAAGTGCTGGGGGTCTAGCCAAGTTGCAATCTATGATGGCTAACGCTACAGAAAACGCTTAAACTGTATGGACCATTTCGCGTGACTATCGTTATATCAAATGAAGGAATTATATGTAGACAATAGTCTAATAAAATTTAAACACATAATTGACTTACGTGGTCTTGACGGCGTGGAGAATTTCCAAATCATAAAACATTCCTTAGAAGCTGCTACTGCGATAGCTTTGCTATTTATTGTCACATACAACACCTGCATTGTAATGGGTTTAGCTGAAAATAATATGAAAATAAAAGTATGCTGTCATCAACGAGATAATTATACGAGCATAAGAAAAAATATGGGTATTACCGTCACATTGAATTCCTTGTTGATTAGAGATGACAAGTGTAGAAAAAGTAGCTATTATACAATATTCATCAACGCCACACATATCGATCACATCTGGAATGTGGTTGACCCAAGACTGAAAGCAAAAATACATTGGATGCGAGGTATGAGGTATTCAATACTTCTATTTAAAATACGTCATTTATGTTAACACTCAAAAAACAATTTGCTTAATGTCGCAGAAGCGTCTGCATTCTATATAAACCATGCATTTTTAAGTGTAAAGCACAACAACCTTTTTCATCTATACTTTCTGGAGAGAGGAAATACAAATAACTGTACTGAAATTTCAAATAAAGGTGCATACCTAACAGCCGTCTAATGCTGTAGATAGGTACCTACTCACCAGTGGCCTTAAGAACATACCTGGTTCGTGGCCGTGTCAAAAAACGTTACAGTTTCTGCACCACAAACAAATGCCAAAGTGTTTCCGTAATAAGTGTATTTATGGTCGGGTTTGACGTTAGCAAAGTATATAAAGGAATCAATGGCTACTGAAAGTCGCAACGACTGTTTCTCCCAAGACAAAGCTCGCATCGTTCCACCCGGCACACGCAGGGTTCTAATATGCTGAAACAAAAGATAGGTTCGATAAAAAAAAAACATAGTCTAACACAGATTATTATGATCAAAAACGTAAAAATTTGGCATGAAACACCTTGTAATAATGTTCGGAGTTTGAGATAAAGTTAAAATTTATATGAAAACTATGCCAATTGAAAGGATGGTCATATTGTATTTTACTGTTTGTCGTGCTTAGTGGGAACTTAAAGTCGTGTAGTTTACATTTTATTAGGTACCTACCACCAAGTATATATCTCTTAATATATTTGAAATTATTAAAAAATAAATTAGTGACGCGCAAGCGACATTTCGACTTAGATGGTAACCACTTTTAGTAAGCTAGGTGTTTTAGAATCAGCCCTAGATTACAGATTCTTGTAATTTATTTTTATGCTGAAATAGACGTATATTCCTTGTTTCTTTCTAAATTTAAATGCTTTTTTTTGTTTGGTATGGAGGTAAGTATAGCCTTGCCTTCCATGCCAGAGGTCCCGGGTTCGAATCCTGGTAGGGGCACATATTTTATCATATTTGCTTTCTAGACATGGATGTGTATGTATGTTAATTTAAGTCTATTTCTAATATTTATATATAAAAAAAATCTATGTATGTTTATATATTTCTTAAGTTTATTTATCGGTTATCTAGTATCCATAACACGTTAGGTTCTTAATGATAGGGCTTGGTAGGACTTGGGCTAGATAATGTGGTGTGATTGTTAGAAATATTTATTTATTATTTTGTAATTTATAAACTCAAAAACGACTACACCTATATTAAACTTCCAAGGATATGGAGGATATGGACCTACCTTACGTACTCAATTATCCAATCTGGTCGTAACTAGGTGCTCAATTCGAAATAACACTGAAGAGAACTTTCAATAACTAATTACTGAATACAAATTTATTAATCACTGATGTAGGTAAAATTCTCTCGGACATGTAACACCCTCGTCTTCGACGGCAATTTCCATCAGAAGAGATGGAAGACCAAAACCTTTCCAAAACTCAATAGATTACTTATAAACTGACTTTATTGTAACAATAAAATGCTTAGGTGCTTTTTAGTAACAGGTAATACAAACCTCCCCATATGCACTGAAAAACTGTACTACATTAGCCTGTTCGTGGGTAAAACCTCCCACCGCCAAAACTGTGCCGTTATGGTTCCAATGACAAGCTATTGCAGTCATATTGCTTTCTATCACAAAGCTGTCTGAAATTAAAATTATAAACCTATATCACACATCAACAAAACAACATCTTTATTTATGATATTCTTCCATATTCATTCATCCGTGTTAAATAAGATTGTTTGGGCAAAAATAATGCAACAATCTGTCTTGGAACAAAATTTATATTTTTTTGTTTAAGACTAATTAAATACATAGTAAGTTGAAAGAGTACGCCGTTTGAGCTGCCACATGGTAATTTTAATTACCAATTACCAAAATTAATAATTGACACTAATCTAGTAAGTAATATGTTAAATGGTAAAATATATTAGCAATGTGATAGTTATAACTTGACTTCTATGTTGCATTAACTCATATGAAAACTTAAATGAGTATATATTATACATTTGTTACAGTAATATAAAAATAGGACAAAAATTGAAAACTTACCTTCCTCATTGCAGCTCTTCATGAGTACTATGATACCATTTCTATAGCAAACAGCTAGAATGGGTCTGTTAACTGGAGCTCTCCCTGCAAACCAATCCATGCCAATCACTTCCTCCGAACTAGGTATGCCTTGAACTGGTACTGGCATCTGAAAAGTTATTTATAAATATGAAGTTGTTTTATTTATTACGGAACTCAAGTTGGTAAATAACCTATTAGCTTCCCACTACTTTCTTGTAATTAAATGGAGAACAATAAACTTTTAAAATAAAACATAAGACAGTTAGCTTTTATTTCTGTGGTAAATAATTAAAAATATTTCAATATAACATTAGTTCTGTATGCAAAAAACCTACAGTGAAATTGCCCTGATCATCATACAGTTGCAGTTCTCCATTAGAAAGGGCAAAAAGTAGTAAAGTGTTATCTGGTGACCACTGCACAGCAGACAAACCAGGGCCCTTGATGTCTTTTCCCCAAACTCTAGACCCGTCCACAGAACCTACAATGACTGCACCTAAAATAATAAAATTAACATTAGTTAGTACAAAGTAAGTGAAATTATTCTACTATTACAGAGCAAAAGTAATACTTACCATCTTCATAGGCAATGCATATTTTTTGTCCATCAGATCCCCAGGCCATACCCGTGACAGTTGACTTATTTCTATTGTTTATCATCTCTTCATACCACGAACCCTGGTTTTAAATGAAATTGCTTAAAAATAAATAAAAATGCCTAAGTCAAAATATTTGAGATTTTATTTATTACCTTATACAGCATCCAAACAATGATTACCCCATGTTCATCACTTGTAGTCAACTTTTGGAAAACTTCATTCCAAACAGCAACTTTAAGCTGTCCAGTATGACCTTCTAAGCTCAAATTCATAGATAAATTACCACCCCCACCTGAAATAAAAGTTTCCTGTTAAAACCCAACATAAGAGAAATTTGCAAAATGTATTTTTATAATAGGACTTTTTTATGTATGGAATTTAGGGAATAAAAAATTATGTTTTTAGTTAGTATTTATTACAATTTCAAGGCACAAACTTTGTGTATTTGTAATCATTTATTGGTGTTCATTGGAATTTTATAAAAAGTGAGTCCATAATCTACTGCAAAAATGTATATGATGATAACAATGATGACTGCTTGGAAGCTAATTGTACCACTCCATATGTATCTAAAGCACTTAAAGCTGCAGAAATGCTGAACATGTTTGTGCATTCTAATTTTGATGCTGACACTATGAAAAGTATAATGTCATGTTTGCATAATGCAGTGTACTTTTTACTCTAGAAATAAAAACCTGAAAACAATCATAAATTACAGACTATTTAGACTATATATTTCATTGTTAGTTATATAGATATATAGAGAAGTAGATCATGCTCATGCAGATATTTTGATATCCTACATTCTCTATTTAAGTATATATGAACATTAGGTAAAGTTTATGTAAAATTATGTATGCTGATTATTTAAATTAAGATTACATATCTTTTCACTCTTAGTTATGTAAAATAAACAAATATTTTGATTCAAATGTTTTTTTTTTCTGATAAATATTATTAAATACAATATGTATGTGAATAACAAATATTAAAATTGTCAGTTCTGTTGAAGGTTGTATATGTGAGTAATGGCAGGCAACACATGTCACATATGAAGTGACAGTTTTTTAATATTAAACTGTTCATTTAAATGTCATAACAGATGATTGTTTTCTGTTATGATACATCACTTCTAATCTAGACACGAACCATGAAACATCTAATTGTTTTAGAAATAATAAATACCTATTGTAAATGTGAAATAGTGTTAGTGTGTGTAATAATATAAATAATAACCATAATATCAGTGTTTTAAAATAGCTACACAGCTCCAGAGCCCAGTTCCCTAAAATAGAACCCTCCAATAGGTTATGGGCCCAGCATAATTCAAAATTATTTACTAAACAAAAGACTACAACATAACCATAGAAACCAAACTGTTTATAAAAAAATATTCTTAGCAACAAAAAATGGATTCTATCAAAATAAAACCTTTTACAAATAAACATGATTACAATGTTTTGAGAAAATTAATTAAATTGTTATTGGATTCAAAGAACATAACAATAGACGATAAAAATAAAGAAAAAATAGAAAATAAGGGGAAATTAATAATATTCAGTTATATTGAAGAAATATTTATTTTATTTTATTTTATTCGGAAAACAAACAGTGTTCCATAACTAAAAATAACAGACTTAATACATTTCTATGCACAAATTAAAAG
This sequence comes from Marasmarcha lunaedactyla, assembly GCA_923062675.1. Classification (NCBI taxonomy): domain Eukaryota; kingdom Metazoa; phylum Arthropoda; class Insecta; order Lepidoptera; family Pterophoridae; genus Marasmarcha; species Marasmarcha lunaedactyla. The sequence goes on along the minus strand of OV281346.1, from coordinate 17,318,886 downwards.
TTTTCGCATATAAATATCAATAATTACAATTATTAAGTTTAAAATGTTTGCGTAATGTCATTAATTTGGAAACAATCACTGAAATTTTTGGAAAATTAGATTTTATGTATAACTATAATACAGAAGGTCAAGATAATAAACATGATATGAAGTTTTTTGAAATGGTATACTCAGGAAACATTTTAGATGTTATTAAAAAACTACAAAATATCCAATTTGAAATTATGAAGAAAGAAAATAAAATTTCTGAAGAAATATTTATGGAGAAAATTATCAATCTACTACCACAAAAATTTAATACATTTAAGCCTATTTGGAGCAATTTGGATATGGAAATTTAGAGGAATTTACTAGAAGAATCAAAAACGAAACTGGAATTTATCAAAGAAGATTAGAAAACTGTTTATTTAAATGTCATAACAGATGATTGTTTTCTGTTATGACAAATCACTTCTAATCTAGACAGGAACCATGAAACATCTAATTGTTATAGAAATATAAAATACCTATTGTAAATGTGAAATAGTGTTGGTAATATAAATAATAACCATAATATCAGTGTTTTAAAATAGCTACACACCTCCAGAGCCCAGAAGGCCTGCTATGAACTATTATTGCGATTCAATTGACAACCTAAAATAAACTGCTTTGCTATTTCATACCACGACGTCATTAAAGCGATCCAGTTTAGGTTGACGCCAAAACAAGTCCGCAATTGGATCACAAACTGTTTTAGTTCGTTCATTTTTCATAGCATGAGGTGATATTTCAACCTATATTGGATGACTTCAATGTCAAAGTAAGCGATTCAAAAAAAGTTGCTACTTTCTTGGTGTAAAGTGAATCGTTTCGGTTTATCTTTAAAAAAATGGTTGAAAATATATGTAATTTAAGGTAGGATATTTAGTGTTTCTTATGCGTTAATGTGTCCTTTTTATTTTCTTGGAAAATGATAATGAAATAAACAAAACACGGAAACAATCGGACCCCTTTTATTTGGAAGATGAAGAATATATAAAAGTATATTGGTTGTCTAAATGTCTTAGAAATGTGTGATGAGCTGAGCCCATTGTTGAAAAATCCAGCAAAATCAACTGATTTATCAGTAGAGACAAAGGTAGAAGTCAAATTGGGTGCGTTCTAAACTCGTCATAGTCAATTTATTTTTACGACAACACTGAGGAAACCTTTAATTATTTTTTAATTTAAATAATTATATAAGTTTCTATTATTTAATGAGTACTAAAGCGGGCTTATGGTACATAACTTGACACTAAAAAGCACAATTTCAAAATATATTTGTTGTTATTTTTACACAGAAAAAAAAACGATAAAATCATGTCAACTGGATTTCGAAACGTAACGCATATGGTTTGAGTAAAAGAGACAGACTTATGCAACGAGTGTACAGCGTAATCTCTTTCTCGCACGCGGACCACAGACAAATTTCGATGTTTCATTCCTCCGTGAGTGATTCAAACGCCAGTTAGCTAAAGGCACTTCATGGTACGAATCTTAGTGATTCAGTTTAGGTACCTAAACTGAATTGCATCGGAATTGAATGGCAAACTAAAAGTTGATGGTAGGCCTTCAGTTCCCTAAAATAGAACCCTCCAATAAGTTCGTTTAGTACGACTTCTGGTTAGTACGACGTAATATCACCGGCCCTTTGGCCGTCGTAATAACCGGTTTCTGCTGTAAAATGAAAATAGAAAGGTTTTAGGAGTACTGATTTCTGTTGTTCTTACCAGACTCTAATTTTAAAACTTTCAGCATTCCTTCTTCTCCTCCAACTGCAATGTATCCTGATGAATGGTTCCATGACAAACAAGTAACATTAGACTGCTTTGGGATTGCTATCTGTGAAATATAAACTTTAAATGAACTTTCAGTTTAGGCAACAATTGATATAATGCTTTAATAAGTATGTGTAAATACCTTTTTACTCATATAAATGAACATATTGAAAGCAATTTTATGACCCTTCTCATTCAAATCATTTATTAATTCCACATATAAAAGTTTTAACTTTTTATCCGTTCATTTATTTGTTTATCAATCTAGAGGTTACCATGGAGATTTCCTTAATGTCAATGTCAATCTTTTACGGACACAATTTGTAAGTACGCTGTCGACATATAAGCCAAAAACTTTCATGAAAATAAATTGAAAAAGTGTGTAAAGCTAATCCTAAATAAACTGCACCTCAATATATTTGTTTGTATGACTTTATTTATTTTAATAAAAATAAATATATTAAATTAATTTGGTTTATAACATCTCTAGCTGTCCATACTTTGCTGTATGTGAGCAGCATTCGGATCGCACCCAGTTGGCAGAAAAATCAATAAGTCTGAAGTATGTTCCGAATTGTTTTCGATGTTTTTATTATGTCATACATACTTTTTTCAATAAACCAAAAATATTTAAATGTACTTGAGGGTTACGTTAGATCATTAAAAAATTACTAAATTTAATGCCTTTTTATATTATAAACCAAAAATGTTTAAGACAACGCAAAGTTTTAAATAATGAGAGTGGACGAACAATTCAGATTTTATGCCTAACTGCTTCCTTCCTGCTCCGCACTAAATGTTTTTCTTCTTTGAATTTAAAATGTAAATGAAAAGTGTTGAATTATATTCAATAGACAGACTCTATAGTTATGATTGTTATTATATTTCAATACCACCATGAATTTGAAGAATAATAAAAACATACTAAGCATCCGAACTCATTGCAAAGATCGTTAGTCAATATTTTTTTCCAATCTATATAACTATTTCAAAATTATTTTTAAATGTAATAAAATGTTAGGGCGTAAGCAAAGTTTAAAGGGGGAACCAGTTCTTGCAGATTATGGTCCAGAAGAATCACTGAATGAAAGTGCAGATATAGAATGGGTAAACAAGGTACGTTTTTATAATTAAAATGTATTGAGCTAATAATTATATTGTATTGCGAGCATTTCTTAAATACTATTTAATCCTAACAGGTGTGGGTTAGACGTATACTGAGGTTCTGTGCCCTTTTAAGTTTGCTGTCCGTGTCCCTCAACACTCCTAAAACGTTTGAGAAATATCCAAATTTGCAAGTAGCTACATTTGCGGTAGACTGCAGTGTAACATTACTGTTTACAGCAGAAATGATTGCAAAAATGCATATACGTGGAATACTTAAGGTAACCAATTACTATATTTATGGCTAGTATAAGAATCCAAGCTAATCAAGTAAAAGCTTTAACAACTAAAATGACTTAATAATAATTAATTAAATGTGTATAGTTAAATGTACTAAAATAAAGTAACAGTAATGATAAATATGTCTTAATATTTTATCAATTAAACAATAAATATACTAGTGGCTTTTTAATCATGTTTAAACTGGAGTCAGTGCATTTACCTGAAGAAAAGCTCCATAAGGGCTCTAAACTAGTTAAACTGTTTCAACAGTCAAACATGAGTAAAAGCTTTTGTATATTTATAATTAAAAATGACTCATAAATCTGTCAATGAATTATTAAAACAATACTTATGATAATCTGTTTTTTAAAAGCATAATAAAAACTAACAATTTAAAGATATTTTTATAGGATAAAAATAAAAAGTAAGTAAATGTATTTATTATTTTGTATTCCATGAAATTTGTTTTATAAATGAAAAATGTGTTTGTTTGTTTATCTTTCTTTCATGTAGTAATGAATAATATTATCTGTGCAGATTAATGTGATTGCTTGGTATGAAGTAGGGGCAAAAGCTAGCCAAGTATTGATTCATATTAACACAAGGAAATTTCATCTTTATTGCATTATCATTCTTATTATAAAGCTTCTATATGTACACTGCTTTTATGATTTAGTGAGAAGAATAGTATCATTTGCTTAATTATTTTCATTTTAGTCTACAATGTGAATAATTCCGATTTTTATGTGTTTTAGGGTGATGTTGCTTACTTAAAAGATCACTGGTGTCAGTTTGATGCTTCCATGGTATTTTTTCTTTGGGTATCTGTTATTTTACAAATGTTTGAACTTACTAATGTTGTGCCAAGGTATAGTTATCTCAGTATTCTAAGAGCTCCAAGACCTCTTATAATGATAAGGTTTTTGCGAGTATTTTTGAAGTTCTCTATGCCTAAATCAAGAATTAACCAAATATTCAAGTAAGTACAACAGAGTCTTCAAACAGTATTATGATACATTTGCAAGAACATGCTAAAATATTTTTTTGTATATTACAGGCGATCAAGCCAGCAGATTTACAATGTGACATTATTCTTCCTCTTCTTCATGTCTTTATATAGTTTGCTGGGTGTTCAATTTTTTGGTGAACTTACACATCATTGTGTAAGAAATAATACAGACCCTTAGTAAGTGTGAAAGTAAAACATAGCAATAAAACCACTAGATAAGCATTTGTTACATACTTACTAAATAATTTATAATTTTTTTTAGTGAAATTACAATCAATTCATTGGCTATACCTGACACATTCTGTTCCCCGGATCCCGATTCTGGGTATCAATGCCCAGCTGGAATGAAATGCATGAAGCTTAATTTATCAAAATATATCATGGGATTTAATGGATTTGAGGAATTTGGTAAGAAAGAAATTCTGAGCTTGTGGTATAAAAATTATGGTGACTAAAAAAAACTTTCACATATTTATTTTTACAGCAACAAGTCTATTTACTGTATATCAAGCCTCTTCTCAAGAAGGATGGGTGTTCATTATGTATAGAGCTATAGACTCATTACCAACATGGAGGTCAGCTTTATACTTCAGGTAGGTACCTAAAAACGTTTTACATAATTCACATAGTACCTGACAGCAGTAGACAATACAAGTGTTATCAGCTTTACATACTGTTTTCTCTATCAGTACCTACTTAGTGAGTAGCCAATTTCCTAAGATGAGGCTTCACAAGGTCGAAACTCATCTACTTAGTGCATCATTTACCACCATGTAGATGGTTCAACTCATTTGTGTGCAAGTCCCTATGCAACTTAATTTTGTGTGGCAGCCACTGACATTGACTTGCAAAAAAATGGAATTCGGGTCTGCGCTCAACAGCATCCGAGCAAAAACGGAATGAATGTCATACCAGTCTTGTATTGCTCGGCCGCCCGACACCACGTCCACGTCGATCCATGATCGAATGAAATGACATTGACACCAACCACAAATGATTGGTTGGTAAAAACTGTCAAAATTTAAACGCTCAAAGTTGTCGAAGCTGCAGAAGTTGAACTATAGTCAACTTCGTAGTTGCAGCTACGTCAAGTGAAAAATTGTGGAAAGCAGTAACTAGTTGTAATGCGATGGGACACGTTTTATATATATACAGGGTGCATCAAGACCGCTTCCACTAACTTTGGGGTATGATTATACTGCATATTCTCATTACGAAAAAGTACTTTTAAATTTTTTTAACGCCAAAAATTTTGGCTTTGAAAAATAATAAATTAAATTTTTTTAGGTTAACATATGTTAGAACAAACGGATTATCAGCAAATTTTAATTAAATACCCAGTTTTTTTTACAAAAAAAACCCACAGTGTTTTGCTAAACGTATTTACGCGAGCCCGCGCAAATGCTCTGGTGCTCGCTTGTTACTACGTGTGCTCAGCTGACTCGATCCCCTCCCTTCCCTATCTCCCATTGTCAAAGCCTTAGTAGGTAGGTAGGTAAGTGCCCACCTAGAAATCTTTGTTAAAGCACTTTATCTCCCTACCTTATACGTACATACAACTTTATTAGTTTATAAGAACACCTACAACCGGACGATTTTTGTTACGTAGCAGTTTAATGACAATACATTTAACTATACTCATTTAATTATTACTCTTTGATCTGTTATCAATCAGCTGATTAAAATAAATAACGGCGAAAATAATTCCTGCAAATTACCTTTACGTGGGTATTACATTTTACGTACCGAATAACTAGCTTTCCGAATTACTGTCTAACAGAGTTGGATTCGAAGTTAGACTTCTTTCTTTAGAAAAATAATTGTAATAATACTTGTAAAACATTGACCTCATTACGAAATGCTGCAGTCGGACTAACTTTATAGCCTACAAGTCTCTCCGTTAAGAAGATTCAAATTACACCTCGTTTGTCACAATCAATCGAACTATTTGGTCTAACAAGAACAATGAATACCTCCCTTTTAGGCAACCGGGAAAAAAGTGTGTAAGTTTATCAAACATTAAAAAATATATAATTAAATAGTAATTTTAAATCTTTACATTTAGTTGGGTTTTAAATTAACTTATAAGCAAAACATGTAAGCTGAAATTGTGTCAAAATACAATAAAAGGACACACTTACTATACAGTTAATGCCTATTAAAAAAATAAGCTCAAGCCGTTTAAAAATTATGCCGCTCCATCGCAAAATACACTCACTAACCTAACTAAATCCTTCTCATCCTTATGAGGTGTGGTTCGAACTGCGCACCTTCCAGTTCGATGCAGAGTTCGGCTCGTCTTTTCGTCTCCTGGTGAAGTCGAGGCAAAAGGGTAGGATCTTCTAAACTGTTTGCGCGTAACTTATTAAAAACATCGTTTAGTCTTGTTATCATTTCTGCAGCACTATCGCACTGTCGATCTAACACATTTTCTTTTACGTAACCCCACAGAAAAAAGTCTAGTGGGGTCAAATCAGGCGACCGAGGTGGCCAAGCGCGGGGTCCCAGTCTTCCGATCCATTGGCTTTCAAATATTTCGCAGAGCCGTTGGCGAACGGATCAAGACACGTGTGGAGGTGCGCCGTCATGCTGGAACCACGCTCGGCGGTAATCAGCCACAGTAAAATCTTCCAAATATCTACTCAGTTGCCTGTTAATAAAATCTAAGTATGACGCACCATCTAAACGCCGTGGCAAAAAGACTGGTCCCAGGATTACAATTTTAAACGACCATTGACGGATCATCGGGTTTGGTTACATGTGAGCGTTTCGCCTATTCCACATTCCGTTCCGAGTGAAAGTGGATTCATCCGTCCAAATCACGTGCTCGATGAATTCAGGTGAACTTTGCTGCTGATCTAACAGCCACTGGCAGAATTCAGTACGACGGACTCGATCAACTGGCAGCAAAGTTTGTACACGATGAATTGCGTAAGGCCGCATTCTGCTGCGTCGTAATATCCTTTGCACAGTTGAATGTGAAGCAATGGGCCTACCGTGCAGACGTCTAAGCTGCTGGGCAGCACTGCGCGTTCCAAGACGAGGGTTTTGGCGCACAACATCTGAAATGCGCTCTTCTGTGTTGACATCCAGTTGATGCCCACCTCCAGAAGCTACAGGAGCTATCAATACATATGCATTTGTTATGACCCGTGAGTCAGAAGGATGGTGGGCGTTAGGATACCTGTTTCGGTAAATCCTTAAAGCTTCAGCAGCATTCCCTGATGCTTCTCCTAAGCACATTAGCTTCATGCCATATTCTCGAGAGCTGTATACATAAGGAACAGGCATTTTGTTCCCAAAAATAAGCACAACAAAACTTAGCACTAAATAAAACGATCACAATTTATAAACACGAAAACAAAGATGCAAAAGTGTCATTTGCAAGCGCGGCCAACAAGGAACTGACAGTGTAACGGCTTTTTTGTCGGCACGAACCACGCAAATATCCTAGAAATAGTGTAAGGAGTAACCTGAACCCTATAACTTTACTGTCTGTTCCTTTCCTTTCTCCGAAACTAGGGCATGGTGTTCGAATATTCGCCTTTTTTACTATTCGAATAAAACTTTTTTTAATAATGTAAACATTTCCGTACCTTCTAACCTTTTCCGTATCCTTAACCCTTTCCGGAACATAACTACGCTTAGACGTGGATGTTATGGCGGTTAAAACAGGTAATAAGCATTTTTAATAAGTATACCAATAAACACTTTTAATACTTACCAATAATCCTAAGAAGACATCTTTTGAGTAATCTAATCTTAGATAAAATATTTACAATAATACAATACATTAAATCAAAGGAAGCACTGCGCTCATCTCAACAAAAACCAAAACTAAGACAATAACATTAATCGATAATGTTAATAAGTAATTTCATGTCACAACACTACTTGTTGTACACAGTCGTCGCACGTGCAAAGAAAGGCGGCTCATTTGTACTTGTGTTAGCGGCTTCCGCCAAACGATTTCGCTCAGAAAACTACGACCTTTCGGAAGTGCTTTTCTAGGAAATAATAGTACTTATTTGTGTACCTACTGCAATCTACACCATTTTTAAAGTTTTATTTCACATCACCGTTGATTTTAAGAGGGTCGGGCGTGTGGGCAGGGTGCGAGAGTATGTTTGTGAATAAGTACCTATTTTAGGTGCTTTTGTGCGCAGTGTTATCTACGTGCGCAGTTTACCTATGTTTTGTGAACTTGTGTGAGTGAGTTTGTGCATTTTTGTTATGAACGAACTTCTAAAGAGAGGTAAGATGTACTTACTTAGTAGAGAAGTAAGTTTTATTTTAAGGATCCAAATACAATAATAAAATTCTTCTAATATTATACCTACATGTGAAACTTTGTAGTACTTTGAAGCTAGTACAATGCTTGTGTTATTCAATATTCAATATTATTGAGTTACTACGCATTCCATTTTTACCTATTCAATGATTTATTATTAGATGCAGCGCTACAAAAACTTTAAGTTGTCTAGTCAAACGATTTAAACATGCAGCGCTTCGATCTGAAACTGCAAACGAAGTTACTAGACGTCTACTTATAGAAAAAAGTTAGACATCACCTAGGTATCTTTGTTTGTATTTGTTGACAGTGCGTGAAAGTGCGTATAATCTAATAAAGATAAATGAAAGAGAATGACCTTATGTTAAGGTTCATCTGCTGTCTTTTAAACAAAAGTGTTTACTGAGAGTAGAGTTTCTTATGTTAAGATCTCGTCTGGGATGGTAGAACTATCAGAAAGACAATATCAACGCAACATTAATCGATAATTAGTAACATCCGCGATTAAATGTGCTACACCATCTTAGCCTTACCATCAGATAGATCGGGTGTTCGTTTGCCGTTCGATCCGTGGTCGCCGAGCGATCGCCCGGTGCGGGCCGCAGTGGGATTGGCGAAAATTTAGCTTGCAGAGCGATGGGTGTTGAATGAACGAACTAGTTAATTCGACGGTCGACGAGCAGTAAACGAACGAACGGTTCATCGCCTGCAAATGACAACACCTCAACGTAGTTGGTTAACTAGTTAAAGGTCGTTGAAATAAAACCGTCGAGGCAAACAAATTTAGGCTGCAATTCAAGGGACATAGAGTTGATTTTTGTAAGAGTTGAGTGACAATCGACTAGTTCAACGGTGGACGGGAAATAAGTTCATGTTTGTGTTCATTTACTTACATTTCTTTCTTTTGAATTTCGATTCTAATTAGTGTATGTTTGAGTAACGACTTGCGTGCGTAATTCATAATATTAAAGTGTTGTTTAAAGAATAGATAATTGACTTTTTGTTTTATTAATTAATAGATTTAGTGGTTTGAAATTGATAAGAAGCTTTTTTAAGAGAAAAATAACTTTTCATTACTATTCAGCCAATCCTAAAACTGGAAAAGTATGAAGGGTTTGCTTGAAAAGTTTGAAAGGTTTGTTTGAAAAGTATGAAGTGGAAGTATGCCCTGAGTTTGTCGGTGAGTAGCTGTGGCGATTGTTCTCATTTATTTCTTTTAACTGACTTTAACGTTGATTATTTAAAGACAGATACCAGTACCAGTAAGCAAATTAGCACGTTTCTTAAGCATCACGATTTAACACAAATTGTAAATGAACCGACAAGAATACATAAGAATTCATCTACCTTACTTGACTTACTTATCACGGACTCCCCAAATTTAAATAAACAAATAATAGTGGAGCACAATTCGGCACTAAGCGACCCTGCTTTTGTGCTCGGAGAGTTCCTAATATCAAAACCTGCAGCTCCTCCTCGTTATATAACTGGTCGATCCCTAGAAAATATAGACATGGATTTTTTTGTGGAGGATCTGCGCTCATTTCCGTTGGAGATTATATATGATTGTTCGTGCGTTAATGATATGATATCCATTTTTGATAATTTTATCACAAATATTTTTGATATGCATGCTCCCTTAAAGCGAAGGCGTGTGTCGAAGAAGGCCAGGCCCTGGATAACCAAAAATATTAAGCGTTTGATTAAAATTAGAAATGATGCTCAAGTTACATAAATAAACTGCCATCTCCGGCAAACGACAAGCGTAAGCGTAATTATAAAAAACTTAGACATTTACAACTGCAGCAATTCATAACGAAAAGAAAGCTTATAACGAACATTACGTCAATAGTCAGGTTGGTAACCCAAAAAAATTGTGGTCTAACTTAAAACAATCGTCCAGTCTGGAACAAAGGACCCAGTCGGATATACCTCAACATCTGCGTGATCCAGAAATGATTAATGACTTTTTTCTAGATACACCGGGATTAAATATGGTAGACCAAAATACTTTAAATTATTTTCAAAATAATAGATATAATGGTTCAATGTTTACTTTAAAAGAAATCACAGAATTGAAAGTTTTACAGATTTTACTGAGCATTAAGTCTAACTCTACCGGCCATGATAATATATCAATAAAAATGATAAAACTAACACTAGAGGTAACTCTACCTATTATTACGTTCATTGTGAATAGCTCTATCAGATCGAAAATCTTTCCAGAGTTTTGGAAAGTCGCGAGAATAAAACCGTTGCCAAAAATCTCGTCGGTCGCAGATTTAAATTATTTGAGAGGCATAAGTGTTCTTCCTATACTTTCTAAAGTGATGGAGAGAGCCGTTTGTTTTGTTAGTTTATAAAATACCTTGAGGCGGAGAATATCTTTCCAGCTGTACAATCTGGCTTCCGTGCCGGACACGGTACTGATACGGCCCTCGCACACGTTTCCGACGATCTCCTCAACGCTTCCGACTCTGGTATGGCCAGTTTTTTGACATTATTAGATTACTCTCGTGCGTTTGATTGTCTTAATTGGAAACTTTTGTTATCAAAATTAAAATACTATGGAGTTACGGAGGATACAATAAAATGGTTTGATTAATTTTTAACAGATAGGAAACAATTTGTACAAATTGAAAATGAAAGGGGTGAAGTAGTAACTAGCCAGATAAAGAATTTACAACGTGGCTGTCCGCAGGGATCCTTTCTTTCTATTATCCTGTTTATTCTGTTTACAACCGATCTTGTTCATACACTACAACTAACAGGGCATAGCCCAGTATATCTTTACGCAGATGACACTCAGCTGTACACTTCTTTTAAGCCTGACATGACGAGCGAGGCTGTGAACAGAGTAAACTGTGATCTTACTATCGTACTCCAGTGGTCCAAAGCAATTGTTTAATGCCTAATCCCCATAAAACTAAATTTATAATAATTGGAACTAAACATCTAATCAACCAAGTGTCGATATATAACCCCGAGCTCTACTTAAATAATGTAAAAATAGAACAGGTAAAAAAGGTAAAAAATTTAGATTTAATATTGGACGATGAACTTAGATTAATCGACCACGTCAATAGTAAAATCAGAGCCGCATTTTATAGACTACGTGTATTGTATGGCTTCAGAAAATATCTATCTGAGAGGGTAAGGGTAACTTTAACAGAAACTTTAATATTATCTACTAATAGTATTAAATAAATACTTCTATTAAATACTATTTAATAGAAGTCTACGTCACGTGAGGAGAGAGTTCGTTCCTGCCATAGAAACAAAATGATATTACCTTTCAGTAAATACTTCCGCGATAGTCATAGAGGCAGCTTTTGTTACCGGGTGGCCAAGATATGGAACGATCTTCCTCCTCCCTACCGTGCTGGTATGTCCCAAATGAACTTTAAAGCTAAGCTTAAGATATTATTTGAATCTCAACAAAAACGTGGTGACGACGCCTTGAAAACTTGTTTGAATTACAGATAGATATTATTTTCACAATTACTATGAAACTTTTATTTTTTCTTTTACAAAATGTTTATTCCAACTTTAAGATTTTGCTTCAATTGTGAATTAATGAATAACATGCAGTATTTACTATATATTTAAAAATATTACTAAATAATTGTAAGGAATTGAAATTCTATTTCATTAAGTTTTGTAAACCCATGCCCATTTGTTGACAGGCATTAAGTCAAGGGGTGTTTTTAAAATCAGCGTTGCTTGTCTTAATCAACATTTGCAGAAAATGCCCTTTTGGCACAGTATGTTAATATTGCTATTTGTATATTTATTTGGGTATTGAAAATGTGTCAATAAATAAATGATTTGATTTGATTTAAGGGAAGTTCCATTTGATCATAAATAAACTACTCTTCACACGTAAAAGCTAAAAAATATCATGTAATGTTAATTTATAGTGGAATTTAAAATACATATGTATGTACACAAGATAAACTTATAAAATATAAAATACAAATATTCTACTAGTATATAATTGTTTATTAAACTACTCAGGACGAAGTTTACGTAGAACGTACACGAACGAAGAACTTATTAGTTATCATAATGGACTAGTCGACGAAATCAACTAGTTGATCGACGCCAATAAACCGTCTAGTTTCGTTATGCGCGGTTTACATGTATTAAGTAGTTAAGTTGGTAACTAAATTTTAAGTTACTACATGTCACTTGTGTGTCCAAACGGATTAAGTAGTTAAGTTCAAAAGTTCAATGCAGGTGAGCAGTGATGAATCTCAAGGAATTCGTCAATTATGTACTTAGATAAGTATATGGTAAATGTGATTTGGGACAAATTTAGAGAAGGAAATTAAAATCTTAACAAGAATATGTTTTTTTCTAAATATTTATTGTACAAGCATATCTATTTTAAATATTCTTCAACAAATTTTAAAGTTGAACCTAAACTCCACTCCGACATTTAAAGAAAAAAGATTAAATGCGAAATAAATACAAGCTCTTGCCGCCACCAGCTTTGTCAACTTATGCACTCTTAACAAAAAAATCATGTCCAAACGTGTTAATTGAGAAGCCCACCCACTTATACGAAAAATAGAACGAATCCTAATCTACTTACTACGTCACTTAATTGACTGTTTACACGCAACTTTTAACATAAAATTTAGTTAAAATTTAGTTACCAACTTAACCACTTAACTCGTGTAAATCAGCCATTAACGTCAAAAACATCGACAACCCATAGCTACTTGCGGTGCTTGTCTAGCAGGCTAGTACTTAGTTCAATGTTCAATATTCACACATAGTAACAGTGAGGCCACGGGCGACAGCGTATAAAATTTACAACTTTTATTCTTACGGAACTTAATATCTACTATGTAGACTAGGTAGTTACTGTAAGTTTTATCTTATTTAAGTATTTAGGGTGTTTTTATTAAGGAATCTACTGTAAGTTACTAGCTATTATGTTATTAAGCAAGATAATCTTCGTTAATGACCGCGAGGTTTTGTCATTGAAACTGGTGGGTCGATGATCTTTAGGTTCAAACTATTTATTCACAAGAAAGAGGAATTCAACTTTATTATTGCAGTAATTCGGATAGATGATTTGCAATTTGCAGGAATTATTTTTGTACCGTTATTTATTTCGGTCAGCTGCTGTTTATTTATTTTGTTCAGTAACAATTAAATGAGTTGGCACGAGGCAGGTAAATGATTTTTATTAAACTATTAAGTAACAAATACCTATCGTCAGGTTGCTCGTTTTCTTAGAAGCGAACAAAGTTGTTTTAGCTTGGACATATAAGTGCTTTCACAGATTTCTAGGTACCCCTGCTTGGGTGGGAAGATATGTACCAAAACAAATAATTATTTCTAAACATAGGTAGGTACATACGTTGATAGGTAACTTAGGGACGCTGGATTGTTTCGTAATTTATTGGTCAATGCAGTGCAATAGGTAGGTACGCAGGTTTATCATGAAGTGAGTATAACTAGTGGTATAATTTGCTTTGCCTAAAGTAAGAAAAGTTCATTAAAGGTCTAGCCTAGGCTTACGAATGAAATTTTTTGATCAAACGAATTTATCGAACTAATGATTGACAGGAACAATTTTCAACCATTATTTATTTACATCCTACTTCGATCAACTGCTTTTAATAGTACTTATCTCATCGCCATCATACCTAAACAAATTCATGAAAAATTTCTATTACATAACATTAGAAGTCATTCGAACATAGGAAACAACTACATAAGGTTCGCTTATGGTATTCATGCGATGCGCGGTGCGCACGCTGCGAGTCAGCTGAGCGCGAGTAGCCACAGCCACAAGCGAAGTCTGGTGCACTCGCCCCGCGTCGCGACGACTAGCAACGTAGCCGCGCGGACAGCCCAGATAGTAAATACATTTACCAATACATTGCGGGTATTTTTTCGTAAAAAAAACTGTATTTAATTGAAATTTGGTGATAATCCGTTTGTTCTTACAATGTAAAGCTAAAAAAATAGAATTAGATTTTTGGAAAATGTCAACATTTTTGGCGTTAAAAAAAATAAAATGTACTTTTTCGTAATGAGAATAAGCAGTATAATCATACCCCAAAGTTCATGGAAGCGGTCCTGATTCACCCTGTATACAAGCTTAAAGTAATCTATTAATTTAATTTTTTTTATCAATTAATTAATTATAAATATTATATTTTATCTCAATTTCAGTACCATGATATTTTTCTTAGCCTGGCTAGTGAAGAACGTTTTCATAGCCGTAATAACAGAAACGTTCAACGAGATTCGAGTGCAGTTTCAACAAATGTGGGGCGTACGGAATCCTATTACTAAGGGAAGCACTACTCAGTTTTTTACGGGAGATCACAATGCCTGGAAATTGGTTACTATTGATGAGAATAAGCATTCAGGTGCGTAAATTCTTAAGTATCGTGAAGGACAAAAGGTATCCTGATGGTAGTTTTTTTTTGTGGCACACATGTATGATCAGTATGTACAGACCGTATCGTTACAATTACAAGGCAATTTAAGAACGTTCTTGCAATTCAAGGTGAGCGGAATTTACTTGTGGTAAACTCGTATCTGTATATGTGTCGCAGTGTATTTGAGAATAAAAGGGAATTTGGTTAGCATAAAAAAATTAAAAAAAGAAAGTTCCTACAATTTATTATCCATTTTCTTTAGCAAATAATAAACAAAATACAACAAAAAATTATTAATCGTCTTCGTAGAACTATCACTTCCATACTCATTGATATTGCTGGCACTGGAATTCGTCTATATTAATGGCATACTCAGAATCGTTAGGTATAAAAATACTTCATGTATTATTTTTCAATCAGGAAACTACTGGTTTGTGTTTGTTAGTTTATTTTGTAAGAATTAAGATATGTTTGTTATAATTATAAGATATGATTGTGTCAAATTTATATTTGCGTTCTAGGCGTCAAATTTCAGTTCAAGTTGTTTTATTAGTTTAATTTATATTTTAGCTAACGGTGTTTTGCTTCGTAAACAAAATTTTTGTGATAGCTGATTCGAAGTGGTTGTTGGTTTTCCACCATCACAACCCGCTGGTAAATAAGACAGCTGAATACACAGCCAAGCCCGACGCGGCGGTTCGTTATAGGCGTTCGCGTAACGTCTTAGCAGATCCCGACGACGCTATTACAACAAGGAACGCCGGTGTTCCAGTTAGAAAAAGGGCAATACGGCATTCGAATCGCCTAACCCACCGGTAGGCCAGGCTAATGAGTTGTACGCAGATGATCCTTCCGAACCAGTGGTACCTGGAAGCAAAGGAGAAATATGAAAATGCTGCCAAAAAAGCCCAGATTGCATCCTGGAAAGGGTTCTGTGAGAAGCAAGTTAAGGAAGGAGTTTGGCAGGGCATATACAGGGTCATCAAGGGAACTCAACCAAGGCAGGAAGACCCGCCATTACTCAAAGGTGGAGTACACTTGAATCCCGAAGAATCGGCAGCCTTACTCGCGGAAACGTTCTACCCCGAAGACAGGGAGGAGGGAGAGGACGAACACCACCACCGAATACGCGAATCCGCAAAAACAATCAACGTCGTAACTGAAAATGAGATTCACGATCCGCCATTCACCCTCAACGAACTGAAGACCGCAGTTAGGGGGTTGAACCCAAAGAATGCCCCAGGAGCGGACGGTTTTACGGCGGACATCTGCAGAAGAGCCATTCTCCAGGATCCAGAATTGTTCATTGCCCTGGAAAACAAGTGTCTACAGCTAGGACACTTCCCGGAAATCTGGAAGGAAGCCACAGTGGCGGCACTAAGAAAACCGGGCAAGGACAACTACGAAGACCCCAAGTCATACAGACCGATCGGTCTTCTGCCAGTCCTTGGGAAGATCCTGGAGAAAATGATCGTATCGAGACTGAAGCATCACCTTATACCACGGTTAAGTACTCGCCAGTACGGCTTTATGCCCCAGAAAAGCACCGAGGACGTCCTCTATAATCTGGTAAAACACGTACAGAGTAAGTTGCGGCTGAAGAAGCTAATTACTCTGGTGTCGCTGGATATAGAGGGAGCCTTCGATAGCACATGGTGGCCAGTTATCAAAGTCAGACTGGCTGAGGAAAGGTGTCCCGTGAATATTCGTAGAGTGATAGACAGCTATCTCGACTGCAGAAAAGTCAGGGTAAGGTACGCTGGGGAAGAGAGTACTAGAAACACAAATAAGGGGTGCGTCCAGGGATCAATCAGGGGTCCTATCCTCTGGAACATCCTGCTGGATCCACTTCTGAAAGAGATGGAAGGAAGAAACGTATTCTGCCAGGCGTTTGCGGACGACTTCGTCATAGCCTTCGATGGAGAAACCGGTTTGGAGGTCCAATGGCAGGCCAACAAAATCTTAGCCCGGATTCAGGAGTGGGGGGCCGAAAATAAGCTTAGGTTCGCACCGCACAAAACCTGTGCAATGGTGATGACTAATAAGCTGAAATTCGACACCCCACTCCTGAGGATGGGAGGGGTTGACATTGGTATGTCCAAGGAGATAAAAATACTCGGACTCACCCTGGACAGTAAAATGACCTTCATCACCCATGCTGCAAATGTAGCACGGAAAGCTCTTAATATTTATAAACAACTGTCCAGGGCCGCCAAGTCCACTTAGGGCCTCCATCCCGAAGTAATCAGGATTATTTACATGGCTACCGTCGAGCCGATTATAACGTATGCGTCGAGCGTTTGGGCTCCTGCCGCGACCAAAATAGGGGTGAGAAAAATACTAAACGCGGTACAGAGAGGATTCGCCCAAAAAATAACGAAGTCTTACCGCACGGTTTCGTTACACGCTGCGCTGGTCCTGGCCGGGATACTTCCTCTAGATCTCCGTGTACAGGAGGCAGCCGCCCTGTACGAAGTGAGACGAGGGTCATCCCGGACAGTAACAGCTGATAGAGAGGCGGAGAGAGTAGTGCCCTTTGTGAGATTCCCACATCTGGCCCTGGATTTGGAAATGGAGTTTATAAGCGTAGACAGCCATGAACCAACTCGACATGTATAACGTGCAGGCGGTACGAATATTGATTGACGGGAAGGTTGGAGCTGCACTGTCCTTTTGGGACGGGGCAGCCGAAACTAAATCCGTCAAACTTAAGCTGTCCGATTACTGCACGGTATACCAGGCCGAACTCATAGCCTAAGATAAATAAACAATAACTAGCTAACGTAAAATAGTTTTTACCTTTACCTAGTTATGTAAGACTTCTGATAGAAATTGTAAAATAGTATATACCATATATAGAATAAGTAATGTAATAAAAAGTTTGGAAAATATGTATGTACAAGTGTAATAGTTAAGTATTAGTGTATAAATAGACTGTCAAACTCCGTGGAGTATTTAGAGTAAGAATATTATAGCGTAAGTTGTAACCTGTCAAAGTATCTTTTAATAATTGCATAATATTAAGCAAAGTGTAATAAGTGTAAATATAACCTATTTGCAAAATTGTAAAAGTAAGATACAGATAAGTATATAAACATAAATGTAAACAGATATAGATAAATGTATAAAGCTGTACAAAACACAGCATGCCACAAAGTGGTTCTTTTGAAAAAATGGTGCATAAAAAGAAATATATGCCTAAAAATGAATAAAAAAGAATAAAAAAGACACTTATCCTGTTAGGGGACTTGAAAAAAAAAAACCAGTGGTAGTTTCAATATACGACGTCCTAAACCGAGGTCGTGCCCTCTCGGGTGCCCTTAGGCATATCGTATGTAGGAGTAGTTTAAGTTCCGGCTAAGCGCCGTCAGCGCTAAGCCACAAAGTCCGGTGAAATTTAAAAGGCCATAAATAATTGTTCTTTTTGAAAAAGTTGGCTTCGTCAATTTTAATTAATTTATTTTTTTGTTTTCATAACTAAAATATGTGGGTTACAAATGCGATTTAGATGTATTATTAGTAGGGTTTGGTTTTTTTAACGATACGGCTTCGAAAAATACGTTTTAGTAATAATTTATATTCGTCACATTCATTGATTGTATCTTGGTCTAATTTTCTTTGGTTGAATTAAAAGAGATGCATTATAAAAGCCACAATTCTTATCGGAGCAGCTGATTCCCATTCATTCCAAATATTTTGCCATATCAATTTAATAGACTACAAATGTCGCCTGAAGTTGGCACTACATTAACCATCCATAAGTTCTAAGGCCAAACGCTGAACGTATCAGGAATGGCACTACCTGCGTCGCGTATGGTCAGCTTTATGTCGGTTTCTCTAGAATATTGAGAATCCAAAACTTATTAGATATACTAGCAAAACATAATTCATCACATAATGTCGTATATACAAGTATATTTACTTCAAATATTAGCGTTCTAGTAATTAGCGTCGTGGAAACAATAAGCCTTTTGCTTGAATGTTTACACGTAATTTTTTACAAAAAATTTAGTTACCCACATAATTACTTAATACGTATAAACCAGCCATTAGTGACAAGTGGTAAGTTAAAATTGAATATGCAAGTAATTAAGTAGATAAGGTTTTGTTCTATTTTTCTGGTAAGTAGGTGGGGCTTTTCACTAAACACGAACGACATGATTTTTTAGTTAAGTGCATAAGTTGACCAAGCGGTTGGGGGACAAGAGCTCGTATTTATTTCGCATATTCTCCTTTTTTTCAAAATTTTAAAGTGAAGCTTAGACTTGTTTGTTGAAAAATATTAGAAATAAGAATGCTTATGGAATATATGAAATGAAACCTTCAGAAATGAACACAGTTTTCTAAGGATTTTAATTTCTGAAACAAATTCTTCTTGGACCAAGTCCAAATCGCCCTAATCACAAGTCTAAGTATAGAAATGACGAATTCCGTAAGTTATAGACCGTCCATCTTTATTGAACCTAATGCGTTTGGACACAATTGCAATGTAGTAACTTAAATCTTTGTGAAATTTTTTTGAAATTTTATTTACTACTTAACTGCTTAACACGTTTATACAGCGCATTAGTGCATGGTCTTGCATTTTAAAGTTGAAGTGATAGAAACCCGTTATATGAATAAAGCTATTGAAAAACAAATCAAAAATATATATATGTTCCTATACCTACCTACCTACATACTAAATAGTTTTATATCTGAGACTGTCGAAGGATCTCGATAACCCAACCATTCCGTCATGTTTTGCAAATTTTTATTACTGATTAAAAATCGGTATTTTTTAAATTAAACTTTTAAATCTTATCTGCAGGGTCAGCTCCAGAGATATTCCACCGAATGTTGCGCTCGGCTTATTTTCGTTTGATAGTGATGGGCGTTGTCTTAGCGAACGGCATTATTACTGCTACAATGAACTTCAAACACGATGATAACCCAAGAGAAGTTTTCTATGAAAAGTATTATTACATTGAGGTGCGTGAATACATTGAATTATTGTTCTTTACAGTATTAAGTATTTCATTTTACAATAAATATTTTGTATCATTTCAGATCGCTTTCACAATTTTCTTAGATCTTGAAGCGTTGTTAAAAATATGGTGCTTAGGTTGGAAAGGATATTTTAAACACTCGGTACATAAGTTTGAGCTACTTCTGGCGATTGGAACCACTGTTCATATTATTCCTCAACTTTATATGTCAGGCTTTACGTACTTCCAGGTATTAATAAGTTTTTAATGGAGCTTTATGAGATAAGTGAATCAGCTGTCGAAGCATGTTTCTAGAAGTTGCTTCACAATACTGCTGCTGTATAGTAATCACCGTCCATGAAGTCGCGCCCCGCTACTGTCTTGGTTTAAACATCGCAGCTTGCGAGTACAGAAATAAAAATGAGCGAGGCGCAACTTTCTGGATTGTACTGTGCTGTGATTCGAAAGCTTTAGATGACTAGGTACATACTTCTTATCTATAAACTACTTACAGCAATGTTATCAGTAAGTATCATGAACTTTTTATTTTCAGGTTTTACGCATAGTACGTTTGATCAAAGCATCCCCACTTTTAGAGGGCTTCGTGTACAAGATTTTCGGTCCTGGTAAAAAGCTAGGCAGTCTAATAATATTCACAATGTGCTTGCTCATCATAAGCTCGTCAATATCGATGCAGTTATTTTGTTTCCTTTGCGAATTCACTAAATTTGAAACGTTCTCTGAGGTACTTACGTATTGTATTTGAATTATTTTATAGTTCGTTCGCGTTAAGAATATAATGCATCATCGATGCAACTACATATACTAGCCAATGAGATTGCCGTATTAGATAAAGTTTTCTTTTTGTCGGTGACGCTATTAGCTATAACTTAATGCTGAGACGATACGTCACTGTATTCTTAACGCGAACGAACTATAGTGCATTTTTGAGCCTAAACAAAAATATAGATCTATAACCTAATTGATAGTAATTGTTATATTTTCAGGCATTCATGTCTATGTTTCAAATCCTCACGCAAGAAGCGTGGGTGGAAGTTATGGACGAAACTATGATCAGAACAAGTCAAACGTTAACTCCTTTGGTCGCAATTTATTTCATACTGTATCATTTGTTTGTTACATTGGTAAGTTAACACTTTAAACATGATTTACATATTAACTTTGTGAAACATATTACCATATACATAGATACCTAAATAGTTAATATGTTTACTACATTCGAATTTAACTACCTTCTGTCAAAATAGTAAAATTCATGAAATATTTTGACAATTTTTCGTAAGAAACTCGTGTTTTTAATTTTTTCGTTCATAAAACAAATTATTATAAGAGATTTATCATCTAATTTCAGATCGTGCTGTCACTTTTCGTAGCAGTTATTTTGGATAACTTGGAATTGGATGAAGATATTAAAAAACTTAAACAGCTCAGATATAGGCAACAAAGCGCAGAGATTAAAGAAAGCTTACCGTTTAGACTCAGAATCTTCGAGAAGTTTCCAGATAGTCCTCAGATGACGAAACTTCATAAAGTACCTGGCGACTTTAACTTGCCAAAGGTAAGTTACGTTTCAACGAAGTAACATGTAAAAATCAAACTCGACGACTTGTCTATAAATATATGAATTTTGCTTTGTTTCGGGCTCTGAGTCGTTTAACTTACCAGCTTAGTTGTTAGTTGTAGACTTAATAGATTTTGAATCGGTTTATGTTTTTACTGACTATTTTTACATTTTAACCTAATTTGCTGTATGTTTGTCCATAAAATAAGCTGATCCTACTTTTGGGCAATGAAAATCTTAGCGCCCTTTGTTTCTATTTTATTGCAAAAAACCTCTTCTTACCCCCAGTGCTATTCTCCCATTTGACTGACACTTTATTTACCCTTTAAAACCAGGTACGCGAGTCATTCATGCGTCAATTTGTCTGCGAGGTAGAAGGGGACGACGAGACCGTAGTGGGTGCCGCAGGGTTACGCACGCCCGCCGGTGAATTTTCCAGAAGGGCCTTCGCTAGAGGAGCTGATAAAATAGCCTTTCCGTATAGGAAACGATGCTTTGTGAAGACAATCGTGGTGGCGCCGCCGTCGCAGCGCCCGTGTTCGGCGTTGAGGCGCCATGTTGTGGCTTCTATTATCAAGTAAGTTTATTTTTATTTATTTCCCCAGACAAACACACCAACTTTGTGGCCCAAAAAGAAAGTAGAGTTTAAGTTATGGATGACCATACAGTGAATTGCGGAGCCCCCGGCAGATTAGACGTAAACAAAATATAAACAAACATGATCCGAAAACAAACATCTGTGTAAATCGAACCTCGAGGCTGCCATAAATTGAGATTTTTTTGAACAAGGTTGTTATGAAAACTATTGTTCATTTGATATTTTGTAGTTTCTTATATTATTGTTTCATTTTCAGGCGCATTGGTGTCTGTCCACTCTTTTTCCAGATATGCACAGGTTAATTATATTTTATGTTCTTTTGTTTATTGTATTTATATTACTTATTATTTTGCAAAGGTACTAACGCTTATTCCACCTTATAATAAGAGGGTTGTGTTTACTTAATCAATATTTATCTTCTAGTTCGATGATTCTAACTTATAATTTAACCGCAACGGATGTGATTTGGAATCTTTTGAAAATTTATTTTAACATTTGCCTACCTGATCCAACTCTAGGTATTTTTACTCATATGAATAATGTCCCTTTGAGTTCGCTCTGATTTATCAATCACACACAGGACCTCAATTTTATCCATACAATCTTTGACTTTGTAACTAACATCTTATCTACATTTCTAGTGACTCTAATTACCACCGTCGCCTGGTTTTGGGAGACTCCGCCATGTTGGCAACCGGTGGGAAATCCGGCCTCAAGTCGCAGGGAACTATATCCAGTGCGAAACAACTACGAGTCGACCAGAAAAAGTAAGCACCTATTTGAGGTATTAGTTTCTTGGTATAGAGGCGACGCGAATTAAAAATCTTGTATATTTTTGAATACGTCAAATTATTATTCATATTAAATTATAAAGCTAAAAATTTGTAACCATAGTCCAATAAGTATGCTTTTAAGTGTAAACGGTTACACATTCAAAAAGGCGTTTATGACTGTTTCTATTGCTATAATCAATCTCCTTATATGTTTATAGTTAAATATTTAATTAGCTCGCATTTCTCTAATACAAGTCCTAAGTATTTATTTCTGATCATATAGATAGGTCAATACTTTCTCGAAAAGCGCCATTAGATTGTTTCCCTCATATACATATATACATTGTATGTGGGATATTTATACTGAGTTAAAACAATCCACTAAAAAGTAAATTTGATGGTCACAAAATTTAAAATATGTTTGGAAATCTGATGTTACATTGTGAAACACTTACAAAGGAACATACCTAATATCTAGATTTTCGTATGAGCCGAACCTTCCAGCTTTCGAATACCGACTTTTAAAACGTTTGATTTAACCTTATGAAATTTACCCATATCACAAATCACTTAAAACTACAATCGGGAACAGCTTCCACAAAACAAAGTTAATAAAATGTAAAACCCCGCATTGCGTGCACAAACTGTTGCCGATTGTACAAATCGACTTGGCTTCTCAGATTCGGATCTCGTTCAATCCGTCGGTCGGTTCGCAGCGGATCCATCAAGCTGAAGCAAACGTACGAGCATTTGTTGGAAAATGGTGACATTGGAGCGGCGTCTAGAGTCGTGCCGTCGTCTAGGGCGAGACCGCCGTATTTGGATATAAGGTTGTTGCAGGCGAAACGACAGCAGGCTGAGATGAGAAGGTTAGTATTGTATTGTGTTTATTTGTAATTTTCTTATGAATTTGAAGAAAGGTTCTAAAATTCTAAATTTTTTATTATAATTTTAAATTTAAATAATAATTCTAAAATTAAAAACCATGATGTACGAATTCTAATCACTCATAACAAAGCAAGCACCTGTGCGGGTTTCTCGTGTGTCATGGTTTAAAGAGTTAGGTTTTTACAAGAGTTATTTACTTTAAGTATAGGTAAAGCCTAAAGTTATTAAAATTACATAATATTCACTATCAATTCCGCAAATATTATAAGATATAATATATTTTCTGTGTGCTCAATAATCACTCGAATACAATCTAAGTAAATCAAATTTAATTTCAAATTCCGTTAGATCTAAGATACATAATCAATATTTTCACTAACTTGATTATGATTTTAAAATAAAATTATTCACATTCACATTAATAGTTTATTTAAAAATTATGAACTTAAACATATTTTAAAATAATTATATTCCATACACCCAGGAACCAACGCGAAGAAGACCTACGAGAAAACCATCCATTATTCGACACGCCACTACTCATAGTCCCGCGAGAGTCCCGCTTCAGAAAGATTTGTCGTGCGATCGTCGACGCGCGATACGACGCGAGATTGCGTGACCCCGTCACCGGGAACGAGAGAAAAGTGCATTATAAGAGCTTCCAGTGAGTAAACTGTTATAAAATATAGGGTTTATTTATTTATAGATACCTTAATTTATCATCATTACATTAATAATTTGATAGAAAACGAACTGACACTACGCCACTGACACGGTCGCGACCGTTTATTGATAGATGGTATACGCTTTGATTAAATTAAAATAGCGGGAAATAGATTGTCGCACGGGTGAGGATCTGGTGTTCTGTAATACAGGATATCACCAATAATCGACACCAGCTCCTCGTACATTCTAGACTGTACTTATTAAATGTAGGTTAAATCAAATATAGTATAAGATAATATTTTTATAATATTGCAATCTAAGTGGTCTAAGATTGTGAGGGGGAAACAAAATGGATTAATATTATTGTAGGTGAAGGGCCCATGGCCCTTATAAATCTTGGCCATGTCGCCTGATTTAAACTTGGTCGCAATCCGAATGTCACTTCCAAAAAAACCGTGCCGCTACGACGCAAAACATGATATTGCTCGCGCGCTTCTTCATTGCATCATTCGGTTTTTTTTTTCATTCGGTTTTCATTAATTTAAACTTTCAACAATGTAATATATTTAGTTTGCGTGAGTGCCAGATCCATTGCTCTTGTACGTCATGTAAGAACGTGTCAGTGTTTAGTAAAACATATTCCGCCTTATACAAATACATCTATTGAATAATGTTAGCAATCCATCTCACTATCACTATTTTAAATTCTTTTGTAACTAAACATAAGGCTTTCATTGCAGTAATTTCCTGGGGCTGGTGACGTATCTGGACTGGGTGATGATAATGGTCACGACGCTTTCTTGCGTGTCGATGATGTTCGAAACACCTACTTACAGAGTTATGGAGAACTTTGTTCTTCAGGTAAATAACTATGTTTAACTGTAATCTTCAGTCAAATGATTAGTTAACTAATATTAGACTTCAAAATTATTAGCAATAAATAAAAAATGAAATGTATTTTGCTACTTTTTATACAAAGATCTGATTTGGACAAAGTCATTTCATATACAGGGTGATTCATGAAGATGGGTCAGTGTTGTAAAGTCCGAAACTATAAGAGTTGGGTATATTTGTTCTAAGGGACCTTGTCATCGATATTAGAGTTTACAAAAACAGCATTTTAGAAAAACAAATTTATCTATTAGTTTCAGACTTTTCCATACTGACCCGTCACAAGTACTCACCCTGCTTATCTTCTAAACATATCTTCTAAACTAGAAAGAAGCAAGATTACTAAATGTAACTTTTAAAATCATTTAATTACTACAAAATCTATTTTAAAAATTATTTAAAATCTATTTATTATTATTAGAACGATACAGTAACCATAAGTAATATAGACTCTCATGGAGTTACATATTTTACCATGTTACGCTTGTAAAACCGCTCGCGGACTTCTGTTATTTCATGAAAGTTCTCTACTTTTTTTTTTGTTAGTTAGATGACTCTTAGTAGATTCTAGTTAAATATTATTGATTGAACTACTGTTACCTATCGTGTTAGGGTGGGGCTAATTCTAGTGTCAGAGTTGATCAGCCTATAGAAAACCCACAGGCCTCAGACATGACTTCTTACCAATGCTGTTATCGCACCGACAACAACCACCACTGTCGGCTTAACGAGCCCTCCGCAGTTTGGACACGCTCAAGTACTAAAGCCACCGAATGTCACCTATTGAACTAGTAATATATTTTCGATCTTATAACGGTTAAATATTGGAAGACATTTTAGTGTCTAGGAGAATTAAAGTAGTTGATTTTACTACAGTATTATTTTTTTTCAGATTGCCGAATACGGATTTGTCATATTCATGAGTCTCGAATTAGCTTTGAAGATACTTGCCGATGGATTATTTTTCACACCCAAAGCTTATCTGAAAGACGCAGCGGCGGTACTGGATGTGTTTATTTATATTGTAAGTTCGTTGTTCAATTGGTTTTGTTAGTAGAGTGTGCCCTGAAAAAAAAACCAGAATAATAATAGTGACCTTAGTTGATAATTAATCGTTTAATAGCTCTATTATATCTGCTTACGTAATAATACGCGGCTTAGCTAATGCAACTTAAAATTAATAGGTATTTTTTAGAGTTGAGAGAAGCGTTTTGGTCCATGATAGTAGTTTAAAAATCGTGAATAATCAAATTTATTAGACTGAGCAATCACATCAACATTCAATACAACCCTACAGTCGTAAACTGTTATCTAAGCAATATTTTTTTACCTTAACAGTTTTAAAATAATCTATTTTTCCAGGTATCCCTTACGTTTCTGTGCTGGATGCCACGTCGTGTCCCACCGGGATCTGCAGCGCAAATGTTGATGATCCTGCGCTGCGTTAGACCTCTACGTATATTCACTCTTGTACCACATATGAGGAAGGTCGTCTACGAACTGTGCCGGGGCTTCAAGGAGATTCTGTTGGTAAGTAGAACAGACTGGTGACGAGTCAGTTAATTAATTTCCTTGGAATTCCAATTTGGGTCTCAATTTAAATACGTTCAAGTATGTGATAGTACATCGTACGATAAGAAATAATTTAAGATGTTTCTCTATTTTTTTATTGAAATGCTTAAAAACTACTTATGTCTATAACATATTACATATTAATTGTATCTGTTCCAGGTATCAACATTGCTCATACTACTCATGTTTGTGTTCGCAAGTTACGGTGTTCAATTATACGGCGGCCGGTATGAATCCTCACCATTCACGGTTATCAATGTATTTGAATTATATTTTAACTTAATATTATATTTCAGATTGGCTCGTTGCAATGACCCTACGATAACTAAGCGTGAAGATTGCGTGGGCGTGTTTATGCGAAGGGTGTTTGTTACTAAGATGAAAATAAGGCCAGGACCGAACGAAACTTTTCCATCTATGCTGGTGCCTAGAGTATGGTAAGATGTCTAGCAACACGTAACTGCTTACGGTGCTGATGTTTAAGACGGTAACTTTATTATCAGTAGAGGACATTTCATAATATGTTTCCAATTTGAACACACTGTTTCAGGGCAAATCCGAAAAGGTTCAATTTCGATAACATTGGTGACGCGTTGCTAACGTTGTTTGAAGTATTGTCGTTCAAGGGATGGCTCGATGTTAGAGACGTACTGATTAAAGCTCTTGGACCGGTTAGTAAATATACTTATTTTAATTTTTACATATCATTTTAGTTATGTTATAAAATGCACCTTAAATAGACCTCTCGTATTTAAATATCCAGCTATAAACATTCTCCAGGTGCACGCGATCTACATTCACGTATACATATTCTTGGGCTGCATGATTGGGCTCACTTTGTTCGTGGGCGTTGTGATCGCTAACTACTCGGAAAACAAAGGCACCGCGCTCTTGACCGTCGACCAGAGGAGATGGTGAGTTATTTAGTTTTCAGTACTAAGATGATTTCTAGAGTACTTACAGGGTCGAAGTAATGATATAATATAATATATAATATACACGTCAATGATTGCATTACATAGGTACAAAAGACTCGAGACTTTCAGTACGGAATGTCTGTTCGTGAGTAACTGGAATAAAATATCTGAAAATTAAACAGTAAAATAAATGAAACATATTTCATATGCAAATATTAAGTTTTCTTAATGTAAATCTGGACACTTTTTGTATTAAAATCAATGTCAAAGAACCTTAAAATTAGAATACACAAACCCCATAGATAGTGAGCAAATCATTAGATTCTTGGTAGTTTCAGTTTCTTTGAGCGATGTTTGAAGTAGATCTATTTTGCTAATAATTTTGAAGTCTAATATTAGAGTGGGAACACTCTAACATTTTTTCGTTCAACAAAAATAGAAGCTTTCAACTCTTGAAAGAAGGCCCCGGCGAGATTCGAACTCGCGATCTCCTGTTTACTAGACAGGCGCTTTAACCAACTAAGCCACGGCGCCGATGTCAACTTCGACGAAATTAGTGATGTTTATGTCTAAGATTATTGCAGATATCAGTACATAATTCGCGTATAATGGTTGGGACGTGGAGTATTAAAAGCCGATGAGGTGTAAATTATTGTAAAGATACAATTTATATTGTAATAAAATAATTCTTTTTAATCGCAGGAGGCGTTACGTTAGTGAAGATATTTTTTCAGACTTTTTAGGTAAAAACCTTATCAAGTGTTTTATTTAAGCAAAACCTAATAGGATCTAGGAGATATTTTGATGGTAACCGCTAATAACTACTACACAACTTAGTAACCGTACGGAGTCAACTGTTCATGTGAACTTTGAACAATCTTGTTTTAACTCCTGTGTTATAAAAACAGAATATAAAAATTATAGTGCAAGCAAAGAGTGTTGATTAATATAATACAATAATACATGTCAAGAATATAATTAATAAACTTAGTTATCAGATATCTTTCAATATCGTAAAAAGTATTTCCTTTAGTAACTACAAATGTTTTTATAAAAGTTTGAACTTGCCTCATACGCCAGAGGTCTCAGGTACAAGTCCTGGTCGAGGCATTCATTTGTTTGATGAACGCAGTGGTTTGTTCTCAGGTCATAGTTATTTATATTTATATGTGTATATTTATTCTGGGTTCCACCAGTTCGTTATATGGTCATCCATAACAACACAGCGCTGCTTACTTTAGGGCCATTCAGTTGGTGTGTTTGTCTGGGGATTTATTATTATTATTATTATATACTTAACAATTATGTAGGTATGTGTTTTGTGATTGTATGATGTGCGATTGTTTTATAGCCCTTATATACCATTTAACAATTATTTCTAATATTCTCGTAAAGTTTCTTGCCAATTTTGTAAACAATTATGGAAAAATCTTACGAGCTAACCTGTGGCTTTTAGTTTTTTACGCCAAACAAAGAACAAAAGGCGCTCAGTTTGGCCCAAAACTTACTATTCAGAAGTTTTTGTTACTTTTTTAGTAGTCTAATCGGATGGATCGAGTGCCCACCCGAACCATCCGATTAGAATACTAAAATAATCACTCCGATTAAAATGATATAAAAATACCTGCTTAATAATTTCTGACCCTTTCATCTTGTAATTTATTTTGCTTGTACCGATGCGGGACCATGTTATACCACTACCCAAACAAGATCTCGACACATTTTTTTACTCGCATTATTCCTACAATTTTCATGCACCGTGCTCGATTACCATTCACTACCAAAGATCATACTCAAATTTATTTTGTATCTTCCCAGGTGTGACCTCAAGAAGAGATTGAAAATAGCTCAACCGCTCCACCTGCCGCCGCGCCCGGACGGCCGCAAGATCCGTGCTTTTGCCTATGACGTCACTCAGAACTTGTCCTTCAAACGAGTCATCGCCATCGTTGTGCTTATCAATAGTGCGCTGCTGGCTGTTACCGTAAGTGTTCGGAATTCGTCATTTGAAATTGTTGAAACTTCTTGAATCAATGTGCAGGAAACGCAAAATCCAAGAGAACGAATACTTTTTTGTTAACGCGATCTATAATTGTAAAGTTCTTAAAATATAGGTTTCACCAATGTTTCTTTAAAATAAATAATAATAATAAATAAATCCCCGGACAAATACACCAACTGTATGGCCCAAAGTAAGCAGAGCTTGTGTTATGGATCACCATACAGCGAACTGGGGGGGGAGCCCGGAATAAACATACATATATAAATACAAACGACCATGACCCGAGAACAAACATCTGTGTTCATCACACAAATGAATGCCCCGGCCAGGACTCGAATCTGGGAACTTCGGCGTATGCGGTAAGGCTACTTACCATTACACCTCTCAGTCGTCATAATATATTTTAACTGACAGGATATTAGGTAGTAAGTAGCTAATTAGTCTAATCACTAGGTACTTGTAATACGAGTATATACCTTTTGTTCGATTGCATTTTGTGAGTTTCACTAATAAAAAAATGTGAACCCTGCACAAAATATCAGCTTGCTAAAGAATTCCCATAGAAAGTATTTATCATGCCATTTATTTACTTTTGCTTAGTTACTTAATTTTGATTTACACCCCTAATTGTAGCAATCAGACATACAATATCCCTTATTCGGCGTACAACCTACCTTTCATTGCAGTGGTCTCGCGACTCACAGTACACCGAACAACTAGCGCTGACATCCGCCATGTTGACCTTAGTGTTCGTAGTCGAGGTGCTTCTGAAGACCATCGCCTTCACTCCGCGAGGCTACTGGCAAAGCAGAAGAAATAGATACGATCTGTTGGTCACTGTAGCTGGCTGTATATGGATATTTATGCATTTTACTTTAAAGGTGAGATTTTGTTATAAATATTATTTGTTTTCTGATTTCGCAACTTGCGCCCGCGACACAAAACCGTTTCATATAGTTTGTGTGAATTCATATAATGTGTCGATAACGAAGAGCTTAGAGTAATCGACGGGATTTGCTGTGCAACTCAAATATATATTGGTCCTTGAAATTGAGTTTTTTTTAAATTCTTGTGGGTAAATCAATATCTGAAGAATTATTATCCATAAGTATAAGCCTACCTATCTCCAATACTGTGTTTGAAACGGTGGAAGATAAATTATTGTTAAACGAATATGTAATTGAAAATTGTATTTCATAAACATTCAGTTAAGCATATATTATAAATGTCATAAATATGTTGTAGATCGAAGTACCCAATGACTTTAATTTATTAATGTACAAACATAAGAATACAGAGTTATGTATTCATAGCTTATCGTTATGTTATTTGTATCAATGTACTATTATTTACTTATTTATAAATTTTATTTCAGAACGATCTATCATACTTCGTCGGCTTCATGGTAGTAATACTCCGTTTCTTCACGATCACGGGAAAGCACACGACGTTGAAAATGCTCATGCTCACTGTTGGAGTGAGTGTTTGCAAGAGTTTCTTTATTATCTTTGGAATGTTCCTGTTGGTGTTCTTTTACGCTCTTGCTGGGACTATTGTGTTTGGAAATGTTAAATATGGAGAGGGAATAGGCAGGTTGGTATATTTTGATATGTATGTACTATATTAAAAAAACAAAAAAAAAATTAATCGTGCAACAGCGATGCTTAAAAAAAGATTTATACAATTGTCAACGCATTTATTTTCTTGCCTTTTCTAAAGTGACTTATCTATTCACTGTGAATTAACTGCTGCTAAATAATTTATTCTCTTAACTTGGTCGACATCTTTACTTTGTTTAAATTAGAAACTATAAATTTTTGACCTTGATTCAATCAACTTAAATATTTCCAGGCGAGCAAACTTCAACTCGCCAATCCACAGCGTAGCCATGTTGTTCCGCATTGTAACGGGCGAGGACTGGAACAAGATAATGCACGACTGCATGGTGGCGCCGCCATACTGCACGCCCGCGGACAACTACTGGGAGACGGACTGCGGCAACTTCACCGCCTCGCTGGCCTATTTCTGCACCTTCTACGTCATCATCACGTATATAGTGCTCAACTTACTTGTGGGTACGTAGGCTTTTTGCGACCTAGAAAAAAATGAAGAAGAGCAGTTTAGAATACGAAATCTTGAGCTTGTCATTCATAAAGACAAACATATTGCCTGATATGTAGGAATATTGTAAACAAATTTTTCTAATTGGCCACTGCATTGAAGCCTTTTTAACCATATATAGGGTATAACATAGAGGAAGCATAATATTTAAGGGTTAGTAAATATACCATTGTTAGAATATACTGTAAAAGAATTGGAGTTATAGGGGCTGGTCAAGACTTCCATATTTTTTTATTAAAATTTTTTTTCTCAACATCTTTGACAGCCCTAAGTGGTTTTCATATCTACCTATGCACGAGGCACGCGAGTCTCGGCGCGGTGCCGAGCGCAGCCGTCGCCACTTACCTACCTATCCAGTAGCACGTGATGCGATGCGACTGGACACGATTTTAATTACTGTAATGATTTCAAATAATTAAAAATACTCGTATTTGATTATTTATTTGTGCCTCGCGTACCTCATGCGTAGGTAGGTAAGAAAACTGCGTAGGGCTGTCAAAGATGATTAAAAAAATTTTAATGTGTGAAAGTCTTAACCAGCCCCAATAACTCCAATTCTTGTACAGTGTATTCTAGCAATGGTATATTTACAGACCCTTAAGTATTATGCTTCCTTTATGTTACACCCTGTATATCAAGTTCTAAAATATAATTTTACATTTGTTACATATATAATTTTATCCCCGCAGCTATCATCATGGAGAACTTTTCGTTATTCTATTCCAATGAAGAGGACGCGTTACTGTCATATGCCGACATTAGAAACTTCCAAAACACGTGGAATATTGTCGATGTGCACCAGAAAGGAGTTATTCCAGTCAGAAAGGTAAAGCTTGTAAAATACCTAGCAATTTTGTAATTTATGAGCTGGCAATAAGATTTAAAATATACTTTGGTATTAAAGAGCAACAAACTCTCAATTAACACTACTATTCAGGTAAAATTCATCCTACGTCTACTCAAAGGCCGCCTGGAATGCGATACGCACAAAGAGCGGCTGCTATTCAAGTATATGTGCTACGAACTAGAGAGACTGCACAACGGAGAGGATGTCACCTTCCATGACGTTATAAAGTGAGTTTAAGTATGATATACAATTCTGTTTAAAGTGTATACTGAAGTATTTTATGGCAGTGGAACATAAACGTTTTCTTCTTAATCGTAGTCTGGTAGCGCTGGACTTGAGGTTTGACAAATATTAAACTTTTTGGTTATTCACATACAGTTTCCAGACCTTTTGCCCTAACTAATTTGGAATTTTTTATTCTCATAGGTTTTTGCTTGGCTAGAAAATTAGGTTTTAGTATTTTTTATTGTCATGGGCGTTATTGGTTATTTCTGGTAACGAATATCTAACCGATATTTGGTTTCAATACCGATATGGATAACCATTGCCGAATATCGGTATCAATGTCTCAGTTTTTTTATCTAACTGCTTCTACCTAACTTACATCAAGTATCATCTATACAGGGTGTAAAATAAAGGAAGCATGATACTTAAGGGTCAGTAAGTATACCATTGTTAGAATATACTGTAAAACAATTGGAGCTATACGTGCTGGTTAAGGCTTCCATAGTTTTTTATTTCAATTTTTTTACTCAACATCTTTGACAGCCCTATGTAGTTTTCATATCTACCTTTGCATGAGGCCAGCGCAGCCGTCTTCACTTGCCTACCTAACGAGTAGCAACGTAATGCGATGCGACTGGACACGATATTATTTACTTTGATAATTTCAAATAAATAAAAAACGCACCTCATGCATAGGTACGTTTTCATACCTACCTATATATAGGCGCAAATAAATAAATAAAATACGAGTTTTTTTATTTATTTGAAATTAAAGTAACTAAAATCGTGTCCAGTCGCATCGCATCACGTGCTACTCGATAGGTAGGTTACTGACGATGGCTGCGCTCGGCACTGCGTCGAGCGCCGCCTCGCGTGCCTCATGCATTGGGCTGTCAAAAATGTTGAGTAAAAAAATTAAATAAAAAATTAAGTCTTAACCAGCCCTTATAACTTCAATTCTTTTACAGTATATTCTAACAATGGTATATTTACTGAGCCTTGAGTATAATGCTTCCTTTATGTTACACCCTATATATATATAAATTTTTTTAATGTATACTTATTTACGAAAATCAACACTGAATATTTCAAACAAAACAATACGTTCATTAATTTTACGTCACTGTTGCTGTTTGAGATGCAGTTCGACAAATAAAACCCGTGGACTGTATTGAAGTTCTTGTGTATTCGACTAACAATATATTATATTAAACAGGTAATAACAATAATCGTGCGCGTACGATGCGTCGCAGTGGCGATCGACGGTTGACTAGTTTGACGCGGCGCAGGACCCGCACCCGCGCCGTCCCCGCTCCCCTGTGTTGCCATGTTCAGAGCCTCAACAGTTGCACTGTAGCAGCTAGAAAGAAAACTAGTTAAAAGTTACACATCTATCATAGAGTGCCAAGCTAAATTCGACCTCATCTCTAATAACTTAAACTCATAAATCGTATTAACCTTTAATAGGTCTAGATTAAATGAACAATTGTTCTGTCTCGCGAGTGATCACTCTCCATTTTTGTTTAACCTATGAACTATTTTTAGTTAGACTTTATTACCATCCAAATAAGGTCGTGATATGCTTGGTAGTTTTACGATATTCATGAAACGTATTGCGTTAATTTTTGAACCATATCGGAAGAAAAAAAAATTTAAGTTGAAAATTTTTCTTGCATCGTAATAAGGAAGTAGTAACTGATGTCATCGGGCATTTTGTGCCATAGCAATCCATGGAAAGACTCCTATTTAACCCCTCCCGCGACGACTCGGAAAACCTTAAAATGCCCTGTGTGCGTCAGGTTTTATAAACAAATTTTTTGTCTTGGAGGGCCTTTAGAAAAACGAAGAATTTGTTAACAATAAGATATATATACGGTTTATATGATACCTTTTTGGATTCGTTATGAGTTTATCTATCTGATTATAACATTCAATAAAGCAATAAAACTGACCTCGTTATATAAATATGCGTTATTTTACCATATTTTATGATATTTTTTCACATAACCTTGAAACTTTAGCACATTATATCAAATTTACGCACACATTCACCAAATCAACACTTAATTATTATACTTTGTATGTCTAAGTACACAAAACAATAATAACTTCACTTCAAATCCATCTGTTTACACAATAAAAACTTGTTTATCTAAACTAAGAAAAAACTACGCGAAATGGCTGCCGCGTGCGAATGCCGTCGGCATAATTCATAATTCTCTATATGTACCGTTAACACAAAAATGCATTGATTGCAATAATTGTTTTCAATCCATTAATTAATTCTTAATGATAGTGATAAATGTTATTGTAATTTTAATCTTAAATTATTATTACTTTAAATTAATTGATACTTTTTCGATTATATTGTTCTAATAATATAGGTAGCTATTGCTTTTTTTTTCAACTCAAGATAAAAAACTGTTTCAATCATCGTTATTATCATATTGTGGACAGCTATATAGAACGATTGCCTCAATAATATCTAAATAAATATAATAACAAGAAATACAACATCATATTTTTAGCAAGGGACCTTGAGGTAAGCTCAGACAGATATTTTAGAAATCTTACTTTTTTAAATATTGAAATGAAATGAAATGAAATGAAATGAAATGAAATTTCTCTTACACACTGAGTGATTAAAATAGAATTTTATTTTAGTAAAACGTAATTGTAGATTAGTTGAATAACATCGTGGTATTCTCTGGAATTGTTAAGTAGATAATAAAGATAATTTTATTGATATATCCTGCATTACTGTTTTCACTTGCGGGTTAATTTGGAGGCACAAGCGGACAAGACGACTCAAATTTGCGTTTGACCCATTGCGTGATATTCGTGGTGTGAAAAGCAATACTGTTTGCTCTAAGAGAAAACTGTGAAAGGTTCAAAATAAAAACAAAACAATATATTTTATTAAGAATTATATTTTACAGTAAAAAAAGCTGTAAAAAATGTGTGTTGACCAAATACAACATGAAAGAGTATTGACATGCAAGTCTCTTTATGCCTATAGAAAATTATTCTTATCTCCATCTGTTAGCTCGGCAAATCTCCCTACCCCTAAGTATCCAAACGACGAACACCCTCAAACGGCACCCATTCTCTCTTCAACCTATTAGCATTATACTTCTAGTATGTTCAACATGTAGAGAACCGCCTGGAGACCCCTCGACAAGGAACGCGTGGAGGCTAGAAAAAGAAATACAAATAATTGCACATAATTAAACAAATATAGCTGTACGCTGTACAAAATTACATACCGCGGAGGCAAAGGGACAGTTGAGGATCAGAGCCCCATAATAATGGCTCGCCTGGCAACGCACTCCCGCGATGGTCCATGTGGTCCATTTTCACAACTCGACCTCAGCTATCTCTCCATACTAAAAATATCACAAAATTAACTATTTGAGTACTCAACACCATATCTCTTATTACATATTTATAAGTTTTCACAGAATAATACACTATTTGGAATAAAATGCCTAATATGACACCTCCTACGACAAGAAAATAAAAATAAAATTGATTGATAGACAATACTTTTACTGACGTTTTTGCACTTCGTACTCTTTTCATCATTTTGCATTGATTGTTCAGAAATTCATATTTGAAATATGATTGCGATGAAATTACACAATATTATCAATATCTTTTTGTTAAATTATATTCTTACATAAATTAACTACCAACTTATATATATTTTAAACCACATTTAAGAAAGTTAATACAATAAATATTGTAAAATATGGCGGACACGGCGTCGAAGTTTAGTGCATTACAAAAGTTTTGCTACTTTATCATTGTAATTATAATCACTTTCAATATAACAATTACTAAAAACAGATTCTACAGTTATTTCTCAGTAATTCTATATATATGATATAACCAGTTACTTACCGATTTCTTCTTGAATTCATATTTCAATTACAACAATGCACTTCCGAATAGTTCCAAACCACCATACAAAACAGTAATGGCGTCTCGGCGTCGACATTAGTTTTTTTTTTCGTTCTTTCGTTCGGTATGTCAGTATTACCATTAAAATAATACTCGAAAATGTTTAATTATGAATGAATGAATGGATTACATTACTTAGTTCGTATTGCTAGTGCAAAAATATCGAAGAAAAGAGCGACCAATTGCAACTGACTCGTTATGTACACCATGTGTACGTAACGCGCTTGGAGCGTTTTTCCTTACGTACACCTGGTGTACATAAATCGCGCGACGGGTTAACCTTGCCTGGCGCGTGCCTGACACATCTCACGAATGAACGCTTTCATCACTGGAAGCGTTCTGCGTCTTGCGGTTCGCTCAATTAGAGCGCAGCTCGCACTGTATATGATGTCCATATAGGTAAAAAATAATCATTTGTTAATTTGGTATATTTTTCTTAGATAATTATACTAACAGTATACGTTATTAGACGAATTTAATGAAATATTTGAAATGAAAGAAACTAGTTATAAACCATACAAAGACCTTTATTAACTCTTTCCCCACTGAGTGACTATTGATAAATAACCGATACTGTTGGATGTTCAAACAATGTTGTTCTTCTCGATGGTTTCAGTAAAAGTTAGGTATAGTTCTAATGTTTGTATTTACCAAAACAGATATAGTTTTTATTGCAATAATTTGTAATGTATGTATGTTTTTTTTGTAAAAATTTTATTTCTATGACTAAAATCTCTATTTCTTAAGCAATATTAGATCATTGTATAAAGTCCAACAAAACTCTGATGTATTATTGTCGATGTATATAATATATGATGACGGCCTGTTTGGTGTGGAGGTAAGTAGCCTTGCCTTCCATGCCAGAGGTCCCGGGTTCGAATCCTGGTAGGGGCAGGTATTTTATCATATTTGCTTCCTAGTCATGGATACATACACAATGTATGTTTATTTAAGTTTATTTCTAATATTTATATATATATAAATATCCATGTGTGTTTATTTATTTCTTAAGTTTATTTATCCGTTATCTAGTATCCATAAAACAAGTTCTTTAATGATACTTAATTTGGGCTAGATAATGTGGTGTGATTGTTAGAAATATTTATTTATTTATTATTATTATTATTATTAATATCCATGTCTTTCATCCGCAGCATGCTCTCTTACCGCACGGTGGACATCCGCAAGTCCCTCCAAATGGAGGAGTTGTTGGCGCGTGAGGAGTTCGAGTTCCTCATCGAGGAGGAGGTCGCCAAGCAGACCATCCGAACCTGGCTTGAGGGATGTTTGAAGAAGATACGCGCTAATAGTAGCGTGAGTTGTTTGTTGAAGACAGACATTCGAATATATACGTGCCATTTGTTGGTATATTGTTGTGGCTTCCAGGATAAGTTGTATGTCCCACCACTGTGCGATACAATGTAGTTATATAGCCTTTAAATAGTAAAGTAGTAGCTAAATCGTAGAATAAAGTCATCTACACTATGAAAAATTAATTTAAAGCAATGACTATGGCAACATAGCTGTAGAAAGACAATTTTAAAAACCAATTTGATACCTGTTATTGGTCTGTTCATTACTAACATTATTTTATTCTATTACAGAAACAACAAACCAGTCTTATAGCAGGTTTAAGAAAAACCAATGAACAAGCCGTAGATCCCAGTAACGAAAAAACTGACAAAGAAAAACAGGAAGCCGATTTACAGGTATTAATTTTTTTCGTCCGACTTCGACTATACTTTTAAAAGGATCTTATTTAGTCGATGTTTTACATAATATTGATAACGTTTTATAGTACTATCTCACGAGGCGACGTTTGCTTTATTTGTAGTTGTTATTGTCCAAACACACGATGAGTGTGTGCGTGATCTGGCGAATCGAACGATTCGGTGTGTAAAGAAAAACACTCAGGTTCTAATTCGAAAACCATTTGGAGTTATAATTTTTCTATTACATATTTTGTCAGTAACAACTCGCAGAATAATGCGATTGGTCTTATTTGAACGATAATGAGCAAATTATATTGACTCTTATTCAACCTCTATATGACGTCATCGAGTAGCATCAACTTCTAATTATTCTTTTGTTAAACTGTCATACTATAAAAGAATCCATAGAAAATTATAGAGTTGTTCATTCCAGGTATGACAAGACAATGAACTTTGTAATAGGATTTTCTAAATATAACTCTACTCCGTGAATTCATCTTAAAAAATTTTTTTATTCATTTAAAATTAAATACTGCACAGAAATCATAAATATTTAAATAGTTTTTCAACTAACTTTACATACGCGCTCAAGCACACCTTTTCTGTACACGTGGTTATTTGTTACTACAAGTAAAGCAAACGTCGCTAATGGCTGGTTTACACGCGTTTAATGGTTAAGTTGGTAAATAAATTTTAACAAAATTTTAAGTTAAAAGTTGCGTGTAAAACAATCAGATAAGTGACAAGTGGTAACTTAAAATTTAGTACGCAAGTGATTAAGTAGATTAGGATTCGTTCTATTTTTCGTATAAGTAGGTGGGTGGGGCTTCTCACTTAACACGTTTGGACGTGATTTTTTAGTTAAGTGCATAAGTTGACAAAGCGGGTGGTGGCAAGAGCTCGTAATTATGTCGCATTTTCTCTTTTTTTTAAATGTCGGAGTGGAGTTTATTTTCAACTTAAAAATTTGTGGAAGAATATTTAAGGGTTCTACCACACCAATCGAAGGTCGACGTCAATCAATGGCAGAATAGAACAGTCGACGTCGCAGTAGGCGTGATGTCCTACAATTGTCTGACGCCACCCCTGAGTTGGTAAGTCTGCCAACCCGCTGTAGGCATGAAGTTCTACAATTGTCTGACGCCACCCCTGAGTTCTTAAGTCTGCCAACCCGCAGTAGGCGTGATGGCCTACAATTGTCGGACGCCACCCCTGAGTGGGGAGAGGCTGATATCCCTCCAGTGATTATTAAGGGTACCTAATTAGTAAAGTTAAGTACCACACCAATCGATTGTCCGTCGATCGACGTCGGCCCGTCGACGTAAAAAAATTAGAAAAATACATAATCTTGCAAAGATTTTAATTTCCGAAACAAATTCTTCTCTGAATTTGTCTAAAATCACGATTACCACATATTTAAGTACAGAATTGACGAATTGCTTGACATTCATCACTGCTCATCTGCTCAATCCGTTTTTTTATAATAAACTATGTTTCTAAATATTTTTGTCTAATCGAAAAATATAT
Source organism: Marasmarcha lunaedactyla (assembly GCA_923062675.1). Classification (NCBI taxonomy): domain Eukaryota; kingdom Metazoa; phylum Arthropoda; class Insecta; order Lepidoptera; family Pterophoridae; genus Marasmarcha; species Marasmarcha lunaedactyla. The sequence continues at coordinate 17,278,746 of OV281346.1, read as the reverse complement.
TTAAAAATTTGATTTAAATAAGACTGACTTTTGGGTAAAAATACGCAATTGTAAAACCAAAAATACATAATAGAAGTTAAAAAAATTTTCTTTGGTAGGTACACAATTTTAATGTATAAATCGAGTTTTGATTAAATATGGCTAAAATATACTGATATTTAAAAAAATTAGAACAATATTTTTTTAAATTTTTTTTATTTTTAAATATGTTGCAGAAATTATGTGGCACAACCTAACTTTGGTTCACCATTTTTCTCTAACTTTGGCATACAGCAAAGCAGGGAACAGATTAATCAAACTAAAATAAAAAGCCACTAAATACTTGCAAAACATTAATACATGTATTCAATAGATCAACAAATATTTGCATAATTGTCTCAAAATTGTAGCGGGCCAAAGTTACCCAGATCGACTGTACTATACCATTTTATGTTATTCATGCCTTAATGATAAACTGTCCTTTTCAGCAAGTAATGTCTAATGTTGGCAGAACGGAGATGACAGAGTCAACTTCACAACCTATTATATCGAGTATGTATTTTATTACATTTCACGTCTGATTTATTAAACAGGTAAAATTACTACTTACTTAATTAATTGTATTTATAGATATATCGTCGGCATTTGAATCCCAGCCCAAGCGTTCTTCTACAAAAAATCAATTGAAGAAGCCTGGATTACCGTCAGTTGCAGTTCCTAGGTAAGATTTTGTTTACTTTTTGTAATCTATACCTTTTGGTCTCTAAATATTAAAAAAAACCTGAACAAACAAATAAAAACGTTTAAGTGAAAATTCTGTTTCTTACAGACCCGAGAGTCCTATAAAGAAATATTTACAGCCGACACTGAGCGACCCACATCCCGCACTGAACAAGAAAAGTCCTCGTAAGTTCTTGGCTAACGTATATATTTATATTAGGTCATTACATATGAAATTGGCGTTTTGTAAGGGAGGAACATAAAGTAAATTTTTTTTAATATGATATATTTATTCAATCAAAGTATACAACGTTGATAAAAGCGAGAGGCATTAAATGAAACCACATATTTTGTCTATCATTATCAGGCTACACAACAAAAACCAGATCAATGTAAGCAATAGTTTAGTCACAGGAATGTTTTTTAGTTTTTTCTTAGTTTCATTTAAACACTCTGTATCTTCCCGATCACATTATCGTAAGTTTGTACTATAGGCATACATAGTCACCGCGAAACGACAAAATTCACGCGAGCGACGTTGCCAGTTTGCATCGTAAGTTTGCAATACAAACAAGGAAGTACACTGTTACTAAATCTTTCCTTAAAAGAAAGTACAGATCACTAGCTAGCCAGTTTAGAGTTTGCCATAGAACCGTGCATAACATTTTAAAAAGGAATAAACGCAAACCGTAAAAGTTCAAGCCCTTTTAAGAAGGGATTTGCCAGTCAGGCGTACTTACTGCCAGTGGATACTTGACAAAGTTACTGACGACCCGAACTTTTTATTAAATGTCATGTAGACCGACGAGAGCACATTGACACGCAATGGCATATGGAACCGACAAAATCTCAGATACTGGAGTATTGAAAATCCACGCATGATTCGGGAGTCGGAGCATCAGTACCTCTTCTCTGTTAATGCGTGGGCTGTTTCAGGGACAACAGGGAAACAGGACCCTGTTTTTATTGACTGCACTTTTAACGCGGCAAAATTTTTCGAGATTTTATCCGGTCCCGTTGCTGATTATACCGAAGAACTACCCTTAGCCAATCATCGGCATTTATGGTACCAACTGGACGGAGCTCCTCCACATTCAGTGCTGTCTTCCAGAGAGCGACTCACCGAAATGTTTGGACAGCAATGGATTGGTCGATTTGGACCAGTACGATGGCCACCACGGTCCCCGGATCTCACTCCAATGGACTTTTTTATCTGGTTTGTGAAGGGTGAAGTGTACGCGACAGACGTAAATACCGTAGAGGACCTTAAGAACCGTATTATTTTAGCGTTTAATAAATTAAAAAGTTACCAGACCTTTTTCAGACCAGACGTCAAAAGACCTTATTGCACGATTAAATAACAACATTATACGTAGTTATAATTTGTGTACTATTGCAAACGGCGGACATTTCGAACAATTGAAGATTTAATGTGTAAGTGTTACAGTGAATTATTATTGTTTATTATGTTCATTGATCATACCGTCCAACGTTACCTACACCACATGTTTACATTATCATGCACATAAAACCCGGGCGCTCCGCTGTGTAGGTGTGTGAGCCGGTGAGGCCGACGCTGCACGCGCTATGTGATTCAAATGCGACGTTGCCAATTTGTTACGCAGGTGGCGGCAGTTCAGTCAACAAAGGGTGTTTACATTTTAACTTAATTATTAAGCTATTTAAGTTCTTTGAAAAAAGTTTTTTCGTATACTTCTCGGAAATATTTTTTTATTAGTTTCGGATTAACAGTAGACTTATAGTATATGTGGTTTCATTGAATGCCTCTCGCTTTTATCAACGTTGTATACCACTGCTATGTATGCACTTTTTCCATCTCATAGGTAGTTCATTGATCCTTTTACTAAAAAAAACATTCGGAGGGGAATCAATTAAATCTCTGAAGGCGCTTTAGACTGCCCTGTCGGAATTGAATTTTTTCCCATGCAAGAAAAAAGTGATAATCTGTTGGAGCAAGGTCCGGGGAATACGTTGGATGTCTTAGACATTCCAATTGAAGCTCCTCTAATTTGGTAGCCGTCTGTTGTTCAGTGTGTGGTTTAGCGTTGTCCTAAAGCAGCAGCGGCCTAGAGCGATTAACCAGCCTGGGTTGTTTAGCAGCTAGCTTTTGCATCATGGTTCGCAGTTGCTGACAATAAACATGTGCCGTAATCGTCTGGCCAGACTTAAGAAAGCTGTAGTGAACGACACCGGCACTAGTCAACCAAACGCTCACAAGAAACTTTTTGAGTTAATTTTCGCTTGGGGCAGGGTTTGGCTGGATTCAGCCATTGCGATGAGCGTTTCCGATTATCGTACAGGATCCACCTTTCAGCACAGGTTATGATTCGATTTAAAATCCTTTCATTATTGTGCTGATTGGACGTGCTTGTCGTTTTGCTGCACTCAATTCATGAGGTGCCCATCTCTCAAGCTTTTCACCTTCCCAATTTGCTTCAAGTGGATTGTGCTAACTCGGACGTGGTTTGCGATGGATCCGCTTCCACAATAGCCTTAAATTCTTCATTACTTACTTTGGTCTCCGGCCGTCCACGGGGCTTGTTCTGCAAGTTGAAATTTCCAGAACGAAAACGTTGGAACCAAAAACGCAGTGTGTTTTTTTTTTGCGACACCGCCGCCATACACAGCATTAATACTTCGAGCCGTTACTGCAGCACTGGTGCCACAGTGGAACTCGTACTCGTAAATAACGCGATATTTCAAGTTTTCCATTTTGTAAACTAAGTGACGCAAAGAAAAACCAAAAGAGGAAAAAACAAATGAAATCCGGTTTTTGAAACACAAATTTCGTGAGTAAATAACTGTATAAATTTTAAATTGTAATTCTTAACCAAAGAGGACATAATACAGATCAAAGTGGCCAGTTCGACAAAACGCCAATTTCATATGTAAGGACCTAATATAATTACTGACTATAAGTACTTTCATGTCAAAACCACCTTACGTAGATATGAGTAGATATGTAGATTTAATAAAAGTTGTTTCTTGTTTCTTCAAAAGAACAGTCAGTGAAATGTGTGCTTAAATTGATAGACGTTTTATTTTGGCACTGAAAGTTTCTATTTCGTTAGTCATCTCGAATAGCGTATACTAAGAGTAACTGTTCAAAACGAACACGTTTAACTTTTAATTATCATAATAATTCTGTTTCGTTTTCTTAAATTTTCACGATACATACTTTAAATAAAACAGTTTTGCAGTTGCCGTGGTCACGATAGTCTATCGTGACCACGGCAACTGCAAAGATGCCGAAACGTCGAAATAATTTTAAAATTAACTAAAATATACGCGATAATATCCGGTAAAAAGTGTTTTATTTAAAATTCTGTTTCGTGTTATATGAGGCAATGTTTATTATATTTGGGTTTCGTCCTGACCTATTTTTCTACTTTCAGCAAATACAAAAAGCGCAAGTCGCTGGATGCAACACACGAATACAAGTCGCGAACAGCCGGCCTTGAATGACGTGCGCTCCTGGTGGAAAGAGCAGCTTGCTAGTTAAATAAAATAACTTAATTATTTGATAAATATTAATATCCACTTGTTACAAACTTAATCTAATCTATGATTTTAGGAAAGTCTAATAAGCACTTTTTGTACCTACAATAAGTACCTATTTTGCTGCCTACAATACAACGACCTTAAGTTTCGACAGTGTGGAGATGGTAATTTTAGTTACAATACATTAAACAGTCTGTTAAAAGTAAATTAGGTGAGTAGATCTTAGGTTGGTGTCTACAGGTTTAACGGCCGCACTCCAAAGACGTCAAATGTTTTATTTAAAATAACCTGACTTTAGGTTTTGCTAAGCGAATCTTTATGGATATTGTTTTAAATTTGTATTATAAATTTAAATTTGTTTAGCAAAATCTATGTTTAAGGGCGCGTTAATTAAGCAAAGTTTCTGAGTACGGCCGTGAGTATCGAATTTGTCTCGTGCCAAAACTATCAAAGGATATATTTTTGTTAATAATGTTGTTCAGTTAAATTATATTTTAAAGTCTTAGTGGTTATTCTACTTTAAAAAACAAACTCCTCGTTTAATTGTGAAGGTCTTGGTTGATTTGTGCCGATGAATTGTTAAAGTCTATAAGGGGTAGGAATAAACTTTGACAAAAAAATAAGATTTTTCCTTACATAAAATATTAAATTTACTGCCTAAAATACTAAATTTCCGGCTACTTTTGTTCGAATTAAAATGACAAAATGATCGAATGAAAGACTGAAATCTTCGATAGATAAACACGACTGCTTATTGCTGTAATACATTTTTACCAGCTCAAATAACCATCATCTGAAAACTATGCTTTGTAATTATTAGCTTTATTTGCCAACTATTAATTAATAAATTACCCTTCATATTTTATAGACTGTCGTAATACTTTAACTACAATGTTATAATATTATGCTGAGTGGTTATACAGAAACTTATGAAAAATACAAAAATGTACCTGTAAAAAAACAGTTTATCATACTTTAATCGGTGTCATACATAATTGAACTTATGAACTAAATAGGAAGGAATTTTCGTGAAAAGCTGGAAATGGTACTTAATTTGATCTTGGCGCTTCGCCGGGTGCTGCCTAACCTAACTCAATTGAACTTGTATTGTGTCCAGGCAGAACTCAAGCGGAGCGAGCGTCATTGAATGCATGTAGTTTAAAAAAATAATCAATTTCTGAAATGATGTTTTGGCGTAACGTAGCCGAACGCGATCGCGCGGATCGAACAGTTGAGGTATTTTCATTATAATGAATAACCACCAATAGTAATTCGTAAAAGTATGATTATTTTGACATAACCACTGTTGTCGGAAACTTATTAATCTTGTCGGAGGTTCAGTATTTTATTCGGAAGTGTAATTTTTCTATTCAAAGTTCAAATTTTTTTTAGGGGAAATGTAATTTGAACTTGCTTTTATTTGTTTGTTAAAATAGATTTAATTTTTTGGTATGTTTTGGGTTTTTTTGTCGGTAATTCATTATAACGCTGGTTAATTAGAATAATAGTCGGCCGCAGATCGCCGGGGATTAATTTGTTTGTCTATAAGTGATGAACTAGTCAAATTTTAACCCTACCGCAGTAAGAATGTTGGGAATGAATGGGTTTCATTTTACTGTAACAATATATATAAGTACTTACAAAGCAGTCATTAGTAAACAATGTATTGTATTATTTGTATATAATCTATGAAATCTTTAAATTATTATATATATTATGACGAAGATAAATTTATTAATTGAATATTTCCTGTTCCTGTAAATTTATTTGCAAGTGACCGCTAAATGTACGCATAGCATAAGTGTAATATGTGTATTTATTTATATATAATGTATTTATTTATTACTGATAAATGTTGTTTATATAAAAGGTTTAATTTATGAATCGTTTGATAGCAATTAAGTTTGTTAATTTTAATGTTTATTCATAGACTGTGTGTTGAAATGAAATATACGTTTTAGTTTCTACCACTTCAGTAATTTTTTTGCAGTGCCTTCCTTAATTGAAGTTATTCACGTAAGCAACTCAGTATTGAGTCAGGCGCACGGATGTAAAAGTTTACGGTCAAACAGAGTAGTAATAAATAAATTGCCGTAGGTCGCAGTTTCCATGAGAAATGCCTTCGTGGAATAATATACCTACCTATTTTACGCGGTGCTGTTTCCCTTCTTTGCAACAAAGTGAACACTCAGTTTGATACTTCCTAGCTAGACCTTGAGAGAAGAGAGACTTCTTTTGCCAACGTAATTTTTTAAAGTATGTAGTTCGCATAGAATCTACGTACATAGGAGCCTTAAGTGGGCATTTTTTTGACGATCATAGGTTGGATACCTGAGTTTATTTAAATATCTACCTTTTACAATACAACAGGTTTTTACAATACAAGTCTCATTTGATAGCTAAAAATGCAGGCAAAGAATTAACGTCGAAAATTTTACCAAGACTGTTTTAGAAAGTCAGCGTAGAATTAAAAGAAATGGGAAAAGAAAATGTGTATATTTAACAAAATAGCAATAGTTTTTGTTAGGTAAAAATTGAGGAACGTCATCTTCGCATATTCGCATTACACAACTGTAAAATATTATTTTCTGATTTAAGAATTTGCCTCGTCTGAGTAATGAATTGATTATGAATGCGGGTTTAACCCTTAAATGCATGATTACCGTTTTTTAGCCATAAAAAAATATGTTTAATGAAGGTGAAAAAATATATATTAATTTTAACATTTTTTTTTAAAATATTATGGATTTCGATACATTATGCATTAAGTGCACAAAATAATCGTTATATTATAAAGTTGGAGAGTTATGAAAATGGGTGAAACAATCTTTTGTTTTCTTACAACATAAGTAAATGTTGCACTTAGAACATTTAATTATACTTAATAACTTACAAGACGGCATCATACATCGACCACGTGTTTCTGTTCTAATGATGTTATGATCACTTAGGTCAAGTCTAACTTCGGGTGGCAAACTTTACCAAGGTTTCCCTTTTCTCATTTTGGGTGGTGGTTGATCTTCCCCTAATGTACAGGTGCTTGGGCGCCCTCTGGTGTTAACAGAAGTATATTTTCAAAGAGTTTCGGCCAACTCTGATCGACAGTCTGCAAGGGTCATGATTTCTTTGTGGGTGCCTTTTCTTTCTGATACTTTTTTATATAATACCCATGAAATTATTACAGTTAAGTCTAGAAGGTGGTAAAATATTCTAATATACCACTTTCTAGTCTTCATACGAATCCTATACCTTCCTAAAAACGAATCCATTAAGTCAACGCCAACCATGTGCATGCTATATTCCTTGACTAATTTGGGGCACGCAATAGGAATCCTCTTCTTTTCTTTTTTGTCGAATCGTTCGATATTTTCCTCAGGACAAGCTCCAACATATGTCGAAGCTAAAATTACCTGTTTGTCGTCCTTCCAACTTACAGTTGTAATATCAATACTATATGATACGATATGACCCTCTTGGAATTGAACTTTTCATAACGTCTTGTTTAGTTTGTAACTTGCAAGATTTTCCCAGTCGGTTTCTTTGTATGGTGCCTGGAGAATGTATACTTCTTTGGCTAATGTATAGATGCATAACAATTGTCAAAAGAGACAATATGATTTCTTAGCCTGGGTACAACACTCAGCAGATTCATAACTGTTTGTCCCACAACTCCCAAGTTATGTTCGTTCGACAATCCTTCATTAGCTTTTTTTTCAGAGTAGATTGTGGATCGATAAGCAAAACCGCCCAAACTGCATAAAACGAGCAATTTAAACCCCATTTGTGGGGTTTGTTGGGGAGGTACTGTTTGAGAAAATGTCCTATCTTGGTGACGCACATCTGCTCATCTATAGACAGTCGCTGCTCGATTGTCCCGCTGGAAAACTTCTCATTCAAATGGTTAATTATGGGACGTAGCTTATGAAGTCTGTCATGCTGCGCGTCGCCTACTGGTAGATGATCATCATTATTATTAAATTTGCGAAGGTCACCCACTGTTGACAATTCAGGTCTGCCAGATTGTTTCTGGACAGCGAAGCGAGTTGATTCCATGACAATGTTTTCCATAAACTGATTCGTGAAAAAATACGTAAAAAACTAGTAAGGACTTTACATTTCCATTATAGTTGAAGGAAACTCTTCAGACCCACTAAATTTGATATTAGTTCCATCAAATGCAAAAGACTGCTTTCTCCGTAATAAATTCCTAAAAGTTATAAGAGATTCCGTTGGCTGTACCTCCATTTGCTCCATTAGCTGTACCTCTAGCACCGGCTGTTCATCTTGAAACAATGGAGGGTCTGGAAATTCTTCGAAATTGACCTGCCCTCTTGGACCTACTTCACCCTCTTCTAAGACTTCTCGAGATGGGTAATAAGGAATGTCATCCCCATCTAACTCAAAATCGTCTTCCGAAATATCTCCATTCTCCAACTTCATCAACATATCTTCTATTTGCTGCGGTAAAAAGCAAAAAAAATGCGTTTCAGCCATACCCAAAAGCAAGTAGAATCAAAACCAAAACCGTTTTGAACAAACAATTTGAATGGCATTTTTTAGGAATCAAACGCATGTTGTATCGTTTTCGATACAAACATAAAATGTAATATTTATTGAAGTAAACTAATAAAAATCGTATATTTTCAAATATTTTGAAGTAAATGAAAGACTAACCATTCAGTTTTTGATTTTTATTTGGAACAATTCCAATCATTTAATTTTTCAAGTGAAATGAAGAACCTTATTTTGAACTAACGCGTACTTCATTGACGTTCTCAGCACAGATGATGAAATAACGTACAGAAAGGACATTGACACTTGTCATTGATATTTTTTATTGAAGGCAGTGAGGCAAAGAAATGTTTTTTACATTCATCCTAGTAGTACTTAAAACAAAAACTTATAAAAAACGATTAGAATGTGATGTATCGATATCGATACAGTATGCATTTAAGGGTTAAGAGTTTTGATATTTTTAAAACGCTCTACGCCACACTGTAGCTCTTATAAGACTACATGGATATATCAGCTGGAATGGAGCTCTAGTGATATCTAGTAATCTGAACCGAAAACTATTACTAGAGCCAGGTAGTCAGGGGTATTATTTTATTCTTTAAGAAAATTTGCGCGCCTCCACTCCAGTAGTTAAAAAATTCAAGACAATCCTGGTCAGTAAGTTGAAAGGGAACGTTAGGATCCAAATTGCTGCCGGGTTGTGAGTAAAAAAGGGACTCCAAGATATAAAAAACGATAACAACATTCAGTAACTTGTGATCACTAACGAAATAAAATCTAATAAAATGATTGTGAAAGTCTTAACCAGCCCCTATAACTCCAATCCTTTTACAGTATATATTCTAACAATGGCATACTGATCCTTAAATATTATGCTTCCTTTATTTTAAACCCTGTAGACGAGTTAAACTTAACAACTACAAATTAGGAAAATTATTAAAAAGTATAAATTACTGTAATTTTAGTAGTTTAATTTTATTGTACACAGTATCCCTAAAACAATAAAATGAATATAAAAAATTACAATTTAGAGTAGTTCACTTATGGTTTTGTTTTACAGTGAATCATTATAAAGACAGGAGTGAACTCTTGGTTAGCTTTGGTAATTAAGTTTAAAACAATTCGCTTATAAATCTTCTTAAGTCTGCCATTTAAATAAAAAAATGTAAAAAAATATCCTCATTATATTTAAAACCAATATTTAAATTTATCTAATGAAGTTAACTTACCTTTTGTAAGTCCTTTTCACAATAATTTTAGTTAAAATCAAGTTATTTCTGATGTGAGTAAAAATTATATAAACATTCATAGTAACATTCTAATCATTTAAACAGGGTGTTATGTGAAATACCTCGTTCTCGCCATGAATTCAAACTATTTTTTTAAACGTCTTAGGATTCCTAAACTAATTTGGTCGTTCACAAGCTGCCCTTATATGTATACTAGCTATGATACCCGGCTTCGCCTTGGAGTTGATATGAGATTACGTGGTAGTTGAAATAAAAAAATAAGCTATGACGTAAAATGTAAAAAAATTTATTAAAAACATTTTCTCATTATTTACACTACTTGTTTATAAACAACATTTTTCGTTTTATTGTCCGGGGTGTATATATAAAATATAAATTTTTCAAATTTCCTACACTTGAGCAAGCTACATATTATAGCTGACCGTGAGAGAAGCAGGATCCTTTGAGGTTGATGCCACAATATTTTAAAGTTTGCCCTTGCGCTTTATTAATTGTAAAACTAAACGCTAATTTAATTGGAAACTGCAATCTTTTAAATTGAAATGGCAATTTAGAAGAGATCAGTGGTATTCTAGGTATAAATACTGTGTGTCCTTTGTTCTTGCCAGAAATAAGTTCAGCTTCAATGACGTTATTCGATACCTTTTTTACGATCATCCTCGTTCCATTACATAATTTTTGGGAGTTGAAATTTCTGAGTAGTATGATTGGAGATCCAATTTTCAGACGAAGGCAGTGTAATGGCATTCGGTACTTGAAAAGAGTTTAAAAATTCAGTAGGAAAGTTAACACTTTCTTCAATGGATACCATCGTGTCGATCGATTGATATATTTTCTCTTCACCAGGTATTTTTTTTAGAATATTAATATTAATATCGTTAACAATATCATTTTTAGTGGCCAAAATTGCTCTTTGAAATAACCACTCTACGTTGGTATAGTTCTGAACAATATTTGTTCGTTTTCAGTAGTGGCTATGTTACGGAAATCACTATTGAGTTCAATGAGGCCGGTCGTTTGGTCAATAGGATCGTACCTTCGCCTATTTGTAAAAGTATTTTAGCAAAATGTGCTGTTGTTTCTTCTTTTGATAATTCAACTCTCATGTTTTTTGTTAATTGCAGTGTTTGTACTTGTGGCCAGAGATGTGACTTATTTAAGCATGCATTGATCTCGTCTGGTGGTGTTGGGAATAACTGGAAGTGTTTGTCAAAAATCTCCTGAGATTATGAGTAGAGCTCCTCCCATTATTTCAGAGTTTTTTCGCAATTCTTGTAATGTTCTGTCCATGGCTTCTAGTGATTTTTTATGGGCCATGGTGCATTCATCTCAGAAGATTATTTTAGCTTGTTTTAGAAGTTGACCCGTCCAGATGTTCCTGAGATTTTACATACCGGGAATTGTTGTTCGGCTATATTCAACGGTAGTTGTAAGGCAGAATGGGCAGTTCGTCCTCCTTCCATAAGTGTGGCTGCAATGCCGGATGATGCTAGTGCCAGTGCAATTTCCGTGCAATCACGTATTTCCGTCAGTATTAGATTTATTAGAAACGTTTTACCGGTGCCTCCTGGTGCGTCCAATTAAATAATTCCACCGGTGTTGTTATTTATCCGGTTCATAATAACGTTGTAAACTTTGTTTTTAATTGTCATTGAGGAGTGGTTTGTTGTGAACTATGTATTTAAGTAGTTCATTGGCGCTGTAGCTTTTTTCCTTTATAATTTCGTAGTTTAGCACACTGAAAGCATTTCTTTGTGGTACTGGCATTCCAAGTTCTACTAAGGCCTGGTTATTTATTGCTAAACATTTATCTTCTAAGCGAATGAGTGTTTCATTGAAGATGTCGTCATTGAATTCTATAGTCAGTTCTGGATTAGCTTGTCGGATTTGGTACAGTATATCATCACTCATACTCCTTTTGAAAGAGTCCCATAGCTGTTTTGGGTTTGATGGGTTACATGTTGTTAGAATTATGGTGAACAACTCTCGAATTTGTTCAGCTGAAGCTGTGAGTGTGACTTATTGTAGTGTTAATTCCCGTAGTCGTTTTCCAATAATCCTAAGCGTTGACATGCTTCTCTGTACGTCTGGCATAGGTAGCCGTCAAAAGTCCTGAGATCTGTGAAACTTATTGGTCCCCGTATTTTGTGTAACAACATCCGCAGATAGAAACATTCGGCATTGTTTGGATGTACAGTGTATACTCGACCTATTGCGTTAGTTTTCATGATTTCTGAATGACCCTCCTCTGGCATTCCTCGTTTTCGTCGTTGAAGATATTTTCCTTGTTTTGTCCCACGTATAATAAATAGGGACGTCGACATACAGTAATGTCTTTGCGAATGGATCCGATTGGCACAGATGGAAAAAAGCTGTTAATGTTGTGTTCTGAGGTAGTTCGCTTGCAATTTTTATAGCCGAGTCTTTTGTGAAGTAAACTCTCTGTCCATTCTCCAAATGTACTGCTAGATGTTGCACAGCTGGTTCGCGTTCGTGTATGGGAAAACTAAAAATCCTCCACGCTGCTTCCTTACTGTTGATGTATCTTCCCATTTGGTACATGAAGATCTCATCATTTCTGTTATTTTGTTCGCTAATTTGGACTATTTTACTGAATTGCAGTATTTCAACGTTTATGTGTGCTTGGAACATTTTGGAAAGTAGTGGGTTATATGGTACTACCCATTGATAATCTATTTCCAGTTCGTCTCTGCCTTGTATTCGTATTTTTGCTGTGAAGCTATCGTTTTCCGGTGATCGTCTTCTATATTTGGGATAGCCGTCATCTTCAGTTTTTGTATTATCCAAGTATGGTTTTGGATATTTTTTTGTACATTTTCCATGCATGGCGCTTTGAAGTTTAATGCTCCACATGGTCCGTAAATCATGTTTTTCACTACTCTGTTGTATAGTTCCGAATCTTTTTGTGGATTGGGAAATTCAGCTTGGATGATTTTGTCGATATCCGGGGGATAAATTTTATCGTGTAGCCATGTGAGTGAGGTAATCCTCGTTTTTAAATTGCCACTTGATTGTATACATCCAGCATCTAACGGTTCCAAAGATGTGGTATTTTGTGATGACTTCAATAAATCTTATTTGTTTTTGTCGAAAAACTCGAGCTATTATGTCGTGTCGATCCATGGAGGTTTGTCCGTATTCTAGTTGTTCTTTGATTTCTGGCCATGATGAGTTGCATGTAAATTTTATGAAGAGATCAGGTCGTCCATATTTTCTTACGTAGGTCATGGCATCTTGAGTATATTCGTGCATATGTCTTGAACTTCCTATGCATGATGAGGGTAAGATTACCATTGTTCCAATTCTTCTGTGCGTAGTTTCTTCTGATTCAGTCTTATGTAAAGCATCCGTTCTGCTTCTATTTTTGCGTACATATCTACCAGAAATTGTTGGAATAAACGGCGAGTGTTGAGAATGTGATAATGTAATGATAGTGTAATGTCTCTGATCATTAAGCGGTAAGCATAGAACTCCTTGGAAGTGACTTTTTTGTTTGTTTCTATGCCTGTTTCAGGATGAATTTGTTTTATATTGAAATGATATCCGTCCTCTCCGTGTAGAAATATTAACGGATATTGAAGAGCATCATATGAACGGTGTGTCTCTTCAATGTGTTGTAGTCCTTTTCTTCTTCGTTGTACAATTATGTCACGGCTTGTATTTTCATCGTCCACAATTACGATGGCGACTTCATCTATCTGAGGTACATTAAATCTACGTTCTTGTTCTCCACGTGGTATTTTTTCGGCTCGAATTACAATTTTATAGTCATCAGAAATCATGCGGTCTAGTGTTGTTTTGAATATGTAAATCAGTTGATTGTATTTGTGTAAGATTCTCTGTACATGTTGGATTATTTCGCGTCTCAATCCATTAAAATTTGTGCATCGTTGATCAATTTCTTGTTCTTCATTTCCGATGAAATATACTTGCAGAAATTTATAATCTTCGTTAGAAATTAGTAGTAACGATCCTATTTTGTGATAAATTTGCCCTTGAATTGAAAAATACATATTCAAATTTATCTCTATCAGTGTTAGTCGAAGTAACACCGAAAGAAGTCATTTGAAAGCAGGAGTTGTATGATCTTATATTTTGAAGAAAGTGTTTTGATTCTAGTGTTTCCCCGGTCATGTAATGTAGAAATTCCTGCGGAGGTGCTTCCAGTGGTGGTAACCGAATTTTTCCATTCATACAACAGAGACCTGGTGTTTCTTTACTGAATTTTTTCGCGTGGCAAAATTGACAAATGTTATTCATTTTTCCGATTACGACATATCTATGATTGTAATATTTTTTCTTCGGTTCGTAGTGGAATGCTTCCTTTGTTAGATTATCTTTTAAAATTCTCAATTCTTCAATACTTTCATTTTCTTTTCTTTCTTCGCTTTTTCTGCTTCTCAGGGTGCTCATTCGGGTTCGTTGATTTTGTAAACGTAATTTCATTTCTTCGATATTCTTTTTGTTTCCGCCGTTTCGCTGCAGAACTGGCAAGATCTCCTCCTCTTTAACGTCTAGGCATTGTATTCTGTAAAATATAAATTAAATAAACATTTTATAGACAAATATATTGTTACGTAAACGTGGGGTACATTGAGACAAAGAAAAAAATTTATTTAAGGGAATTACAATTAGAAAAAGAAAAATAGAACCATAAGAATTAATTAAACACACTATTAAAAATACTCACATTTGATATTTTACAATAAAGGCTCACAGACAACTTTTTTCTTCTTCGCTTCGAAATCGAGAATTGTTTAAACAAATTACTAAAAATACTCACACGTGATACTTCAAAATAAAGGCTCACAGATAACTTCTTTTCGCTTATTTCACTGTTTAAATCGAACTAACTCTGGCGGGCGACACCGGGCTCTTATATATTCAGAGAGCTAGGCTCTAGGATATTCGAGAAAGTTTGGGAATATTTTCTTTCTCACAACTTCTAGAATGCTCTCGACATTATCGTCCGCCGTAACAATAGGTTCTGCAGCTGTAGCATACGTAGTAAAGGCGCGAAATTTAAATTTTCATAATTAAACATTTTAAAATTTACTTAAATTTTACTTAAATTTTAAAATGTTTTCAGAACTAATTTAAATAACTAAAGTTATGTCGCTTTAACTCCAAAATATAAGTGAGCTACTACTGTATAAGTACACAAAATTTTATAACTTTATTATAGTAACAAATGTAATTTAAGACTTTATTGAAATCGGAATTTTAAATTTCGCGCCATTACTACACATGCTGCAATTGCTCGCAGCGCCTTTCAAAATGCACCCCAATTAATCTTTGTTAATCTAATTAATTGAAATTAATTGACTACATCTCGCCTCTCTTCTGTTTGATATTGTGAAACAACGGACTACCGTTGCAGAAAACAAAATTGGTTTTCATCAAAACACGAACGTAGCACCAGAGCTATCCGATGCAGGTTTTTTACTCCATTCACAGAACTGTAGCTTTTTGTGGAAAGTTTTCGGTACATAGCAAATGCTTCGATATCGTATGCAACCTCGCGTCTCTAGTCCAATAGTCAAGAACAAACCTTTTTTCAAACGTAAATTACGTAACTTTTAGCTTGTTATCCAGAATACGAGGGTCAAACTGAAAGTTCTTAGAACTGGCCACTTGTAAACAATATAATAAAAAATTATTTTAAATTTTGAAAATGGAACTCTTTGCCAACATTATTAGCGGTCAGGAAGCTTTGTGCCCGGTGGATACCTCATAATTTGACCGAGGGCCAAAAACTCTGTCGTGTTGATTGGTGCCGTGAAATGGTTGAAAAGATTTAACGGAGGTGACTTAAATGCTGTGTTCGAAATACTTACGGGTGACGAAAGCTGGATTTACTGTTATGATCCCGAAACCAAAAGACAGTCTGCTCAGTGGGTGTTTTCTTGAGGTCGAGGCGTGAAAAAAAAAAAAGATGGTGGCCTCGTTCTTCGGAAGGGCAGCTCATTTCGCGACAACTATTTTAGAGGATCGAAAAACAGTTTCTGCTGAGTGATACATTAACAATTGTTTGTCAGTTGTCTTTGAAAAAGTTCGGGAGAAACGACCTCGCCACGTATATCCTCCTTCACCACGACAACCCCTCGTCACACACCGCCAGTCGAACGCTCGACTATTTGGTGACCTTAAACGTGGAATTCTTCCGCCTTATACCTCCGATCTCGCATCTTGCGATTTTTATTAATTCCCGAAAATATAAGAAAAACTTCGAGGAAAACGTTTTATGGGCGCAGCGGAAGCTGTGGCTGCGTTTCAAAAGGCCGTCGAAGAGACCCCTAAGGACGAGTGGGCAAATTGCTTTTCTCAGTGGTTCCATCAGATGCAGCGATGTATGGTGAATGGACACTATTTTGAAAAGATTTAATAAAACTAATAACTAGTTAGTTTAATCAGTTTTGGATTTTCTAAGAACTTTCAGTTTACCCTCGTACCTGCCATGACCAGTGACACTAAAGTTTTCGTACCTTTGGTTATTTTCTTTTATATTTTATTCTTAGGTGTGTGAATTGATTTATGTTAATTGCAACAATGTGGAAATAAATCATGAAGTGAATAATTATATACTTACTTATTACTCTATTTTTCACATTGCTTTACCTTAGATCGATGGTGGTTCCGTAAGAAAATCAGCGTTATAGTCACGCTAAGACATCAAGCGGAGGTGGCTGCCATTTTCGCATGACAATCTTATTTTGAATAAGAAATAAAATTTTCGCTTTTTATTTAAATTACTAAGTTTAGTATGTTTTTTGATTAAGAAATGATTTTATTTTATATTTTTGTGATGACTTCTATATTGATTGTCATTTGAAATAAACTTTCTTTCTTTCTTCTTCTTGCAAAAGCAAAAAGAGATGTCAGAAATCTTGGCTGAGAGTTGCAGAAAGTTATACGCACTGATTTAAGTTGTACCTAACTCTGATACATCGCAAGTTTATCGAGAACAGCAAAGCGAAGGAAGGAATGAATGTGCTTTTACTGAGGATACGACGATAAAAAAAAATTCGTTTACTTTACCTCAAAGTGGTGTGGTAATAAGTATTTTTGTTAGAATCGTTTTACGCCCGTGATGTTCGTGGTAGCTTGCCAGCTGAGAAGTTGTGTGTGCCAGCTGAGAATGCCGCCTTGTGGCCCACTTTTTGCATAAAATTAGAACAAGACCGACTTATTGCAAATAAATTATTGCAAAAGCTTGCTTGAGGACATAAATTGACTCGCAAAAGGCGGCGGGCTCGTAACTGCGTTTTGGTACACTTTTGTCTAGATATGGTTGATTTTGCTTATTAAAGCGTAATTTTTTTTCTTTTTTTATAAATCATCTTAAGAATAGGGCTATCTTTGGCGCTTACCTTTAAAGCGAGTACCTTAGAATCTTAGAACAAATAGGACTACCGCTCCGACCGTGGCGGTTACGTTATCGCCCGCATAAATCGTCAGTTTTGTGAGTTTTTACCCGATTGTTTGAGGGATATTTTTTAGTGTATGAAGGTATGTATATTTCTTTGACACACTGTTTAGCCTAAACCGTTCGACGAATTTCAATATATTAGATTCATCTCAGTTGTGAGAATGACATAGGGTATTATAGTGTGTGACATTTTTTCCCAGAACTCTCATGGGAACAAGAATTTCAAGAGAAAATATTTTTAGCGGTCATGTTGTTTAATTTGTCAAGTTCCGCAGATTGTTTGATCACAGCAGGCACGAGCGCAAATGAGCCCGTGCGTTCTAGTCTATCTAAAGCTAAAAGCTCATTTGCACTGCGCGGCTAAAAATGCAGTGTTAGCGACCGCGGTTGTCGTCACCGTATATATTAAATTGGACGACGAAAAAGTATGTAGATACTACGAAATTTTTTCTTTGAAACAAAATATTGAAAGCACAGATTTTGGATTCACATAGGTAATAAAATATTGTACTAAAAATGTCTTTATTACAATATTTTATTACCTACTACTAATATACCGAATACCGATTGCGACTACACAAGAGATGTTACGGAGGTCCGATTCCGGTTTCGAAAGGTCGGAACTTCCGATTGGTTTTACAATTCCGGTTCTGGTTCCGAAACTTTTGAATCGGAGGTACCTATATCGGAGGTGGATATGCAACGACGGAGGCGGCGCGCGGCCGCAGTCAACGGAGAAAAACGTATTCATATCAGTGATGATCCCTTATTATGGTAGATATAAATAAATACTAAATTGAAACCCCTGGATTCGATTGCCTGTCATTATTTGTCGTGTCCACCAAGCTCATTTGCGAGCGAACAACTTTTTAGTGATGTTGGCTTAATCTATGACCCGTTAAGGAATAAACTGGAAGGAGATATAGTTGCGTTATCATTAAATATAATTTGATTCTTTTGGAGTCCCTGTTTGATTTAATTTACGGATTTGATTTGATTTTTAACTAATACCTACTGTTTAATATTTTAGATTTTTTTCTTTTAACACCTAGGTAGGTGTAACACACTGTATTGTTTTTTTTATCTGATATAAGTTGATTAAATATTGTTGTAATATTTTACTAAACTTGGGGTCCCACAATTCATGAAATCAAATAAAAAAAATTTTAGTCCTTTTAGAAGTCTTTTTAGATTTTTTTTCGCCTCAGGTTCCGATATAACGAATTTAAAAACTCCAACTCCGACTGCGGTTCCAATACCATCACTTCATATACCACACATGACAATGTAATGTACACATATGAGTCAAATTGTCTTTGATCAAAGATTTTTGACATTTGCTGTTAGATAGGATCATAGAAGTTGGTCTTGCCATATTGAATATTATATATTGAATTATACATTTATTTTCATCGTTACCTGATATAAAATCATTCATATTCTAAATTGTAAGGCAGTTAGTAATTGTAACGGTTTTATTGATGGATAAAAAGTAGGTAAAATCATATTATTGGTATTCGAAAATGATGGTTGGCAACACTACTGTATTAAAAAAAAGAAATAAAGTGCCGCCTGCTCGGCAGATACGAATCTGAGCCGTTTTCGTCTTTTTCTTGTTTTCCTCGTATTGTTCTTCTTTGTAAATATTAACATAAACTGCTGAAGTAATTTCATACATAACCAATTCGTGCTCCATTGCAACCGCATATGACAACAATAAGATCATAGAACTATGATAATGTTATCACAATAATACACATTTATCACTCTAGAGGTCATATAGATACCTATAAAGAAAAAATGGGACTCTCAAACTAAAAAAAAATTTTTTTGCTAGCTGCAAAGATTTAATCTCAAATATAATATTAATTTATAATTAAAAATTCACATACTTAGTAACAATAAACTAACGGTTAAACATTTCATTCAAAATCAAAACTAACCAATAGACATAATCATATAGAAAATCTTCGTCTACGAACCAAATTAATATTAAAGTAACTATTAGAAATAATTTATCATCATAACAATTACACACCAAAAGGATCATAAATAATGGCACATGCTTAGAGAAAACACGACGACTACAGCTAAAGCCACAACTAGACACACGTAGCGTCCTACGATAGGACAGTGGAACAACTTGGCCCGCAACTTGAGCGTGGACGCGAACATCAGCACTGTAATGAGGTCTTCTTGCGGCGTGTCTTGATGGAGGAAAGGACGGACTGACAGCTCGTGTCCGACTGATTGGACGCGTCGACATTCTTTAGTTAGTCGTGCAGCCTGTAACAAGGCGCATTTGTAATATAATTTTGTTTAATTTAATTAATGTTGTTTTTAAAAAAATTTAAGACCTTAATTACCAATACAGGTTATTGAGATTAATGATTTAATAAAGCGATGAAAATATTAAATGGAAACCAACTCAGAATAATTGATACTAGGTACTGGGTCCGGTGTAATGTAAAGGCCATTAGGGCCATGGATAAACTGTCCATTTTTTTTTTTTTTTTTTTTTTTTTTTTATTAATAATTAGCAGGCGTTTGTCTTCCATCTCACCTGATGGAAAGTGACGATGAAGACGAGGATCGTACACGCCTGTCTAAGAGGTACCTATTCACTCTACACTTGAAAGCTCCAGGGTTATATTTGTCTGGAAAAACAGACGCAGGCAAATCGTTCCACTCTTTGGCAACACGAACCAAAAATGAGCTATCGAACTGTTTAGTTCGGCTCATCGGCACGCTAACCACAAACGGGTGAAACTTCTGTCTGCGCCTGGTTGACCGGTGGAGAAAGGGGGAAGGTTCGATCAACTGAAAAAGAGCATTCGAAAAAAAGGAAGTTTTTGCAACCTAATACGCATAAAAACTTATTGTTGTATGTGGCGTCCCCAGACGCGAGTTACACAGAATCACTTTATCTGCCCAGTAAACATGCGTGATAAAAGTAAGATCATGGGATGATTAAATATTACTGTATTTCACACGTTTATATCTAGTATACAGGGTGGTATTTTGAGAAGGGCGGTGATGGTCAAGTCCGAAACCACGAGAGTTAGGGAAAAGTCGTGAAAGGTGTCATGCCCTCGATTTATAAGAAAACAATAATAATAATATATTAATTATTATGTAATAATATATTAAATAAAAAAACAATAATAATTTGCAAAGATTGGTCTTTATCCAGAATCCATTGGTTCAATGACACAGGATGTAATTTTTTTTTGAAAATTCATTCGGGTCCATTTCCGTCAAAAGTAAAACATTTTTGAAAAAAAATAAATATGCAGTTAATGCTTTCTTATAAATCGAGGGCATGACTCCTTTCCTGACTTTTCCCTAACTCTCGTAGTTTTGGACTTGGTCATCACCGCTCTACTCAAAATAACACCCTGTATAAGCTCAGTATTTTAACAAATAAATTGTCACTCAACATGTAATCGTGTCTTAATTTACAAGCCCTTTCCTGGTCGTAATAACTGGTGACCCGACGCTAGTCACGCATCTCTCGCGCCGCCCAGAAACAAGGAGACGACTAAATAAATAAATATAAATAAATAAATAAATATAATAACAAATTTATTGAAGCATGAAATACGCGAAGTCCGTGACATATCGTTAAACCTCCAGAAGGGAATAACTCACGGACGAATTCTGCAAGTAATTAAGTTAACGAGGTCACTAGCGTTACAAACCAGCTGACACCGATGAAAATTGAAATCGCTGCACTACGCGACGAAAACGAAAAGTATCGACGCAGTAAATTCCGTTCAAGATCAAAGTGAAGAAGTGCATCAAGGTCTGTGTCAATATCATAGATGATTCAAAGAAAAGGCATATAAATGGCAACCACCATGTGCCTGGGAAAAACAGATCAAGCAACGGAAGTATCAGGGAAACTACAAATTAGCACAAACCAGGGCGGAACTTTGTGCTATGACTGCCTTATCTTAGCCGACCGACAAAGTGGCAAGAGGTTTTTAGTCGACACCGGGGCAAATATATCAGTGTTGTGAAGAAACTCAATCAAGCACAAGCATGTTACAAGTCATAGAGTACACGCCCCGAACGGTAGCCTCATTAGAACTTACGGCAAAATATCGAAAACCTTAATATAGGACTAAGTCGCCAATTTAGATGGAATTTTGTTATTGCTGACGTCAACACGTCCATACTTGGCGCTAATTTTTACAGTACCACAAATTACTCGTCGATTTAGACGGAAGAAAGCTTACTGAGAAAGTTATAACAATTATCAGAGCAAATCAACCTAGCGTTGAAACTATTTCACAAGAAATTAGCATAACAGAATTACTGGCAAAATACGAAGATATAACTGAGGCAGCTACCAATATACCCAACTCCAAGTGTCAAATGCAACATCATATCGAAACAAAAGGAGCGCCCATATAAGCGTGCGCAAGGCCGTTACCGCCAGAAAAATATAAGATCGCAAAAGATAAACACCTACAACACCTGGAAATAATTTTAAAACACCTGCATGAGCATGGAATCACAATTAGAAAAATGCGAATTTCTCAAGACCTGACTCGATTTCTTAGGTTATCATATAACGAGCCAAGGAATCACTACAACTGATGAGAAAGCAATCGTATATTTCCATTGAGCGTGTTAAACTAGCATTTTATGCAGATATTGACGATAGTTCAAATAATTTTAAAGCACGCAGCGAGAGAAAATATGACTTATCAAGATCACGTAGGCTACGTAAGAAGCTAGTTAGATTTGCTTGCGCTAGCATAATATGGCCTTAATTGTTATTTAGTATTTAATTTTAGAGTAAGAATGTTAAATTGTCATTTTTGTGTTTACAATATTTTTTTAAGGGGGGGGAGTATCTGTGGCGTCCCCAGACGTGACTTACAGAGGATCAGTTTATCTGTCCAAGTAAACATGCGTGATAAAAGTAGGATCATGAGATGATTAAATATTACTGTATTTCACACGTTTATATCTAGTATATAAGTTCAGTATTTAACAAATAAATTGTCACTCAACGTTTAATCGTGTCTAAATTAACAAGCCTTTCCCTGGTTGTAATATTGTATATGAAGTCAAATGAGACAAACAATAAAAACTAGCCTTGTATGAATAACTTAAAATACTTCAAAATATTTTTGCTAACAAACAAATTAAAATATTATTGAAATAAAAAAATTATTTTAGCTTTTATTATATTTTAGATCAGTTTTGGCAGGTACGGCTGGCGAAATAATCAACAAGTGTTTCTCTTGTTAAAGTGTCAACTAACCAGCACAAACGGCACATTGGACGCCGAGACACATATCAACTGAGTCAGCACGCAGATGCCAAATTTGGCCTAGTTGATCCATGTCCAGAAGTGTCATGAGCCCTGATACGGACTACTCATTGACAAGTTTATCTATTTCTACATTCCATACTAAACTGCACAGACGGCCCACACATGTCAGGCTCGATCACGGTGTCCACTAGCTCAAGGTTCAAAAGCCACATGACTGATAAGAAAGCCTGATACGGTCGACTGATTGGCTTCCCTTCTTCTACAGTCTGAACTAACCTGCACAAAAGGCACCATAGACGCGGAGATCCAAATCAACTGCGTCAGCACGCAGATGCCGGGTATAGGCTCCGTCTCGGTGTCCACTCGATCCAGGTTAAGAAGCCACATGACCCCTGATGCAGACCATGACACGTTGACGATCGTGAACAAGCACACAGCTGGGGCGAGGTCCTCGTTTAAGTATTTTAGCAGTTTACGGAATTCTCCGATTTCCTGTGGAATTAAAATAACAATACAATAGTTTCATTCTTTGGTACGAAAAGTTCAAACAAAGCGATATATTAAAACTTCTCTTAAAATTCCGACTATTATGAAGGATTTACGGAAAACATCACAGTTACCTTAGTTATATATGTATAATGCATGTGCTCGAGCTTGTTTGTTTCTAAGCAACGCTTTCATGTATACATTAAGGTACCATCACTATCACCAGGCTTTATGCGATCAAGTCACAGGCAAAAGCTATTAAGAAACTATTAATGTATGCACAGCTACAATAACTGATGATTGTAAATGGTATACCTGTAGATCCTTATGTCAATTAATCGTCTGATTGGAACAAAGGCGGTTTCTTGAAGGTTGGCTACAATATAATATGTACCAAAAATTATGCTATAGCTTGTATATGATAGCTGTAACGGAACCTGGCCTACTAACCGCATCTCGTTGAACGTATCACTCTCGGAGTGCACTGAATCACCTACGGAATCCTTCAAGCTGTAATCCTCATATTTGAAATCTAAATGAAAACGAATTTTGACAATGCTAAATAATAGTGATAAATAGTCATACATGTAAAAAAAATAGTCGTATTAAAGTTTCGGCGTTGTAGCTATAGGTTGATGAGGATTATGGCTTGAAAGTCAAGCTGTAATTCTCACCTCTCGTTCAAGCAAACGGTAAGGTCTATCGACTTGGTTTAGGTTACAAAAAATAGTCATGAAATAGTGATAACGACATGCCAAATCTCAGAAATAGTCGATGAAAGATTCCAGAGATATAAAGATGAAGATTATGGCTTGAACATTTGAAAACTATAAATTTCTCCGGAACGCCTACTACTTTGAGTTTAAAGTTTTGAGTTTAAAAAATAGTGATGAAATAGTCGTACGAAACCAAAATAATTTTGAGCTGAGTTCATTTGAAAATTAAGACTTTTTATTTTCCTTACATTTCTATGGATGTACAGTCGCGTACAAAGTCATTATTTCTCTTTGCTTAGTAAAAAAATTGCGCTCTTTTTGTTTGTTACTCATTACTGTAAATTCTTTGTAGACAGGGCTCTGAAATCGGTTTTAATAGGTTCCTGGTAATAGAACTTACTAATAAGTTACAAACCGAAAATGAAAAGGAGATTTGTTGTAGGTACGCGACAATGAATTTCAATTGTAATAAATATGGATACAAATTATAAACGTTTGCTTCTTTGTTTAAGTATTTTGTATTACCTACTACATTTTTGACGTTCATGCTTGGCGTTCAACGCCGAAACTATAATACGACTATTTTTTTTTACATGTATGACTATTTATCACTATTTCATGACTATTTGTAAGCATTGTCAAAATTTTCTTTCATTCAGATTTCAAATATGAGGATTACAGCTTGAAGGACACCACCCACGGGATGCTACAGCACTACTGGCAATAATTACCCGCATCCAGTTGAGCGGCGAAGTGGCACGATTCACGAGTCTCTCCCGCAGGAACACTAGGTGCGCCTGGAGCAGCTGTGCCTGCAGGCAGTAGCTGGTGATGATAGTGGCTTGCACCATGTCGTGTGTCAACGTGCACAGGATCAAGAACACTTTTAAGACCACGCGGTTCTGTTCGCTACTGTAAGATGAGTTGCTTGTTAGTTTTTAGTAGTTAGTTAGTTATTGTTGAAAGTGTACAAGGAGTGCATCTTGCTTTGATTGTTTCCTGTCCTTGTACCTATCCAAAAAACGAATCTAAATATCTGTCACCGTATTCGTACACAAATGAGCGAGCCTATGCATTATTTGGTAGGGTAGACCGGGGATCACATTACCATTTTTAAAACAACTGACGATTACAAAAGTTTTGCTGACGAATTCGGTTTTTATTTTTGATATTATAAAGCCTTTGTCTCTTACTCACCCAAGGAGTCATCTAAATTTCTTATAGATTTTACAAAACTTGGTAAAAAACCCCTTTTAAGGGATTAATTGTACCAGAACTACAAAGGGTAATAAAGGCCAAATTAAGTTATTTAATCACATTTTCTCAGTCATTTATTTAAAGTCTTATCAGCTTATAATCAGCCTTCATAACTAACAACAAGGAAATCGAGAGATCAGTCTTTTAAATCAACAGAAATGCTAATTAATAATAAAAACATAAATATTCTACCCTTGTAACACAAATAAAATTAGTTTTCTTTGATATATAATCAACTTTGGCTAAGACTTGCCCCAATCGTATTTTTTAGCTTCATAACAATCACAAAATATAAAGAATCAAATAACATATATTTGTATGGAGGTACAACTGATCCCTGGTTCAAATGACCCCTCCGGAAAATTTATTATAAACAATTTATTGGTCAGATTCGCTATTGTGACAAATATAATTAGACTCCTGAGGAGTACATACTTCATGAGCCCAAAACCCACATTTCACTAGGGCGGCTGGAACTAAATGGTTCCATACATAAAACGCAAAACCATTCTTCTTCTCTTTCTCCTTCACTGCTTTCAGAATTATTTCTTGTTGCTGTTTTCTACAGTTACACATTTTTACGGGGTTATTTGTACCACGGGGTCAATTGTAACGGTACCATTGTCCCAGGCGATGTCGGTACTATTTCCCCAAACTACCTTATTTGGAGAAAACATACAAAAGTCATCTCATTATTATCTAATATTTTTAACACTTATCGATAATTTAAAGTTCGATATCCATTTAAACTACCAATAACAATTACCTGTAGCAAAAGCTTTTATATTACCTATGTATTATAGCCATTAAAATATTACGAAAAAAATCACCACAGCTTGCCGAAAATCAAAAATTTTCCGGTGACACGCCTTATTCAAAGCGCGCACGCCGGCGACTGAGGGGCACATCGGGACTCATATAGCGCGTCTCCTGGCACACTCATACGTGCAAAGTTTAGCTCGGTTGTTAAAATATTGATGTTGGTACTATTAACCCGTGCTACTACTGTACCCGGTCTACCTTACCTAATACTTCAAGTTCACGATAGTAGCCTATCACAAATTGACAAAATTACTTTTTCCCACCCGGCGGAAAACCTGTACCTCATAAAATGCCTGGAAACTCTTCGATCTTTTGAATAACGAAAAGTTAAAGTACAACCCGAAAAACATATTTTACTTACCTACCTATATTTGGTAATAATGGAAAAAATCGATTTATAAACACGGATTTTTTATTATTTCGTCTTCGCGAGTCAATAATCGACAACTAGTTATCTTATCATTTGTATGATCATTCAATTTGTCACATCTTACCTATCTTCCATCCACTTAAACATGACAGGGCCTCTGGCCATCATCAAACTGACGGAGCAAAGAGACAGGCACATCCATAGAATACTAAGGACGATGAAAATCCATAACATTCGTAACAATCTTTTCGGTTGGACCGTTGGCATTCCTTGAGGAGCATACGAAGAGAGCAGAAAAACCTGCAATGGTTAGACAAATATTATGAAACATGATTTTAGTCGTCTTCTGTCTCTAGTCTGCTATTATACATTTTCTTTCAAATCAGCAGTAGGTACGAACCTACTTTATCTAAGGTTTATATAATCCATCGATCTGCGGCTTTCATTATGTTACGACTTACTGGCGGATTTATAATTCTTTTTATAAAAATATTAGCTTGCAATAACAATGGTGTTTAAAAATATCTCTGAGGCATATTTAGTCCTTGAAAATCCTAATAGGTATTATATCCAAAAACTGATTACTTTAACAACCCACAATTATAAACAAGCAGTTTATTTGAAATCCATGGGAATATTTTGAGAGAATTGATAAAATTGGTTTCGACATTTCAGTTTTTCGATCACAAATAAACAAAAGAAAATTATTATGATTTTACTCTTTAAAATACTAGTTGACATGTGAAAATTTGAATGTTTGTTACTAAATAACGGTAATACGGTTGAACTTATTTGGATGAAATTAAGTAATTAGGACACATTGGTAAACTTTTATCCGTAAGTTTTTGTCGGCGGCAGGAAAGTACGCAAACTGCCAGGTGATTTTGAAATTAGATGGCTACATTCTTATAAGAAGGCTGACATTGAGATTTAGATAGATACACAGACAAACTATATCAGGAATAAAGTATAGGCTAACTTTCCCACATTAGTTCTAGTTTAGTTTATTAAACTGTAACTTACTCTCTCCATCAGATTCTGTAGTTGTTCATTGTCCGATATTCTAAACAAATAAAGGGCATACATAAACCCGCAAAAATGCAACACACTCGGCCCTATGTACGTTAAAGTCGTGTTCCCGTAACAAACTTCTTTATAATTTTCATATTCAAAATTCGATCTCAACGCCAATGGCACTAGCTTGTAGCAGAAACCCCGATCTCTCCTGAAAATTCAAAAATGTTCATAAACATACATATGTGAACATTCCAAACCAAAAAACGACTAAATGTATTTACTCACACACTACTAGGTACTAATACATGTCTTAGTAAGCAAAACTACAAAACTTAAGTAGGTTCTATTCAATTTATTTTTCATAAATAAAAAAAAACCTACCGAAAACAAGCCATATACTGCAGGACATATCCAAAGAGCATGAACACAGCAATCTGCGCAGAATGGAAGTGCGACAAGCAGATCGTGAACTTGGATGCATTTGACACGTCGCCCACTGGTCGTAGGCCCATCACTGTCAGCAATTTCAGATACGGTAGTAATATCTGAAAATTAATGTTAATATTTGCCTACTTATGCTAATAATTCATTATACCTACCATCAGGTAAGTACACATAGCAACAGAATCATGTTGACCATCTTCTAATGTCGCACGCACACGCGCGTTCATCGATACTCACACCACGAAATATCTAAACCACCTGAGCACTATAGCAATCTGCTTACGCACACAAGCACACAGTGTAAATCCCTCACTTATTATCGGTTAAACTGGTTCTAACTACTCTCATGCGCGGTTTACATGTATTAAGTAGTTAAGTTGGTAACTAAATTTTAAGTTACTGCATGTCACTTGTGTGTCCAAACGGATTAAGTAGTTAAGTTCGTAAGTTCAATGAAGATGAGCAGTGATGAATTTCAAGGAATTCGTCAATTCTGTACTTAGATATGTGGTAAATGTGATTTTGGACAAATTCAGAGAAGGATTTTATTCGGAATTTAAAATCTTTACAAGAATATGTTTTTGTCTAAATGTTTATTCTACAAGCATATCTATTTTATAAGTTCTTCAACAAATTTTAAGTCAAAACTAAACTCCACTCCGACATTTAAAAAAAAAAGAGTAAATGCGAAATAAATAGGAGCTCTTGCCACCAGCTTTGTCAACTTATGCACTTAACTAAAAAATCACGTCCAAACGTGTTAAGTGAGAAGCCCCGCCCACCCACTTATACGAAAAATAGAACAAATCCTAATCTACTTAATCACTTGCGTACTAAATTTTAAGTTACCACTTGTCACTTAGCTGACTGTTTACACGCAATTTTTAACTTAAAATTTAGTTACCAACTTAACCACTTAACGCGTGTAAACCGGCTATCAACGACGACGTGCGCATCTAATATTATATAGTCGTGTTGCCGGATTGTTTGCTGTTTTGCATTCGTTCGTAACACTTATTATAGTCCTATTATATTTCTGTGCTCAAGTGAAGCCGAAAATGAATTATCATTTAACAACGCTGCAGAGAGCTGAAATCGTTGTTTTGTTTAATCAAAATGTTTCCATTAGGAAAATTGCACGTCGATTGATGATATCTGTAAGTAAATTTACGCTAAGTATTATCCTGTGACTAGGATTGAACAAAAAATTTTATTTCTAAGTTGATAATTTTATTTGCAGAGAAAGACGGTGCAACTATGTGTTCGTCGTTATGAGGAATCTGCGGATATAGAACCTTGTAGGCCTGGACGGAATCCTATAACCTATACTGACGCATCGGAGAGACACCGCGATATTGTGGCCAGAGAATTTAGAGGAATTAGTTTTTTCAACTTGGGAGATGATGAGAGGATCTGACTTGTGCAGGAATCTAGTTGACAGTATCAGATCTCGGTTGTAGCAGGTCATAGATACCGAAGGCGTACAAATTAGTTTATAATAAAAAAAGTTTCTAAATAGTTGTGTTTTAAAAAGAAGGTAATCCATGAGTGAATGGTGTTATTGTCATTTAGCTTAGAAACAAATAATATTTATAGTATCTGGCTAATTACATGTTGATTCATGTCTACAATTGATTTACTACTTCAATGATATAATAAGGTCATACGCCAAGTGACAAATTATAATGAAAACTGTCATTCAAATCTTTCAATTAACAACTAAATAACTAAACTATAATTGTTTTTTAAATGTTCTCAGCGTCTAGTCGCCTAGTCCAAATAAGTAATGTTATATTTTTATTTGTTTTCTAGTCAGAAGCAACATGTTGTAATATGCACAAAATAAATAATTATCAGAAAAAGTTTGTGTTGTTTTTACTTATAGTTGCTAGCTACACCTTACTATATGATTTTATAATACTAAAATTAATTTATTGATCAAC
The DNA here is from genome assembly GCA_923062675.1 of Marasmarcha lunaedactyla. Lineage (NCBI taxonomy): Eukaryota > Metazoa > Arthropoda > Insecta > Lepidoptera > Pterophoridae > Marasmarcha > Marasmarcha lunaedactyla. Next base: position 17,248,965 of record OV281346.1, on the reverse strand, counting down.
TGGAATATAAAAATTAAATTATAAAATATTTCTTTAGTTTAATGAACATTAGGTTTATTAATGAATATATCTTTAATTATTTTGAAAGAAAAAAAAAGATTATTAAAGTTATATATAAATATTACTACTTACAATTTTATAAAAAATATAATAAAAAAAGATATATTATAGAAGTAGAAGATCAACTACCTGATTAATCTAATTTTCCCGTATTAAATTTATTAATTCTTTATTAATAAATATTCTTCGACTATCTATAAAAATTGAAAAAAATAGAAAACGGGCACAACTTCCGAGATTCGAACTCAAAAATAGAAAAAATAAAAAAGGTCACGCCTTCCGAGATTCGAACTCAGGCCGCCTGAAGCAAGGGTAGCGTGCAAGTGAATCTGCACATTATATGGCTTAGTGACGTTCGTCTTCATAGGCAATGTTGAAATTAACGATCTATATTCCCATATAGTAGCATTATTTTTTGTTCTGAACAGATTCGATCACCGATAGTTAGCATTTATTTTTCAAACAACATAGTCGTTCTAAACCGGTTGTGTTAATTGTTCGAGTCTTTAGTAGTGTGAGTTCGGATGAGCGCGCGGTGCGTGCTCGCTGTAACCGAAACACAACCACATAACCATGATTAATATGGTGGTCAAAATAGGAAGGACTGTAGTACTGCCCCAGACGAGATCTTAACAAAGAAACTCTACTACCGCTAAACCTACGAACGTGCGTCCCCCTAAGTAGTTGTATTACACTTTTCATGGCTAAGAACACTCTCGTTCAAAAAAACCGTGTCTAAAAGTCGGTCAATTAATAGGTCTTTACCTATGAAACTGCCGTTTTGCCGTACTGTCCATTTCAAATGAAAATATTTTTTTTTTTTTTTGACTAATAATTCTAATTTCTAGTTAATTTTATTTGACAAAAACATGGAATTCTTTTTCTAAAATCGTCATTTGTTTAATATTTAGTGTTTTGTTTTCAACGCATTCGAACATTTTTCGTCATCATGGATAAGTTAAAAATTCGAGTAATTGTGGAGTATGAGTACCGTCGTGGCTGCAAAGCGGCACAAGCGGCACGCAACATCAACGACGTTTACGGAGCGAACACTACAAACGAACGCACCACCCGTTACTGGTTTACCCGCTTCCGTTCTGGAAATTTTGACCTGAAAAATGAACCCCGTGGTCGTCCGAAAACTTTGGTCGACAATGACGAATTAAAGGCAATTGTGGAAGCTGATGAAACTCAATCCACGGCTGAATTAGCAGCAGCTTTCGACGTTAGCATCAAAACAATATTGGTCCATTTGCGTCAAATTGGCAAGGTAAAAAAGCTTGACAAATGGGTACCCCACGAACTCAATGACCGCCAGCGCGAAGTACGCGTGGAGACGTGCCTTGCACTGCTCAGCAGGCATACAAATGAAGGAATTCTGAACCGCATTGTTACTTGTGACGAGAAATTGATCCTGTTTGACAATCGTAAGCGCTCAGCAAGTTGGTTGGACCCTGGTTCAGCACCCAAACAATGCCCTAAACGAAAACTTACCCCTAGAAAAGTGATGGTCACTGTTTGGTGGTCTAACGCGGGTGTAATTCATCACAGCTTCTTGCCAAACGGGACAAGCATTACTGCAGATGTGTACTGTGAAGAACTGAACACAATGATGGAGAAGCTCGCAAGTCTCCAACCAGCTTTGGTCAATCGTTCGGCTCCACTGCTCCTGCACGACAACGCGCGACCTCATACTGCACAGCAGACGGTCTCCAAGCTACAAGAGTTGGGGTTGGAAGTTCTCCGTCATCCGCCGTACTCACCAGACCTTGCGCCTACAGACTTCTACTTTTTCCAGAATTTGGATAACTTCTTGGCGGGAAAAAAATTCAATACCCGAGAGGCAGTACAAAATGCCTTTGAAGAATTTGTTGCCTACCGTCCAGCTGATTTCTTCAAGAAAGGCATCAATAAGCTACCAATGCGTTGGCAAAGATGCATTGATTGCATGGGTGATTATTTTGATTAATAGAAATAAAAAATATATAAAAAATTACGCTTCATTTATTTCGTGAAAAACGGCAATTTCATAGGTAATGACCTAATATTGTGGCCAAAACACAGGCAAACAGATACCTCATACAGACACGTTAAACTTATAATACCTTTCTTTTTGCTTTGGGTTTTAAAGTTCAATTTGAAGCTTTTATTCTAACTAGTAGTGTGTAAGTGTAGATAAATCAGGCATTAGAAGTGGTCTTGAAGTACGTAAATGTAGGTAGGGTTCGGTAACTATACCATGGGTACACTCTTGGCTATGAGTCACGTGGAGTCAGACTTCTCTGGCGTGACAACCAACTCAACAGATGAAATATATACGTATTTATATCAGTGCATGTTGCTACAGTGAGTCTACTCTTAATCTAAAAAACAAACCTTTAAACACATTTGTAAACATTTTATTTATTACTTACTTATATTACTTACTCTTGTATGCGTAAATATTAAATGAAAGTACCTATTTATTACGGATCGTTTCGTACGACGCGACGGTTGAACTCGCTTAACAGTTTAAAGATGAGAGTTATCAGATTTAGCGCACAGAAAATATACTACAATATGTGCTTGATTAAATATTATATATATGCATAATAATATCTCTAATCTTACCTTAGATTTACAATAATGTAAAATTGCTGAAGTACTCATGTATTCAGTATCAGGGGACTCTGTAATTTCGCCAATCTGAAATAAAAAAAATTACACTAAATAAGTCTTCTAGCAAGGAAGTTTTCCGTCGAATCATTACTTCTACTTTGGTTAAATTGCCGTCAGCAATCGGATAGCCTTGGTATAATGGTATTAGGGGATCATCTTAAAATATTGCTAAATACAAGTACAATGAATTTTAATGTATTACGTGTCATAAAAAATGCCTTATGGCTGTGATTGCTTTGGTGTATAATTAGTAGGTATTCACGAGAAGGGTCGAATCGACAATTTATTTATCTAGACTTTATTGTTAATTCCTTACTTTAATTCAGTCAAAAACATATTCGGGTTTCTGATCACAAACTGTTTTTCTTTAACGGTATAAACACAATCAAATATATATTATTATGTTGGTACCATAACCTATTAAATTGTGACAAAGATAGGTCGAATCTTTGTTTAATCTTGATCTGAACACAAGACAATTTAAAAGTTAGTTTTTCATAGGATTGTTAGTTTCTATGAATCAGTTTTCAAAAAAAGTACATTTTATACACATTAGTTAAAATATACATATTTTAATTTGTGCCTGTTGCTTGTGCTTAATGTTGAATAAAAATAGAATAGGTACACAATTTTTTATATTATGAGCTTGATAAAAATAAAGCTGTAAATAATAAATAAATATTAAATGTAGTTTAAATGCGTGTGTAGGATACAAATTGTATTAACCTCTATCAGCTAACTCGTTAGAATTATTTTCCCACTGATAAAAATAATACATGAATGTAATGTCGGAATAAATTACATTTACATTTACACAATCACATTTAAAGATAATAATGTAAAAACTCACATCAACGCTGTTGGCATCGAGGCTGGACCGCGCGGACCGCTCCATCGCCGCCTCCGCCAGTTTCTCGTTGCACAGCACATGACTCTCCAATAGATCACTCGCTACACAGTCATTTAAAAAATTCACATTATCCATTTTATTGCCCATATCTACTTATTAATTACTATTCTGCACATAATATAAATCAATTATTTGATTTATCTAACCGCCTCGCCATTTGTAAACACAAACAAGGTTTTCTTTAAAATGTCGAGGGTAGATAAAATATATTGCTCACCGCTGCCGCAGGATTCACTGTAATTCTGCATTGTTTTTCGATGCAGGTAACGCTTGCGCGACCGCCTGTTTTAGTGAACGAACAATTAGTCTCGATTTTAACGGGAGCAGATTTATTAAAATATTAATATAATTGACATTACTGCAATTACGGCAGACACATAATATTTTACACGTTTTAATTCGTTGATAATACAGTTCATTGCTGTGAATCAGAAGGGTAAACAACCAGCTAGTGACGACTGCGCTGCTTGATAACAATCCAGTTGGAGTTGCTTTATGAATTTAAAAAAAATATATTCTAAGTACTCACACAGATGCACTTATAAGCTACAGTAAATATATCGAATATTTTTACTTAAGTGGCCTAAATATGAACAACAAAGAATGAAATAAATAGCAAATCTTTGTCATAAGAACTGAACTTTGATAGCCTATAGAAAATAAAAAGATAAGAAAGAAAGTAAATATCTATTCATTCTTTGTCTTGCAATTTAAAGGACAATAACGTAAAACAACACAAATAAACGATAAATAATTTTATTTCATAATTTACAGTATCACATTTTCTTTTTTGCTAGAAATCCTGTTTTTCTGACGAACTGTTTTCTTTCTTGGTAGTGTTTTTGCATTTTCCTTTTCTTGTCGAATTCTGTCTTTTTGCCTCTCATAGTGAATTTCATTTCTCTGTTGCCGCCGGTGCCTGTAACCACGGTAGAGAAGGATTCCTTTGCCAGGCGGTCGCCAAGGCTGGCCTTGTTCACATGTGTTATGCTCTTGATGTTATTACTCTGTGGTGGCTTCGCGAATTCATAAACTCGCTCACGAACAATTGGTTCCTGCTCCTGTTCTTCTTGCTTCCTGTTACGAATAATTTTATGTTGTTTCTTCACTTCTTTCACCCAAGAGCGCTCTTCATCTGAACTCTCGTCACTCGCTACATATAACTCCATATCTGAATCTTTATCTTCAGCTTTTTCCAGTTCCTAAAATTAAATAAAACGATAGAGCATTAAGCGTACCTACTTATGAGAAGCACTTAAGCATTCTAATAACAAGTGAATAAAAACTTTGTCCAGTGTTGATAGTATAAGTAGTATTACCTCAATTTCTTCTTCTTCTTGTGGTTTTTTGATTTTAGATTTTTTATCAAGTCGTGATAAGACTGGGTTAAGTAGTCGGTACTCTTCTGCACCCTTATCAACCTCGAAATCTGGATCCTCAAACAATGCCTGCAAAATATGATTCAATGAATTTCTGTACTTATCAATGAAATGAGATTATTTAATGTTAAATTTACGATTAACTTAAATTACCTTAAATCTGTCATCTTTAAGAAGATTCGTTGTGTTCTTTTTCTTTCGCCCATTATTATCAATAAGGCGTGAGGCAAGGTCCCTGTTAACTTTTGGCAAATTGTCCTCGACCTGTACCCTGGATGGTCTTTCCTCTTCAATTTTTTCTCTAATCTTCCGTTTCTTATATTCATCAAAGGCAAATGGATCTGCTATTGTTTTAGCTCTCTTGTATAAACGAATATCAACAAAGTAACTGGAAAAGTTAACATACAATTGAATCAAGTAAATCCTAAAAGAAACATTTAATAGTAATATTCATATTTGCAAATATTGTTTCTGGGGTTTTGAGCAGTTACCACTACTTCAATAGTTCGTTATTAATGCATGCAACATTATTACTATTATATCACCATATAATTATATTTAACTAATGAAGCTTGTATGAACACACACAATACCATAATTCATTTTCTACAAACTAGATTCATACATATGAATGAACATTTCCTCTTTGCCACTTACCCATGCATATATGCCCTAAGAAGGTTTGTTCCAAGCAAGTGGTCCAAGCCCAAAGAATCAAGTTCCTGTTTAGTAACAAACTTGTAATCATCATATACTGTTTGTGTAGCGGAACTCTCCAATTCCTCAGTGAGGTTGTCTAAGAAGGCACACCATCTTGGTGCAGGACCTATCGAAAAATAAACCAATGTGGTGAAAAAAATATAATTTCAGTTTTAATAATAGGTCTTTACTTATGAAACTGCCGTTTTGCCGTACTGGCCATTTCAAATGAAAAATTTTTTTTTTGACTGATAATTCTAATTTCAAATTAATTTTATTTGACAAACATTAAATTCTTTTTCTAAAATCGTCATTTGTTTAATAGTTAGTGTTTTGTTTTCAACGCATTCGAACATTTTTCGTCATCATGGATAAGTTAAAAATTCGAGTAATTATGGAGTATGAGTACCGTCGTGGCAGCAAAGCGGCACAAGCGGCACGCAACATCAACGACGTTTACGGAGCGAACACTACAAACGAACGCACCACCCGTTACTGGTTTACCCGCTTCCGTTCTGGAAATTTTGACCTGAAAAATGAACCCCGTGGTCGTCCGAAAACTTTGGTCGACAATGACGAATTAAAGGCAATTGTGGAAGCTGATGAAACTCAATCCACGGCTGAATTAGCAGCAGCTTTCGACGTTAGCATCAAAACAATATTGGTCCATTTGCGTCAAATTGGCAAGGTAAAAAAGCTTGACAAATGGGTACCCCACGAACTCAATGACCGCCAGCGCGAAGTACGCGTGGAGACGTGCCATGCACTGCTCAGCAGGCATACAAATGAAGGAATTCTGAACCGCATTGTTACTTGTGACGAGAAATGGATCCTGTTTGACAATCGTAAGCGCTCAGCAAGTTGGTTGGACCCTGGTTCAGCACCCAAACAATGCCCTAAACGAAAACTTACCCCTAGAAAAGTGATGGTCACTGTTTGGTGGTCTAACGCGGGTGTAATTCATCACAGCTTCTTGCCAAACGGGACAAGCATTACTGCAGATGTGTACTGTGAAGAACTGAACACAATGATGGAGAAGCTCGCACGTCTCCAACCAGCTTTGGTCAATCGTTCGGCTCCACTGCTCCTGCACGACAACGCGCGACCTCATACTGCACAGCAGACGGTCTCCAAGCTACAAGAGTTGGGGTTGGAAGTTCTCCGTCATCCGCCGTACTCACCAGACCTTGCGCTTACAGACTTCTACTTTTTCCAGAATTTGGATAACTTCTTGGCGGGAAAAAAATTCAATACCCGAGAGGCAGTACAAAATGCCTTTGAAGAATTTGTTGCCTCCCGTTCAGCTGATTTCTTCAAGAAAGGCATCAATAAGCTACCAATGCGTTGGCAAAGATGCATTGATTGCATGGGTGATTATTTTGATTAATAGAAATAAAAAAAATATAAAAAAAATTACGCTTCATTTATATCGTGAAAAACGGCAATTTCATAGGTAAAGACCTAATATTATGATAAAATAGTTGAAAAATATATTATAGTGAAATACAAATAACTATCAATACAGAAAAAACTTTACTTTTTAAACATAACATAACATAGTGAAATGTATGAGCAAAAACCTTGTTCATACATATGTAACTTACAGGTCTTAGTAGGGAAAGACTGTGCGCAACCCACTAAGTCTCCTCCTGTACTGACTCTTGGAAAGGCTTATACTAATTTATCATTAACTCTTCATGGTTCAATGGTTTCAATACATACAATATATTCATTTGTAGCAGCTTATTGTCTCTAAAGCCTCAAATATATTTTTACTAAAATATCATATAGCTTAGTAGGTAATTACTGCTATTAATCATGTTATTTATATAAAAGTACTTACCTAATGATGGAATATAATATATCTGCATTTTCTGGTCTTCAACTGCCATCATACTGAGTCCAGTGCCAGGTACAATACAGAGGTCATTGAAATCTACAGATGATTCTATACTAGTGTACTGTTTTCCCTAAAAGTAAACAAAAAACAATAATAAACCACCAAATACAGATTTTATTAAAAATAGGATTCCAGAATCTGTTATATTTATGTAAACTTACATGACTTGATGAAGCAAGAATTACCTTCTCAAGCATCTCAAACTTAAAAATTTATTTAAAATAACACTCAAATAGGTATACTTACAGTATTTTTGTCCCATATTTTAACTATAGTTGAATCCATTGAATAAACAAAGTCCATGTCTCTGTGGAACTCTAAGCATTTGATTGGAATTTCATTCATATGATCTTTGACAATCAATGGTTTACTAGATCTAATATCATAAAGAAGAACATGTCCTGTTGAGGTACCAACACCCATTCTTAGTGGCCCATCAAATTTGAGTGCTGTGATTGCTGGTAAACTGTCATTTCTGGAATGAGTGTCAATTATATTTTAATACATAATATATATATTGAACTTCCAAGATATATTTTTAGTATGTTTAATGAACTAACAGAGATACTCACTTGTAATCAGAATCTGTACAGTGAAGAGCACAATCAAGAGTAGCTTGTCTACTCTTAGTGCGGGGATCCCAAGCCTCTATCATGCCACTCTCTGTACCTAACACTAGCAAGCCATGCTCATTATTCACCTGGCAACAGTTTATTTCAGTAGCATTTGTACTATATGGTGCCAGGAACTGTCCTAATTCCAGATTCAATCTGTAAACATCCTAAAAATATGTAAAAACATTATTTACAATAATTTCTTTTTAACTATACAATTATTAGCTCTTATTAGTAAAATTCTTACGCATGAAGCTCCAACAACAAACAAGTCACATGATGGACGATGATAAGAAATGTCTCTTCCAAATCTGGGAACTCTTAGTCTATAATGGCGACCATGTCCTACATGAAATTCCACATATCTATCACATTGCAGAAACACCATCTGAAAATTCATAATTTTGTAAATTCACACCTACACCTTCATTTAATTATTTTTTGTTATTTAATTTTTAGTTCTTTCCTTACAAATCAAGCATTGAATAATAATAAATAAGTTATGTTGTTATCCATACCTTTGTGTAGTCTTCACTTAAAATTTCGAACGTTACTACTTCAGAATCCAAGCATCTCTCAAATTTTAAAGACAGATTATTAACATCATAGCATTTTATTCGTGGTTTATATATTCCTGTGGCCATAATATACTGGCCATCTTTTGAAACCCTCATGCTGGTACTAACACCCGGCATATCAAATTCCTGAATAAGTTCAATTCTTCTTCGCAGATCAACATTCTTTTTTAATAACGCCCGTTTCTTTCTTTCTGATAACCACTGAAAACAAACATTTTATTAGCATCACTTTGTGGTTTGTGCATTTTATTAAGAAAGTTAAAGCAAAGGTAAATGATACTTCGAAAACAAATCACTTACATCAGGAAGGGACTTGCCAGCACTTAAATTATAGACTTTCACATTGTCTACTTCCAAAACTTGCATTTTTATGATAAAATTGAAATAAACTTTTAATTTAGATTATATCAAAACACGTGGTATTGACATGTTTATTTTCATTTGAAACCAACGAATACTATACTCCTCTAACCATAGACGATACACTTATTATTTGACATAGATAGGCAACTCAATTCGCTTTTGGCATTAATTTTTTTAATTCACACTCTGTCTAATAGATGGCAGGCTTTTAGTTCAGTGCAGAACCACTAGGTGGCAGTATTTCAATTTCATTATTTTTTTTGGAGTTTATATAATTGGTTATTGCAGGATAATCGTAAAATCTACCTTAAATTTTGTATATCTATTTTATCATGGATCAAACGATTACGTGCATTATTTAAATATCGAGTTTCGTTTAACTTAACCAGATTTTCGTCCTTTGATTCAAAGCAACAGTAAAAACCAACTAAAATCGAAACTTAAATAATGCAAGTTATCTATTGACCCATGGTAAAATAGATATACAAAAATTTAAGGTAGCTTTTACGATTATCCTGCAATGAAATAAAACTGACATTTGTAATAGTTTAAACATTTTATTATTTTTTTCGCTTCACAAAATAATCATATGCCGCTTTTTTAATTCTATCATTTTCATCGAACTTTAACAATGCACCTCTTAATATTCGATTCACCCCTCTGCACCAACTATATATTATAATATTCATTGATACTTTTTTTATATAATCAATTAAATCAGCTTTATGTTTCTTGCATTTTATCATACTAAAATCACAGGCACAATCAATAAAAAAACTTATTCTTCGTTTGAGATAATTTGATTCCGGAAATTCCTGCAAACATGCTGTAATCAAAAAGTAAATATCATTCATTAATTTAATAAACAAATCACTTGGATGAAATAAAGATTTTTTGGTATAATCAATTTCATAATTAAATGAACCAACATCAATTTCAGGTCGACAAAAATCATGACTGCAGGTGCTGCATCTTTTAAAAATTTTGGATTTTAATTTCTTTATTACATAACCTGTTACATATTTTTTTGATTCCTTATGGATGATTGAATCATTATTTCTAATCACAGTCATGATATTCATCAAAGAATCAATTTCACATGCAAAATCTTCTCGAGTTTCATGATTCTTATCCATTAAATTTCGAAATGATTGCATGCATTGATCTTGATCTTGTTCACAATTAGCACCAGGAGAATGGGGCGAATTAAAATTATTTATAATCAACGTTTTATAAGCATTAATAAATTGATAGCAATCAGGATTAACATTTCTGAGCCCATTGCTTCTGATGCTACTAAAAAAGTTTTCTAAAGGATCTTGATTAAAATTTCTGGTAAGCAAATTTTTTATATTGTAATTATTTTTTAAATCATCCCACATTTCAATAAAACATTTAATATTATGAATCCAATTAACAATAGACGGTATTGAAACATGCTTAATCACCTCATTTCCATTTTTTTTGTCAATTGATTCAAATTTAATTGATTCCAAAACCGGCAATAAACTTTACACTATACATTGAATTAGAGTAGTTTTATGAATAAAACACAAAATACTCTATGTGTTATTCACACTCATATCGCTCTATACCAGTTTTTATTGTATTGAGTGAGGTAGTTAAATTTCCTTGTAATGACACTTCTTACAACAAGATGCTTTTGACCAAGTAACTAAGTTGATGAAAAGGTTAGACTAAGTAAGGAATGCACAGTTTCAATTGGTTCCCAGTATGTTAACTAGACACAGGACCACTCTTTTTTGGTCTTACTTTTTCTGAAACAGCATGTGTACATTGTTTACAATTTTACATTTGATTTGTAAAATTGTCGTCCAGTATTGCTTGATAGGTTAATAATTATTTGGCATTAAAATTTTAAAATAATTATAAAATATTACTTGGAAAGGTATATTAAACATTGTATACTAACTGGGTTTTGCAGTGATGTTTGAACTATTCATTCCAATACCTCTTGATGTGGATGGTACGGGCTGATGATCCGAATGTACTGTAATTTATAAAATAAAACCAATATAGCAGATTCGTAACTGGTATCTTCTTTCAAGTTCATTAATTTTTAGTTACAAAATGCTGAACAGAGACTTACGAAAATCTTTATGGTATTGGTTACAATAGTGCAGAATATAATAATGAAGAATTTTATTTCATTAAAATAAGCTTGAGAACCTGATAGTAACCCAATCAACTATCAAACAGGGATTAAAATTGAGCTAGCATTTTATGCAGAAGTTATTATTATTATTATTAACTCAATTTTGTCTGTTTTGTTATGATGAAATGCATTGGTTGTTAGTTGAATCATAGTTCGAAGGTACCATATCATAAAAGGAAAGCATGTGCAATTACCATATAATTGCACTATGATATTATTATAGATATATAATAATATGATAATGCAATTATTGGAACACAGGCAATTTCATCTGAAGCCAACACTCAGAGAAACATCCTTAGTCGAGATGATAATTACAATCACTGATGTCTATGTGTGCGGATGTCACATACCATAAGGCGAGTTTCATTCACATTTGCCAGCTAAGACAACAGTAAAAATAGTACTCAAGACAATACAAATATTGCTCACAAAAAAAAATCTCGAGTCTTTAGTCAGAACTTTACAGAGAGTATTAGTTGTTACCATATATGAACAGTACTTTTGATTTGTGACCTGATGTTAAAATTGCAAATTTATACTAACCAGATACTATATTGAGATTTGAAACCTGGTTTACAGTTGGGTCTGCGTGGAAGTCAGCATGTACTGTAATTTTTAAAAAAATGTAATGATAATTGTGAAGTTGTAGAAAATTACACTGTTCTGCATCAACACTCTTATGAATTCTACATTACAAATACATTTCAAAAGTAGTTTTTTCAACTTTTTTTCAACAGACACTTTAGAAATTATATATTTAGTTAAACTAAAGAGTGATTGCATGGTATGTCTTTCAATACTGGAAGACATACTGTAAAGAATCTGATAAAAATGAGAACTATTTTGTGAGCACTGATAAGTCACTGCTACAAAAGAAATATATTTGCCGCACCAATTCAAGAAGAATTCATGCTTTTCAGCCACCCACAATGTGTATGAATTATGCAACAAATTCATTTATTTACAGATCTTGTAATTCAAACAATAAAGTGTTCAGTAACTTAGATATGTTCAGTCTCTCTCTAAAGCAATTTTAACGTAGCATTAGACAAACTTTGCAAGTCCTCAAGAAGTAATTTGCTAGCATTCATTTTGTAAATTTAGAGAAATAATTTAATTTGCTTTATTAATTGTGTTCCTTGATTAATTGTGTTAATCTAAATTCAATTCTTTATAAAACCCAAATTATTTAACTGTGTAATATGTTGGTATTCTACATTCTAAATTAACTAAAAATTGTAAATTTTATTAGAGGAAACTTTGCTGGATTGTGAATTATTTTGAGAATATTTAGTATTTAAAGTGTATTATTGTTCTGTTTGTTTCCGAAATAAAGAAAAATAAATAAAAATAAAATATTTTCAACCTAGGCTTGGCGGACTGTACACGCTGAAATCTGCAATAATGAAGAGAAAACACCCCTTTATCTACAGAAATGATCTGTCCGGATGGACTATTAAGTGAAACAATTTACTCTAATTTAAATTTATAATTACAATTTGATGGTTGTAAAAATGATTGATTTTTAACTATTTCAAGCTATAAGATAGAATAGTGAAAGATTGAGTATCCTTGATGTGTGATATCGATTTATAGTTATCAGGATAACAGAATATTTAATATGTTCATGTTATATTGCATTTAAGTACTTTTATAAAGAAAAAATAATAGTATTTATTTCAGACAGAGTCCATAGTGTATTAGTAAGTACAGATTCTTATTGCCTATGTTAGTAAAACAGAATAAAATGAATAATAAAACACAAAAACACAGTTACAAAAGCTTAACCTAGAAATCTACCCTGAACACCTGTACCAGGTAGGTGTACATGCGTGTGCACCCAGTGTCGCACTAATCACTCACAGAATTAAGAGTATAAATTGTAAGACAGATGTTTGGGATTCTGCCGACATTAAAAATTGTTACTATTTATGTATGCAGTCACATACTCAATATATAACTAACTTGAAGTTTTTGGGCTTGAATATGTTAGTGCTATCTAAAATTAAATTTTTTTTTTATACTTTGCCTTGCTATCACAGGTTTTCATAGATAACATCAATATGTATAAAATGTTTGCACATACTCCAACCAACATGTAAACATTGGTACAATTACTATATTATCCAGTGATTGTTCTAGTTTTTTTCCTAACCTTAATGAACTACTTTTTAAAGAAGTACACAAATTAAAGTAAGAGTGATGATTTGAATTTACTCACCCAGGTTTAATGTAGGTACCGCATTTCTGGTTAAAAAGTGACTGTGTCTAGATATGAATACATCTTCAAAATGTCTAGAACACAGTCTTATATTATAATAAATGTAGGAATCTCCTCTACATTTTGTCGCTGAATCCAGCACATCTTTCCATTTACTAAATCTATCCGTATGCGGAAAGGCAGGGACTGGAAATTTGTGCAATGGACCTAGAAATGATAACATTTATACCTATGTTAAATAAAAATGCTCCGTCACAATAACCTTTCGAGAAAAATTATTCTAAAAGTAAATTTCTGTTATATTTTATAACTTACCAACAACAAAGCATCCAAAATAACACTTTTTTGACATCTTAAGTCCATTCAACGCGCCGGGTCGTATGTTAAACATAAATACACAGTTTCACAATCCTTTCGCTAAAAGCTATCAAGTCCATTAAAGAATGCCGGGTCAAAAATATGATAATAGAATAACAGCCGTAAAATTACACTTAGAGCACAAGGAAAAGGAAAACGCACCGAAAACACACCGAGACGCTTACACAGAAAACAAAATGGATGATACAGAAAACTGCTTGATTGTACTGTCAATCAACCCTAAACGCTGTCAAAATTCATATCTGACGTCGGCTGTATGGTTTCGTTGCCTAGCCATTCTTATGAGTTTATGAAACAACGTCTGATGATAATTTCATGAACTAGCTCTTTCGTAGATGTCACTGTACTTAAAAAAGAGTGACACCCCCCTGCCTCTAACGAGGAGCTCACAGCACTAAAACTGCTCATAACCGTTCCGATTCGTTTTAGCGCGCTAAAAGTGATATTTTTGCTATTTCAATCGGAACGGTAAATAGCACGCTAAAATTCTAATTGTTCCTCTTTTAAACCTAAAGTAATATCTTCATTAGGATCTTCAACCCTGATTGTAACAGGAGCCATTTTTTAAAATTATTACGAAAGAAAATAAATAAATAAGATAATAAAAAAATAAATAAGCAAGCTGCTAAAATCTTTAACCCCTTTAATGAAACTTCATGAGTGTGTATTGATATCTATCGTGAACGCGCTCACAGGCTCCGAAACGGATAGATATATGAGCGCTCCGAGCGATATAATCGGCAATCGGAACGCACACTGCTCCCGTACTCATGTTTTTGGACGTGCGTGAGTTCGATGACTGATAACAGTGATAAGTAGATAACGATTATGGGAAGCTGCAAAATTTCGTGGCTGACCTGAAGTTATGTGGTTAATGGCGTTTTGCTTAGCTAGTTTGTTTGTGAAAACTTTGCGCGAACTAACATCAGGTCAGCCATGAATATTTTGCTTGCACTGGTTTTCTATTAGTTTAACTTTCCCTTCACACTTAACCAGCTGAGGACGGTCAAAACTTTCAAAAATTTAAACAAAAATTTTTAATCATGATATTACAATAATTAAGTACCTACTTAGGAATCACTTAATACCTATTTAAATATATAGTTTTTGAAAAAATGTTTTAAGGCTTACACGGATTGTAAGAGACGCTTAAAGTGTTCACCGCCTCTTTCAACACACAACTCTACCCTTCGCCTGTGATTGTCTCGTACTCTCACTAACACAAGTTCCTGTGATTTCACAGTCTCGATTACAGCAATAATTTTGTCTTTTAATTCGCCTCTCATCTCACTTTCATTTTCATAAACCATCCTTTTAATTTCTTCCCATAAGAAAAAGTCCAGGGGTGGAAATATCTGCGTTTACGTCGGTACATGGATAAGGGGTAAATTGGCGCTCTCTCGCGCTTGAGCATGTCTCGGTACATGGAAAGACCCAAAATCTAGGAGACTCTGCGTAGATCTCAAAATGAGATCACGCGATAGAATCGGTGCGTCTGGGAAGCGGCAATGAAACATCTCTTGCGTCAACACTAAATTGTGCGTGCGTTCGTATAACAAAACCATTTGAAAGTACTATAACAAGTACAACTTCCGAAGCAACTGCAACCCAAAGGGAGGGTATTACCTTGCGCGAGGAAATAGGACTCGCCCGATAAACGATAGTTTGCGTAAGCGCGAGAGCTACAGCCATACGTCACTCAGACGACGCAGTAACACACTGACTGAGCCAGCTGATGGGGCCCCGGGGATGCACGGGTGAAATTTACTTAACTACTTTTGCAGGAATTGGGAACGCTGTATTAGAACAAAAGAGACCTTTGTGGCCTTGAAACTATGTATGGAGATGCACGTGTAGGTATTAATTAGCTAGTGATGACTGCGTTAACTGATTTGATACTTGATTTTATAGATTAAATGTTTTTTTTTTCCTAATTTTTTTTCTTGGTGTACCTGTTGTAATTATAATAAGTATGTTTAAATTATAGGATTTTTTAGGATTTCATTAATTAAAATAATGAAGATGCTGATTCGCTTATTTTAGTCCTAGTGTAATTGGTAACATAAGTATACTCTTAATTTAGAAAGATGCCAATTAATTCAATTTCACCCTGTATTATATCGATAATATATCGTTTCGAAATCGGAGATCAAACGATATCAATTCGACATTCAAAAAACCCTATGTTGTCCACCTAGGAATGACAAGAAAGCAGCTTGGCGTTGGCCTTTATGTGTGGTTTACATGTATTGCGCGGTTTACAAGTATTTAGTAGTTGTAGTTACTTAATTCAAAGTAACTACATTTCGATTGTGTCCAAACGCATTAAGTAGTTAAGTTCAATAAAGATGGACGGTCTTAAGGAATTCGATAATTCTGTACTTAGATTTGTGATAAGCGGGATTTTTTACGAGGTCAGAGAATAATTTGTTTTGGAAATTAAAATCTTTAGAAGACTACGTTTATTTCTGAACTTTTTCTACATGAATTGAATACATTTAAAGCGCGCATTAAGAAGTTAAGTTGGTAACTAAATTTTAACTAAATTTTAAGTTACTACATGTCACTTGTGTGTCCAAACGGATTAAGTAGTTAAATTCATAAGTTCAATGAAGATGAGCAGTGATGAATGTCAAGGAATTCGTCAATTCTGTACTTAGATATGTGGTAAACGTGATTTTGGACCAATTCAGAGAAGAATTTTATTTGGAAATTAAAATCTTAACTCTTCTTATAGGTTTTTTTCTAAATTTTTTACCACGTTTATTCTACAAGCATACCTATTTTAAATATTCTTCAACAAATTTTAAAGTTGAAACTAAACTCCAACATTAATAAAAAAATCGAAAATGCGACATAAATACGAGCTCTTGCCGCCACCAGCTTTGTCAATTGTCAACTTATGCACTTAACTAAAAATCACGTCCAAACGTGTTAAGTGAGAAGCCCCGCCCACCTACTTATACGAAAAATAGAACTAATCCTAATCTACTTAATCACTTGCGTACTAAATTTTAAGTTACCACTTGTCACTTAATTGACTGTTTACACGCAACTTTTAACGTAAAATTTAGTTACCAACTTAACCACTTAACGCGTGTAAACCGGCCATTCAGACAGCAATGTGATCTTAGGTTTAGTGATCGATAGCTTTTTAGGTTATTTTTGTGTTATATAGTTTCTAAATGTTATAATTGGAGAATTTTTATAACTCCTTCAGAATGGTGGGGACTAAGAACAAAAAGCCTCAGTTACCAAAATCCGTTTTGGATATGAAATTTATGAAAAAGACTAAAGAGCGTATTGAACGAGAATTAGAAAATACACAAAACCATGAAGGCTTGTACTCCAATATAATAACTAACGAAATGAGACAAGCTTCAGGAAATTTCATATTAGAATCAAGTTTTGTCTTTTGTGAAGATTTAAGAGAAGGAAGACTGTCCTTTAAGGGAATGAACCCAGAAATTGAACGTTTAATGGAATTGGAAAATAAGCCAGCAGAAACAAATAGTGAAATGGATAAAGATATTTCAGATGAAATCTTATACAGAAAAATGGAAGCATATAAAAGTAGGAAAAGACAGTCAGATAACAATAGTTCTGATCCTAGTAAATATACTATGATTAAAAAGAAGCGAAAATAAGAAACAAAAAGCAAGACTTGAAATATTGTTTGTGTGATATAAAAATTGGCAAAAGCTGAAGGCTAAAGGTGGACTTTGATGCGGGAGGGAAGAAATTATAAATAAAGTTTCATCATCTGCAATCAGTAGCCAATTCATTGTATTCAGTTTACTGATAAACATTGTAATTTTTTCTTGGATTGTATGTTTTATACATTTAGTAGTCTGGGCTCAAAAACTCATGAAAGAGCTCAGGTTCAATATTTTCTCTTTCAGCATTTCATGAAACATCTTACATGAATATTACTATAGTTGAGCCATTACAAACATGTGAACTGAGTCATAAATTATTTTTATCAGATCTCTCGCTCACACTTATAGGCTTATTGGAACTCTTGCTCGCACTTCTATTGGTGTGTGTAACAACAAAGAAGGGATTTGTCGTTATGTTTTATGACTCAGTTTGCACGTTTGTAATGGCTCAATTATAACACTTCTATTTTATTAAAACTAAAATTTGATCTAAAAAAACATCTTTTTGAGTAAAAATTGTTTAACCACTGGATAGAAATACTACTGCCGAGTCAGTATTCCCATACAGACAATAATATTTAAAAAAAAATGTTTTATTTTGAAAGCCAAATCAAAAACTAATTCTGCATTGTAGTATGATTGTCACTTTTGGACAAACAACTTTACGCTCTGTTGATTTATTGTGGTAAATTTGTTATTCATATAGTGTCAACCAACTCTAATAAAATAAATAAATAAAAATATAACAGCATCAAAATCTTATATTTATCATTATGTATGGAAAGGTGTTTTATGGTTTCAATAAAACAGAAGTTCATAAAATTTGTTAAGGTACTTTATTTTTATAATAAATTTGTTGATATGAAAGAACTGTTATAGATTACATGTCTGAATAAAGAACATAAAAATTATATACACTTAAATTTATTATTTTCAGTTATTTCTTCATAATTCATAATTATTAAGCACCACAACTAATGTTAAATAATAATAATATATAATAATAAATATCAGTCTAATTAATATTTTTTTAACAATTTCATAATACTTATACAATTACTTTTTTGCTAATCATTTTCTCATGACGGAATAATTATTACTTGAAAAATAATGTTAAAAAATGGCAACTTGTCTTTTCTGATGAGATTCATGGTAAATTTAAATTTGCTCACAGATCTTAGTGTTTTTACTATATATAGAATAAATTATGTTCTACCAAATAATTGCATTGCATTTCATTTAGTGACAATATCTAGACAACAACTTTTTTTGCAAAAATAATGTGATGTACCTATTACTACACAGACTAGGCACTTTTCATTAAGCATAATGTTTTTTTACTAAAGCTATTTCTAGCCCTTTAACATATTCAATTACCAACTTTTTCTAAGGATTTTGACATGTTTGTTTAGTAGAAAATACTCCTTTTTAACATACCTTCCAGGAACAGTTTAGAGAAGAAAAATAACAAAATATTATCACTTGAAGGTGCCATGGCATTACCAGGTTATTTATGAATTAATGTATTTTTCTGAGCATGAGTTTTGAGCATTCATCTTTAAATGATGTTCATTAATTGTATGAAATAAGATAATATTTTTGGCTGTTTTATGCTGTATTTTGAAAATCACAAAGATTGTTGTCAATGTTTTTCATATGTTTTCACTGCGAACATAATTTTATTTCTTGGTGGGAACAAACTGTAGTGTCAAGAACACAAAGGATGGCTCTTCCTTATCCATCCTGTGTACTGACGGGGAACTCGGCGAAAGCTCAGACTACGGCGAGAATAGCTTGCGCACTGTTCAATCTTTTGTAGGCTTGCTGCATACTAAGAGACAGCACTAGGGGATTCGGGTGCAACCCTAGCATCCACCGAGTTCCTCAATAGTCTCAATAGTTACAGAGATATCCACCAATTTGCAAAGAGAAAGGGTGAGTTAGATTGATTTGACCAAATTAGAGATACATTCCACAGGAAAGAGTATTTATTGGTTGCAATTTTTTGATTTGTCTTGTCAGAGCTGCAAAATTTGCAGCTCAATAATAAATGTATTTGTGTCGCAGCAAAATGTACCATTTTAGATAGTTCCTTAAAAGGTAGAAGGAACATTCCTCCCGCCAGTTTCCATCACGCATGTTTCCCTTTGCTTTTTTCCTGAAGCGTTTCCGATTTTTTGTTATGATTTTCTAATCAGTTCATGAAAATGTTAACAAAAGGCTTTTTACTATGCAGGATCCTCATAAGCGTTAAAAGTTTAGGCATCTGGTTAATTATATATTACTAATATTCATTTGATTCTAAACAAGCAGCAAGCAAATTATGTAAATTAATGTAATGTTTATGAGTGATAGCAAGAATTATTTGTAATAAAATCTAGTTTCTTATTAATATACAAAGCCATGACTTTTGCTATACAGAGATAAATTAATTGGACTAGCAAAAAATAAAGTTATGGGATCTCATTATATTTTATTCTCAGAAAATTTGAATTTAATATGGAGTTTGATAAACATCCTAATTATGCCCTTTGTAACAATTTTTTATAGTAACATTACTTTGACTTTATTTACAAGGATAGTCCATACCATTGCAATTAAGCTACTTTATGCTTATAAAATATGTAATTTACCATTTACAATAAAATTACATTCTTTTTAAATCAAAAGACTACATAAAAATCTAGAGAAACACGACAACTTTAAACAGGTTTACTAAATGAGAACACTATACAAATCATAAAATTGCAAAATAAGTGACATTCTCCTCAGAATTATAGGCCTGCACTGTGTTTAGTTTTATATTAATGTGCCGTTCAGAAGTGACTACGAAAAAAAACGATACAAGCTGTAGCTGCTGTGAATTGTCAAGTATTGTATGGGTATGTACAAGTGCACTAAAAATATTAAGTCAAGCGTACGATAATGCCTCTGTTTGAACGTGACGAAAAAAGCTTCGGATTCCGAACTGAACGCAGCGGGGGCCTCCAAGGGCCATATAGCACAACATAAGTCGCGTAACTTTATAAAACTTAATATTTAGGCAGTAAACTGAAGAATAATAGCGTGAGGTAATCAATTATATAATTATTGTTTGTTTCGTCAGTCCAATCCCTGTTGCATTAATGTGTGGAGATCACGGAAAGCGGCACCCAGGCGTCCTTGAAGCGTCTGTCGTTTGAGCAGGAAGGCGCGAATGTCGATAAGGAGCTGATGGATCTGCACGCACTTGGAGTAGCGTTCTTCCCGCGGTATGTCCACGCCGAGCGTTCGCACGGGCGCGCTCACGTTGGCGCGTATTACCGAAGAGAAGTTACGCACGATCAGTCGGAGAGCGTTGCAACCACACTGCATGTATCTGTGAAAAAAGTATGGCTGTTATAGAGTCGTACCTAAATTCAACGTATACAAATATTTTTTACTTGTATAAAAGAAATATATACGGAAAAGATGGTAATTGCATGAACGCATATTTGTGATTTCAGTCACCCTATCTTAATTATGTCCATTCCCTTAAATAGAACTTACCAAGGGAAATATATAAATATATTTTGTTAAAGGATACATACTGAAAATATTAAAAATTGATGCAAAAAGTATGTCGATACTTACGATTCATATTTACTTTGTAATATTTCATAAATTTTCGGTAACATTAGTAAGCAGATGTCTAAATTCCATAAAGATCTGAAACAAAAATTAAACTATAAACATTTTGGCACATACATTAAGTACGTATATAAAAGAAAATTTGAGAATACATACTGACGATAAAAGCTTTATTTACAATTCGGCATTTGACAACTTTTTTATTACTTATTTAAATAGTTAATAATCAACAGTAAAAATTTTTTGCAGAAGTAACGGTACCTATGTGACAATCAGTAGTTTTCTAGATACAGCGGTATGTTTGAGGAGCTGCTGCGAGTCGCGGAACGTACAAAACTCTACCGAGTTAAAAATAAAAATAATAAAATAAAAATTATTTATTTCATTAAAATCTTATTCTAATACAGATGTAGATTGGGATCCCAATGTAAGCAAGTAATGCCTGTATTTTGAGACCCCGCTCTTCCTTAACTTACAATAAAATTTATTCTAACTATTCTAAATACAATTTTTTTATTTCCATTTCAGAGCGTTTTAACAATTTTTGCAATTTAAATTTTTTTTTTTTTTTTTAAATACAAGAATCTTATGTAACTCATATGGATGTGTGTAGTGCGTGTACAATAAGTGTGTTTGTATGTGAAAGTGTTCGTTCGTGTGTATGTGAAAGCGTGTGTCTGTGTGCGTACAAAAATATAAGTGTGTATTGGTACTGATTATTTAGCTATTATGAACTTCGGCTAAGCAGACATTCTATTTCGTTATACGATTTAAGCTGCACCCATTGCATCAAGATATTTTTACATTCGCGATGGGATTTGTCGTATAAATATAGTTCTTTGTTTATTTTATTATATAAGAATGTGGAGCGAGAGTTAAATTGTCTCCAAGCAAACTCAGTTTTGATACTGGTAGGCTTGGCCACATTTTTTATTCGTCGATTATTCAATATGCTAGGGTCAAAAGGCAGGGACTTTCGTATTTTTAAGATTGTTTTAAAGATATATAATTTTCGTACAGAGAGAAGGCCACTGATGCAATAAAGTCTTTCAGTGGAAAATCGGCGTTTTTTGAAGTACATGACCTTAATAAGGGTTCGTTGCGCTCTTTCCAAATGGAGAAACTGAGTCTTTGCAGCTCCACCCCAGATTGGTATACAGTACGTTATAATGGATTGCGCAAGAGAAACGTATATTCGGTTGAGAAGAGATCTGGAAGCGTCCGGCTGATGAGTATTATCAGGTATAACATGTCTTAGGGTTTTAAACATCCAGATCAATTTTCGGGTCCTGCTAATAACGTGTTCTAGGTGAGGGTACCACGATAGTCTCTGATCCACAATAACGCCCAGATATTTAGTTTGACAGACTTTTACAAGAGATGGACATCCACAGGGCTTATAACTTGCATTCCCATTGCACGTGTGTATATTTAGACTAAAGTTAGTCGGTGGCTGTGAGTTGTTGTAAATGCCAAAGCAAATGAAATTAGTCTTGGCTATATTTAATGTGAGAAGATTTTGTTGCAACCACAGAGCGACACGAGCTAGACCACGTTCAGCACTAGCCTTTATATCGTCCCACGAATCACCAGCGAAAACCAGCGCAGTGTCATCGGCAAACGACAGGATTTTAGCATTTGGCATGATCATACTGCACAAGTCATTGATATAAATCAAAAATAAGGTTGGCCCCAACACGCTGCCCTGTGGCACGCCGTATGACACCCCCGCATCCGCACTAGCGAACCCAGGAAGTTTAACTTTTTGTTTCCTTTCTGCGAGGTAGTTTGCAAAAAGAGCTAGCGGAGTCCCTCTTATTCCAATTTTTTCAAGCTTATGCACAAGAATAGGGACAGGACGGTGTCAAAAGCTTTTTTCAGATCAAGGAAGACCGACAGGCATTTTTTACCGTGATCAAGTTGGTTTGTAATAAATGAGCTCAATTCAAGAATAGCATCCTCTGTGGATCTTCCTTGTCTGAAGCCAAACTGTGTAGGTGCTAATATGTCAAATTTATTTAAGTAATTTAGTAATCTAGTATTCAGTAACTTTTCTAGAACTTTAGATATTGCCGGCAGAACGGAAATTGGCCTATAATTACTAATGTCGTCTCTATCCCCACTCTTGTGCACTGGTGTAATAATAGACTGCTTTAATGGTGCGGGGAATATCCCTTTATTAAAACAAAGATTAGTTAAGTGGGTCAAAATAGGAGCCAAGTCGTTGACTGCCAATTTCATGAACTCGTTTGGGATACCGTCCCAACCTGGAGCGCTGCTTGATTTTAAATTTAGTATAATATGTTTAACTTCTTCTATGTCTGTCTGCAGTAGAACAAAAGAATGCAGTGGCTCCGAAATGCTATTTAAGGTTGAACTTATTGAGTTTGCATTCTGGATTTTATTTGCAAGTTGCATTCCTATATTAATAAAATAGCTATTGATGAAATTTGCAGATTCAATGGGCGACGATTTTAAATTTAGTAGTTCAGTGTTAGTATTTAGTTGTTTATTGGTATATGTTATGTTTTTAATATTTTTCCACAGCAATTTATTGTTATTTAAGGATTTAATTATATTATCTCTATCATATTTTCTTTTAATTTTCTTTATCAGATTATTACAATAATTCCTATATCGTCTATATGTAATGCGAAGAATATCATTATCAGGGTCATTTCGTAGGCGCTTTTGTAATTTATTTCTGGTTCTTATGCATCTTAAAAGTCCCGGAGTCATCCACGGTTGTATGAGTCTTTTGCTGCATGGAATACTAATTATAGTTGTATTTAGTTTTAGACTTTCAATAATTTTATTGATTAAGTTATTAGTAACAGCCAACGGATCGTCACAAAATAGTAATTCTGATAGGTTTTTAGTCTGTAGGTATTTTAGAGCAGCTACAAAATTTATTTTCTGTTTAAATTTATTATGTTTCAGTTGTTTTTTTAACTTAGATATTGAAAGGAGAGTAGTAGAGTGATCCGTAGTGGTGGTGTGCATTATAGCTATTGACGCTTTTTCTTTGATTTTATTTATTTTTAACATAAAATGATCCAAGCAGCTTTGCTGCCTTGTAGGTAAAGTGTGTCCAGCTAATATACCGTGGTTTGCAAGCATGTCTAGGTAAGACATTCTGTTTTTATATGCATCTGGTCTTTCCAGAGTTTGAGGCCTGATGTTTATATTAATATCACCTGCTATTATGATACTACTTTGTGAAGAAAGTGACTCTTGATGAGAGTTCAATGAAATAACAAAGTTTTCAGCATTTGGAAACTATGGAGACCGATAGATACATAGCACAGTGTTATTTAAAACCTCTACTTGTAGGCAAGATGCCTGATTTAATGTAATTTCTTTCACTTTGTGTTTAAGTGATTTTTTGATATAGACCACCACTCCGTCATTTTGATTCAACTGGCGAGTAGTATAATATATTACGTAATTATTAAGCTGCGGGAGAGATTTGTTATGATTTAACCTACATTCAGTAAAAGTAATAATGTCAGTTTCAAATGGTAGAGTTGATAGAGTCAATGTAAAATCGTGAAAATTTTTATATATACTAACGATGTTTTGTGCTATCAAAGTAAAATCATTTTTATTTATACATATGCGCCCCTTAAGATCTGTTCCTTCACATTCAACTGCATCTGCTATTTTGATTTCGTCTAATTCTTGTATCGTGTATAATGAATCACCCATATTTCTGGCCACTGTGACGTCACAACGTGTAAATTATACAAAAAATTGTATGGGCTTTTGGATAAATAATAATAGCTTAGATAATGCATTAACATGCTTACTTTCATAATAATATTAAAATTTATACTTATTTTATAACAAGTCTTTGCTTCTTCTTTAAGTTTTCTAATCTATATAATATCGATACTTATCAATTTCACAACTTTTTTTATTTTTTGGATCAAAATAACTTATATTTTCTAAATAAGTGATATAAAATTGTATTTTAAAATTTTAGAGCATGCGAACTTAATACCATGATAAAACAATGAGTAAAAAATATACGATATTCATTGAATTTAAATTTTGTATGAAGCGTTTTTCGGCGACTCACAGCAGCTCTTTGTTGATTTAAACTGATTGTAAATTATTGTAAACGTGCTGTTCATTCTGCAATATTTCTTTACTGTTTTATGTAATATATATAATATACTTACATATTTTTGCCAAATACCCTATTACGAAATTTATAATGACTTACGGTTTATTAGCCATGACATTCAAAATATCTACAATAACTGCATTGTCTTCCAGTGCGATGATAGAATCCAAAGCTGACCGCAAGTTTTTGTTTATTCGCACTGAGTGGAATATCTGAAAATTAAAATTTCAGTATTAAAATTCAAGATTCGTCTATTGCGTATCGGTGGTATAAATGACGTTACAGTGTATTAAAGGTTCTGCACACTATACTGTATAACAGCATGCAATAAATTTCAGCAATACTACAATATTTGGTTACTGAAATACATCAAAGTAAAAGAGAAACAATATACAACAATGCACAAACAAAATACAATGAAATTTTAAATTGGTTCAGATAACTCATAAAAATTATATTAAGGCAACAAAATTAAACCCATAATTCAGACCAAAGTGTCAGAATTCAACAAAATGCAATTTCAAAATTCAGTCGACAATTAATATTAACAATTTGTCAATATTGGAGTAGGTTCATTTACGCAACAGTCTATAATCCCACTGTAGGGGCATCATCCCCAACCAACAAGGGGATGAGGTTTCAGGCTAAATTAAATTTTTAATCAATAAGACGCAGTCCAATACATCTGGAGACTCGTTTAATATGTTCAACCTGACTCCTCAAAAAAGTTATTATAAATGCTCATTCAAATGCACTGATGACATTTACCTGTATATGAACACATGACAAGCCCAGATTAAATATACATATAAAGATAAAGAGACTTTTGTGAAATGACTCGTGAACAAATATAGCTACGAGAACCGGATGTCAGAGGCGCGTATTCGGAAAACATACTTGGTACTGCCCACGTATAGTTTTACTTTATGAAAATTCTGAAATTTTGAAATATATTTGTATAAGGAATTTTAAGAAAGTATAAATGGTTATTACGCACTTCATCGCGTACATTTTCCAAACCCAACCGCGTCATTGCTGTCGGAATATACAGGGTGTTCGGTAGAGGGTTAGCCAAACTCGTTGGGCGTGTTGGCAGAGCCATTTCGGAAATATTTTTTTCAATATTTCCCAAAAACTGACCTAAAAACTGCTGTATTTGTTTTTGGCGTGTTTTCAACCGGTTTTGTTTTGTTTAATATTAGTGTCTAATAAGTCCTTAGTCTATTAAAAGCATTTTTAGGTCCTTATCATGGTAATTTATTTAGTTACAGACTGCCAAAGATCAACAAAGGATTAAAAAAATACAAAAAGCTCGGCTTTAAATTTGATTTAAAAAAAAATAAAGATTTTGCAGAATTTCGAATTGTTTAAAAAACTTCTCTAGTTTTTCTTCTTTCCATTGATATATCACAATTAGTATTTTTTTATTCTTTTGTTGATCTTTGCCAGTATGTAACTAAATAAATTATCATGATAAGGACCTAAAATTACTTTAAATAGACTAAGGACTTATTAGACATTAATATTAAACAAAACAAAAAAACCGGTCGAAAACACGCGAAAAATAAATACAGCAGTTTTTAGGTCAATTAATTATTTATTAGGTAATTATTTGTAAACTTTTCAAAACCAAACTTTAAAATCAAATAATTCCTATTTCATTTGATTTTTTTATTTCATTAGCCCTTCGCCGGGTGCGTTTGCTCGGCTTGCTTTGATAAAAACTCAGTGTAAAAAAAGGTGTGAATATCCTAATAAATTTTTGGTTTCAGTGTGGATTGGGATATCGAGCTGGAATTTTGTAGAAATATTTATTTTGTTCTTTTAAAAGCAATTAAAATTGATAAGGAAATTAAATCGACTGTCAAACTGCTCTCCCGAAAGAAAATTTCAGTAGCACATTGCAAAGCACCTTTTTTACACTGAGATTTTATCAAAGCTAGTTTAGAAAACAGTTTTTATTTTTTTGAAACCAGTTTTGAAAACAGGATTATTTTATTTGAAAACCGTTGTTCAAGGAAGAAATAATATTATTTTCTCGAAACCCGTTTCAAAACTTGGCCACACTGTTTCTGTAAGTAGCCGCACCTGAAGCGCTCGCTGGCGTGCGGCCAGCACGCACATCATGGCGTCGTGGCCGCGCATCATAACCCCCAGCACCTCTTGTTCACTGGGCTCGGCGCTACCACCGCGCGCGCCACGACGCAAGCCCGCTGGGGTTTGTCCACGCTGGGAATTAACAATTTGGTTAGTGGTTTTATTCTAAAGATAAATGGAAACCTTGTTAAAATTGTTAATATTATTATAAGAAGATTTTGTTTATTTGTATTCTATGAGCACTATTCCGAGTTATGCCTTGATCATTTGTAATCTTTTTCAAACCAAACTTTAAAATCAATGATACCAGGCAATGAGGTTCTTTAATATACAGAGATGATACCTTAAGAGCGTTTATACATAATCGTGCAATTTTAGGAGTTTTCAATGTTCGTTTCCGATGGAAATATTACACGTAGATGTTACCTTAAGAGCGTTTATACATAATCGTGCAATTTTAGGAGTTTTCAATGTTCGTTTCCGATGGAAATATTACACGTAGATGTTACCTTAAGAGCGTTTATACAAAATCGTGCAATTTGAGGAGTTTTCAATGTTCGTTTCCGATCGAAATATCACACGTATGCATCGAAATATGAGTTCAAATTATTCGAAATTTATCGTCTAAAACATGTATTGAGAAAATGTTCATTTCTTCAGATAGTTTTTTTAGTAGGAATTCATTCTTCATGCGCCTTTTCTTGTAATCCGACGAAACATGCGTACTTTGCCGTTCGATAAGTATAAAAGTAACTGATACAAACAGAAAAAGGAAAATTTGCTATGGTCTCTGTTTTGTCGTGAAAAGAGCCTATAGACAAAATAGTACAAAATACTTTTTTTAAAAGCTTAAACATAAAAATCAAAGCGTGAAAAACTTGGATTTCAGTCTAGTTTGTCGCAGTTTTCGATACACTTGTATTGTTACAAAAGTAATAATTTTTACTTCTTATTACTAACAAAGATGTAAAAAAAAAACAGAAATATTATTCAAGTCCATTTAAAAATACTTCTAAAAATCATTTTAAAAATGTCTAAAATTGATATAAAATCTAATATATACCAAAGCACGCGCTGCTTGTATTTATTTAGTACCGGCCGAGGCCTTCCAGAGTGTGGACGTATCGCTTTTTTCCCCGCGCTTTCGCCCAGTGCTATCAAACTCCGTCGTAAGTATCGAACGCTTGCCATCAATTTTGATACCTTTGGTATAAATATTTATTTTTATTATAAATAATAAATTTAATATGAAGTACTGCATTTTTCCAAGTATTATTTTACTAATAAGTAATACACAAATCTATAAAAGTCTTTGTTTTTAGGTACCGTCACGGCTAAGCCTTAGGAAGCACGTCAGAATGCTACGATGTTTCAGTAAAGAGGTCGATATAAATTAAGAAGAAAATAAATTTGAATATATGTTTCACATAAAAGAAATTAAAAAAATCAAGACATTCTGACTAGCTCCATCATCGGAGTAAGATGTATTAAATTACAGTTATATATAAAATAAAAGGATAAAATTATACCAAGACCAACATTTTATTTTAAACACGAGTGAAGTTACTAGCAACTTTTAAAATGGGTAATAAAGGTAGGAAACATTATAATTTAAAAAGAATAAATCGAAGCGGTGGCCAAAATAATAATATCACGAAGGTTAGAGAAGCAAAAAGGCACGTTACCTCATTATTATTTATTCATTACACATATTGTTCAGAGCCGCGAGAAGGCTCGCACCTTGCAGTGGTTTGAAAATGGGTTGATGATGATGATGATGACTCAGAGCTATGGTGGCGCAGTGGCTGGCCTCTTAATCCTAGGATCGTTTGTTCGAACGAACCCAGCCACGCAGTAATGATTTTTTATCTTTGAAAAATGTATGAGCGTATAAAAAACTAACCCGGTAATGTAATACAGTGTAATGTGTATATTAATTAAAAGTCTGAACTTTTAAGTACCCGGTAAAAAAGTAATCATCATCAGCTCATTGTCGACCCGCTGCAGGATATTTATTTATCTTAATTTTTTGTCAGTGTAAAAAATATGTCAACGTAATCAGTAAATTTAATAGCTCTAGTCATTTTCAATTTTTTATACGATACTGCACCTTAAGTGGGTCCCAAACTAAAGTTTGTCACTGTATTGTATAATAATAAATAATATTTTTTTCACCTAATTTTATTTATTTTTATCAAGTAATCACTCTTATCTTAAACCATAACTACCATAACAAACGTCTATACATTAATGACATCAATTTTCTTCGTTAAAACATTATTGTACCCCAATTTTATTTCGTCCCATATTATCCTAACCAGGTATTTAAATATCTTACTTTGCAAAACATAACTCAAGTAATAAATTACATAATAATTATGGATACGTGTGCGTGTTGCAGTATACCGATTCGGGAGAGCGTTGATTTGTATAAAGGCTCTTAATTGTAAAAACGCTTTCAAAATGCCCGAAAAAACGGACTTGTCACATTGTATTTGGTATCTGTAAAATTCGACAGTTCAAGAGGAGACTCGCGTACCACGTTATCAGTAAATGTAAAATAATAATGGTATAAACAAATATAATTATTTGTATAAATATGTTGGTAAATACTTTAACCGAAAGTAGTTGTGTTGGGAAAATATTGACAATGCAAAACTGCTTACTTACTTTACTTAAAAAAGCATTATTATTTGGACTTTTAAAAATTCGGTAGTTTCTTTAAATATCGAGTAAATATACTCTTTTTTGAAGAAACAAATATAAAAATAAATATAAAATAAAAGTGGATATTAGAAAACTGCGGTTATTGTACGTATCATTTATAATCCTTATCCAAATTGAACATAAGCATTTAAACATGTTATTAAAACAAAAAAATATGGAGTGCCATCGATTAAATCCATTTACAAAAATATTAACAAAATAAAAAAATAAAAAAAGGGTTTAAGATAGAAAACAACGCCTAAATTACTTTGTACATAGGGCAAAGTGGCCAAAAGGCTGGACGAATGGCCACATTGGATCGCTTAGGATAAATGTTGTGCAAAATAATTTCCAGCCTAATAAAAAAATGTAAATGCCTTCAAATTAATCAAAATCATCTCCGATGTTTTCTGATTTTTTTTTATTATAAAGAGAGAAGATTTGTTTGCCTGTTTATTGAAAAACTCTATTACTAAACCGGCTTTGGGAATTCTTTTACCATTAGAAAGGTACCTTATTCAGAAGTAACATAAGCTGTTTTTTATCTCGTACTCCACATGGGTGAAACCTAAAAGAAATAAACTCACAGGCAGGAACTCCTCTAGATCAAGGCCGACAGGTCTGTCGACGGCGAAGGGCACGAACTCCGGCTCCGGCGCGGACTCCCTCGGAGCTTCCCGGACGCAGGACTCTACTCGCCGACTGGCAACACGAATTTAATGTTTATAAATTATTAAACTTGTAGTTCAATAAACGAAATAGCTATTAATTTATATCTTTTATTAATATTTTTACAACAGACGTACTTAAACCGAGTTCTGTTGTTTATCTGTATTATTATTCTTAAGAGGAGATTGTTATTTGTTTATATGTAATCAAAGAACAGGGTGTAAAAAAGTATTATTGTTTGGTTCAGTTTAAGCAATTCTTTCACCTGTTTCAGGATTAACAGTGCTTTTTTTACACCCTGTATAGAAGTAACGTAGGAAATACCCACGGGTGAAACTGCGCAGGATTTCTAGCACACAATAAATTCTTAATTTAAATAAAATTAAAGGTATTTTTAGCGATAGTAGTGTATTTGTTAAAAACTCGTCTGGGGCGGTACTAGAGTCGTTCCTAATTTGACTGCCATTTGTGTTCCGGTCAAAAGGAAGGGATAGCCGCTATTAGTAGAACAAAGGCAATTTAATCTAAAGCCTACTGTCGGCTCATCATTAGTCGAGATATTATTATCACATAAAAACATACGACAAACGATGACACGGACATGCGTGGGTTTGTCGGCTATGAATATAGTAAAAGAAATGTGTAGTTAAATATACAAAATGTAAGGAACCGCAATCATAGACCTACCAAGTTATCTGTGAAGTGGCAACATTTTGAAACGGTCATCTTTAAACTTTACTTGATTTTTTATAATGTTGCCGATTAGTAAATATTTTATTAAAATGGCAACACTTTAACGACGTTTGTTAGTGTAGAGCTAAGTTGGTAGGTCTATAATGTTATCTATGACGGCCGAAAGGCGTAGTGGGTAGTAGTAGCCCTGCCTTATACGCTGGAAGTCCCAGGTTCGAGTCCTGATCGGGGCATTAATGTATGTGATGAACACAGATGTTAGTTCTCAGGCCATGGTTGGTTGTATTTATATATGTATGTTTATTCTGGGGTCCCTCCCAGTTCGTTGTATGGTCGTCCATACCACAAGCTTTGTCACTTTGGGGCCATATAGTTGGTTTGTTTGTCTGGGGATTGATTATTATTATTAAATTATTTATAAGCACATTATCTTACCGTGCTGTTTCGGTTGGAGGTCGCGTAAATGATAATGATCGTGGTCCTAATGAGTTTGGACCTAACGCTAATTCACTATTACTTTGTCTTAAACTGTTGCCAGCTGGAAAATAAATAAATATAAATGAATAGTAGCCAAGTTACATGAAAAATATTCTTATATACATGGCCAAATCGACCTTGGAAAGTAAATAGACAATCGAAAAGCTCTATTTCAAAATGAAACTTTATTGTACTTGTTGCTTGACATTTCAGTTTTATAAATATGAAGTGCAATAATATTAGATTTTTATTTTCTTCGTCTTTTGAGAAGTTGTAATAAAATACTTCAAGATTAAATGAGAGATTTACAGTTTTAAACGTAATAAAAGCAATCTTATGAATACCTACAATAGGTACAACACACACAACATACAGAAATCACAGAGTATTTATATACTTACGAATTTCTATGGAAGATTTGGTTTCTTTATAAGAGTTATGTCTGCTAAGCGTGTTGGTGGCGTGAGGCAGCGCTGTAAAGTCTCTTAGCGTGGAGGTCGGTGATGAAGCAAGCTCTTTCGCTTCCGTCACCCCTGCGCAAATTAGCTTGTGAATTTAGCGAGCAAGCACAGACCTTATAGAATGACGCTTATGCTTTATAAAATGACGATTGAAAGTAAATTTCCTAAAGTGATATTACTCAATACTATATTAAGAAATTCTGTTATATTTATTACTAAAAACCTTAGAACTATCATTCCAGGGTAAACCTAATGCGATAGACACTGAAATTATTCACTATAAGGTATGTGCTTAGCTATTTTATTGTTAAAAATATTATAATGTAATATGTCGTGGAATCAGTTTATTAATTATATTATCACTATGGTATTAAAATTATTATAATATAAAATCATATAATAAAAAATCAATATTGTATGTTGTTATTTGTTTTACCCTCGGCTTTAGTAAATTATAACTTCAGATATTAATCTTAATTGTTGTTAAATAAATAGGTAACACTGCTATCGTATAGGAAAATTTTGTCTTGTTTAAGCTCCTTTAAGCTTTACACCCTAATGTTTTAAGCCATGATAATGTTTTCATATAGGTATGTCAGCATAATATTGTCAATAATGAAATATACATAATACTACAAGGAAATAAATCGTTCATCGTTAAGAAATTTTAATATTACCAAATTTTTATTTAAGTGGCGGTTCAAGTTTATGGTCAAAACATTAAAAATATTAATCGTGAAAAATAACTTGGAAAAACTTGATGATAATTTTTCAGTAACACTGTAGAAAAATTATATAAAAAGACAATCTTAAGCTGACATACAGGCTCGTAAATCACCCCAAGCCAATGCACCTCATCGAAAAAGCCACCCCGTACTCACTGGTCAATACTTCAGTCTTCTTTTCAGGCAGTTGCATGGCAGTGGGTATGCGGGAGGCGTCGGGCCGCTGGCGCTGCGGCGGCGAGGGCTGCGGCGCCGGCCGCGGCGGCTCTAGCATTAGGTCGCGCAGGGACGTCGCCACCGACTGCTGCGGCGGCGAGGGCGCTGCAAAAGGAGGGGGGAGTGAGTGCTGGCTACTATAATGTCGCAGGAGAGCCGATAGGTCCAGCATCAGGTCGCTACTGACTCGTTAGGGTCGAGGGGAGTGCAATGGGAGGGAAGTGAGTGCTGCCTAAGAAAAATGTCGCTGGAGGGAAAGCGGGGGGCAATAGGTACAGTAGCAAGTCGCAACTGATCGCTAGGGGCGAGGAGGCTGCCATGGTACGCGGTTAGGTACTAAACTAGGTACTAAACGTTTAAGTATTAAGTGTGAATAATGACATAACTAGGATTTGAATCTTTTGATTTGGCGTTACTACTCACTTGAGCCACACAGTAATTAAATTAATGTGTGCTAGTGATACAGTAGCGTAAACCTATTAACTTGAAACTAATCTAATAAACTGGAAATGTAAGTGTTGCATTTTAGAATAATTAATTTAAAAAAATGATTAAATGTTACCTTACCCAGATTACAAATATTTAACAACCATACAAAAAAAAATCATACATGTCAATAATCTGGCTTCTTCTATATGTTTGCAATCATAATCCGATTTTCACACCGTTTAGCCACACACAACATTTTAGATGTTGTTGAATAAGAAATAAACTTATTCAACTGTTAACTTTTGTAGTAAATTTTTTTCATGTCTTTGTCACATCGGTTTTGTTTTGTGACTCTTGTATTTTTTTATTGTTTACTTCAATAGAAATGTAACTCTTTAATTATCAACTTATCTATGGAAAAATAAATAGTTATCTTCCCATTTAAGTAAAAATATATGATTTGACTAATTTTAAAGTTGTCGTGCAATAAAATATCTACGTATTTGTTTGCATTATTATACCGTATTGTGAACCCCTAATAAAACGATGTTTACAACATGGAATTAGGATGACACTATTCTTGTGAGGAAGCTAGGCTATGGCAGATAATGTTGCGGATAGCACGAGTTTTGGAAGAACTATAAAAAGCTTCTATGTATGGTACCTACTTCCATATGTTACACGGGTGTAAATTACTTAATAACTAATTATGAACAATGAGTCAATTAATGGGTCCCATTGTGTTAATAAATAATTATCTTCTGGTTTTCACTCCCTAATATGAAACCAAAGTGCAAAAGCCCAAAGAAACTCAAAATAACCCAACAAAGAAAAGGGCAGAAAACATAAGAGGTCCTTTCGTATTAAAATCTGCCGAACAGAAGGCTCAAGAAAATGAAAGATTATGGTTATAGTGGAAAAGGCAGAAGGAGTTAAGTAAGTAAAGGAAAAAAGAAAAAGCTCCAAGAAGTTCTAAAACAATAGAAAAATATCAAACCGATGAAGTTAAGTTTTATAAGTTTTATAAAGTACGTATACTAAGCACGATAAATATATAAGAGAAAGTTAGATACGTATGAAGGTTAGTAGCACTTTTTGACTGAGTTAGAATAATGCAAAAGGTTTACTTAAATATGAAGTACCTTTTTTTAGAATATAAAGCTCAACGTTCCTATTACGGTCCGAAATGTCATCCTCGATCGTTAAGAATAAATATGAGATATTGTAGACCCGAATGGATTTTTTCTTACCCCAATAAATATTACAAGCTACAATAATATCTAGTCAGATTGAGGTGTCGATAAATTGGGACGGTGTGGCGATAATTAGAAAACGTATGTCAATAATTGACTTAATCGAGTTCGAGTACAGGGCTTTGAATAACATAAAAAAATTGGTAACGTTATCTCTTACAAACAAAAGTATCGTTATTAACAGAGGTAACAATACCGAAGGTAACGTTATAGGTAAAGTAACGTTTGAAAGGTATCGATACTTATCAAATTTTTTACCGGTTAATGTAATAACGTTACCCATGATAGTATCGGTAACTTTATTGATATTATTTCTGTCTCTTTTACTTTCTAATTTGACTTGTAACCATAAGTTTGTAGGAGTTGAAATAATTCGGTAGCCAGGCACCGCACCGTATCGTATAACAAGACACACCGGTATTACACGAGCTAATCGCAAAATATTTATAAAGTGTGAGATCTACTCTAAGGAATATAATGGTAAGTAGGTAATTTGATATTTCTGTAAGTATTGGTTTTATAATTAAAAAATATTGTGACAAATGTTTTTGTAAGTATTTATATTTTAATACTTTTCTAACAGTGTTTTCATTTTTTTGGTTATGGATATCCTAAATTGATAGTTTTTAGGATTTCGTACCTACAGGGTAAAACTAAATCTTATTACTATGACTCTGCTCCATCTGATACCAGGCTGTATCTGCTGAACCGTGATAGTTAGAGAGTTGAGTTTTTCACAGATGATGTATTTCTGTTGCCGCTATAGCAACACATACCAAAAAAGCAGAGTAAAATATTTAAAGGGGGGTTCCCATACCATGTTATTTATAGATAATGGTACCGATCCTGGCCGGTTTTGTGTTATTAACTTTATATATTTTTGCAGGCATGCCGATGCATTGCCCGTCGAGCCATCTACCAACGAAAACGCGTGCGTGCGGCTCACTTTGACAGTGTGGCAACGTCGCCAGAAGTAACAAAAAAATTAACACTATTTTAACGTTAAATGACCGTTACTTATTATAACGATACTTTTTTAAATTTATGTAAATAACGTTATTTACCGATATTTAAACCGTCAGTTCGTTAACGTTATAAAGCCCTGTTCGAGTAGTGATCTTAAAATAAAGGTCAAACATAAAACAGCAATAATACCTGGATCGAAAAATTCTTCACTATTTTCGGGTGGAGGGGTACGGGGCACTGAAAATACGGAAATGAAACGAATAGAAATGTGAAATAAATAAACTAAGTGAAAAATTCAGTATAAAAAATAAAATAAAAAATATTGAAATGCAATGAAATATGTAGTAGTGCATCAATAAAAAGAAATCCATACATGCTTTAGATGGGCGAAAAATTTCTGTGTAATCATTTAAATTTGGAATGACAGGAGCTTGTTCCTCATCCGCTTCGGTACCAGAAGTAGATTCTTCAGCTGTTTTTTCGTCGAGGAGACTTGGTCGGTGCAGGGCTGCAATTGTAGAGCTCAATTAATTAAATCTAAGTCTACCATGAACAGTTAAAATTTTAATATACTTGTATATTTTATTACAATGCAGATTTTGATTTGTGGTATATGGAAACTAATACATATAAAATTATTGGTATCTTTTCCTGCACTACGATATATGGACCAAAAAAGAAGTGGCAATTTCTTGAATGACGTACACTATATGTTTATTTTGATCAGTATCTCAGTGTCAGTTCCCAGATAGCCAAACAGATACATGACCCTTTAACTTTTAAAATTAAATTTAAATATATCGCGATTCCCAACAAGTAAATAACTGCTCCTAAACTTGTTCCGAGAAACTTGTTATTTGCAGTTGCGAATTTTGTATTTCTATTATAAATTTCAATTTATTATTATACTTCGATGAAGTAAACCAGACTTGACCAACAGTAACAAGGAAGAAACCAAACAATCAACCAGGGCTCGAACCCTGGAGCGAACGCTCACCCAAAGTGCCAATTATTGACTAACTGAACGTCAAGTTGAAATTAGTTTATTAGGGAAGATAACTAAGCATTAAAAGTATACCTATCTAGACAATTAGGTGTCACCGTATGTAGTAAATAAAAATATTTATAATAGAATAACTCATTCGCATATTTTTTTTTGTTTTTTTAAACAAGGTTTCAAGAAAAAATTACTATTCAGGGTATAACATAAACGAAACATAATACTTAAGGGTCAGTAAATATACCATTGTTAGAATATACTGTAAAAGAATCGGAGTTATTGGGGCTGTATACAGTATATTCTAACAATGGTATATTTACTGACCCTTAAGTATTATGCTTCCTTTAAGTTATACCTTGTATATATGTAGATATATTTCTTACAGCGAAACACTGTTCGTAAGGGGATTCGGAGATATTGATGAAAAAGCTTTAAATCTGATAATACATAAATAGCGGAAAAATACTGTGAAGACCTGGCGAACGCCGTAATCCTCAAAATGTTTTGCGTTTGAGAACGAGCGGTAGAATTATATTAAGTAAGATATTAATATACAGCTAAGACTGTAGTGCATTACGCAATGTGGTTCATTTGTGAGCTTATATAATTCGATATGTAAAGTAACTTTGAAATATGTTTTCTACAAAACAACAAGATATTTTGGGAAGTAATTTGAATATTTCGTATGATGACGTCACGGAGTAGCTATCTTATTAAAATCGCATTACAATGATCGCAGAACACCTCTACAATTTTCTTTGGATACTTCTGACAGAGTGTAAACATTGACATGACAGTTTCAGCAGAGTAATTAGAAGTTAGTGCTACTTGCTAACGTCATAAACAAGTTGAAAAAGAGTCAATTAAGTTTGCTCATCTTCGTTAAAATAAACTCAATAGCATTATTCTGCGAGTACTAGACTACTGACAAAATATATTGTAGAAAAGTGATTTCACCAAATGGTTTTCAAATTAGAATCTGAAATGTTTTCATTACATATTTTCTAGGGATATACAGGGTGACTGGTGACAAATTTTAGATATTGAAGGAGAGCACTCTGTACTCGATTCTGGTCATAATTGTGTAATAAAATTAGGTACTTAATTTTTCACTATAATTCCCTATAAATAAATAAAGTATTGTTTCCCTACACTTTCCCGACGCCTGAGTCAACCGCGGCTCGTGACCTGGCACGCGGATCGCGGCGCGCACATAATAGTTTGCCCGCCACACCATACGCCACCTCCCGCTAGGTACCTATTCTATCTATCATCCCGCCGCTCCGCCGCCGCCGCCCGCCCGTCAGTAATTAGTGTGAGCGCAAGCGCCGACCAGCCAGTAGGTATTAGTTAAATAGAGAAAGAAAGTGCCGATAGACCCCGAACCATTTTGAAGCGAATGTGGTCGACCGTTCGTGAAGCAGACTATACCTTCCCACCTACCTATTCTGTGTTGATAGCGCAGTGCGTACGTCCGTGCTAAGTAGTACCTACGCTAGTGTAATTATGCGTTGCGTAATTAATTCTTTAACTTTTGGGTTAGTTTACTCAGTAAATAATTAATATTAATATTTATTTATATTTTTTCTCTTCTTGTATGATCTCAAAATATCACGTCCTCGAATTTCGGAAGTGACCCACCAGTCATCCTGTATATTTATATTAGGGATCGATGTCATTAATTGGCCAAGAAAGCGGTATTGGAATTCAGCCGTCGCATAAACAAAGAAATATAATTCAAAATTTTTCGAGATAAATTTTAAAACTACAGCTTATACTCACGCGTTATTGTCGGAAAGGTCCGACTAGTTTCGGACTCGTATGGACCTGCAACCCCCGCCCGCCCCCGTGCCCACCGAGCGCGCGCGCAGAGCAGCGGCCCGCAGTGCGAGGCGAGGCACAGCCGCGACTGTACTCGGCCCTGATGATGGACTCCATACGAGGCCGAAACTAGTCGGACCTTTCCGACAATAACGCTTGAGTATAAGCTGTAGTTTTAAAATTTATCACTTTAAATGACTCACTTAACATTTTTAAAATTAATTTTTCGAGATGTGATAATTCCGACGAAGCGCAATGTAAAGGCGGGTAAAAATATTTTATTCAAGATGATTGTTATGTGACCCTCTCTTTTTCATTTAAAGCAGCAGTAACTGAAGTTTCGGGACTCGAACTCGCTACTCTTAGCCATTTCGTCAGTCGCGCTACATTAAACTTTGCAGTTTAGGATGACATAATCGTATGGTTCGGCTCGACTGCTTCGTTGAATTAATCAACAGATGGCATTAGTCTTTATGGATTTAACACTGGATTGTTTAGAGATTAGTTTTATTTTTGTTGTAGATAGATGGCACTTTGTTAGAACGTCAGCTGACTGGTTAGCTC
Organism: Marasmarcha lunaedactyla; assembly: GCA_923062675.1. Taxonomy (NCBI): domain Eukaryota; kingdom Metazoa; phylum Arthropoda; class Insecta; order Lepidoptera; family Pterophoridae; genus Marasmarcha; species Marasmarcha lunaedactyla. The sequence continues at coordinate 17,209,552 of OV281346.1, read as the reverse complement.
TTTTCAATTTCAAAAAGTAAAATTTTTTAATCTACGTTATTTTAGAAATATATTGTGTAACTTATTTTATACTTGGTTTATTTTTTCTAGTGTTTTGCTATATAGGAAAATCTTTTTCTGTAACTTTGTATAAAATATAACCTAGTTGCAACTTTTAAAAAAAAAAAGGGTAAATAACTAAATTAGCACTAATTGGCCCTGTAAGTAGTATAAAGGTCATCATAATCACAGTTTGAGTTTATAGAATCAATTTCTATGTTAAAAATTGTAAAAAAATAAACACATAAATATTAAAATAGCTTTTTGTTTATCATTAGCTCTGTTATTAGCATAAAGTTATAATAATATTCAAAACAATACCGACATCAAAAAACAACATCAACATTTTACTTTTTTTTTTAAATAGTGGTTTCGGGACTCTAACTCACTACTCTGCAAATGATCTTAGCCCATTCGTAAATTGCGCTGCAGTAGTTCTAGATAAAATTATTTAGTTCCACTCTGCAGCTTCATTGAATTGATCAACAGATAGCCATTAGTCTTTAAGCGTTTAACACTGGATTGTTTATCTGTGTTGTGGAAAGATGATAGCTTTGTTAAAACTTCAGGGGGGGGGTCAGCTATCTGGTTATCTGCACTTATAAAAAAACAAAAACAAAAATATAATTTTCTAGCATTCTTACACCAACAAAATTTCGGAATAAAGGTACTTTGGTCTATAATACTTTCTCCAGTAATAGGTCTGCTGGGAGCAATTTCTATGCCAAATAAGCTGTACCTTTACACTTAATTAGTTTATAAGTCATTTTTGTTATTGTGATTTTCTGTGTGTACATAAATTATAAGTAAATAAATAAGCCTATGTGTAAGTCCACTATAAATAATATTCAATCTATGCACATAATTTTAACCAAATATATTAAATTATTGCTTTACTTATCGAAACATATAAAATTTACGAGAAAATAAAACTACCTTTATTTCGTGGCTTGTCCTTTGAAAAACTTTTCCTCATCGAGTGTCCCTTCTGGAAGGGCGAGGTGTCCTTAGCTTGGGTCGGGGTCACCGATGGCGGTGGCCCGCCGAAGGGATGCACTTTGTTTAGGTCCACCACTGTCAGTACTACGTATGTGGAATGGAATGATCCAGTTATCTGAAAAATATTTAATTATTATATTAACAAAATTAAATAAAAAATTTACAATTCAAATAATTTCAGTGATGCCCTACATGAACATATACATAAAAAGAGCAGAATCAAGTTCAAAGAGAAATTTAAGGACCAATATATTCAGATTCTAGATTCTATTCTCGTGACAGCAACCTCTCCTTCACTATGTTTCACACAATGGCTGTCCCTTGAATAAAAGTGTAGTTACTAAATAAATACAATTAAATTTGTTCTTATAAAATTGTAATAATAATTTAAAAAAATAAGTAGATGAATGGAAAGTGGCCTCCATGTAACAGTCTTTGATTACCCATTGTTATTTTGAAAAAAAAGTAGTATATATAAGTTTACATAAAATATTACTATTGTAAAAAATTAAAATTGTTATTAATCACAGTACTTGGTGAGTTAGACAAACGAAAATTTTTATTTGGCTATCACTTATCGGAATTAAAAGTTTTTATTTAAATGAAACTTACAAGTTGAGTCTGTGCAACAGTAACATCATGAATCTGCCCCCAGTGCCCATGCACCGTATCAAGGACTCTAGCAGGCTCCCAACCCATCACGTGCAGGCCGTCATTGCCACAGCCGAGGAGTGTTGCTCCATCTTCACTGAACACCATTTGCCTGAAAAAGAGAAAAACATGGCAGACACAGATCCAAATAGATTTTTTTTAATGACATGGCTATTAAATTTTGACTTGGACTATAAGTAAAATTATGTTGTTATTTGGCACTGTTCCTTGTGAATTTTTAACCTCATTCTTATTATTCTATGAAATATGCATAATCATTCATTAATAAAAGTAAATAAAGATTTATATTATCACCTGGTACCTATAAATTGGCTGTTGGGCCAAGTCAGCAGTTGTGCAAGTGATTACAGTGAACCTACACACTTACACACACACACTATATTAACACTACTTTGTCCCATAAATGTTTTTACTCAGAAAATTAAAAGAACATTGTCTTGGATATCTCGAGTTGAGGATGTGAGCAGGAAGATGTTTGCCACTGTAAATTCTCTTAAACACTTCTGCAATTTTTTACCAGTACCTAGCAAAAGTTATTGCACAAAGCCTCTTTCTACCTTTTCTAGATTATGCGGATGCTAGTTTCCTTAATCTCATGGAGTAACAGTTGAATAAACTTGAGTGACTTCAAAATGCACATTGATATTTTGCTTACGAAAATACTATCATGTTTCCAACAGGGATATCCATGTTCTTTCTGTACAGATAGCTTAGTGTAGTAGGATCAAACAGGTCCTGTTGGATCCTACTACACTAAGCTAGATTTCAGTATCGCCATGAGGAACGCAAAAGACAACCACATTCCCCACACATTAATGCTTTGCACTCAAATGCACACATCAACCTGCTGCTCTTAGTGTGAGTGGTGCCTCTCTGCAATAAGCTACCATTTCAGGTCAAATGATGGCAAATGGAAAATGATAAAATGATGTACTATAATTTACAGTTTCATATTAGTACATCTTATTTTATTTGTTTCAACTTGTACTGAATAAGCTTGACCTGTTACCTATTGGTAAACATTAATATTTCATTGACCACGGACAATCCTCTGGAAGAGATAAGAACACTATTGTTAATAAATAGTGAGCACAACTTATTTCTTTTTCTGTATATTTCTTTTGATATCCAGCAAAGTGGTAAAAAATTAATAAATAAAATAACTTCCATGTCCTCGGGACAATTAAGTCTAACAAATAAAATTTTTCTCGCAAAATAAACAATATTTCTATAAAATAAACAAATATTATCAATGTCATATGTAATAATTTTAAGACAACTTTCAAACTACCTTAATTAGTAATCCAAAAAAGTTTCTGAGGTTATATATCATCTGTGCTACACAGCAGATAAAGTCTTATGAACCTGCAAAATATTGTGATTTTGTGTACATATTTCATAATTTTTAAATAAATGTACAAAAGAAATGTCCCAAAATGCAAAGAGTCTGGGCCAGGTCTTTGTACATTTTATCAAAAAATAGTTTAAGATGCTTAAAACACTTTTCGATTGTTAAATTGTTATTAAAACACTTTATTTATTGGTAGGAAATGAAATTGTGCATTATTAGTGTGCAACACAAACAAAAAACATCATGGCGGAAAAATGTCATTTTGACAGTTAAGGTTTATTTACATCTTTTTTGTGTTTCGAGTAGTATCGATGGCTGGTTGCCATTACGTCCACAGAATTTAATTGAATTGTTTTGTGTATTTTTTAGCTTATTTAACAGTTGTAAAGTTAGAAAGAAACCGAAAGAAAGAAATCAAGCGCAACGAACAATCAAACACACAGACAGATAACTATCAATGTGATGTGAGTGAAATGTGCTGTGAGTGAGGTGGCTGTACCCTCTGCTTAGTGAACTAACTTCACTTGACAACTTCCGCCATAGAAAAGACTCATTGTCAATGTTGCCCGCTAAAACGAACACAAATAATGTTGACTTTCTTATTTTCTTACCATCTAACTACTGATTAAATCAAATTATTTGTATTTTTCCTATAATTACCATTAATTTGTCTATTTTTTTAGATGGTGTACAAAGACCTAGCCCAGGTTGTGACATTTCTTTTAACACTTAGTTTTGTAAAAAGTTACATTTTTTTTTGGAAGGGACACTTATGCACACACAACATATTAATTTTAAAAAGCCAGTCACATACCTAATTGAAGTGTTTTCTTTGACAAACTTTGAAACAAGTTCAAATTTCTCCATATCCCAAAAGTTAACTGTGCGATCAGCTCCACAGCTCGCCAGCAGGAATTCATGAGGATGGAACTTGACACTTGTGACAGCCGCTGTATGCTCAGAGAACTCTTGAAGCACCTTACCAACTCTCACATCCCATACTTTTACCATACCTGGCACAAAATAAATAAATAAATTTAAACTATTTTCAAAAAGGAATTTCATAGAAATAGAATCAAAAGTTTTAAGTGCAATGTTATGCGAAATTACTAGAGTAATAAATCCATGTAAGTTTGACATTCATTAATTATAGTAAGTAATAAACAATAAATATACCTAAACTGTTAAACAATCCTGGGATTTTGGTTTCCAAACAACATGCCATACCAATAATTAATCCTAGTAATTATATTACTGTCAAGTGTGCTGTTTTAAAGGAATAGTAGTAAGGTTGCACAGACTATCTAAATGTATAATCAATAATTATAATATATTTACCATCTTCACATGCTGAAGCAATCCATTGGCCATCAGGACTAAACTGTAGACTATTTACTGCAAGACGGTGTCCTGAATATGTCACTATGCAACCTCGCTTTCTTGTGTCCCATAACTTAATATGGCTGTCACATGAACCTGTAGTCAAATAGTCTCCATATGGATGGAAATCCATACATTTTATAGCACCTTTGTGACCTGTGAAAGTTCTTAAAAGCTTTGCTGCTTCAAGATCCCAAATCTTCAATGCACCTGTCTGTGAGCCTGCACAGACTAAATCTTCAGAGTGCCCAAAACAAACACATTCCACAGGGGTTGTGTGACCACTTAGGCTCTGTAATCAATGATTTTAGAAAAGTCAATATCACATGTTATTTAGGAAATGACTAAGTACCTAATTAGGTACAAAAAAAATGTTACCATAAGACAACTTTGCCTCCCAATTGCCCATAAATTGACTTTCTTATCATCACCTCCTGTAGCAAGCACTTGGTTTGATTTGTGGCCCATAGCGAGGCAGTTCACATTCGCCTTGTGGGCAACAAACTCCTCTGAAATAATACAAATAAATGAAGCAAGTAATAAAAAATCAATGTAATTTATAATTAGGTGATCAATTTAATTGTACATACGTAATTTCCATGATTTGCGTAAAGATTCCATGTTAAAATTAAATCATAGTACTAAAGCCATGTAAGGTAGGTAAGTGCAACCTTGTTGAATAACAAATGTTCGTAAAACAACCTATCTTTTCTCAAGTGTATATGTTACACGTGTGACAAAAATATTTATCTAAATTAATTTTCAAAATTCAAGTCATGTAGTCTGAATCACACAGAATTTTCAGCACAGTTTATTTTTTTTCAATATTTGTTGAAAAGAAGAAGTGAGAAACGATTGGCAACAAGTGAAATGTCAAGTGAGTTTAGTAATTCATTCACCTGATCAATCAAAACAAATGTCAGGCATAGTGCTTTCAGTAATTACTCGTGCTAGACGATGCGACGTAGTTAACTTACGTATACACGGTCTGTCGATATTCACAAAACGATACGATTTATACAAGAAAAACAAATAGGTCAGCTTGGCGTTTGTGGTGCAAACACGGTTTAAATTATTTATTTTTGGATAAAAATAATTATTGGAGTCATTGGTATTATTATAGTTATTTCTCAATCCATTTGTGGTAAGTAGTTTAAGTAGGTAGATTTAGCTGTAGTTTGTATTTGTACATTTCTTATTTATTTTCAGATGTATAATGGATTGTGACGTCATTCCCCCAAAACCTCCGGATACTGGTGCTCCGCGCGGTTCGTCACCTCTGGACATTAGGGACGTCTCACAGGATTTGTTCAGCCTTTCTTCCCTCTCTCAGTCCAGGAAGCGGCCGAATGCCCTTTCGAGTGATCTTTCAGATGTTACTCCATTCCCCAAGAAAGCAGTTTTAGATACTCCCAGTTTGTCTCAATCTGTGTACTTCCACCCCAGTCTTTCTGAAAGTAAGATTTATTCTGTCAACGATTCAGGGCCGTTTATTGTACATGTCTCCAAGGCTGAGGCTAACCCTTCTGCCGGAACTACTCTGAACCCCCTAACTTTCGGTAAATTTTTATTTAACAACAAAATTAATGGCATTAAATTAGACGGAGTAAAGAGTGTTGGTAGAAACCGGGTCTCGGTTGAGTTCACCTCTGCCGGGGAAGCTAATGATTTTATTAAGAATCAAAGTGTTGCGTCGAACAATTTCATCGCCATTATTCCAATGTACAATGTCACCCGTATGGGTCTTGTGCGTGGCGTGCCCTCCTCATGGTCCATGGAAGAATTTGTGTTGGCAATTTCTCCCTCTCACGGTTGCGGTGTAGTGCTTAAAGCTAGGCGACTCAATCGTAAAGCTGTAAGCTCATCCGGTACAGTTTGGTTACCTACAAGTTCAGTTGTAATCTCATTTTCTGGCCAAAAACTTCCAAAGAACTTAAGTACTTGTTTTTAATTCTTCAATTCAAGTAGAACCGTACATCTTACCTATTATCCAGTGCCTAAACTGCTGCAGGTCTGGGCACATAAAAGCACAGTGTCGTTCTAAGCCACGCTGTTTTCGGTGCTGTCAGCCTCACTCCGGTGATAGCTGTGTAGTGCCTCTCGATCAAGTTTCATGTTTACTTTGTTCAGGTTCTCATTTGGCCACAGATAAATGCTGTCCGGAACATTCTAGGCAAAAAACTATAAAAATGGCCATGTCCCAAGACAATATTTCATTTAAAGAGGCCTCCTCCCGATTCCCTGCCGTGCGTAAATCGTACGCGGATGTCACAAAATCTTCTGTACCATTCAACTTACCCCCGTCAACTTCTGCTTCGCCTAATCCATCAGCGATTTCATACAGAAAAACTGTTTTCACTTCAGCTAAACCCAAAGCTCCTCGTGCCCCGGGCTTCGATAAAGCCGCACACGAGGCTCTCATTAGGGACTATAATACTGATATAATACTATATATATAATACTGAATAATGAAATACCCTCTAAATCTGGTTGTGCTCTCTCTTACCCTCTACCTTCTCAGCCTAATGACAACATCTTGGACCTTTTGATCAACCTCCTTATAAATATGCTTTCCAAATATGAAGATCTTAACTTACCGTCCTACGTAGCAGATAAACTCTCCCCTCTCTCTAACCTTTTTTTAAAAAATGATCAAACTTCTACAGTGGAATTGTAGGAGTATCCGTCACAAAACTCACGAGCTTTCTTACCTAGCTCACCATCATGACATTTCGGCTATTGCTATCTCTGAGGCTTGGCTAGTCCCGGATAGCCGTTTCCGTCTTTCAGGCTATGCCTGTCTTAGGGATGATAGGTCGGATGGTCATGGCGGTGCCGCGATCTTCGTAAGAAGTGCTCTGCCTTATTCTCGTATCGATATACCTCCTCGCTCTTTCGAATTAAATGTGGTTGCTGTAAAAATTTTAAACTTTGTTCTACTATCTGTATATATTTCCGACCCTTCGGTAGCTCTTATTAGTGAGTTTCAATCTCTACTATCGTCACTTCCTCACTCCCCTGTCATTATTCTCGGTGACTTCAATTGCCATCATCATCTCTGGGGTTTCCACTGCTCCCAATCAAACGATGCCCCTGTTCTTCAGTTGGCAGATTTGATTGACGATCAAAATTTTTGTGTGCTCAATGACGGTCGGCCCACTAGGTCTGTTGGTCCGCACCAAAATCCGAGCGCAGTGGATCTTTCCATGTGCTCATCTTCCCTGGGTGCGTCCCTATCCTGGAACAGGCTTAATTCACAGCATGGGAGTGATCACTTTCCTGTTGTAATATCCTTACCATCCTCTACTTTAGTTCCTACCTCCCTTCCTCCTGTTCTGAAATATAAGATCTCCAAGGCAGATTGGCCCAAGTATGCGGCGGATACCAACATGTTATGTTCTTCCATACCTTTTGCTAATCAAGATAACATCATGGAGTGTTATGTCAACCTTATGTCTTGTGTTCTCACAGCAGCTAATAACCATATTCCGCAGAAGCGTTCGGACCCGAAAGGCAGAGCTTCCCCTCCTTGGTGGGATTCTGAATGTACAGATATGATCCGAGTAAGACGTTCGGCTGAAAAATCCTACATCCCGAGCATGTCCCTTCATAACTTTTTAGAATATAAGAGGGTGGCAGCACTAGCGAGAAAGTTATTTAAAAAGAAAAAGAAGGTATCTCGCTCAACTTCGTCCAAGGTGTGGGGGTACCTGAAACGTTTCCGTGGTTCTGTGTCTTATTCTCCATCTCCAAACTCTAATATGCCGTCTCTTTGGCTTGATCCCACCAATACGTGACACTGGCAGAAATAGCCCGCCACACCAATCGCGGCTGATTGCCATTTTTCAATTAACTAACTAACTACACGGTCTGTCCGTATTAAAATTATCTCGTACTTCTTTTTAAGCTTTAAATTAATCACCCATGATATCGAGACTAAAAGTTTTGTCTAGTTTTCTGAAATATAGTTAAATTGATTACTTGCACCATGCAGAGCACAAGAAAACTATGTAGTGCGTTATCTTTTATGCTTTGTATGTATAATTAAATGCCTTTGCCAACTAAATTAACGTTATATTCATTCAATCAGCGAAAAAAATTATTGGGATTGGGTAGTTTTTTTGTTTACAAAAGTAATTTATTCTGTAACATAAATATTTATTAAATTCATTTGTTATTCATAATTTAAGTATGAGTGAAGAAAATAATAGCAATGTTAAAGAAGTCAGGGAACTGTACTCCATGTTTCGCCAGGAGTACATAATAATGGCAGAGTAGTAAGTGCCTATAATAGTTACTTACCATATTTGTTCAACCACATTATCTGACGGAAGTGTTGGAATTATAAACTTGATTGTTTTCAGTCGTATGCTGCAAACTGAAAATTTACAAGGAATTTATGTCATACCATCATATGAAAACTCTTTTGGTATGTTGCAATCGAAAAATAAGAATTATACTGTTACTGCAGTGTGGTTGATTACCTTTATAATTTAATTATTTTCAGTTTGGTTTGGTGTTATTTTTGTGCGACAAGGCTCTTATGAGGGAGGTGTATTTAGGTTTACTTTAACATTACCAGACAAGTTTCCAGATGACAGTGTACCGGTAAGCTTATACTCAAAACCTATCTGAGGTCCTTCCTTACACATGAAAGAAATACTTGATCATATGTACTTACTTTTATTACAGATCCTTACATTTAATTCATCCCTTTATCACCCAGCTGTAGATTCTAATACAGGAATTTTAAGTTTAAGTGAGGTGTTTCCACAATGGGACAGAAAAAGGAACCATATCTGGCAAATACTGAAATATTTGCACTGGATATTTAATAATTTAAATATGAAAGTCCCATCAAATGAAGAAGCTTCAATTGCGTAAGTATTTTGGAGATGATGTATATAAGTGAAGTTTATAAGGTTTTTAAACATTTTATGCTATAGTTGATCATTTACATATCCCTTACAGCTACAAAACAAATAGGAAAATGTTTATGGATAAAGTAAGAGAATGTGTGATGGCTAGTATTGACCATGTATATGATGACCCCCCTATAGAAGACAAGCATTACATTACATTCAAGCCTTATGATGCAGAAGTACATGACACTGCCAGGGACTTAATGCTGAAACCCCCTAAATCCAATGAAGGTATTGCTCAGGGCATTTCATGGGTGCAACCTGGTTCAAACCAACCTTTCTCTAAAGAAGAAACAACTTAAGATTTAATTAATAAGTTTTTATTTAATTTTTTTTTATATTTAGCCATATTGGGTACCTGTGATTGATAATCTTGGAGGATTACAAAATATAAGAAAAGTATTATGTTGTTACAAATAATTATATCTTTAACTATCACAATCAATAATGTATTAAAATAATGCTTTGTATTATTACAAATATATGATATAATGTATAATTTTAGTTTTGGTACACTTCCTAAATAAATATAATTGTTATAACTAATCAGGGTCAGTTTTGATTTTTATATTAAAATTTTTAACTGTGTCTTCAAACCATGTTTGATCTAAAGTGAATGTTTTATTTATCCAAGTAAAATGTGTAGGAGGTCGGAAATCTCCATTTTTAAATTCGAAATATTTGCTTAGTTCTATAGCTAATTTTGATCTGATTAATCCTATCCCACCATATTTTTCTTCTGCTGGGTGGTACACTCTGCCAGTCTGTGGAAGCATGTATATTTTATCAGGCAAAAATAGTGTTTTGAGCCTGTCTCCTGCATAACCATATGTTAAAATATCTTCTTCAGTTACAGGATCAGATACAATATGGGTGTAGACAATAGGAACATCATCACACCTAATAAAATTCCTTTCTCTTCCACATAAAGATATATACGGGAACTCTTCATATCTTCCAGTATTATTCATCCTAATTCTTTTGAAGAAAAACTCCAAAAATTTCTTCTCTTTAAAGCATGATGTAAAATTTTTCATTCTTGAGTCGTCCAAATAGAGCTGCGAATGTAAAATGATTGTTATAAAGAATTAAAAATTAATATTTTAATTCCTACCACAATTCCTAACTACTTAATTACCTACCATACCCTGGTGGTCTATATAGTAGAAGTATTCTCTTATTCTAGGTTCAGGTTCTTGACCTTGCACATAACTAACGAGACGAAATGGGGAACTGAACAAATTTCTAATTGATGGCATTAATAAAGGTTTGATTAAGGTCATTTTAACGATAACTAATTAGTTATTGGACTTAAAATAATAATACAGCTACTTTGACTTTGAAAATCATTTGTTATGAAATTGGTCCGACGTGTATTTTTCGTTAACGTTTATCTTATACGACTGGCAAAGTACCTGAGTTATACAGCTTGGTCTCACGTAAATATAATTTCTTCTGCTTTTATTATGATGATGATGATATATTGAATGAAAATGAAGACGACGAAGGTGAAAGTCAGTAATAAAATTATAGTGTGACTATGCTTTCAACGTGCGGACTTCTTGGAGCAAAACGAAAAACACTCTACACTGCTCATGGGGTTTCTATTTAACGCACATGTCTTTGAGTATTTACTGCACAATACACTACCATAATTATACAGGAAACACTAACCATTAACACTAATCAATGAAGAGCACAACTTTTTCCTTCAAACTGACGCAAAAATGTCCTGAAGGCCTACCATCAACTTTTAGTTTGCCTTTCAATTCCGATGCAATCCAGTTTAGGTACCTAAACTGAATCGCTAAGATTCGTACCTGAAGGCCTACCATCAACTTTTAGTTTGCCTTTCAATTCCGATGCAATCCAGTTTAGGTACCTAAACTGAATCGCTAAGATTCGTACCAGAAGTGCATTTAGCTAACTGGCGTTTGAATCGCTCACGGAGGAATGAAAGATCGAAATTTGTCTGTGGTCCGCGTGTGAGAAAGAGATGACGCTGTACACTCGTTGCATAAGTCTGTCTCTTTTACTCGAACCATATGCGTTGCGTTTCGAAATCTAGTTTATATGATTTTAGCGGTGTTTTTTGTGTAAAAATAACAACAAATATATTTTAAAATTGCGCTTTTTAGTGTCAAATTATATACCAAAAGCCCGTTTTAGTACTAATTAAATAATAGAAATTTATATAATTCTTTAAATTACAAATAATTAAAGGTTTCCTTAGTGTTGTCGTAAAAATAAATTGATTATGACGACTTTAGAACGCACCCAATTTGACTTCTACCTTTGTCTCTACAGATAAATCAGTTGATTTTGTTGGATTTTTCAACAATGGCCTCAGCTCATCACACAGTTCTAATACCAATCGTTTCAACAACCGATATCCTTTTTGTATATTCTTCATCTTCCAAATAAAAGGGGTCCGATTGTTTCCGTGTTGTGTTTATTTCATTATCATTTTCCAAGAAAATAAAAAAAGACTAATTCGTCAGACATCTACAATAAAAAATAGCTCTAGAACTCACTTTTTCACATTAACACATAAGAAACACTAAATATCCAACTGAAATACCTTAAATTACCTATATTTTCAACCATTTTTTTAAAGATAAACCGAAACGATTCACCTCACGCCAAGAAAGTAGCAACTTTTTTTGAATCGCTTACTTTGACATTTAAGTCATCCAACATAGGTAGAAATATCACCTCATGGTACGATAAATGAACGAACTAAAACAGTTTGCGATCCAATTGCCGACTTGATTTGGCGTCAACCTAAACTGGATCGCTTTAATGACGTCGTGGTATGAAATAGCAAAGCAGTTTATTTTAGGTCGTCAATTGAATCGCAATAATAGTTCATAGTAGGCCTTCTGGTCTAATTTGTGTGTTTGCGTGCATAGATGTATGTTTCTTTTATTTATGCATGTAGTGTCTGTCAATATGTCAATCGGCCGATTCACTCGCTCAAACGAGCTAGAGAAATGAGGGAACCTAATCGATTCACAAAAATCGCTTCCTAAATTCAGTCGATTTGACTGAATGGCGTTATCTTTGAAGAATCAGATTTAATTTGCTGTACAACAGTTATTATGATCCTTGCATTTCAAATTCTATCTAACACATCAAAGGATATTGGAGACGCCGAATTTGTTCGTCTACTCATCGCTTTCAGAAGTGTGCAGTAGCAACAGCGTAGGACATGTTTTAATATCTTCGGCTTTCTACAAAATGGAATGGACAAATGATCTTGTGATGCGATATTTAGAATCTTATCAAATGTATCCCTGCATATCAAATGTATCCCTGCATGTCAGAAATCCCGGGTTCGAATCCTGGTAGGGGCAGATATTTTATCATACTTGCTTTCTAGTCATGGATGTGTATGTATGTTTATTTAAGATTATTTCTAATATTTATATTTAAAAAAAAATATATCTATGTGTGTTTATTTATTTCTTAAGTTTATTTATCCGTTATCTAGTAGGTATCCATAAAACAAGTTCTTAATGATACTGAACTTGGGCTTGATAATGTGGTGTGTTAGTTAAAAATATTTATTATTATTATTATATGGAACCCAAAAAATGACATAAAAACAGTAAAAAAGTTATTAAGAAAATTCAAGCGCGATAAAAGAAACGTAAATACACGTCCATCTTTGCGTTCCGTACTAGCAAAAATTTTTATTCGTGAATGTCGTGAATTCGGCATATTCATTGTTCATGACGTTGCACAGTAGTTTCCAGTTTAAGTGGACATCAATTTGGATCTCAGTTCAGAATTTAGCTGTTGACTAGACTAACAACTTTTGTGATTTACAGAAAATCTCTAGGTTGGATAGTTTTCGAGAAAATAAATTATGTAAAATTTTTTGTATGGAAACAAATCTATTGTATTTATTTCTCGAGTTGGGTCCATTTGGCGCGGGTTTGGAGTCCATATGGTAGCGAGATGTCCGCGGAATTGTGTACTAAACAAAAATTGGAGGTGTTGCGAAAACAACTCGTTTTAGCTGAATAATTTTTATAAATTTGATGATCTTATGTATGAAACTATTTTACACGTCAAATAAGTTAAAATAATCAAATTAGAATTTCATTACTTTTCATTATGACAGCGCATGTCTCATTTATGGAACGGAACATGTATTGTTAGATGTAAATTGGCAAAGTAAACCCTATCACCTTTAAAAAGTTTAGTCAAGGAAAACTATATAAAACAAGGCACAATGCTGGGTCAGAGTTTGACTATTGGACATATGACTTTTGCCAATAAATTTAATAATTTTTTACATTCAACAAAGTGATTTGATCTATTATATATATAACAGCCCATTTTAATTGTTATTTTTTAAAAAGATATTTAAGTTAAAGAGTATGGCTACAGCCCATATTTGGCACCTGTTCCATATTTAGTGCCTATTTTGTTTATGATGCAATTTTGGTAATATATTTAATGTACTTAAAGAAAAATAAAGAATATTACGTTGACCTTTAGAAATATATTTCTGATTAATATTACATAAATAAAAAGATGATTTCATAATACTTATTTTATTTTTTGCCCCAAAAACAAAATGGTGGCCCATATTTTGTTACTTTCCTCTTAAACATACGCAATTCATATGGTTCTTTAAATGTGACAGTTATGTTTGTTATTTGACTAACGTTATAACAAACACATCAGTTACATTTTAGTTGATACGACATGAATACTTGTTTTATATTGACTTATGGCAAATTTTAGTAATTAGGTAAATTCAAATTTTTCTAGGTCTAAAGGCACAAAACTTTTTCAGTTTTCATAGACAGACAGTTCAGAAAAACTTAACTCAATAACTTATGTAGCAAAATTTTCTGACTGTACAGCGTATCTAACTAAATGAAATGAAGTGGTTCTGGACATCTACACACATCAAAAAAAGTTTGAAATCACTAGCTACAGGCGGATTTTTTTTATAAATTTTACTTTTATAAAAAAGATACACTTTTTGAAATTAAAAAATAAAATAATTTTTTATTAACAGTAATTGAATTTAAAAGTCTTAATGTAATTTTGACTAACAAATAATTGAAAGGAAAAGAGAATTTAACTAAATATTATCAACATTTATTATGAAATTGTTTTTATTTAGTACAAGATAACTCCTCCCCTGGCTCGAACATATGCGGCTATCCTTCTGGGCATGCTGAGAATTAAGTTATCCAGCATTTCTTGCGGTAACCTGTCCCATTCTTGAATAACGGCTTCCCTGATCTCTGGTACTGTCTGGGGAGGTGGCTGACAGTTCCAAACAGCTCGCTTGACCGCATCCCATGCGTGCTCCATCAGGTTTATCAGGTTTCTTTGTCTTTCAGCGTTCCCACGTCTTCTCCAGATACGGCGACGTCGGTTGTCTGGATAAGTGCTGATTCTGGACTCGTCAACTAAGAGACAATTCCGCTAAATGTTTTCCACGTCGTCTTCTAGCCCAGCGTAGCTGGCGTAGTCTAGCCCACTGGAATCTGCGTCGCTGTCGTTGCTGTGCGTTCAGGGGTGCTCGCCAGGATCTTCTCGCTCGTAATCCAACCCTTATGTAAGCAATTCCTGATGGTCTGAGAGTCTGAGTGCTGATTTCTAGTCCAGTAGCAGCCCGCAACCCAGCTTTTATTTTATTGGCATTGATTCTTGGGTCTCAGGCTGATGTAACGCTTCTGAGCAGCAGTAAGAACAGTTCGCCGACCAATGCGAGGTCGAGAAAGTTATCCACGCCGCGATACCTCCGTAACGTGTTCACGACACAGGATTGGGATACAGCCACTCTCCGTGATATTTCTCTCGTAGAATGTCATTCTTCCCCCAAAGTAACAATTCTCGCTCGTAAAACTTCTGATAATCCCCTCAGCATCTTTTTGAATGAACTCCTTCTTCAAAATGTCAGAAAAAACGCTTGAATTAAGTTGGTCAGATTTATGAATGAGCGTAAACAAGGATTTAATGTCTTTTTATACACAAAAGCAAATTATATTTTAAAATCTTTTGTTATTAAAAAATTTGATTTTTAAATGAATAATCCTAGAAGAAAAAGAAAAAACGTTTTATTCTACTGTAACAAAAAAGATTTCGTATTTTCAAAGTGATCTCTAACTTTTTTTGATGTGTGTATTTAATATCAAAAAATCTCGTAATCACAGAGGTTTCTATCTACCATTTACAAATCTAACAAATAACGTAGTTTTACTAACCCATAAAAATATACGGACATGGTTTCGTTTAGATACGTTTTCCTACTTAGTAGAACACGAGACCATTGGAAATGTTTAGTGTTGTTGACCCACCAAACGTTGAATCCACCAATTCCCATTCGCTTACCTTCTTAGAAAACCCGTTCTTATAAGAATTACAAAAATCCAGTTAGCAAGAACTTTACACAATTCTTTATTGCATTTGACATAAAATTGCAGGTAACAAATCATTATGAAATAATTATCCCCAGCATTAAGTGTGAGACCTGGATTAAGAGCCACGTGTGGGATAATCCGGGTTGATTGGGAGCGCGTGCCTGATCCCGGGATCATCAGGTGCTCATCCCGCTCACGCAACCCCCGCCTTCACGCTACATAAGACTCACTTACGTATATTCTGTTGAAGCATTTTATTTCATACAATTACTTAATTAATCGATGTTGAAAAATAGCATTTTTTTTGTAGTAAGCTAAGGATTGAGTGGATGAGCCGTGAATGCTGAGTCGCTAGGATGCAGGTACTTAATTATATGTTGTGTGATATTTAGACACATCATTTATATTTCCATAGGTATTTAGGTTGGTAGCTAGTAACATAAGTGGAAGGTTGATATCTTATTAGTAATGTGAAATGGTATAATAGTGTAATTTGCTTACGGGAACAATCTAACAAGAGCGCTCTCACTTGGTTTAATTTTGTCTGCACCTACATCTACCTATAAAAATGTAAAATTGAAAGTACCTAGGTCGTTGTAGGGGATATAAAACTTATACAATATATTCGCAGGTGGAATTTGACAAATTTTATTTATTTGGATTCTATTCAATCACCATAGCCATGTTTGCTATTCTGTATTTATTTTTAATCTTCAGGATCCTACACAAGATTTGTAAACGTATACGTAGCCTACCTTTAAAATACCATATGCTATAGGTACTATAACTCTAATATAAAAATGAGCCGAAAAGAAAAACGTTTCCTTGTTTTGGATAAATATATTTTACAAAAATGTACACAGGACATTTGTTAGAGTAGGTAAAGTATAAATTTATAGTACAAAAACTATTCAATTTCATTCCAACTAGAAAAAATCCATTAGCACACACATGGAGATTGTGCAATTGGTGCATGAAGCTCCGACAGCCGCGCATTAGTGCTATTTGTCGAACCTGTCGCTTCACACGGCCGATCCCGCGCCATGCCATCTCGTCACCACGTACTTCTGTTTACTCTGCTCTCTGCAAATACTGTAATCACATTGATGCTCGGTAATAATTGAATGTAAATATCTTCTATGGAAGATTATGAGATTAAGAGTGGCATGGATTTGTGTTGAGTGATTACTAATATTCCTTATTTTATTCATCTACCTACAAAAAATCTGTTATTACTATAAGGTTAATTTAAAAAAAATAACAGCTTTTAGTACATATAAGATTCTCTCGATTATACCTAGTTATCAATCACCTGCCTACATAGGTGTTTGTGCAGGTAGTTCATTTTTTCCTATACTATCTGGATCTTATTTAAAATAAAAGAGAAATTACAAAGAATATGATCTTTACGATACTTCATAAATTACATATATTAATGATGAGGTCATGCCCACTCTTAAACTTATAAGACACCTATAATAAGCAATCATTATTAAGAAGCCTATCTTTAATACCTCAGAACGTTAATCTACTAACGAAATACCTGATGAACGCTTAAATATGTTTACTTCTGGGGTCCAGCAGTTAGCCTCAGGGTTGTTGGAGTAGTTCAAGATACACTTCTTCATGACGAAAAAACAAAACCTTCTCGACTTACTAAACAATCGTCAATAACAGGTGTAAATCATCACAATCACAATAACAGCTAAAGACGACCGAGTGGTGTAGTGGTAAGTAGCCTTGCCTCATACGCCGAAGGTTCCAAGGTCGAGTCCTGGCTGGGGCATTAATTTGTGTGATGAACACAGATGTTTGTTCTCGGGTCATGGTTGTATGTATTTATATATGAATGTATATTCTGGGTTCCCCTCCAGTTCGCTGTAAAACAAGCTCTGCTTACTTTGGGGCCATATAGTTGGTGTGTTTTTATTTTATTTTATTTATAATTATTATTGTTATTATTAAACATAGCAGCGTTTGAGATGAATAAAAGCATCGCGCAGCGACTTGCAGTGTCAGTAAACTAGAACGTTTGCGCCAAGGGACTAATGGAACATGCACGCATTTTTATTATAAACATCCAGTTAATATTGTTTTATGTTGCTGACTTGGATGCGTTTTATGACAGCCATTTTCTTCGGAGAAAACAGAGTTAATTTCAAGGAAACATATGGACCCGATGGCGCTACTCGAGTTCAAAGTGCCGACGGACTATAAAACTACCATTTGATGTAAGCTCTGCTGTCGGTAATTTAGGAACGTTACACAAACAAACAGCTTAAATTAACTTTTATCTCCTCATAATTAAATTGAAACATAAACAAAGCATCAATGTTTGGTACTTGGAATGTTTTGGTTGAATAAAAAATACCTACGCTCATATACATAGATGGTGGGTAGGAGGGACTATCATAAATAAATTATTTGTTCAATTATTTTAAATAACAAAACACTTGCCTACCCCTAGGCTCCTATATTTCCGAATCGGTTCAATGAAATCGATATATATTCGCAAACCGTTATAAAAAGATAGAAATACAAATGCAATATCT
This sequence comes from Marasmarcha lunaedactyla, assembly GCA_923062675.1. Classification (NCBI taxonomy): domain Eukaryota; kingdom Metazoa; phylum Arthropoda; class Insecta; order Lepidoptera; family Pterophoridae; genus Marasmarcha; species Marasmarcha lunaedactyla. The sequence continues at coordinate 17,191,245 of OV281346.1, read as the reverse complement.
CGTAAAATTAGAAGTGACAAGACCTTCATGACCTTTTGTATGTGTGGACGTAACAACTGTGGCGTTTACAGCCTTTTTAGGTGGTGATGGCACCGAGTTCTTCCTCTATAAATATCTCAAATAGGTGCTTTAATTGGTCATCAGTGAATTAGAAGTAGATAATTCTAATGACAAGTTATGGTAGTTGCCTCTTACCAAAGCTTATAAGTATCCTACAATTTCACAAAGTATCCGTAGGTATAAACGACACCTCAATGCAAGGCTATGTTTCCTGTCAAAGATTTAAATAAGTAAAAATTAATTAGTTTTCGAGAACTGTTATTTTTAAAAAGATGGTTTATATGACGTGTATACCAATTGAGTGAGACATTATTATTATGCTCTCCACTCTCGAACGCCTACAATAGAGACATAGCCTGGATGTTTACGTCTCGTCTTAAATTTTAGTGTTTGTTGACATCTTGATTTAAAAATATAATTTCAATATGGTTTCAAAAGTTTCCCGCTTCGTTTTTAATTTGTGATTCACTTAAAATTAAACGTAGTTTTTAAAAGTTCTAAGTATTTTCTAAGGTCCAGGTGCTTACAGTTAAGGTTAAGTGCTTGTGACGGTTGTCTATTTCGACCTCTTTTTGTCAGTAAATTTTATTTTTTTGTCGTTCCCGACGTAATTTTAAACTAGGAATTACGTAGTGTCGGAGAACGGCAATGTTTCGATTTGACAAGTCAGTCACGAAATATTATCCATCAAAGCAACTTGAATCTATTTATTTATTATTGTTTCCGAGTTTATTATTCAAAATTACATAGTTAAGATATTTTATTATCTACAATCAAAGTTTTTTTTAAGAAACCTATAATTTATTTTTACGTTCACGAGTGTGCGTAGCCAAAATTTTTGGTAAGGATTCTCATTCATTAAAATTTTATTTTATTGTTATTTTTTCTTTTCAGATCAAATTTAATTGTATTAATATTTCTGTTCTATTTTGTGTGACTATTTTTTTATTTCAATTTTGTTTATATTTTTCTGTTTGTATTTACAGGCATTTTTGTATATTTTTAATTTTACCGAAAAAAAATAAACATAGAAGAGAGTTTTGGTGTTTTACTGGTACTACGTTACATGCTTAACTCCATTACAGAGTCTTCTCAAAATGACATCTATCTCAAGCTTTTGTATGCAATGTCAAATAAATCTTTCAATTGTAATCATATTGGCTAAATGAAAGGAGTGAAACTTTATTTTAGGTAGTCATTTTCTGTTGTTTCAGAGAGTACTCCAAACACCGTTACACAAGGCACACTTCTTCATTATATTAGTTAAAGAGGAGAATAAGGAGTTAATTTCAAAAGCACCTTAAGTGCGATAACAATGTTATCAAAAGGAGGCTTCTATATGGCTCTCATTGCTCCTGAGTGTCAAGTTTCCTCGAAGAAGAAAGGGTTTAACCCTCTAATGCTCGACCAAGTGTGATACGAGACCGGTTAGTTCACGTGTCTCGGAGAAGCCTTAGCAGTGACCCTCCCGCATCAGATGCAGTGTCGCATTCCCTTACTCTAAGACACGCTACTACACCACATCACATCGACAAAGAAAATTACTTATTTGTGGTTTTGTTAACACAAAAAGGCTTAAAAGACTTGATGGTTCTCATGTCTAATAGATATTGTCTGAGAGTCAGGTTTATCGGTTAATGTTTTCGGATTCAACGAGACGACGCTGTCTCTTGCGCAGAAGTCCAGATTATTCCGATGCCCTATTTCTGTTTATCACTGGTGGTTGCTAAGTTACTAGTAAGGTTTAGTCTGTATAATTTTATTTGTAATAATTATTTGCATATATTTACGGAGTCTTATAATGAGACATGCATGCAGCAGCAAAGAGGTTATATAATTTTTCATATTAAGCTAACAGGTGGAGGTGTTGTTTTGATGTCTGTTTATTTCAGTACAATAAACATTTATAACTTTATTCGGTGTTGCCAGTTTACTGAAATAAAATAATTAAAATCATATACAATAATTTCAACACTTAAGGAAGGAAAGTATCTAGATATTAATTGGTTTAGTTAGGCAATTTGTTACTTACATGCAAATAGAAAACAAGTTTCCTGTATGGAGAACATTTACATTTAATATCGTGCATGTTCAAATGACCTAAATTAGGATATGTTTAAAAATAACATTTACTGACATTTTTACCATATTAGGTATAAGTATAAATATAATATTATAAAGTATAAATATAATAATAAAAAATATGATATTATCGAAATAACTTAAAAGTGAAACATTAACCTTGTTAAATATAAAACGTTATACTTATTGTATTTTATGCGTTTTATACATCGAAATAAGAGTTATTTGAGGCACAATACCGGCTGATCGCTCGTTCCCACGCACGGTGCGCGCGGATTACACGAAATGCTCTTTTGGTGCTTCGCTGTAACACTGACCTGCGCAGTTTGCGCAAAAAAACCGCTCTGATAAATCACAGGTTCATTGTATAAAATATCTGGATATCGTTTTCCGACTTTACCTTACTTTTTTGCAGTAACCTTCGGGATAATGTCCAATAACGGGTACCTGCTCAATTTTGACGGTCAAGGTGCCGGTTGTCACAATAATAAAACTAAGATAACATCTAATGGTGCTCAGTTCCGCATAAAATGAAATATTAGTCAGCCCTGGCTACATCCAAGATGAATGAGGGCAAGCTTTTTTTATTGCAATAGGTTGCATGTTTTGTAAATGTTTCCTTCTTAAGATTTGAACGATATCAGTGATTAACTTGGTGATGTTTCGAAAAAAGAAGAGATTGGAAGAAAATAATGGCTAGAAGTTTTTTGAAATGTTATTAGGCACGTTTTGATTTACTTTTTTTAGTTCACGTCACCAAGGTGTGAAATCGTGTAAAATAATATATGTGAATCCCAGGTTTTTGAAACTCAGAGCAAGTAGGTTAAATTAAAGTTAGGCAAGTTCCTGAAACTTTAGTTAGCTTTATATGGCATCAAGTTTTATAGAATATTAGATAAGTACATTTTAGATAATAGTACATTTAAAACTACTTACCAAAATAAATAATGAAAAATTTGTTAAAATTGGTGTAGAGGCTATTCGTTTCGTTACGGCTAAATATTATGAATTTTACACGCTGAATTCATAGATCGTTAAAGTTGTTGATTTTCAGTGTAACATTGATGCCCTACATAAATTAGCAAGGTTTATGAAAGTGGTAGACACGAATAATGTAAAAATTGTGCCAATAGGCTTATGTTGTAGGCCTAATAAAGATAATAAAGGAATTTAAAAAGCAAGATGTTAGTTTTATTGGCTTCGGATTTCAATTTTATGGCAGCAGTCAGAGCGGTCGATCGAGCATGGCGGGTATCGAGCGTGAATGTGAACATTTCCGAGCAAATTGCACGTAATGAACGGGGGCGGGACGGCGCGCGGCGCAGGTGCGGCGCGCGACCGAGCTACCACTGCGCAGTAACTGCATAAAATTCGGTCCTTTTTTGTTTTAACTTTGATCCATGAGAACTCAGAAACCGCACCGTGTATCTGTACCATCTTGTAATGATGGTAGTTGTAAAGGTAAACCAATACCACGACCATTGAAGAAAGATAAGTTAAAGAATCAGTTACTGAGAAATTCTTACTATTTTTAATAAAATTTATGGGTACTTCAGAAGTAGTGAGATAGTCCGTGAAAAGTTCAATCATACTAGACACATCTGAACTGAATAATTTGATGAATGAAGTGTAGGTTTCAATCCTATAATATAAAATCCTATAATTTTGAATTCTCAGCAATATTATTAGCAAAACCAACGTAATAGAATCAACAGAGAAAAAGGTTATAATTTTCCGCCCAGATTAAACGTAGATGCATAAATTCCTACATTTTCTGAAGTTAAACCTATAGCTAATTAACAGAAAGTCTAATTCTCTGAAGCTATTTTCTTAATGTAACGATATCAGTGATGAACTTGGCGAGTTTTGGAAAAAGGAAGAGAAGAGAACAATTTCATGGCTAGTTTTTTGAAATGTTTATTGAGCACGTTTTGATTCCTCTTTTTTTTAGTTCGCGTCACCAAGGTGTGATATCGTGTAAAAGAATATGTAGGTATTTAAATCGCAGGAATTTGAAACTTATAGCATGGAATGTAGGTTACTAAGTTCCTAACTAAGTTAAACTTTAGTTGGCATTATATGCAATTATAGAATATTAATTTAAGATAATTACACCATTATAAATCATGTGGAACTTCATTAAATTGGTTTATTCGTTTTAATATTACGAATTTTACGCCCTGAAATCAAAGATCATTCAAGTTGTTGATTTTCAGTGTTAATTCCCTATATAGCAACATTGAGTATTAGCAACTTTAAATTGAGCAAAGATATTGATTTAGGCTTTAACACGAGCTGCGATTTAGTAACAGTAACACTTACCATTTATTTTTTGATAATTGTTATTATAATATTCGAGATTTATTTTTTAGGATAATCAGTTATTTAAGACACTCCCTTTTTAACATCTCAGTTTTTTACAGTGCAGAGCTATAATGGCTCTCTAACTTTTTACAATTATTTTACAAATGCAAAGTAGTTGTATTTCTTAATAAGAAAAAGAACTAGATATGCAAGTATGTATAGATATAAAGCAATGTTTAATTAGTTCGAAAAAAAATAAGTAAGACCTTTGAGAGTAATTGTATTTCGATGTTCGGCCTTTCAGCCAGCAACCCCGAGCATTATTTATAGATCTAAGTCGGGTAGTTCAAAGAAAGTTCTTTAAATTTACTGACAATGTAAACATGTTTAGGTACTACACAATTATAGTCACGTTAATTTTGAATCGATGACCAGAACCAGTTAATTAGGCAGGTACCCTTCAGGTAGGGATGTGAACCGTGAAAATGAGGGGCCGGCCCTGGGGTGTTCAAATTAGACGTACGTGTGAGCTTGGGTAGACAGGTACTCGTTAATATCTATAATATATTGGCTGCTTATAGATAATTTTTTTTACAAAAAATACCAAATAATTGAAAAATCTCAACAGAATATTATGGCTCATGATTGCCTGATATACTACACAAAAGTCTGACCCTATTGGGATCATAACGGGACCTCACATGTACTACCAGAGTCAAGTTACAACAAGCATGTCAAAGCTAAAATATTGCTATCAAATACATGTCACAATTTTTTCATACAATTGTAGTTTTAAAAAGCAGTAACTTGAACAATCATACCCCCTACAGAGTTCTATCTAAGTATGTTCTTCAAATGAATAATTGTCTCTTGCAATTACAGTGAACGGTACATAGATAGGTATTTAGTACATAAGTACGTGTTAGAATGTATGTAGGTAGGTATAGCGAAGTGCCATCCACGAAACTTTTCGTCGTAGACTACGATATAGCAAATAGGCAGGGCGCGTCGGCGACGAGTGTTTACTCCACGAGATCGTCAAGTCAGAGGAGGATAATAAATGTTACGTTGCAGGTTTTAAATTTCTTTCAGGTTTAGATGTGGCATTGGGTGATTCATCTTTTCACCCGGTGAGGATAGACGCTTCAGTTTAACACAGGAATCTTTATACCTAATACTATGCCTCGGACCATTACTCGACTCCATTTGCTAGTCAAAATTTCGTTGAAAGCTATGAATAGTACTGACAGCTAAGTACGACATATCGACTAATTTATACTACAGGAAAATAAAGCAGAAAAACGACCTTTGTATTTCAGTCTAATATGGTTGCTGGATCCCGCGTTAACTCGTGAACGGGTGACGTTTGAAGGTGTTCGTCGTTTGGATACTTGGGGGGAGGGAGACTTGCCGAGCTAACAGATGCAGATAAGAACAATTTTGTATAGACATAAAGGGACTGTAAATTTATTTTGAAAAAAATATAGTCGTGAAGTTTCTTGCCTGTTCTTCTTCACGAAGGTTTTACCGAACTGGTAGAGTCATGCTTTATTTGACGTCAATAAGAACAAGTAATTGTCAATGTTGAGAAATAAATATTTCATTGCATTTCAGTAGGCAAATACTTAGTGACAACATAGTTTGTTGTAATTAAAATAAAATACCTACTTAATAAAAATGGAAGTTGGCTGTAGATGAGATCGAAACGGGATCTAAGTTTAATACATAAAATTATTGACTTTTTTTATTACATTGGGTTGCTGTATATTTTTTTACAATAAAACATAATAATTTTCATATCCAATAATGTGTAACATAAGTGAAATAAAAAAGGTGTTTTGGTAAATTAAGCATATATTTACAATACTATCACAATTTCTTTTATAATTATCATTTGACACATTTATTTTATATTTCAACTTAAAAAATAAATAACATTTAGCGCACATGTAATTAGACGCAAAAATAAAACATTGTTTTTCTAATAACTGTACTAAGGAGGGATAAAAACCATTTCTTTCTTATTTCTTATGAGTACACTAAATAGTATTTTATTTCTGCTGTTAGATAATAATCAAGGTAACGTTCAATTTTCATTATCCGATGCGTACATATACTAAATAGGTACAACATTACAAGACAATGCTTACTATTCATTAGTGTAGTTGATAGTACACAAAGTTTATTCTGTTTGTTTGCGTAATCTGCACACTTTCATTTCGTAAACTTATTGGACGTATAAGCTAAGCATTAATTAAATTACAATTAGGTATTTCACATTTAACATATATTTTTGGTTATGACAACATTAGTTTGGCTAGAGAGTTACCTCATGTACACCCTATTAAAATAGATATAAGTACTTGCCCATAATATTGCGAATGTTATATTATTGCACAAAAATGTTTACAAACATGCAAAATTAGGTGAGATTCACAAGATCTTATAACTATTTTATTGAGTGTTGATTGTTTATATTTCAAGAATTTAAGTAATTATAAAATTGTCAATAATCTTCTTTATTACTAGGTTATGTACAAAGGAGGCTTAGGTTTGGTTGAGGAGGTCTACGAGATAAGCGCTCCCTGCGAGTGTGGCTTGAGGTGCAGCGGGTGGTGCGCAGGGTGCGCGTGCGCATGCGTGGCATGGGGCGGCGCTCGCGGCGGCTGGCAGCGCTGAGCATGCAGGTGGCCGTGCGCGCGCAACTCGTCACCGTGCTCGCGGTACGCGCGCTGCTTGTCCTCGAACTCGCGTAAGCGCTGGTTATAGCGCTCGATCTGCTCGCGCAAGGCCGCGTCCTCGACCGCCGCGCGCTCCTCGTCCAGCTCCAGACAGCCTGCGCCATCCAGCTTCTCCAGGTCGATCCAGCCGCGCCATCGCACGCACACGCCGTTCATTATGAACCTCGACACTATGTGTGCCTGCAACAAAAAAAACATACACATATTACCACCGGAAAACGTTCACTAGAAGCGAAACAAGAATGCCGCAAAAAATTAGGTCGCTCCTTTGGTGGCGGGAACGACCGGCCGACGCGTTATCAATCACATGGCGCGCACACGTAATTTCTGACCGTTTCAATTTTTTTGTATAGTCGCAAAGGATCAGCGCTATTTATGTTAATTGTTTTGTTTAATCGAGTTATTTCGAGTTATTGTTAATCGTGAATTTTATTTTCTGAATGAAAATGAATAAATGTGTCGAGAGGTAATAAATAATCAAAACTTTGTCTGCTTTTGCTATTCTCGTTGGACGTAACGTAGATAGATAGGTAACGTTCCGTTACGATCAGATCCGTAACTGCCTTTGTTAAATACTGGCTTACTTCATATTTCATTCTATCGCAATTTATAACATCACGGTTCCTACAACCAAACATTATAATGGAAACACGAAGAATGGCGCCAAAACGAAAGCCGTCAGCAGCAGAAGGCAGACGGCTGCAGCGGGATCGCGTGCGCTTTGTCCCGGCATCCCCGGCTGGCAGCTAATTACCGCACTCGGCAAGGATGCAGTCATTTCACTAATAACTGCCTTTTTAGGCTTTTTAAAAGGAACACTTCGCCTACCATATGCTCGTTGCGTAATATTCGCTGCGTACCGCGTTTTTTAAAACCCAATACTTTACTAAGGGCCACTATAAAAGTACATAAGTTCGGAACAATTTTATTGCATAAAGTAGCAGAAATCTCTGGATGAAGTTTTTTAATTTTTAAACCAGTTCAATAGCGTATGTTTTACCGATTCAAAGCATATAAGTACATCTTACCACTTTACAATATTATTATATAGTTACGTAGTATTGTAAGTATAGATATCGTAAATAATAAGTTTAATGCAATATTAAACTTTTATATTATATTTTAAATTTTTATTTGTGTGCTATTACCGATTTGTTTACATAAACCTTTGATTAAAATACCTATGATAGATATTTGTGTGCAGCGAAGCGTGTCGTGTAAATCGTGTAAAAACAATGATAAAGGCATACAATGAATATGCAATGTTTATTTAAAAACTTAATTACGTTACAGTTGAATAAACTGCATGAAGGGAAGCGGCCATGTTCCCTGGGCGGGAACGCACGGGCGGCGCCCAATAGCAGCGCGTTTCATTTATTGATCAGGGGGGCTTTCCCTCGCTTTTCTCCCGTTTTCCCGCCAAGCCCACTGGCTCGGAAAATGAACGGAGGGTACAAAGCAATACATTAAATCATCAGGGTCCTAAGCTTGCGAGGGCTGGCGTTAGATCCCGTTGGCGTCTCCTGATCAATTCAAATACTTAAAAAAATTTAAAATTGCTTTAGACAGTTGTTTCATTTATATTTTATAGCAGAAAATATTATAAAATGAAACTGTTTATTTCTATCTCTATTTTAACGTGACAAAACATTATAAAAGTATAGAAATAAATTTAAACATTTTAAAGACTTCAATACTTTTGTCAGTAGGTATATGTTTTGTAGCTATTTTACCATATGAAACACATCAGATATTTGATTTAACTGAATCTTATCATTTTACGTACTACCTACCAATCATATATCATCAAAGTTTCGTAACAGTTGTACAGATATCGGGAATTTAATATTCATTTAATAGTTTCGCTCTCATCCCATGTGTGAAAGTTAAGAAGCCAGGAAGTGCACAGCACTTCGACAACGCACTCGACTGCCAAGTTAAACGAACCGAGTGTAAATAAATAAATATAAAATGAATCATACACACACAGCGGGCGCCTCTCAACTGAAGGGCGCATTTCAATAAACGCATTCATTCCACACCAATGGGATCAGTTCGATATCGCTCCTCCATTTAACGAGGCCGGTCGAAATTGAAAAAATACCGTTACGTAAATATATTCTGATTATTTGTTCTTTGTAAAGAGGCTAATCCTCAGAAGTCGATGCAGCGCGCGGCCGGTGGCTCCGTCAATTGCGTCCATCATCAAACTCACATTAAGTAGGTAATTCCTTTTGGAGCATTTGATTGTATGATAAAGATGTGGAGCGTGACCGGCGCGTTATGTCCGGTGTTAGCATTCATTTGTAGCACAAAGGTAATTTATGTCTTAATTTTCGGGTCCATGCCCATGCGCAGTCGATTTACGAGGCGCTGTGACGCACCGGGCCGGCTGATGAATGATATAATTATCAAACTCCGGGCTTAAAACTGTCTCTAATGATTCATACGTCCATATACTTTAATGAAATGCGTGATTGTTCCGCGCAGACACAATACGTGGTACGCGGCGAGAAGTTAAACGGATTATCCGATTCTCAATACGTCACTTTATTTGTTTCCGGTTATGTATTTGAGAATAATACAGCCAGACAAAAACTCCAACATAAGTAAGATGACAAATTGGTTAACTGCAATAAGACCTAGGTAAATAATGCCGTTGTATCTCAAAATAGGATACCAAGGTTTTTTTTTTGCAATACTTGAAGGAGAAGTATTGCTTAGGAACTAAAACTTATAAAATGCGTATGATTTTAAAATTGAGCTCCAGCGCATGGATCTTGTCATATAATATATTTACATATCAACGGATGTATATAAGAACGTTTTAGTATTAAGCTACAAATTTCCAACCTACATATAATATCGCTACCACAAAGAAATGTGTTCATCACAATTGTATGTTTTTGAAAAATAAGCAAGAGCTGTGAACTAATTTGCCGTTTCTTCTGATGTTCACGATGGGCAGGTAAGATACCAATGTTTAAAAGCCTTAGAACGTTTCATGACCGTAACTGCCGCGTCTTAAACAAATAAGTATCTACCGACGAAATAGATCTTTACAATTTTATACTGCGCAGTCAATTTACTTTATTATCCATTATTTGTTATTTTACTGACTGAAAATATATATCCACAAAACTTTATCATACAACGCGTACCTTACATCGATTTAACAGTAAGTACTAACCCGTCCATTCTCCTTCTGAAAATCACAACCGCGGTTGTTGTAGGGCGAGTGGTCGAACACCAACTGCAGGTTGGTGCCGGTGGCGGTGAAGGCCACCTCAGTGTGGCCCTCGCGGCAGCCGCTCATGAACCGCATCTGGCGCTCCTCTGGTGGCCGGTCGCGGTAGCCAGTGTATCTCACCTGGAGACAAAGGAGGTACATTAATCCATGATTTCGTTCTATTTTTATGTAGTAAACTAGCCTTGTATGTGTCTGATAACTTAAGGCTTGTGAGTGCACCAATGTTGTGCGGGCTGCTGGGGTGGCATACTTTGTTTACCCTTACATTTGCCACCGAGGGACCTCGCACAGCTTAAAGGGATAGGCTTCAAGAGTAAAAACTAACTGCTAGGAAAAAGGCTAATCTACGACTCTCTATTAGATAGAAAAGATAGATAGGAGGGACTAAATTTACAAGAGTCCTGCTTATCCTACTAATATCTATAAATTCTTTAGAAGTATGAAACGACTAAGCAGGTTTCAATAATAATTTAGTATAATGACAATTATTTATAACTTTAAATAAATATAAGAATTTCCAACGAAGCGAAGGTATACATGGATCAAGTATTTTTTGCGCGCAGAACTATGTGTGCGTTAAGGTATCCAATCATTTGACAAAAAACAAATAACAAATTTTCATTTCAAAAACAACGTTTGACAAAATTTTACTTGTTTTTATCATTTTACAAACTATTGTTTAATAAGCTACTCATTGGACAAAATATTTACTAAAAAAATTATGCCAAAACATCATTTCACAAATTGATTTTTTTTTTAACTACATGCATGCATTTGACTCTCACACTACAGGTTCAATTAGGTTATGTTAGGTTTGTATGTAGTTAGTAATAAGGTCCGGCGAAGCGCCAGGACCAAATTAAGTACGAAATACAGCTTTTTGCGAAAAGCGACTTTGATTCAACACGAGTTGTTTTATAATTAATATTTTAACAATTGAATTTGAGTTTGAGAAATGAAAGTTTGTCAAATGATTAGATTTTCAAACGTTGTTTGTAAAATGATCTTTTGTCATACGTTTTTGTCAAACAATAGTACACCGTGCGTTAAGCATGTATGCACTAGTAGAACACGGTTTAACAAGATGACGGCTGTCACAAAATTAAGTTGCATATTTACAAGCACGTGGGCCGTATGCAAAAATGTAAAATAAAATAAAAAATAAAAAGCATACCATCAATAAAAGCATGTGCAAAATGAATTTAAACGATGCTATTTGATGTTGAAGTGGCTGTAGGTAAGAGTTTTGATAGAAAAGAAGATGCAACTCATAGATGTACTTAAACAGATATCTACTGGTTAATTGAATCTTACTACGCTCAGGAGTCATATTAAGTATTATTAGGTAGTTGCTACAGCAACTACCTAATAATTTACCTAATTTACCTATCAATATTTTTACATATATGGTTTTTAGGAGTTTTGTAATGAATAAATAAACTTCCGCATTTTTAAATTTCTTCTTTGGAAGGATGAGGAGACGTCCGTCGTTTAGGCCACAAATAGGTACCTACTTTAGGTATTTATGGAACCAATAATATTTATCAATAACTGTTTTATTTTAGGGTGTAACATAACTAAAATACTTTATTACACTTAGTACATATTCGTTTAGTAATAACATTGGGTCGTAAACCGAGAATTAACCAATAGACACAGCGTAAAATAAAATTGATACAATGATACGTACGCAGCCTATGTACCTACATGCTGTTTAGTGCCAACTTTTGTACCTAAGTATTAGTAACTTAGGTACTGTTAATGAAAGGAAACGCTTCGTGTTTTGTAGGTACTTAATGTGAAATAAACTTTTAATATACTAACTTAAATAGATAATGCGTTATAAGCTGCTGTATGTTTATATGTACCTATTCCCTATTTATCGCAATGACACTGATATTTAGGTATAGAATTTATGAAAATGAATAATATTAATTTGTTCCATTTATCAAAGTTAAAGTTTCAAACCATGTTTTAGTCAAATTCTAATAAAGCTATGTTCAAAACATAATCAACAAATCACGTAACTTCTGGAATATTCCAGAACCAAAACGCGAAGTGACCTAATTAGTGGAACTTGATTGCGACATTTATTAATAACGTCATAAGAAATTATACATTTATTGACAAAACGCTCGGTGTTGATAATAGAACGTTTTCCTGTTTCAATAATTTATAATTACCAAACGGCATTTAAAATCCAATGCGTTTAAATCTTTTATATCAGGAAATGCAAATTGTGGGTATTCTTAAAAATTAAGATCGTTTACTCACTTCGCTTTCTCTGCTCAGTCTTTTGAAGAGATCGTCAGATTCGAATTTCCCTTTCTGGTCGGGAACCACTCGCGGCATTTTGAAGATGAACCTAGGTTTCGGCTGCTCGTACAGTCCTATCGAGTCGAAAGGCAACATGCCAGCAAGGGACGCGGGGTCACCCATATTTTCCTCAAGTCTGTATGTATTTTATCACTCGAGGACACGATCCAACATCACTATTCTAACGTTCACTTTACTGACTCAGCTCAGCGATGATTCAGAATTTCTACGAAATGTGTAGTAGCGTCGCAACGAATACCTATTCCGACTGCGGGTGATCGCTGACTGAGGAGCGGAGAAGTCGACCGCCTTGGGCCCGGGCCCGAGGGTGGAGTCAGGGCCTGGTGGGGATCCGGCAGCCAATCAGAGCCACTTTCGACCCCGCCTCCTCGCCTTCTCCTTGCGCTCCCGAGCGGAATGAGGGAGCCCCCTCGCTTGTGCATTGAAAATAAATACTGTAAACGACAAAGCACATGAATTTATAATGATGGGCATTATCCTTTTTAGACGTTTCGAGTGTTTTATGTACTTGTATCAAACCTTTTGATCAATTCGACGTTATGTACGCAGGGGAGCCAGCGGGTGTAACTCGATATTATTGTCAAAACTAAAAGCTGCACTATTATTGTATTTTCGTAGTCTAATCGGGACTGCAGCACAATGTATAGAACTTTTAACACACGGGATTAAGAGAGGAACTAGTTTTTTTTTTAATGGCCCTGCCTAAGTTTTATCATTTAAAAAATCAACGGTGACATATTGTAAAGGCCTAACGTAAGTAATAATTTAGTTGGATATACTCGTACAACGTTACTTGTTTAAAGAGCCATATTTTATTTTTTCTTAAATAGGTACATAAGTGATTTTATAGTTTTCGTTAACACAGAAGTTATACCTAGCCGTCTGGAACATTAGGAAATAGAAACAGAACATTTTTGGTGAGTCGATAGGTTCCAGCTTAAAACTTTTTTCAGGATCGTCTGAAGGAAAATCAGTTTTTGGGCTTATTAGTTAAGGTAAACGTGGATCTCTTAGGCTGGGTTCTACAAACAGTGCTTATACTTGTCTCAGGCTGATCTCAGCTAAATGTTCAAGTAAAAGCTCCTTTGTTTCTCGCTGTGTGGTGGTGGAAATCGCATTTGACAATTTTTGACAAAACTTTTTTTTTAAATATATATAAACATTTATTTTGTTAAATTCGAAATTTAACTTAAATTAATAATTACACGATAAAATTATGCTACAAATAAAAAACTAAATCTAAACTCTTGAATCCATTGAGGGCAACGTAGCCAAAAGGCTGGCCGAATTACCGCGCTGGATCGCAATGGAAATTCGTTGTGCGAGGTAGGTCCCAGCCTTAGGGTCACGACTTTCACTCACCAATCGCCCGACTGATATCGCAGAAGATGATATCACATCATTTCACACATATCGGTTTTTATTTGACCATTTAACTGAGATTAGTCTTACTTAGACTTACGATTTTTAGATTGAGTCTAAATTAAAAGTAATTCTTTATTTACTTTAAAATAAATCATACAAGAAAAAAAATTTACACTTCAAATTAAGAAGGCAGAGTTATTAAGTAAAAAGTAAAGTATAAATAGTAAAATAAAAAGCTCAGAGTTATTTACTTAGAGATATGTTACTTAGGGCCGCTTGCGCAGCCACACTTAGCCCCGGGCTAGCCGGCTAGTAAGTTAAAAGTCTCTCCGTCACTTTTTATTTCTATTGAACTGATAGAGACATAAAGCAATAATTAGCCTAGTGCCTATTTAAGAGCTGCGCCGTACCATTTTTTTTCATGATTGATCGTTTTACAAATTAACCCATCACCTAGTTTTACAGTTCTATATACAATATAAGAAACACAATTCTAACAAAACAGTCAGAACAATAAACCAATAGCGTCACTTAAAAGATGCTTATCACAGCATCCTATCACTTACAGATACTTTTAACTACAACACTTGATACTTTCAATGGAAACTCCATCGGTCTATTGTCCAAAGAAACACATTAAAGTGTCGGGCCGTCTAAATTATTATTTGAGCGTTCCTGCCTTCAGTCTAAACGTTAGGACAGATTTTATCATCCTCCTTTTATCTGACGTCAATTATGTTTGTGTAAAATTTACGATTTGTTCAGAATTAAGCTGTAATGGACAAAAGCTTTTTTCAACACAATGAGGATGTTGACAATTTTTATGGTATCATGGAACTTACAAATGTATAAGATTTTTCAAAAACAATATAAACCAAACTACAAAGCTTTTTTTTATTGGAGGCGTTTGTCTTCCATCTCACGGATAATGGTGCTAGCATTAGGGTAAATGTTAATCTTGAATAAAAAGGGTATAGGTACGTAGTGTATCGTGTACGATTTCTGAGACTTACATTGTTATAAAGAAATCTTCATGTGGAGTATGAGAAATTGCAAATCTAAAGTTCTATACCTACAAACTAAAAATGTTCTCTAGGAAGTCATATGAGTCATATCAAAATGTAACTATCCATTTAGTTAGAAAACTTGTGAAGTCTATCTATATAGCTCACTAGCTGACCCGGCGAACTTCGTACCGTAACAGTCGATTCTTTCATTTTTAATTTTTTTTAAATACTTATTCTGCGATTCGGGACTCCGGGTCGGCTAGTAAGTTTCATTTTTAGTGTAGTACTTTATGCTACACGATAATTTTTGTTTGATTACCTGGCGCGTCAACAAACCAAGCAGATGGTTTTCCAACACGGGAACAGGCAACATACAATTGACCATGCGAGAAACATGGGTTTTCTAGATTAACACCACAAACACTTAATGACTGCCCCTGGGATTTGTTTATAGTCATAGCGAAAGCAAGCCGTACTGGAATCTGTAGTCGTTAAAACTCGAATGCTACGTCAGTCGGAATCATTGGGATGCGGGGTATCAAAACGTCTTCTCCTTCATACTTTCAATATGATTACTTCTATTACGTTATTGAGTATTTTTTTTATCGCTAATCTTGTGCCGTTACTACGTTGTGGTTGGTTAATATTTCGCAACAATATAACTACAGATCCAACCTTTAATTGACGATTGTGAGGCAGCAATCCTTGCAAATCAAGTGAGTTTAAAAATTCCCGTGGATAGTTCAAGATATCATCTTCATTAGTTGCCGTATCAACTGATTTATATGTCCTCATTTCGCCAGGAATGTCATCTTTAAATTTGAAATTTAGTTTAATTTACATCAGCACATATCCTCAACGGAAATCAATGCCTCATTGAAAAATTTCTTCACTTATTTTTAAATTTAGATTCCCTGTTCTATTGCGTATATTAAATAAAATATCGTCACACGTATTATCTTTGTGTTTTATTAACAAATCAATTGGTTTTGATGGGAAGCATGTACATATGATAATGGAAAACAATGTTAGCATTTGATGAGCTTGCAGCATCATTGAGAGTTTGATCCCAATGTGCATCGTTTTCTAACAGTAGTTGCAAACGATGACAGGCTTCTCTGTAAGATCCTCACAATTCACCATCAACTGTTCATAAATCTTGGAATGATGTTGGGCCACGCACATATTTACATTTTACCATAGACAATTTGTTTTTGAGTAATGATACCATCGTATAAATATTGACAAATATTGACATTAATATTTATACGATACTAACGTCACTCAATTGTTTTGCCTTCCCGGAACCCCGCCACTAACACTTAAACTTTATAGTATGGTATTAAAGTTTAAATTGTCTTTTAAGTATTATTACGAATTTTTTGTATGGGAATATAGAAAAGTGTTGTTTTTAGACTTTATCAGGCAATTTTTTTAATTTTTCTCTTCGTAAGAACCATCCTCGTACTTCAAGGTATATTATAAAAAAAGAATTAGCAAAAGGTTCAGCTGCTCTCGAGATTTGCGCTTAGCAACACATTCAACGATTCATTTTTATTTGACGACCGAGTGGTGTAGTGGTAAGTAGCCTTGCCTCTTATGCCGAAGGTCCCAGGTTCGAGTCCAGGTCGGCGTATTCATTTGTGTGATGAACATATGTTTGTTCTCGGGTCATGGCTATTTATGTATCATGTTAATTTTGGGTTCCGCCCAGCTCGCTGTATGGTCATCCATAACACAAGCTCTGCTTACTTTGGGGCAATACAGGTGGTGTGTTTATTGGAAACATAAAACATAATGTGATCTATTTTCCAGACTAAGATGATTTAATTACCTGATTGTTCGTAAATATACTATTTATTTATACTATTATATACATATTTTGATAGAAGTATGTATGTATGCATTTGAAGCTTTGTGAATTAAATACATACTCATTTGCAGTTTGAACCAAAATCTCTCGCCTAAAGACCTGGGTCTACTAGAAAACATTTCTTTCGTAGTAAGTAAGCCTTTGTTCAAGCATTTCTTCAATTTCATGATGTTTTTATCGGTGTTGTACTTAACTATAAAGAAGGGTTTTTTTTTAAATTTATTTATTTAAGGTCGCTTTTTAACAACTAAGGCCATTAGAGACCACAATACATAATGTACAATTTCTATATAACAAATAAGTGTTTAGACTAAATTATACAAGTTAATACATTTAAAAATCTTAGGGTATAATTAAAGTTATTTTGATTTAAACAACCACATAAGTTGGTTGTTAAGCAACACTGACTTTTTTCAATATTATACTCCTGGCATTCTTGTAATAGGTGTGAAACACTTAGATCAAAACCACATTTGCATTTTTGAATATTGCTTTTTGTAATTAAATGTATATGGATCATGTTTGTGTGACCAATTCGTAGCCTGGAGATCACTACTTGGTCCCTTCTCGAATTAAAAGCAGTAAGAGGTTTATCGAAAATTGAACTTCTGATACTATGCAATTTACTGGTGTTGTTCGTTTTCCAATCAGTATCCCAAAGGGGTTTAACTTTAAACTTTATATACTTTTTTAAATCTTCCAAATCTGAGTTGATGTTGTTATCAATTTGGTTTGATATTAAAGCCTTTTTAGCCTCACTATCTACTTTTTCGTTACCAGTAATTCCTTGATGGCTGGGGATCCATATTAATTCAAACGTATAATTATTCTTTATTAAGGTCACTATCAATTCTTTAATATCATTAATAAGTGGATCTTTATTTTCAAAATTTTGTAACGCCAATAAGCAAGATTTTGAGTCTGAATATATTAAATACTTATGATGGTTAGGTTCATTGGATATATTTTCAAATGCTTTATATAAAGCTACAGCTTCACAACTAAAAATTGTTTGATAATCAAAAAGTCTGTAACGATATATGTTAGTATCGAATACAACAGCACAACCTGATCTTCCATTTGATACAGACCCATCAGTAAATAATCGTTTACAATTTTCAAATTTGTTATTAATTTCATGAAATAAGCTTTGATATATGACTTTAGATGTTTTATCTCTTGAATATTTGGCCAAATCTAAATTGATAGGAAATTCATAATGTTCCCATCGACCATATGATGCTAGTTTCTTTGTAACAAGTGGTGGAAAAGTAAGATTTAATTCATTTAAATATTTTTCTGATCTTTTACGAAAGGGTTGTGGTAAATGTGGTTTAAGTTGGTATTCAATATTAGTTGCCGAACACATTTTGTAACATTTATAGATTGGATTAGAAGGTTGTGATAAAATATTTAAAAGAACGGTTTTGAGTTGCAAATTAATTTGAATAAAGCCGTTAATTAAAAAAAATTACAATATTTTTTTTATACCTTGCCGCCGGCTCATCGTCATGTTTATCGTAGGTTATCCCAATAAAATAATAAGTAGATATGAAAGCGTTTTTGGTCACTGTACATAATTAGGTAAATTACTTTTTGTAAAATTACTTCTTTCTGTTTATCCACATTTCATGCCATCATATTCTAATTTATTTTAATACCGATGCCTTTACGACGAAGACTATACAGGTAGCAAATCGTGTGATCTAGCTTTCATCTCATGATTCAAAGAATCTTAGCAAATGTTAAACCCAAAAGGAAAAAGAAACTGATTATACAGTTTGTCAACAGAGAGATATGATATCAAAAACTCAGAATCGAAAGTTTCACAAGATTTGGCTATCTCAAAGTAGAGTTATAAAGACTTGAAAATATAGAATGACAAAATAACAAACAGAGGAAACTTAAGGTTGTACGAATTGTAGCTGTAAACAATTCGGAATACCGCTTATCATCAGACGGTGGAGCTTGTTTGGCAGCCCAAGCATGGGCAGAAAATATATGTACATACTTGTCTATCAGTAAATTATGAAACCATAGATAAATCAAATCCATGTACTCGTATGTTTGTTTTTATTGTTTGTCATATGTCATTGTGTATGTCATAGCAGTGATACCGAAATAAAAGCAAAAAAAATCGCAACATTTCTATATGTTTTTGTAAACTACTCAAAATGTTTTGATTTCTCGTGTGAAAAATTATCAATAAAAGTAGTTTAGTAGCATATTCTTCCAATATTTGTAATATGTTTTCCAAATCAAAATTCATTAAAAATTTAAGACCTAAAAATTGTTGTTTCAAATATTTTAAATTTTTTGGTTCACAGATCTAATATTTTGTACCTTTTTTGATACCAATGCAGAAATGTATGACCGATTTTTTAACATACATTACGTCTTCTCAACAAGGTGCCTACGACTTGATATTCCTTTTAAAAAGATCCTGATAGATTGTAGATCGCTAGATTGTAAACCCTACGAACTGAACGTAGACGGTAGGTTCATTTGCCACAAGCTGAGCTTAGAAGATAACTCAAACGTCTGTAATTACATATAATAAGTAATAAACCCCCAAACAAACACATCAACTATATGGCCCCAAAGTAAGCAGAGCTTGTGTTATGGATGACGATACAACGATCTGGGAACTAACCTAGAATAAACATACATATATCGACAACCATGACATAAGTACAAACATCTGTGTCCATAACACAAATGAATGCCCCGGCCAGGACTCGAACCTGGAACCTCAGGCGTATGAGGCAGGGCTACTACGCTACTCGGCCGTCTTATCATCATCCACTATCATCAAATATTTATTTATTTACACTTCAATTCGATAACAAATAAAGATTAGAATGCAATTGAATTAACATCGTGTTGTAGTTCATAGAAGACTCATGGTTTACTACAGGTACCGGTACGATATAGCTCTTATACCTACTAGTTCGACCTCTCGCTGTTCTCGCATATAGTAAGGATATCAATCTTGAGGAAAGAATACCAGTAACAACGCTTTAATTGTGCATGGCTGAGGTACCAAAAAAAAAAAACTAAAGACTGTTATCTGTTTATCTGTATTAACTATAAAAAGTTACTCTGTGCTTATTAAGAAAGGAAAAAATCGTTTGCATGTTTATTGCAAGCCGACAGCTGAACAAATTTCGTTGATGCTTCGTCCACTATCCAGGTGATTACTAATTACGTACTTAACCTTAAAAAGTAATTGAATATAATAGGGACACTGTAAAAGCTGTGAAACGGTATCACTCTTTTCAGTACCTCGTAAAAAGCTTTTTTATGATATATTTGTTTGCATCACTTGTTAAATATGGCGTTTCACTCCTTTTTATTAAATGTGAAAAAACACACAATCTAAAATCAATATGTTATGGAAGAGTGCAGCCTTCTATAGGATTGATTGATATGATTCGTCCTGGGGGAATATCCAACCCTAATTATGGATAACTTTTATGTATGTATCTATGTAGATACGTATTTATGTATGTATGCTATCTATATGCAACTATATAAGTCAGGATTTTTTAGTTTCAACCAAGCCATTTTCAATGGAATAGCAGTACCTGCCATTTTTTATTACTTTAATTTTGTGATCACTAAATTGTATGTGGTGTTTACTTACATAAATAGCATATCATAATAAGTAAATCTATGGATTTTTTATTAATACTAAAAAATGCTTATTAATTATAATTAATTTTGGATGAGTATAATGAACTCTTTTGCGTTATAGAACAAGAACCCTAGACGATACTCATTTATTGAGAAACAAAATGTATAGAATAAACTACATACGTAGTGTTATAAATGATTCTTAACATATTCATTGCTTTGTCCACCATTGTCCAATGTACAGGCACCAGACACAAAAGTTGCGTCAAAAATTAAATGAGAAATTATGTTTATATTTTATAGAAATTGGCATAAGGAGTTGAGCAGGGCTATTTATAGAAATCAAAATTCTTGGCGGCTTTTTCATAGCACATCTGTGGCGTATAAATACTCATAGATAAGCACGTTCAATTATCGCCATCTTTTTGCTTCGGTGGTTGTAAACTGACTAACCAATTTTTATAGAACTGGGCAAAGAAATGCTGATATTCTTTGCAAATGTTCATAATTCTTTGATAACGGAACTCTGAGCGTACAGTCCTTTAAGCAACTGGTCGTGTCTACTTACAAAACAGTATTAGTAGTTTTTAGTAGCAAGAGTAAGCACATACTACACATACAAGAGTAGCTAGTAATATTCCTTACTCTTCGAAATTATATATCTCACGGCCGCACGCAGATACTTAACGCGCTCCTTATATAGAATTTGTTTATCGAATTTATACTTTATCAAAACTATATCTAAGTGTCGATTTGCTTAGCAAAATCTATTTTTAGGAGCATAACGCCACTTGAATCAGTAACT
The DNA here is from genome assembly GCA_923062675.1 of Marasmarcha lunaedactyla. NCBI lineage: Eukaryota > Metazoa > Arthropoda > Insecta > Lepidoptera > Pterophoridae > Marasmarcha > Marasmarcha lunaedactyla. The sequence continues at coordinate 17,169,785 of OV281346.1, read as the reverse complement.
TAGTGGAACCTACGGCCCTAAGGTAGCGTCGGGTGACGAGTCGCTCAGTTCCCTCTAATATGCTTGAGGAGGGCGATGATAAAGAGACACTGTAAATTAATTTTGAAACAAATATACCCTTTAAATTTTTTTGCCAGTTCTTCTTCACGAAGGATTTTCCTTTCTAGTGGTAGAATCAGGTTTTATTTGACGTCAATAAGAACAAGTGATTCTTAAAGTTTAGAAATCAATATTTGGATTTGAATTTGAATTTGAGTGAACCATCAAACATCAGACTACCTAAACCCAGAAAGTGAGCGAGTTCTATGTAAGTACGTACCTATCGATATAACAAATCCGCGCAAAAAATTACAAGTGACCTCTTTGAAAAAATAGTAGGTGTAAAAGGAAGTTACCCATAAACGTACATTTTAACTAAATTAGAGTCTACCATCAGTCTATCCAAAATTGTATTTCTACAAAGCACCTGTTCATTTTCCTCTTAAAATTTAATAAGACTACTACATTTTAATTAATCAAGGCAAGCAAATTCATATGTTGAATTGAATTTTTTCGTCCATTTAACGGGAGTTGCACAAAAGAGGGTAGCGCCTCCAGCCCTCACCCCTTCTCCCCTCGCTGCGCCCTCTCGGAGATCAAACGCCACTCAAGGCCACGTGCGCTCCTGTATTAAAACTAATAGTCCCGCACTTCGTTCCAATTGTAATAGAAAAGAGAGCAAAACGTGATTTTACGATATTTTTCTACTAACGACAATTTTTCTACTAATATTCATTTTGAAAATAAGGAATTATTAATGCCATTCTCAAAGATACCTTTTTTAGGTACGCCATTAATGATTTCTTACATAAATGATGACAATTTCAACAAGTAATCAATATCCTGCCTATATTTTATTTTATTTTATTTTAACATTTTCGGAAAACTTACAGCTACTTAAAAAATAAATAAACAAAAAGAATAAATATTAAATATGGCCATTAACAAAGTCTTCACTTATAGAATTAAAAAATAAATTATACAAATTGTCGCTTAAGTAACACAATACAAAAGTTAAGGAATTTGAAGTAGGTACGAATAATATGAACGAAATCAAGAAAAAGTAAATAAACACTTTTGTCACCAAAACAATAGTTTCCATTTAATCAATAAAGAACCTTCGCCATGGCTGCTTTTACATGAAGAGCACTAGTATTAAATATGTCGAAGTCCAGCTCGCTGCTCAGCCGGTTCACCAACCGTGGGGCCCTGACCATGAACGAGTTCTGTCTGTAATTGGTACTAACACTAGGAACATGGAGTAAACTGGGATTCCGATAGGATTTGGTGTGCACGCAAATACCAATCCCAGACAAAAGCTCTGGAACTTCTATTTTGCTCTGAGCTATCTTGATAAGGTTGGCGACGTCGCTGCTATGCCTGCGCACATACAATGCTAGAATGTGGTGGCGTTTGCATCGTGAGATGTAGTGCAAGTCATATGTACGTGACTTATATTCAATAAATCGTAAAAAACGTTTCTGTATGCGTTCAATACGGTCAACATATATACAATAGAGAGGGTTCCATACAGATGAGGCATATTCGAGGTGACTTCTGACAAAAGCGCAATAGAGAATTTTTATGGTTTTGATAAAAGTGAATTCTGAGGACAATCGCAATACAAAGCCCTTTAGATGCTTTACTAACTATTCGATATGTTGATCGAACAGCAACCTCGAATCAAATGTTACCCCTAAGTCAACCATAGCATCCACTCGTAACTCAAGATTATTAACATTATAGTTAAATACAATATGTGAGGGTTTTCTCGTAAACGAGCAAACATAACATTTTGATATGTTTAGCTCTAATTTATTTACCAAGCAATAGTCATAAAATATGTTAAAGTCAGATTGTAGCTTTAGGCAGTCATGTATAGAATTGATTGGATAAAAAATTTTCATGTCATCGGCATATAAAATTATTTTGACGTAAAAATAAGAGATATGTCATTTAGGAATATAACAATGGTCCGAGCAGAGATCCCTGTGGAATTCCAGAGGGTATGCTTTTAGGTTTAGAGCTAAAATCGTTCAGTACCACAATCTGACACCTATTTTGTACTTAAGATGTATACCAGCGAAATAGATTCCCTTTTATACCGATGTCCTGAATTTTACGCAATAAGATAGTCTGATCAATACGATCAAAACATTTACTGCGTAAATACTATTTGTGAAATGTATTTGCATTGTCTTATTATTTTGGCTTCAATCAAATCAAACAAAAATGAATTTGTTAGTGTGTAGACTAGAACACATAAATATTTCTTGTAATATTTTCATCGGGGACCGCTTTATACCTAGAAATAAAAATTAATTTCTTGCAAACTGTGACGGTTGTCTATTTCGACCTCTTTTTGTCAGTAAATTTTTTTTTTTTGTCGTTCCCGACGTAATTTTAAACTACGAATTACGTAGTGTCGGAGAACGGCAATGTTTTGATTTGACAAGCCAGTCACGAAAAATTATCCATCATAACAACTAGAATCTATTTATTTATTATTGTTTCCGAGTTTATTATTCAAAATTACATGTTTATCAATTTTTTATTATCTACAATCAAAGTTTTCATGAAATCAATAATTTATTTTTACGTACACGAGTGTGCGTAGCCAAAATTTTTGGTAAGGATTCTCATTAAACTACCCCCCACAAGACAAGTCCTAAATCAAGATTTTCTCAATAGCACGTAAACAGAAATATGAAAAAACAATTGCAGGCCAAATTGCAAAAGTTTTGACCATTGTGATTTTATTTATCTTGTAGATTTAAAAAAACTCAAACAAGATGATAAAAAGAAAATTAATAAAATAATGTAAGGTTTTTTTGGAGTAGTTAAGTGGTAGTAGACCCGAGTTCGAATCCTTTTAGCGACGGGCTAATTATAAAATCATACCAAGTTACCGAATCATGAATGATTTCTTTTTAAATATGCTATTTTTAACACTCTCCAGTAACAGGTCTGCTGGAAGTTGTTTAAATAAAAATTGCTTTGAAACATCGTCCAAATTTTTGATGTCTGTAAAATGTTAGCTTTGTAGGTATTCATAAAGAAATTATTAAAGGTTTTGCGCCCAATAGCTCTATCTGGCACTATTGTGAAAACATTATTTAAAAACAAAGTTCATGCAATACTAACACAACTTTCCTGACATGAAATGAAATTTATAATATTCATTAGAATAGATTATTGATTCCTTCAAATCTTTTTGAGTTCATACGTAGCCCATGGTATGTTTTCTTTTGACATTTTGCTTGAAGTACAAAATATAGAAATCTATATCTATTCAGGCTTGAATACGTTACGAACAAACCAACAAAAAAAGCTTGCTCTTTAATCATTTAGGATAGATTAATGTATATAACGATTATATTATTTTAAATATAATATTAATAGATACTATCGCAGAACCCGGCAGAAACTAAGTTTCGCACCCGCATCTCTTGCCGGGTCACCCCTTAATATTGCGCCTAAGCCTTCGTCGATAGTTCATGGTGAAGGAAAGGAAATTTCTGTGCTAAGTATTTTGTTGGTAGACAAATTACTCCAATTTTTGTCTACCAACAAAATTACGATAGATATAACAAAAATACACTACACAGGTTGAACCTTTTAAGTGGGCTATTCGTACATAACAAATAGCGAAGCGTTTTACGGCGCAGTCGTAGGGGTCATTATAGATTATTTAAATAAAAACTTGTACTTACCCGATCCATTAGGTGTTCTTCTTGGATTGTTTATATAAGGCAAGGAACAGAAGTGCTTATGGAGGACTAGATGTGTTAACTAACTAACAAACACATGGTATTAACAAACGTATGATTCATCAAAGGACATCAAGTATTCAAGGTCAGCTTAAAAACCTTCAAAGTGCAAATTATATATACAAATTATAGTAATATTTGAAAACATGAGATTAACTTATTTAAAAAGTAGTTACAAAGGAACTGGTTGCATAATTTTATGACCCGATAATATCTAAAGAACAAGGTGTGGCACATGACAGGTAACTTTACTTGCGTTTGATACTTAATTACTAGTATATGTACGCTGAGATAGCTCCTCGGTCCAAAGCTTCTATTTAAAATATTATAAGTTGTATAGCGTCGGACGTACAGTGGGTGGTCTGAAGGTCTTCAATGAGTTTTAACAACTTAAGTACATCAAGGTTGCTCGTAATCACCTTCCTATGTACATAAAAAAATTTAAAGAATTCCTATAGCAAAAATTATACAGCTATTACACAGTAAGTGCTAAACGACTTTGTAGTTTAATTGATATTCGTGTAATAGTAATAATATATTAGTTGTGTATTCTTTGATTTTATGCTATTCTATTATTTTTATGTGCCCTCCTTATGTATGTTGCAGTGCGTACGTTAGTTCTATAGTGTTATATGTTCTATGTGTTCGTATGTACGCTCCTCCATTGTAAAAATAGATTTGAGAACTTCGTAACATTATGGAAGCAATAAATCATTGAATGTTGAATATTGAGGTCTAACGGTAAAGAAAAACATTTGAAATTGTTTAGGAGGTATTTGTTAAGTCTGCCAACCCGCAGTAGGCAAGCGTGCGCTATAAATCGCGCCCCCCCCCTCAGTTGGCCAGGCTGATATCCCTGCAGTGGGATTATTAAGGCTTTCGTGGAAGCAGTGTAAGGAAATACTTGCAACTTAAAATAAACAATATTTTTTTGTAAATAGGTAATATTATTCAATTTATTTTTTAAATTCCCCATTTGTTGTAATTTATTATATAGTAGAAATCTGCGAGACAAAAGTGAACTAGTAAAGAAACTACACTGGTATAATGCACATACGAAGGATTATTCGTAAAATATATCAGTAAAAAGCAACGCCGTCATTATTTTATGGATCGAGCAATAGATGAATTCACAGTCGCAAAAAATTGTAAAATCAAACAAAGTATGTAACTTTAGAATAATAAATCTTGATTTTAGTTACAAAATAAATATACGCTTGTTAGTTATGTAGTTCAAAATTAAGTCAAATTACTTTTGCCAGTTATTTGGTTTGTTAGTTCAATTGACATAACAGTGGTCAATCATTTCACTTGATGGCTTTTTTAAGTTGTAGTCTCAGAATTTTAAGTTGCGTTTCTGTTATACGATAAGCAAATAATAGGATAAGCAAATAATAAGCAAATAATAGATTTTTTCTGGTTTATGGTTATTCAGAAGCTATCAGCCCACTTACGATGTCAAGGACTCTTTGTGATATAAGCAATTTATGTTTGTCCTCGCCGTACCGTCACCGTATATAGTTAAACCACTAACTAAAAAAATTGTTTACCGTAGTTTACTTATTACTTGTTCTTGACTGTAGTGGTAGTGGCATAAAACACAGTTAAATACTCATTCTACCATAGACTTCGAATAAATAGTAATTTCGGCAAACAAGACGCTTTTTAAGCACATCGTGATAATAAAATGGAACAGTTAATTAATGGCTAGTTTCATCACAACTAGGCGTATCTTATTGACCATTAGTCTAAAATATAATCTTTATTTAAAAAAAATATCGGTATTCATATCTTATATTTACATCAATTTACACCATCAAATATTTCGACAAATGACAAATTCAACCACAACTTCGCATAGGTCTAAGATTTGTTTCATAGAAACTTGTTATTTACTGGAGCTACGTATTATATTATATTGTAAGCCCATAAATAGTATTATTACTAAAATAAAATAAAATATAAAAAAACACCATATATGTCATTTTGAATAAAATACACAATACAATTTTTGGTAGCCACTATCACTTCTATTATGCTCATTCAACTTTTTTAAAACACACAAAAAAAGAGAAAATATCGTCAGAATCGATCGAGAAACAAAAAAGTTTCGCCCAATGATTACGATACATAAAAAAAATCACCAACGAATTGAGAACCTCGTGCCATTTTTTAAAATAAAAATAGGAAGAATGTTTTGCAAAAAAACAAGAGTATTCACAAATTTGCAACAGGAAAAAAGAAACTATCGAGGCAATGTGGTGTTCCAGCAGTGGTTGAGTAGGTGCTTTGGTTTTCTGACCTAAGGTCTGACTCAGGTGCTCTCGGGACATGTAGTTTCGGGAGTTACCTATGTCGAAACGATCGGGAACCGACTGCCAGATGCCAGCACTGCGACAATTGACTTCTTGTTGATCTTGCTCCCGAAAGTAACACGTCGTGGCAGGCGGTGCCATCCTTCTGCGAGGCAGTGATGCTCAGGAAGGTGCTGCTTCCTCCCGTCCATTACGGGACGCTAGAATGCGGCTTTCATCGCTGAGAGCTTCCCTTAACCGCAATATCATGAACCTTCGGGGATGAGTTCGGGGGATCCCGCCTCCGGTGCAGGGCTCGAGATGGCACTTGCGCGTTTAGCGCAACATTTCGTGAGGGACTAAAGACGACTCCGTCTCAGGACGTCGCCGGCGCTGTACAAAGCGCCTGCTAACGCTTCCGGGCCGCAAACGGAAGTCGCAAGCTTTTATTGACCCAGCTTCATGCGCTAATATTGTTAGTATGTGCTTTTCTAGCAAATTTTTTTTTGTTCCCCTCCGCGGGAAGGGCAGGAGGATAAAAATGCTCTGACGCATACTCTGGCGCGATTCCAAAGTTATGTGGGACTCGTCCCGACGCCTACCAGAACCATACCCACTAAAAACCCTCTGTCGGCTCGTGCATTTTTGCCACTCAGCCTTCATCTGAGCGACGGCCAGTCGGAGAAAGAGGCCGCGCTAGAGGGCCCTTAAGGGGTCACCCGCTGGGATTTACATAGCACTGAAGGTGCTCAAAAATGAAAAGTAAATAATAAAAAACATTAAAAATTGAAAATTAAAATTGCATTAATTCGGATTTACGTTAGAATTAGAATTTACGTAAGAATTAGAATTTGCGGCCTGAAAAATTAGAGTTGAATTGTTGAATGTTGAGTTGTAGAATTAGAAGTTTCGTGCTGGGCGAGCATTGAGACGCAACGCTGTCAGCGAAGCATTCGGCTTTCTCTTCGTCTTCGAAGGCGATAGAGCCACCGGGACGAGTGAGAGGAGGGACGTGAGAGGCGGCGTCTACGCGTAAGGCTCGGGCCATACTATAATACGCTTGGTGGGACGGGGAGATATTCGCCATGAGATCGTTCATCTGGGCGTCTCGGAGTTCCGCGAGGCGAGATCTAACTTTGCGTTGTAGCTGATTCGCAGCTGTTCTATAGGCGGGCGTGGGATATTTCTTGGCTCTCCGGAGAGCCGCGTTCTTAGCTTTAATAAGATTGCTAATGGCTAAGGGAAGCGTGGGTTTGCCTTTCTTAGCAACCTTTTCGTTTACACTGATGGCTGAGTTGATAGCATCAGTGAGAGAATTTACTAACGAATCTATTTTATCCGGGCTATCTAATTGATCGGGCGAGATCGCGAGCGGAGAGTTCGGGGCCTCTAAGGCAGAAACTATCGTATTTTTAAAACCTTTCCAGTTGGTAAAGGTCTTAGGAGAAGTGACGTTAACGTTAGGCGGTCCTAGCACGAGGTAGACGGGGCGGTGGTCAGAACCTAGGTCATCGAGCGGTTCGATAGACCTGAGGTCGAGGTTGATATGCTTGACGATTGCAAAGTCGATGATGTCAGGAGAGTGGTTTGGGTTGTCGGGATAGTGAGTGGGAGTGATGGGGGAGACGACGTCTAAGTCGAGTGAGTTGGTGATGTCGAGCAGAGCGATACCGCTTTGGTTGGTTGATAGGCACGTCCAGTCAGTATGTTTGGAGTTAAAGTCTCCGAACATAATGACTGAACGGCCGAGGGCGAGAATGGTCTCAAAGTCGCTGCGGATAGGTTTGGTGCCACAAGGTATGTAGACTGAAGCTATGATGATGGTCGGATGACCAGTCATAGCCAATCTACATACAGTGGCTTCCATGTTGAGGAGAGGAGGGGTAGGGAGAGGACAGCAATGGAATCCTCTTTTGTAGTAGATAGCAGTGCCACCGAAACCGTCGCAGTTAGGCCTATCATTACGTGTAAACGCGTACTTAGGAATAGCGAATCCCCTGGAGCGATTAGGAGTGAGCCATGTCTCCTGGAGAAGTAAAAGGTCTGGGTCGTTGTTCTGAAGGAACAGTTTGAGCTCGGGAAGGTTGTTGCTAAGGCTACGAACGTTAAAAGATACTAGGGATAAGCCCTTGGGTTTAATACGACTGGACGCGGGATTCGCGGGTCTAGACATTATAATTTACTTATTTACGAATTTATACAAAAAATAAAAATTTATAATGAACTTAAAAGCGAGTGATGCTCGGCTAACGCAAATAAACGCTCTTGAGGAGAGCGGGCGGCTCGCAGTTTGCGTGCGAGTATGGAAATTTCGTTAATGTCTACGTTTTGGATGACGTCGAACACGGTCTTCATGTCCTCAGCCAACGACGACTGAGGTGCAGATGACGGAGCGGGACGCGGCCCTACGGAAGCTACGGGAGCTGGGATAGGTCGGGAAGGTGCAGGCGGGACGGCCGGACGCTGCCTCCAAGACAGAGCCGGAGTAGGCGTCGGCTGAACGGGCTTTGCTTCCGGGGGACCCCGGTTGCGCAGCGGCGGGAAGTTAGCGGGAGTGAGCGGCGGCGCCGGTTTAGGCGCGACCCTCTTGGCGGTGGAGCGCGGAGCGCGCGGGCAACCCCTGTAGTTAGCTGTGTGGCCGGACTGGCCGCACAGCATATAGGCACGGGGGGAAGTGGATTCGGGAGTGCGAGTGCACTCCTTAGTGATATGAGGATCCAGGCACTTAACGCACCTGGGGGGAGCTGAACAGTTAGCCGCTGCGTGGCCATATAGCTGGCAGCGGTGGCACTGCCCAGGGTGACCTCGGGGGTTGGGACGCTCGACGGAGATGTTCGAGAGTCCGCAAATTGTGCGAGCCTCTCTGAAAATCTCCTTCGAGTTGGGAGTGTTGGTAAGGATTACAAGAGCTAAGGGAAAACGCCTACCGCGGTTGGAGTGCATCTTGTGCACTGCTTCGGCTGGGAAACCCTGAGACTTAAGGTCCTCGAGAATTTCTTCATTACTGAGTTCAAACGGGACGCCCCGTAGTACTGCGCGGATCTTACGCTCCTCCGGGAGGGCGTAGGTGTGATACGCGATTTGATTGATCGACAGAAGCCTAGTGAAAGACCGGAAGTCGTCGATGGTCGCTACCTGAATTTTGATTGTATCGCCAGCGTTGGCGGCTTTTAAGTAATTAATTTTGTGCTCTTTGCACAAGTTAGAGACCGCAGTCCAGCGCGCTTTTTCACGGAGGAATACGGGCGGAGGGAGCTGAGGCTTCGGCGGGACGGGAGCGCAGCGCGTCGCTGGCTTCGATGGGACCGACGGAGACGCGGTTACTACGAGCGATTTTAACGGCGCGGGGGCTGGTGTTGAAGACACCGGGGAGGGCTCGGGCATTGATGATACCGAAGCTTTCTTCAAGCGCTTCTTGGAGCGCTTGGCGACAAGTTGAAACGCGGGCTCAGGAGAGCCGGTTAAGGTGACGGCATCTGACGACGTATCAGACGCGGGTTCGGAGTCGCTCCCGGGAGCGGTACGCTTGCGACGCGACGCGTGAGAGGATGCGACCGATTCGCAGTCCATCTCGGACGAGGCGGGAGACGCGGGAGAGCTGTGGACCTGAGGGGTCTGGATGTTGGAGGCCTGAGGGGCCGGGGTTGGGGCCTGAGGGGGATAGATGCCTGTAAGGCCTGCGTTATTATGTCGTCTGATAAGTTGGCGCCGGACGCAACGAGCGCCTGGGCGAACGACCTAAGGATGTTTACAAGGTCCATTGGAGGGCTTGGTCCTACAATATATACTATATAAATGTATAAAAATGCCTAGGTTCCCTAGCAAACCTAGCACCTAAACCTCCCTACCCGCGGTAGGGGAGCTGGGGACGACGCGAAGTGGTGCCCCTAATTCGGACAGCACTGTACCGTCACCCTGGGAAAGGCCCAAGTGCAATGGGATCGGGTCAGCCGGTTTCTCCTTGGCCTGAAGGGCCTTGGAAGCGCACCGGGGCAACGCTATCAGGCTTAGTTGTCACCGTTAAGTATCCGCCTGATCAAACGCGAGTCTACTACGGAGTGTGTCGTCAATAAATTGACAACAAAAACCGGCCGTAGACCTGACGGAGTTGGGTTGCACTAAAAGTGCGGGATTGACTGCGTTACGACCGGCCGGAGCCGGCCGCGGAGCGAGTCTCTGACTACGTACAGGCGCCAAGCGTCAAGTACGCAGCCAGAAAGACAGCCCGAGTCTTGCGAACCACTATCGAATTTAATCGACCGTGGTAAGCTCAACCCTGTTGTTGCTGCACTCACCGAGGTGAGGTTTTTAATGCGAGGGGTGCACAGAGTGCGGGATTGACTACGTTACGACCGGCCGGAGCCGGCCGCAGGGCGAGTCTCTGACTACGTACAGGCGCCAAGCGTCAAGTACGCAGCCAGAAAGACAGCCCGAGTCTTGCGAACCACTATCGAATTTAATCGACCGTGGTAAGCTCAACCCTGTTGTTGCTGCACTCACCGAGGTGAGGTTTTTAATTCAAGGGGTGCACAGAGTGCGGGATTGACTACGTTACGACCGGCCGGGGCCGGCCGCAGAGCGAGTCTCTGACTACGTAGCAAGCGCCAAGCGTCAAGTACGCAGCCAGAAAAACAGCCCGAGCCTCGCGAACCACTATCGAATTTAATCGACCGCGGTAAGCTCAGCTCTGTTGTTGCTGTGCAAGAGACCGACTTACTTGCAGCCGATCGAAACCGGCCGCAGCGTAAGCCCTGAAGAGGCTAACAGCGTATGAGTATTGCGAACGAGTTGACGTCGTGAGACGACAATCGTGACTCAACGGCTGGAGCGACCGCGAACGCGAGCGGGGCCGGACGCAGAACGGATCTGAGAGTGGCGTTTGAGTATTGATACGAGAGAAGTCGTGAGACAACAATCGTGACTCGGCAGCCGGGAGCGACCTTCAACACGTCCGAACGGGTCCGGACGCAGATCAGGTCTCCTTTTTAGCAAGAAAATAAAATCTTTTTTGAATATCACGGCACGTTCTTGTGAAGTGTTGGGTTGACAACGACAGGATTCCGATTCTTCTTTGACAGAATCGGAATTCCGTTCTCTCAAATGAAAACACAACATCAAATTCAAATATTTATTTCTCAACATTGACAATTACTTCTTATTGACGTCTTATGGTTATGGTATGGTTTTAGGAAACATGAACCATAAGTTCGAAAATACCTTCGTGAACTGAACGGGCAAGAAACTTCACGGGTATATTTGTTTCAAAATTAATTTACAGTGTCTTTATGCCTTTACAAAATTATTCTTATCTGCATCTGTTAGCTCGGCAAGTCTCCCTCCCTCCAAGTATCCAAACGACGAACACTCTCAAACGGCACCCGTTCACGAGTTAACGCGGGATCCAACCATCGCCCTCCTCAACCATATATTACTAACAAAAGAAAAACACCTTAACAAAATTATAAATATATGATTATTTAGGTACTATGGAAAATGTTAATTGCAGCTTCTTGTTCGTCTTCATTATCGCTTTAGTGAGATTTAAGACACACATGTATCCAATATTTAATAAAACAAGAGTAAAAACCTATTTACTCTTGTTTTAGTATTTTATAAAACGTAGATCAAAAACATTTAGTTGCATTAAATTGGTACAAGTACCTATAAATGGTACCTACCAAAAGTCAGCATTTGTAGGTTTAAATGGCTATCGTCGTATAGTAGTTCATATGCACATTCAAATATTATTTACTTTATTTCATAGTATATCAATCATACAAAAAACATAAGTAGTTAATTAGGAAACATCGGTTTGCAGTGTTTGTGGTAGCTGGCTAGATAAGGCAGTTCCCACAGAGTTGGCCGCCGCCGCCGCTCTCACGCCCCCGCGCTCACCGCCGCTGCTGATAGTGGACTTGTGCAATCCGTCCGTATCTGTGAAAGTTTAGATCGGTGCTGAAAATAGACATACAAATTAGTTGTTTTGAAGCTCTTATGAAAATAAACTCGTTTTAGAATATAATATCTAAAGTTATCGGAAAGACCTCTGTGAAGAAAAAGATGTAAGAAATTTCACGGGACCCACTTTTTAAATAAATTAACAATGTTTTTATATCCATACAAAATATATCTTCCTATATCAGTTTGTTGAATCCGTTCCCATGAATTGTGAAAACAACGGACCGCAAACAGCACTCGAGGCACGCAAGAGCCAGCCGTCGCCCTCCTCAACCATATCGGAGGGACGTAAACGGCGCACGACGCTGCTGCAACACTAATATTCACAGAGAACTAAAAGTTATTGTTTAAGCAAGAGTAATGACTTATGCAATTGTTTTTATTTCGTAGTTGAGAAATAGGTTGTAGTAACAAATGTCAAAAATTTAAATTATCAACCAAGAAATAGACCATTTTCTTATAGACTTGCCAACTTAACTGTAAATTTTTTTTGTAATTTTTTATTCATTTAAGGTTAACAGTTAAGCAAGCCTCTTTACCTCTGCTGCCGAAAACTGTTGGAATAAATGTGCATACCTACTAAGTACGGTAAACTTTCATTTATTTCACCTTTAATAACTGTAACATTGTATTGCAGCTATGAACAACAAGTCCCAATAAAAACAACTAAGAACACAGGATTAGGGCCCCATAATGCCTACATTAACACGTGTAATTGCTCTAACGTCGAAAAAAATTCTTTTGTTCATAAAACAAACTGTTCACAATGAAATTAGTTGCAGTTCTCACCTTCAAGCTTCTAGTGAGTTTTTGTAACTTGACTTATAAATCACCGCTTTGTTAGTTTCCTCATTATCATATTCGCGCGACGACAATGACCGTGCCGGCATTTAATTAATTGATTCATAAAATCTTTTCATAGCTCCGAAGCAAAAAGTACACATTGACCCTCGGAATAAAACAATATAAGAAAGGGTTCCCATGTTCCCATTACTCCGGTTTTAATATGACGTGTATTCTGGGCATTTCCATTTGTTAATAGATTTTATTGTCCTTTTTATTTAACTAATGTAGAGACTATTGTTATTTGTGACGTTCATAGAAGTAAATGGTTATTAAATCTAAAAACAACAGAGTCAGGTTGGGATAGGCCTTCGGGCCTACCTAAATTGCTTATTTAAAATTTTAATGGTTTAGGAATTATGGAGGCATAAACTGTCAGCGCATCAGAGGAGCCGGCACTAAAGTTGCAAGGAGCCGGCGAACATTGTCAGCAGGTCGCTCGCCGCTCGCCGCTCACCGACGTCGCTTTGTCTTCGCCGCGGCCTTCGGACGACACCCTAATAAAAGGCGTGGCAAAAAGCGCTCTAACGGCTGCTGATCATATTTCAAGGCAATAAAATGCAACAAAATTAGCTTTTGTTAGAGTAACTTGCACGTCAAAATAGAGATGGGTTGGGTTTTGAACTGGACGAGTTCTATTTAATCTATTGTTTTATACTTATTTGTTCTTAGTTCTGTATTGTGTAAAGAGAATAATACTAGCGGTAAATTAGACAAAATATTTTGTTGTTGGTTTTATGATGGGAAGCAAATAACAGTAAGAAGAGCTTAACTTTCGATTTAATTGTTTCTAGGAAGTCTTTCGTTCTACTGTCACCGACAACCTTTGTTCCGTCCCGAGAAAAATATTTGCAAGTTCTGATTACGCAGAAAAAACTTAAACTTAACGCATACTCTAATATAACTCTATAAGTATAGATATCTAAGTATGTAGAAGTCTATGTTTTATGTTACAATACTTGTATATTTTATTACATTTTATGTAAGTCATGATTTAATTTAAAATTACACACTAACGTTGCCCTCGTCACCTCCTCGAGTCACAGATTTATTTGTAATAGAACGAACCAATACCTTTTTACATTACAAGTCTGTGAGTAATTCTAAATCTATGTTTTTTTCGATTGCGTACATAAATTGTTCAATATATAAGCTTTACCCGGAACAGCTGGTGCTTATTTAATATGAAAGAATTAAAATCGTTTTCAATACTATCTAGGTACAGTCGAGGAACTCGACAGAGGCTCAAGCTGAGGCGAGAATCGCTTGCGCGTAGTTCGGTCTTTTGTATGCGCTACGCATACTAAAGGGCGACAACACTGCACGGGATTCGGGCTGCGAGCCTTCGCAGCGTTCCCTGACTGTACCTACTGCAAATAGGACACACGAATGCCAAGCATACATCAAAAACAACCTTATCCACTTCTTGATCAAAAGCTACTAACTCATACAAACAAAAAATGTGTTATTTGTAACACATTTGCTAAAGAATGACGATACTATAAGTCTATAAGCAAAGCCATCAAGAAACCAATTCCGTGACGTCACATCGTGGTGAAACCCGGCTGTACTGGAACAATGACGTCCGCGTACATTACGCCACTTATACACGTACTACTCTACCTACTTACTATATTCCAATTGTCCATTTGGACCAGTTATCGGTTTCTAACAGTATGGAGCGGCATGAATCACCAGCAACGAACAGCCAACTACTGGACTCCTAATCTTAGGCATTCTATATTGCTTTTGTTGAGGATTCATTAAATAAAAAATACACAGATATAAGATCCACTGACAAAAGTGACGCCGAGATTTTCATCTTTTGAACTTTTTCCGAAGTGTTGGAGAAATTAATACAACGTATAAAGATTCAGTATGAGGAGTCTAGTGGATTCACTACGGTCATTACTCAATCGCTGACCAGGATTTGAATGGCAATGGTCGTGTTCTAATAACTATTATTTACACAGTTTTATTAGATAATTCTTGGTCTTTGGAAATCCCGTAATCATCGTATTTAATTACTTCAAACGTTGAATTTATGGAAGAGGTTCTGTATTTGGCATACATAACTCTCTAATTAAGATAAGTTTTAAAAGTAAGTTAAATGATAGATAGATTTTATATAATTCGAAATTTCTAAATCTATTTTTTTTCGTACAATACAACTCAGTATACCGATCAGAAAAGTTTGTAACTTTTACATTTTCTGATATCTACGGCCACAAACATAGCGTGAAGGACAAGCGATGCACTATGCAGATACTGATCATTTGTAGCACCAAATCAAACTTTAAAAGATAATTTGCATTTGCAAATATTTCTTAACTGTCTTAACTTAAAATAAAAAGTAGAAAGTGTAGGCAGGTACATCAAAGATTTGGTTACATACTGTGTACAGTATGTAAATTGGCTGTAGCCAAAACAAAGTTTAACGAAATTTTGCAAATGAATAGATGAAACCAACAAGGAAAATAATAGAATAATCACGGGACTGGTTTTTACGCGTTTCGCCGAAGTCGCTAACGTCGCCGCGCCGCTGCCGAGCCTCTGCCGTGACGTTTCAAGGTCTCCGCTCGGAAATACCTGACTTTCCACCGTCACCGTGTCATTGCCAATCCGCACTGTCTGATTCGTGACTTACCTGACGCATCTTTTGTTCTAAATTTAATTCGTCATCTGATTTCCCGCCACTTCATTTGTTTTGCAATTGGAAAGTATTAATAAATCATTGCAACTATAAGCCGATTCCATGCTGATAAACTACAAAACGTCATTAATCAATATCGTTTTTACGATCGCTCTCCATCTACTTCGCTTACACGTTATTACAGAAAGCTTAAATTGTTAGAGGCGGACGGCACCGTTTATAAAACGTTATCTTCAAACGAACACAATAACAAGTTTAATAATGGAGGTGATTAATGTTCGCGCAGGATGACGCGGGCCCAGAGCGGGCGCGAGGCCCCGCGCCAATGACCAGACATTATTTAATTGAAATAGAAGTAAAAGGGTGACAATAGCTATACAAAACACAAAAAGGGTTCACTTTTTTGCAAATACAACCCGATGAAATATTACGCCAGCCGTGCATGTAACATTTGTTCTTAACGCCTCTAGTAAATTTGGTGATGCGTGATTTATAGGTCGAAAGAATATGTTCTAACCATTATGCAACTTTAGATCAATTCCTCCAAAATGTCCCCTTTTAATCCCAGTTTCCGTCTAATTCGCAAAAAAAACCTAGCGATAATACTTTGTAGGTGCCAAAGTAAACTTTACAGGTGAACTACAAATAAAGCGAGGCAATAAATCACAGATAAAGTTGTTTACGAGTTTACTTCTTGTAACCCGAAGGCGAAAAGATCAATACGTAGACAGGGAATTGGCTGACATTCGCGAACTAATGTCTCGGGCACACAATGGACGAGCTCCCGCCGCGTTCGTCGGCGCATTGTTGTCATACATTTTTAACACTTCAATATTTGATTTGTGTGAATTTACCAGTAAAAAAAATCAATTGATATGTCACGTTTTTGTAGATGGTTGTATTGCTACCTGGAGCCATTTTGTCGTGAAATATCATGAGTCGTTACGAGTCGAGTCGACGGGAACTAGTGTCACGCTGCTCTCGCTGAGCGCCTGACAGCTACATGGAAGAGTCGTTGACTTTATTGTCCTCCTAAACATATCATGACAGACGAATAATTTATCGTGATTCCCGGAAACTTCGATCTTTGGACGGCAAAAATTAAAAATAGTTTTTATATTTTATTTTCGTGCAAAGATGAAACAATCATATTTTATGCAACATGTTAATGTAGTTATATTCATGGAAAGTAATAGCGAGAGGGCGTCAGGCGTGAAATCAAATTGTCGACGCGGACTGCAGAGAACATATTGATATTTTAATTAGATTTACAAAGTCGAAGCGGCAACTCGGCGCGTAATGGCACCCCGCGGGCGCAGCAAGGGTTGAGGGACCAGCTTTGTTCGTTGCTCAATATTTACTCGCAAATGCATTACTGTAACAATACTGTCACAGTTTTTTAAGTCTTCGAAACAGCTTCCGCGTTATCGTTTTGAAAGCTTTGAAAGCTCGCGTTCTGTGTAATTACCGCCCAGCAGGTCCCAAGCGCTGGAATACAAGTAATTGCTTCTCTTCAATAGGTGAATTTGAGTTTGGACCCCAAAAATTATAGTGCAACAACTTTTTACTTTTTCAACAACTTTTTACTTTTAAATAAAAGTGAAATATTTAAAAACTACAATAGGATTAATTTTAATTTAATTACGTACAATTACTTGATAGTCTAGTTTGTTTATAGGATTCCCTATTGCAACTCCTTAAAATACCATCTTTCAGTTGGCCTATATTCCTTTTTATTTTATTTTTTATTTTACTTTATTTGGGAAACAAACAGTTACGAATAACACTTATTACTATTTCACTGTTTCAAATACATTAACCAGTGAAGTTTCCACGGTTTGATTATACATATTAGAGCGGTATGCATAAACAAAAACAAAAACAACAACAAAACAAAAAAAAACATTAAATTATTTAAATTACGACTTTAAACATCGAGAAGAAAATAGTGTTTTATACCTAAACTTAAGCATTGTAAATTTCAACAAAAGAAGCAAATTAATATTTCCAAAATCAAAAACTATATTCTTAACTATTATCATAATTGCAAGTTTTATTTAATTCTTTTTTAAACTTTGATAAATCAAGGCTGTAATCTAATTCTAACAGATTTCAGGCCCTCATTTCAGGCCCTCAATAAGCTTTTGATTTCAGTACTTTACGCAAAAAATGACTATACCTTAATTTTTATAACATTTTATAATGATAACTAAAAAGAAACTCAGAACCAAATTATGTATCTAAATAATATAAAAGACATAATAGCAAATCAAAGAATATGTAACTGCGTACACCTTTACCGATACAGACAGGGTTCTCGAACTGTAGGTTAATCATTATGCAAAAAGAAATACTTGAGGTAAGCTTTATGATTTAAAATAGATGACATAGATATTCAGTTGTATTAATTACTTAAAAAATGTCAAAATCATAACATATTAAATAATATCACTTAAAATATATTTATCTCATCTTTATAGTCAAATATTTTATTTTTGTGCTTTTTATTTGTTTGGGTTTATGTGCGAAATTATATTCTTTGATCGGCAACCCTCAATAAAAAAAACATTCGCTCTGTTTTTGTGCAACAAGTGAAATGCAGCCTGCTTACTAAGAAGATACCAAACTAACACAATAAATAATTAATTAGTAGTTAATTGTTTATTTTTACTTTTTTCCATATTCAATAAACTAACAAATATTTTTAGATTAAAGAATTTGTGGTGCAATACAATATAGTTATTATCAGTTTACTCTAATGATGTCTATTTTAACACTAACAATAAAAAGATCTAATTAGTATTTAGCTCAGGTGATTACAAAATATGGTATTTACCTTATTGATTATTATAATAAAAATAATTATAACTGTATATTTTACTGAAACATAAGTGGCCGACGGCACGAACATTTTGAACTCAACCCTTTGGGAATCTATATTTTAAACATTTAAGAAAGTTGTTATGAATTTATATTTTTGGCCACATATGCAATATCTACAGTACAGATTCATAATAAAATACTATACTAAAACTTTGATGAGACGACTCTCACGGAGCATGTGCGAGTCGTTTCATCATAATTGCGCTGACCCATTATTGATTTTTGAAACTACTTATAACATTTTGTCACAAAAAGGATAGTTTTTTTCATAAACAAAGATCCAAATTCTGTCGCGTTAGTAAACCCTCCATTCAGCCCTGCGGCAGCACCGTCGCGTCCCCGCTACGTCCCCGTTGCTTCCTCGCTGCGTTCCCGCTGCGACCCTGCTGAGGGCTCATGCTGCGCCGTCGCTATACACAGCACTAATTGACACACTCAAATACTTCAGTCAGCGTTTATTTTACCGTGCCCTTCAATTTTCCGTTAATATTCACTAATAACACCTCGTCACAATAATATCAAATATCATTCATTACTTACTTTCTTTTATACGAACTGATCGGCTGCAGTTGTTTTTACTTTGCTGTTAATAAACTAGGTTAAGGTAGTTTTTCCGGCTTAAAAAAAATAATATTACTTTAAATAAAACACTTTTTACCGGATATTATCGCGTATATTTTAGTTAATTTTAAAAATATTTCGACGTTTCGGCATCTTTGCAGTTGCCGTGGTCACGATAGACTAGTCTATAGTATGTAGTATGTATCGTGAAAACTTAAGAAAAGATTTAAATAATATTACTCTTTTATTTGCATTATATTTACTCTTAGAAAAATTTAAAAAAAATCATATACTTATTTGTACATTTTTACCAATTTACATAAATCTCAAAATTCACCATTTGTACTTTTTGCAGTTGCTCTGACAATCCTTTTTCAGTGACCATAAAACGATACATAAATAGTAAAATATATTTGTGAAACTATTTTCACATAAATCATATAAATTAATTATAGATATACATAACCAAGCATACTTTAAAATGGTGGGTAATATTATTGAACATTATTTTCATAAATATTAACTGCTTTATATTTAACATTTTTCTATCACACTTATTAATTTGTGTACCACGTTTACCTTAGTTAGTAATGTAATTAGAATTATATATAATTGGAAGTTAAATATAATTAGAAGTAGTTAATTAAAAATAATAGAACTATATATTATAAATCGTCTTAACACATGCATAAAAATATTCAAACTACTAACTTAAAAGACGACAAATAAAAACGATGTAAATAAATTACTAGATGTTTATTGTTATTTAAAAAAGTTCAAATTATCAAAAAAAGTTTCTTTATTTTTATAGAATTGTAACATTTGACTAAATTACCCATACAATCTCATAAATTGTTCGCTAAATGAGACATCAACGTACGTTACAATAACAAATAAATTCCTCCTGCTGCGAAGTAAATACCCGGCCGTGCCCGCGGCCAGTATCTGCAGAATGCGTGTAATTATTTATTTGCCCTCCGCCCTTCCACCTCGCGCCCCTCGCCCTAGCCCTGCACCCTCCCGGCCTTTCAACTACCAAACAAATAATGCAAAAGGAATGCAATACCAATGCAATATTCAAGTTATGTCACTACTCATTTTCAATGACGACTTTATTAAAAATATTTTGAACTTGCCATCATAGTTTATGAGTATTAACTATGATGGCAAGTCCAAAGCAAAATTTATAGTACCTCCCGCGGGGTCTACGGGAGGTACACGGATTATACCTAAGTATTTCCGGCTAACGTCCGTCATAACAAAACTTTAGTTTTTTACCAAACAAAACTTAACAAAGTATGCAGTAACCATGTAGCACGTAAAAAACGCAGGTAAAAGGAAGTTCAGTATTTTACACATCGAACCCAGTGTATTATATTCTAATAAAAAGTTTAAAAGGTATCACTTTTCGTGTAAGCTTTGAATGACAATGAGGCACAATGCATCGGGAGCGGGATCCCGTTAAAGCCGGAGACAAATGCCGGGCACTCCGTCGCTACTATTTTGACATTTTAATTTCACCCTTTGATTGAAATCCTTTTAAAATAGCGACGCGACGCTATACAACGCGGCGAAGCGAGGGCGCGACGAGCTCCGCGCTGGATACAGTATCACATGTGGACGTGATTGACGTTTATCGCCCGGATTAAAATACAATTAAACTTTATTTTCAATTGAGCGCAACGACTTTGCTCTTTTATCAACACGTTTCTATTTTTGAAGTCGCGGTGACGGTTTTACTTATAAAATTCTACAATTTAAAATGCCGGTGCGAAATGGAGTTTGAATTAGACGTCATAAATTGGCTCAAAGGTTCAACAATGGTGTATATTTATGGATACGGATAAGGGGTGTGCGCTAGTCCTCGATTAGAGGTAATTTGTGTCAATCACGCACATTGTGCCGGCTCGTCCGCCTCAGCTCTCGGACCATCGGCGTAATTAAAACGAGCCCTATTTCACAAAAGTCAATCGAGGGATTAAAGTTTGACGAAAACGAACAGATTTCATCCTGCACTTTGTGCTCTTTATGCCGACTGCTATTACAACGTCAATCCATCGTAGATTAGGAAAAGGTTTTGACTCACAAAAAGAAAATTATATAAAATATGGTTCTTTATTTTATCTACTAATCAGTACTGTTGTAGAAACTATCTATTATTGTAAAGCTTAACATAATAAAACACGTAACATTACAAAGCTGTGTGTGAAACAAAACATTACATATTCAAGTAAATTTATTGCATGGCTATGGTTAGATGGTAGATTCGACTTATTCAAATCTAAAATTATTCTTAACTTAATTTTGTTGCAAAAATTATGTGAGTGTGGTTAACAAATTTTTTATAATATCGACCTTCAATAATATGAAGTTTAAAAACTGCGTCCTTTATCTTCAGTCGTCCTATATTATCTAGATATCCTATAGTTAATTTTTAGCAGGATTTTCTCACATGAAATATTTTTTTTATTTTAAATGTATCCCTCGGATCTCTTTAGTTTCCTAGTTCATACCTTCTTTATTAAAATTAGAAACTTTTTTTAACGTTTTGGAATTGTAGTACTTACATATAATTTACTTTAAAAATGTAGTTCCTAGATGAGATGATTTTCTTTCTTTATGTTCGTATGATTTACAAGTTAAAAGTTTACAACTTGAAAAAGACCGAAAGATTTCAGGATTTCCGCTAGTGGCACTGGTATTTCGAAATAAACTAATATAACGACTTTATTTGTTGGGAACGCGCAGGTATTGTATAACAATGTTTTGTGAAATCAAATAAAATTTAAAATTAAATTTACAGTAAAAACTGTTAACTTTTGGTTATAAAGTATTGCCTTGTACGTAACTTGTTTAAAATTTCACCAATCAAAATCAAAAGAGAAGTTCTATTGTAATCCACGACCTAAATAACTCTTTCTCATGCTCCTAGCCGTTTATTGATTTAAAAACGATCTGTGTAAATTTGGGATTAAGTCGTATTCACACGATGTAATCGCTCGGTTTAGAAAGGACAATGTCATAAATCGGTAAAATATGGAGCGATACGGCACCGGCTTTATCAAGAGACGCGCGTGAAATTAAATTATCGTTTACTAGTCACACCGAGGCAAAGGGTTCATTCTATCACCATGACCAATAAACTACCCTCTACTTTCGATACATTCGTCCCTTTCTAACTCCAAGTAAATCGAATAATAAAGAAAGTGATGCCGTGTATTAATACCATGGCTAAAACCACAAGGATTGTGCAAATCGAAAATGCAAACAAGTTTAGTCCTGAAATTGGTTTTGTGTTATTGACGAAATAAGTTAAGTAATGAAAACGTCACAAACCCTGTTGGTACCCTACAAATATTTGCACATCTCTCTAAAACTAGTTTAACTAGTGAGATTTTCTCAGAGAAATGCGCATGACCCTCATTAGTTTGTACAAAACTTATAATAAAACAATACATTATTGTATAGTTTAGTATAAAATAAAAAAAAAATTAAATACGTAGGCTATTTCGATTAAATGAAAACGTTATTACTTCTACAGTGAATTTTTCCCGCGTGAGATAGTGAAAACATCCTTCTCGAATATTCGCGAAAGGCTTTTTATGTAAGCGCCCCTCCTCCTGTCGTATTGATCTTGAATATCTCACTGCGCAGTGCGCAGACGCGCGAAGGCATCTTTACTACCTGCCTACCTCAATATACAAACTTAGGTTCTTTTTTACCTACTGTACAAACATAATTAGAAGGGTTACGTCAATGACATAAGAACTTCCCATCTCTCAAAATGGTTAAGGTGTGAAATCTACGATTTTTTTGTAAATTGTTCCAAAGTTACCTAAATAAATTCTTTGAGTATTAAAATACCAAGCTGATTATTAACATTATTAAGTGTTAGTCACATGAATGTAAAATTACAGTATTTAAGTAGTTACCTGCTTACCTTGTACGAAATATTAATTTTTTACCTCGTCTTTGTTGATCTACTTGATCCACAAATCCTCTTAACAGAAAAGGATACGTCCTTTGTTAGGAGTCTATCGGATCCGTCTTTTCCCTATCATGTATATGTCTAAGTAATCAAATAACATTGTACAGACTAATCCCGAGTTAATACCTTTGTTCGACATGCTCCGTTACGCCCTCGCCTCGCTGCATGTTTGTTTATCTTCTTTACTGTATTTTCCACTTTTATCGCGATCCGCTATGCAGTGAGCGTATTGTAAAGTTCAGTCCGAGTTTTTTAGGAAAAAACTCAGCGATTCCTAAAAAAAAGTGGACGTACACACGTGGCGGGTGATGGATGGCTCACTCAACCTATCAGCAGAAGTGTATCTTTGATTGATGAGAAATATTTTTGCAAATGTTGTTATTAAAAAAAGTATATTTATACTTATGAAATAGTTGGTTCTGACAGACTATCACCGCGCGTTTGTTGTTTGCAGTCAGAAAAGCTACTTTTGCAAGGCTGCAGGCAAAAGCATTTATAAGTGAATTCCAGTCAAAATCATCAACTGTAGTCATAGCTCCAAGATAAGCTAAGCTTAACAAAGCACAGTAAGTCAGAGAGGATAGCAAAAGCAAGCATCGCTTTCATTGTGGAAAGACCTTGCACTGAATCCAGAATCCATGTGCAAGAATTTCCATAATGTAAGAAAATATCAATACTGCAGTATAATATATAATAATAAACGATAAACTTACTCTATAGCCCGATCTAAATGTATAAGCAGTATTTTTAATTAAATCACAAATGCATGTTTCTATTGCATTAGGTGCTTTAGGGCTTAGTATAAATCAGTATGCACACTGCGAATGTCCCTAAGTGCGAACATCTGTATTTGCGTACGGCGCTCCCACTACGACACCTATCGCTTTCAAGCCGTATTCAAATAACTTTAATCACTTAAGTACACAATTCCATTTTACAGCTAACGAATTATAATTATTCATAGGCGACAATCCTTTCGATCGGATGTATGCATAATGGCGTTGGCGTATTAATGTCCCGAATAAAAATAATGGCTATGCATAAAACATAAATAATGGTTAAATCATTTGACTTAGGAATTGATATGTCTTCGTTCGTATGAATCGATTTGTATGTCTCGCATGTTTACAATCAGTTGAATATAATTACAAATACATAAAGCTTAAACCATTTGTTATATCGTTTTCATAAATGTATCTTAAGCTTCTAAAATACTTACATAAAGATTAACACTTAAAAAAACTAATGCCTTTATGTATAGGTACTTATAACTTCACAAAAGTTTACAAGTCTTTTTAGGTATCCGTCTGAACATGAAAAAACAAACATTAAAATATAATTTAAACAAACTAATAAAAATATAATAAGTAACAAAAAGACGGAAGAATTTTAAGTGCTACAGAGTAAATTGCAATGTTTAATGTATTTCATTACGTGTATGTAGACTTTGTGTCATAATAGTAAAAAAATAATTCGGTAGTAACGTGAGATAATAAAAAAAGTCGAAAATATAAATACAGCTGCATATACGATTCACAAGGGCATTCAGTAGTTAAAAAGAGCCTACAGTGTACAGGCAATCAATTAAACCCTTTGAACGCCTCTTCTGAATCAGAACAAGACATGCATGTCATGTAATAGATGATCAATAAAAAGCGTTCGTCTCGCTGCGCGGGCGCAATCGGGCGCGAATGTAAAACGACGTTCATTTCGCGCATCGCAGCGCTGTCACACACCCGATGAGAATGTCACCCGAGTTTATATGCATTTACCTGCAAAATTTACACAAATTTTAACCTTAATGTAAGCTTAAAAGAGCGATTTTAATACGTCAAATAAATATTCCGAATTAATCCATGTCGAAATATTCTGGCGTACTACACATTTATGGCTCATTGCTCTTGTGAGTGATATCTAACTGACTTGTAGAGCGTATCCATTTCAAAAATATTGACGTCTGTACTGAACACGTACGAGAGAATAGATTATTTTAAGTTTCATATTAAGGAATAAAAAAGGTAACTACGTGCCTGTTGGACCAGCCGAACAACAATTTAAGTCCGGATTATTTTTTATTATTTCGAACTTTATTAAAATGCAATGAGATCGCCCTTAAATGAGGGTTTAACATTTATCAAAAATAATAGAAAAAGAGCGATTTTCATTTCCACCAGATGTGCGATAAACGTTATCAAGAGGGTTAACCGTGACCTCATAAAAAGCAGAATTTATTACATCTCACGACCCTTGCCCGAAACTAAGACAGCGAAAAAATAATAGAAAAATATCGTAATTAAAATCCAACCCTTCCTGTTGTAGTTTTGTAAAGGGATAAAATGGAGCGAGGCGCGCGTGACCGATGCGTTGATATACTGCGAGAGGTCCGCGAGACCTCGCTATAGGGCCAGGCGGGGGCGGCGCACGGGTTAAGCGATCTTTAATGACCCCGTTACCTAGTTTATTAAAATGTTAACATATGATGCACTAATTAAGTTTTTGTTAGATAAAACGTCTGTTTCCGGAACATTAGAATAATAGATGTAAAATTTTTTACTCCATTGTTTTAAAAATAAACCTTTATTCTTTTGTTTTTTTATATTTCATTTCTGAGAAGTGATCCTTATTTCTTTACCATTAAAATGTTAAGGGATACGATTAAAAAGGTATCTAAGTCAAGTCCATGAATGAGGCAAGTATTTATTTTACATTAGATTTTTCTGTTTTGCTCTTATCTCACCTATCACTATATTACCTACTCAAGATTATAGGGTAAGTATTGCACCTAGTCTTCGTTTAAAAGTTTCCATATTTCTTAAACTGGCATGTTTTGATAGCTCAGTAACTATACGGATTAAACAATACAACACCAAGCGCACTTCAATACAGCCTCTACGGCAAATCAGACACATCATCCATTTGATTGCTAGCTCGAATTACAGCGATCCAATCTTCAAACAATACCAGGCAGTATTTACTAGCAATCATCCAAATGGTAATTCAGCCAATTAAGGTTGAGCAGACAAATAACGGAAGCTTTAGGGAATGGTACGTGACAGGGCGGGGGCGGCCCCGTCACGTTTTATATTACGTTCTGTGAGTGCAGCCGCAGCGCGGGCGCTAGCGTAAACTGGCAGCCGGTCATTACTGCCTTTACCCCGCTCGCTACAGCTTTACACACCTACAAAAAAACATAATCATGGCCTACTCGATACTGTTTTTGTAAACATAATATCTCCCATCATACTTATACAATACCCTATAAATAAAATAATTTGATATTTCCGAAGTTAAGAGGACGAACAACGTAGAAAAGAAATGAGATTAGCACAAATAAAGGAATAGATGATACGGAATCTCGTACCTTAGCTTTCTAAGGGAACTATTGTGATTGTATTCAATACTGGATTCCTTTTATCGAGTCATTTCTGTTGTCAGAGAAGCAAACATTTCAATAAAAGATTGTATAAAAACTTGAACTTGTACAAAAGATTAACTAAGAATAACATTACCTTGTGTCATGATATGCCGCCTCCATTTCGCTTCGATATAACTTGTATAATATGTCTTGTACTGTAAAGCATAAAGCTGGTTTTTCATTGCAATTACGATGGAGTACGTAGATCGAGGTGCGATGCGCAACTTGCAATATTGTTTGTTATTTGTTAAAGTATGCGTGAACAAGAGAACTTCAGACAAGTATTGATTGATATTCAATAGCAGTGCGATGAATGGCTGTTTACAAAAAATATTTTAGCATTCTTAGTAGATCTATATAGGTTTATTTTCTTTTTATTGCAGCAACAATAGATAAATCATTCCAGTCATTAGCTCTACATTATACGCAGTAAGAGGGATTCATTTGTTTAGTTACAAACAGATCTTAATTTGTGTAGGTGTACTTACTGATGCCTATAAAATATGTCATATTACATAATACTAGACATTTTTAATAACTTCAATGCGTTAGTGAAAACTATGATAAGTAGGTAGGATTTTTTAAACAATTCGAGAAATGACGAATCCCACAGTGAGCAACAATCTACAATGTGAGAGGTGTGCATGGCTTGACTAATTCTTAGATTATTAGCTACAGTTTCTTCTTAAATATTACCTAGTTAATAAATAAAATAGACCATAGACTGACAGGCGCTACGTGTAAAGGACGGCGCTTCGCGCATCGGCGCATCGCAAAGCAAGTCCACGTAGGTGGCCTAGCGCCCGCGCTCCCATTCCAACCCCACTGAGAACATACGTTCAATGAAACATTCCATTGTTATCTCGCGGACTCGAGTGCATCTCACCGGACCACTTCACCCATTGATCGCGGCAGACACTGCGACGTCTTCAATTGTCGAACTAATAGACAAACAGGGATTTACTGTACCCAAAGAAAAGCTTACTGAATAATACATTCCTTTAACAGCGAAATACGAAAAAAGGATTTGCGTGTACATTAATTTGGAGTCTTTTTAATGTTTTTAGAGCCGGGGGTGCGTCGGAGACAAAGGCAGCCAGCGCACGCGCCACTTGAAGCTCGTTAGTGCTGCCTCGCGCCCGCACTAAAACAATACGCTCATACGTAGCCATTATGCTAATTGCACACTACCTACATTGCCATTGTTCGAATTTACTTTTCACTCCATTCTTTGGCAAACATTTAAAAGTATTTTTAAAAGGCTCGTTAACTGGGCCAGGACCGCCTGTGTTTAGCAAACAATCGCACATTGTCACTGTGACTGGCAGACGCCACCGATGACTTGCTGCCTTGTTTCCCATTACTCATCAAGAACATGCCGCCTGTTAGCTACACACGTAATATGTAAATTACATGCAAATTATAAATTCCTCATTCCATATGGGCCTGACAGTCATATCAGAGACTTTTAAGCCTTCACATGTAATTCAAAAGTTTTCAACATTATTTGTAAATTATTATGTTTCAAAGCTAAAATGCTTAGAATAACATAAGCTATTAAATCACCCCCGATTGTAAATGCTTTGAAAAGAGTACAAATAACGGCCGTGAGGACATGGCAATATGCAGGCAATTAACCGTCGGCCTGCGCGAGCGCTGTTAATGCGTCTATTAACAAATGTACGAGCCGTGTTCGAGCTGTCGTAAATTGCAGACGCCAGCCAGCAGTTGGCTCACGTCCTTCTGCTGTATATCACTCAGTCTTGTTTTTATAGATCCTTCAGCTTTCGTAGTACATTAATTGAAGATCTAAATCTCTGTTGTTTGATGAAAAAGGGTTAAGTAACTAACTAACAATAAAGACAGCAATATTTTAAAGTAATTTTCATCATCGCATCTACGAGATATTTTCAACTATTTAATAAGCAAGTAGATAGGTACAGCAAGTTTTTTTTACTAACCTAAAAGTTGTTGGTGGATATCAACAAAAATTTGAACTATATATTTATTACTAATTTAGTCAAACTTATCAGTTTTTTCACTGGTACTTAATTTTTCACATCAATCAGTATTATAAATAAGCAATCCTAAAATAACAGGAAGCGTTTAAAATGTTAAGAAAAACTATGTTTCTGTAGATTCATCTGCTGGTAGGCAATTTATCAGGCGGCGGGGCGTCACCACCCGCACGGCGCGTGCGTCTTAATACTGCACCCTCCTTTGTTTTTATACCGAAGCTCACAATTTATTTATGAGATCTCCCGATTATGTCCCGTCACGCGCGCCGCTCATCGACAATCTAAATCCTTTTCTTCATCATAAAGCGATGGCTCTTTATCTGTTTGAATTCAGTTTAGGGCGTTTTATGTGATTTGTATTGTCGTTCATTGTTAATTAGTTGGATTTGCTTAGTTAAAACTTGAAGTTTTGCAGATAAATGAATAATTCAGTAGGTCATAATTATATATTTTTGCAAATTTTATGAACTGAAATATACCTTAATGTAGAGATGTTTTAAAAAGTACTGTAGATAGGTTGATATCAAGATAAACTTTTTTTTTGTTCCCCTCCACGGAGAGGACAGGTGGATAAAAAAATGCTCTGACGCATATCGCGCGTTATGTGGGACTCGCTCCGAGCCTACTAGAGCCACTACGAACTAAAAAACCCCCTGAATGACTCGTGCAATTTTTTTTTGCATCACAGCCTTCATCTGAGCGACGACCAATTGGTGAAAAAGGCCGTGCTAGCGGGGCCATTAAGGGGTCACCCGCTGGGAAGTACATTGGTGCTGGGGAGCACTGAAGGTGCTCAAAATGAAAAATAACAATTGAATTAATTCGAATTTAAATTAGAATTTAATATAAGAATATATATTGTCAGAAGAAAGACACAAATATGATAAAAATAAATATAAAAATAGAAGAGTAAATAAATAAAATAGAAGAAAGGAAATAATATAAATAATAAAAAGGACTGGATCAGTACAAATTCTGTTGTTATCGTTGGGTATCCTTTGTACTGAAACCAGAATACTTTACGCTGGGCACACACAGCACTCAGCACAAGCACAACACTACACAGCACTTTGAAGACTAAGAGACTTAGTCGCAAAGAAAAAAATCACTTCGATAGCGCTCGTTGGGAGTAAGAAAACCCAGAAAATCCGTTTCACGGAACCAACACGCTATACTGTGACGTCAGTACTGGACCGATCAAGATAAGTATAATAAGTACCTCATAACTTTATATAATAATAAGTATATGGGTAGGCCATGTAGCGTCACTAGTATTAGTAGAAACCCTGCCTCATAAGTTGTTCTCGTGCAGTGGCTGTTTATATTAATACCAAGGAACTATTTTTACCTTCAATAAACGGGCACATTGATTCAGACTACAGGCTCATTTTCGCCAAACCGTTCCTTTGGGAAAGTTGCTCAAATTTGTGTTGTGAGCCCGTGTGAATATTTTCCGAAGGGTAAAAAAGTCAAAACGTTGCTGGGTTAAAAATACTATAAAACATAAAAAATGTAAATGTAAATATATGTTAGTCTCAGGCTACATTCGTTTCAATGCAATTTTATTTCAATTTAACTCTAAAACTTCAGATGCAATTCGATTACGCACAACCCTACACTTCGCTGCGCAGCCCCTAAATACAATAGTTTTCAAGTGTAAACACAAGGCTAGGATCTCTATTTAACCGCCCAGCAGTAATGAGATGCTACAAGTACACAGTTTGATTTGTGTTTTATTGAATTGTCAAAAATATGTCAGTGACGTGGCGGAGTGTCGCATTGCCGCTCGTTTGAATACCAACTGACACAAAGTGAAGTGACAAGTCCTGACAGCCTATTGTCACTGTCAATGATAATCCATTTTGAAAGTTGAAAAATCTTTTATTAAAATAAAATAAAAGAGATTTCAACTTTGAAAATTGGTGGATTTAAAATAAATATATTTTAATAAAATACGTTTATTACTAGTATGCATAGGCATACTTTATAGTTTTATTACTCCTTTGATTTATTCAAGTTAT
Source organism: Marasmarcha lunaedactyla (assembly GCA_923062675.1). Taxonomy (NCBI): domain Eukaryota; kingdom Metazoa; phylum Arthropoda; class Insecta; order Lepidoptera; family Pterophoridae; genus Marasmarcha; species Marasmarcha lunaedactyla. Next base: position 17,139,342 of record OV281346.1, on the reverse strand, counting down.
TCACGAGGGTGACAAAAACCTATTGAAGAACTTTAGATCCATATCTCTGCTCGGCTATGTGTACATGCCATTACAAATGGCTTTCGAAGAAAGCACATGCAAAGCACGCAGTTTGACGACTTCCAGCTTCCCGAACAAGCTGGATACCGAATTTGTGCTTGGCGTTTGTGGGCTCTATGAGACAGGCTTTGGTTCGATCGAGACCTGAGCTGTATTCCAGTTTCTCAAGCGTTGACAAATTTACTATAGATCGAAGCACTAAAGAGATTTTACGCAAACCCCACAACGGGTATAACGTCATTCCATCTCCAGGACCAGAATTCGAAACCCATACGACTGCATCGAGGTGTTAGGCTAGATTTATTAGTTTTTTTATAATAATAAATCCCCGGTCAATAACACCAGCTGTATGACCCCAAAGTATGTAGAGCTTGTGTTATGGACGACCATACAACGAACTGGGGGGCGGGCAGAATAAACATACATATATAAATATCAGCAACCATGACCATTACACAAATGAATGCCGCGGCCAGGACTCTACTACTAACCACTACGCGAGGTCGTCATATGTCATACGGAATGTTACATCTTCCTATATTTATCTCTCATCTTTTCATTTTTATCGCCTGTTATTGAAATATTTTTGTTTTGCTATTGTGTGTTCTAATAAATGCGTTTTCTTTATTTATTTATTTCCATGTTCAATTCGCTGTAGACATGATTGTCATGGCTGAGAACCTGACAGACTGCAGTAATATTCTCGATGAACTCTAAAGAGCCTCAAAGTGGGAAGGTCTTGAGATGAACATGGACAAGACGAAGGTTATGTCAAACGTCGTTGTTGATACCTAGAACAAACAATCTAACTTCGAGAACGAGGTCAATCGAAATCGAGGTTCACTTGGCTGGGTAGCGTTCGGAAATCTACGAAACATCTTCTCGTCTTAAATACTGCAGTGTCTAAAGATAAACGGTTTAAGACCAATGTTTTTTTGTTCCCCTACGCGGAGAGGGCAGGTGGATAAAAGTGCTCTGACGCATATCCCACTCACAGCCTTCATCTGAAACTACGGTAAGCGGGGATCCTTATGGAGACATCTGCTGGGAAATATCATAGCACTGAAGACGCTCAAGGAGAATTTGAATTAGAGTTAGTCACGGCCTGGGCAGCCAAAAGGGCTTCAAGATCGGCCGTGGGCTGATTAGGAGCGTTCGAGAGAACATTGGCGGCTTTGCACTTCCAGTTTAGGATTGGGGCAGTATACGAGACGAACTCGCGAATTAAATGATTGGGATGCGATTGAAGAACGCTTCCGAGAGTTTTTTAAGATGTTGTTGAACTGTAGGTAGTTCAAGATCTCTGTGCAGGTCCGCATTATGCACGTACCAAGGTGCCTTTACGGCCCTACGACAGAAGAGATTTTGAACCACCTGCAGCTTGTACAGGAGGGAGGGGTTGGCGTGTGCAAAGATTGGCGAGGCATAAGTCATGACTGGTCTAACGCAGGTCTTATAAAGCGTTCGTTTGTTCCTAAGAGATATTTTACTGTGTCCACCTATTATACTGTTCAGGTGACCTAGCCAGAGACGGGCGAGTTTCGATACTATGTGGACGTATGGTTTAAAAGAAAACGTCGGATTTAAGGTGACGCCTAAGTATCTAGTATTGCACTTCCAACAAGGGCGTTTACTGCCTTTTGGAGTTTGATGATGGGACCCGGGACACTGCGGCCTTTGGTTTAAAGGGCGGTGTCATCGGCAAAGAGAGCGAGTTCGACATCTTTTGGCAGGATGGGTATTTTTTAAATTTGTTTTTTTATAAATAGTTATACAAACAAGCCAAACTATACATAACTATTTACTAGAACTATTATTATAGTTTTGTTTTAAGCCTGTTTTTTGTGATGACTCCCTGTTCCCTAAACTAGGTCTATATCCTGTATCTTAGGGAACAGTTATCGCCTTTGGCACCTAGATATAATACACTTGATATTATTATTTGATTTTTGTTAAGAATCAACTACAAGTTTATTTGTATATGTTAGCTTATGTGTATGTTGTTGTGTTTGTTATAATCCTGTTCTTTTAACCATGAAATAATTTTTTTCTTTATTTCATATGAATTTAGATTTATGATTTTTAGAGCTTTATCAATTTTCTTATTGATAAAGCTCTAAAAATCAAAAATCAATATTAATTGTAGATATAATATAAAACTGGTGGTAAGCAAATACGGTAAAATATTTATTGGTTGGTTTAAAATTTCTACGTGTTAGCAGGTTTTGGGTTAGGAATATTTTGGTAGGTTTTTAGTATGACATTAAGTATGTAAAGTCTGTCTGAAAGCACTTCTGCTTCGTTGTAAAGTTGCTTTGTGGGATACCTAAATTGTTTACGTAGGATAACCTTTAGTATACATATTTGTGCTCTCTCAATGTCAAGCATTGCTGTTTTATATGTTCCACCTCAGACGGTGATACAGTAGGAAATAATATCAAAAGATTTATAATGTTTCTTATTTTTTGAATTTTTTATTTATTTATTAAAAGCAGGGAGAGCAAAAAAAGCAAGCATGATCCGTAATCGACGTACTTATAACCAAAGTTATTCGTGCTGTTTGTTTTGAGCATAACGTGATCCAAGCATTTATTTTCTCTGGTAGGATATAGATGTGATGTTATGTATATTCCAATTAATAGTTGTCCTTACCATCACGTGCGATATCGATATTAATATCGCCTGTAAGGACAATGTTTCGAATTTTAGAGTGCCCGTTAAAAACCTCGTCCAAACTACAAAAAAGTTGTCGTAATCATGCTCACTGTTTTATGATGGAGATCTATAGATTGCAACAATGCCAATTGTATCGTTAATAATGATTGTCAGGCAGTTTCCTCCTATAAAAAGAGGTTCATCCAATTTACATTTAAGTCGATTCTCGCTCCGATCGCCACCCGGTACGGACGTGCAAGACCCCGTTCTCCGTTGATCGGTCCCTTCCCGATATTCCGTGGCGCTCAGTCTACTGACGTCACAGTTTAGCGTGTTGGTTCCGTGCTACGGTTTTCAAGGTTTTTCTACTCCCTCTGAGTGCTATCGAAGTGCGATTTTTCTTTGCGACTAAGCCCCTTAGTCTTCAAAGTGCTGTGCTAAGTTGTGTTGTGCTTGTGCTGAGTGCAGTGTTGTGCCCAGCGTAAGTAGTCTGGCTTCAGTACAAAGGATATAACGGTGACAACGAATTTGTACTGAACCAGTCCTTTTATTTTTACTTTATTTCTCTTCTCTATTTTATTTATTTTTCTTCTATTTTTCATATTTATTTTTATCATATCTGTGTGTTTTCGTGTGTATTTGTCCTTTCTGTCGGTAAAGGTTGACCCTAACGCGGTCAACTCTTTACCTGCGTACCCTTTTTTTTAGGTTTCTAGGTAGCGGCCTTCGGCGTACTACGGTTAGTTTTAAGTTTTCCTCCCCAGCCCCCCTACCGCTGGTAGGGAGGTTAGCCGCTAGGATTTTGCTAGGTTTTTAGGAACTAGGCATCTTTTATTATACTTATATTTATACATATTATTGTCCCAACCCTCCCTAATGGATCCGCTAAGCGTTATTAACGCGTTCACCCAGGCGCTTGCTGCGGCAGGCGTCTCCATCCCGAAAGACATCCTAACGCAGGCCTTGCAGGCATCAATCACGTCCCCGGCCCCTCAGGCCTCAACCCCAGCCCCTCAGGCCTCCAACGCCCAGACCCCTCAGGTCTACAGCTCTCCCGCGTCTCCCATTCCATCCGATATGGACTGCGCGTCGGTCTCATCCTCGCGATCATCTCGTAGGAAGCGTACCGCTCCCGGGAGCGATTCAGACTCCGCCGCGTCCGAAGCTTCGTCGGTCGCCGCCACCTTAACCGGCTCTCTTGAGCCCGCGTTCCAATTAGTTACCAAACGCTCTAAGAAGCGTTCGAAAAAAGCCGCGGTGTCTTCAACACCCGAGCCAACCCCGGTGTCTTCTACACCCGCCCCCGCGCCGCTCATGTCACTCGAAGTGACCGCGTCTCCGTCGGTCCCATCGAAGCCAGCGACGCGCTGCGCTCCCATCCCGCCGAAACCTCAGCTCCCTCCGCCCGTCTTCCTGCGTGAAAAAGCGCGCTGGACTGCGGTTTCTAACTTGTTCAAAGAGCACAAAATTAATTACTTAGAAGCCGCCAACGCTGGCGATACAATTAAAATTCAAGTCGCGACCGTCGACGACTGCCGTGCGTTCACCAGGTTACTTTCTTTAAAACAAATCGCGTATCACACCTACGCCCTCCCGGAGGAGCGTAAGATCCGCGCAGTACTACGGGGCGTCCCGTTCGAGCTCGCGAATTAAGAAATCCTCGAGGACCTTAAGTCCCAGGGTTTCCCGGCCGAAGCAGTGCACAAGATGCACTCTAACCGCGGTAGGCGCTTTCCGTTAGCTTTAGTTATCTTGTCTAATACTCCCAACTCGAGGGAGATCTTTAGAGAGGCTCGCACAATTTGCGGACTCTCAAATATCTCTGTCGAGCGTCCCAACCCCCGCGGTCACCCTGGTCAGTGCCACCGCTGCCAGCTCTACGGCCACGCAGCGGCTAACTGCTCAGCTCCCCCCAGGTGCGTTAAGTGCCTGGATCCACATTTTACGAAGGAGTGCACTCGCACTCCCGAATCCACTTCCCCCCCTGCCTGTGTACTGTGCGGCCAGTCCGGTCACACAGCTAACTACAGGGGTTGCCCGCGCGCTCCGCGCTCCACCGCCAAGAGGGTCGCGCCTAAACCAGCGCCGCCGCTCACTCCCACTAACTTCCCGCCGTTGCGCAACCGGGTTCCCCCGGAAGCAAAGCCCGTTCAGCCGACGCCTACTCCGGCTCTGTCTTGGAGGCAGCGTCGGCTGTCACGCCTGCACCTTCCCGACCCACCCCAGCTCCCGTAGCTTTCGTAGGGCCGCGTCCTGCTTTGCCATCTTCACCTCAGTCGTCGCTGGCTGAGGACATGAAGACCGTGTTCGACGTCATTCAAAACGTCGACGTTACGGAAATTTCTGTTCTCGCACGCAAACTGCGAGCCGCCCGCTCTCCTCAAGAGCGTTTATTTGCGTTAGCCGAACACCACTCGCAAGTTCGTTATAAATTTTATTTTCTTTTTTGTATAAATTCGTAAATAAGCAATATTATGTCTAGACCCGCAAATCCCGCGTTCAGTCGTATTAAACCCAAGGGCTTATCCCTAGTTTCTTTTAACGTTCGTAGCCTTAATACTAACCTTCCTGAGCTCAAACTGTTCCTTCAGAACAACGAGCCGGACTTATTGCTTCTTCAAGAGACGTGGCTAACTCCAAACCGCTCCAGGGGATTCGCTATACCTAAGTACGCGTTTATTCGTAACGACAGGCCCAACTCCGACGGTTTCGGCGGCACTGCTATTTATTACAAAAGAGGATTCCATTGCTGCCCTCTCCCTACCCCTCCTCTCCTCAACATGGAAGCCACTGTGTGTAGATTGACTATGACTGGTCATCCGACCATCATCATAGCTTCAGTCTACATACCTAGTGGTACCAGACCAATCCGCAGCGACTTTGAGGCCATTCTCGCCCTCGGCCATTCAGTCATTATGTTCGGAGACTTTAACTCCAAACATACTGACTGGACGTGCCTATCAACCAACACCAGCGGTATCGCTCTCCTCGCCATCACAAATTCACTTGACTTAGATGTCATCTCCCCCATCACTCCCACCCACTATCCCGACAACCCGAACCACTCTCCTGATATCCTCGATTTTGCAATAGTCAAGCGAATCAACTTCGACCTCAGGTCTATCGAACCTCTCGATGACCTAGGTTCTGACCATCGCCCCGTCTCCCTCGTGCTAGGACCACCGAACGATAACGTTACCTCTCCTAAGACCTTTACCAACTGGAAAGGCTTTAAAAATACGTTAGTTTCAGCCTTAGAGGCCCCGAACTCTCCACTCGCGATCTCTCCCGAACAATTAGATAGCCCGGATAAAATTGATTCATTAGTAAATTCTCTCACTGATGCTATCAACTCAGCCATCAGTGACAACGAAAAGGTTGCTAAGCACGGCAAACCCACACTTCCCTTAGCCGTTAGCAATCTTATTAAAGCTAAGAACGCGGCTCTCCGGAGAGCCAAGAAATATCCCACGCCCGCCTATAGAACAGCTGCGAATCAGCTTCAACGTAAAGTTAGGTCTTGCCTCGCGGAACTCCGAGACGCTCAGATGAACGATCTCATGGCGAATATCTCTCCGTCCCACCAAGCGTACTATAGCATGGCCCAAACCTTACGCGTAGACACCGCCTCTCACGTTCCTCCTCTCACTCGTCCCGATGGCACTACTGCCTTTGAAGTCGAAGAGAAAGCCGAATGCTTCGCTGACAGCATTGCCGCACAATGCTCGCCCAGCACGCAACCTGCTGATCCCTCACACCTCCAGGCGGTGGAGGACGAAGTCCTTCGCAGAGACTCTCTCCCCATCACCGCCGACCCTGTCACAGTCTCTAATGACGAAATCTTGCTTCTCATTAGAAATCAAAAGTCCAAAAAGGCTCCGGGTGCGGATGGAATTTCGAACCACGCACTTAAGCACCTACCTCAACAGATGCTTACCTTGTTAGCTATCATTTTCAATGCCTGCTTCGACCATAGCTACTTTCCAAAAGCTTGGAAAGAAGCGACAGTCATAGGCATTCCCAAGCCGGGCAAACCTCTGAACGTCCCGGCTAATCACAGACCCATCAGCCTCCTCAAGGCAATGTCTAAACTTCTCGAGAGAGTCATACTCTCTCGAATGCGGAACCATCTGTTTCCAACGGATGGCGATCCTCTCATTATTCCCCATCAGTTCGGCTTTCGCGCTAAACACTCCTGCCCTCAGCAAGTCCATCGAATCGTCGAGTATATACTTGACGGTTTCTATCCGCGTCGTTACAAAACAGTCGCGGTTTTCTTTGACGTAGCCAAGGCTTTCGATAAAGTCTGGCACAGCGGTCTCGTTTATAAACTCTACAAGATAGGCTTACCGGATCGCCTAGTCAGGTTAATAGCGTCGTTTCTCAAAGACCGTACGTTTTGATTTAAACACGAAGGCACGCTTTCTGCGCCTCGTCCCATAAAGGCTGGAGTCCCTCAAGGCTCAGTCCTCGCCCCTCTGCTGTACACCGTGTACACCAACGACATTCCCATCCCGCCGAAAGGCGTCGAACTCGCCCTCTTGGCCGACGACACCGCACTCTATACCAAAGGCCATAGTGTTCGGCACCTTGTAACCAGACTCCAAAAGGCCGTAAACGCCCTTGGTGTATGGTTTCAAAAATGGCACATCGATGTGAACCCTGAAAAGTGTTCTGCGATGCGCTTCGACCACAAACGCCGTCGTCCCGCTGGCGATCCCCACGTTCGAATGTTAGGCATTCCCATCCCCTGGAAGCGCAGTACTAAATACTTAGGCGTTACATTAGATCCGACGCTTTCTTTCAAGCCACACGTCGAAAGAGTTTCGAAACTCGCTCGTCACTACTTAGGCCGCCTAAATAGCATGTTAGGTAGAAAAAGTAAAATGTCTTTCAGAAACAAACGTACACTTTACAAGGTCTGCGTTAGACCCGTCATGACATATGCCTCGCCAATCTTTGCCCACGCCAAACCCTCCCTCCTGCACAAACTGCAGGTAGTTCAAAACCTCTTTTGCCGCAGGGCCACAAACGCACCGTAGTACGTGCGTAACGCGGACTTGCATAGAGATCTTGAACTGCCTACAGTACAACAACACCTCAAAACACTCTCTGAAGCGTTCTTCAAACGCTCCGAAACCCATCCCAATCCTCTAGTTCGTGATTCAGTCTCATATACTACTCCTGTCTTAGATTCGAAGTTCAAAGTCGCTAGGCCTAGGAATGCGCAAGCGTACTCATCCACCAGACTGTCAGCCGATCTCGACGCCCTTCTGGCCGCAAATTCTAATTCTAACGTAAATTCTAATTTTAACGTAAATCCTAATTCTAACGTAAATGCGAATTAATTCAATCTTATTTTGCAATTTTTAATTTTTAATTTTTCTTTAAGTATTTGATTTTCATTTTGAGCACCTTCAGTGCTATGTATTCACCTTCAGTGCTTTGAGCACCTTCAGTGCTATGTAATCCCAGCGGGTGACCCCTTCTGGGCCCCGCTAGCGCGGCCTCTTTCTCCAATTGGCCGTCGCTCAGATGAAGGCTGAGTGGCAAAAATGCATGAGCCGACAGGGGGTTTTTAGTGGGTATGGTTCTGGTAGGCGTCGGGACGAGTCCCACATAACTCTGGAATCGCGCCAGAGTATGCGTCAGGGCATTTTTATCCTCCTGCCCTTCCCGCGGAGGGGAACAAAAAAAAATTTACATTTAAGTTCTACCTTAGAATAAATAACTATGCCATCATTTTCACTTAGTGAAATGTAAGTAATATCCGAGAATGTGCGGGAGATTCAGAACTTTACTAAGCCAGCATTCTGTTAAAATAATCAAATCAATACCCGCATTTAAATCCATAAATAAAATTTCCAGTTCGTAAAAATTTTTGTTTATTCTTTGAATATTCATGTGAAAAATGGTTAAAGATTTATTTAAATACTTTATATACTTAGAAATCTCGCTTGGATTACAATACAAAGAATTATCCAAGTTAAGCATATCTATTTCATAACTTATTTCTTTTAACGTCACCATTTAAAAAAGTTATTAACGAGACCGTTAGAAGAAGGCACTGAGTGTTTACGAAAGGATAAAAGGATAAACATTGATAAATAGCACACTTTAGGAATAGGACTATGTTCATATTTCTCAAATGATTTTAATGGTTTTTTGTGTATCTGTTATGTAGTAGAGTAACAGTTTGTATTTTTGTAACTATGTGTGTATTGTTTAGTAATAATAAATATCTGAAACTTAAGTATAAGTATGTAAAGTGTAATGTATAATTTGTGTAATGTAAATTTTATAAAAAAAATGTAAATTTTATAAAATAGGTAAATGTTTGGTTTAGTCGATAGTCATTGTTTTAACTCATTTGACAACTCACGTAAATTTCATTCTGATTTTATCAGAATCGGCTTTCCATCTTGGTACTTTTTAATGAAAATATTACCATTAGACATCCAACAAAACGATCGTTGGTGTATATGGGGGCGAGGACTGACCCCTGAGGAACGGGGCGCGCAGAAGCGTACCTTCGTGTCTAAAAGGAAATATGCGATCTTTAAGATAGGATGCGATTATCCTGAGTCGGCGATCTGGTAAGCCTATTTTGTAAAGTTTATAAATGAGACCGCAGTACCAGACTTTATCGAAAGCCTTGGCTACGTCGAAGAATACTGCGATTGCGCTAAAGCCTAATTGATGGGGAATGATACGGGGTTACCATCCGTTGGAAACAGATGGGACCGCAGTTTAGCCATGGCCTTGAGGAGGCTGATGGGCCTGTGGTTAGCTGGGATATTCAGAGATTTACCCGGCTTGAGATTGCCTATGTCTGTATCTTTTTTTCCAAACTTTTGGAAAGTAGCTACGGTCGAAGCAGGTATTGAAGATGATCGCTAGCAATGTAAGCACTTGCTAAGGCAGGTGCTTAAGTGTATGGTTGGATTTTTGACTTCTGATGAGAAGAGAGATAATATCATTAGACACTGAGATGGGGTCGGCGGTGACGGGGAGAGTCCCTGCGGAAGACTTCTTCCTCCACCGCCTGGATGTGAGAGGGTAAGACCAAAATGTGTTGCAGTGGATGTGGACCGCGCAAGATCGAGCATGTGGAGGTTCTTGGATAAGGCCTTTGTCCTGCAGTAGACGTCTTTGAAATACAATCTCCTTGATAATACAATTTCGGGCACTAACTTCACAATTCAAGTTATCACAACAAAATAAATACTATTCTGATGCAAAACACACCTAAGCAAACAAAGAGCACCTAGAATTTGTGAAAAACCATCTGATTTCCCAAACAGGATTCGAACCGGAATCTCAAGTGTTAGAGGCACTGCTACACTGCCGTCTCCACGAATACGTTAACTTTTACTTACTTCAAAGTTACCTTGTTGTATTCACTGATTTTTTATTTGCTTTTGCTACATATTAAATGTTAGATCTTCCTACATATCCGTAGTTATGATGCGATGGTAAGATTAACATTTCAGGCGGTCATACTTATAAATTAAGAAAGTTTCCTTCTTTCCAAGTACGATTCTAGGTAGCATACTTTCTCTAGTAGCACTAGGGAAGAAATGTACTTGGTAACTACGTGAATATTTCAAATTTCATTTGAATAGGTACGTGCCCAACTGATATTTAGATGTGCTAGTTGTGAACTTCACCTGGTCTATGTTCTTCTATCTTACCTGGTGGAGAGTAAAGATGACATAGACATCCAATAGGATGCGTTACTATAACCTGTTACTGCTTTTTAAATATTATAATAAATATATTTTTAAATATTGTATTTGGAGCAGAGGAACCCTCTAATATGGTTGAGGAGGGCGATGGCTGGATCCCGCGTTAACTCGTGAACGGGTGCCGTTTGAGGGTGTTCGTCGTTTGGATACTTGGGGGGAGGGAGACTTGCCGAGCTAACAGATGCAGAAAAGAATAATTTTGTATAGACATAAAGAGACTCTGTAAATTTATTTTGAAAAAAAAAAATATACCCGTGAAGTTTCTTGCCAGTTCTTCTTCACGAAGGTTTTTTTTTCGAACTGGTGGTAGAATCATGTTTTATTTGACGTCAATAAGAACAAGTAATTGTCAATGTTGAGAAATAAATATTTGAATTTGAATTTGAATTTGAGGAAATATTAAAAATTTTCAAAGTAGCTTGTTTTAGAAATATAGACGCAGGCAGCTCATGCCACTCTTAAGGATGCACCTATACACAATGCCAACTAATAAATGAGTTTAACTTTTGGCCTGCGTCTATATTACTAAAACAATATACTTTGAAAATTTTAAATATTTATAATTTCAAGATAACCCTGCCAAGTAGCTTTCTCTTCTTCTTTTTCTATATATTCGTAGCCTGCAAATGAGCGCGCGACTCACCTGATGGTTACTGGCCTCCGCATCCAAGGTCATCATGTATCGAAGGTGTTTTATTCATTTACAATGAACAAGCCTACAGCTGCGTTGCCGATCGTAGGGTTCAGTTGAAATTGCCTTGGTTCCAGTAATTGCACTGGCTGGATCTTCCCCTCTATCAGTACACAACCATGAAAACGTTATTATTATGGCGGTCAAAATAGGAAGGGCTGTAGCACCTCCACCCCAGACGAGTTCTTAACAAAGGAACTCTTCTACAGACGACGACTTTCGTTTAGATAGGACTACGTATACCTGCATGCCAATCATTATGGTGCTATTGTTCATTTATACTTCAGACATATTTTACGGGTGGGAATCGAAGGCTCATTATTCGGCCTTTTGTAAGAATTCTTGGGGACGACGAAACTGCGTGAATCTGAGACTCGAAATCTTAACTCCCGATAGAACCTATCAAAGATGGCGCAAAACAACCTTTTGTGACTTATCTATTTATTATCTCATTTATTTAAAGTATAAAGATGAGACTCGAAATCTTAACTCCCGATAGAACCTATCAAAGATGGCGCAAAACAACCTTTTGTGACTTATCTATTTATTATCTCATTTATTTAAAGTATAAAGATGGCACTTATGATGTTTCATATTTACTTTTAGATTCAAATCTTACAGTAAAAATGTTAAATACGTATACCTACATGAAGTGCAGTGACATATGAAGGCCACTTATAGAGTTTCAACATTAAACATTGATAAGAAGATTCCATAGGATGAAGCTTACAAAGCCTATAAAGACAATCTTTGAGAAATCAATGTTGTTGCCTGTATTTCGGTGCGTTTTGTTTTAATAAACTAATTTTTTAGTTTGTTGAACACAGAAGTTTGTGTAAGTTCATTCTGCCGGCCCCCACTGTCTAGTTCGCTAAATAGTATTTTAGTCGGAATTGTCATCGAAATTGTCATTCTCGCTCCGATCGCCACGCGGTGCGGACGTGCAAGACCTCGTTCTCCGTTGATCGGTCCCTGCCCGTTATTCCGTGGCGCTCAGTCTACTGTCGTCACAGTTTAGCGTGTTGGTTCCGTGCTACGGTTTTCAAGGTTTTTCTACTCCCTCTGAGTGCTATCGAAGTGCGATTTTTTCTTTGCGACTAAGCCCCTTAGTCTTCAAAGTGCTGTGCTAAGTTGTGTTGTGCTTGTGCTGAGTGCAGTGTTGTGCCCAGCGTAAGTAGTCTGGTTTCAGTACAAAGGATACTTAACGGTGACAACGAATTTGTACTGAACCAGTCCTTTTATTTTTATTTTATTTCTCTTCTCTATTTTATTTATTTTTATCATATCTGTGTGTTCTTCGTGTGTATTTGTCCTTTCTGTCGGTAAAGGTTGACGGTCAAATCTTTACCTGCGTACCCTTTTTTAGGTTTCTAGGTAGCGGCCTTCGGCGTACTACGGTTAGTTTTAAGTTATTCTCCCCAGCCCCCCTACCGCTGGTAGGGAGGTTTGCCGCTAGGGTTCGCTAGGTTTTTTATTTAGGAATCCTAGGCATTTGTTATATAAATAGGTGCTAGGTTTGCTAGGGAACCTAGGCATACATTATATATTTATATATTACATATTGTAATTCCAAGCCCTCCAATGGACCTTGTTAATATTCTTAGGTCATTCGCCCAGGCGCTCGCTGCGTCCGGCGTAAGCATACCCGCTGACGTACTAACGCAGGCCTTACAGGCATCTATTGCGTCCCCGGCCCCTCAGGCCTCTAATGTCCAGTCCCCTCAGGTGTATAGCTCTCCCGCGTCTCCCGTTCCATCCGATATGGACTGCGCGTCGGTCTCATCCTCGCGCTCATCTCGCAGGAAGCGTACCGCTCCCGGGAGCGATTCAGACTCCGCCGCGTCCGAAGCTTCGTCGGTCGCCGCCACCCTAACCGGTTCTCCTGAGCCCGCGTTCCAGTTAGTTGCCAAACGCTCTAAGAAGCGTTCGAAAAAAGCCGCGGTGTCTTCAACACCCGAGCCAACCCTGGTGTCTTTGGCCCCCGCGCCGCTCATGTCACTCGAAGTGACCGCGTCTCCGTCGGTCCCTTCGAAGCCAGCGTCGCGCTGCGCTCCCGTCCCACCGAAGCCTCAGCTCCCTCCGCCCGTCTTCTTCCGTGAATAAGCGCGCTGGACAGCGGTTTCTAACTTGTGCAAAGAGCACAAAATTAATTACTTAAAAGCCGCCAACGCTGGCGAAACAATCAAAATTCAGGTCGCGTCCGTCGACGACTTCCGCGCGTTCACCAGGTTACTTTCTTTAAAACAAATCGCGTATCACACCTACGCCCTCCCGGAGGAGCGTAAGATCCGCGCAGTACTACGGGGCGTCCCGTTCGAGCTCGCGAATGAAGAAATCCTCGAGGACCTTAAGTCCCAGGGTTTCCCGGCCGAAGCAGTGCACAAAATGCACTCTAACCGCGGTAGGCGCTTTCCGTTAGCTTTAGTTATCTTGCCGAATACTGCCAACTCGAGGGAGATCTTTAGAGAGGCTCGCACAATTTGCGGACTCTCAAATATCTCCGTCGAGCGTCCCAACCCCCGTGGTCACCCTGGGCAGTGCCACCGCTGCCAGCTCTATGGCCACGCAGCGGCTAACTGCTCAGCTCCCCCCAGGTGCGTTAAGTGCCTGGATCCGCACATAACGAAGGAGTGCACTCGCACTCCCGAATCCACTTCCCCCCCTGCCTGTGTGCTGTGCGGTCAGTCCGGCCACACAGCTAACTACAGGGGTTGCCCGCGCGCTCCGCGCTCCACCGCTAAGAGGGCCGCGCCTAAACCGGCGCCGCTGCTCACTCCCGCTCACTTCCCGCCGCTGCGCAACCGGGGTCCCCCGGAAGCAAAGTCCGTTCAGCCGACGCCTACTCAGGCTCTGTCTTGGAGGCAGCGTCCGGCCGTTCCGCCTGCACCTTCCCGACCCATCCCAGCTCCCGTAGCTTCCGTAGGGCCGCGTCCTGCTCCGTCATCCGCACCTCAGTCGTAGTTGGCTGAGGACATGAAGACCGTGTTCGACGCTATTCAAAATGTCGATATTAACGAAATTTCCGTGCTCGCACGCAAACTGCGAGCCGCCCGCTCTCCTCAAGAGCGTTTATTTGCGTTAGCCGAGCATCACTCGCTTTTAAGTTCATTATAAATTTTTATTTTTTGTATAAATTCGTAAATAAGTAAATTATAATGTCTAGACCCGCGAATCCCGCGTCCAGTCGTATTAAACCCAAGGGCTTATCCCTAGTATCTTTTAACGCTCGTAGCCTTAACACCAACCTTCCCGAGATTAAACTGTTCCTTCAGAACAAAGAACCTGACTTATTCCTTCTCCAGGAGACATGGCTTACTCCAAACCGCTCCAGGGGATTCGCTATACCTAAGTACGCGTTTATTCGTAACGATAGGCCCAACTCCGACGGTTTCGGCGGCACCGCTATATATTACAAAAGAGGCTTCCATTGCTGTCCTCTCCCTACCCCTCCTCTCCTCAACATGGAAGCCACTGTGTGTAGATTGGCTATGACTGGTCATCCGACCATCATCATAGCTTCACTCTACATACCTAGTGGTACCAGACCAATCCGCAGCGACTTTGAGGCCATTCTCGCCCTCGGCCATTCAGTCATTATGTTCGGAGATTTTAACTCCAAACATACTGACTGGACGTGCCTTTCGACTAACACCAGCGGTATCGCTCTCCTCGACATCACAAATTCACTTGACTTAGATGTCATCTCCCCCATCACTCCCACTCACTATCCCGACAACCCGAACCACTCTCCTGATATCCTCGATTTTGCAATAGTCAAGCGAATCAACCTCGACCTCAGGTCTATCGAACCTCTCGATGACCTAGGTTCTGACCACCGCCCCGTCTCCCTCGTGCTAGGACCGTCTAACGATAACGCTACCTCTCCTAAGACCTTTACCAACTGGAAAGGCTTTAAAAATACGCTAGTTTCAGCCTTAGAGGCCCCGAACTCTCCACTCGCGATCTCTCCCGAACAATTAGATAGCCCGGATAAAATTGATTCACTAGTATATTCTCTCACTGATGCTATCAACTCAGCCATCAGTGACAACGAAAAGGTTGCTAAGCAAGGCAAACCCACGCTTCCCTTAGCCGTTAGCAATCATATTAAAGCTAAGAACTCGGCTCTCCGGAGAGCCAAGAAATATCCCACGCCCGCCTATAGAACAGCTGCGAATCAGCTTCAACGTAAAGTTAGGTCTTGCCTCGCGGAACTCCGAGACGCTCAGATGAACGATCTCATGGCGAATATCTCTCCGTCCCACCAAGCGTACTATAGCATGGCCCGAGCCTTACGCGTAGACACCGCTTCTCACGTTCCTCCTCTCACTCGTCCCGATGGCACTACTGCCTTTGAAGTCGAAGAGAAAGCCGAATGCTTCGCTGACAGCATTGCCGCACAATGCTCGCCCAGCACGCAACCTGCTGATCCCTCACACATCCAGGCGGTGGAGGACGAAGTCCTTCGCAGAGACTCTCTCCCCATCACCGCCGACCCTGTCACAGTCTCTAATGACGAAATCTTGCTTCTCATTAGAAATCAAAAGTCCAAAAAGGCTCCGGGTGAGGATGGAATTTCCAACCACGCACTAAAGCACCTACCTCAACAGATGCTTACCTTGTTAGCTATCATTTTCAATGCCTGCTTTGACCATAGCTACTTTCCAAAAGCTTGGAAAGAAGCGACAGTCATAGGCATTCCCAAGCCGGGCAAACCTCTGAACGTCCCAGCTAATCACAGACCCATCAGCCTCCTCAAGGCAATGTCTAAACTTCTCGAGAGAGTCATACTCTCTCGAATGCGGAACCATCTGTTTCCAACGGATGGCGATCCTCTCATTATTCCCCATCAGTTCGGCTTTCGCGCTAAACACTCCTGCCCTCAGCAAGTCCATCGAATCGTCGAGTATATACTTGACGGTTTCTATCCGCGTCGTTACAAAACAGTCGCGGTTTTCTTTGACGTAGCCAAGGCTTTCGATAAAGTCTGGCACAGCGGTCTCGTTTATAAACTCTACAAAATAGGCTTACCGGATCGCCTAGTCAGGTTAATAGCGTCGTTTCTCAAAGACCGTACGTTTCAATTTAAACACGAAGGCACGTTTTCTGCGCCTCGTCCCATAAAGGCTGGAGTCCCTCAAGGCTCAGTCCTCGCCCCTCTGCTGTACACCGTGTACACCAACGACATTCCCATCCTGCCGAAAGGCGTCGAACTCGCCCTCTTTGCCGACGACACCGCACTCTATACCAAAGGCCACAGTGTTCGGCACCTTGTAACCAGACTCCAAAAGGCAGTAAACGCCCTTGGTGTATGGTTTCAAAAATGGCGCATCGATGTGAACCCTGAAAAGAGTTCTGCGTTGCGCTTCGACCACAAACGCTGTCGTCCCGCTGGCGATCCCCACGTTCGAATGTTAGGCATTCCCATCCCCTGGAAGCGCAGTACTAAATACTTAGGCGTCACATTAGATCCGACGCTTTCTTTCAAGCCACACGTCGAAAGAGTTTCGAAACTCGCTCGTCACTACTTAGGCCGCCTAAACAGCATGTTAGGTAGAAAAAGTAAAATGTCTTTCAGAAACAAACGTACACTTTACAAGGTCTGCGTTAGACCCGTCATGACATATGCCTCGCCAATCTTTGCCCACGCCAAACCCTCCCTCCTGCACAAACTGCAGGTAGTTCAAAACCTCTTTTGCCGCAGGGCCACAAACGCACCGTGGTACGTGCGTAACGCGGACTTGCATAGAGATCTTGAACTGCCTACAGTACAACAACACCTCAAAACACTCTCTGAAGCGTTCTTCAAACGCTCCGAAACCCATCCCAATCCTCTAGTTCGTGATTCAGTCTCATATACTACTCCTGTCTTAGATTCGAAGTTCAAAGTCGCTAGGCCTAGGAATGCGCAAGCGTACTCATCCACCAGACTGTCAGCCGATCTCGAAGCCCTTCTGGCCGTAAATTCTAATTCTAACGTAAATTGTAATTCTAACGTAAATCCTAATTTTAACGTAAATGCGAATTAATTCAATTTTATTTTGCAATTTTTAATTTTTATTTTTTATTATTTGATTTTCATTTTGAGCACCTTCAGTGCTATGTATTCACCTTCAGTGCTTTGAGCACCTTCAGTGCTATGTAATCCCAGCGGGTGACCCCTTCTGGGGCCCGCTAGCGCGGCCTCTTTCTCCAATTGGCCGTCGCTCAGATGAAGGCTGAGTGGCAAGAATGCACGAGCCGACAGGGGGTTTTTAGTGGGTATGGTTCTGGTAGGCGTCGGGACGAGTCCCACATAACTCTGGAATCGCGCCAGAGTATGCGTCAGGGCATTTTTATCCTCCTTCCCTTCCCGCGGAGGGGAACAAAAAAAAAAAAAAACGAAATTGTCATGTATCTAACTGAAACATAAAGGTGAATAAAGATAAGAATCGGATCAGTGGTTCCAAAACTTGGTATTAACAGACACAAATCAATCATTTCAAACATTTTAAAGACCCATTGATAACGTTATGATTCAATTATCATGCAGTAGATAAAAAAAAAACAAAGAAATAGATATATATCATACAAAATTAAAAGTTAAACAAAATGTGTCGAGGCCTTAAAAAACAAAAGAAAAGTCAAAGGAAATTTTCAACTGACTTGAATGGAAAACCAGGTACCTACCGCCAGATATTTCATGACATACCATTGGAGAGTCACCGTGGTCTGTCTGTAACTTAATTAGGTTACAAACATTACCTACAACTAATTGTAACTAATTACTTAATATAGAACTGACATATCAGCTAATTTACAAATATCGCCCTAGAAACAATTGGAAAAAAATTGCGCAATAATCTATATTTTATTTTATTGTAAAGAGGGCTTATCAATCAACGCAGACACCGTGAAGTTTCTTGCCAGACAAAACATTGTCTCTTACCATTTTAGTCGTAGACATGATCTTTTAACCTATGCCATTGTTATGTGATTGGGTGCGATACGAGCGGATTTCTAACTCTTATTCTAAAAAAAATTATTTCAGTAGAAAAATAAATAAATAAAATAAAATACCTAATCTCAATCCGTTGGAAAGAAATCGTTCTCGTGTAATGGTATTTCACCACAACAATCGGCAGTTTCTCGAATAAAATGGGATTTTATGGAAGTTACCATAATGCGTTTCATTAAGTTTTCTTACGATGCGGGCGCGGCGCAGGGGAAATGTTGCGGTCAGCGTCGCCATGTCGCGGCTCGCGGCCAACGGACGCGGCAATTTCGCGCCGCATCGCATCCCGCCGCAGCCTGCGGTTGTAAATCAAAAAACTCATTAGAAACTATAATAAAATAAAGTTGTCATCACTTAAAGACTCATACAATGTTGCAACCATTTTAGACGTATTTACGGCAAAATATCTGTTTAAATTATCTGGTTGGGCAACTTTCCTTCGCTTCGTTAGGCAACTTTTATTCATTACAGCTCGCTACTAAACTAAATCTTAAGCAGGAAATACTCTACTATATTTTAAAACAGCGGGCTGAATAAAATGTATTCCACTTGCTGATTTAAGTAAACAATTTGGGGAACTGAATATAAAATGCAAAAACCATTTATTTTGTTTTAATAAAACAAATTCTCCACTCTTATAAATACATGTATGTACGTAATCTTGTTCGATTTTCGTTTCCTTTTAGTTATTTAAAATAAAAAAGTGATAGTTATAAGTTTAATAAAGCAACAGAAGGTATACAATATCATGTCAAGATATCAATAACTGTGGTTATGAAGTATGTAACAGGATCCGGCGGTGGTTACGCGGCCCGTTGCCTTCCTGGCGAGGCTTGACGCGTGCATCTACTCGCACAGACCACACACGCGCTTCGTTCTACAAATAAATTACTAACAAGTACAAAATATTTTAAGCCTTAATCTCAGTAATGATCCAGGCTGCTAATAGCTATTAAGGAGCTCACAACTACAAAGCTGTAGGACCTATTTCATGGTGTAGTTTCATCCAATAAAACATCTATACTGGTGATATAGTTACTAGTTTGATTTTCTAGTTTGTAAGTCTAAATTGTATTAAATTATGCGAGTAGAATGATCAGGATTTAAAAACTCTGGCCGACAAAATAAGTCTGTTAAGCGAGGGTATGAAAAAACCAAAGTCATTTAATTGTTTTGATATTTCCTCGCGTGCCTGCTTCTTGTTTAGCAAAGCTGTGGTTAAAACTAACTGTGAAGTCTTTATGGAGAAAATTGAAGTAAGTACCTCTGTCTCCGAGGTACACTATGAGTACCGCATGTGATACTAAATACAAGTATTGGAAGTGCAGTGAACGTAATACATACCTACCCACTCGTTTTACTGTTTGGGAAACGTACATATAATGAAATAAATAGGAAACGAATATTAAAGAAAATAAAATTCGCTGTTACCATGAGTTATACCATAGCAGTCTTACTGCCGGGCTCTTAACCACTTTCAGATTGACTTTTAGAAACATGACTGAATGTAGAATTCATACTTTTTTTTCTGTTCGAAATATACTGTTTATTTATTGCCCAATTGGCCTTTTAATTTTCACTGGACTTAGGAATCCGAACATGTTCCACATGTCGTAAATGCAAAACATAACGTACGAAATATCAAATGATCTGGTTTTTTTATGGTACGGAAATACTAATAGGTCGAATGAAAATAATTAAGTACCCCCTTTTTATAAATATACAGTTCCCCAATTTGTCGAACAGCCTGAATAAGCATTTTTACGAAAGTATATTTTGTTTTAGCTCTTTAAGAAAGCTTCTTAAAGAGAAGTTTATTATTAGTCTCACAAAAATATTGATAATGATTACGAGTAATAAAACGTCATTCAGATCTTGACGCTTTTCTTTTAAAGAGTGTAAATATCGAAAAATAAGTGAAAAGACGCAAAATTCATCTCACATTAAGTAAAAATTACGACAAAAAACTACTGTTTCATATAAATATACCTAGGTACCTTTTCACTGAGCACATGTCATCAACCGGACGAGTTGACTATTCATAAAAAGCCTATATTACTCACGTATCTACATCACCATTTACTGAAACACAAAACATATGTATAATATGTCAAATAAAATACTGACTATAAATGAACTAGAAACGTGGAAGTATTTATAAAAACCTAACAAATTTGGCTCTCTTTAAATATGAAGAGGTCCTTAAGTTGCTCCTGCTTATGGTAATTTTCACTCAAACAAATACTCTATACTATACGGCCTGTTTGGTGTGGAGGTAAGTAGCCTTTACTTCCATGCCAGAGGTCCCGGGTTCGAATCCTGGTAGAGGCAGATATATTATTATATTTGCTTTCTAGTCATGGATGTGTATTTACGTTTATTTCTAATATTTATATATATAAAAAAAAATATCTATGTGTGTTTATATATTTCTTACGTTTATTTATCCGTTATCTAGTATCCATAACACAAGTTCTTTAATGATACTTAATTTGGGCTAGATAATGTTGTGTGATTGTTAAAAATATTTATTTATTATTTATTTATTTATACTTACTTAGGTGCACGCATTATGCGCGGTTTACATGTATTGAGTAGTTTAGTTGGTGACTAAATGTTCACTAAATTTTAAGTTACTACATCGATGGCTTTTTGATGGGCACCTGTATTAATTGACGTGCTCTACCGCTTCCACTTACTCCATCTCTTTCTATCAAAAAACCAATGTCACGGTTATATCAAGTAAGCTTCGGTTATGTCCAAAAGTATTAAAATCCTTTATTTTTACTAATCTGCTACGAAAACTCCATAAGTGATTTAAAGATTCTCTCCCGCGGTATTAGTTAACGCACAATAACATTAAACATATTTACGACATGATATCTTAAATATAACCAACAATTCAAATGTTCTAAGTGCAATTAATACAAAAGCATATCTAATCTTGCAACTATTTTCACGTGCACAAATGTGCTAAGTCGCTATGATACAAAAATAACTATGTTTACAAAATTAGCGATAATCCCAAATGTAATAAATTAATTCACCTGAGTCATTTTTGTTTTATTTATTGAAATGCTCTAGTAGGTATACTAATGTCATTTTAAGTTTAGTGTGCTTTCAATAATCGTCTTTTTTGTTCCCCTCAAAGGAGAGGGCATGAGGATCTAAAAAAATGCTCTTACGCATACCCTGCCGCGCGCGATCGAGGTTATGTGGGACTTGCTCCGAGCCTACCAGAGCCATTACCCACTAAAAAATACCCCTGAATGACTCTGGCAATCTTTCGCCTCACAGCCTTCATCTGAAGCGACGACCAATTGGAGGAAAAGGCCGCGCAAGCGGGGTCCTTAAGGGGTCACCCGCTGGGAATTACATAGCACTGAACGTGCTCAATGCATTGAAGGTGAATTCATAGCACTGAAGGTGCTCAAAATGAAAAAGAATTTAATTAATTCGAATCAAGATTAGAATTAGAATTTGCGGCCAGAAGGGCTTCGAGATCTAGTGACAGTTGCGTGGCTAATCTTTTTAAAAGAAATTTTAGCCAGGACGGGAGCGCAGCGCGTTGCTGGCTTTGACGGAACCGACGGGGTTGTGGTCACTTGCAGTGACATTAACGGCGCGGGGGCGGGTGTAGAGACACCGGGGTGGGCTCGGGTGTTGAAGACACCGCGTCTTGCTTTGTGCGCTTCTAAGAGCGCTTGGACGAGACAAGTGTAAACACGGAGAACCGGTTAAGGTGGCGGCGTCCGATGACGCATCAGACACGGATTCCGAGTCGCCCCCTCCCGGGTACGCTTACGGTGCGATGTGCGAGAGGATGTGTCCGACACACAGTCCATCTCGGTTGGTACGGGAGACGCGGGAGAGCTGTAGACCTGAGGGGTCTGGGTGTTAGTGGCCTGAGGGGCCGGGATTGGGGCCTGTGGGGCCGCGTTATGCGCTAATAAGGCCAGCGTGAAGACCTTGTCTGAGATTGCCATGCTAGACGCGGCGAGCGCCTGAGCGAATGCCTGCGCAAAGTTTACCAAGCTATGCAAAGGTTTAATGATGGACAGGGAAATACCTAAGTTCCTAACAAACCTAGCAAACTCTAGCGACTAACCTCCCTACCAGCGTTGGGGGGTTGGGGACGAACGCGAAGTGTTGCCCCTATTGGGCAAGCCGGTTTCTCCAAGACCTGAAGGGCCTTGGAAGTGCACCGGGTCAACGCTATCAGGCTTCGTTGGCGCCATTATACGTATCCACCTGATCAACGCGAGGGTCTACTACAGAGTGTGTTGTCAATAAATTGGCAACAAAAACCGGCCGTAGACCTGACGGCTTCGCGACGTGAACCAGTCGGGTTGCACTGAAAGTGCGGGATTGACTACGTTACGACCGGCCCAAACCGGCCGCAGAGCGAGTCTCTGACTGACGTAGCTAGCGCCAAGCGTCAAGTACGTAGCCAGAAAATCAGCCCGAGCCTTGTGAACGAACGTCGGATACCGACGTAAGTAAGCTCAACCCTGTTGTTGCTGCTTCCCACCGAAGTGAGGGAACTATTCGAGGGTGCACGGAAGTGCGAGACTGACTTAGTTACAGGTCGAAACCGGCCGCAGCGTAAGTCCTAAAGAGGCTTATCTCAAGTCGTCGGGGACGAAGCGAGATATTGATTCGATCTCATCGTATGAGTATTGCTACGAGTTGTCGTCGTGGGACGACAATCGTGACTGAATCGCTGGTGCGACAGCGAACACGCCCGAACGGGGTCGGACGCAGGACGGGTCTGGGGCTACACTCGAGAGTGTGGCGAGAATTGCGTTAGAGTATTCCTACGAGAGAAGTCGTGAGACAACAATCGTAACTCGGCAGCCGGGAGCGACCGTCAACACGTCCAAACGGGTCCGGACGCAGATCGGGTTTGATATGTTGTTCTCGGGTCATGGTTGTTACCTATGTATGTTTATTCTGTATTCCCCCCTATTCTCTGTAGGGTTATCCATAACACAAGAACTACTTACTATAGGGCCCAACGTTTTGTGCTTGTCTGGGGATATATTTATTCATTATTATTTACTTAACTGACTTTTATAAATTGTTTCACATACTGAAAGCTATTAGCAATAGGTACCATAATCTGCATAATATTTAAAAATTTTGTAATTATAATCATAATAATTAGAGATCCTTAGGAAAATTACAATAATATTACCCAAGGTATCTAAAATTGGCTAAAAAATATTTGGCGTGCCTTGCGAAAACTATTAATGATGAATACAATAATGTACTACATGTTTTTATTACTCATCATTGCCCACAAAACAAATCTGTATATGTGTAACTATTATAGTGATATCTAACTATTATAGTAAAGTCAAAATAACCGTTTTTTGTTAACTTTGTCAGAGCCGGTCAGGTGCTTGCTGAAATCAAATTTTGTAAAGAACTTTTGTTTTCTTCTATTTGTCCTAATAAAGTAGTAATTTAGAATACTAAATCTTACTATCTCCCCTTGCGAAGCCGGGACATGTTGCTAGTATAACTATAAAGGTGTATTTACTGAAAAAAATTTAATTTTGTCGTGCGTTGTTTGATATTGTATAAAACATAAGGTAGGTCCAGCCGCAACTTATCTGTGTGATTGAGACCGACTTGGCCGGTCGCTTTCCGTTAAGCACCCTGTAGTGCAAAGGAAAATCTTATTCATTTGCTACATTTCAGGAAGTAACCAACCTATCAAAAAAACAAAACAGGTTGAAGCGACTTGTTTCTTAACTCTTATTACGGTTTATTATAAAAACTTATCGATCGTTAATTTTTTTTATGCTAACAGATAGCTACAATGAGAATCAGATTCAAGATGCATAACCGTGGTAGTTATTTAGGTGGATAGTTTGCGGTTTCCTGCGGCGACCGCGAATCGGCCAGCCGCGCCTGCGCACAGCACTGGACGAAAATACTCGATTTATTCAAGCTTTTTCACAACATAAAAAATAAACTATCATAAATTCGACTTCCTACGTTAATAACATTACAAAATCATGAAAAGGGTGTTTGTATCCTGCGTCTTTGAAAAAGGTAACGCTCATTAAACTTTGCGTTTGGTGGTCCTTAGTCATTATTTGATTTTTTTTATTTGAAGATAGTCCGTCAAAAACTAAAATAACTTACCTATTTCTTCGTATTAAGTGTACCTAATAAAAATAAGTAATTTTGAATAGTAGGTGATGGATGTTTCTATAAAACAACAGCGGTAAAATCATATATTTTACGAAACAAATATTGTTTGATTTCCATATTCTCCATTTTGATCCAGATGATTATATACAAAGCTGTTGGTTCGATAACCGCCGACTTAACAAGCTAGTTTTGCGAGCTTTGCCGGTTAGCGTCATAGCGTCGTCGGGATCTGTTAAGACGTTACGCGGACGCCTGTAACGAACCGGCGTGTCTGGGTTGGCTGTGTAGTCAGCTGACTTATTGACCAGTGGGTTGGGATGATGGGGAGCGTTGTCGAAGTAGCGGCTAGACACCAACTTCATGAACGTGGCAATAGTGGGCAGCTCGAGATCTTTATGCAGATCTAAATTACGGACATAGGGCAGGGCCCCGACCGAGTCTTTTGGAGGGTTTTCTAGAGGTTGTCTTAGAGCAGGTTGGAGAAAAGCACACTGCTGCACGTTTTTCTGGGTTGACTTCTATTCTCCATTTCCAGAAACCAAGGGTACGTAGATTCTTACGTAGACGGTGTCGTCTGCGAAGAGTGCGAGTTCTCCTTTCTCCGTCCTTGGCATGTCACTAGTGTATAGTAAAAACAAAGTCGGAGAAAGCACCGAGCCTTGAGGGACACCGGCTAGTAGCTACAGGGGATCAGAGAGTGCACCATACAATCTGTAACGAAAGGTTCGACAATGTAGAAAGTCTCGTATGATGTGCACGAGGCTGTCTGGCTGTCGCTAATTCGAAGAGCTTGAACAGCAACAAATAAAAGGTAAACTAGCCGGTTTTTCGGTTTTCCTAATACCTACTGATGACAATCGCTTCCTTCCATGTTTGCGGAAAGGAGCAGTTTGTTAGTATTGAATATAACTAACTAACAGTTGTATGAGTGCGAGTGCGAGAGTTTTCAGAACCCTGTTTGGTATTTCGTCTGGACCTAAGTCTTTCCGCGGTTTGAGGTTTTCAATTATTGTCTGTACCTCTTCCACCGTTACCGGTTGTCGTTAGTCGGTGCCGTTAGTCGGTGGGTTGACACATTTAGTTTCGAATGTGCTATTCATAGTTTCTATGTGGAGGTAGTTAGTGCTTTCTGTACTCGATGTAGATTGTTGGACCAAGCTATCGGCTAGGGTTACAGCTTTGTCGGAGTCATCGAAGGCGGGAGTCATGGGCGGGGGCCTAAGGAGCGGAGGCATCAATGACGCGGTAGAGTCTTCGATGTGATTGTTAGAAATATATTTTTTTTAATTTTATTTTAAATTCAAATCATTTATTCATAATCGCAAAAAGATTTTACAGGTGGTGAGATGTTATTATTTGTACAGCCATGATTCGCCTTAATAGGTCCGCGAGCTAAATTAATAAACTCATACAATACAAGTGCTGCAGCCGAAGAGTATCAAGACATCGATACATCAAGAAAATACCTAGAGTTATGAAGTTATGAAGTACACTAAGAGTTATTCTTGTGTCGCTTCCCCGTAAGTTTTAAGCCTTTTTTTATTCTATTTTAAGTATTTTATTTAAACTTCCAAAATTTTTCATCCGAGACAATCTAGGTCTTCTGTGAATAGTGTTAATTTAAGAAGTTTGAGGCAAAATCGCCTAGATAGTGGTAGAAATTTAAACTTAGAAAATAGTGGATTAATTTGTAGTACAAAAATGAGTGTAGATTTAGACACGAGTTTAAAGGCCCTTATGTTAGTGCCGGAGTTCGATGGTAACCCCCATGTTCTGACGCGTTTCATTAGGCTCTGTGACCAACTTGTACATAATTACTTACAACCGGAATCGGGCAGCGAACTTACTAATCTTGCCTTAATAAATGGGATTCTGAATAAAGTAACTGGGCCCGCGTCTCGTCTTATTAATACAAACGGTATCCCGGACAATTGGTCAGGCATTAGAAATTAATGCTCTAATTAATGATTTTGCAGACCATAGGGATGAAACAGCCCTTTATAATGGTAATCTTTGGTTATTGACCCAAGGCAGTAAGTAATTCACCACAAGAATTCTACGAACGTTGTCAGGGACTGTTTAGCACTATCATGACGTACGTTACACTGCACGAATCATTACCTTCGACCGTAGAATCGAAACGCGAACTTTATCAGAGATTGACATTGCAATCATACCTCCGCGGTTTGAAAGATCCACTAGGATCACGCATTCGCTGTATGAGACATCCTACTACGGAAAAAGCGCTAGAATACGTACACGAGGAAATGAATACCTTATACTTACAAAATAGAAATGATAATTCCGATAAACGATTGCAATCTCAACCTCAACCTCAATTTTCTTTGCAGCCCAAATTTAGTAATGTACCTACCTTTCAACCACCTATAAAATTACCTATTTATAATGTACCTATGCATCCGAGGCCGACGAACCAACTAGCACCCTGGAAACCGGACCAAGGACCTTCACGTACCCAGCAAATGTTTAGAGCGGCCCCGCCAAACTATAATCCACAATTAGGTTTCCGCATGACTCCACGCAATCCAGGTTCGAATCCTGGTCCAAGCGCACCGAAGCCAATGAGTGGCGTCAGCCCCCACTATTGCGTGGGCACGATTGGAGCAAATCAGGTAACCCGCCTCCTTTCAATTATTTTAGATCTAGAGAAATGAATTTTAATTATTGTCGTGACTATGAATATGACCCCAACTATAACTTTGACTGTTATAATGCTTATGACTATACTTACGACGATTCTGATAACGCTTATTTTAACTATTACAATTGCGAACCTACTTATGTGAGTGAAAGTGTGTATTACGAGCCAACTTGTGATGTGACCTCCGACGATTTTCAAAATGATAATTGTGTCGCGTAACTTCAAACTCGGATAAATCCAATTATTAGAAATTATAAGATTTTGGTATCAATAGAAAACGTAAAAATCAAGTTTTCAAATTTTATCAGTTGGACATAAATCCACATAGTTTTGTAGAAATAAACCGTTAAAAGCTTTATATTTTATCAAAATTAGATAGATCCATTAGGCAGATTTTTTTCAAATGTCGGTAAATCCATCCGAGCCAATCAGCGAATTGCATTTTGCTTAAAATGGCCGTCATATGACGTAATCTCTGCTAAAACAACACTGTGTTCGCCTGCTTTTTATGTTTATTTATACTAATTAGCGAGTTCCAATGGATAATTCTATCAAAATTGTGCCACCAAATAATGACCGCAAACGGATTAATATAGAAATCCGTCGTAAGAAAGAGGAAAGCGCGAAGATATGGCAAGTTTAGTACACCTGCTACGCGTCGTTTCGAAGTCCTGAGTTAGCACTAGTGTTGTGCAAATCATCATTTATAAATCGATTTATTTATTATTTTGTTGTTCCACTGTTACAGAATAATTTGGATGCAATAAGTATGAAGGAATTTAGTATTCTTACATAATACATAACTGTGCCGTCAGGTTTATGTCTTATCTTAATGTCTTATTATTCTGGGGTTGTATACAGGGGTTGCTAAAACAATCAATAAACGCGGCCAAACGGTTCAAAAATTTAATCCAGAAAAACTGCACTTGGAGTCAGCCAAACAACAGAAACATTTCTTAAGAATGGGCATCCTTAGCGCAATTAAATTAGTACAAAAAAGTGCTTAGCAGTGAAAATAAGATATGGCGCGCGATGAACGAAGAAGAAAATGAAGAAGATGATTCAGAAGAATCATTGAATTTTGTTTAAAATATATTAAGTGATTGAAAAATTTCATTTTTTTGTAAATATGACTAAATATCCGCATTTAGGTTGTATTATTTTTTGTATAGGTACTTAAATTAAGTATTTAGTTAGCTACCACAAATTTTACTGTCGATAGTATTCCGTCGTTTCATCATCACCACATCCCTAATTCTTCTTATAATCTTATTTTTCAAATCTAGATAAATCCAGAGCTGTTTAATCAATATTATATAAATCCGTTTAGAGTTTTTTCAAAAATAGATAAATTACATTCAATTTTATCCAATGAAGGTAAATCCAACCTAAAAATTATAATTTTATAAGAATGTGTGGGTATATTGTTGAATCTGTTGAACGTGACCATTTCTTTCAAAGCTGTTGCCTTAATAAAAAAATACTGCCTCTTAATTCATCAAATTCAGATTATTATCAGTTTTTTTGAAATATCTCCTAAGTAGGTAGAGTGGATTTATCCGAGTTTGAAGTTACGCGACTCAATTTAGTTAACGAACCCCAAAATTTTCAGAAGGACCCCAAGTTAGAAAAACCAAAATAGAGGTTAGCCTTCAGACTCAAAGACAGTAACCCTTTATAAAAATTGATTCAGCCCCTTTAAAATTTTTAATTGACACCGGCGCAAACCAATCGTTTATTAGTCCCGATGCAGTTAATAATTATTTCTCACATATTCAGCTTAACTACGACCCATTCGAAGTCACAAACGTGCATACGACCAGCAGAAATGATTACTCGATAACTTTACCGTGCTTCCGAGAATTCAATAACAGCGACATTACTTTATTCGTGTACAAGTTTCACAATTACTTCGACGGAATAATTTGGTCAGATTTGTTAGACAAGTGTAAGTGTAATATTGATTTTAAGAATAAGCAGTTAATAAGTAAACTCGCGATAAATAAGTTACACGTGTACGATAAAAAAATGTGAATTATTACGAGGAAACCATACCAGCCCGGACATCCAAGTTAGTAAAATTACCTATTAACCTTGAAAATTGTGATGCATTAATTCCAGAACAGACTGTTTCTAATTGCGTTATTAATAATTGTTTGACTAGAGTTTTTAAGAATCGTGGTTTATAGAAGTAACTAACACGACGAATAGCGACGTTATATTTTCTTTAAATAGACCTTTGGACGCAAGAGTTTATAATGTTGAGTGCACGCGCACCAAATGACCGACATCGCGCGCTAGTGAAGTCCTTTCCCGTCTACGTATGGATCATTTAAACTCAGAAGAACGTGCTAATTTAGAGTCGCTTTGTTCACAGTATTCAGATATTTTTTATTTGGAGGACAAGGTTTTGACCTTCACTAACCAAATTAAGCATAAAATTAAAACTACAGACGAAATACCGGTACATACTAAGCTAAGACATATCGTTACCCGTACGTACATAGGTAAGAAGTTCGCGATCAAATAGAAAAAATGTTAGACCAAGGTATTATAAGACCTTCAGATTCGGCCTGGAGCTCTCCAATTTGGGTGGTTCCTAAGAAAGCTGACGCCTCAGGGAAAACCAAATGGCGCATAGTAGAAGATTTTAGAAAAGTTAATGTAAAGACCGTTGATGATAAATAACCCATTCCAAACATCAATCAAAATGACGTGCTGGATAAGCTAGGAAATTGCTTATATTTCACCACGCTGGACCTGGCCACTGGCTTCTACCAGGTTGCAATGGAGCCTAACGACATCCACAAAACTGCATTCAATGTCGAACACGGCCACTTTGAGTTTTTGTGAATGCCGATGGGACTTAAGAATTCACCGTCTACTTTCCAGCGCGTTATGGATAATGTCCTCCGGGGTCTCCAAAACGTAGTCTGCTTGGTCTATTTAGACGACATAATTGTATTTAGCACCTCCCTTCAGGAGCATATAGTTAACCTTGGTAAAGTTTTTGAGAGGCTTCGACAATCAAACTTCAAAATTCAGCTAGATAAATCCGAATTCCTGAAACACGAAACGGCGTACCTAGGTCATGTAATCTGCAAAGACGTTATAAAACCAAATCCAGACAAGATAACAGCAATCCAGAACTACCCCTTGCCAAAAACAGCCACCGAAATAAAACGTTTTCTTGGACTTTTAGGATATTACCGAAAGTTCATACCAGACTTTGCTAGAGTAGTAAAACCAATGACGCAATGTTTAAAAAAAGGCTCTCGTATAACTTTTGACCAGAATTACCTGAACTGTTTTGAAAAATGTAAGACTTTACTGACTAATGATCCTATACTCCAGTACCCAGACTTTCCAAAAGATTTTATTTTAACGACCGATGCATCAAAAGTTGCCATAGGCGCCATCCTTTCACAAGGACCTATTGGCTCAGACACACCCATTTCCTTTGCATCCCGTACCCTAAATTCCAGCAAATGCAACTATAGTACTATAGACAAGGAGCTGTTAGCCATAGTTTGGGCCACAAAATACTTCCGCCCTTACCATTTTGGTAGAAAATTCAAAATTGTTACAGATCACAAACCTTTACAATGGGTCATGAACTTAAAAGAACCCAACTTACGTTTAACCCGATAAAAATTAAAATTAAGCGAGTACGATTTTACCGTAATTTATAAGCAAGGCAAACGTAACCTTAACGCCGACGCATTATCTCGCATAGAAATACATAACGAAGAGGTCAGTTCCGTCCTAGTCAACGTTTCAGAAAAGGCACCTTCTGTAGCCGAACCAGATACCCTAACAGTACACACTCGCCATTCTGACACTCTAACAGCTCACACCTCAGCCGAAAATCCAATTCTTGAGATACCTATAACCGGCGACCCTTTAAATAAGTTTAACCGACGGATCTTTTTTACAATAGTAACTGACTCAAATAGACGAACGACTACGACGAAACCGTTTGACACGCGTACCAGGACTCACATACAACTTACTGAAAATAACCTTGAAAGAAGCATAATTGCTGCAATAAAAGAATATGTCAACCCAAAAGTAAAAACAGGCATCCTCATAAAACCTCCTTTGGCTATATACACAATTATACCCATAATTCAAAATCATTTTAAAAATTTGGCTATGAAAATTATCATGACTAAAAATGAATTAGAAAATGTAAAAGAATATTTAGATCAACAGGATATAATTCGCAAATATCACGAGGGTAAAACCAACCATCGTGGTATTACCGAAACATACCTATCACTTTCAAAAAGAGATTTTTGGCCAAAAATGAAAGAATCCATAATCAAATTCATAAATGAATGTGAAATATGCGGCCAAGCCAAGTATGACCATAACCCCATTAATCAAAGATTGCATATTGTTCCACCCCCGACCAAACCATTTGAAATTGTTCATTTAGACTTACTGACTATTCAAGGTAATAAATATCTTACTATGATTGACGCATTTTCAAAATATGCCCAAGCTTATTATGTAAAAGACGGTACTGCAATTAGCGTTGTTCAAGCTCTGTTACAGTTTAGCACTCATCACGGAAGTATCCTTAAGTATTATATAGGACAGAGGTCCCGAATTTAATAACCAATTATTTTCAGAATTTTGTAGACTACATAATATTTCTCATCATAAAATCTTGGCTCATACTCCTAACGAGAATGGAATGGTAGAAAGACTACATTCCACCCTCTTACAACACTTACGTATTCTTAAATTAGAAAGGAAACAAGAATTAATAAATAATCTCATGCCCTACGCACTTTTAGCATATAATCATTTCATCCATAGCTTCACGAAATGCCGCCCAATAGATATTATAACTGGTCACTTTGACCCCCGCGACCCTCTAAGTGTTAATTTAACGAGTAAAGTCTAATGAGTCTAATGAGTCTAATGAGTCAAATGAGTAAAGTCTACAGTTTAATTAGTGAAACAGCGTTGCATGAACGTACCCAACTAATAGAAAACCGGAATAAAGATAGAGAGCCCGAGCAAGAGTACTTACCAGAACAACCCATTTTTATACGAAACCCCCTCGCAAATCGACAGAAATTAGCTCCGCGATTCACCCATGATACAGTCTTAGCAGACCGCCCTGTACATGTATATACTAAGAAAAAACGTAACCCGATAGCTAAGTCGCGTCTCAAACGAGTCCCTAAAAGCGCTCGTTTGTTACAGGACACTGATGACCATCTTACTTCTACCGTGCATAGCGACCGGGCAAGAGATCACACTTGATAGCCTACACGACGGCCCTGGACTCCTGGACCTTTCAAGCTAGGCGACGCGCGCCTTATTACGCATCATCATTCTTTCCTACACTACATACCTATAGACGAAGTTAGATCTAGGATAAAAATAGTTAAAGATCAACTGACTAGTTTAACTTCTCAGGCTAATAGTAACCAATTATCCATATACCTACCACACCTTGACTACCTTAAAACTAAATTATTTAAAGTATATGACCAGCTAGATACTTTTGAACCTACTCGTATTAAGCGAGGTCTTATAGACGGACTTGGGTCAATAATCAAAAGCATTTCCGGAAACTTAGACTATACTGACGCTATAGCAATAAAGTATAAAGCACAATAATGCCTTAAAATTGCTCCAGGATAATGAGAATAAATTAACATTAGAATTAAACAATCACATTAGCTTAGGTAAAACATGGGTATCAGAAAATTATAAAGTATTAGATTCCATTATTCAAAATCAGCACAAGATTGAACAAATAATTAATTTTACGAGTGTCAAATTAGCAGAATACATGAACTTTGCGCAATACCTACTCATTCTTGGTGACAACATCGACACCATTTCTGATGAGTTGGTGATATTGGAAAATAGCTTAGCTTTTATTCACGCTTCAAGTAGTCATAATTCTTTACTAAGCGTCGATTCCTTGAAATTTATGTTGCAACGATTGGAGTTAATTTATAACAAAAATCAAATATTAGATCTTAATGTTAGAGAATATTACAACGCGATAAAGTTAGGTTAGTTATATTATAGTAACGAACAAGTAGTAATAGTTTTCAAGATACCTTTTGTCTCGGCTTATGTATATAACTTTTATAAATTATCTATTATCCCTAACCCAATCCAATATAATCAATCCCAAATATAATCAAATGTTAGTCCCGTCCTATACCTACATAGCGATACATGATAACGATTACGTGTAAATGGAGGCTGAATGCCCGAAGTCCAATAACTGGTATTTGTGCGAAAATAAGTTGACCTACGAACACCGAGAACAAGTTGATTGCGACTCATTACGACTCAACGCCTGGATCCAAGCTGCAAACTCACCACGGTCATCTTAACCAAAGAGGCGCTCGAGCGGCTAGTCGACAAACAATACACCATCAGCTTTCCTGTACCTACAAAAGTCGAGACTTCATGCGAACTACAACAAATCATCACTCTCCAAGGAAGCTACCTCGCGAAAATACCTAAAGGATGTTCCATGAAGACTCCCGAGCTGACGATCGCCGACAGCAACAACGAGGTCAAAGTTCAAGTCATGAAGATAACAAACCTACCCAGTACGACCGCGCCACGCCGAGATGAAACCATATTTCGCTTAGACACTGTAAATCTAATCGGCCTCCACTCTGCTAATACTAAGATTGATCTTCAACCACCTGTAAAACTTAACGAAAACTACGTCATATACCATACCACGGTGCCTATCTACTTACTCTTATTTAGTGCGTTGTACACTCATACTAGCACTACTTTATCGGAAGTATCGCAGGAACGACAAGGCAAAGCCTAAGGAAAATACTGACAGCTTACCTACGCCTGTTGAAGATACCTTTCCTATAACGAAGGGGAAGAAAGAAGAAGATATTTTACACTCAGCAACTTTCTCGACTAAATTCTTCTAATAAGAGGTCTTTACCTATGAAACTGCCGTTTTGCCGTACTGGCCATTTCAAATGAAAATATTTTTTTTTTGACTGATAATTCTAATTTCAAATTAATTTTATTTGACAAACATGGAATTATTTTTCTAAAATCGTTATTTGTTTAATAGTTAGTGTTTTGTTTTCAACGCATTCGAACATTTTTCGTCATCATGGATAAGTTGAAAATTCGAGTAATTATGGAGTATGAGTACCGTCGTGGCTGCAAAGCGGCACAAGCGGCACGCAACATCAACGACGTTTACGGAGCGAACACTACAAACGAACGCACCACCCGTTATTGGTTTACCCGCTTCCGTTCTGGAAATTTTGACCTGAAAAATGAACCCCGTGGTCGTCCGAAAACTTTGGTCGACAATGACGAATTAAAGGCAATTGTGGAAGCTGATGAAACTCAATCCACGGCTGAATTAGCAGCAGCTTTCGACGTTAGCATCAAAACAATATTGGTCCATTTGCGTCAAATTGGCAAGGTAAAAAAGCTTGACAAATGGGTACCCCACGAACTCAATGACCGCCAGCGCGAAGTACGCGTGGAGACGTGCCTTGCACTGCTCAGCAGGCATACAAATGAAGGAATTCTGAACCGCATTGTTACTTGTGACGAGAAATGGATCCTGTTTGACAATCGTAAGCGCTCAGCAAGTTGGTTGGACCCTGGTTCAGCACCCAAACAATGCCCTAAACGAAAACTTACCCCCAGAAAAGTGATGGTCACTGTTTGGTGGTTCAACGCGGGTGTAATTCATCACAGCTTCTTGCCAAACGGGACAAGCATTACTGCAGATGTGGACTGTGAAGAACTGAACACAATGATGGAGAAGCTCGTTGGTCAATCGTTCGGCTCCACTGCTCCTGCACGACAACGCGCGACCTCATACTGCACAGCAGACGGTCTCCAAGCTACAAGAGTTGGGGTTGGAAGTTCTCCGTCATCCGCCGTACTCACCAGACCTTGCGCCTACAGACTTCTACTTTTTCCAGAATTTGGATAACTTCTTGGTGGGAAAAAAATTCAATACCCGAGAGGCAGTACAAAATGCCTTTGAAGAATTTGTTGCCTCCCGTCCAGCTGATTTCTTCAAGAAAGGCATCAATAAGCTACCAATACGTTGGCAAAGATGCATTGATTGCATGGGTGATTATTTTTATTAATAGAAATAAAAAATATATAAAAAAATTACGCTTTATTTATTTCGTGAAAAACGGCAATTTCATAGGTAAAGACCTAATAGTTGCTGATCTGCGGCGGGAGGTGTTATGCACCTACTTAACCAAAGAACCTAAAAGTCAACGTTCCCACGGTGAAGACACGTGTAAGGATTGCCGACGCTGCAGTTTCCACGCGCTGCGTCCGTCGCATCAAATTCACTTCACCTTTGGTTCTTACATTGGCCATTAGACACATAATATTAGAAATAAGTTAAATTGTAATTTTTTATTTGTAAACCTTTAAAATCGAAATTAAAGTTATATTTATTTATAAAGTTATAGTTATATTAATTTCAATTTTTGTATTTTTTTAAATCTTACGGCTGCAGCCTTCGTAAGTAATCGGCAAATTAATTATATATCTATCTAAACAAACAGTCAACTTATTATGAATTTTAAATTTAATACAGTAACGTAAGTATGGTTTACAAGATTCTTCTTGATCAAGTCCAAACATAGACTTAAGACATCTCTTTTGAGTCTTAAAAACTGTGACTTTACCTGTGGTGTTGCCCCAAAACATAATTCCATATCTTAATATTGATCCAAAATATCCATGATATGATGTTAATAGCGACTTAATAATGACATTTCTTAAATTATATAGCGCAAATGAGAATTGATTAACATTTTTGGTTAAGTTTGAAATATGCGTTTTCCATGTCAACTTATTATCTATTGTCAATCCTAAAAAAATTATAGAGTCGACCTTTTTCACCGTATTACTAAGATGGTTTATGTTCCTGTTTAATGGATAGTTATTCCTTTGACTAAAGTTAATAAAATGTGGGTTAGTCAGATTAATTATCAAATTATTTAATATCAACCAGTTTATTAATGATGTTAATGGATTACTTATGTCAACTTCTATATTTTGATTATTTTCATAAGTAAATAAGACTGTACCTACTATCGTCCGCAAACATTGTCATATAATGGTTTGTCACATTCCCTAATGTGACAAACCATTCATTCATTAGAAATATAATTATTATCTAACCTACATCTTGATAATAGCGTGCTCTTCATTGATTTTTCTTTTTTCTGTACGTAAACAAGTATTTAGTGCATAATTGTGATAGTGTATTGTGCATTAAATAGGAAACCCAATGAGCTTTTCACCAAGAAGTATGCTAACTGATAAGGTCACGCTGTCACTTTACTATTGACTTTCCCTTCATCATTTTAATTATCATACATAATATCAATATCATCATAATAAAAGAAAACGACGAGATAAACGACAGACCAGGCTGTATAGCGTAGTTCCTCCCTTTCTTATAAGAGAAACTTAAAAATAAAAAAGTGTATGGTGTTACCATATTAATTAATGTTACCAAACTTGCGACTTTTTCTTGAACTTTACGGCGTTGTGCAACACAATGAACAAAACTTATGTAAGTGGCGATAGTATTACGCGGTATTATTATTTTTATAGAGCCTATAGATTTAGATAGCATATAGCTATTTATCTATGTGGTGCATGTGACATTTCAAGAACGGTTTACTTCTGTACCAACGTGATGCACGTGACATTAAAGAGTTGCCATAAACTTCAAGGTCGAAGTAATCATTTGCATGATAATATTTCCTTCAGTTTTCATGATTAATAATATGATATCTGTAAAGACACCAAAAAGTTTAGTAAAAAAATAAAAATATAATTAAACGTGATAAATCCGGATAAAAGTATTCAATTTCATCATTTCCACGACAATATGCGTGAAGGTCGTTAAGCAATTATAAGAATCAAATATTAAGCAATTAAATTAGTACCTAATACATCAAAAAAGAATATATTTGATGAACATATATGATTTGGTGGAATATCCACAAACTTTTACTATTTACTAAGAAGGATCTATGGTTAAGTATTGGGATCTATGACATAAAATCGATGTTAACCGAACTACATGCATAGCTCAGAGACGGGTTCAGGTTCAGGGAAGGATCTCGTAAACATAAATCTAAAAATGAATGCGGCTTGAATTTCTACATAACAGCAAAGTAGGTTGTTGTGGTCTATGTGACTAATTTTTAAATGGATACTGGCCTACTTTTAACCGATCTGTAAACAGTTAATAAACTTAGACCACAAATCTGAATTCATTTAAAAGTAGTTAAATAAAAAAACCAATACAAATACTTAGCAAGTTGTAACTAGTGAATTAACTAGCGATAATGTTATCAATTTATATTCTTTTAGCCAAGATACTGAACCCATCGTTTAGATATGGCAAGTAGTTCTATTAACTTTCTGTCTAGGTTTTTCTTATCAATAATGGCGACGTAAAGGATTTATTTATAAAAAAATTCAGATTTAAAGGTAAATGTGTTTCTAATATTTTACTAAAGTAGACACCACATGGTACATGAGGGTAGTTACCAAGTTAACACTTAATTCATTAGCTCTGTATATTTATTTCTGTTAAATTAGTTAATAACAGATAATTAGTCACTTTTTACATGCAATTATATGAAGCCTAAGTAGTACTACTCGCCTGCAGTGAAAATTCTCCTTTGTTTCTTTTCCTTCACCGTGACACAAACATCACAAAATGACCACTGATCACACAAATTTACAAGAAAGCATCAACGACATGGCCAGGATGTTCGAGGCGAAAATGGCAGAATTCCAGGCTGAGCTGACCCAGGTGGCTTCTTCATCACATAAGACTCCTACTATTGCCTTGCACTTAATACCGAATTCCAGGCATTTAAAGTCTTTGTTTGCAATGGTCTCTCTCTGTTGCGCGCTGAAGTCGATGCGTTACGAAATAACATAGATCGTATTGAGATGCACTTCTGAAGCGGAATGCTGCTTGTGCATGGTATTCCCGAAGAAACCAGGGGGGGTCGACTATTCTAAGGCGATGTTAAATACCTATGTGGAAAAACTGACCAATCACAGACGCTATGATTTTTACAAATGGTAACATCGACCAATAAATAAATTATTTGATACGGCAGCACTATGCGTCACTGACTGATTGATTGAAAAAAAATATGGCGTGAAATAGCGTCTAATACTATAGTTTGCGACCGGCATTTTTCGCTATTTCATTAATTTAAAAATTATTCATAGGTTTTTTTCCTTGTGTATGCGTGTGACGTCGATTTGAGGTTCCTGCTCCTCCGTCTACTTGCTGTGCAAGTGTATTTCGAGATAGTAACTAGTGATAGTGACATTGTTGTTGTAAACATGAGTGAAGATTTTGTATATATTAAAGAACCGGCAATTTAAGGATCAAGCTCCTGCATGCGCCCTTAAAAGGAAAATAAACATTTTGTTACACACACAAAATACGCATTCTCCTACTTTTTCTCAACTTTGTACAGTTTAAATTTCAAAATCTTTACTAGAGTTAATTGTGAAGGTTATCTTTTCAATAAATGGCTATCAATAAAATTATTACAATAAAATGGTTTTATTCATTTATTTTAAAGTGATAACTAAAGTTTTTGGTTTCAGAACTGAAAGCATATCCTACGAAGGTTAAGTCCATCAAAAAATTAGAACTCTTTGCGTATGACATGCTTTCAATGTTGAAACCGGCGAAAAAAATATAAAAAGTAAAACCTCCCGTTCAAAAAAGTTCAAAATTTCCCGCTTGTTGTATGGGAAATTTTCTTGATGGCGCTATAAAATGTGTTTGAAATTTTTATATGAAGTCTTCATTCTTCTCGCTAGGGTAATATTTTTCTATGAAAGAAACCGACGAAGACACATGAAGCAAGGTGATATCCAACTTGTCTGGTAAATGTAAAGTGCCGTCTTAGTAAAGGTGGTCGTTCTTGAAAACTTTGGGTATAGGTAAAACCAAGTCTTGTCCTATACTCAGCCTTGATCTTGACTCTTTGAACCTGCACTTTGCTGAGGTCCAAAAGATATCATCTAACTTGAAAAAAGCGACGCTGAATTCCTTAACTACCAGTTATGATCCACATAAACCTGCTTTTTCCTTTGGGAGAGTATCTGAGCGTGAAGTTGAAACAAACATCTCCGCTCTCAAATCAAATGCAGAAGGTATTGACGGCATAAGGCGCCGGATGATTGAGCTTGGCTCCGAGGTCCTCATCCCTGTACACTGCCACGTTTTCAACTTCTCGCTCAGTACTGGAACTTTCCCGAACTGCTGGCGAAAAGCAGTGGTTATTCCCGTTCCTAAAACTAGTAATCCGTCACTTCCCTCCCATTTTAGGCCTATTTCCAGTCTTCCTTTCCTGTCCAAAGTCCTTGAACGACTTGTCTTCAAACAAGCCAGTTCATTCATAAACTCCATAAACTAGGCATGGAAATGATTGCTATTTACAAATAACAATCATATGATAAAATGATTTTTTTTGTCACAGTGAAATCACCTGCTACTTTTCACACCTGCTATTTTTCACTCCTGCTATTTTTAATTGGGTATGATTTATCATGATGATGATTGATATGATTTATCATGGGTATGATTTATCATGTGGGAGTGAT
Organism: Marasmarcha lunaedactyla; assembly: GCA_923062675.1. Taxonomy (NCBI): domain Eukaryota; kingdom Metazoa; phylum Arthropoda; class Insecta; order Lepidoptera; family Pterophoridae; genus Marasmarcha; species Marasmarcha lunaedactyla. The sequence continues at coordinate 17,099,698 of OV281346.1, read as the reverse complement.
TTTTCATTAGCCGTGATTTCTCACCGTAATTAATTTGAATGATTTTTATAGCAATTATTGTTGGTTTTACGTGCTTTTATTTAACTTGCAATGTATGTATTTAGCTACATAGTTCACTTTGTTCGGGTGTAATCTTGAATGAAACTAAATTTTTAAAGCTTGTTTTTTATAGAAATAACATGATAAAAAAATCTGAGACCTGTATTATTTGGTACAATTTATTAGAAATAAGCAATGAAATTCCCTTCATACTTTATCAGGCTTAGGACTGACAATGTAAAAATCCTTTGTAGAAAATACATGACATACAAAACTTAAAGTCTAATAAGTTATAGGCAAATTTTTATAACTAAAAATCTCCTACGAAACGACTGAATTGCAAAGTAAACAAGTCGCAATCAATAGGTAACGAACGTACGTACGTACGTACTCTATACGTAATTATAAAACTATATTCGATGTCGTAATATCGAAAACAATATATTGATATCCAATGAATTATTTTATCGACTATATTGTTATAAATCGCATATTAAAACGGCAATGGATGCAGCTCAATCGGATATTACGACGAAACGAAATAACACGCGGAAGTGACTAGTGGTAGTAATGAGTGGTGCTGATTTATACTAAATTAATTTATAAATACATGGACGTAAAGTTTAATTACAATTGGTTATAATTTAGCGCCATCATGCAGTGCTAATAATATCTTAATAGTAAAATTTTTGTTCAGTAGATGGCTATAAAATTTGTGCACATAGCAGATCTTTAGAGTAAGCCTTTTTCTTATAGCCTTAAAGTTTAATTTAGAATGTAAACATTGACTGAAACGGCGAGCCATAGTGCGATCGAATGCGCTACTCGCACTCATAGCGCTGTAAGTAAGTGCGTCTCGCTCGATCCTGCCGCTCGCATTACCGCCGTGCTAATTCTCTCTCTCTCTCACCAAAATCACACCACCAACCAACCAACCAACAGAAATCATTATCACTGTGATTCTAAAGCTGGATAGCAGATATGATAATTATATGAAAAAAAAAAATCATATGATTTTCACTGTTACTAATGATTTGTTCCATGTCTGCCATAAACTTCCTAAGTTCCTTTCAATCTGGATTCTGTCCTGGGCATAGCACTACTACTGCACTGATCAAAGTGACGGATGACGTTCGCTTGGGGTTGTCCAACCAACAACTGACTGCTATGGTACTCCTTGACTTTAGTAATGCGTTTAAACCGTCGATAGCGATATCTTGTTGGGCATGCTACGAAATGTATTCGGTTCAGACAAGGAAACGGGATGGTTTCATGGTTATCTCGTCGGACGTCAGCAGTGCGTTTGTGCTGACGGTAGGGTTTCTGGGTTCCATGACGTCATTGCTGGTGTGCCCCAGGGGGGTGTCCTTTCGCCTCTTCTTTTCTCAATATTCATTAACTTCCTGACACCCTTACTCTCTTGTAAATACCATTTGTATGCCGATGACCTGCAAATTTATACCCAAGGCACCGTCAATGAGGTTGATGACCTAATTGGGAGAATAAACAATGATCTTGCTGTTATCACTAACTGGAGTCTATCCCATGGTCTTACAATTAACCCCGATAAGTCGCAGGCTATCGTTATGGGTGGTTCTAGGCAGGTTGCGCCACTCAAGCAACTAAGAATACCACAAATTTATTTAAACAGTGTCATTCTGACCATTAGTGGTATCGTCAAGAACCTCGGTGTCCTCTTTGATGAAACTCTTTCCTGTTCGGCGCGCATAGCTGAAGTAAGCAGAAAAGTTTTTGCTGCATCAGGATCCCTAAGAAGATGGAGAAACCTGCTTCCTCTCAAGACCAAGGTTGAACTTGCGCAATCACTTCTCCTTCCGATTCTGGACTATGCTGATGTCTGCCTCATTGACCTCAATGAAGATTTGCTCAGCAAACTCCAGCGTATGCAGAACCTTTGCATTCGGTTCATCTTCGGCTTGCGCAAGTTTGATCATGTGTCTGAATGCCGACGCAAGCTGAACTGGTTCCAATTAAGCTGCGTCGCGAGGAGCACGTTCTCACTCTTCTTTATAAAATATTCTTTGACCCTCGTACCCCTATTTATCTCAAAGAGCGTTTTAAATTACTTGGCTCAAGCCATAGCCTCTGCCTCCGATCAGGAACAGATAACTTGCTGGAGACTCCTCTGACTCGGTCTAGATACTATCATGAGTCCTTTACTGTGAAAGCTGCCCACCTTTGGTATCAACTGCCGTTTTTTTTTTCTTATTGGCACACTAACCCCCCCCCTTTCTTCCTGATTTCCGTCAACACAAAGGTTGTCTGGAAGAGATTGCTGCTAGCTATAAGGCCGCCTTTGCCCACCCTAGTTTAATGTTTATTTTTACAATTTTTACATTCGAGTTTGTGAGCAATAAAGTGTTTTTAATATTATTTATGCTCACATTCGAAAATTTGCAAAATCAAAGACTAAATTTTGAAGAAAAAAAATGTTTATGTACCTAACTAATACTCGTAAGAAAAAAAAAAAAGAGTTGGGCTAAATATGTGGATCAGATTGTACACTTTAAAATGCTAACTTGGTAACCCGAAAATCAATTTTTGAATTCTGCGTCAATGTCAAACAAAAGCGTCATTGCCACTGTTGTTGTGCTGATAAGAATAGTCTGCGACGATAAACGATTTTTGCTCTTAAACTCTCAAAAGAACTAAAGAAAATAAGAATAAATGGATTATAATAAATATAATCCACCGAGCTTACCACCGCTGCAACATGTACGTGATGATATCGACCTACTTCGGTCAGACAATACGAAGTTAATCACAAATGACGATACCCTGAGGACTGCCTCAGAATGTTTTTTGAATTTAAAATTATTAGAAAACAATCTGATCGCACAAAAGGAGCTTACTACCAGTTTAGAAAATTTAAATGTGAAATTAAGTGAAATTATAGCTAACATGAAAAAGACCTAAGTGAAGTTTAAATAAAATAACAGGTCTCCTATAAGCTATTTTCATTTATTACACAACCAAGTTTTATCATTTCATCCATTGGTATTATACCTAAATAATGAAGACATACTAATGCTGCACCCTGTTCTGCAAATTTCTTATTTTTTTCCCAAAATGTTGAAGTGTACTTTATGTTATTGAATGTCAAAATAGTCCGAAAAAGTTTCTCAATCTGCTGTGTTTGATATGTAGGAAGCTTAAGACCATTTTTGCCAGCCCAGGCATGTAATCTTAGCTTTGGCATATTATTATCATTGAAGTTCGCTCTAGTGAAACACACCTGAAACAAAAAAAATTTACAATATTATAAACTATAAAGTTGCAAATACAATTTATTAAAATTTAATAGCATTTATTTTAAGATGTGTATAAAAGTCACTTTCATATAATGAGGTTGTGTCAGTTCATCCTCAAAATTAAAATAGCTTAAAATGATGTCTATCTATTTAAGACAAACCTAGATCTAAGAATGCTGCTGCTACTCACACAATGATATATAAAAGCAAGGAAACTTATTTATAATATAGAACATAACTAAAACATTGACAGTATGAACATGAATAATAATTTATGCAGGAGCCGCACCAGCATTCAAAAAGGAATATTGGAATTGCAGAGGGCTGTACAATCTATGAAGCATTATAAGATTATCACCTTCAGTTCTTTAACCCCTTCAAGTTCAATATCAATTAATTTCAATTTCTTGTTTGGAGGTTCTAATTTATCTGGTGTGACTTGCCACCGGCCCTGAATTCCAAGTTTCTGATAATGTGCCTGTTGTTTTTGACAGTATTCTCCTAAGTCCCAGATTGCACTGTAATACAAAAAATAAATGTATATGGAATAGCAAATATTACTTGTTTTACATTTAAAAAAAATATAATATAATCCCCCAGATAAATGTCCCCAAAGTAACAAAGCTGGTTATGGCCATTTGTATGAATGGAGAAATAACCAATTAATAGAAAATGCTAACCCTAAATTGTTCAGAAGCAGAGTATAATAAAAAAACCAACTCTGCAGTCAGATGACTAACCGGCTCTTCCAAAAAGTTGTAATAATTTATGGATCTAAGATTATTCTAGGACTATGGCCTTTACTTGTAACTGCACGGAACTTCATTCAAGCTATTAATTTCTTAGAACCTACAATGTTGTATATTATCAACTTTGTATAAAATTATAAGTATAAAAAAATATAAATTTGGATGTCTCTGTTAATCAGTTAATACTTTCTATGGGGTTATGAATAACTATTATCAAATAAGTTTGCTTTAGGTGAATTGGAACAGAACACCCACATTAGAGATATATTTATTGTACATGCAAATTCTTTATCAACTTTTCTACAAACTATAACAGCCATACTCAGAGTCATCAAAAGGTTCAGTAAGGCTAACTTAAGTTTAGATTTTGTTAAGGGAATCTGTACTATATGTTATTAATCTACACTAAAGAGCACTTTAATTAACCATTTGATGTTTCTGAGTGTGGCTGTAAATTAGTAAATGCACATAATTTTATTAAGCCAGTTCAGACAACAATCACTGTGATTACAGGGTCTCAATAGATTAATAACTTTATCATTTAAATAAATCCTTATATTTATTATTTACCATATTTGCTGTAAGGTTTGACATTCCAAAAATTTCCTTCCCCTTGGTGTTTCTTGCAACTCTCTCAAGATATTCTGTATACAGTACTTTGTATTAGAAGGTGAATTGTCATAATGAACAGCTAATTTTAGATAGTCTTTAATGACTGTATCCATTGGTAGCAATCCCTCTTTTCTGAAGATAGAGCAATTCCATTCTGCAGCCCTTGCAATCATAATACTTGAACAACCAGTCAATACTTTAAATTTTTGAATATCAGTGTACTTCTCTATTTCCTTTGAACCACCACTAAAAGTTTAACAATGACATATATATTCATTCATTAAGTTGTGAGGTCACATGAACTAAACCCATGAGTTTAAGTATTGTAAAAGTAAGTTCTATCATGATTTCACTATACACTATTTCACAGCACTGTATGTAACTCAAGCATCTCTATATGTAATGAAGGATTAAATTTATTAATCTGTTCATTAAAAAGCAAACTAATATTTACTCAAGTAATATATTATCAAAACTGTAATTTATAGAACTTACTTGGCAATAACAGGAATAGATATATTAGCTGCCACAAACTTTATTATATCAGTGTGAACAGCATGTTGAGGACGCTCATTGCGTGTTCTGCCATGTATAGCAATTGCTTTGATTCCAGAACTCACCAGCTTTTGTACAACTTCCAAAGTTTCCTCACAAGTTTCTTGAATTCGTATTTTGCATGTTACCGGAATCAATAGATTGATAACTAAAGTTTGCAAAATGTTAAAAGCTTTCTCTGGTTGTGCTAATAGAGCTACACCCATTCCACCTTTAATAGAAAACTCTTTAGGACATCCCATGTTGATATCCACTCCTGCTACATCATTTTCTCTGTTGAAAATTAAAGATTTGAATATTTAAGTTTTTCAAGACAAAATAGATGGCAACATAATATTTAAGGCATAGTAATAAATAATCAGTAGACACCAAACTCAACACAACATCGCGTCCACAAGGTTAAGCCCTTGATGCCTTGTATGTGGTCCCTGGGTGGTGCTAAATGAGCAGTATCTTCTGGTGGTAGGCTTCGGCCGTGGCTTGTCACCACCCACTAAACAAAGCCATGCCGCCAAGTGACATGGTCGCGTTCCGGCATGATGTTTAGTGTAGCCATAGAGGAGGGTAGGTCTGAGTAACCATGCTGCTTTAGAGAACTGTCTTCAGCTCGTAATTTATTGGCTCGCAGGGTAACTGGTTTTGGAGGGTAGCGGGATCCGAAGAAACGGTGCACCGCTGGCCGACCGCAGGATGTACCCCTACTTAAAGTAGTGTGCTAGCCACATGCGAAAGGCTGCCCCGCCACCTCGCGAAAAATCCCGGGAGGCTTCATCGTGCCAGCTGGCGTTAGAGAGGACCCGATGACGATCCCTGGGGGGGTTCGGGCGTCCCCGAAGTTTCCAAGACAGTTCCACATCGGTGCATTGTTTATTGCAAGCTGCTTAGTTCCATTTGCAGCGCTTCACTCAACTTCTGTCCTCCCTATTCACTCACACAACTTATATGAAAAGTCATAAGAAGAGTAAGGTTCTACAGCGGTTGCACTTCCACTCTCTTAAAGTGCACTTCTGCAACATCAGAGGAATGCACCCAAATATCAACGATGTCTACCACCATTTTGAGACAGAGAGGCCTCACCTACTCTTCCTAACGGAGATGCAGATCTGTAATCCATCAGACTCGGCATACATTTGTATGCCAGTGACAAGATCTGTTGTCAGCGTCTCCGTTACTTGGAAGATCTGGACTTTACCATTATGTGGGCTCACATTGATACCGGCCTTAACCAATTGGTCTACCAAGAAGTGGAGCCAAAAGCTTAGATAGTTCCTTTTTGGTGCAGGTTGCCAAGGTGTGGAATGAACTGCCTGCGTCTGTTTTTCAAGAAAACTATAGACCTAGTTCTTTCAAGCGTCAAGTGAATAGGTATCTTGTGGATAGACGCGTAACACCTTCGTCTTCATCGTCACTTTCCATCAGGTGAAATAGCAGACAAACATCTAATCCTTTTTCAATAAAAAAATATAATAATAATAATATTTATTTTAATCCATTCTAAATTAATATATTCTATAATATCACTACAGAAATCCAACACGATGGTGTAATACAAATAATAAGAATAAATATAAGAAAATGTAATGATTTGTATATTTTGAACTATGATTTTAGACAGATTTTTCTTAATACTGTTGTTATAACTACAGCAAACTGCACCCAGTTATAATGAAAATCTGATATATTATTCAAAATTTTAACATTTACAATTTGAACACTAATTTGTTTGTTCAGGAATTTCTGTTGGACTTAATCAGATTATTTGTGTAAGTTCGCCTATCTATGACCCACTACTTACTCCAGTCGAAAATAGAAACTGAAGAACTTTCCTAATGGTGGGGCATCTGGTGAAGTTTTCTCTTCCATGGTGCAGAACCTAAGCATGTCTATCAAGCCCAGGGTGATATGCAGTAGTGAAATAAAATAATTTACAAATAACTCAAAATACATACACCATCTTTGCCACTCTTAATGCTCTGCTTGCATCACATGTTCCCAATTGTAATACTACCTTCTCTTTTTCTTCAGCACAAGTTCTAAATACAATGGTACCATCAGTTTGATCCACATAATCTATTGTCTTAAGTATATCTGTAAATGATTTTCACATTTTACTATTATGCATTATACTATTTAATAACTATCCAACAAAAATTTATTGAGTACACATTTGATGTATAGGCACTCACCATTAGTTACTCGTTTGGAACGTAAAAATTTCCAATCTATTAGTTCCTCGGTATAAACAATATCAGCACCATACCTAAGAGCAAGAAGTCTCATAGGCAATGTACCTATGCGAACCATGGGAGCTAAGATAACTTTATCTTCATAACTAAGCATTTTTGGAATACTTGCAAGTTAAATTATTCCACATATATACACACAAATTAAATTATTCCACGAAGATAACCTAAACTTCAACCATAACAACCTTGATAACCTAAAATTTTATTTATTTATCTCTCCCTAACACAGACAGACAACACTTCTCCCATCCCAGCCAGCGGAAAGGAATATTACAACATGGATGGAATATCAACATCACACAAAGCTCGACTACCGCGCCATCTACGGCATACACGAAATACTGTTTTGTGGCGGGAAATATGAAACTAAAAAGTATCGTTCGTTTGATTTGATATTTTTTTCCAACACATGCTCTAAACATCAGTCGAAAACCAAATTCTTAAAATATTAATGTTACAGTATCTGTTGAAAAAGTTATTAAGGAAAGGGTATAATTGTAAACATATTTGTTTGTCTGTATCGTGAATACTAAGTAAGTGCTTTTGTGTCTGACTTCTGTGTCTTATTATTTCAATATTAGATTTACCTTTATGTTTTTGAATTTGTGTTTTTAATGGACAAATATGGACTGTTCATATGTGTCGTGCTATGCTTGCCAATAAATGTATCTTCTTCCGTTATATGAAATTATAACTCATAAATACATTAAGAAGGACAAGGTTTTGCTCAAGGGTGTACCGGTTTACTTTTTTTTCATGATTAAATTCTTTGACGTAATTTATTTATAGAAATGAGAAAAAACTATTAAGACAAGAAAATTGCTATTGCCTTCACATGTCTTTGCAATGCAGATAGTATATACGGGGTGTAACATAAAGGAAGCATAATACTTGAGGGTCAGTAAATATACCATTGTTAGAATACACTGTAAAAGAATTGGAGTTATGGGGGCTGGTTAAGACTTTCACAAATTTTAATTTTTTTACTTCCACATCTTTGACAGCCCTAGGTGGTTTTCATACCTACCTACACATGAGGCTCGCGAGGCGCATTTGAATAAAAAATACGAGTTTTTTTATTTATTTGAAATCATAAAATAAGTAAAATCGTGTCTAATCACATCGCATTTTGTACTACTCGATAGGTAGGTAAGTGACGGACGACAACTACGCTCAGCTCATTTACGTATTTAAAATGACATGTTAATAATAATAATCGAACAATTCATTCAGGCAACACATGTCTTTCATACTAAGATGGGAAAAAACGATACAATAGGCCATTGGATAAATTCCTTAAACTAACATTCAATGTATTTAAGTATGTCATACTAAAAAAGTAAAAACACTAAACTAATTCACACGTATAGGCTGCGACATGGGATGGGACGCGTGCGACGACAGTGGTTTTCCTTCCATACTGTGTATGCACACTAGGCCCGCATCACAAAAAATGCTCAAAATGTCCACCTTCTTTTTCAATGCACAAAGCTGTCCTACGAATCAAGGACGCTCTGGTGTTCTGAAACATCTGTGGGTTATGGATGTAAATGCCACGTTTATATTTTCAAGCATTTCTTCCAGCGTATTGCACTCCTTTGCATATAGGTACGTAACTATTCACATATTTACGCTGGCGGCAAATTTTACGAGCTTCATTAATGCTGAGGTTACGAGCAGCGCCAAAACACAATATCATGTCATAGATCTCATTATTCGAATAAACATACCGTGCATTTTCTTCATTACTGTCACGTCGAGACACAAACATTAACAAAAAAAAAATTGGGATAGAAACTAACGCTCACAAAGGACACGAAGATACTAACATTTAAAAATAAAATTAATACATAATAAATCAACGAAAACATTTAGTTTTTTTCCTTAAAAATTTAAGGGTTCAGTGTAGCGAAATAATGAAACCTTAATTTTGAGTAGGTACCTTCGGAATCAGTTCCAGTCGACCACCCATAGGCGATATTCAAGGCAGCGCAGTGTCTCTATTTTGTTAATTTCGTAAGGGTTCGTCAAGTAGTTTTCAATCGTAAAATACTAATACTTTTTTTGCTGAAATAATAATATTAAAATCCTATCTTAACTGTAAATCTTAAAATTAACTATTGGTCAACTTAAGTACTTAACTTACTTCAACTTATCATAAATCTTATCTGAAGCAATTTAGTTGTTCCTCAATAAGTATCTACTTTGGAAAATAAAATTGCGAAAATAGTAGGTGATAATATAGTAGATGCAAAAGCCGAAAAGCGAGGTAAAATTTATTTTGAGTCCACTTGCATAGAGCAGTGAATAAAGAGATTTTCACAAAGCAAACTAAAAAGTAGGTACCTATTACAATTCGGAATTATTCAAGTAATATTAAAGCTTTACTGTAGTTATTGAGAGGTAGTGTAGGTACATGGTCTTACATAGGTAAACTTATACAAAAACGCTAATAAAAGAAAGAGATAGTACTATTTTTGAATGTTGTCACTAAAATATCAATCGTGTAGTGACATCAAAGCAGGGGGCTAGGGTGCCACAAATCGCCATTTATTGTTACATTTCTGTCAAAAAAGCTGTCAAAAGTGATGTTCCGGAGCTTGGATTATTTAACCAGATATCGATGATCATTACTAATATGTTTTTATTTTTCATGCTTTCGATGCAAATGATAACAGGCGCTTACGCAGTAAATCATATCGAAACGGTATTTGCTTTGCTTGCCATTGTGCGTGTATTTTTGAAACAAAAAGGCGTGAAGAAAGAGGGAATTAAGTTTGCTTAGAATTGTTAATTTAGTTATTGAATAGGCATTTTGTCTATTTATGAATCGTAATCATTGAAGACAAGCCAGACTTTAATTGATTGAACCGAAAACTTTGATTCTTGACCTTGAATAACTTTTTAAAGCAAACATGGGATCTTTCGGTGTTTTATTTATAATAGTGTACCCCAGGTCTGTACCAAAATTCAGCATGTTGGGAATTAATGCAAACTGACCACTATTTTTTGGCTAATTTGACGGGACTATATCAGGAATAAGAAAATAAACTGTATAGTTCTTTATTTTTTGTATTAAAAGAATTATAATAAAAGTAAATAAACCATAAACTATGATTATTTCATTTACATTAATCTCTTACAAAAGTTCATTAAATTTCAATATTATATTTCATGTTCAATATTTAGTTCTAGAATATCGATAGTAGATTCGATACTCGTTGTGCAACCCTAAAAATGGACGCCATTTTATGTTATTTTTCAAGTTTAGGTATGCACGTTTTTTTCTTGTTTTTGCTTGTCCATTGGTTGAAGTCAATGTATGTAATGATACTTACTAAGAGTAGAAGCCGCTCACGACGTAGATAATCCGAGTCGCTCACGATGAGTTGGCGCTCTTTTGGACGTAAATCACATGGTGAAATGTCGCCTCAGATTGGGGGTTGTCTGTGTATGATTCACACTATGTCATGAAGGCCAACATTCTAAACTACCAATTCCGTTGGGCCCAAGCTACCTAACACCGGAGGGAGCGCAGCGCCCCCTCGCGCGCCCCATGCATAAGTAGGTATGAAACACACTTGGGGCAGTCAAAGATATCGAAGTAAAAAATTTAAATAAAGAATTATGGAAGTCTTAACTAGTCCAATGACTCCAATTCTTTTGCAGTATATTCTAACAATGGTATATTTACTGACCCTTAAGTATTATGCTTCCTTTATGTTATACCATGTATACATAAGTGCATATCGACTATGTTTATTACAATTTCAATACCTGTTTATAACAATTTCAATATCGGTATAAATGGCATTACGGTATTATTTGTTGAACGAAAATATTTTTTCTTTCGTGTAATTTATTAAGTAGAACTAATTCTTAAGATTGACCCTTTCATTGATGTTTCAGACCTTGTTGGAGAATCTAAATAAATAAATAAGATACAGATTAAGTACTTTGCTTCCAGATGAGGTTACGTAATTCCAGATTGTATAAACCCTTGCCAATAATTTATCATGTTTTTTTTAAATATTCGCCTGTTCCAACTATTTACCTTCTGTGGGATCGTGAACATGTTTGGTGCCATTGGTAAATTAACTTTCTTGCGATATCGTAGCATACATCCCATCTGAAACAGAGTGGCTGAAAACTTGTGCTGCTAAATGATGGTTTATTCGTAATGATGGTGCAAAAACAACATTTTAATTTTTATTATCTGATTAATTTAAATCTCAGAAATGACTCCACTCGGCTACACCTGTAATGAAAATGTATATAGATTTAGCTTACAAGAATAACCAAATGTTGACTATGACAAGGTAGTTACGTCACCAGACATACCACCCGCGACCATTACAATTAGAGCGTAGACGCAAACGCTGCACTTCTAGGTGGTAAGATTCGGGGAACGAATAATATTAAGGATGTAAGTTTAAGATAAACTATGTAATGTTAAGTTAGTTCATAAGAGCACACTGTCTGCATGTAACTCTGCGACCATAGGTTACTATTCTAAAATTAAGTTCTTTTGTAAAGGTTTAAATGAAAGGTTCTATTTTAAAAATCATATAGAGTTTTTAAAAAGTCGATCCCAGTGCTCCCGAACTTGACTAGGTAACATATAAAAGGATAGACCTGCTGGTAATAATAAATGTAAAAGTTTGTTTGTTTGCATATTTGCATGTTGATTAATCAATCAAGTAAAAACAAGCTAAATGGATTTGGAATTTGGCATACGGTAGTTTAGCTGGAATGACATATAGACAAACTTTATTCCGAAATTTTCGACTTACCGGGATGATGATGATTAAATATTTACGGCAGACCAGGCTGTATGGCGTAGTTCCTCACCTTTCTTAAAAGATAAACATTGTAAAAAAATATATTGACATTCAGTAGCGAACAGGGCTATATAACTCACTTTAGGACAAAATAAAAAAAAATATCGAAGGAACTAGCAACATCTAGTGATTGCTGCTAGTCAACTAGCGTGTAAGATAACTCGGCACATCGTTAGATGTCACTCCAGAATGATAATCAGATAATTTTATTTTTATTAAAAAATCTATTTTTTTTATTTCGTTTTTTTTAACAGTTTATTTATTTAACAAAGATACGTAACTTTTACTACTATTTATATTTTATTAATTTAACTTAATATACTTACCTATCTTTAATTATTATTAGTTACTAATCAAGATGATTTAAATAAAGATTGGTCGCAGTCATGGGCAAAATGTATCACTGAAAAGAAAAGATTGATATGTATCTTTTGATCACTGCCATATGTATAACTCTTTTGTATCTAAATATCAAATGTAAATAATAAATGTATCAGTTGCTCATGCCCGCGCGTCACCCTCGCTATTCAGTAGTACTGCGTTCCGTTTGCCGATTACAGCGCTCACAGCGCTCATATACCCGTTCCGTTTGCCCGTGAGCGCGCTAACAGCGATATCGATACGTCATCAATGACGTCATAAACGCCGCCATCTTACCGCCCACAGTGCCAACGCTACGGAGCATGGTCCCTGTGAACGGCCTGTCAAAACTGACACATGACGTTACTTTGTTGATGTTTTTATTAGTCGATTAAAGATTTTAAAAGCTTGCTTATTAACTTTCTTTCGTAATAATGTAAAAAAATGGCTCCTGCTTCATTCAGGGTCAAAGATCTTAATGAAATTATAACTTTAGACTTAATCGACGAACAATCAGAATGTTAGCGCGCTATTTACCGTTCCGATTGCAATATCACTAATAACCATCTAATAACACTTTTAGCGCGCTCAAACGGAACGCAGCATATAATACCAGTTAATGTCGACTGACACGTTCGTTAGGCTACGTTAGGCTACGTTCATTCGATATTAGACCTTATTATAATACAAGTAAGATCGATTGACACTTTCGTTAGGAAACAATTTTCGTTTAAACAAAAAGCTGGCTTTTTTGCTTTGCGCTTTTTTCATTCAGTGCGCTTTTTATTGTGAAAGGGAGCGCGTGTGAGAATAGTTTGTGCTTACGCTTATTTGTTGATATCGAATGAAGTTTACATAGTCAAATGATTTCCATAATTTTAGATAGTCCTAAGCCTGTTAAGTACGAAGGGAATTACATTGATTATCAAAAATTTTCTTGGAAACACAAGCAGAAAACATCTATACCTACAAGCTATTTACTCTTTCTTTCGTTACGTTTGTATGTTTAAACGATTATGAAAACGTTATGTTGTGTTATGACAAAAAAGCGTTTTAAGTGAAAAGCACTTTTTTAAGCACGCTTTTAAAAAAAGTATAACGTTTAATCGTTTAAAAATTTTAAGCCGTTTTTCCCATCGCTAATTGTAGCGTTGCGTTGGTTGAATGATTGATTCAAAATTTAAACTAACCTAGTGTCCGCTTGCTTCGGTTTTCCCTGTTCACCTGCGAATTTTTGTTTTTTCTTGTAAAAACACCGTTTATTAACTCGTGTTTTACTGTTAAGTAGCGCCGGTAAGTAAGATTAACTTTGTGTTATATAAGAGACATAGACTCATTTCATTAAGTGTATTTTTTAGTGTTCATTACTTGTGATTTGACTGTTTTTATCAAACTGAGGCAGAGACTCCACAGTTTTATTCAATAAAATACCTTAATATGGCTCCCATTTCTCGCTTTAAGTGTTATTTTGGATGTGTTAACGATGGTAAGTGTTGTTACGTAGCTACTCGGGTTTCACAATGCCTAAAAAAAACGATACTTGTCTGTCGAAGATTTAAATATTTGGTTTGCTCGCAATTCCTTTTCATTCCCAAAATCACAATTTCCCAAAACCAGTAGTGCAACATGTTTTTTTAGTTTGAAGCTTGCAGTTTTTAAATGAAATAAAACTATTAGGTACTTATGTACTTACGTAGGTTGTTAAGTAAAATACTTTTTCATTTTCGTTTCATTAATTGTAGAATGGTCAATCTGTTTTGTCAAGCTTGGATGTTGCTCATTGTGTTATATCATCATATCATATTTAAAACACTAATTAAAAAAAAAAGTTCTCATTAAAAGTTAACTTGGTTTATTATTACAGAGTAATAGCCACTCTTATTGATGTTGTATCACTTTCGTATGAACCGCGCAGTAAAGAGACATTTTGAAAAAAATATGTAATTTGATAGAGTTGTGTAAATGACAAGGTCAGCATTTAAATAGGTACTTAACTGTTTTAGTTTTATAACCAAAATTATTTGTGGGTACACTAGTCATTGTAATATCAAGGCACCTCAAATAAATACGCTCTATAATTCAAGAGATTTATTATTTATTACATAATTCACAAATATGCAACATATTAATCACAAATTTATACTTTGATTAATGCCTAAAAATTCAACTTCCAGGTCCTCTACGTTGATTTCCCAAACCAATACCTATTTACTCATTTGGAAAAATTTGGTAAATGGAAGAGTGTTCTGGATATACCCATTCAAGAAAAAGGTCACACTTATAAACGAGTAAAATTTTGCAACAAACATTTTGAACAATGTTATAATTAATTTATCAATTAAGTTGATTGTTAATAGTTGGTGTACGTAAATTAACAAGATATTGAGTGGCAAATAAGTAAATATGATAAAAATTATGTAATTGAACTATAAGCATTTAACTCATTTAAATGCATCATAAAAAACATAGTATAAGAAATAAAAACCTGTGCTTATTTTGTTTTGTTATTGTGATATATCTGGGAAACGGATTTACTTGCTATAAGAGAAGTAAATACCATATTCTCTATTAAAAAGCTACGCTATTTCCCATACCTTCCTATTTTTTTCACATCTGTACAGGATGAAATTGTACAATGATTCGATGCTACTTCTGTCATTGACTTACAAATTAATGTTGTAAATCTGTTTTCCGTGATTTGTGCTCATGTTGTTATATATCATTAGTGACAGATATTAGTTCTTGGATCATTGTGTGATATTTCTTGAGAAAAATACCTATTAGGAACCTACCACCATTATGGGTATTACACGACAGTGCCATCTAGTTTAAATTCGTTGGACTAGTTGTGCCAGATATCGATGTATTTTATTAAACTGCCATCTACTTCAATTTTGTTGTGCTAAGTAGTGCCAAATATTTACAGATGTAGTGCCATCTATGGGTTGCTGCTTACCAACTATTCTCAACTAAATCTTCAGTTGCCTATCTATTCCAGTTTATTATGTATTTATTATCTATGATAGCGAGTGAGTGACTGTCAGTTGGTTCAATCAATCCTCTGATTTTGCGAAATGAGAAAATGAAATAAATAAACAGAAAAGAAGAATTAATTTTAAATAAATAGTTCATAAAAGTCCTTTAATCTTAACAATATGAAACCTACTGTCGCTGCTGATGAAATGTTTCCTGAAGGCGTTGGCCCTTATATGGATTTAGAAGAGGTAGTGGTGTTCAATGTGTTTTTTTCGAATGTACATCATGATATAATAAATTAACTTGCAGATATTCATATATTATCAATGTACATATAGATTCTCACCTAGGTAATAAAAAAAACGAACTATTATTGCGTTCCTGCAGTTAACCAATTCCATTGCCCATATTGGTACTCCTTATAAGCCAATTGTCATGAAAAATTACATGGATATGTAGACTTACTGTCTAAAAATTTGAAGTATAACAAGATAGAACTAATAAAATATATTTTCAGGCTGGGGGCCCATCAAATTTACTAATGGACCTAGCAGCTAATGAAAAAGCAGTGCATGCAGATTTTTTCAATGGTAAGGAACCTAGATAATAACCTCAGTTAACTTCAGCACATGATCTCATTATAGACGAAATAAAAGTATTATTTAAAAGAAAACTTAAATAAATAAATAATAAATAAATCCCCAGTCAAACACACCACAACTTCTTTCTGGTGTATCAGATGCAATAATGCTTATGTTTATGATCGTAGGTAAATTCTTACATAATGACTTGCCTTATATTTCTAAATAATAAAAATAACATATAATTATATTGTTACAAGCTATGTTTATTTTAGAATATTTTTATATCATAGACTTGTTTTCTTTCAGATTTTGAAGACTTGTTTGATGATGAAGATTTAAAATAAATTAAGATTGGTGCATAAAATAAAGTATTTCACTACTATAGACATTGTTTCACTAAAAAAACTGTTGATATTCATGATTGTACTTTTTGAGTTCTATGGTCCAGATAGAACTCTTAGTAAAACTTTTTTATACATCCTTTGATATAAAAGTTGTTTCTTTTCCAGCTTCAGTAGTTGGTAGTAAAAACAAATTTCAATAAATCAGTTTGCTAGTGTTATGGTACTGTGTAACGCTGTGTGTTTTGCTTTAATATTTTTTAAAACAATTATTTTCTAATGGCATACCTTTTTTCTAGAATTATCTCTGATTTTGGTATTAATACTCTGCATTTTGTATTTTATAATTGATGATAATTGAGATTGTATGTTGAAATCTTCCATAGAAATATATTTATGAAGGAAGCAATAATATTTAAAAGAAGCAGTGAATTCAGATCTGTGTTTTAAATCCATTTAAGTTCATTCATACCATAACAATACACTCTATTAGTGCATTCCGTTTGCCACTCACATCGCTATTGGTGCTAAAAGTGTTCTGATTCATTTTAGCGTGTTAAAAGTGATATTAGTGCTATTGCAATTGGAACGGTTATTAGCGCGCTAACATTCTGGTTGTTCGTCGATTAAGTCTGAAGTTATAATTCCATTAAGATCTTTGACTCTGAATGAAGCAGGAGCCATTTTTTAAAATGATTACAAAAGAACATTAATAAGCAAGCTCTTAAAATCTACAATCGACTAATAAAAACAACAAAGTGACGTCATGTGTCAGTTTTGACAGGCCACTCAGAGCGACCATGCCCCGTAGCGGCACTGTGAGCGGGAAGATGGCGGCGTTTATGACGTATCGATATCGCTGTGAGCGCGCTCACGGGCAATCGGAACTGGTATATGAGCGCTTTAATCGGCAAACGGATTGCAGCAATTGATCAGGTGATGGAACTACAAGAACGCTGTATATGAAGTCTGTTTTGGAAGAACCTTATAACTGTAGCAAGAAGTCTTATTAACCCGTTAATCGCCAGAGCCCCTAATGGCTGATTCTATTCTAATTCTATAAGAACGTGTATATGCTAGGGAGGACTTCCTAACTTACAAGGAAAACACTAGGTTCGTGTAATACCTGCTTTTAATAAAGGATAAAGACTCATAAATATACATTAAGTTTTTTTATCTATATTTGGGGCCGCTGCCCGTGATAGAATGCCATGGAACAATCTTCCATATTCTATCTATTTTACAATTTACAAATAAAATAAAATAATGACAGGCTTATAAGTTGCCAGTCATAATTGTCGGCAAGTTTGTTTGTGCGATAACCTCTTTAATTAGATACGGCACAAGGAAACGTTGCAATCGCCCCTCTTGTTTAATTTATTTAATCAGTGAAGCTGATTAAATGGATCCAAAGTATTTTACTTAACCTAAAATGACACCTATAAATTAATGAATTTATATTTCACAACGCAATGCAGAGAACTTCTTCAAAATGCACTGAAATACACCTGACAAAATTCTATACCAATAACGTTTAAAATACATTACCTATTCCATCACAACCCTTATACTATTTTACCCCACTTAGGATCCTATTCTACATCCGCGTGTTGACCCACAGACAGCAATATCACAATATTATAATAGGTCTTTACCTATGAAACTGCCATTTTGCCGTACTGGCCATTTCAAATGAAAATATTTTTTTTTTGACAGATAATTCTAATTTCAAATTAATTTTATTTGACAAACATGGAATTCTTTTTCTAAAATCGTCATTTGTTTAATAGTTAGTGTTTTGTTTTCAACGCATTCGAACATTTTTCGTCATAATGGATAAGTTAAAAATTCGAGTAATTATGGAGTATGAGTACCGTCGTGGCAGCAAAGCGGCACGCAACATCAACGACGTTTACGGAGCGAACACTACAAACGAACGCACCACCCGTTATTAGTTTACCCGCTTCCGTTCTGGAAATTTTGACCTGAAAAATGAACCCCGTGGTCGTCCGAAAACTTTGGTCGAAAATGACGAATTAAAGGCAATTGGGGAAGCTGATGAAACTCAATCCACGGCTGAATTAGCAGCAGCTTTCGACGTTAGCATCAAAACAATATTGGTCCATTTGCGTCAAATTGGCAAGGTAAAAAAGCTTGACAAATGGGTACCCCACGAACTCAATGACCGCCAGCGCGAAGTACGCGTGGAGACGTGCCTTGCACTGCTCAGCAGGCATACAAATGAAGGAATTCTGAACCGCATTGTTACTTGTGACGAGAAATGGATCCTGTTTGACAATCGTAAGCGCTCAGCAAGTTGGTTGGACCCTGATTCAGCACCCAAACAATGCCCTCAACGAAAACTTACCCCTAGAAAAGTGATGGTCACTGTTTGGTGGTCTAACGCGGGTGTAATTCATCACAGCTTCTTGCCAAACGGGACAAGCATTACTGCAGATGTGTACTGTGAAGAACTGAACACAATGATGGAGAAGCTCGCACGTCTCCAACCAGCTTTGGTCAATCGTTCGGCTCCACTGCTCCTGCACGACAACGCGCGACCTCATACTGCACAGCAGACGGTCTCCAAGCTACAAGAGTTGGGGTTGGAAGTTCTCCATCATCCGCCGTTCTCACCAGACCTTGCGCCTACAGACTTCTACTTTTTTCAGAATCTGGATAACTTCTTGGCCGGAAAAAAATTCAATACCCGAGAGGCAGTACAAAATGCCTTTGAAGAATTTGTTGCCTCCCGTCCAGCTGATTTCTTCAAGAAAGGCATCAATACGCCACCAATGCGTTGGCAAAGATGCATTGATTGCATGGGTGATTATTTTGATTAATAGAAATAATAAATATATAAAAAAATTACGCTTCATTTATTTCGTGAAAAACGGCAATTTCATAGGTAAAGACCTAATATAAAAACCTTTTCCTTATTGATTTTCTTTTATCTGCATTATCCATCCATTGCATCTCCTTTTTGGTGATGCTGCTTGGATTGGCTTTGCAGGATATGTCATCTAGGAACATTGCGTTGTGAGGTGTACATAGAATTTAAGAAAAAAATATTAGTTTCTTATATTATTCTAAAACCGCAACGAAATTCTAACCGTTGTATATCTACAAATGAATGATATATATACTTGTACACCTAAATGTGTACTTTTACTCTATTACGACTAAGAATAAAGAAATTACAATAATATTATAATATTTCAAGAAATAAATGTATATACAAAAATTTTATTTTATATATATAAATATAGACCTAATTTTATCATTAGATTTATTTTATCGAATATTATATGGTTTTAATCTATTCACATGTACAATTAATTCTTGGTTATTTTGTATTTTTGTTAAAAGATAATTGTCACATCCTATATATCGTAATACTAGAAATAAACCTTTATATGGTCGACTAAGTTTTCGACTTTTACCTGATATAATTTTTGGACAATGTGACAAAACTAATTGTCCTACACGAAGTTTAATATTAGAAGCTTTTTTATCATACGATCTTTTTTGTACTAAACGAGCTTTCTTTAAATTTTCTCTCGCTTGATTTACTGCACTTATATAAGCATCTTTTTTTTGTTGAACGGTCATATTACAATTAGTATTTAACCTTTTATCAAATGGAACTTCAGGTTCTCTACCAAACATTAAATAATAAGGAGAAAAAGTCGAAGCTTGTTTTGAACAATTATAAGCATATAGGTATTATAAAAGGTAAAATTTGACACCAATCCCTTTGACTTTGGTTTACATATTTAGCTAATGAATATGAAATGCTTTGATTCAATTTTTCTACTAAACCTAAAGTTTGATGGTGCATAGTGGTAGCTAAGGAATGTTTTATATTATATTGTCTTAATCAAGACTTAATTAACCTAGACGTAAACATGGAACCTTTATCTGACAATAATTCACATACTGTCCCGAACTTTGTGAAAATTTCATTAATAAAGAAATTGTATATTATTTGAGCTGTCACTTGTGGGAAAAACAATCTATACACGTTATTATATATTTATTACCATCTACTGAACGATTAAAAGAACCTAGTACATCGATCCTCTATCTTTTGAAATAAACGATCCGTTACCATAGAGCGTAATGGCACTATCTCATTGTATATTTTCTTTTCTTGACAAGGTATACAACTTTTAATATATTTTTCGATTTCATCAGATGTGTTCGGCATAAAATGTTTTGCCCTGAACTTTGCTAAAGTTTTCATCATCCCGAAATGGCCTCCCGTACGTGCGTCATCATGTATCTGTCTCATGACTTCACTAAATAACGACTTAGGTAAAATAAATTTTTTATTACACTTCCACTTCTAATACATTTATATAACACATTATTTGATATCACAAAACCTTTATATACACTTCGTCGACTGATCGTTACAGTTTCGCGCCACCTTCGGCAAAAACTATCTTCCTCTTGATGTCGTGATAAATCATCCACCTCGATTGAGAACACTTGTAGACCATCTTCTACTTCTTTTCCTGTACTAGTTTCATCCTCTATTAGAGGGTTTCGGCTTAAGAAATCCGCTACAACGTTCTGTTTTCCGGAATAATGTACAATCTCAAAGTCGTGTGCTTGAATCGCCAAGGCCCATCTGGCTAGTCTTCCAGACATGTCTCTTCTTGTCCTTAACCAACATAACGCCTTATGGTCCGTTACTAACTGAAATTGTAATCCCCATAAATAATGCTTAAAATAGTTGAATGCCCACACTAAACTTAAACACTCCTTTTCAGTTATCGAAAATTTTTTTCTGCTTCTTTTAGTTTTCGTGATGCGAAGCATATCGGTAACAATCTTTCTTGTTGACCTTGCATCAAACATGCTCCCAGAGCTAAATCACTCGCGTCTACATACAATCTCGTACATATTTCTTTGTCATTAACAAAATGTCGTAATAATGGTGGTTCAACCATTAACGATATCATTTTATCGAATACCTTTTGTTGTGCTTGTGACCAAATGAATTTCGTATTCTTCTTTAGTAGATCTGTTAAAGGGAGAGTTAATAAAGAGAAATTCTTTATAAATTTTCTATAATATGAAAATAAACCTAATATTGAAATCAATTCTTTAATATTTCTTGGTATTTTTACTTTTCTTTTTCAATATTTTTTGGGTCTGGTAAAATAATTTCTCCAGAAATAGTGTGTCCCAACACGGTTATTTCTTTATATCCAAAATTACACTTTGATGGTTTGAGTGTCAAGTTTGCCGCACTCAACCGTTGAAACACTTCTTCTAAAGCACTCATGAATTCACTAAACGAATCACAATACACAATCACATTATCAATAATAATTATCACATTTTTATATTTAAGACCTGCTAAAACTTCATCCATTGTCCTTTGAAAAAAACTCTGCTAGTTTTTAATCCAAATGGGAATACGTTTAACTCATATAATCCAGACGGTGTGATGAATGCTGTTTTCTGTTTATCCTACTCCGCTATCGATAATTGCCAATAGGCAGAGTTTAAATCTAAATCAGCATAGAATTTCGCCCCATTCAGCTGTGTGCTAATATCTTCGATGATAGGTAAAGGATACGAATCTGTAATCACCTTCTTATTCAGCTTTCTATAATCCACACAAAATCTCCATGTATTATCCGGTTTTTTCACTAGTACTACCGGTGATGCATACGCACTTCTAGATTTTCTAATCACATTGTTTTCAAGCATATCATCAATTTGCTCATGTATAATTTTATGTTGTTCATTAGATATTCTATAAGGTGCTCTATATACTGAAGTTTCATCTATTGTATCGATTGTGACTTCGACGATATTACACTTTCCTAAATCTTTTTTTTCGAACGCGAACCTCGATCGATATTTTTTTAATATTTTTAACAACTCGATTCGTTCTTTTATCGACAAATTCGAAGATAAATTAAAAGAATTTAAAGATTTCAGTTCATTTCAGGCCCTCAATAAGCTTTTGATTTCAGTACTTCACGCAAAAAATGACTACCTTAATTTTTATAACATTTTATAATAATTTCTTTAAAGAAAGTCAGAACCAAATTATGTATATAAATATATAAAAGACATAAAAGCAAATCAAAGAATATGTAACTGCGTGCATCTTTACCGATACAGACAAGGTTCTCGAACTATAGATTAATCATTATGCAGAAAGAAATACTTCAGGTAATCTTTACTATTTAAAATAGATGACATAGATATTCAGTTGAATTTGTTACTAAAAAAATGTCGAAATCATAACATATAAAAATAATATCACTAAAAATATATTTGTGTCAGCTTTATAGCCAAATATTTTATTTGTTTGGGTTTATGTGCGAAATTATTTTCTTTGATCGGTAACCCTCAATAAAAAAAACACTCGCTCTGTTTTAGATTAACAAGTGAATGCAGCCTACTTACTAATGAGATAGCAAACTAACACAATAAATAATTAATTAGTAGTTATTTTACTGAAACATAAGTGGCCGACGCCACGAACATTTTGAACTCAACCCTTTCTTTCAATATTGTCAACTACATCACAATTCTGTACATACACAACATGTTCAATTTCCAAAGATAGTTGTATTTTACCAATTATATCCATTCGATTACCATTAACGGCTCGGATTTTTACATCTTCAACCTTATGTATTATTATATTTAATTGAATACATAATAGTTGAGATATTACAGACACTGAAGCGCCTGCTTAGATAAAGCTGAGATAAATTTTTTTCTAATTTTAACCTTAATATTGGGACCAAACTTACATGTAATATTTTCTTGATTAATCGGCATCAATGGTGTCCCAAGCTGTCTCACTGACGCCGGTTGGAATTTGGGAAATTCATTCCTTGCCTGTTGGATGAATCACCTCGATCCTGTGTTCTTCTTAAATTATATGGAGATCGATTGTTATTATTTGTGAATCTCCCTCTCGCGTTCCCGTAGATGTCGTTGGTTGACATTTGTAAGTATTGTGAGTTTTCATTCCCACTCCTTGGTAATGTCGCAGAACATAATGGCGTTTCTTGTGGCATTCTAGAGTTTATTGGGAGTTTTAAATTCACTTGGTGCTTATTACCAAAGATTTCTTGCATCTGTATAATTATTTCTTTCAGTGCATTTTTATTTGCGTAAAGAACGATGGCGAGATTCGCCTTATAGTTAAAAACAAAACGGCAAAGCGTTCACACTCGACAATATAACACAATTCAATAAAAAATAAATCCCCTACTTTTTCAAAATTCATTACATTTTTAAAAGAACGGCATAAAAAGTAATCTATTTCATTTTTCGGATTTAAATTGTTGATTACGGGAACATTTTCTTTTTGTTGTTGTTTGTTCTTTTTGCTCGTAAGAGCAGGGAAGGAGCTAAGCCATACAGCCTTGTCATAAATAAATATGTCATTATTTTATTTCATTTTCTTTGTGTCTTAAAATACACGTAATTAATTGATCTATACAAGAACGTTACAAGCGAACAGGTAAAAATAAAATAAGCTAAATTAAGATACTTTTTAATGATAAAATAAAAACTTCAAACATACGTCGTAACCGTATGAGTAAAGTCCTTTGCCTTCCTAGAAGGAATAAATATGAATGAGGTAAACAATTAAAGAATAAAAAAAAAAGTAGCAGAGCAATCTAAAGTTATTGTTATTATTGTAATTGTGCCGCTGGAAATAGGACTGTGGGATGTTGCTCCCATGTAATGAGTATATTATGGTACATGGGTTATGCAAGATATTTGGAGCACCAGCGGCATTTCTCGACATGTTATAATTGAATCAAGAAAAAATATAATTAAGTGTTTTTTTATTTTACCTACCCTTTTTAAATAACTGATTTCTACAATCCACTAATCGTTATATCCATGTGATCAACTGGTAAATGGCATCTGAGTCCATAGCTAACATATTTTAGTTACAGTTTTATAAAAGGATTATGAATAAAACGGTGTATACCTAGAGTACAGGCTTAGTTAAAATATTGCCAGAAATAGAAAATAAAGCGGCTTGTAATTGTAAATAATTATAATCCTAATAGTGATTTCTTTGAGTAGTGATAAAATTATAGCCGGTTTACACGCGTTAAGTGGTTAAGTTGGTAACTAAATTTTAACTAAATTTTAAGTTAAAAGTTGCGTGTAAACAGTCGGTTAAGTGACAAGTGGTAACTTAAAATTTAGTACGCAAGTGATTAAGTAGATTAGGATTCGTTCTATTTTTCGTATAAGTGGGTGGGCGGGGCTTCTCAATTAACACGTTTGGACGTGATTTTTTAGTTCAGTGCATAAGTTGACAAAGCTGGTGGCGGCAAGAGCTCGTATTTATGTTGCATTTAATCGTTTTTTTTATAATGGAGTAGAGTTGGGTTTCTACTTTAAAATTTGTGGAAGAATATTTAAGGGTGTTCACCAATCGATCGACCGTCGACCGGTCGACGACACCACCCCTTGTGTTGGTAAGTCTGCCAACCCGCAGTTGGCGTGATGGCCACAATTATCTGACACCAACCCTGAGTTGGTAAGTCTGCCAACCCGCAGTTGGCGTGATGGCCTACAATTGTCTGACACCAACCCTGAGTTGGTAAGTCTGCCAACCCGCAGTTGGCGTGATGGCCTACAATTGTCTGACACCAACCCTGAGTTGGTAAGTCTGCCAACCCGCAGTTGGCGTGATGGCCTACAATTGTCTGACACCAACCCTGAGTTGGTAAGTTTGCCAACCCGCAGTTGGCGTGATGGCCTACAATAGTCTGACGCCACCCTTGAGTTGGGAGAGGCTGATATCCCTCTAGAGATTATTAAGGGTACCTAATTAGTAAAGGTACCACACCAATCGATCGTCCGTCGATCGACGTCGACCCGTCGACGTAAGAAATTTAGAAAAATACATAATCTTGCAAAGATTTTAATTTCCGAATCAAATTCTTCTCTAAATTTGTCCAAAATCACGTTTAAAACATTATATCTAAGTACAGAATTGACGAATTCCTTGACATTCATCACTGCTCATCTTCATTGAACTTATGAACTTAACTACTTAATCCGTTTGGACACACAAGTGACATGTAGGAACTTAAAATTTAGTTAAAATTTAGTTACCAACTTAACTACTTAATACATGTAAACCGCGCATTAGTGCCACACAGTTGAATAAGTGATATTCGTAAAAACCTAACCTAAAATTATTAGTGTTTTTTAAGTAAATTATCTTTTTTCTCCCATCTTTTAATGATATTATTCAAAATATAATTTGATATATTTAATTCACTCTATCAAAAGACACACGTTTTATTAAAGCATGCCGTTTCTAAAGTTTTTTTTTATGTAAGGCAGAATTTGTATTGAATTTGCCATCATTCTTTGGGAAGCTAATCTGAACTTTTGTACGTAAGTACAATTATGTAGGAAATGCTTGATAAAAATCTGTTGTTATGACTGCACCGGCTTTATTTGCACACATGTCCAAGGCGTAAAAATACGTTAACAGATCTTCACTGGGCTGTTGCTTCCTCGAGTAGAAATTTGCAAAGCGATCAACTTCTTTCCCAAAACTCGGATATAAGTTTCCTTTTGACGTCTTCGAATGTCCCGTATGAATTAATAACCGTCTTATAAAAGAATAACGCCAGTCCCTCCAAATATGTTCCCAAAATGAGTTTCTTAGTCTCATCGTCATATTTATTTATCGCTGATACATTATCAAATTGCATCAAAAACTCGCTGACCAAAATTGACGACATGCCATCATATCTCGTCGTAATATGTGCCATCTTATTTCGATCTTCTTTGTTTTGAAAATATATTTTATATATCTAAAAAAAATATTCACCACACTAATATTCACACTATTACTTGCACTTTATTTGCAGATCACTTACACTTTACTTGCAGATTATCCGGCGCCTCCACCATCTACCGGTCCGGGACCAGCAGATGGTATTATACTATAATAACGTGTATATGCTAGGAAGGACTTCCTAACTTACAAGGAAAACAATAGGTTTGTTGAATACCTGCTTTTAATAAAGGATAAAGACTCATACATTTCGTTTTTTTTATCTATATTTGGGGCCGCTGCGTGTGATAGAATGCCATGGAACAATCTTCCATATTCTATCTTACAATAAAATTTATAAATAAATTAAAATAATGACAGGCTTATAAGTTGCCAGTCATAATTGTCGGCATATTTGTTTGTGCGATAACCTCTTTTATAAGATACGGCACAAGCAAACGTTGCAGTATTAAATAGTGGCAAATAGGTAATAAAAAGTGCACATGGCCCATGTTAAGCGTCATTTGGTCCAGCCATCCTGGCACTGACAGATACATCATACCTAAACATAACCATTTGTAAGATTGTTTTAACCATTTTAAGAAGTTGAGAAGACTTAAGAAGATTTAAGAACCCACTAAAGGTTTACTTAACCCTAACCCTGTCTATTATACCACTTCTTTTTTCGAAATGGACTATTTATGGCTCTATGGGACTTTTAAATTTCACCGGACTTTGTAGCTTAGCACTGCTTAAACTACTCCTACATGCAATGCGCCTAAGAGCACGGACCTCAGTTTAGGACGTCATATGTCGGCGTCTGGTTCATATATACTACCACTGGTTCGGAAGGGCTATTACACCACTGTAATCATTAAATTAAATCTTTCTTTTTTGAGGCTTCAGTCTCTCTTGTAGACTAAACCAACCTTATAATTTTATTAAAAATTCAACATTGTACAATGTTGGTTTTTTACAAGGCTTGTCGAATGTTATAGCTACATCTGCCAATGGTTCAGCCAAACTAAGATTATCATTCCGTCCACACTCCACCAAAAATGAGCACAAAAGAGAAGTCACTTTTGTGTGTGAAGTATTAGTAATTGTCAATGTTGAGAATTACTAATGCTGCACAATAGTAATTGTCAATGTTGAGAAATAAATATTTCATTTCATTTCAAGTATAGTAGAACTTGAGTGGAATGTGACCTGAACACAATCTCAGAGCTGCAACCGAACTGGTTCGGAACAGGCAGGCAATTGAAGAAATGTGTAAGCAGCATAGTGGCGTTGGAAATGAGAATTTCAAATGAATTATTAAAAGTGCTAGGACTGATTAAAGCTATTTCATATTTACATAAATATGTTCTAGAATTGTTCATTACTTTAGTTTCGTTTTTGCGAGGCAAATTCGAAACCTTTGCACAAAAAACTATATAAGTAGGCCTAACAGTTTCAGAGATTCAGCAACACCACAAACGTTACTCAGTTACCGTAAAATATTTTTTTTTTGTCGAAACGATTACTCCGTCTTGCGTTCTACTCATGTAGCTAACATTTATTTTAATATAATTATTTAAGACAACACAGGCTTTGGGCCAGGCGTTACCCCAGCCGGAACTGTGTTTCTCAAATTATTAACAAAATAATACTAGGACAAATTACAGAAGCTCGAAAAAGAATTCTTTGCTAGAATGAAATATTAAAATTCAACATCTGGCTGGGATACCACACAACGAAATAAAATTGACACATACCTAATAAAACAATGATTAGGCCCTAATCAGCATATTAATAAGCCCTTAGTGGTTAGTAGCCCTGCCTCATACGCCGGAGGTCCCAGGTTCGATTCCTGGACGGGGCATTCATTTGTGTAATGAACTTAGATTTTTATTTTCGGGTCACAGTTCTTTGTATTTATATATGTATGTATATTCTGGGTTCCGCCTTAGTTCGATGTATGGTCACCCATAACACAAGCTCTGCTTACTTTGGGGCCATACAGCTAGTGTGTCTGTCTGGAGATTAAAAATGAATTTTAACAGGAATAAATCTACGATTCAGTGATAGTCGCCTCAATAGCAATCAATCTGATGAGAATGTGACATAAAAAATTAAAGGAATATTAACATTTTATCATTTATTTGTAGTTCATTTATTATCTATACTGCCTCATTACAAAAATATAACAGCAGTACAATTTCACAAATTTTGGAAAACTTTAAAAATGTATATTAACAAGTAACTAATTATGAGATACTCAATGGATTTCAAAATTTTAATATTTTCTATTTTGTTGTAAAAAAATGAACCTAAAAAGCTTTAAACAAAACATGAAAGTAATTACATAAAAAGTATAATACATGCTAATAGAACTTATACATAATATTTTGAAAAGCTTAAATTAAAGTATTATAATAAATAAGTGAATTATGAAATATTATTATTATATGAAAAACAAACAAACGAGAATGTCAGAATTTAAAATTTGATACTGTGGCAATATTGGTGTTCAGTATTTTAAAGAGAAATAAAGTTTTTACTATATTATGCCAATTAATTGGTTTTTCAAACTATATAGAGAAATGCAAAAATATTCTTCTTTTATACAAACAACCAACTATAAAACTTCGGCCATCTTGAAGCCATTGATGAATACCCAGGAGGGTATTTTTTTTAAAATATTAATTTAAATTATCCAAAGCCACAATAATGACCCTATCGGTGGCGTGGACGCATATTCTGTTCTTGTACTCGTAGAATCCAACACTGAGCAATCGTGTTTCCTGCTAGACATCCACGTCACTACTGTCGTCGTCGCTATAATCGTTACCGTCAGCTTCCTCTCCATCATCATCATCAGGATCCACTTCGGTAATTCCTTCTAATGTTTCTTCTTCGTCTACTGAATCTTCAACATTTTCTTCTTTTAGTATAGTTGACAATTTCGAAGTCACTCCATGGCCCATTTCTAAAATTTTGAAAATCCTATTAATATTAGAGCAATTAGGCATTAAAATGTTCAATCCATCTAAACCCTAGATAAGTGATGAAAATTTTCAACTAATACTTTTATTTAACGTATTTTCAGCTACAAACATTTTTTACATAGTAGACTTTTTATATATACACAAAAGTAAACACATATGCTTTCCACCATTTGACCACATTCAGCTGTCTAGACGACGAAGAAGACTTTCGCGAAGAAGAAGTCTTTAGGAAG
Source organism: Marasmarcha lunaedactyla (assembly GCA_923062675.1). Lineage (NCBI taxonomy): Eukaryota > Metazoa > Arthropoda > Insecta > Lepidoptera > Pterophoridae > Marasmarcha > Marasmarcha lunaedactyla. Next base: position 17,070,095 of record OV281346.1, on the reverse strand, counting down.
ACTAGACGAAGAAGGCAAATTAAAAAATATACTTAGGTACTGAGCATACCCCGTGGTTTATTGAACATGTACATATAATATGAGACCATATATTATATGCAAAATAATTTAGTAAATCGTACGCATATTCGACGACTTGCGAGAGTACAATTGTCGTAACCATTAAAAATAAATATTATTATAAAAATGTGAGTTTGATTTACCTAATAAAATGTTTCATGTTTGATTATGAACCCTTGATTACGAGCCCCAATGAAAAAGAGTTCGTCTAGTGCCAAATATTACAAGTGGCTAATATTGGAAGTAAAATTTAGATAAATAAATTTAACTTTATTAGTTCAATAAATACACAGTGGTTTTGAACACTTAATGAAGTTTATTTTCAATGAAAAAAGTAACAAAATAATTCCCTATTAAAATAAAATATAATAGACTCTTGGGGAACCATCCACGCAATAAACTTCGTCCATCGCATTCAAGTGCGCAAAATAGTTCGTCTATCTATCACCATAGGTTCTAAATCGGTGACAAATCTGGACTAGTTGACGGCCACTCCATTGTAGAGATCTGATTTCGGTTAAACCAAGCCTTGGTTGTCCTCGCAGTGTGACAGGAAGTACCATCTTGTTGAAAGGTGTAGGCATTACGATGTTTCAACATTGGAATCGAGGGCATTTGTTTCTAGAATGTTTTGGTACTCTACTGTATTAACAGTTCGTTCTACAAAATGTAGACGACCCAGACCTTGTGCTGATATGCATCAACATATAATTACCGATCCAGGAAACTTCACTTTTTTTTATACAATCGGTATGGAATGCTTCATCTTTATTTCTGATACCTTTTTTCGTACATTACCGATCATCACCTCAAATTTAGATTCATCACTCCATATTATTTCACGCCACTGGTCTGCATTCCAATTTTCATGATCTTTAGAGAATTTCAGCCTTACCTTTTTTCGGAAAGGCGTGCGTGAGTAAGGGTTTCTCTTTAGCAGCATAAAACCCATAGCCCAATCGTGTTACGACCCTCTTGCAGGAATCGACAGATACATCTTTGTGAATCATCTCTCTCCACTTCCAGGTAAGTTCCCCTGCGCGGGCACGACGATCCATTTTAATGATGCTCCTTAAAACTCGATTTTCAGCTTCGCTTGTGATTCGCGGCCGACCAGGTTTCTTCAAACATTCAACCGTGCCACTTTTCCTGTGATGTTCGATGATGGTCTGAACTGTCGATCTCGGTAGGGATAAGTCCTTGGCTATTTGGTAAGCAGATTTGCCATTATTGTGGCTATTAATTATTATTTTTCGTACTTCGTTGGCGATAGGTTTCCCGCGAGCCATATTGTTTGAAAAGAATGATTAAATTGCATGAAATTATGGTTTTCATATGTTTGGAAATGATAGTGACGCATCATGTAACAGATTATTTCAATTTTCAAATCGAATTTTACTAATTTTCAATTAAAACAGGTAGTATTGAGACATGGACGAACTTTTTTGCATCGATTAAGAACTAGACGGACTATTTTGAATAAGTCGTAGCAAATTAAAGTGCCCATAAATACAAAGGCCTGTTTTATGAAAATGTAGTTAAGTTGAAAACAGGCAACCTTTGCAATATATGACTAGACGAACTCTTTTGCGTTGGGGCTCGCATAATTTGTTTAATAATCAAAATATGTCTTATAAACCGATGTTCATGTTCCAATAATTAAATAATTGTGCACTAAAAAAAATCTATAGTATTTATGGATTAATAATATAAAAACATATTATACTTGAACAATCTCTTAGAGAATTCAAGTTTAGGTACCTACATATGCATTGTAAGTTTACTTGGCAAAAACAAAGAAGTTAAGTGGAGACATAAGAGAAGAGCGGTGCCTCTTGACTCAGACCATAATAGGAGACACCTGCCCCCTCTTAGATTGAAAGACTTAATTCCGACAAATTTAGTCCTTAGCTGGATAGCCCTGACAATCTCTAGTATTGTCGATTTTCAACTATTACGACAACATGTAGCGCAGAATATTTCACAAACCGAGAAAGCTATACAAAATGTTCAAAATGCTTGTATGCGTTTTTGTTTCTTTATCCCAAAACGTGCTCATTATAATTCCAATATTTATTGAGTAATGAAATGCTCAACATGCAAAACCGTAGAAAATTACATTTAGGTTGTTGGGTACACAAAATAATAAGATCATAACCCTTCCTATTTGTATCACAAACTACAATTCAAAAAAGAGATACGAGGTCTCTTCAAAAGAAAAGGTGTATTTTGAATTTTTGCGGGCTGTGTACATTCGATTATCGAAAAATTTTTTTTGAGATGTTGGTACACATATGTTTATCATATGTCAGCATTATTAGCTAATTTGGATTAGTAGTTTGTTGCTGACAACTGAAAAGGTTAATGACGTTTTTGTGTGTTCTTCGATTTTAGACTTTCGAAAAAAAATTATCAAAGAATATGTATTAAATTTTGCTTTAAAAATGAAATAAAGTGCTCCAAGGTACTTGAAATGTTGACTGTGGCATTCGGCGAGTCCGCTTTGTCTCAAAAAAGTGTTTATAAGTGGTACAAGCGCTTTACAGAAGGCCGAGAAGATGTTGGTGACGATGAGCGTCCTGGAGTTGCAACCACGCCAACAAGCGAAGGAAACATCGAAACAGTAAAATAGTTGTTTTGAAAAATCGTCGAATCACTATTAGTTAGATGTTGGCATATTAATCGGCTCATGCCATGCAATTTTCTCGAATGTTTTGGGCATCAAACGTGTGGCAGCGAAGTTTGTTCCGAAATTGCTAAAATTTGAACAAAAGCAACGTCGCATTAATATCGCTCAGGAGTTGTTGAATGACGTCAACGACATTCCAGGTTTGCTCAAAAGGGTCATAACAGGTGACGAAACGTGGGTATATACCCATATTATTATGACGCCGAAACCAAGGCCCAATCATCCCAATGGAAGCAGCCAGATGAGCCAAGACCGAAAAAAGCACGCCAAGTTCGATCAAATATGAAGGTTTTGTTCACTGTTTTCTTCGATTACAATGGCGTGGTACATCATGATTTTTCGCCAACAGGTCGTACGGTTAGTAAGGAATACTACAAGTAAGATATGAACGTTTGCGTGAACCAATACGGCTCAAACGATCGGAATTGTGGAAAAATAAATCATGGATTTTGCATCACGATAATGCACCAGCTCACACATCAATGCTCGCTCGTAATTTTTTGGCCAAAAACAACACCGTAATCATGCCTCAACCACCGTATTCACCAGATTTGGCTCCCTGTGACTTTTTCCTATTCCCAAAACTGAAGAGACCAATGAAAGGAAAGCGTTTTGCCACAATTGATGAGATCAAGTCAGAATCGAAGAACGAGCTGATGACCATACCGAAAAGCGCATTTCAGAAGTGCTTCGAGGATTGGAAGGAGCGCTGGCATAAGTGCATTATATCTGAGGGGGATTACTTTGAAGGGGACAAAATGGATATTGATGAATAAATAAATACTTTTCAAAAAAATTAAAAATTCACCTTTTCTTGTGAACAGACAGTGTACACCAAATAAAGACTCAAAGCACTCTAGCCATACCTAAACATCGAACCTCGGGTTTCAGAGGCAGTTTCATATATGCCGCTCCCTAACTGTGAAATAATATACCGCCCCCATTAGGTAGGTAAAGTGACATTCAAGTTCAAGTTTCGTGTATAACGAATCAACAAAAATCTAACTTTCCCATTACTAGCTTGTGAGCATATAGTACAATAAAATAAAAACCACCAATAAGTTACATAAGTGTATTAATGTATGGAAATATAATTTTGGTCAACCAATGTTTTCTTCATTCTTTATCATTTCTATATATTTTATACAATTATTATAATATGCATCCTCCTTAATACCTTAGTTAATTTTTCTGTTTAAATATTAAAATATAATTTCCATTCCACTCCAGAATTAATAATCTGATGTAAAACGTCTACACAAAATACATATTTGCCTTGTATCCATATTTTTAAGGACTACTCTTATGGCCCAGGCTGTAAATCAGCGCCGGACTCAAGAAGCTGAGTCTGGGTCCTTTCACAAAATTTATGTACATAAATAATGAACTTTTTTACACATTTTTTTTGTGACACATATAATAACTTTAATGTTCTTTATTTCGACCACTCAGACACAGACAGTCTAACTAATCTGAAAATAAATACACCACACGATAGTCAAAAACGGTTTGCATTTTGCTGTTGGAGTAATATTGTTCCAGGCCCATTACACCGTTAATAAATCGATAGTTCACATCAATACAAACATAAAGTATTCAATGAGAAAATCTACTAAAGCGTCATGGTTCCGAGAGCCAAGATGTACAAGTGGCGCCAAAGATATTTTTGTCATTCTTTAAGTGTATTGACAATATTAATTTTATAAGCAGAACTTTCTTAATAAAATATCTAACGTTTGCGACCCTCTTCCGCTACTTGGAGCGTAATGTCTGTCGTTATTGCAATACATATACAAGTCAAGCTGGGATTTTGATAAGTTTTTGAAAACTCCAGGGCTTTTAATACTAACTAAGTCATATGAGGTAAAATAAAACGTTATAAACAAATCATAACTGGTTTTATAATTTGAGGTATGTTTTAAATGAACGTAATACAAACATGTAGAAAACATTAAAATAATATTTAAATAAAATTTTGTAGCTAACTTGAATTTTATGTAATTTTTTTATTTGCAAGATGTATTTATGTATTTATAAAATGTAAGTTAAGTATTGCTTAAAGTTGGTTCTAACATTGTTTTAATAACAGTTTTAACACGAGATTATTTAAAACATAAAAGTTCTTTGTGAATATGTTATTATTCTTGTGATTAAAAATCCGTTTTTAATGTATTTTTTATTTTCTAGATTAAAGAAAACTTTTTACCGCCATCTGACTTTTATTTATTGCTTAACCATTTTCATCTGTGAGAGCTTTACAATTTGACACTGAAGAAAAAATATACAATAGGCAATTTGGGTGATCCATGCAACTATTGGTATAGTAAATAAATCGTTTATTTATTTTATAATAATAATAGGTCTTTACCTATGAAACTGCCATTTTGCCGTACTGGCCATTTCAAATGAAAATATTTTTTTTTTACTGATAATTCTAATTTCAAATTAATTTTATTTGACAAACATGGAATTCTTTTTCTAAAATCGTCATTTGTTTAATAGTTAGTGTTTTGTTTTCAACGCATTCGAACATTTTTCGTCATCATGGATAAGTTAAAAATTCGAGTAATTATGGAGTATGAGTACCGTCGTGGCAGCAAAGCGGCACAAGCGGCACGCAATGTCAACGACGTTTACGGAGCGAACACTACAAACAAACGCACCACCCGTTATTGGTTTACCCGCTTCCGTTCTGGAAATTTTGACCTGAAAAATGAACCCCGTGGTCGTCCGAAAACTTTGGTCGACAATGACGAATTAAAGGCAATTGGGGAAGCTGATGAAACTCAATCCACGGCTGAATTAGCAGCAGCTTTCGACGTTAGCATCAAAACAATATTGGTCCATTTGCGTCAAATTGGCAAGGTAAAAAAGCTTGACAAATGGGTACCCCACGAACTCAATGACCGCCAGCGCGAAGTACGCGTGGAGACGTGCCTTGCACTGCTCAGCAGGCATACAAATGAAGTAATTCTGAACTGCATTGTTACTTGTGACGAGAAATGGATCCTGTTTGACAATCGTAAGCGCTCAGCAAGTTGGTCGGACCCTGGTTCAGCACCCAAACAATGCCCTAAACGAAAACTTACCCCTAGAAAAGTGATGGTCACTGTTTGGTCGTCTAACGCGGGTGTAATTCATCACAGCTTCTTGCCAAACGGGACAAGCATTACTGCAGATGTGTACTGTGAAGAACTGAACACAATGATGGAGAAGCTCGCACATCTCCAACCAGCTTTGGTCAATTATTCGGCACCACTGCTCCTGCACGACAACGCGCGACCTCATACTGCACAGCAGACGGTCTCCAAGCTACAAGAGTTGGGGTTGGAAGTTCTCCGTCAGCCGCCGTACTCACCAGACCTTGCGCCTACAGACTTCTACTTTTTCCAGAATTTGGTTAACTTCTTGGCGGGAAAAAAATTCAATACCCGAGAGGCAGTACAAAATGCCTTTGAAGAATTTGTTGCCTCCCGTCCAGCTGATTTCTTCAAGAAAGGCATCAATAAGCTACCAATGCGTTGGCAAAGATGCATTGATTGCATGGGTGATTATTTTGATTAAGAGAAATAAAAAATATATAAAATAATTACGCTTCATTTATTTCGTGAAAAACGGCAATTTCATAGGTAAAGACCTAATAAATAGAACAGTTCTCATTGTTTAATTTTGTTCATCTTCTCTACAAACACATATTATTTTATATTGTACTGTACACATGTAAATGTTTGCTTACACATGTAATATATATGATGACTCTACATTTGAGAAGAAGCAAGTTATGCGAAACATGGTCGAAGGCTTTACTCATGTCAAAAAACATTGTAGTTACCGGCACACGATCATCCATGCATTCAATAATTTGGTCAATCAGTAAAAATGAAGCTAATATTTCCCCTTCCCCTAAAATTTCCCCTTTTGAAAACCATTTTGTTCTTTTTTTATGATATTATTTTTGTTAATAAAATTAAGTAACCTGTATTGCATTGCCTTTTCGAATATTTTTGACCATATTGATAAATTAATTTCAAATCGAGTTTGTACACACTATTAAAATGGAATTAAAATTAATGTAAGAAAATGTTCCCGTATGTAGTTGAAACTAGGCTAAATAACCTACCATGTATATTAAAAAGCACACAAAAACAAATCTTCAAATAATTATTAATGAAATTTATTAAATGATTTAATATATTATGAATTCTGTCAATTTAGTACCATTCAGTAATTTCGACAGTAAACATGTCAAGATATTTTAAAAACTACATTCCTAGTTCTCAAAAAAATTATGAATTATGATATATTCAGCAAGTATTTTGTTATTATTATCAATGAATCAAAATACTAATGAATTTAAATAAATTTAGTCAAGAAATCACGTTTTTAAGTTTAATTCCAACTAAAAATCAATAACCGAGTTTCGTTAATAAAAAATACAGGTTTCGTCAGCATTCTAAATTATATTTTAAATCATGCACATAGGGTTGTATTTGCAACAACATAGGTTCTGTGCAACAACATTTCTTGACAAACGTTTAAACCATTATTGTAAGCAGTTTGAAGTGCCATTTTTGTACGAAACTGTGTATCTATTTTTATTTGTGATCAAAGGAAGAATCGAATTACAAAGTGGGATTTATAAAAGGAACACTCAACATATCATGCGTGGCCATTTTGAAAAAAATCAACAAATTTACGGGTAGCACCAAGATTCATAACCATTTGTGCAAAATTAAGAGTCTAAAACTCATTACAGTATTTTCAATAGTAAAATAAATAACTTAAGAATTAGACGCTTTGTAGTTGACGTATGTATGGAATAAAAGGGCTAAACGGCGGCATTTAAATCTACAAGAAAGTGATAATTGTTTTAAACCTTTACCCTGTTAAGCTAATTTTGGGGTGTGATATATTTTCCAAATTATTGAAACCTATAAATTGGGATGATTAAGAAGTGATGAATCATCTCTGTTTTGCCAGGACAATAATAGAACTGGAGGTGAATTTGTAAGAAGTAAGATGGAATAGAAAGTTATATGGTTGGTGATCCAAGTAGTCAAGCAAGAAAACTATGAAGATCCAATTTTCTTACCCTCTACGAAACTTTCCAATGATTTTGGCACCATACTTTTGGCCTTTTCTAATTCTTCTTCTGAACATTCTCCTTTATCTAAACCTAAAAAATAAATTAAAAAGCAAAAAATTAATTTAAACAAATAAACTTAGTAGGCATGAAAGTTTGTCACATTTAATAAAAAATTAATATACATTACTGCCTGAGAGTATTGTTTAAATGTTGGTACACACAAACATGTATGGCTTATGTACAAGCTCAATATTATCAGTTATCATCATAATATGGGAATCATACACTTGATATGGTTGTCTGGAATTAGAGACAAATAGTTCATTGAACTAAGGGCTGATTTTTTAAATGGCAGTTAACTATTAGGTCCTTACACATGAAATTGGGGTTTTGTCGCACTGGCCACTTTGCATTATCTCCTCTTTGGTTGAGAATTCCAATTTCAAATTTATACAGCTATTTACTCAAGCATTTGTGTTTCGAAAACCGGAATTCATTGTTTTTTCCTCTTTTGGTTTTTTCTTTGCGTCACTTAGTTTACAAAATGGAAAACTTGAAATGTCGCGTTAACGAGTACGAGTTCCACCGTGGCACCAGTGCTGCAGAAACGGCTCGAAGTTTACGAGCTATGTATGGCGGCGGTGTTGCAAAAGAAAACAGTGCGTTTTTGGTTCCAACGTTTTCGTTCTGGAAATTTCGACCTGCAGTACAAGCCCCGTGGACGGCCAGTGAGGATTTTAAATCCAATCATTACCTGTGATGAAAAGTGGATCCTGTACGACAATTGGAAACTCTCATCGCAATGGTTGAACCCTGGCGAACCAGCCAAATCCTGCCCCAATCGAAAATTGACTAAAAAAAAGTTACTTGAGAGCGTTTGGTGGACTAGTGCCGGTGTCGTTCACTACAGCTGTCTTAAATCTGGCCAGACCATTACGGCACATGTTTATTGTCAGCAACTGCAAACCATGATGGAAAAGCTAGCTGCTAGACAACCGAGGCTGGTCAATCGTTCAAGGCCACTGCTGATCACACACTGCACAACAGACGGCAACCAAATTAGAGGAGCTTCAATTGTAATGTCTAAGTCATCCACCTTACTCCTCGGACCTTGCTCCAACAGATTACCATTTTTTTCGAAATTTAGATAACTTCTTGCAAGGGAAAAAATTCAACTCCAATGGGGCAGTCCAAAGCGCCATCAAAGATTTTATTGATTCCCGTTCGAATGTTTTTTTAGTAAAGGGATCAATGAACTACCTATGAGATGGCAAAAGTGCATAGATAGCAATGGTGCATACTTTGTTTAAATAAATATATTATATTTAAAAAAAATTACATAACACTAATTTCATATGTAATGACTTGATATTATCTGGAGAATAACTTTGACACTAGATAAGACATTACATAGAAATATATGTCAAATAAAAAAAAAATTATATTATTAATTAAATGTTATCTGAGTGTTGAAAAAGAGTGCAATATAAAAGTACTACAAAATCCATAATTACTTACCAAATAATAAACCCATCCTTTTAAGTATATCTATATCATCATGTATTTGAAAGCGTTTATTGAAATTAAACATATACTCTGTCCTGAAAAGGGAAAATAAACAGAATTATACTTGAACTACTTTTTAGGTCAAGTTTGCTTTTATGATGAAAAGATCAAAAAAGCAGTGGGTCATTCACTACACAATACATATTTCAAAGTAAGTGAAGATGGTAAAGTCAGACCAATTCATCTGTTCAGTAAAGGGTGGAGCTGTGTTCTATGTGTACATGAAGTTTGGCATTTAGTCACACAACAAATAGTTTTTGTTACTACACACTTTACTAAACACACAACTTGGTTTCACTGTACAGTTACTTACTTGTCATTAGAAATACTACAATCTATCAAGGCTTTGTCACTAGTATTTACAACTATGAATGGTAAATGAATTGCAGAGGACGGTGACGGTTTCACACCTTTGTTTTCGGCTTCCTTGTTTCTTTCTATTAAGCTTTTAAATGATATATGCTGAAACATACATAAATTGTCACTGTAATTATGTTATCGACAATTATGTGGACACTTTAATTCGACGTTTCGGTGCCTTAATAGACACTGTGTTCACGAGTGGCTAAGGTGACAGACATCATCTTTACAGTTATGAAAAAAAAACTTGAAAAGTGAGTTGAAATGTAATAATATAATGAAATGCAATAAATTCCGGTTGAGAAGTGTTTTAGTTAATATAGTAAATTGTCAAAACTTAAGGGAATATATAAAATTTTCAGAACCATAAACATGCACATGCAATGCATGCATCTATACTCTTTATAATAATAGTTAATTTCATCTATCCTATTTGTCATTTTATACATAATCAAGTAAAAATAATCTATACTGATTATAAACTATAATGATTATATTATCATTAGACAGGTACATTAATAATGAATCCATTAAATTTAATAAGGTTTAGGGGCGATGTGGATGAAACTGGGTCTAATTTGCATTAATTACAATAAAACACTTCCAAATTTTTTGACAAATTTACAATCTGAGATATTAAAAAACTCAGTGAGAATTCACTACATTGCATGATGTAAACGGATATAATTATAGTCACCATCTAATTAGATGCAGTTAAAACCACTGCAGACTTTCTAGGGCATTTTGTGCAAATATTAATTAACAATAATGGTAAGATCTTAAAAATTTCATTGCAAAATAAAAGTAGCCTGGACAACTATTATGTAACGGATAATTTTTTTTTAACTCCAGAATTGGAATTTTTAATAAAAACATTTTTTTACTACTCATTTGGTATGTCTTTCAGCTCACCTAATGAGATTTTACATATCTACATCAAATAATTACTTAATGTAAGAAAGATTTTAACAAGATTACAGCTTATGCGAATTTACAGAATTAGACTGGAAAGACACCCAGACCAAAATATGTTTAATTCAAACCATGAAGAAGAGTTAAATTAAGTGCAGTCAAAAAATAATTATTATGCTTTACAACATCTTGTTTAAATAAAAAACCAAAAAACCTGAATTATATACCTGCATAATTAATTCTTGTAAGTGCTGTGTTTTTTTTTGAATCTGTTCTAATTTTGCTTCTCTTTCTTTTTCTAAAGTAGTGCATTCTTGTAAGGAATTGGTTGGAAGTCCCAGCCATCTGATTTCCTTTTTATCTTTTGATATTATGTTCATAGCCATCAACACATTTAGAGCATCATAAACTCTTCTTCGAATATTTTTCTGATCATACTGCTGTAATTAAAAATATGTAAGTTATTTATTTATATAGTAAAATTATTGAACAAAAATAAATATAAACATGAGAAACATTGATTATTTTCTTTTCATTTTGGGTAAGCTCAATTTTTTTACTATGGACATGTTTTAAAAAATAGATTTTCTTAAGTATACCTGACTATCAGCAGATCCATGCATTCCAGTTGCAAACTCCATGACAAGTTCGTCTGCCACTTCATTATATGAAGTGAATCCCTTATTTCTAACCTTTTCACAAACTTTCATAGAGAAATGTCTCAATCCTTTTCCCACTTTATCAGCATGTCGTCTTCTTTTTGTGGTACTGTAATATTTAAGATTCACTCATTAACAAGTTAAAGTTTTGTTAAGTAAGCTAAAATTGTTGGTCCAATCCACTTTTATGTTTCATTTAACCAAAATTTAATTTCACTATTCATATGCAACAGAAGAAGTACCAAAAAAAAAAGGTTACCACATTCTTAGATACTAATGATACACCACAGTCAACAAATTTATTTAGGACCTCTGACAGATTAATGCTGCGTTCCGTTTGCCGAATATAGCGCTCACATACCCGTTCCGATTACCCGTGAGCGCGCTCACTGCGATATATGCTGCGTTCCGTTTGCCCATTACAGCGCTCATATACCCGTTCCGATTGCCCGTGAGCGCGCTCACAGCAATATCGATACGTCATCAATGACGTCATAAACGCCGCCATCTTCCCGCTCACAGTGCCCAAGCTACGGAGCATGGTTGCTGTGAGCGGCCTGTCAATACTGACACATGACGTTACTATGTTGATGTTTTTATTAGTCGATTAAAGATTTTAAAAAGCTTGCTTATTAATTTTCTTTTGTAATAATATGAAAAAATGGCTCCTGCTTCATTCAGGGTCAAAGATCTTAATGAAATTGTAACTTTAGACTTAAGCGACGAACAATCAGAATGTTAGCGCGATATTTGCCGTTCCGATTGCAATATCACTAATTAACACTTTTAGCGCGCTCAAACGAATCGGAACGGTTTTGAGCACTTTTAGCGCTGTGAGCGCTGTAATCGGCAAATGGAACGCAGCAATGCATACGTCATAAATGACGCCATAAACGCCGCCATCTTCCCGCTCACAGTGCCAAAGCTACGGAGCATGGTCGCTCTGAGCGGCCTGTCAAAACTGACACATGACGTTACTTTGTTGATGTTTTATTAGACTATTATAGATTTTATGAGCTTGCTTATTAATTTTCTTTTGTAACAATGTCAAAAAATGGCTGCTGCTTCATTCAGGGTCAAAGATCTTAATGAAATTATAACTTTAGACTTAATCGACGAACAATCAGAATGTTAGCGCGCTATTTACCGTCCCGATAGCACTAATATCACTTTTAGCGCGCTAAAAAGAATCGGAACGGTCTTGAGCACTTTTAGCGCTGATAGCGCTGTGAGCGGCAAATGGAACGCACCATAAGTATGTGCATTAAAATAAATAATCGCTTTTAAAAGGCGAAATTGAGTTTATGACTCTTTCATCGCTCAACTGCGTTTTTGCAATTATGCGTACACATTGTCCGGAACACAGAAAACAACATAAGGTACCTAAACATGCAGAAAAATTACTGTTTGCGACGGAAAAATAAGCGAATCTGCGGATTAAACAAATGTAACTATGACATCGTACCGGATCTACACACAACAATAAAAGTTTGAGATCACTTTGAAAATACGAAATCTTTTTTGTTACAGTAGAATAAAACGTTTTTTCTTTTTCTTCTCAGATTCTTCATTTAAAAATCAATCTTTTAATAACGAAAGATTTTAAAATAGCAATTTTTTTTCTGTATAAAAAGAGATTAAATTCTTGTGTACGCTCAGTCAAAAATCTGACCAACTTGATTCAAGCGTTTTTTCTGACTTTTCGAAGAAGAAGTTCATTCAAAAAGATGCCGAGCGGACTATCAGAAGTTTTACGAGCAAGAATTGTTACTTTGGGGGAAGAAAGACATTCTACGAGAGAAATAGCATGCAGAGTGGCTGTATCCCAATCCTGTGTCGTGAACACGTTATGGAGGTATCGCGGCGTGGATAACTTTGCTGATCGACCTCGCCGTGGTCGGCCAACTGTTCTTACTGCTGCTCAGAAGCGTTACATCAGATTGCTGACTGCCCATGACCCAACAATCAATGCCACTAATATAAAAGCTGAGTTGCGGGCTGCTACTGGACTGGAATCAGCACTCAGACCATCAGGAATTGCTTACACCAGGTTGGATTACGAGCGAGAAGATCCTGGCGAGCACCCCTGAACGCACAGCAACGCAGATTCCAGTGGGCTAGACTACGCCGGCTACGCTGGGCTAGAAGACGATGAGGAAAACATTTGGCGGAATTGTCTCTTCGTTGACGAGTCCAGAATAAGCACACATCCGGACAACCGACGTCCCCGTGTCTGGAGAAGACGTGGGAAATCTGAAAGACAAACAACTGCCACCGGAACCGTTCAACAAGGCGGGAAATCGGTATCCTGTTGGGGCGGTATAATGATTGGTGCTAGAACGCCGTTGATCCCGTATCGTGGCTGGACAACTGCAGCTTTGTACCAAACCATTGCTATTGATGGAACTGTCAGATCATTTAGAATAAACCATGCCCTTCAATTCGTATTGGTTGACGATAATGATCCATATGCACATCGAGCGCAACAAATCAACGCTGCTCTGTGTGAATACGACATTACCAGGTAAGACTAGCCTGCTGGCTCACCTGACTTAAACCCGATAGAGCACGCGTGAGATGGATAACTTAATTCTCAGCATGCCCAGAAGGATTGCCGCATGTGTTCGAGCCAGGGGAGGAGTTATCTTGTACTAAATAAAAACAATTTCATAATAAATGTTGATAATAATTAGTTAAATTCTCTTTTTCTTTCAATTATTTATTAGTCGCAATTGCATTAGGACCTTTTAAATTTAATTTTTGTTACTAAAAAAATGATTTAATTTTTTAATTTCAAAAAATGTATCTTTTTTATAAAAAGATGTTACGAAAACATTCTTTTAAAAAGTAAAATATAAAAAAAAACCGATCTTTAGCTGGTGATCTCAAACTTTTTTGAAGTGTGTATGAATAGGTGCATAGGAATTGTCGTATAAATGTGCCCTCTGAAATCGCCGGACCAGCCTTGGCCGCAAGTGCATCTAATGCATAATAGTAAATTAAAATATGTTCTTCTCATCTTTTGCTTCTTTTCGTAAAACTTTGCCAAGTATTCTCGACATCTGTGTGAAATTCCTTGATCAATTTGTTTCTTAACTCTTCAAATGTATTACAGTTATTGGAGACTTGCGAGAAAAAATTTAGTTCTGGCCTTTCAACTTAAGCGGCGGTAACCTGATCAAAGTGACGATGAAGACGAGGATCATACACGCCTGTCCAAGAGGTATTCACTCTACACTTGAAAGCTCCAGGGTTATATTTGTCTGGAAAAACAGACGCAGGCAAATCGTTCCAATCTTTGGCAACACGAACCAAAAATGAGCTATCAAACCGTTTAGTTCGGCTCTTCGGCACGCTAACCACAAACGGGTGAAACTTCTGTCTGCGTCTGGTTGACCGGTGGAGAAAGGGGGAAGGTTCGATCAGCTGAAAAAGAGCATTCGCAGACTCTCCAAAGTGCAATCTGTAAAAAACCGATAGACTAGCAACTTTTCGACGATGTTCGAGACTTTGCAGTCTCGAAGAAGTAAGTTTGTCGTCACTTATGAGTCTACGGGCCCTTCAGTCGACAGAATCTAACGCTTCAAGATGGTACTTAGCGGAATCATGCCAATGGTTGCTGCAGTACTCCATACAGGATCGAACCTGGGCTGTGTACAGGTTGAGCAACTGCTCGGAGTTGAAGTACCGCCGGATCTTTGCGATGATGATTGAAGCTTACTGTGCCATGGTTTTAATGTGTTGACCGAAATTAAGTTCCGACGTGATGGTCATGCCTAGAAGCCCTACATGGTTTGTGATCGGTACAGATACACCTTGGAAAGTGGGCGTCAAGTTGAATGTGCTCTTTTTACCGGAGAAGAGACACGCCTGGGTTTTGGAAGGGTTGAACTTGACAAGGTTGGCTTCACCACAATCGGAAACCCTACATAGTGTCAAATGAACCTGTTCGATCATCGACTCTCTCTGAAATTGGATCTGGTTTGGACTCGCTCGCGCATTGGACACATATCTCTCTACAACAGTGCTGTCATCAATAATGCCTTCCGATAAAAGAAGGTCATTAATGTGCAGCAGGAATAATGTTGCAGAGGGAACATATCCCATCGGACCTAATGGCGTTGATCGCCATTAGGTCCGATGAGACGCCATCGACGACAACTCTAACTGACCGTTCCCTCAGGAAATCAGAAATCCAGTCGCAGAGTCCAGATGGTATGCCATACGCAAGAAGCTTGCTCAAGAGGGCCTCGTGCCATACCCGGTCAAAGGCCTTGGAGATATCTAAGGATACGGCTATTGCCTTTCCGTGCCCTTCCAAGGCCATGCTCCATAGATGAGTGACGTACACTAGAAGGTCTCCTGTTGAGCGTCCTCCGCGGAAACCATATTGGTTGTCACTGAGGAGCTCATTGGTCTCTAAGTACGTCAGGAGACGATGGTTCTATAGTTGACTGGGTCGGCTGACTGCCTTTTTTTGGTACGGGCTGTACGTTTGCAAACTTCCATGATTTTTGAACTTTTCCAGTCCTTAGAGAGAGTCGATATAGGCGTGTCAAAACAGGAGATAACTCGGCTGCACAGTGCTTTAGAACCACTGCGGGAATGCCATCCGGACCACTGATTTTATTCACGTCTAGATTTAGTAAGCATTTGAGTACCTCTTTCTGGTGAATTTGGACGGCCCACCCAACGTGGGTGGGCTTTTACCTTTGGAATCTAGACGTGAACATTCCGCGAAGAGATTTGCGAACAAGTCTGCCTTCTCTTTTGCGCTGTGGGCCAAAGACCCGTCAGGCCTTGGCAAGGGATCAGAAAGCTTTACTCCCCGTGGGATAGGATGCTAACTTGTCCCCGATACGGCCAATGTGGTCGAAACGAGCGCTTCTGGTCACCTTTTTGCAGGACTTGGCAGCAGCATTGTACGCCTGCTTCTTAGCTGGGAGATCCATAGCTTTGCTTCTGCAAGCGCTAGCCCAGGCTTGGTATGCTACATGCTTTCGCTTTTCAGCTAGGAGGTAATCAGCATTAAACCATGGGCGGGCTTTGGACTCCAGGGATACATCAGAGAACGGTTTAAAGTACTCCATACCTTGACAAATCACACTGGAGACAGCATCAGCACAGCATGATGGATCATCAGAAGTAAGGCAAGCTTGCCGTCAAGGATAAGAGGCGAAAAAGTGACGCATCTCATCCCAATCTGCTGACTTGAACCGCCATACTCGCCTATTGCCTTTTGGGCTGGTATCGGTTGGCGAGTATTGCGACACAGATTTTACCAGACAGTGGTCGGATGTCCCTAATGGCGGAGATACGGACACCGAGTATCTGTCTGGATCGGTTGTCAGCAGAAGGTCCAAGCAATACGCAGTATGGTCAATAACGTCAAAAATGCGCGTAGGTTCGTGGACGAGCTGGGAGAGACCATGAGTTACTGCGAACCGATAGATTTCTCTGCAAGCGTGGTCGGTGTTCTTGAACGGGTACAGCCACTCTCCATGGTGGGCATTAAAGTCCCCAAGGAACACCAACTGCGCAGAGGGGTAGCGTCGTTGGACCTTATCTGCAGTATCACTAAGATATTCAATAAGTCGAGTTGTCCCCTGAGCTCCCGTGTGTGATCGGTAAATACTGGCGTATACAATTCGGTCCAGGCCAGTAGACTTTTAAATAAAATTTTTGTTTATAACTTTTTTTGATGTGTGTATAATAATATGATCAACGCCAATCCTACACTGACTGTGTAGGAGACCATGAATAGAATCACACAGATAAAATATTATAAAAAATAGAACTTACTATTCGGCAGGTGCATCATTATCCGAGTCCCGCCTGCGCCTGGTAGCGTGCGACATGGTAGAGAGCCGACCCGAAGTTGAGTCAGAGCTCGTCGATAGAGTTACTGAGCGAATCGGTATAGGAACACAGTCTGGCAGTGTCTCTATGTAATCTAGTTCAGATAATTTCGTTTTATTGCTATGGCTCTTCTGGAAATAAGATTTTAGGCTATATTTATAAATAGTGACAAAGGCTTGATTATATACATATAATCAATGTAAGTAACGAAAAAACACATATTTTTATACTATGAAGCAAGTTTGTCGATTGGTTACCGAGGATATTATATCGTAAATAAGAAATATGTTTATAATGGTAAAATAATCCTACCTAAGGGTAAAACCCCAACAATAAATTAACGTTAATTCATTTATTAGTATAGAATGAGGCTAAATCTATTAAATCACCTAACAAATTTATGTTCGGTTCAAATAAAAGGTACTTTTATTTTTATTATTCACTGGATTGGCGCAAATACACCAGTCAGTGTCATTAAGGAACAACACTGTGTAACTGTGTGTAAAAAGTAACTTATTCGTCATTATAACATAGGCTTAAGCAATACAGTTTACATACCATTTGCAGTTCTCGATTTTAGCTGTGATTGCTTAAATTCAAATGGTTCGGTTATTAAGGAATGGAGCATGAAAAGAAGAAAGAAATGTTGGATAGGGTGATAAACAATAGCGATTGCGAGATTTCAGAAAATAAAAAGCGCTAGGAATATATTTTAGCCTTTTATCGATATACCCCAGCACACGCGAATTTCGCTTATGGCTGAATTACACGCGTTAAGTAGTTAAGTTGGTTACTACATTTTAAGTTACTACATGTAACTTGTGCGCCCAAACGAATTAAGTATTTAAACTCATAAGTTCAATAAATATGAACGGTGATGAAACTCAGGAATTCGTCAATTCTATACTTACATTTGTGATTAACAAGATTTTGGGCAAATTCAGAGAAGAATTGATTTAGAAAATTAAAATCTCTAAAAGACTTACATATTTTCGGGGGTTTTTACTTTGTATATTCAACAAGCATTCTTAGTTTAAATATTCTTTAACAAATTATAAAGTAGAGTCTAAACTCCACTCTGAAATTTGGAAAAAAGAAAAATGTGCGATATAACTACGAGCTCTTGCCACCAACCACTTCGTCAACTTATGCACTTAACTAAAAAATCATGTCCAAACGTGTAATGTGATCTGCCCATCTACTTATATAAAAAAATAGAACGAGTCCTAATCTACTTAATCACTTGCGTACTAAATTTTAACTTACCACTTGTGACTTAACTGACTGTTCACACGTCATTTTTAACTTAAACTGAAGTCACCGACTTAACTATTTAACATGTGTGAACCAGCCCTTAGCGCGATTTCCTTTGGAACGATACCCTTTGCCCCGCGAAAAGCGAGGTATTACTGTAGGTACTAAATAGTTAAACACTACCTACGTTCTACAAAAAAAATTTCGTCTTGTATTTTTCACACAAATTTTGTAGTGGGGTTCGAAATTGAGATCTCTGGCAGAGCAACTTTATGAATGTTTATGCCATTAATGCTTTGCTTCCTAGCTTCTAATAAACTTTCTTAAACAATAAGTAACATTGAGGTAAAATTTCCCAGAAGATAAAGGCATTTTTAAAAACAATTTAGTAATGTCACAGTTCAATTCCAAATGAACAAACAAAAAAGTCTTTCTTTTGTATAATAATAGTATAAATAGTATAGAGTCAAGCATAACTGAGTAAATTTTTTGTCATACATTCAGTTTCAATAAAAGGTACACAATTTATTTTCATTATAGGCTATGAATTCTTTCAGATAAGCGACTCTAGTCACAAAAATCATTCACTTGAATTACTCTCAAACTTTATTTATAAGTTGATGCAAATCCAATTATTTATAAGTTTTATTATTGCTTTTTTTTAAATAATATTAAAAAGAAGAAAGATTTGGCTCTTTGTTTGTTATGGACTGAAACTAGTAAACCAATTTTAATATGACTATCACCAATGGAAAGCTAGTTTATTCAGAAGCAATAGTAATATATTGCACCTGAAAATTTATATGTGATCATAAGCTATACAAATTTAACATGAAACTACTAGTAGAAACTTCAAAAACAGAAATATATAATAATAATAAATCCCCAGACAGACACACCAATTCTCTTTTCATTTCTAAAAATAACATATTCTAATAACATAAAAATTTAATGAGTTTTGAATTTAAATTTAAAACTGAAAAAACAATTCTATCTTGATCAAAGATCCATGAACTTCATACTAATTAATATTCATTGGCCTGAGGCTTTTGGCACTACCAAATTAGTTGAGGTCCTGTTTTTTTTATAGAATGCATAAGGTTAAAATTTTTAATTCAACCGAAGTAATGGTGCTTTGTTGTATTTGAAGACATACTGACATTTAAAACTACAACACAGAACTAAATGTACTATGTAAAGCTTTTCTTACAATATCAGACATTGTAATTTACTTCAAAGTAGGGATTATAAATTGTTTGACTACCTTTTGTTTCAATGACAGTTGCTATATTTAATTGTGTTACTTACTTTGTCTGGGGGAACTTCAACTGGTTCTTTTCTCAGTGTGCATTGTAACTTCTCTAAAGTTTGTGCAGGTAACTGCACCAATTCTGAAAATTATGAATAATTTATACATATTGTATAGTGATGGTTTAAAACTGAATTTACCCCAATTTATTTACAATATCAAAAGCTATACCTATTTAAAAAGTACATAAGAAATGTAGTTTGAAAGGCAAACCAAGTGATGTGTTTAATTTGTTTGATTACAGTCCATTTTTGTCTAGTAAGGAGCTAATGGATAAATAAGTGAAAAATAATGTGATAAAATATTAATAATTAATAAAGCTGTTAAATGGATTTACTTTTGAAATTGTAAGTGTTTTGGTTAACTAAAATACCTATATATTTTTTAATCTAGAATTTTTGGAACCACATATATGAGGAAGGTGAAACATATAAATAGAAAACATAAGACTGCCCAGGGCAACTACTACTTGACTAATGGAATTTAATTTCGTTTATTAAATATGAAAATCATCAATTACTGTCTATATGTAATAAAAAACAAAGACATCCCAATATGCACTAAAAAAACAAACTTACTCATTATGTAAATAAAATAAGTAATTTTCTATTATATTTAATACATACTCTTATTAACAGAGTAGTATGCATATCCAACAGTTTACATATGTTTTTTTTAAAGTAATTTTTTTTGACCTTTCAAGCTTTAAAAACAAAAAGTATATAATTATATAAATTATGCAACTTACTTGAAGCACAACTCAACTTTATAGGTGTGGCAGTAGAATTCTAAAATTTCAATAGATATATTAAGTAATGTACTTCAAAGAAAGTAAATTAAAAAAGGGGAGAAAAACAATAACCTGAGTTTGTTTCTGTATCTTAATTATCTTTACAGGACCTTGCCGGATTTTATACTGTTCAATGTTTTGATTCTGTGTATCTTGTAATACTTTTATCATCTGTGGCTGACCTTAAAATTTTAGCATTAAATGCATAAGTTGTAATTTTTAAATAGATTAGACAAATTAATATGAACACTATCTAAATAAACTAGGTACTCAAAAGTAAAGCTATCATAAGAAATAATCTACAATGCTAAGTAAATTGTAACCTATATACACCGACCGAAAATGCGCTGTAATTTAAAAAGATATTACTTTTCTAAACTACCTCAAGTCCTACATAATTTAAGAAATAGCAAAAAGGAATGCTTGTTAAAAACAAGGTAATCTTCAAGCAGAAGATACTAACCATTTATGTCGTGTATAACGAAATGCAGAGCATTATTTTTTTGGGACATTATAGCAGCATTCAAGCGCAAGGCCAATGTAAATATTTAAAAAGGAATTAAAGCCAGGGAATTCACCAAAATAACTGAAATTAAAGACTACTTTGGTCAAAATGGCGACAAGGTTTATAATAGTCATTCAAAAAATCAGAGTTTACCAGGAATTTGTTATAATAATTACCTTCTTATAATATGCTCATAAGCAGCCGCAAGATATTCATATACTAATTCACGTAAATAGCTTTTCACAATCTAAATAATTTACGTTTAGATAACAATGCAGAACGCGCGGTATTACGGTGGCGGGCCGAACAAATTTACCAGCTGATTGGATGACGCTGTTCACGTGGTACGCATCCCTTTTTATTTCCGGAAAACGCGCGAAATGCTAAGCGCCATCTCTTGAGCTTTAGTAAGATGGATCTAATGGCGGTCCCATAAAAGATGTTTCACACGCGCGGTAGATATTAATAAAAACATACATCACAATATTTTAGTTCTATTGAACTTCAGTCTAGTAAACAAACTAACAACAAATAGTGACATATAATCGTAGTTTGTTGCAACCATACACTCCTAGCCCAGCCAGTTATCGACCCTCTGCAGCTTTGCAAAATTATGGAACAGTGTGTTGAAGATTTGTCTCCTGACAAAGTGTCAGGTGAGCTAGTAAGTGTGTGTGGTGTTCGTTGATAGGCTTCTAGATTACGAGAGAGTTAGCCCGCAAGGGTTCAAGCATGTTGGTTTGGCACTTAGGTTTTCGATTGGCTAGGGTACCATGTTGTAAAGTATAACCATCACGTCCAAACTCAAATCAGCTCGAGCGAGACCATGGCAAAAACTGCTTCGAAAAAGTTTGGAACCTTCGCGAAGGCCCAGTATTTAGGTATTACTTACTTATTATTATTTACTTTAGCTCAACTGCTTAACCTCTACACCTATCTCTACGAATGACAAGCAAGATCAAGAAGACAAGCTAAAGTAGATTTCACGACCATAGGCAAAAAATTACAATGAAGATGAAATATTGTTTGCTAAATCTGGAAACTATACTATGCATACTTTTTTTTATTGAAATGGACCGATTATTACTATTGGCCTTTCAAATTTCAGCGGAATTTGTGGCTTGGTGTTGATAGTGCTAAGCTGGAAATGATTTAAATTACTCCTACATACGATTTGCCTAAGGGCACTCGAGAAGGTACGGGCCTGGGTTTAGGTCGTCGTATATTGAAACTACCACTTGTTCGGAAGGGTCATCTACTGCCAAAGAACCAGCAAATACTCATTAGTAAAGAATGAGTACGTCGCGTTAGCTAGGCCCACCGGTTGGTTTGGCGATTCAAATATCGTGTTGCCCTATTTTAATTAGAATGCCGGCGTTCCTAAATGTAGTGGCTTCATATATTAAGAAGTAACGCGAACACCTTTAATTTAAAATTCTAATTCAGATATTTGTTTCTAATTGCTTAGTTCTTGTTGACGTTATATGAAGAAGAACTGGCAAGAAGTTTCACGGGTGTATTTTTTGAAATAATTTACAATGGCACTTATTTTTACACAAAATAATTCTTATCTGCTTCTGTTAGCTCTGCAAGTCTCCCCTCAACCTATCAAAACGAAAAACATCCACGAACAGCACCCGTACATGGGCTTAGGTAAAGCGGAAGCGTGCCATCACCCTCCTCAACCATATTAAAGGGAAGTGAGCAAACCGTCACCTGCTACCGTAAGAAGACGTATTTAAGTTTCAATGGCGCTTAAGAAAATTATTTGGGACGAAGAACTCAACGAAGAAACAGACAGATTGCTCATCTTTTATAACAAATACTGGCAAAAGCCTCTTATTGAGGGGATTATGCCCAATACTGTGTTTTTCTTTACACACATAAAGTTTTATAGCATATATTAGGAATGAAAAGTAAGAATATCTATTCCTTAAACTCTTGCAAAAAGGTGATCAGAAAAGCTCGCTTTGACCACATTGGCCACATCGGAGACAAGATAGCGTCATATCCTTCAGAAAGCAAAGCTTTCTGGTCTTTGGCCAAGTCGGTTGAGTCGAACTTCTGTCGCCCATCGCTGCCACCTCTGAGGAAGCCTGACGGTTCACTGGCCCACAGTGCAAAAGAGAAAGCAGACCTCTTGGCTAATCTTTTTGCAGACTATTCACGTCTAAATAGTCAAGGTAAAGTCCCACCCCAGTTACCTCAGTTCGGACCCAAAATGGGTACCGTTCATATTCGCCAAAAGGAGGTTCTTAAATGCTTGCAGAATTTAGACGTGAACAAGACCAGCGGCCACGGTAGCATACCTGCAGTTGTGTTAAAACACTGCGCAGCCGAGTTGTTTCCCATACTAACGCGCCTGTATCGACTCTCTTTGGAATCTGGAAAGGTCCCTAAATCCTGGAAGCTGGCTAACGTGCAACCAGTACTTTGGTACTGGTTGCTACTGGTTGGTACTTTGGAAGGGAAGCCGTGCAGATCCCATCAACTATCGACCTATTGCAATCACCTCCATACTTTGCAAAGTTATGGAGCGTGTATTGAACAATCGTCTCCTGGCATACCTTGAGTCCAACGAGCTCCTTAGTGATAACCAATATGGTTTTCGCAGTGGATTCTTGTGTATGCCACTCACTTATGGAGCGAAGCCTTGGAAGGTCACGGTGAAGCTATAGCTGTAGGTAGGTAGGAAGCTAGAGGTAGATTCGACTAGTCTTAGACGTCTGCTCTTCTGACCTAATGGCAATTAATGCCGGGGTACCTCAGGAATCTGTTCTCTCTGCAACGTTATTCTTGCTGCACATTAACGACCTGCTAACCCCAGGCATTATTGGTTACGCTGATGACAGCACCGTTGTAGAGAGATACACGTCCAATGAGCGAGCGAGTCCTCGAGAAATCCGGGCTTTAGAGAGTCCATGATTGAGCGGGTGGATTTGGCCTTAAAGAAAGTGTCCGACTGGGGTGAGTCCAACTTGGTCAAATTTAACCCGTCGAAAACACAGGCGAGTTTATTCTCCGCGAAAAAGAGCAGTTTCGACCTAACCCGACCACCTAGGGCTTCTGGGCGTAACTATATCGTCCCAACTAAACTTCGGGAAACAAATTATGTCCATGGCTCAAACAGCTTCAAAGAAGTTGGGAATCATCTCGAAGGTCCGACGGTACTTCAGCCCTGAACAGCTACTTAATTTGTATACAGCTCAAGTTCGATCTTGTATGGAGTACTGTAGCCACCTTTGGGATGATTCTGCAAAGTACCAACTAGAAGCGATGGACGCAGTTGACCGAAGAGCCCGAAAAATTATTAACAACTTTGACCTCACCACCAAAAAACTGCAAAGCCTCGACCATCGTCGGAAAGTTGCCAGCTTAGCAGTCTTCTACAGATTACATTTTGGAGAGTGCGCGAATGCTCTTTTTGATCAGGTTGAACCCACACCCTTCTTGCATCGAACTACTAGACGCAGACAGACCTTCCATCCCTTCATGGTAGACATCCCAAGAAGTCGAACCAAACGCTTCGATAGTTCCTTTTTGGTGCGGGTCGCCAAGGTGTGGAATGAACTGCCTGCGTCTGTTTTTCCAGAAAACTATAGTCCTAGTTCTTTCAAGCATCGAGTGAATAGGTATCTCGTGGATAAACGTGTAACACCTTCTTCTTCATCGTCACTTTCCATCAGGTGAGATAGAAGACAAACGTCTAATTCTTTTTCAATCAAAAAAAAAGTCCACTATCTGAAGTGAACTCGTAATATTTGACTTTTTGGCCCAGGGGTTCGGGTTACTAAACAGAGGATCTGACCTAATCTTTTGGAAGCTTTCCTTGAGGTTGTCCTAGATCTGGCTGAGAGAGAGAAGTACACTGCTGCACTTTTCTTCGAGTAAACTTCTGTTATCCATTTCCTAAACCAATCACCTAATGCGTTGGCTGTGGAGGGAGCATTCAGTTATCCTACCTAGGAAAAAGGCGACCTCTACCTCCTTTCTCCGTCTTTGTCATGTTAAAGGTAATAGTGGATACAAAGTCGGAGAAAGTATACAACCTTGTAATTTGTAATTTGTTTCTATCTGTTTTTGTATATCTGTAAAAGTTGATCTGTTTTTATTATTGGTAATTCTTATAATATCAAACATACAAGTATAAATATTTACCTTGCATTGTTACATGATTGTTGTTTTATAGTTATTGTTGTTTTGTTTAAAGTTAAGTTGTAGCAGCCTATAATTGGGTGTACACTATGTTTTTTTTTAATGTTTAAGTTACATATTGTTTGCTAATCGTAATATCTGTTGGCAACTCTAAATGAATAAATAAATAAATAACCTTGGGAGAAATTGGCTAAAACAGGACGGAGATCCTTCCATTTGTGACATTCCGCGTGTTTAGTTCACCATATGGTTAAACGATTTCTAATCAATAACCTGACCAAGGCACATCATGAAGTGTTCAGTGGACAGTCAAACAATTAATGAAATTCGACCATTTCATGAAATGCATGACCATTTCATTATGTTAACTGGCATTCTACGGTATGGCTGGCTACGACATATATATTATTATTTTTCATTTTCATAGTCATATCAGTTAATACCATATGTGCCGACTTACAAGTAGGTAAATATGGTAGGTATAGTTACTCCATGTAAGTACCTTATAGGTAGCGGATAAAAGCCTTTGCTTGGTTGAAATAAAGTAATAACACGCGGAATATTCTTATAACTCTAGCCTTTGCCTTATACTAAAGACAAAGTGAACTTGACAAACGAGCTGAATACGGTTTTTCCTTCAACTCTTTACAACTACTGCACACAAACAACATACGCTGCTGAAAGAAGTGCAGCTTAATACTTTAGTAATTTAGTTAGGGCTAAAATGCCAAATTAATCATAATAGTGCTGCCATCCATATCCTAAATAAATGTATTATTTCACAGCCATCTAATTGGCTTGGTCTGAAAATCAATTACAAATATGGAAAACAGATTTTAGGTTTTTATGTGTTTATTAAGTACGACATTTTTTTGTTATAAACCAACCATAAAATAGCAAGAATGAGAGATGCAAAGATAGTTTTTAGTTAGAATTATTAGCCCCAAATGGGCCAGACTTAACACAATCATTTATTGTACATCCTTCGCAAAGTTCCTTTAAATTGTACATTTTATTTGGTGTCAAAAGACGTGGTATCATATCAATGGAGTACGATAGCAAAATAATTAAAAACTCTGTCATAATAAAGCTTACAAAAAAAAACACAAATTCTTCGTTTCTTTCAAAAATACCAAGCCTTTCTGGATTGTACCTACTTCCTAGTTAAGCAAGACAAAATTGGTCGAAAGTGCGAATGCGACCTCCAATTTTGATGCTTTAGTACTATTAAGTAAAACAAAAAATGTGAACGAAGTGCCGCTTTATAAATTGGTAATACAAACAAATAATAGATTTTGCTATTCTTATACGAATAAACTGTCGTGAGGTTTTTAAGTCGTCTACTAGGGTTGTAGGTACCGTTCTACTCACGATTATAACCTCAGAGTCCGATACATTTTCTGTAACTATAAGATTCACACACTTGTCCATAATAAAATATGTATATATAGATATATGTATATATATATCTATATATATATATATATATATATATATATATATATATATATATATATATATATATCTATATATATCTGAGATCTATGGTTGCATCGCAAGATCCTATAAATCGTATGGTATAACGGTATGCCTTGGTACATTTACGCAGAAGCAAAAGTACGCACCTTAGGGAATAAATAATAAGAAGATAAAGCATTATCATAGAAAATATTTATTTTAAATAAATTCAATTTTTTTAATGGAAAATCAAGTATTCTTAACGAAAACTTAATCTTTATGGCAAAAATAATAAGCATGGATAAAAATTGTCAACTTAAACATTATAACAAATTAAACAAACAAAAATCTTGATCCGGTGAAATCATTTTGGCAATATATTCACTTCACCTTTTTATTGAGTTTGTTTTCCACCCTCTTGTTTTTAAAGAAAGATCTTTCTTTGATTTTTAGATCACTTTTAACTTGCGAAAGCGATATTTCATCCTGAAAAAAAAAACAAAAAATACTAACATTAAACTTTGAATCAATTGGCACTATATCTTTATTACGCGTTTTGCACCCGGACACCACGGGTACCTACATACCATTCAGAGAGTTCCAAGCATATCCAAGTATCTTGGCCCAAGTACCTTAACTAGATTTGACTAGTAATATCACAATCATTGATCAAGAAACGTATAATCCTTGTAAAGTAAGCCACCTGGGTAGTCTATTTTATTTTTTCTTGTAGTATTGTCTGTTCAGAAGCATATTCACTCTTAGGATACCTTGATTAACTGTTACATTTAAACGACACTTAAAAACTAATTCAGAAAAAAGCTCTGGAGCTAATAGTTTTGACTCATAATGAAGTTGTTATTAAGTACATTCTTCATTGTAGATTTGAACCGCAAGCCTCCTTGTGCCGCCGGGACTCCTCCGCGGCGTTTCAGCGATGCCAACGGCACTTTGGCTAAACGTTCACCTCGCGATAAAGCTTCAAATCTCCTATTGACTTCGATAGCCTGAAAATTTTTTTATAATAGTTTTATTCATAGCAACTATAGATGAGGCTTCGCATTAGACAATGGTAAGAAAACGGAGCTGTACATAACTTAAATATGTATACCTACTGGGTGGAAGTGTTACGAGTAATTTGAGAACAGGTGGCATTTTTAGTTTCATATAAAAATTATAGAAGTTTCACATTATCTTTTCACTTTTGATTCGGGATGTTGTTTCACAATTGCTCTTTAATTTGTAAATAAAATATACTATACCCTATATATTATTTTTATGTATTAGTTTATTAGAAAATCAGAAATATGGGGCAGGGATTAAGTAACAAAAAGAATTAACTCTTCTCAGGTCTACATTTTTCTACATTCACTAATTTGGTTCAAAGCGGAGCCTTAAAGATCGATAAACAAACATTAATGTTTCTTTGCCCATTTAAAATCGAGCGACACATACAAATAAAACTAAGATCTAGGTATCAACCGAGTAAAAGAAAAATAATCACTTACATCAATGGTGTCTCCATCCATGCTGCTGTCGCTAAGGAAGCTAAATAATCCAGTATCGAGCTGCTTCGGTTCGCTGCGAGGGATCGCGAACACGGGCGAAAGCATCCTTGCAGATTCCTTGTCAGGGCTTGAAACCTGAATGGAAAAAAATAATTGATATAGAAAAGTCCAAATTCAAATAGTTATTTCTCAACATTGACATTTACTTGTTCTTGTTGGCATTAAATGAATTGTCTACCATCAAATCGGAAAAATCTTCGTGAAGATGAACAGGCAATAAAACTTCATGGGTAGCACTTGGGTAAAACCTCAATCAATTAGAGGCAATTTTTTTAAAGTATTTTTAACAAAACATTTTTAACGGTCCGTTTGTTCGTTGAGTTCTTCGTCCCAATTAATATCTAACTGCGTCAATGTCACTAAAGTACCTACGTCTTCTTACGGTAGCGTCGGGTGACGGGTCGCTGGCGACGCGACTGCTGGTATCTGTGTTACGCCTGTGAGCAGGTGCCGTAGATACGCACACTTTTCTCGTTTGGATACTTGGGGGCAGAGAGAATTGCCGAGCTTATAGATGCAGATAAGATTAGTTTTGTATAGACCATTGTAAATTATTATGAAAAAATGACTGCCGTGAAGTTTCTTGCTAGTTCTTCTTCACGAAGGTCTGTTCGAACTGGTGGTACAGCCATGCTTTATTCAATATCAACAAGAACAAGCAATTGATCATGTTGAAAAGTGTGTATTCGAATTTGATTTAGGTATTATTTGTTGTTGTAAAACTCTGTTTAAGTATATCCTTAAAATAAGGCTTTTCGTCTTGCATTCAAGATATGTAGTTATCCAACGGCTTATTACAAAACTACACCTGGTAGTTTCAAATCAGATTAAGTATTAAATAAGTATATTGCCTCAAATATCGAAATCATAATAAGTTTTCGATCCTATGATTATGTGTAATAAAGCCAGCTTGAGAAAATTTACTTAACCAACGACCCAGAGTTAATTCAGAGTGTCGTCTGTCAAAATACAACATTTTTGGATTACTTTGTAAAACAATTTTTATATATTGGCGATCCAAAGCAATTTTACCTTCCTTTCCTTCCTGGCCGGTGTAAGCATGACAGCATTGTCGTCCTGTTCTGCTGGAATCCTATTGTCGAAGGAAGCCACCCTCCCTGTCAATTCTTTTTGGATGTTATCAATAGTGTTCTGCATACTTTGTATTTTGTCTTGTAGACGATCCTTCAGAAATAAATTAAAAAATTTGATCTTTTATTAGTACTATCAAAATAAAAAAACAATTAAAATTTGTATCGCCAGCAAACGAGCACTCGTTCCACTTGATAGTAAGTGACATCCGTGCCCATGTTATTTAATGGTTATGGATCAATGATGCATTGCCGACCGTAGGTTTAAGTTGGAATTGCTATTTATTGTTCTCGCGATTACACTGGCACTTACTAGGGAAAAAGTAACAAAAGAAACTTATTAACTACCACTAAAAACAAAGTTCACAAACAATTAAAGATTATGGTGTTAGACCATACCTTTTCGCTTCTCATTTCTAGTATGATATTCAATTGTCTTGAAATTTCATCATCTTTACCCTGAAAGGTAATTGAATATCGATCAGAAAATCGTCTCTATTTACAAAATATATAATCCAAATTTCATGAAATCTATTATACTGACCCTTACTACACTTTCAAGATTTGAGACTTGTTTTGAGAAACGTTCTTCTTTCTCATTAAAAACGACCTTTTCATCTTCGAAGTCCTTTTTAAGTTTTTGCAAATTATTTTCCAATTTCGATCTGATATCTGTTGCGTTTTTAACATCAATCATTAAGGAATTAACCGTTTCAATTTTCAACTCCAAATCTCTGTCTTTTTCTGCAATAACTGCAGTCATTTGTTGGATCTTCGTTTCTGAAGTTTCCCTATTGGATCAAATATGTTTTCTTAATACAGCGTTATCATAAAATATTTGTATAATAATTACAAAAAGGAAACGCTTTTCAACTATGTTATTCAAATTAACATTAAATTTTATAACTCTTCTTTACCACTGTTTTGTGTTTAAAACGTGTTATTTCTAACGGTCTCATAACAATTTTTTTTATATTAATATTGAAAATGAATCCCTAGACAAATACACCAAATGTATGGCCCCAAAGTAAGCAGAGCTTGTGTTATGAATGACCTGCAGCGAACTGGGGGGAACCCAAAAGAAACATTCATATATAAATACAAACAACCATGGCCCAAGAATAAACTTTTATGTTCATCACAAAAATAAATGCCCAAGCAGGCTCGAACCTGGTACTTCCGGCGTGTAAGGCAGGACACTACTACTCACTATGTCACTCGGCCGTTTTGACCACTGTTTTATGTTTTAAATTCTGTAATTGCTTGTTTCTAACGATATTACCACAAAAATATTTAAACACTTGTTTGTCTTTAGACACTATCTAAATGTATAACCCAGCTTAATTAAAATGTCTGTCCCCGGTGACTGTTCTGATGGTTTGCCATTTTTTATTTACCTGCATTATACGTTTAGACGGTGTTAGAAGATAAACAAGTGTTTAACTTCTTTGTGATCTAAAAATGAGTTTGGGTGTGAAATCTGAACTAATGGTACAAGTTAGTGAAATACGTAAAACTTACTCCTTCATCTTAATAATATTCTCGAGTTCTTCACACCTAGCATGAGAGGCTAGTGCGTTTGCAGTCAGGTCATCAATAACAATAGATTTAGCACTGGACTCTGCAATGTGCGTTTCGACGTCCAACAAAGCGTCAGCCTTTTCTTTCTCTAAGTCTTGGATTTGTTCTTTTAAAGTTTGGGCGTCTAATTCACCTTGTGCTATAATCTAAATTAAAACAAATATTTATTAGTGGTTGTCCTTGCGAAAATTAAAATATTTTATTTCGTATGGCTTTAGAGAAAGAACTACTTATATATGTGGGTAGCAAACACATCAACTAATGCTAATATTAAACTGCCATAACCACTGCGTCATCGAGTCCTTACTGAGTATCGCACACATACCTGTAATGCAAATACTAAATAAGTAAAGGCGTCGGAGGCTCAGTGATTAAAGCACAAGCTACAAGTCTCGTGTTCGATCCCGGTGACTTCAAATATCCCAACGAGTATATTTTGCTCGAAAACATAGCGAGGAAACCCACATAACTACATTTTTATCCAACTGGGCATGCTTGGTACTAGGTGCTTATAATTTGCCGGATAACAAGATTCACCCCCTTACTAGAGTGGGGCTGATAGGGATATCAGTCTGGCTGCCGTGGAGCAAGTTTTTGGGTACCTACCGATAATCACCATAAAATTAACTGTAGGTAAAAATCGAACTAGTGCCCTTGTGTTATGTTTCAAATTTTAAAATCTGGTTAAACAGTGAGTTGAGACAATATTTTTAGCTGAAACTTAAATAATATAATATTTATGTATGTACCTGGTTCTTTTCTTCAATTGACTTTTCTAGTGCTTCTATATTGAGATTCAGAGACGTTATATCATTCCTTAGATTATCTCTTTCAGTCAAAACATCCTGTGGGGCAAATGTTAAAATGATACGAATAATCTAAAGCTATATCTTTAGTGCATAGGGTTATGAGCATAGCTGTTTGAACGTTACCATAATATGGTATATATTATATATTAGGTCTTTTACCTATGAAATTGCCGTTTTTCACGAAATAAATGAAGCGTAATTTTTTTATATATTTTTTATTTCTTTTAATCAAAATAATCACGCATGCAATCAATGCATCTTTGCCAACGCATTGGTAGCTTATTGATGCCTTTCTTGAAGAAATCAGCTGGACGGGAGGCAACAAATTCTTCAAAGGCATTTTGTACTGCCTCTCGGGTATTTAATTTTTTTCCCGCCAAGAAGTTATCCAAATTCTGGAAAAAGTAGAAGTCTGTAGGCGCAAGGTCTGGTGAGTACGTCGGATGACGGAGAACTTCCAACCCCAAGTCTTGTAGCTTGGAGACCGTCTGCTGTGCAGTATGAGGTCGCGCGTTGTCGTGCAGGAGCAGTGGAGCCGAACGATTGACCAAAGCTGGTTGGAGACGTGCGAGCTTCTCCATCATTGTGTTCAGTTCTTCACAGTACACATTTGCAGTAATGCTTGTCCCGTTTGGCAAGAAGCTGTGATGAATTACACCCGCGTTAGACCACCAAACAGTGACCATCACTTTTCTAGGGGTAAGTTTTCGTTTAGGGCATTGTTTGGGTGCTGAACCAGGGTCCAACCAACTTGCTGAGCGCTTACGATTGTCAAACAGGATCCATTTCTCGTCACAAGTAACAATGCGGTTCAGAATTCCTTCATTTGTATGCCTGCTGAGCAGTGCAAGGCACGTCTCCACGCGTACTTCGCGCTGGCGGTCATTGAGGTCGTGGGGTACCCATTTGTCAAGCTTTTTTACCATGCCAATTTGACGCAAATGGACCAATATTGTTTTGATGCTAACGTCGAAAGCTGCTGCTAATTCAGCCGTGGATTGAGTTTCATCAGCTTCCACAATTGCCTTTAATTCGTCATTGTCGACCAAAGTTTTCGGACGACCACGGGGTTCATTTTTCAGGTCAAAATTTCCAGAACGGAAGCGGGTAAACCAATAACGGGTGGTGCGTTCGTTTGTAGTGTTCGCTCCATAAACGTCGTTGATGTTGCGTGCCGCTTGTGCCGCTTTGCTGCCACGACGGTACTCATACTCCATAATTACTCGAATTTTTAACTTATCTATGATGACGAAAAATGTTCGAATGCGTTGAAAACAAAACACTAACTATTAAACAAATGACGATTTTAGAAAAAGAATTCCATGTTTGTCAAATAAAATTAATTTGAAATTAGAATTATCAGTCAAAAAAAAAATATTTTCATTTGAAATGGCCAGTACGGCAAAACGGCAGTTTCATAGGTAAAGACCTATTATCTAGCAGTGTGATAATTAGGAATGTTTTCTTTTTACCATTTTCATAGCTGGCAAACAAGCACGTAGTCGTAGGTGTTTTATTGATCAATATTTACTGTAATGATTATATCGACTAATGATGCATTGCTGACCCGCAGGCTTCAATAATAATTGCGTGGGTTCCAGTAATTGCACTGTCTGTTCTTTCCCCTTAACCGGAACACAATCACGTAAACGTGATTGCTATGGCGGCCAAAATACGAAGGACTGTAGTACCACCTCAGACGAGACCTTAACATATAACTTTGCTACCCCTAGCAACTGTCGTCTCGATTTCTAGCCTAAGCCGCTAAACTGAATTTGATAAAAGTTTGTATTTTTAAATATGTATTATGCCTTACGACATGGCTATTTCTTGTCGCGATGCTAGTAATTGATATGAATATTTAAATGAATTTAAAAAGGGATTAATATTAAATAGAGATCTATAATTTGACAAGTCACGGAATGCAACTTACATATGAAAATTTTCAATAGAATGTAATTTAAAGAATTCTTTTAGATAGGTTTGTCAGTATCTCTAAGAAACACTTGCCTGCAATTGATCTTCGAGGTTTTTCAAATTACTGTTCAGTGCAATTTGCTCTTCTTCGAAAGTTGAGATTTTTTCCTGCAACTGATTATTTTGGTCTCTAACAGAATTGGTGTATGTTTCTTGATTAGTGAGAGCTCTTTGTAGAGTTTCATTAGACTCAATGGCATCTTTGTAACTGAAAATACGATACGATAACGAAATAAATAAAAACTGTCTGCCATCATCTCGATTAAACCGTTTGGTTAACTGATTATGAGATAGAATGAAGATATACCAACTTTTTCTCCAATTTTGCTATTTCCTTCTTAATTTCATTGCTTTGCACTGTATATTCGTGATGGACTTCCTTAATGTGGTCTTGAAGTTGAGATATCATTTGGTCTTTCTGTAAATGCATTAAGTTCTTACCACTTTATATACTAAAAGCAGTGTAAACTTGAAAGAGTTCATGGAATAACTTTTCACTTAGAACAGATTTCAATAAATATTCATTTCAAATAGCCGTTTCAAAATCTATCACTGTCTACTTATTTTTGATACATAACAATATATAATAAATATAATATATTGGATTGTGAAGTATATAATGACTTACCTTCTCTAGTTCCAGTTTGCTTGAATCTAGTTTTCTATTAAGTTCGTTAGCGGCGGCAAACAATTGTTCCTTATCGGTGGAAACTGCAGCTAATTTGGACTTAACTTCACTCAAATCGGAATCAGCTTGTTGTTTAGTAACAGTGAAGTACTGGATGAGTTGGTTTTGATGCTCAGTCGTCAATTTAACTGGTAATATAAATAAAGTATTATATTAGTTATTACTTACATGATAGGTTGATCAGCTGTTATTTAAATTCAAACCTTTTTCTTCTAGCAGCTCAATGGAATGTTTGCTTTTTTCATCCAGCTGCTCTTGTTTTGCTTTCATTTCTCGAACTAATTGTCCCGAACTGTTGTAGGCATCGCACAGCGCCTCTTGGTCTGCCTTACAACGTGCAAGAGTTTCCTTCAGGCGTTCGCTGTACGTTTCGAGTACATCACAAATGTCTCGCGTACTATTGAGTCTGGATTTTGTAAAAGAAATGGAAAAATTAGAACGATTACAATCATAAAAGGTATTTTGAAATTTAAAATTTTTTTAAAAAAATTTCAAAGTAGTTTTCTTAAACATTTACAATAGGTATTTATTGTGTTTAAAACTGAATAAAAGTATCATGAAAATATTGAATACGTACTGTCGGTTGAGGTAATTGAAGTTAATTTGCTGACAAATAAATAGGTACTTAAAGATAGTATGTATACCTTTACGAATTATTTTATAGATCTAGTAGGTACTTATATCTATATAAGTATAAAGCATTGTAAAGGTGGTAGGTACAAACTTGTTAAGGGTTTCCGGTCGAAGTCGTAGTTCCTCTTGATACTGCCCCGATATATTCTCATGTTGCATTTGAACATCAACCATATTCTGTTGCAGTCCCTCATGGTTTATTTCTACTTGTCGAAGTTTTTCTTTCAAGTCCCAATAAGCAGTGTCTTGTGCTACCTATAAAGTTAATATATTTGATTCAATTATTCAGCAACATGAGATCAATGATAGCAAGTTAGATCAATGATAGAAAATATTCATAGAAAGTTACCGACCTTTAATTTAATAATTTTAGATGTCTCACGAGTTATCTTTTCTCGAAGTTTCTCCGCGTCGGAAACTATTCTTTTCCTACTAGCAACTTTAGCAATATCAGTGGTATCCATTTTAAATAAACTAAGTTAAATTAATAATTAAAGTAATATAGACCAGCAAAACTTTTTTGGTGTTAGATCAAGGAAAAAATTTGCGTCTACAACTTCCGAAAGCGGGAAAGAAAGAATACCTTATCAGTGAAACGTTACTAGGGCGGAAGGAAGCCAACTTTTTTACAGCAAAAAAAAAAAAACATGTCGCCAGTTACATTATTTCAAATCTTTAAGTTATAAAGAAAATACATTAAGTATCCGCCAAATATTTTATTAGTTTTTTTCATTTTCGTTATGTGAAAAAAATATTTTTTCATTGTAAATATTTACATTTCTAATTCTACATAAGTATTTTGATAAGCATTTTTCGTATCCGGCCCGACATACTATTTCTGCAGTATCACGTATTGGTGTTAACAACTTCTCAATGGAATAAATAATTAATTTATCTTACAATGAATAGTTCCGCGAATACATTCGTGTGATTTCTTTATGTACCGGTTTTTAATTTTGAAAACATTATCTGTTGTCGGAATCAATCCTTCAATCGGTGTATTGATAACCTACCTAAGTTTTGGTCAAGTTTTGATCCTTTTGTTATTATTTATTTTATTTATTCAAATTTTCATTGCATTATTAATGTTGTGTAATAGACGTAGTTGTCCACTTGATTTTGTGCTCTCTTAACATCCTTAGGCACAACGAGCTTTTAAAGCAGTTATAGAAACAAATTATTTGTGATATAAAGTATATATTCTTTGTTTATAATTCATTGAAAGTAAGTTCTGTTAATGCAAGCAACTCGACCGTGTACACTTGAACTACTCAAGTTTTTTGCTTTGGTTATTCCATAATTGTTCTTCTTCTTTCACAGTTAAATAATTGTTTTTAAATATGTGGAATCTTTGGATATTCATCCTGTGGTTACATTTCATTGACTCTATGAGTGTTAATGACTTGACCTTACCTCCTGAACATTTACCATATGTGTTTTCAAATTTTCCTATGATTGCCCAGTCATGTTTAAATGATCCTGAATGTCCATACAAAACTTTAGCTCATCAAAAAGCTTGTTGGGGATATGAGTTTAATTGCAATAAATCTCTGTCCTATCATGTGAGGCCACATTGTCCTGGAGATCATAAAGGATGGGTAAAGACTAAGGAAGCGCAATATGACACTTTTTTTAGTCAAGCAGATTTTGGTGAGTAATGTTTATAATAATGTTTTCAGATGTAACATTAAAAGTAGTAAAAGTTCTGAGAGGATTTTATTGAGTTCTATGTTACAGCTTGTAAGTTTGGAAAGTGATATGTTTTACAAAAGTATTTGAACACACTTGCATACAATAATTTGATTTTTAGAATTTAATTTTATAGTTTATTAAAGCAAAGTCATAAATCAAAGTAATAAAACACAAAAACCTCTCTTGTCTTCAAATAGATACAAATGAAGCAAGTTTTGCATTAGGTATAGCATTGCAGATCATAATTTAAATGTCTGTCCTTTTCATGAATGAAACTTACAACCTCCTGTTGTATTTGTTTAATTTGTTATTTCACTATCAAAATGCTATGTAATCCAGAAGTATCTAAGTTTTATTAAAAGAAAGAGTTGACACCAAGTAGTTTAGTAGTTAGTAGCCCTGACTCATATGCCGGAGGTGCCAGGTTCGAGTCCTGGCAGGGCATTCATTTGTGTGATGAACATAGATGTTTGTTCTCGGGTCATGGTTGTCGTAATTTATATATGTATGTTTATTCTGGGTTCCAACACCAGTTCGCTGTATGGTCCACTGCAGTTGGTGTGTTTGTCTGGGGATTTATTATATTTATTATTATTATTATTATTATAAAGAATTGTATTGTATGTAATGCAAATATAATTACATAGGATGTATGTGGGTGAAAGCAGCTATTTTCAAGTAAAATATGATCTATACAGGGTGCTATGTAAGATGATTTTATCACTTTACACTTATGAGTGATGGTTAAACTTTAATTTGCAAAGTATAAAAGTATTATAAAATAATTTTCAGGTTATATAAAGGATCAAATAAATGAATTGATGGTCATGTGTGAAGCAAAGATTCCAGATGATACTTCTTTAGAGTGCTCTAAATATTTGAGGTTGGTGTAATTTAACTATAAATTAATTTTAAGCAAACCTACTAGTTTTGGATTATAATATGAAATTCCTATAATAATTCATTTTCATTCAACAACCATAGGGAGAGGGTTAGTAACAATGGTACTTATAAAACTAGTGTTAGTAAAATAAGTACAGATATCAATGTTAAATAAGTCCTGATTAATCTAAGACACAATATAAACAATAAATATATTATATTACAATTATCATTATAATTAATTAACATATAAAAATACTGCAAAATATATATTGCAAAAAATTTATGGTAAGGGTTACGCATTACCATACCACAGAGTGTAATCGCAACCACCGTTCTAGAATTGGGGTATCCCACCTCTCCGCCAGAGTCTTAACAATATTGTTGGGACTGTCTCGTAAGAGCGAGGCAGAGAGTTTTCTAACTATAACTTATTTTCATGACTGGGAAATGTCATGATCATTCAGAAATAAAAAGCTTGCTTGTTCGTAACTTTACTTGATAAGCATTATTATTTATGTAGACTTTTAAATATTAGGTTTTCTCTTTAAAAATATGTATATATAAAAGTAGGGCTTATTTATTGTATAATGATCCATTTATTATATATATTATATATTTATAAGAATTATTAAAATTTAAAACAAGCATTACAACATGTTTTATTGCCTATTTTTGTTTTGCTATTGCTCGTTTTAAATTATGCTTATTCTTTCTTTCTTATGTTATTAAAACAAAAAAAGATAAACTGCCACCAATTTTAACTTAAAAAGGGGTTTAAAAAGTTATTTACACACAACAATAAATACATAAACAAATAAGGCAAAGTATTTGGCATAAGCCTGAAAAAATTGCCATGTTGAATCACTTATGATAAGCATTGTGCTAAATAAGGTATGTCAATGGCTTCAGATGAGAAAGAAGTTATTTCGTTTTTTTTTAATTAAAATACAGGTGAAGATTAAAATTTATTGATAATAGCATGCTTTGTATAAATAGTATTTAATAAATAAATAAATTAGTTGAAGCTGGTGATTCACAGAAAAGATCAGAACAATCAATAGTAGTTTTTAATATTCGGTTCTTTATAACTTCAAACTATTTTAAACTTCTTTGAGCAAACTATAGAATATGGCTCTCTTTTCATGTTTGATAATTTTAATACAGTTTCTCTTAATAGCAAGTAATCCCTAAGTAGTACCTAAGCAATCTGTAGTATGAAGTATAAGACATGCATTAATGTACCAAAGTCAACATAAAAACCAAGAATACATAAACAGACGCCTAATTGCCCAGTCTCCTCTCCCCTCACATTTGCATTTTACTATTCTGAAATCACAAATTAAATTACATCTCGAACTTCACAGGGAAGTGAAGTATTTTATTGTTGTGTGTATATATTATTTTATATTATTGTTGTGTTAAGTGGTTGCAATATTATTTTACACTTTGGGAACAAACTCATTAACATTTTTGTAAGT
The DNA here is from genome assembly GCA_923062675.1 of Marasmarcha lunaedactyla. Classification (NCBI taxonomy): domain Eukaryota; kingdom Metazoa; phylum Arthropoda; class Insecta; order Lepidoptera; family Pterophoridae; genus Marasmarcha; species Marasmarcha lunaedactyla. The sequence continues at coordinate 17,031,031 of OV281346.1, read as the reverse complement.
GTTTATATATTAAAAAGGTACGACAAGCAGCTTCCTCAAAGTGCCATGTGTCACTAAAGTCAACTTTGCTAACTTTTGTGTTCTCACAAAACAGAGGCAGGTTATGTATATACTTTCTATATATTATATCTGTCCTAGCATTTAAAATGTAATCGATTGTTAATTATGAACATATACAAATTTTGTAATAAAAGCCAAAATGAAAAATGTATTTTACAAATATGAAATGCAGATATCTCGAGTTTTTCAGAAATATACAGATTTATTAATGATTCATTAAAACTTGGCTAGGTTTATTCCACCTTCTGGAAAGTAATAAATATAAAGTTACTGTGATTTCTTGATATCTTGAGTAGTAGCCCTGATCCCTCTGGTCTCATCATCATCTGTTAGAAAAAAATGTTTGTGTGATTGATAATTTATTTATACATAAAAAAAGCTATAAAAAAGCTTTACATCTCTGTGGCTTAATGTACTTTTGAGAAAATAGTTATGATTCCCGTGGATGGAAGGAGTGTACTCCTTAAGGAAACCAGAATTATAAAAAACAAATTACTGCAGTTTAAAATTATAAAGTCTAAAAGCTAACTGATTTTCATTCATTCACACTGATGTTAGTTAATAACATCAGGGAATGAGGTTTATGTTACAACTTGACTCATTTTGTTAAAACTACAGTGCACGCGCCCTGTTTTATTACAAGATTGCTCGCGTGCTCTCCCATAGTAGAAAAAGTAATTATGATTTTCGATATAACTTTAAGGGTTTATAAAAATAAAAACAAGGGTTCAGTTCAAAATGTTTCAGTAAAATATATAGTTATAATTATTTTTATTATAATAATCAATAAGGTTAATACCATATTTTAAAATCACTTGAGCTAAATACTAATTAGTTTTTTTATTTTTTAGTGGTAAAATAGCCACCATTAGAGTAAACTTATAATAACTATATTGTATTGCACCAATTTGCAATTCTTTAATCTAAAAATGTTTGTTACTTCATTTAATAGGGAAAAATAGGAAAAATAAACAATTAACTACTAATTAATTATTTATTGTGTTAGTTTGCTATCTCATTAGTAAGCAGGCTGCATTCCCTTGTTGCACAAAAACAGAACGGATGTTTTTTTTATTGAGGGTTACCGATCAAAGAAAATAATTTCGCACATAAACCCAAGCAAATAAAAAGCACAAAAATAAAATATTTGACTATAAAGCTGACATAAATATATTTTTAGTGATATTAGTTAATATGTTATGATTTCGACATTTTTTAAAGTAATTTATTCAACTGAATATCTTTGTCATCTATTTTAGATTACTTAAAGATTATATTAAATATTATATTATAATATTATTAAAGATATATTAAAGATTACCTCAAGTATTTCTTTTTGCAGAATGATTAACCTATGGTTCGCGAACCTTGTCTGTATCGGTAAAGCTGCACGCAGTTACGTATGCCTTGATTTGCTTTCATGTCTTTTATATATTTATTTACATAATTTGGTTCTGACTTTCTTTTTAGTAATTATTATAAAATGTTATAAAAATTAAGGTATAGTCATTTTTTGCGTAAAGTACTGAAATAAAAAGCTTATTGTGGGCCTGGAATGAACTCAACTATTTAGATATCTTTATTAAGAAATGTAATTCAAAGAAAAATTTAAAAAATTAACAGTTACTTTACAAATTAGAAACATTATAAGAAACTTTTATGAAATAATCCACTTTTTGGATAGATTGAGATCAACTCGACACAGGAATAAATTATATGTTCCGTCACAAAAAATCACTCTATATCTTAATAGCGTTTGTTGTATTTAATAGATTACCACTAAAATTTAAAGAATTGCCTATAAAAACATTTAAAAATAAATTATTCAAATTTTTGCTGGATAAAATGTATTATAATATTAATGAATACTTTAACGATAAATTTCTTGTATTTTTATGTTTATTGACATTAATTTATTTTATTCTTCTTCTTTTATTGGGCCTATGTTTTTATAACATTTATAATTTATTTTTCAGCTTTGACCTTTTGTTTTCGTTTTTATTCTTGTTTTTTATTTTGATTTTCGATTTTTTTTTATTTTTTTTTTCTGACATGTGTAATAGAGTTCGGTTATAGTTGTAGATGATTAATTTTGTATGTTACGAGTTTTGTTTTTTATTCTTGTATTTTATTTTGATCTTCAATTTTATTTTTTATTTTCTGACATGTGTAATAGAATTTGGTTATAATTGTAGATGATTAATTTTTGTATGTTACAAATTTTAATTTTAGTTTTAGTTTAGTTTTTTTGACTTGCATTATACAATAATTACATTTTTTTTTGTGCAAGAATATGATAATGCTACGTCTATGACACTTAATTTGCACGCTGCATTATATAGCAGTAGGTATATGTAAGGATCGTAAATATGTTTTTGATACCCATTTGTACCCATATACTAGCAAATAAAGAAATTTATTATTATTATTATTATAATAAAAAAATTATATTCTGACTTCTAATTATCTTCTTCTTCACGTTCGACAAGACATAACACAGCTTGGTGATCAGGGCATATTCACCTGGCACATCATTTAACCACTTTTTTTTTGAGCGATTTCAGGCTCGAGAGCTCATGAAAAATTTGCCAACTCTTCCTCTCTTGTTTGAGTGATCATGAGATATCTCATCAGACAACCCCAAAAGGCTTTTTATTTTAATTTTTAATTCTTGAGGAAGATAATCAAGTGCCAAACGTCGCGGCATGACGGGTTTAGCCAGTTGAAATGACAAGTCATTAGAAGAAATTTCGTCGTACTACAGTTTGTTGGCCTTTATTTAGTTGATGGATGACCAAAGCAGTTGTACCCGCTATATTCAAACAATTTGGGACCAGGAGGTCGAAATGTAATATTTTGGCGATCTGACCCATGTTTCTGTTTGATATTCTGTACTCCGTAATGTTCCATTCTTAGACTCGTAAACATTTCTACTTGTACGGTTCGATGAGAGTACAGAGTGAGGAACATCTTCATCAGATGAAACCGCAACATCTTCGCTTTCGAGGTGAAACATCTCTTCCTGTGTAGGTATCGACTTCTCCGTCATCCGAGTCACTCTGGATAAGTTCATCGTCATTTGTATCTTCTTCTAACTAGCACAAAAGCCGACCATCCATACGAGACTCCATTTTTTCATAAGAGAACGCTGAAACCGTAATTGAAATGAATTATATTAATAACAAGACAAGCTATTAATTATATATTATTTACATTATTATTTATAAGTTAGAGTTTTATAAATTTCAAAATCATACTAAGAAGAAAAAAAAAGAATAGCAATTACATTGTTGCTTACTTTAGTTCACTTTTGTTACACCGATGCTCGCATGTACTACTATGGTAGAATGTCTATTTTGACGGGAATTTGTGCAATCGTGCGCCCTCGCAGTCACTTGGCATAGCACTGACCCGTTGCGTTATATTGTTTCTGAGGCTTATCTAGGGGCGCGGGGGGAAACACTTAAAAACTTAGGAATGGCGCGAAAAAAATTGAGGGTGATCTACCATGGTAGAACGCGCGTGCACTGTAGTGTTAAAAAGGATTTATTGGGGTCTGGTCAGTATGAGTTGCCAATTACGGCTAGACACTATTGAAAGAATTTGCACTTTTGTGAAATAATGTTTTTGACTGGATATTTTATTATTATTATAAGTATGGTTCTAAATTTACAGATTTTGCCGTGGACGCAACATGATGTTGAATTTTACTGGATTGGTAGGAAGAGGCAACAATTTGAGATATAAAACTGATATACTGGGACCAGGCCAAATAGGTAAGTTGGAAGTCATTCTAACCAACAGAATTTGAATAATATTTTATCTATTTGATTTACAAATTTACAAACATATTTAAAAAAGTTCATACAAATGTTAGAAATACAAAGCTTTGCACAATACTTTTGTGGCAAATTCTTGAAAATTAGTCAAAACAGAAGTTTATTGACGTTAACAGGTACATGTAGTTTTATAGTTGTGTACATATTTTTTAACAATAATTAGACGTTTTGTTTCAAATAATAACAATTAGAAGAAGAATAAGATGTATTGTATTTATTATATTGCAATTATGTATTATGTATATTGCAATTAGGCCTAGTCTCTTAACAATTTCAATCCATTGTACTGGAACATTAAAGATATCATACAATTTACAGGAGGCTATTGCAAGTACCATAAACATAGATTGCTTGTAGAAGCTGAGCATATGAGTGCTCTCCAATCCTGGGGCCCAGAACTGGTACATTTTACAGAAACCCTACAAAGGCCTATAGCTGACGGCCGGTGTGATGTGGTAGTGAATAAACCTACTTATCTAATGAAAATTGATGCAAGTTAGTAGTACTGGAATAAGATTTTTAATTAAGTCACAACCTAAACAATAATTTTAATTAATGATACATCATAAATATTAATTTGTAGTTAAAGGCTATGGTCCAGGAAGGAAGTTAGGTAGAATTTCATTAATGTCTTACAATTCTTCACCTGACTAGGATTCTACAGCACTAAATAATACATAGATTTTTTTTAAACTAAGTATTAGCTGGATAATGAGCACGCGGTTCAGTTGATGTTAAGTGGCATCCACACCTTGAATTATAGGTGTTTAGATTTGTTATCTTGTTGTTTATTGATTAATCTATTAATGATGCGTTGCCGACCGCGGCTCAAGTTGGATATGCCTTGGGTCCAGTAATTCAACACTGGCTGTTCCTTCTCTTGGCGTGGTTATCATATCGGTCAAAATAGAAAGAACTGTAGTACCGCCTCAGGCGAGATCTTAACACAAAAACCTTCTTTAAGAAAATAACAGTGTGTGCCATTGCTAACAGTTTACTTCAAACACTACAAAGGGGGCATTAATAGAATAATTATTTATGTTGAAATAAATCCAAAACTGTTTATGCAGTAATCTGAAACATATTTGTACAAGTTTTGCAGTTAAATATTTAACCACCTATAATATCTATAAATGTAAACTTAGTAATTGTTAGAACTTATGTCTATTGTTTTAATGCATTGTATAATTTTTATATAATTTCAGCAGTAAATATGTATCACCATTTCTGTGATTTCTTCAACTTATATGCAAGCTTGCATGTAAACTCCACACACCCATACACATTTTCTACAGACAATCACATTTTGATCTGGGAAACCTACACTTATGATTCTGCCTTCAAAGATACTTTTAAAGCTTTTACAAGAAATCCTATTTGGGATTTAAAGACATTCCGAGGAAAAGTTGTGTGTTTTAAAAATGTGGTTCTGCCTCTTCTACCTCGGATGATATTTGGATTGTTTTATAATACACCAGTTGTAAGTTTATGTTTAATCTTATGTTTTGTAACTTAGTTACAATCTAAGTTTATGTAGAATTAAGTGAGAGTGCTATACACTGATATATTTTATTTCTAAACATTCAATAAATTTAGTTTGATTAATAACAAATATCAATTGCAATAACCAAGTGATGCTAATGATTTATAGAATCAACAATAAACTCATTTTTACTTTCCAATTTGTAATTATTACAAGACAAATATGTCCTATAACTATTCTCAGATATATGGCTGTGAAAGAAGTGGACTATTCCATGCATTTTCCAAACACGTATTGCATGCATTGAACATACCACTGCACATCCGAGAAAACCAGGATGTTAGAATAACACTTCTCTCGAGAGGTACTCAATTCAGAACCATATTGAATGAACAAGAAATATTACAAGCACTATATCAGGTAGAAGGGTATCATGTCCAAAGAGTAGAGTACAATAGGCGCATGCCTTTTACTGAACAGTTGGAGATCACTAGGAATACTGACGTTTTCATTGGAATGCATGGAGCTGGTCTTACTCATTTGATGTTCCTTCCTGATTGGGCGGCGGTGTTCGAAGTGTGAGTATTATTTTTAATTGACATTTATAGATATTTACTATAAATGTTTTAATTGAATTTTTAATATTAATCAATATATTTTAATGGACTGTCTAAAGTTTTATTTTGCTATTTTTTGCCATAGGAACTTAATTATGTTTACTATCTAATACACAATGGATAACGATAGGTATTTGGCAAGGTCTTGATGGTTTATTTCTGAATTTCAGATACAACTGCGAAGATCCGAACTGCTATTCGGATTTATCCAGATTGCGGGGGCTGAAGTATGTTACCTGGGAGGACAAGAGCAAGTTAGTTCAACAGGATGAGGTAACTATAGTTTACCTGATTGTAATTAACTTAGATTTTTCTCGCATTGATAAGCAGTGTATATCAATATATTTTGATTGCTATGTTTTGCTTTTTAAATGCACTTTTCTTTATCTATTTCTTTGAAGTAATTAATGTGATCTCAAAAATTGAAATTGAGATTTTGAGGGTAGGTTCTTATGCTTAGTGATATCCTAAATTATTGTCCGTACAATGCTACAATGCTAAAAGATTTAAGCACTAAACTATGATAAACGAAAATCGTTTCCAACTTATATTACTCGTATAAAGACTTCTCCTAAATTAGCGCAACTTTCTTAAATATATAAAAATATTTTGCTTTGTTATGAAAAATAGTCATCTTCTTGTATTTTCAGGGCCACGGCCCCGGCGGAGGATCTCATGCAAAGTTCACCAATTATTCCTTCGATGTGAAGGAGTTTCTAAGATTAGTCGCCAAGTGCGTACAGCATGTAAGAAAGCGACGAGACTTCCAAAATTATGTCGAAGCATCTCTGTTGAAACGAAAGCATGAAGAACTTTAATATCCAAGATATTATTGCCATAAAGACATAATTTAATGATTTTGGTGAGAGCTCCTTATAACTCTTGGTAGTTCTTATATAAGTAATAGATGGCCGAGTGGCGTAGTCCGGCTCATACGCCGGAAGTCCCAGGTTCGAGTCCTGGTCGGGGCATTTATTTGTTTGATGAACACAGATGTTTGTTTTCAGCGAATTTAAGTTGTCTATATTGATTCTGAGTGAGTACACTGTATGGTCATCCACAGGTAATGCAAGCTCTGCTTACTTTGGAGCCATACAGTTGGTGTATTTGTTTGGGGATTTATTAATAATTATTATTTAGTGTTGTATAGATTTAAGATAAGACAGGGATAAGAATAAGATAATATAGATACGCATTTTACAAAAAATCAAATTTAACCACTTAGGCTAAAATCTATAAGGCATATGTAATATAAATAAATCTTAGCACAATTTATAGATTATTTATAGCCTTATTGTTTGAAATTAGGTATTTATATTTTTACTAAGCAGTATTAATGAAGTGTACTTATAATTATTGTTAGGTTTTGTGTTTTTTTAATGATAAAGTAAAGTATTTGATACGTATTTCATATTATTATAACAAAATACAGTATAACGATTTTACCAAGAGACAATCCAAGCAAATTTTACTGAAATTATTTTAATTTATACTATAATTAAAATATTCATATATTAATTTATGTCATAAAAACCTAGAGATAGAAGTAGAACTTCAGTATAATTTGTTTCTAATCTTTGGTAAGTCATTATAACTAGTGTTTTGATACACAATATTTGACAATATTGAGATTTTACACCTAGTGTTGCAGTTTTAGGTACAGACCCCCACCACACAATAATAACAATAATAATAATACTCTTTACTGCACACCATACAAATACAAAAAATAATAGCACAGAAGGAAATAAAAACAGAGAAGCTTATACAGAATGTACAAAAGGTGGCCTTATAACTATATTATTATACTATATGTTGATACTACATGTCTTCTTATATAGTCTACTAGAATTTCTATACTTTGGAAAGATAATACTTTTTAACTATCTTTTTAAAGGAATTATTAGTTTGAGCTGATTTAATGTTAAACGGGTTCCATAGCCGCACTACGTGCACCGTGAATGATTTACGGATGTGTGATGTGGTATGTTGTGGCGTAGCTAACAGCTTATTATTAGACGGACGGAGTTGTCTTTCGTGGGTACTGTGTAGAAAATGGAATCTGGATTTCAAGTATTGTGGAGTAGTTAGGTTGAACAGTATCCGATACAGCAGACAGAGGAAATGGGGTATTTCGGCTAAGTCCGGTAATATGTCTTCCACATATTGAACCCACATATTGGAAGTCTGTTTTAACTACCTAGTGTCGAGGATTGGTTTATGTTACGAGTGCTAGGGATTGAAACTACAGTAGTAAATCAGAACAACCATTTATTAAATATTTCATATTTTTAGAAAGTCTTACATCGCTTCAATAAAGCAAGAGGTAATTTACTCGTAAACAATAAACAACTCGTAGATTACTAGTTTATAGAAGTATATTTAATTAGTAAAAATAGATACTTTGAAGATATAGAAAAAACAATATTTGCAGTTTAACATTCAATATATAAAGAAAAATTTGAACATAAAAATGGGCATGAGAAGTCGTTTACGCACTTAGCCAATTATTGGCTTACAAACTAAGCACAGACATTATTTTGCAACATAGTCACAAATGCTACATTTTATACATAATTACAATGGACTTCATAACAGCCCACTTATTTATTTATACCTTGTTGGAAAAATGTATAAAAACAATAATTCATAAGTACAGACAAATACTTGAAAATGTATTTCTCTATGAAAATCCAAACATAAAATGAAAATAAACAAAGCCAGAGGTATTAATCATAAGCCGACGTTCCAAAAGTTTTAAGATTATGACAAAATCTGTCTACACAACAAATTGAAATAAAATAAGACCAACGCAGAGTATAGTATACTTATCCGTAGTCAAAATCTTCATTAATTAATTTGTTTTGTATGTCGACTGCTTTTCCTCAGTCTTATTTAGTTATTACTTTACTGGCAGCTTTTAAAATACTTTTTATCTGTTTTATGCTGAATGGAATCATTTTCCATAGACGTGATTTTAGCATAGCTTGGTTTGTCTCTTTTCCGTTTAAACTTAACCAGTGTATAACTTTGTCTTAAATACCACTCATAATTGAAGATTTACTTATTTGCACAGATGGTGAGGTGCATTATCCATGATAATAATAGACGGCCCATAAAGAAAGAATGAAAAAAAGAAAGAGAGAAAGAAAGAAAGAAAATAAATTTATTAGAAACAGTATACTTTAACAAACACAAAAATAACTATCACATTAATTGTTACAGAAACTTATTTCTAAAAAGGGGTTACCGGCTCAGTATGATGTCACGTATACGCGGGACGCTGATTTTGGATCTTTGGATTTCGACCCTTGGATGCTATGTGGTTGTAAAAAAGGTTATGGTGATAACACAAGTGGCGATATCTAATATTGTATTTGGATATGACAAGGTGTTTTTTCAAAGGGTAGCCAAAATTTTTTATTTGATTCTACGTGTAAAAAATGTTATAAAAACCATTTCAAATATTTAAAATCACTCGTAATTAGTAAATAACATACATTTTAAAATAAATAGAAAAGTACGTGACGTATTATGGGCGCACTGCATACAATTGATAAAAAAATTATCAATGACGCACACAAACGCGTAGAAGAGAGACGACGGAACGAAAGACGAACGGAACCCGTACAAAATTTAATTGATAGAAGGTGGATAGTTCAAATTATAGTCCGAAATAACGGTTATAAAACTGATTATAATAGTTCATACAAGAGTAACACAATTAGACTTAAAATTATAGAAATAATTTGATAGATTTGATAGCTTAAAATAAATGATAGTTGAATGATAGGTATGACCGCCTCGGACACAACTTGTGCACTGAAAATAAATTTGCCCGATGGGCGTAAATTGCAAACGCGGAAGAATTTGTACGTGCTGGCCCGTACACACGTTTTATAAGGATACCGACACGTTAGTATATTTCAACTATCTTAATTGAGACTAACACGCATGTAGCACCGTACCATCTCATAATACTCGCGATTCGAATCATTTATTTGGTTTTTGCCGCCACTTTAAGAGATATCTTAATCAATAATTATCTAAAAATAGTGTAAGCAATCCTAACTAGGTCACGGTCAAATCGACACTGGAATGCGGCGCCGCGCTGGCGGCGGGTGCGCAGCTCAGGCGACGGAGGTTTTGGCAAGGGGTTGTGTGAAAAGCGTGTATTATCCTTGTCTCTCACTTTCCACCAGGTGAGATAGCTGATAAACGCCTTCCAATTTATAAATTTAAAATAAGCTTAGTCATTGTTATCTTCCACTCCTGCACAGCCACAATGCGCTCACTTAACGCGAGCCATCCTTCAGTACACTCGGCATGGAAGTTTTGGCAGCACAGAAATTCTGTATCTTCGTCCTCAGACCTCTTAGATTTTTAATCAGCTTTCTTGGTTCTTTTACATCTTTTATTTGATTTTTTCACTTTGTTTTTATTTATTACCCTAGGTTTCGGTTTCTTACTGTTTTGTCTTTCCTCTTAACACCATTTTATTTCTCTTTTACTAGTTCTAGAACTTAGATAGGGCTAGATAAACTAACCCATTAGACCGTATTATTTTTCCGAACGGTAAAAAAAACCACACAGTATAATATTTCAGAAACCATACATACCATATTTTTTATTATATTTTTTTGGCTTTATTTAGGTCCACAGAAATGACATAAAACAGAAAATAACTTTAAAAAAACATTTTGTTTTCTCTGTGCATTAAAGGGTAAAACAAACATTGCAGGCTGTTAAAACAATTACATGGTTCGATTCTAAGTAGTACACAATACTCACATTCCTTTATTATCCTGTAAAGTTTTTGCACAAATGGGTCTTGTAAATTCTACAAAGAGGTTCGGTGTAACTATTCACAAGAGACTCAAAATATAATTAATAAATAAAGTGCATTTCAAGGTCAAGGAAGATTCTCAGGTGAAACTGACATTGAAATTAATAAATCAGTCCCTCCTGTCGTCCAGAAAGCTAGACGTGAATGTGACAAATTGACTGAATTAATTCAGACAATTTGGTAAAAAATACCTACTTTTTTCAATGAACTACAGTTTTTATTAATTCGGCTTCAATCAGTACTTTTTCTTACTATCATTTAACATGTTTAACATTATCTAAAACTTACGTTTTTATTTTTATAAAAAATAAACGTAACTGTGAGAAATATCCGATTCGCCCCAAATTTCGGAGCGAATCGGATCTAACATTCTTATGTCTTTAATATATAAAATTCTCATATAAATGTGTTTATAATCGTACTTAACACTAAATTAAATACTAATTATGATATGAGTCATCACTTCAATCAGTTATCGGCACATAAATCACAAGTCTATGGTCCTTTCGCATTTTTTCTGCCAGCGCAGTTTTCGTGACAATATTCTTCACAGGCACTGCACTGTATCCAGTCCTCTCTCTGCGGGTGAACAAATTTTTCGGAGCAAAAAACGCAAAGTCAATCGCTTGACCCACCCGAACTCTTAACTTTAATTCCAGGTGTAGCTTTATTCCTCTTTTTAATGTTGATATTCTCCTTGGCTTTCCGTTTTTCTTTAACTTCAGATATTTTCTTCTCAATTTTTTGTTTTTTCTTTTTCCTCTTTCATAAGGAGATTATATTTACTTAGTGGCGATGTCAAATGTAAAATAGGCTGCGTCAATTTACGACGTTTCTTTGCGATGGTGGGGCTCTTTAACGGAGAGGGAATAATTTATTTAATGGTGTCAGATGTAACACCATCACAGTCTTGTTGCTCAATTTCATACTGCAGGTCGAAGGAAGTTCTGAGTTCACCCCCTATTCAACATTAGGCTCAGGTGTATCCACATTGTTCTGAATTTCTCCAATAAATGTATGATCCGGTATGGCATTATGGTTTAAGGAAAAGATTCCGGTCTTCTGAAACCCCTTCGCTGCATTGCCTACAGTCGCAGCCTAATTCCATGCTTCTTTGAATAGTCCACTAAAAGCCACTTTAGTTTTTCCCTTGTGTGAGTAGTAGTACTACCACGTGGTAGCATGTTGATTATAATAGGCTTTTGGGGGTTTAAAAAAATGAATTCTCCAGTGGTTGCAGAGCATGAGATGTGTGTGGTGGTATCAGTACCAGTTCAATTTGTACAGACTCACACAAATCTACCACTGCATAGCTTGTATGACTAGTTTGTCCGTCTAAAATCAAAATGACTTTTCTTTGAGTCCGATATCGATTAAAATGTTGCAAATTTACGCTTCTTCAGTGACCCAACCTTCTGTCATGGCAACTTCAGTCGTACTCGGCAAACCAATATTAAAGTCATCTCGTTTACGCACGCCTTTCAAAAGAACAAACGGCGGTATGTATTGTCCAGCAGCATTCATACAGGCTAAAACTGTAACATTTTCATCTCGTTCTGCCCTAGTCTTACTGAAAACGACTTTTGAACCTTTCTTTGCAACGATATTAGGCGGACGGTTGTTTAATGAAACACCAGTTTAATCTACGTTATAAACACATTCAGGTTTTCCTCCCAAATCATTGTAATCTATTACATTTTCTCAAGTTTTGATAAACTCTAACTTTTTCCTTTTGCATGCTGTTTATTCTTGCTCTTGAAAGCCCTTCTGGTTTTCGAATACTCAATTGTGAGTTTCTTTTCATAAATCGATGAAACCAATCTTCAACGGCAATTTCAGATGTTCTGTTAAACGAGTGTTTTATATTTTTACGTTCGGGCAAATTGGAAGGCGTATTTACGAACAGCTTATGGGGTAATGCCGAACCCACGATTTGATAAAAGTAATAATCTATCAGCAAATTTATTTTCAGTGTTGACGTCCATTATTTGTTGACCACCTCGACGCTTGATAACACCCCTGGGGAATGTCGTTCTTCTTTGTAAGCTCGTATAAGGTACATTGTAGGTATCAGCTGCCTGACGTATAGATAGTTCTTTAGCCAGAACTTTTTCTGCAGCCTTTTTCATATCTTCTTGAGACCACTGATCTTGGTCAGTTCGTTTCTTATATGTCCGAACCATCTACAATGAAACATTGATTATAAATGAGCAAAAGTAATTTAGATACTGATCCGATTCACCCAGATTGACCCGATCCAATTCGCCCCATATCAATGTATTTACAAAAAATATTTTAGTCAGAATAACGTTTATAATTTACAGAAAAAGCCAGAAAGTTTATTAAAATTAGATCCATATTTAATAACAATACACAAAAACATTCGCAATTCCACACTTCTTTATATCAAAAATAAATGTTATCGCTAATACGTACCTTACAATTGGCGCGAAAACTGCTTAGTGACACGTCTGAATGCCTTGCGAGCGTCGCCGTCACTGTATACAAGCGGTATCGAAATTCAACGTATAGCAACCGACGCGGGGAGAGTGGAAGCAGTGACGTGTCGCTGCGACTGCGTTCAGTGTTGCGCGGTATTTTTAATTTTAATTTATTTCTTATATTAGCCCTGTGATCCGAATCGCCTCGGTCTACCCTACTACAGATCTTGCGTCCGTAATATTTTATAGATATCAGTAAAAGCTTTGTTTTTTAAATTAATTAAGACATTTAATTTTCAGTTATACTTCAAAAGTTGTTTCAATAAATTGTCGCAAGTTTATGTTACGGTCTATGCCTCTAAGAAAGTTTTACCTACTCCATACACCAGTAGATCATCAACTAGAGCTTCAATTTATTTAGTCCCTGAACTACTTCACTCATTTTAATTTGAAAAAGGTGAGCTGAAGATATTCCAAATGGAAGGACTGTCCAAAGATATTTACCAAATGTTGTCCAGAAGGTGGTCAGCTTACTGCTATTCTCTGATAAATAAAGATGCCAGAATCCTTTCCTAACATCAAATGTGGAAAATACTTTAGCCTTTCCTAATTCAAGTAGGAATTTCTTCAAATGTTGTGTTAATGATTAGGTCTTTTAATGTCTTTATTTAATGGGGTTGGATCTAGACAAATTCTAAAGGTATCTCTTTTTTATCATAAGAATTTTGCTTACCCAATCTGTATATTATCTTCTTTGACAATGATTCCTTCCCTTTCAAACCTTTTAAACTCTTCTTTCAGAATAGGGCGTAAAGCTATAGGGGTACGTCTAGCTTTCTGGACGACAGGAGGGACTGATTTATTAATTTCAATGTCAGTTTCACCTGAGAATGTCCCTTGACCTTGAAATACTGCACTTTATTTATTAATTATATTTTGAGTCTCTTGTGAATAGTTACACCGAACCTCTTTGTAGAATTTACAAGACCCATTTGTGCACAAACTTTACAGGATAATAAAGGAATGTGAGTATTGTGTACAACTTAGAATCGAACTATGTAATTGTTGTAACAGCCTGCAATGTTTGTTTTACCTTTTAATGAAAAAAAATGTTTTTTTAAAGTTATTTTCTGTTTTATGTCATTTCTGTGGACCTAAATAAAGCCAAAAAAATATAATAAAAAATATGGTATGTATGGTTTCTGAAATATTATACTGTGTGACTTTTTTTCCGCCCGGAAAAATAATACGGTCTAATGGGTTAGTAGAAACCATACACAAAGTATCAGCTGATTATCGCTTCAATATTAAAGTTTAGAAAATATCAAAATTTTCTTGATAATAATGCACCTACGACACACTAGTATGGCACTCGGCGCATTATACTCCATTGAATGGAAATGTGCGAATAAGACGGAAACAACGGAATTCAAATACTCAAATGGAACGATTAAATTATCGCATGTTTAATGAAATACTGACTTAGCTCAAAAAAGTCGATTTTTGGGAAATCGCAAAAGAAGATCTTGCTATGGGGACTTATCCTACTGGTTGAAGTTTAAAATTAAAACTGATTTATTAAATGGTCATGAATGCTTGTATTTTTATCGTATGATTAACTATTGATGAGAGCTAAGTAAAAAAATTCTATTTATAAATAATATTTTAAAAAAATGCATTCTAAGTTATGTTAGTTTTTTATATAGAGTAAAGCAAACATTTTAAAATGCCATTGTTCCATTAAGTTTTAAGCCCGTTTCAGTTTAAATAATTTATTATTTATGATGTCTAATTCTGTATTTAGTTTGCGTGTCATTACTTTGAGAATACACTTTGAAAGATTGGGTCACTTTATTCAAATTAGCAGACCATGAATAAATTTAATATTTAAATTTTTTAAATTAATATCATACATAAATATAACCATCAATCTTTTGTTGCATCACTCTTCACAAGTAACGGATAAAATTAACAATTTTAACGTATCAGTCTTATTTATAGGTTATGTACATCAACACAAAAATCATGCCGAAAAATTGCTCCATTCATAAAAAAAAATCGGTTTAAAAAGTTACTTAAAAAAATTTACCCACTTTGGTGATCTAACATATGAAATAAAGTAATGTCATCATCAACTTTAGTTAAATCTCATAAAACATAAAATTAAAACAATTTCTAAAGCAAACATAATTAAACTTCACGAACCTTCTTTTTTAATTAACTTTGTTATGTAATCAGTAATTAAACAATTTTAATGTAGGTACACTATTAAAAATTAGGTCTCTTAGATCTTTCTTTTTATTCTCATTTATTTCTTGCCTTTGTATGTAGACATTAGTTGGTACAATTTCACACACAAAGAGGAAGCATTTTCTTTCTTTTATTTCTGACGGTTACTTCCTGGTATTCACTATCTCTGTACGAATTTTTAACAAAAAATGAAAAAGGTGTATCTTTGTCAGCTCTTATTACCTTTAGGTCATTTCATACAACAGTTTTCCCGTGTTTGATTTTATTAAAATTAAGACCCCAATGTTCTTAAAGTTTTTTTAAGTCTAAGAATGACTCAAATTTCAGGTACTGAAAATTTCTAGCTAGACTTCTTTGCGTTTTTAATTAATCCATAATTAAAAACAATATTCGTCCGGATTTTTGATTTTTTCTAGTCTCCTTTTCCATGAGGCTATGAATATTATCACCCTCGTTTTGCGTATGACCTTGTATTAAAAATGTACCGTAAAACGGGGTGAATAGAAACTATTTCTAACTTTGATTAGATATGACGAGATTTTGGCTACTTATTTTTTGAAAGAATTGATTTTATACTGGGTCCGGCACAGTGAAGAACGAATTTGCAAATTTTTTTATCAAACATGTAGAACATTTTTTTTTTAAAAACTCCTGAAATGGTCAAAATTTCTATTCGCCCTGCGATTGGGGTCAATAGAATTGTCTATAGGGGCAAATGGAAAAACTGTCAGGGCTGTCAAAAATTACTAATGTTAACCAACCAAAAAATAGGTAATTGTATCTCTAAATATCCGTGTAATTTGAAGTTTTAATCATTAATTTTTTAATCATATTTCTGCCGTAATTTATACAATAATATTATATAAGTAGGTACTAACGTATGTTTTTACGAATCAAACAACGTAATATAGTTTATGTTTTATTTTTTAAATACAATGATTTGTGTATGTAGTGTCTTATGCGTATTAGATAAAAATGAACATTCTTGTATAAAAATACTGAAAAGCTAGGTATATATATTAATATGGGAAGCCCACGATACTAGTGAAAACAAAATATCCTCTTAATTATTCTAAGAAGTACGTAGGTACGTCTATCACCCTTACTTTTTAGGATAAACAATCAATACTATCTAAAACAAATTCTTCAACGTAATAGAATGTGAAAATATGAACGTTTTTAGATCCACATGGAGACAAAATCCTTTTCTAAAATTAATATTTTTAAGCTATTGAAATATTGACCTAATGAACGAGACTATTAAAAAAAAGCTAAACATTTAACAATTACTCAATCAGTCTAAACAGTCTATTTTAACGACTTAATTTAAAGCAAAAAAATATCTTTAAATAAAAATTAAATCCTTCAAGATATTTATCATCATCTCCATGTTTAAGATAATTACATTAATGTGAAGGTATTTTAATTAGTCTTTTAATCTCACTTGTTTTAATATAATATAAACATAAAACCTACCTATCTAATAAAAAAAAAAAAAAGTCTTTTCACTACTTGTGGTGAACTTAAGATAATTAATTAAAAAGGTATCTTTAGTAAATAAATATCTTAAATTCACCACAATTGCTAAACATACATTAGCGGCACTTACGGATCAATTGCGTACACTTATTGTGGAATAATTTCTGCAAAATATATTGAAAAAAGTTCTAATCGGAATCTTCGAGAATTTTCATTATTTCTTCTTTATAGTTGTAATAGTTAGACTTTTTCTTCATAGTGTTGGCCAGTTTCGTGGATTTCTTTGGCAATCTCAAATACTCATGTGATGACACTACTTTACCTTTTAAAAGAAAACAATATTTGGTTTTATTTAATAACTTGTCCGAAATTATGTTTATTTTGTTATCATTTTTCTCATCCTTTGTCTCTTCAACTTCAGTGATAGTTTCATCTAATTCTGTCGTAACAGCAATTTCTTCACATGGGTTGTCTAAAAAGATTATGATATATAAACTTTGCGTTTCAATATTGCTAAATTTTAAATCTTGTTCTAATTCTGCGTTTATGTTAGAATATTCATTACTTAAATTCGGGCTCTTAATAATATTTTGTTGCGTTTCCAATATTTCATTGTGTAATTTATTTCCGATAACTACATTCGTGTCATGATTTTCCTTTTCCCCTTTTTGTTGGGTTTTCATAGCAGGTGCTTTAGTTTTCTTTCCAATGCCTTTTCCTTTATAATTCCTTTTCATATTTTCGCCAA
Source organism: Marasmarcha lunaedactyla (assembly GCA_923062675.1). NCBI lineage: Eukaryota > Metazoa > Arthropoda > Insecta > Lepidoptera > Pterophoridae > Marasmarcha > Marasmarcha lunaedactyla. The sequence continues at coordinate 17,013,268 of OV281346.1, read as the reverse complement.
ATGGGCCACTTTCTACATAATCTTTTGTTTCCTCGGTGCATTCACGTCTACTTTCATTTATGTTCATTGTAGCTTCCACTGCGTGTTGAGTTCTTTCATTTTTTCTTCTGTTCCCTTCTATTTCTTGAATTTTCAAAGTTTTTTTCACACCTACCCTTTCCATGTTTTTCTTTTTATCGGATAGTCCACTTTCTACAATATCTTTCACTTCTTCGGCACTCACACTTTTACCTGCTATTATATTTAACTTTCTTTTCCTCTTAGGCTCAGTAACGTTCATCGAACCGTAACGCATTTCTTTAAGAAGATCAAGCACAGAATCTGCCACATCACTGTGGTCATCATTGTCCTGACCTTCCCACGGGAGTCTTGCTAAATTTGGGAGATATCTAGTGGAACGATTCCAGTCTTCTTAAATCCAGCAATAATATTATTAGATGCGTTAATGTTAAGATCATCAAGCAACAATTTCAATAGTTTGGGAAAGCATCCTTTTGGAACAGTAGATAGCTGTCTTCCATCTGTTTTTTTCCATTTAATCAGTAATTGCCTCCTAGAACGCTTCATAGGCCTAAAAAAAGCAACGTCGAGGGGCTGCGTAAGGTGAGTAGAGTTCGCCGGTAAAAATATAAAAGTTATGCAATGCAATTCACATTTTTGTACTAAATCAGCAGATATATGTGACGATAAGTTGTCTCCTATGAGGTATTTTCTCCCCGGTATATTTCTAAAATACGGAATACTAAGTTTTCGACCCAATCTTGAAAACAAGATCCATCGAACCATCCCGAATCTGATCTATTATAACGGGCACCCTCAGGTCCATGTTCAACCCAATTATCATATAAGTGCGTCGCTTTATATACCACATATGGTGGTAAAATTATTCCATCAGCGGTCCCTGCCATCATAATGGAAACAGAGGCTTTCGTGTGGTTAACAATTCGTTCCGGGTACTTGCTTCCTCGTTTGACCAAAATTTTTTTGCGACCTGGGTCATCAGACAGTTTCGTTTCGTCGTAATTTAAAATATGTGAGGCAGGTACACCATCTAGAGACTGTTTTAATTGATCAAAATATTCCCTAATTGTATCTGGGGATAATTTGGCTCTAACCCTTTTTATATTTTCACAAACTCTTTGCGAAATCTCATTTTTGTGACTCTGTAAAAAATTGTGGATAAGATCAGGACCTGGCATATTAATTTTAAACGTTTTATGGGTCATACCGATTCTATCAAGATACATTTTTACAATGTATCGAAGGTCCATGGTATCTAAGGGATATCCCCATTCTGCGCATTTGTTGATATTTTTAATTAAATACTTCTCTGTTTCATCTGATAAGGCTCTTTGGCCACCTTGCCTCCTCATATTACGGGTACAGTGACGGTATAGGACAGATTTGTGAATTTTATATTTATTAGCAATTTCATTTAATTTACCATTACGAGATGTGACATATTCTTCAACGGCTCTTTTAATTATTTCTGGATCATATTCTTTGTATCTTTTTCCAGTAGGATCTGGTTTGTATGTTCGAGGCATGGTACAAACAGTAATATACAACAAAAGATAATGGTGATAAAAGCATTAGTTTGTACTTACTAAAACATAAATATTTTGTTTTAACAATTTGTGGCAGCCCTATCAAATTATTTCCAAACACCCCTATTTTGATTCTATTTACACTTGTTGCGTTTCTATTGCCCTCCTAATGGTTTCTATTAACCCAAACCGCGTATTCAATTTGCCCCTCAACACAATTCCATTCACTCCGTTTTTAGTAAAAAAATCCAGGTTCTTAGATTTTTGCAATTTACGTAAAAAACCAATCATTTTATCACTTACGTTTAATTTGCAAAGACAGTATTTCGTTTATGCAAGGTAATAAACACAATTAATAGGTAAACACTGCGGTTTAGCACACCCAAAATCGAACGTTACTACAGGCAATATTTTGCGTGTTTCGGACCTCGCAGTTTAAGTCAATTTTAAAAAGAAACTGCCAACTGTGACATTTATCAAGTGCCGCTAACATAAAGGAAAAATGTTGCCATTTTAAATAATTAAAAATATACCAAGCTTCTTTAAGCCCTCGAGCGATACTTTAACTGTGAAAAAAATCACAGTTTTTTTTCTATCCACCCCGTAAATTCTATACCCCCCGTTTTACGGTATGAGTTATAGGTTAAATATTAACATGAGTGACTCCATACAGGTAAAATGCTACTAAAAAATTATTTTTATTTTGACCGGCACAGTTGTCAGAATAAATAATTAAATTACACCCATTGTTATTTAGTGTCTCCGCTGAGAGCTTCTCAAAAACGTTTAGCTAACAAGATCCGATATCGTTGGCCCCACGTTTAGCATCGGTTTCGTTCCAGAAGAAACAGTGTACATTATCATACGAGTCTCTAATTTGGCCGTCAACTTTTTTGTTTAAAATCGTAATTATGAAATTGTAACTATTATACCCTCAGCTACCTACCCTCTATTTTTGTCACGTTACCACCTACCTCCAGACTCTAAGAAACCAGCGCGATATGGCTGTTGTTTGTAAAATTTAATCACTGTATAGGACTTTTTAAATAATAGATATTGTTTTAGATAAGTAAGTATTTATTATAAAATCAAAAAAATATACAAAATTTAAAAAGCTTTTTCTGTAAAGACAGACATTTCCTATCAACCATATTTTTTGGGCATAATAATTACGGTCTCATGAACAAAAATTATCATTACAAAATTGCAGGCCCCAAACTTAAAATTTTTCACGACAGTGTATGCAAAGTTTGCATGAGCATTCTAAACATATCGGTCTCTTGCAATCAAAACATATGTACTGTGTTTGCCGTTTTTTTCGGATTACAGGTAGAGCATGTTTTGCGAACTAGCAGCTTCTCTTCATTTTGACTACCACCAGGATATCTATCCTGATGAAGTTGCTTTCTGATCTTGATCTCGCGCTGTACATTCGTATTATTTTCACGGCGCAGCATTTGTGCCCTTAAAAGCTGTTCAGCCAGTTTTTCATGAGTTTGAATCTACTTATTGGAGTTTGGGCAGACAAGCTTACAACGTAACTATTAAATGCCAAAATGTTTAACAACCTGTAAAATACTGCTAATGGCCACCGTCGCGTAGGGCGACTAGTGCAGTAATTAGAACATCTTTGATCGAGTAAATCTACTCCAGTTTTTGGGCTCTTGTAATAAAGTATGATTTCAGGCTTTTTTTGTGATTTCATCTATATTTGGTGAGTGATGCATACTTGAAACAGTTATCACTGCTCTATTGGCATTTGGCACAAATGATAACATCGTAATATCCCTTGTAAATCCAAAAAGAGTTGAATCCACGTTCTAATATCAAGAAGGGAGAAATTCTGGATGAATTTCCCTTTGATTTTTTCTCATTGTACTTACAACAGTGAGATTTTTCTGCTTCATCAAATTTATGGAAGTACCAGTTATCGGTCGTAACATTTCTATTCGATCCCTCGATTGGGGAAATTAGACGCATGACAGCTTGTGTTGGTTTCTTTAGTCGTTGGTATTCAGTTGGCAAATTAAAACTATCAGAATTTTTGCCAGCATAAATATAAGCATTTAGCAAATACCCCGATCTCGCATTTGTAAGACATCGTATCTTTATGCCGTATTTAGCAGGTTTTTTGGCATATACATGTTGAATTTGCATGTACCTCTAAACGCTGATAGCATGTCATATATACATACACAATTTCCTATTGTATAAACAGCTTGACATCGCTCGATGTAAGACTTCAGAAGGGTTCAGAAATAAGTGCTGCTGTTAAATTTTTTTTTTTTGAGTTTCATTTTTTCTTTTAACGGTATAAATATTCAATCTGTACTTACTTGTTTTTGAACTGGATTTGTTTTTCCATAATGTTGAGTATTAACAACGTTGCGAATTAAAGAGTTAAGTTATAAAATTATACTGTCGTGGTAGTACACAACACCATTTCAACATCAGATATTTTTATTTAAGTATTATTATATTTTTATTGATAGTAGTGAGAAGAAGAAATCTACAACACTGCTAATCATATACAATAACATATGATAAAATTGTACAACGATCTTTCTGTCGGCCTTTTTTTTCCGGCAGGAAAAAAGGTGGTATTTCTGGTTCACTTTTTTCAGAGTGCCCAGATAAGTCAGTCCTTTTTCAGCAATATTTCGACTAGGGGTATTGAGCTGAATCAATTGTCATCTGTAATATTTTGGTTTAAATTTTCAACAACTTTTGCAAGTCTTAGGACTCCACTGACTGTGGAGTGGGTTCTGCCATTTTTTTTCTCTTGATCAGTCTAGCTTTTGCTATCGGAGTTCTTCAAGCCAAAAGAAGCCATTCAAAATATCTAAGCTGATAGCCGAAAATCGGGAAATTTTTATAAAAAACTTGAAATTCAAATATCGCGAAAATTGTTGGATTTAGGATAGGGTGTTTTATAGTAAAATCAGTCTGAAATGATGTAAACTACAGGCCCTTAACGGGAATAAGTTGACTTAACCTGTAATTCTGTATATAATGAACTTGCAACGACCTCTAAATGGCAGTAACATTTCGTCAATACAGAGGTATGGTATATTGTGACTGACTGTTTGATATGAACTTATCAAACATATTGGATATTGGAGCAAGTGTATCTTCTTTTAAACGTTCCGCTCGTTTGCTTGTGTCATCAAATCTCAGGCTGTTGATCAAGCACAAAAAACGACATTTGGACATCACGCACCGGAATATTTCATGGCTTGCGCTATCGGTAGCAAATATTAAAAAAAAACAAAGCTTAGAAAATTATTGAGATTGAATACAGATATCACAAATATATTTCTTTATTTTACTTTCATATCCAACCCTTACATTTTATACACTAGATCATGTTTTGTTCACGATCTTCTTTACATAGTTAACCACGATTCTTTAGTTTTTATTTTTTTGTTCTTCGTTGTTTCATCTGTATTCCTCCTTTTTATAGTTTTAGTTATTCCTTTTTCTATTTAAATTTTTGTTACATTTAACAGCTAGTACCGGTTTCTTCTTTTTATTCATGTTTTCTTTAGATTCTATTTCATTTTTGTAGGGACTTGAAGTTAATTATATTGTTAGTTCAGTACCTTTTCTCATTTTTTTAATTACTGTTTTTATGCAAGGCACAGGAGATAAAATATTTAAGTGAGACTTTATCTCTATAATAATATATTTCAGCAACTATTAATGTATTATCATCGTTTGACATATCTTGTAATATTTGGGAAGGCCCAGGTTTTATGATGGGCAGTGTTGATTGTCTGGATACTGAGGGTGGCGTTGTATTTTTTGATGGTGATGGTGATGAAACCCTTGGTGGTGATAAAACTGATATTGTTATCGATGTAACTACTGGAGCCGTGAATATCGATGGTGATGTAGCCTTAGCAAATGATTCCGTAGGTGGTTCAGGCTTCGTTGTAACAGCTTTTCAATGATTTAAAGAACGATTTGTGCAACGTCTGCAAGCGATGTGTCATGTGAGCAGGAAAAGACAGCATTATTATCCCATAATCACGAGCCATCTGGATCGTTTCTAAAGTTTTAGTATGTGTGCTATGACCATCTAGTAAAAGCAAAATTTGTATATGACCACTTTTTTCTAATCTTATGCTCTTAAAAAAACGTTGAAGCCATTGTACACAAAAAATTCTGATGTTATCCATCCATTTTTCAAACGCCAAATTCTGTGTTTTGCGGAGCATCTTTTTTAAGGCCTCATTCAGTCTGCTGCGCTTAAATATCAACATGAGTGGTATAAATTCGCCTGCTGCATTCATTGCGCATATGCCTGTTGTGGTCAGACCTCTTTTTCCACTTGTGATTGCACCAACTTGATGTTTTCCCTTTTGGGAAATCACTTTGGCAGGTTTATGAACGGTGGATAATGCAGTTTCGTCCATGCTAAATATTTGGTGTGCAACAAGCTTGTATTTATCCAATATTTCTTCATATTTATCAAGAAACTCATGAAAAAGCAGTTTATTAAATCCTTTACTTCTGGCCATTGAGATTGGTTCTGGAACACGCAACGACAAAGCTTTAAGGTTGCTTAAGCCGTGGTACGACTTAAGCAACCTTAAAAGCTTAACGCATGAGCACAATATGTGCTAAATTCAGTACGTGGAATCTTACGTGGGGTCTTAATAGATAATTTTATTGAAATAATACTAATAAATATCAATAGGTAGGCAAAATAAAAAAAAAACGTCATACTTAATCTTGCAATTTCGAAAATTCACGCGAGCGTCCAAAAAGTCACTAAACAGATTCATCAAAGACCATAAAAAAAATTGCTCTCTACCTTGTGATTGTACTTTTTTATTTTGCCAATGAAGTTAGGTTTACGATAACAGTTCACAAGTCGTTCCAATGATTTAGAAAAAAGTTTTTGTACAAATTGATTCAAAGTTGGTGGTTGAATTTTGATACCAGAATGCTTCAAAGAGTTAACGTCTAGTAATGCGAATTGCTCTTAAAATACATTATCTATGCCATGGATGGCCATAAATATTACATAATTAATTACATTGTCAAATAGCATATTAATCGAATTCCTTCCCTCGATGCAAGGGAGTGTTCAGATTCATCACCTGCAAGAACATATTTCAAACTTACAAATGTGCCCTGAAGTTAACTAATAGTGGTAATCGCATCACCGCTCAGAAATAAGTTTTAACCGACCGTAATCGCATCGTAATTGCTTGATTGACACTAGGAATTTTAGGTCCAGGATTCTTCTTGGTTTTCTTTAAACCGTTGACAAGGGTTTCATCTTTTATGAGATACGTATTGGGTCGTTTATGTTGTATGTATTCATGCTTGCTTCTAATTATGGATGGATTTCTTCGAGAATGTTTACCAGGACACGTGTGCTGGCATCGAAACAATTAGTAAAGCAATAATTCAAGAATTGCTTGAAGAACAAGGAATCAGTTATTTAAGAAAAGAAACGTGTCACAACGGCGACATTTTTCAGGAGACACAAATATTGATTTTTATGAGAAAAGTAATGATTATTTATACTATTAAATATATTACTATTATTATTTAATAATAGTAACAAAAATCCCTATTTTGTGTTATAATGGTTTTAAAGCCATGGCCAAGTTCATTTTCCTATTCAAATGAATAAAGATTAGGAAAATTGAACATAAATACAATTAAAATTCACTTCATACATCATCATTATCATTATTTTCGTACGTCTTAGAAAAAAATTATAAAAATATTATAAATGGGTACTGGATCATTGTATGCTATTTCGACAGGTAAAACGGGAATGCGGGATGGGTTTCGTCACAAATCGAATGTGTTAGTCTGTGCATAGTTTTGAATAAATGGAATTACTACGTATCCTTTCTGATCGGATATTCGAACTCCAAAAAGTGTGACACCAAAAAATGTTGCTTTTGACTCCGTGAAACCTGGCGCGATTGTGTTTCGACTCTTGTAAAATTTTGTCAACCAGCCTTTGAAGTCCAAAATGTCTTCAGTTTTAAACGACACGGTAAACTTTCTATGTGCGTTGCATATGAGCTGACAAACTTGTATTGGATCTATCTTTCTCTTAAAAATCCTTTTTACTGTTCCAAAACTGCGATCGTTGGGCAAAAAAGAATGGCCACAAACAGGCCAGCGGTGGTAAATCTTGTCAAATTTTCCGGAATCTACAAGGGCTTGACACAAGCTTATCATGACATGATTACTTTTCTGCCCATCACATCCATCAGTAAAGATATAAAGTTCTCTTACTGCTTGTGGTACTTGTTCAAGATAACTATATAAAAATGAACATGTTTCATTCGGGCCCTTTAGTGAAATCCTCTCATTTTTATGTCTTTTGACTTTCATCAGTTTTAAGATAATACAGAAAGGGTATAACGAAAGTTGCCTAATGTAAAACATTTCCTGCACTGGAATACAGGGCAAAGAAATATTTTGCATGTAAACGAAACATAGTCCAAGAACATCATGCTCAGCTTTTCTAACTCTTTAAGCTACTGTAAAATGTTTACGCTCTTCTTTTATGAACAGCTAATTCTGCTTTAACAGCCATAACAGCTGTAGCATTGAGGTCTGTTGAATTAATCCTGATATTAAGTTTTTCACCTTCACAACAGACGTCCACCTGTGGCCCCCCAAAATTTAAATCAAAGTGATCATTAAAAACCTTGTAATAAAATGATTGTTTCACTGTTGATGCTGGGAATTTCTCCTTATATAGTTTATACATCGTTTTAATATTTAAATCTGCTGACACACTTTAGTCTTTACTCTACAGTTACTCTTTAGAAGCATAGTGAGATTGTTTAACAGGAAAACTTGAGATGTGTTCCTCGACTTGATGAGTGAGATTGCTTGGTACTGTTCTCTAATTACCTTGTTTTCTTCTGCGATCGGTAGGAAAAGTTCCCGCTAGACTTAATCGTTGCAGTCGAAATGAAGCATGATTTTTTACAGAGTAGATACTCATAAATGCCTTTGTTACAAACCTGAACTTTGGAATCTGCAACTCTCACAAAAAGCTTGTAAGATGTTTGTTTAGGTTTTGCTTTTTGCAAATCATTGGTCGCTTGTGCTTGATCGATACAGCATCAACAAGGCCATACAAAAATATGTCTTGCTCATTTTTACTATTTAAATTATGTAAAACGCGTTTGCGTTGTTACGCAAACGCTTGAATGCCAGACTCTTCATCGATCCTTGCAAAGCATTTAAATGAACAGCTGCAAGCTTCACCAGATTATTTACCTGGAACCAAGACTCCTTTATAATTTTCATAAGGGAGCCCTTAACACGACTGTTTTTGATTTTCTCTGCTAAGGTTTCGTTTCTTACACCTTTCCATTTTGTTTGGATTACTTCCACTGTTTCAATTTCGCTTCCAGACATTTTTTTAACAAGAATGAACTAAGCACCAGGAAACATGCGGCAACAAATTTACAAAAAGTAACCTCAAATCAAGAAAACAGCTGTTCAAAATGACTTTTTTAACAGTGTTATCAAATAATGAAAAAAAAAAAATAAGTGAGAAAGGGAACAAGTCACCGACATCAATTTTGTAAGGACATAAAGAGACTGTAAATTTATTTTGAAAAAAATATACCCGTGAAGTTTTATGCCAGTTCTTCTTCACGAAGGTTTTTTCGAACTGGTGGTAGAATCATGTTTTATTTGACGTCAATAAGAACAAGTAATAGTCTATGTTGAGAAATAAATATTTCATTTCATTTCATTTTCCGTTTCTTAGGTAAAGGTAATTTTTCGCGCTCTATAATATTTTAGGGAATGTTTTGACGTGTTCCGCTTCTTATCTGCTTCGTCGGCCTTGCCATAAAGAACCGAAACCCATCCAAATTGCCAAATGTGAAAATGACTGACTTGTTCCCTTTCTTAAATAACCTACTCTGACAGAAGAAGAAAAATATGGTTTTTACTTCTGGTTAAATTTAAACCAAACGATCTGTACCTAGGTATGAACGGACTAAAACACACACATGTTAAATTTTCTCACACAACGGCAATGTCTAAAATTTATTATTTATTTATTTATTTATTTATTAAAATATAATTGAATCTGGATAATTTCACGAACGCAATTTGTATTTGAAAATAAAGTTAATAGGCAAATGGATTTGTTATCATTAAAACTGAGAAATATATGTTTACAAACTTCTCGCACCTATTAAGTCAAATGGAAAACTAAACACCCAAAAAAAATTTTACCCTTTGAAAATATAATACCAAGTCCGCCCTATTCTTTATGAGTAATTGCAATGTCAATTAAGGCTACTTGGTACCATAAAATCGAAATATTTCAGAGATATATAACAAATAACTGTTTTAATCTATCGCGGTTATTTTCACTATAATTTAATGAATTTACGGGATTCTTACCATGATTTTCGATTTTTATTTCGCGCGTAAGTCCGCGATCATGGTGCTTGCAACAGCATCGAAATATTTCGATTTTTGCATTTGACTAGCCAAAAATTTGCTCATCGTCATGTCCTTTTTAATGAAGTTTTAAGCGAAATACTAATAAATAAAAAAAAACTCTAGCTAGGCTGTCAGACTAGGCTCTTAAATTCATACACTTTTCATGTCCAAAAAAGTTGTTCAATTCATGTTAAAATTTCATATTTATATTTCATAACAAAATACAGTGCGTTTCTGAATTGAAATGTTCGGATCGTAAATAATAGTCTATTTAAATCTTCGAGCTTTTTCCATGACTACCTTGGCCCCCTAGGTTTCCAGATAGAATAAGATGACACCAATTAGGGTTCATATTTATGACGTGTTAGGGTATCAAATTTGTAACCAATGAAAACAAGCTGACAGTGCACTTGAGTCAGAATCTTGCTGTGCTTCACTGATTATATATTTCTGATTTTACTGCGCCACTTACAGACTGGGATTTAATTGGGATATACCATATTCCTAGAAGCAATTTACATATATATTATAATAAAAAGACGCATATCTATCTACACTTGCGAGCTTTAAATCGGAATTACTTCATCGCGGGTTTAAGACAAATTTTTACCATTTTAATGCAATAAACTGTAGCTTGTGCTACATCAGTTGAAAGGTAATTTTGTTAGCTTTCCAATGATATTAAATAATTTAAAAATTGATGTCACTTTCCTTCAAAAATCAAGATCTAACTGCAATAGGTCGAATTGATGACGTCTAAATAAAACGAAAATCAAAGAAATAATAAAAATTTATTTACAATATTTCCTTCAGTATTTTGTTACGCCCTCGGGCCCTAATTACTGCTCGTAAACGGGTTTTCATTGACCGAATGAGTTTCCTGATGGAATCATGTGGGAGTTCTTGCTACTCTTCGATTAAAGCTCTTTTGAGTTCTTCTATCGATGCCTTCCTTTACCGATCCGATTCTACCGATCCTTTTCAGCTCGTCCCACAAATTTTCTATAGGATTCAAGTCGGGACTGCGGGCTGACCAGTCTATTGTGGCAATTCCAACTTGTTCCATGTAATGAGTCTGTCTACTGTCTAGTGACGGCAGCGGTGTAGCAGCGAGCATTATCATGTATTAACTTGAAATTTTCGCCAATAAATCCGGCGTAGGGGAGCACATAGGTTAACAGAATGTCGTTGATGTATCTTTCTGTGGACACCCCCCTCTCCGACCTCCACCAGGTATGAATACCAGCTGCAGCTGCCGTTTTGGCTGCAATAGAAATGCCCGCCTACATCATACAGGATCCACCCCCGTATGCCACTGTTTCTGTAATAGAACATTGCGCAATGGGCTCCCCCGGTCTTCTATAGACTCTTCGTCGACGGTCGCTACCATGCAGGCACATTCTGGCTTCGTCCGAAAACAAGATTTGGCTCCATTGCTCCATATCCCAATTTGAGTGGTCGCGAGCAAACTGTAACCGGGCTTGTCGGTAAGCTGGGGACAATTTGGGTCCAGTGGCTGGCCTTTTTGGCTGGTCTTCGTCTCACTGTCCACTCGCTAACAGCCCTCCCTCGAACTTCTCTGAGCTGTTTTTGGACGTCCACACCGGTCAGGTGTCAATAAATCGGTCATCTCACACCGAAGTGCATCGTTGTCGTCCCGATCCTGGTCTTCGGACTAAGTAACCAGTCTCTTTGAACCTCTTGTACACCTTGGAGACACAAGACTGGCTCAAATGAAGTCGAGCGGTGGCATTCTGAGACAAGCCTTGCCGGATAAGGACAACGCTTTGAGCGGCTTCTGCAGGTGTGGTTTCTATTTTCTTAGAGCCAATTATTGGTTTCTTAGATACCAATTTCGTAAAAATTCGCTTTTTATAGGGTTGTAGGACTCTTGAACGATATGGCTTTTTTGTTATAAAAAATTATGTCTTTACGTTTTATGACATAGAATAAATTTTTTTTCTCTGTTATATTGAAAGAAGTTGAAAGCTATCAAAATTCCCTTTCAAATGATGTTACACAAGATATAGTTTATTTATTTAAATGGTAAAACTTTGTCCTGAGCAACCCGCGATGAAGTGATTCCAATTTAAAGCTCGCAAGTGTATATTCCGTGTTCGAACTCAGTGAGGATTTAAGTATGTCATTCACTGTAGTAAATAAATTTTCGAATTTATCTAGATAGACCTAATTTGTATAAGGAAATAAAAAGACACAATAAGAAATAAAAAATGCCCTAAAAGTGAGATAGTGATTTATATGACGAAATGAAAGCAACGAAATAATTTTTTGTGTGCCCGTTGATTTAATCTGGTTTATTTATTATTTTGCGGCGGCACCGCTAGTTTAATTGTAATAGGGCTTGCAGGACTCGAGTCCCATAATAACAGTTTTTGATGTTCTGATAAATTGCTCAAAGATTGAATGAGAGATCAGATTTATTCGCAGTTTAATTTTCTTATTGTAGGTACCGTAAGCTGATATGTTTAAACATTGTCTTTTTAATCTATTGTAACAGAATCATAATAACTGTTTGTCGATAAGTTTGGCTGTAGAAGCTATTTATAACGAAACATTTTTAACTACGAGTTACTTAAAATCATTTCGTAACATTTTTTATACTTACGTCCTTTTTATTTATACTTATAAGCTTTTTTAAGCTTTAAAATATTTATAACAATTCTTTTTGACAGTAGTCTCGTTGGTGTCTAAAACAATTCAATCGCGTAACATTTGTTCTTTCTATTGCTTTTTTCATTGACTTTTGTCATCCAAACAGTCTTTGATCTCATAGTAAACTCTTTGGCATAGTGTTTCCTTAATAGTTTTTTGTCATTCAATCCAAAATTGTTATATTTTTTAAGTGCATCTTCTCCTATCGCGCTGAAGGGGATGCTGACATGTCTCGGCTCTTGCTCTGTCGGCCAATAACCCATTTCCATAGCTCGACTTCGTTATTCCACGCTGAATGAAAAAATCTCGAAGCTTCTGCTGGTTGCTAGTGTTCATTGGTTATGACCATGATACTTGTATTAATATGAAGGGCAGCCTTTTGGTTTGCTCCTGCATATGCTAATGAGCAGCACAATTAACTAAAAAATATTCTACCAAATATACATGACTATTAAGAATTGCGGGTAACATAACCATATGTCAAAATCACGTTTACTTATATAAAGTACATATGTAATGATTAGTATTCCCAATTGTTTGACAATTAAATCAGTAATGCCTCTTAATTTGTTTCCTAGTTAAAAACGAATTTAAATAGCTTTAATGAAGTGAAATTAAATAGTAAAATGAAACTACCATAAACGATGAAATAATTCGTATATTATTAAAAAAATTTGAAGCTTGATTTCTGTAATTACTAACTTGTAACTGCCCAAAAGCCCGACTAGTTTCGAGCTCGTGTAGAGAGCTTGTCTTTTTTAGGGGGTGAGCGTAGTTCTCAAACTTTTGTATTAATCGTCGTCCTGATAAATAACATCCAATTTTCAGAAAGTATTTTTTAAAAGCAGTGCTAAACGTGAGTTCTTGCCGATGAAAGATGCCTATTCCATTAAAATAATTCTATATTCAATACTTCAACTTCAATTCTATATACAAGCTTCATATGAAACTCTGTTAAGCATATTGTTCCAAACACGAGAAAAATGTATAAAGTCCATAGTGTTCCCATAAAACAAATATCAAAACCATTTAATTAATACATTAGTCGAGCAATCCATTAAAAAATTGCTAGATTTCGATTGAAATCATAAAATTGATCTTTTATTTGAAAACTAAGCGAAGTCTCTTTCCAGGCGCTTATCGCTTCACCGGTCATCATTTGCCCAAAATTTCACAACTTCTATCACCCTGGCCGAATTGACTCAACAAGGCCTTAATGTGGGGTTTCAGACACAGATGAAGATTAGATGTACCATATTCTGAGATTTTGACGACCGAGTGGCGTAGTGGTAAGTAGCCTTGCCTCAAACGCCGAAGGTCCCCGGTTGAGTCCTGGCCGGGGCATTCATTTGTGTGATGAACACAGATGTTTGTGCTCGGGCCATGGTTGTTTGTATTTATATATGTATGTTTATTCTGGGTTCCCCCCCAGCTGGCTGTATGGTCATCCATAACACAAGCTCTGCTTACTTTGGAGGCCATATAGTTGGTGTGTTTGTCTGGGGATTTAAAAAAAAACAAATTTAGTCCTTAGTCACTAATTCGCACTTAGCTATTTCGGTACAAAGAAGTAAAGTTCTGCTATCTTAAATCATCTTAAAACTTTAATCTCGAGCTAGGAAGTTAAAACAATGATTTAACCCTTGGTTACCAATATTAACCCATGTTTGTCGATGTTTATCTTCTCGATTTTATTCAATGAAATCTGAGTTAATAGTTTAACTCCAGAATGGACAAATCCTAGATACATACTTATAAATCAGGTTTATTCTTTTCATTGTTCAATAAACAAAGTTCAAACAAGTCAGTAATTGTACTGGAGTTTCTAATATTAATTGAATCTCACTTTTATTAATCTAATTTTAAATATATTAGTATTTTAAATTTTAATAATATGAGATAATAATCCTAAGAAACTATTATTGTAAACAGCATTGCAGATAAAGTCTAAAATGTTAAATAACCGCGTAGTGGGAAGGCAATATTTACAGAAAGGAATAAATGGGCAGCGGGCGCGCGCCGCGGGCAATGCAGTCGTAACTTTTTGGCGCACGAGATTCCTATCTGCGAATAAAAATCAAACAGCTAATTGAAATAAATTTAATATGTTGAAAATATTATAGCCTGTATCGCACATTCCAATGTAATGAGATTGTGATCTGTTAATTTACTACGTGTATAAGTATTGTGATTTTGTTTTTGAATAATGATTGTCTGCTGTCTGTGGTTCGTTATGTGTAGGTGTAAGCGAAATGAATTGTATTTTTGTATTGCATTTACTAATGTACTTATTTCCTTTTATTTATTAATAAGATTACTTCATTAGATATAGCAGTCTCTTTTGTTTATTTGTAACTCATTAATGAATTGTGATATTTTCACTGTTTTTTTATAACGGTTTTTTTAACATTTAAGAAAGCAAATAAAGTCATAAAAGTAAGTATTTTTGTATTTATTATTCCTTATTCATTTTACAGATTGTAATTAGATATTGTTGTTTTTATTACAGTAAGTACGAATGAGTTAATAATTGATTGTATTCCCAGTTTGTTTTAATAGAGACATCCGTCAAAAAGAACAGTCCTGTAAATACGGTGCTTCTGTGGTTTCGAACCCATTGCTCATAGCACATTCTACTGTTCTTTATTTATTCAGAACAGTATCTATTTCGAGTCGATTTATCATTTGAAGTATTTGCTAATATATTGCCTTAGAGCTTTTTCGTGGTATTTACAAATTAGCCGTATCTACGTGCCTGTCTGTTTCTCTGGTTTTATTGAAGTTATATCAGATTTACTGTGATTTAAAGGTTTTCAATGTTTTCAAAGTTATGTTCGATCAGAATTATAATTTTAAATGCCATCCAAACGGTAGTGTAGTTATGTTGTTTGTGTTCGATTTTCCTATGATTGAAATGCTCCTAGTGAAACTGGAAAAAAACTATCCTATGTTATGCTTCAGTCGAAACTACGCAACTAAATAATCTCATCAAATCATTAAACAAATAGGGGTTTTCATTATAGGTACCTACATGTGTTTCACTACGTGGTCGTACGTTGCGTACCGTCGTAAGATATTATTTTGAAACATGCACACATGCAGTTCTATAGTAAAAAAATCCAAGATCTCGGTTTACGAGAGACAAAATAGACATTACAAAACAGACACTACGTGGTGTGGTTTTAAACCATAAGTTATCATTGGACTATACCTAAAGGCGCTGTTTTGTATATTAGGGTCCTTTCAGATAGACGACTCTAAAGATCAGCCCCTTAGTAGGAATAAGAATGGTTAAAAATAATTAATAAATTCGCTGAAAAGCACATCAACTAACAACAGCGTGTGTTGTGAAAGTAACCAGAAATTCATAAATAGAGCCACCACCTAGAGAATTTTACTGAAGTAGACGTATAATTTAGACAGGCGCTGCCAAAATTATGTCTAATTGAAAGGGAAGTCTACGATTCGAATTTAATTAGTCATAATATTAGAATTATATGTGTTGGTCTTGTTTTGTTGGCGGCAGTTTCAAATATCTTTTTTGTTTTTAATATACTTTATTGACATGAAACATCGTTATTGCAGTATCCGACCCATACACATTTATTCTCTTTGAAAAAACTTAATTTTATTAAACAACAGCTACTAATTCATACATTTTAATAATCTTTTTTACTATCACTATTACACATATATCATATAAGAGTAACGTAGTGAAAATTTTGTCAAAATAATCCCACGGGGTTGGTGACTGCTACCTACGAAAACGCAGTCCACAATTTCTTTTCTATAGTCCCACACAGTCTTCGTGAATGACTGCTGATTTTAAATATAGATACTTGTGCGATGTAGCATGGTGCGGGTAACATCCAACAATATGACACGCCTAGGGCAAAGACCTATATGCAATTTAATTTTGTCAACAACGATTCTCGTCTGTAACAAACCGTTGTCTTCGCCAAATCCGGTGTACAGTGGCCCGAGAAAATTCCAACAAACAACTGCTGGGACACTGCAATAAAACTCCTATCAAGCGCCGCAAGTGCAACTGGATTGGCCACACTCTGCTTAGGGACGCCCAACCACATGCCCAAGCAGGCTCTGGATTGGAAACCTCAAGAGAAACGCAAGCGTTGTCGTCCCAAGCAAACTTGGCAACATATATTGGTAAGACGTGGAGCGAGGTGAATCGCTAAGCGCAAGATAGAACGCTATTGAGGACCACTGTGGACGCCCTCTGCCCCATTTCGGGGAGATAGGACATTAAGTCAAGTAAGTCAGTAATGATTCTCCCATTATACATTTAGTTCGTTTGAAGTTTTTTCTGTAAAAAATCGAATGTCCGTTATAGCAATCCATCCCATCACTAAACAATGTCGTTGCCTTACAGGTAAATAACTTTCGCGACGTTTTTGCATTTATTTTGTAGTTGTATACGCTCAACACATAAATAAATAAATACTTTTATATTTTTTAATAAATTTTATAGCCAGGCTGAACATAGGAAACATATGGAACTTACAATATTGAACGATATTAAAATAGTGAATATTAATATTAAACATAATTTTTAAAATTAAATTTCTTCAACTCCAGTCATCCTCATCCGCACTTGCATCCAATTAATCATTTGTGTTAACTTTAATTTGTTCTGATATTATATCTAAAGCCTCCTAAAGGCACGGATGGATGCCTTGAAATTTCTTTTCCTGTTCAATAGCATGTAGACAAACATTTTTGCATTCCTCTACAGTTATGCTATTAAAATTTAACTCGTCTAATGTCATTATAGTACTTGTGTTCATTGTGACAAATTTTTCACTGTCCCCCGTATATTTTCAATAGGATTAAACTGAGGGTGATATGGCGATAAACGGAGCACAGTATTACCGTGCTGTCTATTGTTTCGTCTATTTTATACTCTACAAATCTCGCCTTAGTTTTTAGAATCAGTTCATATGAAGGAGGGTGACGGGAGGGATCGCTCAGTTCCCTCTAATATGGTTGACGAGGGCGATGGCTGAATCCCACGTTAACTCGTGAACGGGTGCCGTTTGAGGGTGTTCGTCGTTTGGATGCTTGGGGGGAGGGAGACTTGCCGAGCTAACAGATGCAGATAAGAATAATTAGGTAAATTTATTTTGAAAGAAAATATACCCGTGAAGTTTCTTGCCAGTTCTTCTTCACGAAGGTTTTTCCGAACTGGTACAGTCATGTTTTATTTGATGTCAATAAGAACAAGTAATTGTCAATGTTGAGAAATAAATATTTGAATTTGAATTTTGAATTTGAGGCTTAAGCATGTTCGATGAATGTTCAATATTTCTAAACGTCAGCTAGTCAATCATTTGCTGTTTTTTTAGAATTAGAATTCGGTGCATTACGTTGAATTGAATTATAATAGTGTGCATTATCAACGACAACAATAATGTTAGGTTTAAGGTCGGATATTAATTGCGTTTGGATCCACTTCGAATAATTATCGTAACTCATATAATCATGGTAATCACCACTTTGTTCGCAAGTACCGAATTTCGTGCTTTTCCATTAGCAGTTTGCGGTTGTCTTCCGTTTTAAAACCTAATGAGATGACGTGTTTTCGTATCGTGCTGACACAACCTTTATAATCTATTTCTTCTTAAAATTTTGAGTGTAGTATTTTCATCGTCGGAATTTCGTCGAAATGTGAAAGTTGTGAATCGTTCTCCAGATTACTTGTTGATCAAAATCATCTATTATAATCGCAAGCTTCCCATTTGGTTTCTTTTTTAGGTGATTTAAAGATTGGTCTCTGTTCTGAAGAATGACCTTTGCTTTCTGACTTAAGTCAATGATATTCCAGTTGATATAGCAACTAATTGAGCGGGAGTCACAGTACTGCTCGGATTGCTATTGCATTCATTTTCGAAATATTTGTACAAACTATACAAAACGTCTTAAGTTTGGGAAGTCAAAGGCTTACCTCGACCCTGTTTCAACACCGGAACCATTTTTAATTAACGAATTTACAATAATAACACAAAACAATAAATATTATAAAGCATAAGAATAAACCACAAATAAAATCAATTCATTCACTTATTAACTAAAACCAAATAGACCTCACAACATTAGCAATGTTCATAAATATAATTATTATTTACTTGATGGTAAATCAGTTTAAATACGCTTTGAAGAAGAAAATATATTGACGATTGAATATATTTTCTTCAAAATGTAACGAACCTCTTTTTTCTGACTGTACAAGGAAATTTATATTTTATGTTTAGAATTCCTGTAAAAATACAAATACTACTACAAATGCAAAAACGTCTCGAAAGCAATTTACCTGTACACGCATAATACTTTGTTATGTTTTTTTTTATTTATAGATAAGAACATTCTGGCAGGGTAATATTATTTAATTTATAATAATAATTACTTATTTAACGACGTATTTTTAAATCGCATTAACAAATTGAAAGGAATTATTTTAATTTCACCTGCTTCGTGCGCTGCAGTAAACGGAAGACAAATAAATTCAAAATTGG
Source organism: Marasmarcha lunaedactyla (assembly GCA_923062675.1). Lineage (NCBI taxonomy): Eukaryota > Metazoa > Arthropoda > Insecta > Lepidoptera > Pterophoridae > Marasmarcha > Marasmarcha lunaedactyla. The sequence continues at coordinate 16,994,061 of OV281346.1, read as the reverse complement.
TTCAAGTCTACTAAACGGAGTCTTATTGTGAATAACGTAATTTCAGATACAGAGAACATATACTGCACATGAAATCTTTATTTATAGCTTTACGATAGTTCTCCGAGCTTTATGGCCTATTGGTCAAACAAGCGAAGAAACTCAGAAGTCGACAAATAAGATTTTAAACGTACCTTCACTACACGATTTAGTCGTAAAACGCCCAGATAAGAGGACCTCGTATATATTTCTGCATAATAGGAAAGTTATTTTAGATTACTTTACGATATAAAATTATTGATGGTAGCGAAAGAAAACTCTATAGGTACTCAGGTATTTATTGTTTTTGGTTTTATTGACTAGGCTCATGCAGAATAGACTGACATGTTTTTTTTAATGATGAAGTCGATATTAGGCTTGTACATGTCGATTTTATAAAATGTGAGATAGAAATCTCCTTCTTTTGGTGTTATAAGCCGGCCTCATGATGTACGTTGTAGTGGTCCTGCCTTAAAGAGAAAGGTTAGTGACGTGATCTGGTAAAAAATTGTTAATCCACAATATATGTACTTATGTTTGATCAGTTCTTTCAATGAGCCATTCATAACACATGCTTTTTCGACTTGAAGGAAAAGTGTCTTAAGGGATTTTGTTTTTTATTATCTTCTTAGTTTATATAGTAACTCCTAATCTCGTAGGAATTTTGGGATATACTCGTATATGGCGTATGTTCACGACAGCCATATTCCCACTGCAGTGACACCAGCCTCACCCGAGCAGGCGGTGGATTCGGGTGGTCCTATAGTTAGATTATATAGTCCACTACGCCTGTCTACTGCGGGTTGACAAACTTTACATGTCTAGTAGTACTAGAGTTTCTTTATTAAGATCTCATCTGCGATGGTACTACAGCCCTTCCTATTTTGACTGCCACGTGGTTGTGTTCCAATCAGGAAGAAGGAACAGCCAGTGCACCGTGTGCATGTGGTGTGAGGGCCACTCCTTTAAGACAGTCTGAAAATCTGGTTAGGATTTAGTAAACATTCCAAAACAATTGTGGGACTTGAAATCAGAATTTGTGAAAACCAATCAAAGTGAGTTGTAAGCTTAAAAGTTGGGCCCTCAATTCTCACATAGAGGATTGAGGGCCCACCTGTATCTGGCAAACTATGCGCATTACAGAGAAAGTCCTTACGACAAAATATAAGTCAAGCACAAACAAAATTAGTGAAAGCAATATATATATTATCACAAAACGCTATGGTATTCAGTGTATCTTCGTTCAAAATGTTCCCTCAATCCTCATACTCCTGAAAGTTTATCACGAAAATGTTTAGAAACCCTACTTTACTTAGCTATTGTTTGTTAACCTATGTGCTACGTAATAAATTGTGAAAAATTGTGAAACGATAAACAGGTCACTACGTCTCGTTGTTTTAAAGTTATGACCTTGTTAATATTCGGGCCTTCAATTCTCCACTTTATTTTTGGTTTTTATTTTAATACCCTTAAACTACGAGAGGAACGATAAAACACAACATTTTATCATTTAGTGAAAAAAATGTGCAACATATTCGATATCAGAAGGAAATAAAAGAATCTTTATTATTTAAGAAAATCGATTTCAATATTTTGTCCTTTACATTAAGAAGTACTCTACTTCTTAATGCAAATTAGAGCATATTTTTTAGATTGTAGCAAATATAAGCACGCTGCATTAGTTATTGTAATAGTCGTGATCACTACTAATTAATAAAACACCTAGGACTAATGACATCCAAGGGTGCGGATGCCACTTTCCATCACGTGGATCAACTGCTCGTTTGCCGGCTGTGAATATAGTAAAAAGAAACCTTCGAAATATTTTCTTAAGAATGTGGGATGCTTCACGATGTTTTTCTTCACTGTTAGAGCAATCGTTAATGTACTTTGTAAAAACTCATTGATACAGACGTTTTTGAAATAAAATTCATATAATAGGTAGGTACAGAAGCAACATGGAGTATCATGCTGTAATATGCTGTTCTGCGTAATATGAATTATATTTTTGATTTTAATTTTAAAGTCAATTCTGTATAGATATTTACTATTATATTTTAGATGATACATACTAACAATTAAGCTTTCCTTTTCGTAATAACATTAAAGGTATATAGAAGAAAAGTTATGGTGAAGACAAACAAAAGATAATTTTTTTAAATAATTCTGTATTCATTAAATAAATGAAGAATTTAATGTTTGAAATTGCACGTCACGCCAGGATTCGTAATCTTTTCGAAAGCGGAGCAACTAGGATTGTGCAAAATATGAATCTCAGGCATTAACCCTTTCAGTGCTGACGTCGAGATATCTCGTTCGCCATAAATTGTAATCATATACTAAGGACGAGTTATCTCGTTGAACAAAATGTACTGTCACATACTGACGCCATAAAACAAAATATGATCCGTCATACTAGGGTCGTCCGAACAGTGCCGTACTTTTTCCGAATACTTACCGATACTTATATATATATCACGTGGTGCCAGTAATAATATTTCGTTTTAGATGTCCGTATCTGATATACTATCAACGAGATAACTCGACACCTAAAAATCTATTTCAGTACTGGTGACGAGTTAGCCTGTAGTTAATTTTAAAAGTAGCCGTCTATGTTTATGAAGGAAACTAAGCCTGCGAAATTAGTTTATTCTTCGTACGATCTTGGTAGTTAAATTGATGATTGTTTATTAGTTTTGAGTCAATTACATGGCTATCGTTTGACACGAGAGTACCAAGATTTTAACATTTTCGTGCATTACATGTTCGCTTTCAGCAAGCTTCATCCTAGCGCTATGTTGTGATTTGTTTATTTTGGGCATTCCACGAAGTTCCCATAAAATGTACATTTGTATAGGTATAATATTTGATTGGTGTTGATGAATTATTAGAATAAAGTCCAAATAGGATTAGCTTCCATCATAGACGGTACCCGCATTTTATTTACGATGTACATATATTCGAAAGGGTGTAAAAGAGATTAGGTACGTTTTGCCTAAAACAAAATATGTGAAGACTTTCATACTTCAATTCAGCATAAGTAAATGGTACCTCAGAGCCTTCACTGGAAGCAGTATATTAATTTACAAGACAAAGTAACCAATGCAGGAGGCGCTAGGTTTGCGGAGCCGCCAGCCGGTGGCGGCGTCGGCGGTGGTCGCGCGCGCTGATCGCTATCTGCGCGCAGGCGCCGCCGCACACCGCCATTTGCTATATTTATCACTATTCACCCACCACCTCTCAATAAACGCATCCATAATTCTAGACAAATACAACTTTCTACGCGCAATTGATTTACCTGCCCGCAGTAAAATTGCCATCTCCTCTCAGCTATTAACATTTTCTGCTCGTTTTGCGTTTATATCTTAATTATGATGAATAAGAAATATGAAGCTTTGTTCGTAATAGACTTATTTGCTTTTATTGACTCGCTCGATGTTATTTTAATCGCAGCTTCAGATAAGAAGTTATTACTAGGTGTACTGTACGTTTCTAGTCAAGTGCATGACGGATGTCAGCCGATATAAAAAGAGAATGAAATTATTCTTTGCTGTACAAGCGGCTATTATCATAACGATTGTGCGAATCCAAGTGACAAACCTGCGATTCACAATAGACAAACAAACAGAAGGTAACAGAACGAAGACAAACATTCGAGGTTCATTCAAAAGCGTACAATAGTCGTCATCAATTACAGGCAATAGATCGAGCAACGTCATTTGTCCAACCGTCCGTTACTCAAGTGGGGCATTCCCACGGCACTCGGGACGATCGTGTTTGTAGTTAGAATATGTCCAACGAGAAATAGTAATAGAAAATTGTTTCTGATTGCATTCGCTCTCCGACGTAGTGCCGGTGCCTGGCGATTCGCGTCCTCGTTTTTATTATTTACCTTTAACAATCTAGATTCGATGAGAAACATCGAAACAGAATTGTTGGTTTTATCACAATTATTTACGAAATGATTCTACGTAAAGCGTATGTATGATAATTGCCGTGAACCTAATATTACATTGGATCTCTTACGGCGAATTCGTGGATTAAATCCTTGGTTATAATTATGCAGAACGATGCAAACCGTTGTTCTCCCGATGTTATCAACAACGAGACTGAAGAGAAATTGCTCCGATCAAAAGATAATCTCGCCGGAACCAAAATTGATCACTGATAGGAGGCGCGCGCGCGTATCGCCACCGCCCACGCCCCACGAGCTTTACTCTTTTTTAATTTCACAAAGTTTGTACCTTAAAATTGGCAATTTATTTTAATAACACCCATGTATCCCTTACTTAAACCATGTTGAATCGATGTCGACTCGTTCCAATTCCTGGTATTTTGTCGATTTTGTCGTGTAAGAGCTAATTTAAGTGTCGCCGTATTTTGTTCTCGGTCGGTCCTTGTTACACTGTAAAGTTCCCTCACATATTATTAGTGTGTACTTATTTAGGTCACCTCACCAGCCTCATTTGATCTCTCGGCTAATAAATATCAGATTGAAGTGCCGCTATTGTAGCCTTCACGCACAAACTAGTACTGTGGCTTTCAATAACGGTTTGCACTATGCAGACTATTGCCGGGGCGATAATTGCGTGAAAGCGAGTAAGTCGTCGGTCCGCGTCACGTCACGTCAGCCCGCATCGCATGACTCGTGTCGCGTCGCTACGTATCGGGCCGGCGGTCCCCTGTCCACTAGACAACCTTACACAACCACGTGCAGTGCTCACTTTAATCAAAGCGACATTTTATCCGCGATACTTCACTTAACATAAGTTAAAGGTAAGCGGAAATTAATGGCTAATAAACAATATCCAGCCAGTATACATTAGTTTACGCCACTCCAAAGGGTATTATCATAATGAGTTAAGAATAATAAGTTAAATTCCAGAATGAAAAGTGGTTTTATTAGCAGCATGTAGAGTAGATTAAGGTACCAATATTGCAAGACGCTTGACAGCAGTTCAAAACTGAGCTATCGAATGTAAGACATTTAAAATATGTTGATAGAATGCAATCCCCCTCAAGCGTAATACAAAGATTGACATTTAGCCTAGAACTTGTCAGTGGCGATGTGCCCTGTTGTGGAGCTGGCCAAATGAGACTCATTGATAGAGGGACTGTTGGCGGCGACGCGGGCGCGGCTTGCGTCACAGTTTCCACACAGCGACGCCGGCGCAGGCTCCTGCCACCACTCAGCTGTCACTTACTTCGTCAATGACCACTCGTGACTCATTGTATTTGATCTGAACACTCGCCCGCCGATTGATGCAATCACCTTATTATCAATTGGCGCTATACTATTGTGCATACGTCAAATACGCAATAAAGAGCCGATAACTTACGTCGCATTCAGCGATTCAATGTCAGTAAATAATTGCTTAAGTTTATGATTTACCTTAATACTGTTCATGGAATGTTTTTGAGAGAGGCTCAAAAAAGTTATTTAATGATATTAACGACATTATGATATCACATAAAATATTGACAGCCATTAAAAATCGATGACGCGTTTTCGATACGCGTTGAAGTCTTTCGGTTGAACCCCGTTGCAGATTCTTCTAGCACAACAATAAATAATTGAAAATTCAAATAGTTCATAAATATTTTATAACTTTGTTTTAGTACCTACTGAACTATCGCATGTGTAATTATTTGTTGTGTTATTGTAATAGGTTTTGGATTGAAACTAGTAAGGGCGCTATAAAATACTAGAGATGGGTTGAATGTTACTGTTGACTTCCTAATTCTATCGCTTTTATAACTAGTTGCCAACGGTGTCGTTCTGTTAACGAATAATTGTTTTGACTTTACTAGCCCTGGATAGCCAACATTAGAGGCCCTAGGTGTAAATCCTGGCAAGGATATTCATTTGTCAAACGAATGTTCATTCGTAACAATTTCTAGTCAAGCGTCAGTCTACTGTGACGTTTATTCTGGATTTTGGATTCCCTGCGTACACTTCATGGTCATAAATAATCACAATTGTTTATGTAATACCCAAACCAGTTGAATATTTATTTGGAGATTACAAAATACTCTTACCACTCCCAAAACAAACAAAAAAAAACTAATTTAGTCATCACCAACATTAACAGATTTTCCCCATTTCTTTTACCGTAAATTTTTCTACAGCCGTAAACTATAACCAACTTTAACGATATAGGCACAACTATTCGCAATTTGCGTTAATGTACGTGTCATTCGATTCGATATTTTATTAGTCATCGGAACAGAATCAATTATTCGTCGTGCGCATGTAAACCGCGCGTTTATCGGCCCTCGTAATGTAGCGGTTTAATGCGCCGGCGCACCGGGATGCCCCAGCCTCTGTCTTGATAAGATAATCTAGATTCTAGTTAACCGAGACTTTGGAGATAATAGATATTCGTTTTAATGATGAATAAATAAAATCAAGGTAACGACTGGTAATGAGGACATGTTTATGGCAGGTATGGCTTTATTCCATGTTTTTGTAAAACTGAACAAAAATTTCTAAAGCTATTGAAATGAAGTTAAAAATAAGTTTACTATTGGATAAGGTTTAAAGAACTTTATTCTCATAAGAAGTATACAATTTCACTTATAATGAGATATGAAAACAATTATAATATTACACTGTCAATTTAATTATGGGTGTTCACAAAATGTGTAGTTTAAGTTTATTTCTAAAAGTATTTATATTTTAAATAAATTTTCTATGAATTCGCAGTTTGTTGTACAATATTGTTTTTTTCCCATAGTTTGTTCTTGGCTTTATCACTTCAAAATAGCATAAATTTTTTTCAATTCTTATATTAGACTGTATTAACTTTAAGGACATGCTTACGGAAAATTGGTACAGTTGCGTTAGGTTAAATAGGCTAGTTTTACTATATAATTGCTTTGTTTACATTAAGATAATTAAACAATACTTAGATAATTTTGTTATGTTTTCTTTTAAGGGGATTAATATGAGATATTGCAGCTGATCCCCAGATTTTTAACATGTATTTTAAATCCAATTTTACTAAAGAGTTACACATAAATGATTTGACTTTTTAGGAAAGAAAATGACTTTGCGGGGAAATGTTTTATTTGTTAAAGTATTTTGAATAATGCCGGCTATGATCAAGTTAAAATAATATATTATTGCTTAGTCGTATTTAATTGTTAAATGAGTCTTGTTGAATTCCCTTTTTCTCTGAACTGTGGCCACAGTTCTTTCAGAAAACTTTACTTAATGACGAACCCGATGTTTCAGATTACTGAATAAAAAGTTCTCGCAACAAAAACTTTGTGTCCATTGTATCAAGTTCAAAGGCCAAACTTGCTAGGTGTCTGTCTCGAACCGATGATGTCGAGATCGCATTCAGAGTACTTCGCGTGTCAAGGTAGGTGGCAGCACATGTCTTGCTGCAGTACTGACACACGATTACATATTCGAGTAGCACATTTAGTTCACAACAAGGTCGATATCACGTCAAAACGTTGAAAGCAAGGCATATTCTCAGAGAATTAAAACCTATTGTCGATGTATCGGCAGATTAAATGATATAAATGTATGACGAAATCGACAAGCGAAGTGAAAAGCGTATTGAAATAGTTGGCATTTCTTGAAAGCTTGCAGGCTTCTTAATATTTATCGCGGGGATACTTTGATTTTCGGATCGCATTCTTGGTCAATAATAATCAATTATAATTTAATTAATTCAAAGCAATGGTGTCCATGGGCGCGGATGACACTGTCAGGCGGAATGCGAGCTCGGTTGCCGGCCATGACGAAGATAACAAGTTTTTTGTAAATACAAATGAAAACCCACCGACTGACGGGACAAAGACTGAAACAACTGACTGAAACGATTTTTTTTACTAGCTTTTGAAACGTCGCGGCTGATCGGTACCTGCATTGGAGACAGACGAACAAATACATAGGTACGCAAACACATAGCTACACAGGTAGACAGATATTATATTAAACTTATAACACCTCTCTTTTCGTGGTGGGTGTTTAAAAACAACAGTCATATTACTTATTAAAAAAGTTGCCAGCTTTAGATTGTATTCCTGAATACCGAATATCGACTGAGAAATCATATATTACTAAGAAATCTGCAGATTATTCGAATATTTTACAAAGTGGACTTTGAAACTACAACCCTGCGTCAAGCTAATTTGCCGTAATAAAAATAGTTGGCCTTCAAAAATGACAAAAGATACCTTACCTTATACGATAATAAAACATAAAGATAATTTAAAATTATTGGATAAAGCGTTACATACAAATAAAGGATACTTCGTATATTTTGCTGTGAAATCGTACAAACTTTAGATCCCTAATTAGAAAAAAGAGTTATGAGAAGAATTTCAATATGTTTTACGAACTGAACATGGCTCTAACAATGTAAAAATAACGAAACAAAAAACGAACTGCGTGGAACTAAATATGAACATTATTGTTTTACTACACTTGTTCTTAGTGTAGGTGTATAAAGGTAGGTAACCCTGCCTCGATGGCTCTTAACCTGTGAGCACGTGCTGTTACAAAAAGTTACGATGATCTGAGTGCATTCTTTTACCGCACTTGAGCATTAAACTTATCAATAAGTATTGTACTTGTGTTATAGGAGATCCATGAAATACATAATAAATAAAGGGTCTTTGTAGGTGGCTTTACAAGAAAAATTTAAGATGAGTGTGATGGTAAAGTCGACGCGTCGCATTCATTCTCAATAATTTGTGTTGAATAGACATTAAAAACAAATTTAATCTAATAAATATACGGGTGGGTGTGGTGCGTAGATATAGTTTGCAGGACATGTTATTGTAATATACAAAAAGTAAATATAATATTCAATCTCCTCGCCGCTAGTACCATAACACAACGTGTTGATTGAACGTGTGAAACTAGGAAGTACAATCCACATGATAAATCTTCTGATAACAATTATTAAGGATGACATTGGCAGTAAATCTTCTAATACGGCTATGTGTAAGTGTAGGAGCGGGCGCGGCGTTGCGCCGGCGCAGGTCGCGTAAACAGCGGCCGCGGGCGCTACGTGCTTCCCAGCTTAAATTGAACTTCAAGCTATCCATTTGCATAAATTACCCCGTTAGTATTTTCAATTATTCCAACAATACTGTAACACAGCATCGCGCTTAACCCCTGGGCCGCTCGGAACTCCTTAAACTTTTAAAAACGCCGTGCTATCGATCAATGCCTATCGCGCATCCTGTGTTATATGGCATAAAATCAATTATCGTAATGACATAATAAGAAATGATGTAAAGATTGCTTGCGAAAATAATGAGCCTAAAGTAAGATTCATATTTTTTAATATGTATGACATGAGTATTAAGGGAAAGCTGACGATGTGAATAATTTTTTATTGCGTCGATTCATTTATTATTCGAAGGTTCGACTTCCATAAATTACGATCCTTTATTTTGACAATATTCGATGTAAGAAGAGCTTTTTGAGTAATTTTTACTTTCAGTTACTTTGATCTTCACTCTTAATTTTAGAGCAAATGTGAAGTATGTTCTTGTGTTAAATTATTTGAAGTTTATGCAATTATCAAAACTTTGTGATCTAGCGCTGAAAACGCTTAGCCGGAACTTAAACTACCCCTACATATGCTGCGACGCGCCATCGACAAGGAATGATTGTGGTGAAACGTGACCGACGGTACTTTTAATGATTCAAGATATTTGATTCAGGTTTATTAGTTTATTTGTAATCAGCGATGATAATAATTTAAATATTTACTTGTCTCTGTACGAAAAGGTAAGTTAAATGCGATACCAGATATAACTTACCGATCTCGTATCTCGTGCGCGTTCATATATGATCGTAGTAGAGGTTTGAACTATGATTTTGTGAAAAACAGTATTGTAGGAACTCCAGCTATGAGTTTATGTTAGCGCAGCATAGAACAGCCTAGTTATTCTACTGTATTTCGCAACAGGACAATAGCCTTGTATTTGTAAACAAACACATCGTAAACAGACAATGCGCCCTGCCGGCTTGGTGGCGGCGCGGCGACGGCACGACGCCGGGGTGCACGCACACTCTGGCCCGCCGCCGTCATCTCCAGCCTCATTTGAATATTTATGAATGCGACCCAAGCCTACCTCGTCTTTCAATGATAACATAATTAAGACACAGAGATACTTATTATTATGCGAAAGTTCAACTCGACGACGGTTTCTACGATGACGATGCGGTATTAACAATGTACCTATTGTCATACTACAACTAAAAGGGATTTGCACTTTGAAATGATTTACGAGTGAAATTGGGCGGATGCTTTGTGAGATGGTAAAGGTTATCAAACGGAATTATTAAAGGCTTATTATGCTGGTAGAAAATATGAATTCTTAGATAATGGTTTAGAAGGAACGTAACCTGTGTGTTCGTGGAAGGCACGAGCGCATCTAGGCACGCGCCGTCATTTGCTTGCACTTACTGAATACCGCGCGTAATCGCTAGAGACCACCGCTTCTTGCGAGCTGTGGAGTAGCAACTTTGTTGCTACCGTTCTTATTTGATTTTATGATGGCGTCAGTTTTATTTTCGTAATTCTGATTACCATTCGTTATTTCATTTAGAAACAATTATCTCTTAGAGACTAAATCTGCCAATTAGGTTTTATGTTAAATAAATGTTCTTAACATAGAATCGTGAGTTTTACTGAATCACATTTGTATATTATTGGCATTCGGGGTCACTTAATATTAGTGGGACCTACTTCTAATTTTGGATCAAGGTTTTTCAAAGAAAAGGATTTTCTTTTATTTTTTGTATTATGTTCGAGCCTGCGTGCGAAATCATAATCACTAGCAAACTCTTTTTCGTACATTTTCATTGTCTGGATTTTGGGAAAAATGTAGCCTGTGTGTTAAGGATCAGAGTCTATTTGTATATAAAATTTATTTAGAATCGCTCTATACTTTTTCACAATTTACCTTCCTACAAATTTCACTCTGACATTAGTAGTATCAGTCAGTGATTTTCCTAAGTAATCAATACTTATTAGCTTTTAATAATCGAACAGGTATTAAATACCAGTCATCTTTTATATTACATCTGCTACTTTGTGTGAACCCGTCTCTCCTGTTATTGTTATAATCAGCAAGGAAATTTCATTCGCTCGACAAGTACCTTCAAGTAGTTATATAGTTAATTTGAACAAGGATTTTAAAGCTGTTTTGTCACAAATAGCAAATCTGTCAAAGTCACGAAACCACCTCGATGTAAATGACAAGCGTTCTCGAGATCGCAGACTTCAGTTATTGTCAATATTAGTAATGACTTAGCATGGCTTCTGTCACAAACCAACCAAGAAAAGGAATAAATTTTTCTCCGATTTGTATTAAAGAGAAACTTGGGTGTAAACAAATTTGTTTGAATATTGTTCGCATTATTCTCCAAATCTGCCTCTTCTGCTTAATGGACCGAAGCTAATGATCGCTTTCGGGTGTAATTGTTGTGAACTTACCAGAAATATAAGAGTAGTTTCTTCTTGCATTGTGTAGTGTGATCTAAAATATATAATTTTTAATAAGTACCAGCCTAGTAGTAGTGCACTGGTAAGCTTCTTTTTATTTCCTGCTGTATTTAAAAATCATCCTCGAAAAGGCCTGAGCCCTTTTATCTGTTTAAGGCTGCCTGTCCACCAGAGCGGAGACGAGAGCAGAGGAGAGAAACTGCCAAAATTAAAAAACTGAATTGAATAAAATCTCCGCTCCGCTTCAGTGGACAGGGATTGCAAACGAGTTTTTAAATTTATAATATTTGAACACGGAACGGGGACACGGAGAAGAGAAACTGAGCAGGGAAGCGGAGCGGTAAAGTGGAGGTGGGAAGCGGACTGGGAAACTGAAGCATGGAAGCGGAGTGTGGAAGTGGAATGGGAAAGTGGAGCGGGAAAGCTCAAGTGACTTGTCATGTGCACACGGCCTGGCTCCGCGTATGGAAAAACACAGCTCGCGTCTTTGTACGGGTCGCAACTCCGCTCTTTCGCTCGCATTTCTTTCTCGCTCCGCAACCTAGTTCCGCTCTGATGGACAGGCAGTCTAAGACCATAACTAAACGACGTAGTTACCACTTGTAAACAAACTAAATTTGGTTTTTGACGACCAAGTAGCGTAGTGGTTACTAACTACTGCCTCATACGCCGGAGGTCCCAGGTACGAGTCCTGGCCGGGGTATCATTTCCATGATAAATATAAATGTTTGTTCTCCGGTCATGGTTGTTGATATTTATATATATGTATGTTTATCCTGGGTTCGCCCCCAGGTCGCTGTATGGTCATCCATAACACAAGCTCTGCTTACTTTGGGGCCATACAGTTGATGTGATTGTCTAGGGATTTATTATTATTATTAAATAAAAAAGATCAATTTGTTTATTATATTAACAAATTGCTCCTGGATCTGTAGAACATCGTTGATATTTAAACAGGTTTTCTGTCTACGAGATTTCATATTTAAGCATGAACATCTAATTTATATACTTATGCATAAATATGTGACTTACTAACATTATGCAGGTTAAACTTATTAATATTTGCAGAGAGAAATAACAAAGAAAAGATGCTTCGTGCGGATAAAAAATAATCATGAGTGGAAATTAAAGAGCACGAAACAAAAAAATAAAATAAACTAAAGGTGTCTCTACCGACGACCCTTAAATAATCTGAATAAACGCGCCTCTGGGTTTCGAATCGGGGACCTGTCGCATACTCTTATAATCGCAACTATTAGCGCACTTGGTAAATTAGCTACAAAGCACGCGATGCGCAGGCCCAGCCTGACTAATTAAAGCAATCATAATTCTTAAACAAACTACGACTACCTAACCAGCGTTTAAGGTTAAACGCCGTTTTATCTAAAGTCGGTTTCTCAGTACTTAGCATATGATTATTATTTTTATGCTATTTGTATGCTTATAATTATTATGACTAGTTATGATATTTTATGAAATATTTTTATAGTTTTGAATTGTGAGTTTAACAGACTGTGATGCCGTTAGCCAGTTCTTGGCATTAGTTGCGTGTAAGTTACTTGAATTCGTAATTATACACCTGATTTGTTCACTTTTGAATTAATGTTTATACGTGTCCTTTAAGCTGTAATCCTCATATTTAAAATCTCAATTAAAGCGAATTTCGATAATGCTAAAAAATAGTCATGAAATAGAGATAAATAGATACATGTAAAAAAAATAGTCGTATTATAGTTTCGGCGTTTTAGCTATAGGTTGGTGAGGATTATGGCTTGAATGTCAAGCTGTAATCCTCAACTCTCACGCAAGCAAACGGTAAGGTCTATCGACTTGGTTTAGGTTCCAAAAAATAGTCATGCCAAATCTCAGAAGTAGTCGATGAAAGATTCCAGAGATATAAAGGTACCCTGGTGAGGATTATGGTTTGCAAATTTGAAAACTTCAAATTTCTCCGGAACGCCTATGTCTTTCAGTTTAAAGTTTGTGCCAAAAAATAGTGATGAAATAGTCGTACGCAACCAAAATAATTGATTTGCTGCTGATTTCATTTTAAAATAAAACTTTTTATTTTCCTTACGTTTCTATGGATGTACAATCGCGTAAAAAGTCATTATTTCTCTTTGCTTAGTAAAAAAATTGCGCTCTTTTTGTTTGTTACTCATTATTGTAAATTCTTTGTAGACAGGGCTCTGAAATCGGTTTTAATAGGTACCTGTTAATAGAACTTTTTAACTTACCGGTTAAAAACCGGAAATGAAAAGGAGATTTTTAGAACGGGTTTCCGTGTAAGTATGAATAAATGTGTCGTTCTACGGGTAAAGGAAAGTAAGTACCTTACGTCGATTATGAGTTACACGTTTTTTTTGTAATCAGCAATGGAATGTGGAATTCGTTGGTGTAATAAAAGTCGTTAATACCGTAGGTACGTTACTACGCTACTACTAAGTTATTACCTTAGGTACACTGGTGTTCTACGCCCACACGCGAATGACCACCCTTGTGGTATAAATTAATAGGAATCAAATCAATTTAATAAATTTATTTCAATATATATATAATTTTATTGGTACATCTTGCTCCGATGACGGAGCAAGTCACAATGTATCGCTTCATTTCTTTCTGTTCTGTCAACAGTATATTTAAATATCCTTTATTCTTAATTCATAATAATTCATATTAATCTCTTTACTCAAATGTCGCGGCATTCTGACGTGCTCTCTAAGGCTTAGCCGTGAAGATCGGCCGCCCGCATGAAATTTATTCACACAAACAAGGTTGGGTGGATAAATTTCTTACAAAAATTATTCTAACTACCTGCCTGAACGAGGATATGTTTGTACGACGGCCTCAGGAGAGACTACCCCTGTCGATTAGGTTATTCCTGGTGGTAAGTGTGAATACTTTACGTACAAATAGTAAATATAGCATTACAAAAACAATCGCTTCACCATGATATAAGGAATAACTGCTTCGAGAGGAATTCCCGCCAGTAAAACCTCGCAAAAAGCAAACGAACGTCGCCTAAGCTACTTTCAATATAATGTTTCCTAATCACATGTCAAATATGCTTACGGAATGTTGAGATGCGAGCCAGAACCGTTATAGAGATGTTATTTCATTGTTTCACGTCCCTGGCAGATAACTTCACCTTATTGCGCGCATCGATAACCAGCTTGTCACCTGCAGCCAGCAAAGCATGCCACCTATTCTTTAAGAGAATGTATGGTGTTGGTAACCGCCTGATTACAAATGAACGCCCCCCGGTTCCATCACCAGATATACGGACATAGTGAAACACAACGCAAGAAAAAATCTTTATTACACATAACAACTTTTAAGACAAGATAAAATTAATTTCATATTTTTTCGTATCGCCAAGGGAGGGTTGTCATCAATCCTCATCCCTCAGTGGCTGCCATCTCATCAACTATTGGCTGCCATCTCATCTGCTAGTGGCTGCCATCTCATTTCCGTTATAATTCACAATATGAAAAAGAAAGAACATATTAGGACATTAAAATATAACACTTACACATATATGCCAACACACATTCTTAATGATAACATATAATAACATTTAGTACGTTATTATCAACATATTCACATTAGTCATATATCTTTCAGATTGATATATGTCAGGCTAATGTCACCTCATTTCAGCCTAAAAACCAGAAAATAACAATTATTTACTTTTGACACTTTACAACATTTACATATTTACAATTATAATTTAGATAGATTTTTTTAATTATAATGAACTCAACAAAATTATCCCAAGTTAAAAGGTTTCAGCCGATTGACATGGACAGTTATTTCTCGACCTCCATTCACCGCCTTTATTAGATAATTGTTGTTTCTTAAACCTCTACATATTTGATATAGACCTTTAAATGGTCGGCTAAGTTTTTTACTCTTTCCAGACACTCTTTTTGGGTTATGCAACAATACAAATTGACCTGTCTGAAGATTAATAGATGAAGCTTTTTTATCATATAGCCTTTTCTGCGCCAAATGAGCTTTACGAGAGTTCTCTCGTGCCAAATTCACATTATTTCTATATCTATTCCTCCTGACTTCGAAATTTTCAATATTTTAGGTTAAGATTTAATCTTTCATCGGACGGAACTTCAGGTTCCCTTGCGAACATTAAATAATATGGTGAAAACTTAGTGGAAGCTTGTTTGGCACAGTTATAAGCATACACTACTAATGGCAAAAATTTACACCAATTACGTTGTGTTAACATATTTAGCTAACATGTGAGAAATTGTTTGATTAATTCTTTCTACAAGACCTAACGTTTGTTGGTGCATAGTGGTCGCAAGACATTCTTGAACACCAAACTCTCTCAGTGTATTCTTAACTAATCTCGACGTAAAAATCGAGCCTCTATCTGATAGCAATTCTCGCACCCTACCAAATTTCGTGAAAATTTCCTGTACGAGAAAATCACTTATTGCTTGAGCCATAGCTCTAGGAATTGCTCTACATACAGCGTATTTCGATAAACATTCAACGCAAGCCATGACATACCTATTACCATTTTCCGAACGGTTAAAAGGACCTAAAGTATCAATTTCGACCCTATCAAATAAACGTTCAACTATCATAGGTTGCAACGGCACAACCTCATTATATGGTTTTTTTTCTTGACAATAAACACAACTCTTCACGTACCTTTCTACTTCAGAAATTACATTAGGCATAAAATATCGAGAGCGGAACTTCGCCAATGTTTTCATTAGGCCGAAATGTCCTCCAGTACATGGATTGTCATGTAGTTCAAACATTACATTATTAAACAATGACTTAGGTGAAAGGAGTAACTTTTTTTCTACATTATTTATTCTAATATTTTTGTACAATAAGTTATTATATACTACAAATCCTTTATAAGAACCCTGATTATTTCTCGCCACTGCATTTCGCCATCTTCGACAATAATCATCTAATCCCTGCTCGCGAGATACCTGGATAACCGAAATTTTATACACTTGTAAACCGTCGTACACCGGTTCACTCGGAGGCAGCTCTTGTTCAATTAGCGGATTCCGACTCAAAAAATCAGCTACGACGTTCTGTTTTCCTGAGCAATGTATAACGTCAAAGTCGTGCGCTTGTATTACTAAAGCCCACCTAGCTAACCTACCGGACATATCTTTCCTTTCTCTAAGCCAGCATAATGCCTTATGGTCTGTCACTATTTGAAATTTAAGACCCCATAAATAATGCTTGAAATAATTCAAAGCCCATACTAACCCTACACATTCTTTTTCTGTTATAGCATATTTCTTTTCCGCATCGGTTAATTTTCGTGAAGCGAAATATACCGGCAACATCTCATTTTTATATCCTGCATTAATCACGCACCTATTGCTAGATCACTTGCATCAATATAAAGCCTAGTGCAAATACTTTCTTCGTTACTAAAATGACGTAAAAGTGGTGCCTTTTGAATTAATGATAAAATTTTATCGAAAACCTTTTCTTGGCATTTAGTCCAAACAAATTTTTCCGTCTTTTTTTTCCGAATTTTTTTTATAAATTTTCTATAGTGAGAGAATAAACCTAATACTGATTTTAACTCTTTAACATTTTTGGGAGTTTTCATGTTCCTAATCTTTTCTATTTTATTTTGATCAGGCAATATGCCTTGACCTGAAATAGTATGCCCCAATACAGTTATTTGTTTGTACCCAAAACTACATTTTGATAGTTTTAAAGTTAAATTTGCACCCCTTAATCTTTCTAGCACCTGACTGAGTGCTTTTATAAACTCCTCAAAAGTCTTCCCATAGATAATTACATTGTCTACGAAGACTATTACATTCCTATACTTAAGCCCAGCCAACACTTCGTCCAT
The DNA here is from genome assembly GCA_923062675.1 of Marasmarcha lunaedactyla. NCBI lineage: Eukaryota > Metazoa > Arthropoda > Insecta > Lepidoptera > Pterophoridae > Marasmarcha > Marasmarcha lunaedactyla. Next base: position 16,976,697 of record OV281346.1, on the reverse strand, counting down.
CGTTCTTTGAAAAATAGCCCCACTAGTTTTTAAGCCAAAAGGTAATACGTTAAATTCATACAACCCTGATGGGGTGATAAATGCAGTTTTGTGTTTATCCTGCTCCTTTATGGCACATTGCTAGTAACCAGAATTCAAATCGAGGTCGGCATAATAATTAGCACCGTTTAAGTGAGAAATAATATCATCAATTATTGGCAATGGATATGCATTGATAACTTTTTTATTAAGTTGTCTAAAGTCATCACAAAATCTCCACGTGTCGGCGGGTTTCTTAACCAACACGACCGGGGATGCATATGGGCTTCTTGATTTACGAATTATGTTATTTTGTAACATGTCTGACACTTGTTCGCGTATGATTCTATGTTGTTCAGCAGAAACCCTATAAGGCGCTTTATGAACAGGAGCTTCGTCCATAGTCTCTATCGTTACTTCGACAATATTGCACCGACCTAAGCTATTTTTATCGAAAGCAAACGTGGACCTATATTTATTTAACAATAATGACAAAGAATTACGTTCACTATCAGATAATTCCGGCGATAAATCGAAATCATTTTTTTGTCTTGCCACCACCTCACTCCATAAGTTATCTTTAAAATTATCTACAAGATTACTAAAATAAGCATATTCACTTTCACACATCTTAGGTTATTGCTGAATCAGCTGTAAAGAATTATAATTATTACATATACTTTTTACACTATCTTTACATAGAAAATTACAAAGACATTTGCCGAATCTTACGTTATCATTCTTAAAGTCTACTATGGCTTCTGCCTTTCGTAGGAAATCCTGTCCGAAGATTAAATCTTGCTCAACATCCTTCAGGACGACGAATTCCTGAATATGTAATTTATTATCTATCTTTATAAATGTCTTCGTGCTTCCCAAGCAATTTAATTTATTGCCATTTACGGCTTTGATGAACAGATCGTCCGCTTTTTGCATTGTTGAGTTATGTTTTTTGCAAAGTCGGTCAGACACCACCGACACGGATGCCCCTGTATCTAATAAAGCAATAGTGTCACAGCCGCATATCTGAACGCAAATAAATGGAACGAACTTACTTGAGATAGGGTTTTTTTCTTTCGTCGGTGTCTGTACAAACCCTATTACTGACGCCGATAGGTGTTTGGGTAATGCTTTTGTAGTGGCATTCCCTGGCTTTGATTAGTTGCACGGTCTCTAAAATTGTAATGGGGAGTATTAGGTTTTGTAGATGTGTTTTGTTTGGGTATGAATTTTATATGTTGCCTATTTATGTGACTCGGATCCATATCGCCTGCGTCCCTCGGAGCTGTATGTGTAGACGCCGCCGTTGACGTGACGTGCGTTGGTAAATCCCACTTTATTTCAGGTGCGTCATGAAATATTTCATGCATTTGCATGATTGTTCGTTTCAGCGCTTCCTTGCTATCGAACACTTGTGAAGCTAATCGGCATTTATTAGCGTATGAACAGGTGCGTAAGAATTGTCGTATAAATGTGCTCTCTGAGATTGCTGGACCAGCCTTAGCTGCAAGTGCGTCTAATGCATAATAGTAGACTATAATATCTTCTTCAGTCTTTTGTTTCCTTTCGTAAAAGTTCGCTAAGTGATCGACGTCTGTATGAAATTCTTTGATCAATTCGTTTTTTAACTCTTCAAATGTATTGCAGTTATTGGAGACTTGCGAGAAAAACTTAGTGCTGGCCCTTCAAGATAAGCGGCGATAACTACTTTTTTTTCTTCCTCGCTGTAGCGATTCAACGTTGTGACGATGTTAAAACTATTTAGGAATTCTTCTACGTTCCCCTGCAATCCGGTGAATTGCCATTTTGTTTTTCTTTTTATAAAAAAAATATAACGTGTCTCAGGTAGCCTTGGTCCTATTTGACCGAACACGGCGCTACTCCACCAACTGGAGTTCTACGCCCACACGCGACTGACCACCCTTGTGGTATAAATTAATACGAATAAAATCAATTTAATAATTAAACAGAATGTATCGCTTCATTTCTTTCTGTTCTGTCAACAGTATATTTAAATATCCTTTATTCTTAATTCATAATAATCCATATTAATCTCTTTACTCAAATGTCGCGGCGTTCTGACGTGCTCTCTAAGGCTTAGCCGTGACGGTACCTTTACCCGCGGGTACTAAACTAATTACGACGCATAATTTGCGTCGTAATTAGTTTAATGCCCACCATGGAGAGTGGCTGTACCCGTTCAAGGACACCGACCACGCTGGCAGAGAAACCTATCGGTTCGCAGTAACTCATGGTCTCTCCCAGCTCGTCCACGAACCTACGCGCATTCCTGACGTTGTTGACCATACTGCGTATTGCTTGGACCTTCTGCTGACAACCGATCCAGACAGATACTCGGTGTCCGTATCTCCGCCATTAGGTACATCCGACCACTGTCTGGTGAAATCTGTGTCGCAATACTCGCCAACCGATACCAGCCCAAAAGGCAAAAGGCGAGTATGGTGATACAAGTCAGCAGATTGGGATGAGATGCGACACTTTTTCGCCTCTTATCCTTGGCGGCAAGCTTGCTTTACTTCTGTTTAACCATCATGCTGTGCTGATGCTGTCTCCAGTGTGATATGTCAAGGTATGGAGTACTATATACCGTCCTCTGATGTATTCCTGGAGTCCAAAGCCCGCCCATGGTTTAATGCTGATTGCCTCCTAGCTGAAAAGCGAAAGCATGTAGCATACCAAGCCTGGGCTAGCGCTCGCAGAAGCAAAGCTATGGATCTCCCAGCTAAGAAGCAATGCTGCTGCAAAGTCCTGCAAAAAGGTGATCAGAAGCGCTCGTTTCGACCACATTGGCCGTATCGGGGACAAGTTAGCATCCTATCCCACGGGGAGTAAAGTTTTCTGGTCCCTTGCCAAGTCGGTTGAGATGAACTTCTGTCGCTCATCATTGCCACCACTGCAAAGGCCTGACGGGTCTTTGGCCAACAGCGCAAAAGAGAAGGCAGACTTGTTCGCAAATCTCTTCACGTAATGTTCACGTCTAGATTCCAAAGGTAAAAGCCCAACCACGTTACCCCCATTCGGCCCCAAGATGGAGCCCGTCCAAATTCACCAGAAAGAGGTACTCAAATGCTTACAAAATCTAGCCGTGAATAAGGCCAGTGGTCCGGATGGCATTCCCGCAGTGGTTTTAAAGCACTGTGCAGCCGAGTTGTCTCCTGTTTTGACACGCCTATATCGACTCTCTCTAAGGACTGGAAAAGTTCCAAAATCATGGAAGTTTGCAAACGTACAGCCCGTACCAAAAAAGGGCAGTCTAGCTGATCCAGTCAACTATAGACCTATTGCAAACACTTCCATAATTTGCAAAATTATGGAACGTGTTTTGAACTATCGTCTCCTGACGTACCTAGAGACCAATCATCTCCTCAGTGACAGCCAATATGGTTTCCGCGGAGGACGCTCAACAGGAGTCCTTCTAGTGTACGTCACGCATCTATGGATATCTCCAAGGCCTTTGACCGGGTATGGCACGAAGCCCTTTTGAGCAAGCTTCCTGCTTATGGCATACCATCTGGACTCTGCGACTGGATTTCTGATTTCCTGAGGGAACGGTCAATTCAGGTTGTCGTCGATGGCTTCTCATCGGACCTAATGGCGATCAACGCCGGCATACCTTAGGGATCTGTTCTCTCTGCAACATTATTCCTGCTGCACATTTTTATCGGAAGGCATTATTGGTTACGCCGATGACAGCACTGTTGTAGAGAGATATGTGTCCAATGCGCGAGCGAGTCCAAACCAGATCCAATTTCAGAGAGAGTCGATGATCGAACGGGTTGGTTTGACACTATGTAGGGTTTCCGATTGGGGTGAAGCCAACCTTGTCAAGTTCAACCCTTCCAAAATCCAGGCGTGTCTCTTCTCGGGTAAAAAGAGCACATTCAACTTGACGCCCACTTTTCAAAGTACCGATAACAAACCAACTAGGGCTTCTAGGCATGACCATCACGTCGAAACTTAATTTTGGTCAACAGATTGAAACCATGGCACAGTCAGCTTCCAAAAAATTGGGAGTCATCGCAAAGGTCTAGCGGTTCTTTAACTCCGAACAGCTGCTCAATCTGTACACAGCCCAGGTTTGATCTTGTATGGAGTACTGCTGCCATCTTTGGCATGATTCCGCAAAATACCATCTTGAAGCGTTAGATTCTGTCGACTGAAGGGCCCGTAGACTCATAAGTGACGACAAACTTACTTCTTCGAGACTGCAAAGTCTCGAACATCGTCGAAAAGTTGCTAGTCTATAGGTTTTTTACAGATTGCTTTTTGGAGAGTGTGCGAATGCTCTTTTTCAGCTGATCGAACCTTCCCCCTTTCTCCACCGGTCAACCAGACGCAGACAGTAGTTTCACCCGTTTGTGGTTAGCGTGCCGATGAGCTGAACTAAACGGTTCGATAGATCATTGAACGAATTGCCTGCGTCTGTTTTTCCAGACAAATATAACCCTGGAGCTTTCAAGTGTAGAGAGAATAGGTACCTCTTGGACAGGCGTGAATGATCCTCGTCTTCATCGTCACTTTCCATCAGGTGAGATGGAAGACAAACGCCTGCTAGTTATTAATAAAAAAAATATATTTACTTTTAAGTAAATAATGAATAGGCACATCAACTATACTGTATCACACTTAAATTCATATTACAAATGATAAAAGTTTCACCAAACTGAGAGAAGTACAAGGGAATCATGAATATATTTGTTATGTATTTTTATTTAAGTAATTGCAACGTAGCGTATCTTTGTTTTGAGCACTATACAATAAAAAGTATTTGTTTTCAAATGAAAACAGCTCAAAACTATTTTGGTTGCGTATTTCATCACTATTTTTTGGCATAAACTTTAAACTGAAAGTCGTAGGCTTTCCGGAGAAATTTGAAGTTTTCAAATGTTCAAGCCATAATCCTCGCCAGGGTACCTTTATATCTCTGGAATCTTTCACCGACTATTTCTGAGATTTGGCTTGTCGTTATCACTATTTCATGACTATTTTTTGGAACCTAAACCAAGTCGATAGACTTTACCGTTTGCTTGCACGAGTGGTGAGGATTACAGCTTGACGTTCAAGCCATAATCCTCACCAACCTATAGCTAAAACGCCCAAACTATAATACGACAATTTTTTTTCATGTATGACGATTTATCACTATTTCATGACTATTTTTTAGCATTGTCAAAATCGTTTTCATTGAGATTTCAAATATGAGGATTACAGCTTGAAGGACACGTTTATACTAGAATAGGAGTAAACAATAAAGCAATTTTATCTTCATGCGTATTTTCACCTAGGGGATAGTGGACATGAAGTCAAGGATGGCGTTCAGCCGTATAGAGCATCCTGTACTTTGTACGCTAAAAAATGCGAGGAGTTCAAATAGTTGCAGAGAAAGCATTCGTGTTTTGTTTGCACTAGGATATTTACTTGTTTTGGAGTAATGGTATAATTCAAACTAATTAACCCTAAAAAGTAAGACAAATTCTTTAAAGAATTTTTTGTCAAATTACAATAAATAAATGTAAAACTACCAAAGCATTTAGAACTATGCATTGCACCATGAACGATGCATTGATGGTTAGTAAAATAACCGAGACAGATTTTGCATGCTATAGTTTTTGTAGGTACATTGATTTTATTAAAAACGTTGCGATTTTTCCCTTAACGTTAATCATTGCACAAAATAATTTATTCTGACCAAAATAAATAGCAAAATTATGTTTTTACAGTAACCTCCCTTTACACCAAAGGCCGCAGTGTCCCGGGTCTCATCACCCAAAGGCCGTAAACACCCTTGGTTGTTGTTGAAATGAAAATGTTTCGAAAATGGCGTATCAATGTGAATCCAGACAAAAGTTTTGCGATTTGCTTCGACCGCAAACGAAAATACTCAAGGAGAATTAGAGTTAGCCAAGGCCTGGGCAGTGGGCAGAAGGGCTTGAAGGTCGGCCGAAAGCTGATTAGGGGGGTTCGTGTGTGCGTTCCTATACCTAGCGACTTTGAACTTAGAGTTTAGGATAGGGAGTTTAGGATAGGGATACGGGACAGTATACGAGACTGACTCGCGAATGAAAAACACGCAAATTAAATGATTGGTATGCGTTTCGGAGCGTTTGAAGAACGCTTCCGAGAGTTTTTTGAGATGTTCTTGAACTGAAGGTACTGGAAGGTTGAACTGAACTGTAGGTAATTCAAGTTCTCTGTGCAGGTCTGCGTTACGCACGTACAGGGTTCGTTTGAGGCCCAGCGACAAAAGAGATTGTGGACCACCAGCAGCTTGTACAGGAAAAATTGGAGAGCCACTGGTCCAACGCAGGCCTTACAGAGCGTTTGCTTGTCCCTAAGAGACATTTCACTGTGTCTACCTAACATACTGTTTAGACGACTTAGATAGAGACGGGCGAGTTTCGATACTCTGTGGATGTGTAGCTTGAAAGAAAGTGTTGGGTCCAAGGTGACGCCTAAGTACGAATAACTTGCGCGTTATTCGGTCTTTTATAGGCGCCCCGCTTAAAAGGAGACGATGACACTACATGGGATGTGCTAAGTTTTCATGAAGTTTAATTTTAACAAAGTCCGCGTAGTAGCGCTGTGAAAGGAGACCTTTGCTATTTTATGAGTGTAAGGTTAATTTAAAATTCCACCGCGAATTTAAATGATTTTATGGATAGTAAAAGTTATGGTGGTGTAAATTATTAAAAATAATTATGTATTGTTTATTACCTGTCAAGCTACCTGCTAGGCGATTCAATAGGTTTAATTAATAGTTTAACTATTTGATGTTGGAATCTCTTTAATGGAACATAATATGCGTTGGTACCTCGGCCTTGGTATTAGGGATTTCATTCCTTTGCACTACGTATATTCACTTGTATATTAATTAAGTGCTTGCTACTAGAGTAGATAAGTGTAACACGCTTTTGTTAAGTAACATAAAGCATGCTAATCTCAATAGCTCAGATAATTATATCTATTTTGAGTTTGGCCATCCTTTAAATTTGTAAATAGCCTAAATAGGCCTCGTATGTACTCGATTTACACAACGAATCGTCATCAAGCGTACATCGTGGTGCACGTGTTTAAAATGGTGTGATTGGTTGAAATTGTATGCGCGTGTTAGATATTGGCAAGAAGAAGGGAGCAATGTGGCCTAAGTAAATTTAAACGATTGCCAAGATTGCCAGAGTCACACAGGTGGTTTTTTTAAGTGTGTCTCTCTATATAAGTTCTGTGTACATATCCTATGAAGGCCCCCTTATGCGCTAAGAACAGCAGCGCAGCGGTACAATAAGATGCGCGATAGCTTCTTGTGTAGTTTGTTATGGAGTGCCATGTTTTCACACATTACCTACCTCGTTGGAATACAATAACACATATATCTGTAAGAAGTATAGAATCATGAAATATAATTTAATTTCAATCTTCAATTTCATATCGATATCATAAAGCTGAGTTTAGAATTCTCTTTGTTTGAAAGCGCTTATCTGTAAGTTACCTAAAACATCTTTCATATTCTTCGCTTATTTGTTAAGAATGGTGTCAAACTGTACAACGGCTGATTGTTTCTCAATGTTATGTAAATATATATACAAGGCATATAACTAATATAATATATGTTTAAGCGTCTTTTGCTTAAACGGTATATAGTTTGCGTAGGGTATTCTCGAAGCTGATGGCTGGACTTGATGGATGGATCTAGGCTTTACGTGTATAGCTATATATAGGTAAATTTATATTACTAATTTAGTTACTTACTTAAAGTTTCATACTATCGTTTCGCTACAACTTCCCTTCATTATAAATGGGTGTAATGACCAATATTGAATAACAAAAAGAAGACGGGCCGAAATTTGAACATGATATGTTCTAGCTAACGTTCAGAAAATTCGTTACAAATATTCAATGATTATAAAATTAATCTGGCAAGCCAAGCAGGCTGGATTTATAACCGCTTAAAATATAGATCTTTATCAACTGCTTGCGTGTCCCATTACCTGACATATCAGCAACATAAACATATCACAGAGATTGTATCGAGAGGAGCCATCTACAGATGTGACCTGACTGACAACCCGCAGATCAATCGAGCTATATAGCCTTTTTAAAGAAAAACGTTTTATTACCTAGATTTCAGGGCCCCTAGACAAATAAATCACCGTCTAAAATGAAAAATTACCGGCTTTCAAGTACGCCGCGCAGCTAGTTGTGAACGAAATCTTGATGTTGCTTGCTACTGTATTTAATAGATCAATATTAACACAAGAAGGCCATAATGTGAACTGGACCTTAGGAGGTAGGTAGAGTTAAGTTTTTAATCTACCATTTTTGCCTATAATGTACAAAACTCAACCTTAAGAATGTGTACTCCATGTACAAACAAAAGTCTTAAATCAGCTCATTATTCTTACTCTATTTGATGTTTATATGTTAAGTGGCCTGAAAACATCATACTTCCACAGTTCAATTTCAACATAATATATCTAGTAAAGCTCGCTGCATTCTATCCTTTTCCTTATTTATTAGTTTATTATTCCAAACCTATGTTCATTTGATATCGAATAGATTTCATATCTGCTGGATCTTTAAGGTGGCTATATTTAAACTTAGTCCTTGAATGCCTTGTTATTGTAATTATATCGTACGCTCGGTTCAACAAATCTGTGCGCCCGTGCAGGCCAGCCGTGCGGTCAGTGAATAAAGAATGATTATGATTTGGATTTCTGTTAAGGCAACATTCTATTGTCTGAGAGATACTAACGCCAAATACGGCGCGCACACCTGTTTATGCTGCTGGATATCTTACTAACGTAGTCTAGTTTATTATTGTAAGGAGGTACCTACTTACCTACTAAGTATATTAAAATCATGACTATATTTAGTTCGTAAGTATATGCAATGGTTTTCCAACTAAGGATTACTGTGTTGTACTGTACAGCTTTAACTTCGACGTCGTATCGTTATAGAATAGTATCCCATAAAGCTCGGGTAACATCCGCAAAAGGAGCGCTAACACTTGTGTCGGTGTTCCTAAATTGGATGTGCGTGAGAAGTAATATCTGTGGGGCAGCGCGGCAGCGACCGGCGACGTCAGCGCGGCCGGCGGCGCGCCGACCGGCCTCGTTCGCCGGCGGACTGTTCCAATTTACGGGTCACGAACGACCACTCGCGTCGACCTATCTGCTTTTCTTCTATAATTGAATCCAACGGCGTGGGAGACTTGATACGGCCCAACAAAATATTCCATATCTGGCGAAATTGTTAATCATACTTGTCATAACAATCATTCCCCGAGGATCTTATATTTAAATATGTTCATTACAAAGACAAACGAAGTAGCGTTGTCAACTTGATTTAGATAAATCGTGCCTTTACTGTTTCGATTATGTGGACAATGGAAAGTCAAGCTGGAGAAGATTCTAAAATAGTATAATTTAGAAAACGACACGGTCGTCAATGGGAAATTTGGTTTTGCACAATTGTTATTGTATACGTACGTCTCCGAGGAGAGTCGTGATCGTGACAAATAAGTAGTGCTATTGCCTTACATAGGCAGACAGAGGTAAACCTTTTTTGAAAGTGCGTTGGCGGCGGCGCCGGCTGGCCACAGGTGTGCGCTCTGTGTGTACTCGCGAGTTGCAGAACTGTACCTACGCCGCGGCTGAGTACCTACGTACAGATTAAATTGTTGCGAACACTTGCGCCCGCGCCGCGCGACGCCATGATTGATGACTTCTCAATAACCAGTGTTTTTATCATTAAATCGAAATAGAAATCTTAACATGTTACACTTCAATGTAGGTATTTCACAACGGTTAGGTAAGGTTAAGTTAGAGTTAATAATATATTCTATGGAGACGGCTAAGTCATTTAGTGGTCTATAATTGGGTAAAAGTTAATCGTGCGCATTCCTGTTTAGTTGTCATAGTGCAAAGGTTGCTGGTGGAGGGTCTTAAAGGTTGATATTTCCTTAATTGTTGGTGGATGGAGGTCCTAAAGTGGCAGATAGGTAGCAGGCGACGGCGGCGCAGGCACAGGGTGAAGGGCAAGCCACGTGGGAGGCACCGTGGACACCCGAGATCCTGTCTTGTTCACAAATGGCGTCTATTTTCACTGCAACATTGTCCCATAGATATTATTGCGCTCTCGACGCACGCTCTACATAAGATATCATTGCATAGTAAAAGTTTTATTGCGGAGATGCTATTGTTCTTAGAGTGATTTAATACGATTGTACAGGGTCAACGATTCCAAATAATTTATACTCAATAAAATGAATTTGTATGTAGGTATATAAACTTTTTAATAACGTAAACTTGTATTCTATTATTAACTTGGCTAAAGTGGTAGGTTTGGTAACAAATGAATTAGTGATTAGAGTTTTAATTTTTACAGAATACACTGCCGAAAATCATTCCCATTGTTTCTACTAGTTTATAATTGTAATATGTAAAAAGTAAATTGTTAATGTGTGGCACCTGGTTTATATATTGCAACGGCTGATGGACATCGTCTTTCTTCTCTTCTTTCTTAGGTAGCTTTTTCCGTGTTTGGTAACTTTGGTGACACGATCTACCACCAGTCTGACAATTTGAGCTGTGACCTGTCAGAAAGTGCTAAAACTTGCGACTTGCGACCCCCTTATCGCGTTTCCCCATTCTCTGCAATTCGATCCCATATAAGTTCGGACGTAAGGAATTTTTTATTGACACGAGCAGTTAGAATTGAAATGATTTTGATAGTAGGTATTATTCATATTTTGTAACCTTGGCATTATCAGGTGCTCAATAAAACTACTAGGCTACTACTGTAGTGATAGCCTTTGTTGGTATACAATTTTTATAGTTTGTGCAGTATACCTATTCGTCAATGGTCGTAACAACTTCTTAGAAATAATTAGCAGACAGTCCACTAAGTATAAACGATCCAAGATCTAAGTACTCTGCTGGTATATTGCACTTGTGATTCAAGGCTAGGTAGTTACAGTCAGTCGGATATAATTGGCAAGGAAGTACCAGGGCGGCTCAACAAGTGTCTCACGGCGCGGTGTCACTCGCGCGCATTACGTATGAATGTGCGGGCGCAGCGCGAGGGTCGTGCGCACGAGCGCGGCTCATTACCGCGTACTGCTTGCCCTTCTCCCCGCCCCTCGCCGCCACCTGTGACATTCAATCACACGATTTCGCTAACAATCCTATTTTTTTTATTTTAAACGAACAAATCACAATAAATAATAGGTCTTTACCTATGAAACTGCCGTTTTGCCGTACTGGCCATTTCAAATAAATATATTTTTTTTTGACTGATAATTCTAATTTCAAATTAATTTTATTTGACAAACATGGAATTCTTTTTCTAAAATCGTCATTTGTTTAATAGTTAGTGTTTTGTTTTCAACGCATTCGAACATTTTTCGTCATCATGGATAAGTAAAAAATTCGAGTAATTATGGAGTATGAGTACCGTCGTGGCAGCAAAGCGGCACAAGCGGCACGCAACATCAACGACGTTTATAGAGCGAACACTACAAACGAACGCACCACCCGTTATTGGTTTACCCGCTTCCGTTCTGGAAATTTTGACCTGAAAAATGAACCCCGTGGTCGCCCGAAAACTTTGGTCGACAATGACGAATTAAAGGCAATTGTGGAAGCTGATGAAACTCAATCCACGGCTGAATTAGCAGCAGCTTTCGACGTTAGCATCAAAACAATATTGGTCCATTTGCGTCAAATTGGCAAGGTAAAAAAGCTTGACAAATGGGTACCCCACGAACTCAATGACCGCCAGCGCGAAGTACGCGTGGAGACGTGCCTTGCACTGCTCAGCAGGCATACAAATGAAGGAATTCTGAACCGCATTGTTACTTGTGACGAGAAATGGATCCTGTTTGACAATCGTAAGCGCTCAGCAAGTTGGTTGGACCCTGGTTCAGCACCCAAACAATGCCCTAAACGAAAACTTACCCCTAGAAAAGTGATGGTCACTGTTTGGTGGTCTAACGCGGGTGTAATTCATCACAGCTTTTTGCCAAACGGGACAAGCATTACTGCAGATGTGTACTGTGAAGAACTGAACACAATGATGGAGAAGCTCGCACGTCTCCAACCAGCTTTGGTCAATCGTTCGGCTCCACTGCTCCTGCACGACAACGCGCGACCTCATACTGCACAGCAGACGGTCTCCAAGCTACAAGAGTTGGGGTTGGAAGTTCTCCGTCATCCGCCGTACTCACCAGACCTTGCGCCTACAGACTTCTACTTTTTCCAGAATTTGGATAACTTCTTGGCGGGAAAAAAATTCAATACCCGAGAGGCAGTACAAAATGTCTTTGAAGAATTTGTTGCCTCCCGTGCAGCTTATTTCTTCAAGAAAGGCATCAATAAGCTACCAATGCGTTGGCAAAGATGCATTGATTGCATGGGTGATTATTTTGATTAATAGAAATAAAAAATATATAAAAAAATTACGCTTCATTTATTTCGTGAAAAACGGCAATTTCATAGGTAAAGACCTAATATATACTAAAGTGGTAGACTAATAGTTTTGTGTATATAAATTGGTTAACAGGTACGCACATCATTCTTGAATTATGTAGTCCTCTTGATCCCCTACACTATATACAAACTATATATTTATGGTTTATATAAACCATTCACATACTTTTAACATAACACAAAAAAGTAAAACAGTAAATATACACTAAACAATTTTCACATACAGATTAATCCACTTTAAAACCACAATCAATTGACAAATTAAAATCGCGTCAGGTTGAAAGGGCACTAATAAGCTTCTTTTTATATTGTGATAAGGTTAAACCAAAAATGTCATGTCATTATTTATAGAATACAGTGTATTGTAGGTACTGCTTGTACGGTTAAGAGGAGAGTTGGTGCCTAGATATGATTTACAAGACCAAGAAAAGAATATTTTCCGGTTCCTTAATCTAAAACTGGAGCGGGGATTTAAAATGGACAATTAGACTAATTTCTCCGAGCTGGTAGGGGGAAATAATGATCCATTTAAAATTTTTAACAGGTTAGCTTAACCTACTAGTGTACGACGAGCCAACAGAGCCGTCATTTGAAAGTGCTTTATTAAACGCTGAGGATAGTCGAGAGGATTTGCCTTTTTTTATATGCCAGGGAACGGGTAAAGCCACGTTGAATACATTCAATACGGTTTATGTTTTTCTAGTATTGAGGATTCCAGACTGATGAAGCGTATTCTACAATCTACCGACTAACATTTCCATGCAGCACATGATAGCTTGAGCTTAATAATAGGTCTTTACCTATGAAACAGCCGTTTTGCCGTACTGGCCATTTAAAAAAAAATTATTTTTTTTTTGACTGATAATTCTAATTTCAAATTAATTTTAGTTGACAAACATGGAATTCTTTTTCTAAAATCGTCATTTGTTTAATAGTTAGTGTTTTGTTTTCAACGCATTCGAACATTTTTCGTCATCATGGATAAGTTAAAAATTCGAGTAATTTCATAGGTAATATTTCAATACTACAATAGGTAATATCAAGACCTAATATTTCAACTAATTTATAACCTTCATTGTTAACCCGCTTTACCTCTAACTAACCTAATCCTAAATAAATTCGTATTTTGCACTCAGTGCTGATATTTTTATTCTTAGCAGATGTAGTTTAAATACGCGCTTCCTGAATTAATAATTCATGTTACCAAGAAAACAACAAATGCGGCCTAAATTACATATTGTTTTTGAAGCTACAGGTTAACAGCTCGATTAATTTTAGAAGAATCTTCAAAATTTCCAATGCTAAGTTTGACCCATGATAATGTACGAGGAAAATATTGTAGTAACACGTGTTCAGGCTGGGCCTGACGTTGGTGTTGTTTTGAACACCCGGAGAGTGTGCTTGTCGCGTAATTCGACCATTACCATAACTTCAAAACAACTCGTGGATCTAAGAGATCAAAATACTTTTATTAAAACGTCACCTGCTTATCTTGAATTTAGAATGAAAGATATTTCGAAAGGTAGATTTTTGCTCGATGTAACCTACTGTTTGTTCTCGATTCGAGTGTTCATTAAGTAAACACAAGTCAGATGCGGTCGATAAGCCGGCGCGGTGTCCGTTCAGTTGGTTCAGCGTAATTGAATTAAGAGATTTGTGAGGGTTAATGGCAAGGTACGTAGGCGCGCGCCGAAGCCGCGGCCGGGCCGGGCGGCCGCAACGAGCACGCGGGAAGCTGCTTGTACTTAATTCCGCGATCAATGATTTACAGCTTGTTAATAATACCGCAAGTTGAAAATGCGTGCGCATAAATCAAGATCAGAACTCAGCTTAAATGAAAATATTGATTGTGATGCCTCGGTTTAATTCTATTTTAAATGTTACATATTTTTGGAAATCGTTGGCTGCACGAGCACTGTAATTATAAATTATCGTAAGATAAATTGTGATTCGATACACTTGAAATGTTTGATTTATTTTCAGATTTTCAGCCTCTTCCGCCGGTTTTTTATTATTGAGATTTTAACTTTAATAATCCTTTAAAGGTTATACGAGCCTGCTAGAGAAAACTAAGATGCAAATTTAATATGGATTTCGATAAAAAATATCAAAATAATTAAAAAAAATTTATAGTTACGTTTAGATTAAGAATGGGATTTCCTAAAAATGTAATTGAAAATGTACGAAGCAGTCACTCATGCCTATGTCTCGTGCTAATTGATTGGAAAGCGTGATGCATTACTCAGAGGCAGGTTATTTCGGTAGTCACTGCTGCAGTGACGGATTGAAGCAATAAATAAACAATTTTAACACGGTTAGCTGTGAAATAAATTACTTGAGAGAATAGGAGAGTATCCGCACACCGAATGAAATGATTAGTTACGCAGGTGGTTCTATGGAACAGAGTGGGCTTTTGGGATTAATTAAATAAGCTAGAGTCATTTTATGAACTATGAAGGTCGTTATGGTACGGTCGGAACATAAAGCAATATCTAAGAGTTACATTTATAATTTTGTTATGACTATTACAGCAAATTTTGAAAATTCGGATGTTTAAATTTGTTACGTTATATTTGGTAAATAATAGCTGGCTTCTTACACCGTAGGTTTTAGTGCGAATTCTGTTCAAAGGGATCGACATTAGTAGGTGGGTAAGATGAACACCACAGAACTTATAATAGATAGAAATATCTGTGTTTGAATTTACTTGCAGTGCCACATTTTTCCCTACTTGTTGCCAACAGCTAACACGAACAAATAATTGCAAGCAATCACACCATTTTAAACACGTGCACCATGATATTCGCTTGACGATGATGCTTGGCTCGCGCTGCCGGCTCGCATACCATTTCTAGTTCTCTCTATTGGAAATTCTGTGATGAACACAGAATGTCTTTTAAGCGACATGGACATTTCCTTATCATATTCTCCTTGGTGAGCAAAACAAAAAAAAATAGTATTAATACCCTTTCTATTGTTGAGTGGGTTTACTTGATATGCTAACAAGGAGGTTCCAGACACTTTATAAGAATTTGTTTTTAAATAAATAACTATTTTGAATTTTAATAATAGCCCAACTCTTACCTTTGGATTAAGATTTTAAAATTACAAAATGAAAATATATTTACCTTTTTTATTCAGAATAGTACACGTTTTAGAAAAATATATCAATACTACGCAACCTTTTCCCCTCATTTACCTACCAAGAACAATTCCAACAAAGTGTATACTACAGATATATCTACCATTAAAAATGTTCACATAATATATTTAGATGATTAATGCGTCAAATCGACCGCAAGGTTTGTTGACTTGTGATTTGGGTACCTGTCGTGGCGAGGTGACCAAACACACGGTTCGTCACCATATTACTGTAACAATTAAAGTATGAGTTGCAAATCAACATGTGAATTCAGCTTATCTTTTAGTTACGTATCAATTAGCAAAATTTTCAATATGTCACTGTATGGACTCCGTGTAGGAAAACAGAGTAAGCAAGAAGAGATCTCTTAAATATAAACTGACAGACAAAATCCACAACTAAGTTGCTCTATAATTACGTAATGTACTGCAATGGTACTTAGCTCCAACTTCGCAAATTTCTCGCCCTCGCTCACATGACATTTCATTTATTGGGTATACCTGGTTCGTGTAATAAATGATGATTTTATTGACTCACGTTAGTACCTGAAACAGTGATTATCTACATCACCTTATCCACAAGGAGTCCTCCTGACAGAAGCGGCATGGCCGGCGCATGTCGCCGCGCTATCTTTTGTGCCCTTCGTAGGCTAATAGTATGGAAATGTGTGCACTACTTCGAAAGGTTAATAAGGTATGAAGAGTTAGATAGGGCTTACACTTGGTACAGTCGGAGAAGTCAGCGGAGGCTCAGCTAAGTCGAGAATCGCTTGCGCGTTGTTCGGTCTTTTGTAGGCGCTTCGCACACTAAGGGGCGACCACACTGCAGGAGATGTTAATGTGATTCTGGGCCTGCACTCAATTCCCGGACTGTACCTATAGGTTTTGCTCGCAGTTTTTTGTAAATACGCCTTTTTATTTATTTTATATTCCTATTCATATATCATGCGTTTTAAATACATAATGTTGTCCAAATAGATTCAGCGGTTTTAGCATTATTTATTTACATTCATACTTTCATTATTTCGCACATTTAATATTAATAGGATTGCATCGCTAAATGAGGTAGGAACTATTTTCGTACTTATAACTAGGAATAAAATATATTATATGATTTTCCTTGGATTAACGTGTCAATTCGCACCACACATTTGCATCAGCGAGATTTTATCGTTGTTACACTTAACGGCAGGATTGAAACGGTTTGGATTGTTACACTTAAATTTTCGCCAGAGTTCAATATATGAATGTAGAACTGTGAGCAGGGCGGAGGTCGGTGCTCTGACCGTGCGTGGGCGCGCTTGTTTCCGCCGCCCGGGTGCGCGTGCGCCGCTTACACTACAGTCCTACTTACAGTACACTACAGTCGGAGGAGACGCGAAATGTGATGTTTTGGTAAACCTAGCAAATCGGGTAGGTTCCGAGTTTAGGACATCTTTATATATTTTTTGTAGAGAATCTTACATTTTTCGAATAATAGCTGAGGAAGCTGTAAAACTGTACACAGTAGAATTATATGTATTTAGAATAGTAAAAAAGTAAAATTTTTATATTGTAGCTTGTACTAGCTAAAATAATACTGTCCGCTTATTTTAATTAGAAGAAGATAATAAGGGTGTTTAAAAACTGAGAATATTTTAAAATAAACGAAATGAAATAAAATATGTGGATGTTAAATAATAAAAAAACTTCTTATTTTTGATACAGACTCATTTTTTCCAGATCGTTGTGTACGAAAATCCTATCCTTGAAATTTAACTGATTTACCTCTTTGATATCTTATTTAAATGTTGTTTTTTTAATTGTATTTAATAGTTGTACTTAAAATTATAAGTTGTACTAAAAAAGAAAGAACAAAATTATGAAAAAAATTGTCAAGCAGCCTATTACGGCTTCTATTATTGTTCATTAAAAAATGATCTAATGCATATGATAAATATATAAATAAATATCCCTGGACAAACACACCAAGTGCATGGCTCCAAAGTCATCAGCGAACTTAGGAAGGAACCCAGGAAGCCACAATATATAAATATGAAACAACCATGCCTCGAGAACAAACATCTGTGTTCATCAAGCAACCTGGGCTACTACCGCTGACTCCCAGCGACTACTTTTACTACACTATTTTAGATTATTTTTAGTATACTTATTTATTTTTCTGATTTCCAGATAAAAAATTATTGATTGAACACGGCATTAAAAACTATGGTAACGGATACTGCCATAAAGATACGTTTATGACGTTGACTTTGACGTTTTAATTTCTGTTTTTTTAAAAGACTGCTGTTTTATAACATTTTGTAATTCATTTCTTCGGACAAAAATACTACTAATTGAAATTGTGACAAGAAAACTTTGTACGTAACTTAAAGACTACGATAAATAATGAACTTAATATCCATGCTGCTTAACTTAATATCCAGCACTTGCCAGCGCGTCAATCATCAATCTGTTTTTTTTCTGTGAACCTATATAATCTATATCTAACTGTACGAGCATCTTATAAATGTATACATTTCCGCGATGGTCGATATCATTATTCACAATAACCATTTCGTTCAAATTAAGCTATAGGTATCTACGTAATAACTACTATATAATTACAGTTCATTTTTAGTTGTAAATATATTCTTGACTAGTTATAGTTAATATATTATGCGCTCTATTATAAATATATGCCCCTTCCAGAATTAGCACCTGACTCCTATCATGTCAAAGTCAGAAATGACCAGACAGACTATTTATGCCACAAGGATTGTTAGATCGGATCGTAAAAACTTTGACCTACGAGTTCATTCTCGGAAACCTGGAATACCAAAGGTTCCAGGTTCGGCTACCGTACGGCAAAGTATTGTAGTATTATTAGTTTATTGTAGTATTATATAGTATACTATTAGTGTGACCAAAAAGTAACTAGAATGTGGATCATAGATTCGAGTAACGGACGTTTTCTCTGTCCTTAATGTGTTTTGTGTGATTGTCTCCTCCAAATAGCTGTATATTCGTTAATAACTTATTGATATACCTGTATTTAGTACGCAAATTATTTATTAAATATAAGGCAACTTGTTGATAAATTTATAGTTTACTTGCGTTAAGTCGCTAAAATATTAGAGAACTACTTGACTCATAAAAATTACTGTAAAAAATTCAGTCTTAACACACACTTTACAAATTGGTGGTGTTTGTTCCAGAATTTTTCTTACAATTTTTTTTCCTGCTACTATTTAATATAACACAGCTTTTGTTGAACAAGCGCTTAGTGCTTGATCGATATGACTTTGATTTCAGTACCTATCAGATGAATAAGGTCCTTATCTTAAACATTAAGGTTATGCATCCGTAATGAAGGTGTCTTATTAATTAGCTTCCACTTTGTTCTGTTAATTAGCTAAGTAGATTGCATCGCATGGATATTTAAATTAATCGGCTGTTTCCTGTTCTGTTATATAGAGGTAGGCGGTTTTTAAATGTAATTTGTTGTTTTTATAACTGGGTGTTATATTGTGATTAAAGTGATCAAAGTGAACATATTGTGGTTCGGATGCTAGCAGCCCAAACTCTTTTACCGGACATAAATATTTGTGAACACAGATGTTTACGGGTGTTATCCAACACAACACAAGCTTAGCTCACTTTGAGGCCAAAGGAGCAGTGTAAAGTTTGTCTATTTTAAGATTTCGTTAAAATCGTTACTTCATTTTCACGATAGGTATATTAAGACGTTAATTTTCAAAAACATCTCATGTTAAACCCACGTCTACAAATACTCCATTTTAAGTCACTATTTACACAATACCATAAATTAAACATTAGCAAAGGTTACAAGTTCACTTTCCATTCTCCGCGATCATTACCAGCGTTCATAAATTTAACACTTCCTTAAACGTTCTATCTACATCAGTCAGATAATTTTGAAAATTCAGCTATCTGTGCTTTCTCCGCATTGTGCTGGTCACAAGCGACCACGCGTGACTAAAGTGCTGCAATATATCGTATGGTACACTTTTAAGAGGTCACGATGCCTTACATCTTATATAAATGTAAGAGATTTTTCGTATTCATTGTTTTAGCGCGTGCATTGTTTGCGGCACTATCATCGTCATTAATAGTTAAGAACAATTGCACTTGGAAAGGTACCGTTGGGTCACTCGATCTGCGTCGGAGTGTCTTCCCAAATGTTTGTCGAAAGACGCTTCGATGTCTTCCTCTTGATCGATACAGACGTAATAATGCGAAGTGAGTTTTGATAACAAAAGGTTCGGTTTTGATAGGGAGTAGTTTATGTGATGAACGTTTACGAGTCATGGATTATGGTTTATATATTTTTTTCAGTGTTTGTTCGAAGTTACCGAGTCATCTCGCTGTGTATGTTATGGTATTTGTATGTATATATCGCAAGCCCTGTTCTGTTTTGGGCTATGGGTAACATTCAATGTTTTCCGATGGCAATGGTTTTTTTGCTAAAATAGGTATTTTTACTTCCCGTCTTAGGTTATTCATATTTATATACGAAATCAAAAACTGATTATGTCTCACTTAAAAAGTATTTTTCACTTTCATACAAGTTCATTATAATGCTAATTTTATATCTAATTTAAATAATATTTTAAGTGAAGAAACACCTGTTATTAATATCACGTGTATAATGAGTTTATAATGCAATAAAATATCAAATTAAGCAGGCAGCATGATTAGTTACAGAAACGTTTTAAAACGTCGATGAATGTTGTAAATCAAAGAGATGGCGTGTGGGTGTCAGCTTTTGTTTCTGCTGTTACAAAATGAGTCCGTCTCCATATTTTGTTATCCACAACAGGTTATAAAAACTACATTTGCATACGGTTTCGACCACAATGGCCGAATTAATTACGGTGCTTTTTTCGAATTAATAGCAGGTCTAAGTGACTTCGGCGTTTTCAGACTGGAGATGATAAATTGCACATTTTTGGAGAACAATGTTGAAGTATTCTTCGCTTTTCTTTTCAATTTATATTGTTCTACTATTTTTTTATGATAGAAATTTCCCACTAACGACCGTAGCCTGTGTGACTGAGGAGAAAATTAGAAAAAAAAATATGTTCAGTTTTTTTAAGGCAAAAGAAATAAATCGAGTATTTGGAGAACACGGACAGAACTTTGCGTTCATCCATTTATTTGTCATACGGCCATATTAGCTTTTAATTATATCTCAGTTAGGGGAAAGTCAGAAAAATCGAATTTTCCCTAAAACTACACCAGGGTTTATCTGTATAAGCAACAACCAGATCGCAATGTAAAATATATTATAATATATTAGGTGATTACATATAAAATTGGCGTTTTGTAAGGGAGGAACATAAAGTCAATTTAAAGAAAAAATAATTATTTATTGAATCAAAGTATGTACCATTGCTATCTATGCACTTTTGCCATCTCATAGGTAAATCATTGATCCCTTTACTAAAAAAAACCATTCGGACGGGAAGGCGCTTTGGACTGCCCCATCGGAGTTGAATTTGATCCCTTGCAAGAAGTAATGCAAATTTCGAAAAAAATGGTAATCTGTTGGTAAGTTGTAAATGGTAATCTTGCCTTGTTGGCAAGGTCCGGAGAGCACGATGGATGTCTTAGACATTCAAATTAAAGCTCCTCTAATTTGGTAGCCGTCTGTTATGCCGTGTTTGGTCTAGCGTTGTCCTGAATCAGCAGTAGCCTAGAGCGATTAACCAGCCTCGGTTGTTTAGCAGCTAGCTTTTCCATCATAGTTTGCAGTTGCTGACAAAAGACATCTGGCGTAATCGTCTGGCCAGATTTAAGAAGGCTGTAGTGAACGACACCGGCACTAGTCCACCAAGCGCTCACAAGTAACTGTTTTGAGTCAATTTTCGATTGGGGCAGGCTTTGGCTGGTTCGCCAGGGTTCAACCATTGCGATGAGCGTTTCCGACTGTCGTACAGGATCCACTTTTCATCACAGGTAATGATTCGATTTAAAAAAATCCTTTAGTTACTGTGCCGGTTTAGTAATGTAACGCAGCAGTCGACGTGCGTTTGTCGGTTTGCTGGACTGAATTGACGAGGTACTGCAACGTTTGCTTGTGCCGTATTTAATAAAAGAGGTTATTGCACAAACAAACTTGCCGACATTTATGACTGGCAACTTATAAGTCTGTCATTATTTGATTTTATTTGTAAAATGTAAAATATATAGAATATGGAAGATTGTTCCATGGCATTCCTTGACGGGATTCCTTTACGGAATTCTATTGCGGGCTTCATCCCCAAAATAGTCTAATAATTATCATTGTATTTTATTATAAAATAGATTCATCTTAAATAAAAGTAATTTCAAGTTATAAGTGTTTTTCCTTTGTTGATTAGGAAGATCTCCCTAGGTTAGATTAGGTCCATCTAGGGTCCCGTACCCCCCCAGATGGTGGAGGCGCCGCGTACAGTTGTAGTGTTTTGCTTTTTTTTTCCAGATTATTTCAGCTATATACGCCACTGAGTATGGCGGAAAGAAAATTTTAAAAGGCAAGAGCCATCTGAATACTAGGAGTAAAGAAAAGACTCTAAAAAGTAACAAGGCTTTACGGCAAATAAAAGAATCATAAAAAGTTATATATATAAGAAAATTATAAAAATAGCCATGAATTTAAATAAGTACTCTGGCATTTCGACAGTTTTGGTGAGCGAATTTTTAGCCCAGTTCGAGATTATTGCTGCATTACATAAATACAACGATGAAAGCAAGAGGCTAATTATACAAACATATTTAGAAGGACCTGCGTTGTATTTTTACAAAACGATAATTTTTTTAAAACAGATTTATACACGAATTCGGCAGAGAAATAGATCATGTGGCTAATTTTTATTCACGGAAGCAACAAGCCAATGAAGAGCTCATATATTATTATTATGCATTGGACATGTGTGCAAACAAAGCTGGTGCAGTAATAACAGATAATATATTTATAAAACATTTTTTGCAATATTGCAAATACACGTATAAATGCCGACTAGCGTCTCAAATCTATACAAATAAAAAAATGTTAAAAGAAACGATCATGCAGATGCACGAAATGTTCACTGGAAAGCAGCAAGAAAATTTATGCCTTCAAACGAATATGGAAATATCACAAGAAATACCAGTAAATTCTACAACACCACCGAGGAGTGAGAAGGAAGATTCTCAAAGGTTAACCAACATGGACTACGGGAACGCGAGAGGAAGATTCGCAAACGACTACAACCGATATCCATATGCTTTAAGAAGGAGAGGAGACCGTGGCGATGCATACAACGGATCAAAGATGGATGAACCTGGAGTACAATCGGCGTCAATCAGACAGATGGAGACTCAATTGATGCCAAATAGTCTAGAAAATAATTACACAAGTGAGTTTTCCCCATCCATTAATTTAAAACTAAAAAATAAAAATATTTCAGCTTTGCTTGATACAGGTGCATCAATTTCTGTAATCTCCCAAAACTTATGTAACCAATTGAATATAACAATACATAAGGTTGAGAATGTAAAGATTCGAGCCGTTAATGGTAATCAAATGAATTTAGTAGGTAAAGTACAACTATGTTTGGTGATTGAACATGTTGTGTATATACAGAATTGTTATGTAGTTGACAATATTGAAAGAAATTTAATTCTCGGGCAAGACTTTCTTCAGAAGTCTGGTGCAATATTAGATTTTAAAAAAGGTCATGTTCAATTTGTAAATAATATTTGTAAATTTATTAGAAATAATGAAATTAATAATCTTAATAATAATGATATTATCGAGAATACCCTTCAGGTTATACAAGTTTCAAATGAATTAAGTAAGGACGAATATGTTTATTTTTCTGATTTAGTAGTTAGTAATGATGATAAGTTAGTGGTAGCTGAAGTCAGTGAAAATGAATTTAATTTAACCCAGAGTCCTCAAGACTCCAAAGTTGTGTGTTGTTCTGAGAAACAGAATCTTAAAGTTGAAGTAGTGGAAAAGGTTAAGAGAAATATTAAGAGTCGTATATCATGTAAAGAAAAGAAAATAATTAATAAGATAGTGCCATTACGCCCTATAGTAACGGATCATTTATTTCAAAAGATAGAGATTGATGTACTAGGTCCTTTTAACCGTTCAGTAGATGGTAATAAATATATAATAACATGTATAGATTGTTTTTCAAAATATGCTATTTGCAAAGCAGTTCCACGAGTGACAGCTCAAATAGTATATAATTTCTTTATTAATGAAATTTTAACAAAGTTCGGGACAGTATGTGAAGTATTGTCAGATAAAGGTTCCATGTTTACGTCAAGGTTAATTAAGTCTTTATTAAGGCAATATAATATAAAACATTCCTTAGCTACCACTATGCACCATCAAACATTAGGTTTAGTAGAAAAATTGAATCAAACCATTTCATATTCATTAGCTAAATATGTTAACCAAAGTCAAAGGGATTGGTGTCAAATTTTACCTTTTATAATATATGCTTATAACTGTTCAAAACAAGCTTCAACTAAATTTTCTCCTTATTATTTAATGTTTGGTAGAGAACCTGAAGTTCCGTTTGATAAAAGGTTGAATCCTAACTGTAATATGACCGTTCAACAAAAAAAAGATACTTATATAAGTGCGGTGAATCAAGCCAGAGAAAATTTAAGGAAAGCTCGTTTAGTACAAAAAAGATCGTATGATAAAAAAGCTTCTAATATTAAACTTCGTGTAGGACAATTAGTTTTGTTACATTGTCCAAAAAGAATATCAGGTAAAAGTCGAAAACTTAGTCGACCATATAAAGGTTTATTTCGAGTGTTACGATATATAGGATGTGACAATTATCTTGTAAAAAAAATACAAAATATCCAAGAATTAATTGTACATGTGAATAAATTGAAACCATATAATATTCGATAAAATAAAATTAATGATAAAATTATATCTATATTTATATATATAAAACAAAGTTTTTATAAATACATTTATTTCTTGAAATATTATAATATTATTATAATTTCTTTATTCTTAGAGTTAATAGAGTAAAAGTACACATTTAGGTGTACAAATATGTATATCGTTCATTTGTAGATATGCAACCGTTAGAATTTCGTTGGGGTTTCAGAATAATATAAGAAACTAATATTTTTTTTTTCTCAAATTCTATGTACACCTCACAACGCAATGTTCCGAGATGATATATCCTGCAAAGCCAATCCAAACAGCATCACCAAAAAGGAGATGCAATGGATGGACGATGCAGATAAAAGAAAATAAGGAAAAGGTTTTTATATATTGAGATAAGAGGGTCTCTCTATATACATATATATATATATTTTATTTAATGATTTAATAAATTAATTTTAGATACCCGGAGAGAAACCTCTAAGGGGCGGCAGGTACACGCGGCACGTATTTACCGCGTTACATTTTATTTACGAATCATAGATATACGTGTGGTGCCAATGCTCTAAAGAAGTCAATTTTCAAAGACTAAAATAACACTATTGATAATGTGCACGTTTAATTTGAGCCACGCCTAATAATCTCCATAAGAGAGAAGGTGATAGCCGATTTAGCTATGCGGCCAAAGTTTACGAGTATATATAATATTGTGATATTGCTGTCTGTGGGTCAACACGCGGATGTAGAATAGGATCCTCAGTGGGGTTAAATAGTAAAAGGGTTGTGATGGAATAGGTAATGTATTTTAAACGTTATTGGTATAGAATTTTGTCAGGTGTATTTCGGTGCATTTTGAAAAAGTTCTCTGCATTGCGTTGTGAAATATAAATTCGTTAATTTATAGGTATCATTCTGAGTTAAGTAAAATACTTTGGATTCAATTTTATGATCTATTCATAGGAAGGTTTGCCCGGTAATAGTTAGGCAGGTAAAATCTTTAAAATTTAGGTAGGTAATATTTAAACTTTCGAAAGTTACAAACTTTCAAATAAACTTTTAATCATTCAGAAAAGTTTAAATTTAATATGACAGTTCATGTCAAACGTGTTTGTTTTGCCAACTGAATGGTAATGTTTGATAATATAATTTGATTAATTTAGTATTAATTTTAATATAAATAGGATTAATTAAATTTACTTTTATTGGGATATTAATGTATTTATTATTTATCAATTAATTATAATTATAATTTGATTGTATTCAATGGGTTATTTTAACAATTGTTGATTAATTTAATAATAAATATTGGTTATTTGAATTTGCGCATGATTGTGTAACGTAAATGATTAATATGGGGTTGTTGATTATTCATGAATTGTATGAGAAATTATAATAACTTACACTGTTTTATTTAGATATAAATTAACCAGCCGGGATCTTGGCTGATTTTCATCAGGTTTTGTGGCTAAGGCTCTATTGATGGTGAATAAATACTATAAGATCATTTTTGGTGTAATAAGATGTTGTAATTTAAACATGATCAAGTATATATATTCCTATCGGTAGGGGGCTCATCTGAGAGTAATCCCGATTAATGTATATGGTCCTGATTTAAGTAGGGTCGTTATTTAAGAATGAAATGTATATAGGAATTTATTTAATCAGCTTCACTGATTAAATAAATTAAACAAGAGGGGCGATTGCAACGTTTGCTTGTGCCGTATTTAATAAAAGAGGTTATTGCACAAACAAACTTGCCGACATTTATGACTGGCAACTTATAAGTCTGTCATTATTTGATTTTATTTGTAAAATGTAAAATATATAGAATATGGAAGATTGTTCCATGGCATTCCTTGACGGGATTCCTTTACGGAATTCTATTGCGGGCTTCGTCCCCAAAATAGTCTAATAATTATCATTGTATTTTATTATAAAATAGATTCATCTTAAATAAAAGTAATTTCAAGTTATAAGTGTTTTTCCTTTGTTGATTAGGAAGACCTCCCTAGGTTAGATTAGGTCCATCTAGGGTCCCGTACCCCCCAGAGTACCCACCTCTCAAGCTTTTTCACCTTCCCAATTTGCTTCAAGTGGATTAAAACAGTTTTGTCACTAACACCACAGCCTACAGCTAACTCGGACGTGGTTTGCGATGGATCCACTTCCACGATAGCCTTCAATTCTTCACTATCAACTTTGGTCTCCGGCCGTCCACGTTCTGTAGGTCAAGTTTTCCATTTTGTAAACTATTAGTTTTCCTCTGCGTCACTTAAAGTGACAACAAGGAGAAAAAGAACAAAAAGGAGGGAAAAAAAAGAGAAAAACCAAAAGAAAGGAAAAGACAAATGAATTACGGTTTACGAAACGCAAATGCGTGAGTAAATAGCTGTATAAATTTAAAATTGGGATTATTAACCAAACAGAAGATTATACAGATCAAAGTGGCCAGTACGACAAAACGCCAGTTTCATATGTAAGGACCTACTATATTAGCATTTGGTCAGTAAGTACAAGGTAAACAGTATGTCTGTTATCAATAAAGATTGTTATTCATATGATCTTAACCGTACTTTATTAATTAATAACCAAATAACTACATTTTAACAGAATATCATAATTTAAAAAAAGTTACGCTCAAATAATGGAGCACCTGACGATAAAAATGCCATTCAATAAAATTCACAAAGCACATTTAAAATGATAATGTTAGACAACGTGTAGACACATATCCCAGCCTACGACATCAGTATAAAAGGCACTTTCATAAATATGCTCATGGTAAGCGTTTACAGTCCAATATTTTTTGGCACCAAGCCATTGTATGTAAATGAAGTAATGAATGTTTTCACTGGCACACTGCAAGAGTAACGGTTCTCCTAAGTGAATATTTGTCGACCAATAATAATTATCGCCGCCTTGTTCCGATTCAGTTGGATGTGATGTCTTTGTGTGGGATTTACTGTGGATATGCTCGGGGTTTTTTAGGTATAGACTTTTATTGTGAATTTCTTTCCACATCTAAACCACATCTATCTATTTTTATTAAAAAAGTTTTATTTCTGTACTTGTTTCGTGAATTTTGCATTATACAGATAACAATATCTATAAGTTTTATTATGTATTTTATATTGTGTTACAAAAACGATCAAATAAATAAATAAATAAATATGATAGGTGAACTTATAATGGTTTAGAAAAATACTAACACCACTGCGAACTACACAGATAACACAGACTACTGTAAAACTATTGCGAGCGAGCATTCTAAAATGCTAATATTTCGTGTCGTTCGTTTGTTTATTACGCTTTCACGCCTGTACTAAGCAACCGATCATCATGAAACTTTGCAAACTCGTTTCGAAACTAGCACCAAAATTTTACCAAATGCTTTCCGAACTACGGTAATCACGCATTGACATGTTAAGCCGAATTAAAATTCCTAGTGTCAATATAAACACTTATGAAAAGTTCATAAGTTAAGCCTGGCATAAGTTTATGCGCACTTTAAAGTTTCAGCCGTATATAGTCTGTCGCTGCTTTAAGTTAGCAGACTTATAGTATGAGAAACAATTTTGTTATTTATATATCTTTAAATAGCGTATCCACCAAAACCATAACTAATCACCCTAAACTTCAAAAGTAATTGTATAAAAAAATAGAAACCGACTTCTAAACATAAATGAACTTAAAAGATAAAAATAATAGCTTTTAGATTCGCTTAAGTACACTCGCTAAATATTTCTGTTTGCGATCAGTGCAATAAATATAATCTATAGCATCAACTATCATACCGAAATGAAAAACTTCTCCTTTTTTGAAGTCCGTAAAAAATAAAAAATAATGATTTTCAAAGAGGTTCGGATAACAATAGAAAAAGTTAAAAGTTTAGTTAGTTACTTAATTGTGGTATTAATTTAGATAAATTATCTGATTGGTATTGGTTATTGGAGGCCGCGCGATGTTATCGGCACGGCGCGCGATGATGGCTACCGTCCGGCCGGCGCGCGCAGCGGTGACGCGCGTTATCGCACATCGCGCCGGTCACCGGTCGTCGAATGATCATCCAAATATCACTTGTTTTCTAAACGCGATAGTGAGTGTTAGTTTGTTACATTTACTTATTCTCACTCAGATTCTTGAATGCATATAAATTAAAATTGTAAATAAGATAGCTTAAGGCCAGAGTTGACTTATAGTCTAAATTTTATCCCGTAATTTAGACTGGAACGGATATTACACGAAACAAGCCACGGGAAAGAGCTAAACTCCATATAATCATAATGTTCTTCGTTTGAAAGCAAATCTTTTTTTATATAGGCTTTGTCAGGAAAGAAGTAAATTACAACGTCGGAGTACAGATGTATTTCTTTATTTTAGTGGCCTTGTCTTAGATTTCACAGACCCCAGGTTCTAATTCTCGGAGGGCCCGAAATTTACGTGCCACACATATATTATATTAAGGTGATTACGAGTCATGAATATTTTCTTTTATCATTTATATTATTGGCTATCTCTATTGTCAACAAAACTGTTGACAAAAATGTTGTTTATCTCTCAAAATTGGTACTAATCCCATTCCTACAAAAATTATGATTTATTTTGTGAAACAATACTCCACATCCTAATGAATACTTTATTTAGCAAAAAGACGCATAAAAATATAAACTTTCACGTTTAACAATCGCTATCTGTATCAAACTGAACGTCCAGTGAAAAATAGTTAGAGAGCGGCGAAAGTACAAGAGAGGTCACGACCCTGCGACAGGGTCCAAATAGCCTTAATACCACTTTTATTGTTCTTGCGCCAGTAAATATTTGAACACTGGGATGATATTGTTTTCTGTAAACTACGTCTTTATGCGCCGTGCCTTGTAGCTGTGGGTACTCTACGATTGGCTTTCGTCACGACTCTCTTTTGTAATGTTCCAGATTTGCTGATAAAGTTTTTCGTAATTAGAGTATTTGGCATTTGTTATGTTATATTATGGCGTTTATGTAATCAAGATTTTGGTAGATATTTAAAAGGCTAATTTTATGCAATCATCCTGCATACGTTTTCATTAGGTGTAATCAGTGTATATTATCGTATTCGTATATCGGTGACGTGGGGCAAAGGATCTTCAAATACGAGGGTGGATTGAAGAGTTCGCAGCCGAACATAGATAGCGTTGTCATATTATCATAAAACTACCCTCATATGAAACCTAGACTCTTTGTCAGTCTCTGTGCAATTTGTCTCTGAGATACATGCCTAATTATTTATTTTATTGAACATTAAGTGAGAGTAAGTTTCATTAATTTTGAAAATGGATAGTTTAGAGCACCGTGCCGTGATCAAATACCTCCACAAGAAAAACTTAACTCCAAAGCAGATTCAAGAAGATATGGTGGCTACCTTACAAACATCTGCTCCGTCGTATACAATGATAAAAAAGTGGACAGCTGAATATAAACGTGAACGAGAGAGCATCAAAGATGACCCCCGCTCTGGACGGCCTTCTACAGCTACGGCTCAAATAGTGAATTGTGGTTTCGAATTGCTTCCTCATCCCCCTTATTCACCTGAATTGGCACCTTCTGACTTCCACCTATTTCCAAAACTAAAAAAACACTCAGGTGGAATGAAATTTTCTACCAATGAGGAGGTCAAAGTGGCCGTAGATGCCTTTTTTGAAGACCTTGACGAGACCTTCTATTTAAATGGGATCAAGGCTTTGGAGGACCGCTGGACTAAGTGCTGTGACCTAGGAGGAGAGTATATGGAGAAAAATAAATATTAAAAATTGCATTATTTCGTGTTTTCTGATTTAGGCCGCGAACTTTTCAATCCACCCTCGTACCTACATTAGAAGGAGGAATAATGAGATGGAAACATTGGTAATATTTGCTAAAAATTCACTGGTGTTATCTTTTCATATATTTATGATTATTTCGAATTACCGCTGTAATAAAATGAAAATTTCAGTAGGTAGTTCTTTTGTCGTAGAGTTCTCAGTTCG
Organism: Marasmarcha lunaedactyla; assembly: GCA_923062675.1. Taxonomy (NCBI): domain Eukaryota; kingdom Metazoa; phylum Arthropoda; class Insecta; order Lepidoptera; family Pterophoridae; genus Marasmarcha; species Marasmarcha lunaedactyla. Next base: position 16,946,140 of record OV281346.1, on the reverse strand, counting down.
ATAGGTATTCCTTTCATTAAGATCATTTCCTTTCATTTCATAAAGATCTAAAGCTATTTAATTCGTTGGTTGATAAATGAAAAACATTACCGATGGCAAGTTCAGCAAACGACTTTTTACAATAATCTATATAAATCGAAATATGCATGTTCTAGTTGGTATAAAAAAAGAGATACCCTAATTTCGCTACTTCAGTCTCCTAAGTAGGTATGTATATTCCACGTTGATATAAATGAGTAATAGCGGTGACTGGCGACATCTAGCGACAGATTCAATTAGCGATAGTGGCCACTTGTCGTGCCCGCGCGGTCTCGAGATGCTATCAATCTTTTTGGATAAAACTATTGAGAACTTTCCAACCGTGGTACATTAAATATCATTGCTACTTGTGTAGATAGTATCAATCGTGTCGAAGAGCTATTTAAAAAGCGCGGCTTAAATTCCCGTTCATTGTATTTGGTAAAATAGCGCTTTTATTCGTAACTCCGAAGTTGAATTAAATTAAAAGTCGTTTTAGTACCGTATAATATTGCTTGTCTAAATATAACTTTTATGAAATATTTATTCTTGCCTTTATGGAGTTAATTTTCCAACAAACGCAATTAGCGTTTTACCTACTACGCACGAGGAACAAATTTTCGGCTTGTTATTCCTGCGGTTTTGTGTGCTCGTTAAAGACTTTCGTTTTCGCATTCATTTGTTAAATTAAAATTGATAATCTATCTTTTCACATAGGATCATGAATTAAATGTGATTAAATTGTTTGTATATTATATTTAAATACGAATCGTGATTTCAAAATAATAAATAGTAAAATGATAAAATTCATGAAGTGGTGCGAGACACAGCTTAACATCAAACTAGGCAAAGCTTTTCGGCAAAATAAACATGAATAAACGAACTTAACTTTGCGATAATTTTTAGTTTATTTGCTTCTTAATCAAATCATGGGAATTCCTACTAAGAGTGCGACGATCATAACAAACGACGCGCTAAAGTAAATATTGGTCGACCACTGACCACTTCACAACAATGCCTGTTTATTTTCACATTGAAGTGGCCACTTTAACAGGACAGGTTAGCGATATTGTTCGTTATTTTATAAGTATCAATATCTAAATTGGTCTATTAGAAATCATCTGCTAGCTATACAGTATTGCGCTATTCTTTAATAAGCATTTCCGAATTGATAAAACTTATGAAGTATCGTTTAGCTTTACATTTCCTCGAACAGTACTGAAAAATCGATATATTTTAATATTTGAATCTTGAATAAAATGTGGGATGGAGTACGTTTATAATATCCCTAGATAAGATTATGCACCTTCTGACGCCAATAAGAAACTCTGTCATTTATCTTCATCACGCTTCTATGTGTCTCATCCATTATTTGATCCAAATCTCTGGATGAAGCTGTCAAAATAATTTGTATAACAAACATGCTTACCATTAATTTATTATATTTCATTTTGCATTTCGTCTTAATAACAATTTTAATCATTCAAGACAAGATTCGCAGAAATCCAACTAGAACAAAACAAACTTGTTGATCGCCTGTTAATATAGCTTTCGAGTTCTTTCGCTCCGAAGCTTGGCGAAGATAGATGCCAACCATTACTGTATTATTTTAAAACGCTTAGAATTTAACGGTCTGGGGATTATTAGGTATCTGTCATCATCATCCGATTAAACTTACGCAGTAATTGATAGAGGCAGCGAGGGCTCGCGGTCGGAATGCCAGTGTCTTCAGCCCGTGCCGCTCCAATTATTTGTAAACCACTTTTTGACACTTCAACCAGATAAGTATTTAAGAACAGGTATGGATTTAGTTTAAAACGATTTTAAATTCTATGGAGGAAGATTCATAGATTCTTGCCTCTTATTGTTTTTGTATTGTAGGTGCAATAAATGGTGGTGTCAAATATGAACGTAAACTTTCAATACAACAAATATAATACAAAAACAAAAATATCCTATTGGTTCTACTTTTTTTATTACATCTTTTCAAAGAACTCTCCACCAGCGTCTGTACAAAATTTCATGCGTCTGAACTAATTTTCAAAGCACGTTTTCCAGTCTGTAACAGGTACTTCCTCAACGGCAATCTCGAACGCAGTGAGCGAATCTTCTGGCGATGAAAACTTTATCCCCTTGAGCTTGTATTTAAATTTAGGGAACAAGAAGAAGTCACACGTTGCCAAATCAGGGCAGTAAGGCAGATGACCCAAAAGTTTTACCGCTGAGATATTTAGGAAGTCCCTCGTCTTGATCGCGGCATAAGTAGGCGTATTATCATGTTGGAGCAAAAGACCTAGGAGTCCCGTGTTCTGTCGCTTGTTGCTCGCAGCAGCAAAAACTTCTGCCAAGCATTTGGTAGTGTACCACTCTGCATTGATGCTACTGTGGTTTTATAAAGGGATGAATACCCGGAGAAGGAGAAAAAACTGGCCATCAAAATTTTTCCAGCGCTTCTCGATCGTTTACTTTCGTAGGCGTTCGTTCGTTTTGAAACAGTCATACTGTTGACTGGCGCTCTGTTTCTGGATCATATTGATAAATCCAAGATTCGTCACCTGTTGTGATATCGTAAACACGGCGGCAAAAACCTGCTTTGAATTTATCAAACATATCGTGACACCATTCCACGCGCACCTGCTTCTGAGCATAGGTGAGGTTGTGGGGGTACCCAGCGCGAAACAATCCCCTTCACACAAAGGTGGTCGTGTAGATTATCATGAAAACTTCTCGATCCAATCTGCTGATAGTGCTCGTGTGTGAGTTGCTAGTTTTGTTGAATCAAATTTTTCACTTGTAGCACGTTTTCCTCCGTAACAGCAATCAATAAATAAATAATCAAATAAATACAACAAATAAATAAATCAATAAATTCTTCATGTTTAAGCGATCGCACTTAAATTTAAAAACACGTATACCACCATTTGACACCATTTAAAATGCGCGTTTTTATCATTTATTTAGAAAATAAAAGATATTTTGAAGCGAAAAATGTTTTGAAACAAAAAGTTTTGAATTAAATATCGAAATTTTATATGTTGGAAAACTTAAAAAGCCTGCGTTCCATATTTTTTTTTGGCAAAACTTTCTGAGCGGCATGGTGGAATAGATAGAAAGCGGGAATCAAACTAATATTATTATTGTTTTTATAACAGACCTAAACTTAGTAATTTTAACGTGCACAACGTAAATGCAATTATTTTTGTCTTGAGCTTTTACATATTTTTATAAATTGAAATGTAGGTACCTACTACAAACCTCTGCTCGGGCCTTGTATAATATAGTTACCTGTATAAAAGTGGTAATGACCGGTATTTGAAATATCGTGATGTGACTATAGTATTGAAATTAAACGGAATTCGCTTCCAGAGTTAAAAAGCCAGTTAATTATTAAATGAGCTAGTTTAACATTAATTGGAGTAGATTGCCGCCGTGGGAGCAAACGTAAATTAGTCGCAGAGATTTAGTGGCGGCGACTGTATGCAATTATTGTCTTGTCACTCCGCTGGAGTTACGTTCCATCCGTGGAGCCGCACTTTATGTGAGAGCGCAGACACACGAGTCGAGATCTCCACTTGAACATTAACAAAAACACACTCATCCAGTAATGATTCAAAAAAAAAGCTAAAATTGATCTTAACTGATGTGTTCATAAAATAACGTTTACAACCAATACTAACAAAAATGAGCCATTACAAACCTATAATAAAGATAATAGTAAAAAGCAGACCACTAAGTATAGTGTAATTTGGTGTTGTGAGCAGGTTGTCAGTCTGTGAGGTCAGGGCTCGGCACGGGCTCGCGGCGAGACGCTCGGCGGTGCTCGGCGCTCACGTGAGACCCGTGGGCGGGACCGTTTTGACTTTTGGTAATTACATTCGGACACCTTAGACGGACATTTAGATGAAATAGGCAATTATGTTTCATCATATTGTTGTCAGTACATTTGCCTATTTAGCTGACTGACGCCATTTTTATCCACTTACGGACGAAACTTAATGTATCCGAGGTTACACTTGACGCGTTCAAATTTTAACAAACATCAATCATCGACGGTTTATTAGTTAAATCAGTTTTAACGCTATTTACAAACAACTTATAATTTAAATTAGTATTTTAAAGATTTTGTGGCTGGCATTGTGATGGCCAAACTTTATTTTCTTGCTACGTAATTAGGATCGGATAGTGGCGCTATAAATCGCGTAAGTTTCCGAGGAATAGTGGCGTGCTAAACGTTAGACGTAAATAATTATATCTATCACTAAATCAGTAAAATGTACCGCGAGGCCATAGGTCAAACTCTAGTTCAAAAACGCGAGCACAATAAATAAGAACAATTGTAACTGGTTAATCTGCCTAATGATTGTTTAATAATAGGTGTCCGGCCATGAAAAACATAATTAACGATCTAGACATTAAGATCGTACTTTAATGTGCTCCAATATGGTTAAAATATTATAAACACAAAAATTATTACGTTGGAGATCGCTAATTGCGTCGTTGTTATGATATCGCAGTCGGTATCGATCTTTTGTATCTCAACACGAACAATAGGAGAGGTCAGTGTGGATCTCGAGAACTCGTGAATCTGCTCGCGGTCTCGGGGAACTACTTGAGAATGAACGGCCTTTCTTGTAGATTAGTATAGACAGCGTATTTGTCAAAGGCTACAGTAAGGTAAATTATTGATTTTATATAATGTTAGGTCATAACATTATATAAAATCACTATATAATTACATTATATATTGGCGTTTTGTAAGGGAGGAACATAAAGTAAATTTGTTTAAAATATAATAATATATTTATTTAATCAAAGTGCGTACCATTGCTATCTATACACTTTTGCCATCTCATAGGTAGTTCATTGATCCCTTTACTTAAAACAACAATACGGACGGGAATCAATAAAATCCTTGAAGGTGCTTTGCCCGATCGGAGTTGAATTTTTTCCCTTGCAAGAATTTATCCAAATTTCAAAAAAATTGGTAATCTGTTGGAGCAAGGTCCGGGAAGTACAGTGGATGTCTTAGACATTCCAATTGAAGGTCCTCCAATTTGGTAGCCGTCTGTTGTGCAGTGTGTGGTCTACCCTTGTTCTGAAGCAGCAGTGGCCTAGAGCGATTGACCAGCCTCGGTTGTTTAGCAGCTAGCTTTTCCATCATGGTTTGCAGTTGCTGACAAAAGACATCTGCCGTAATCGTCTGGCCAGATTTAAGAAAGCCGTAGTGAACGACACCGGCACTAATCCACGAAACGCCCACAAGTTACTTTTTTTGAGTAAATTTTCGCCTGGGGCAGGATTTGGCTGGTTCGCCAGGGTTCAACCATTGCGCTGAACGTTTCCAATTATCGTACAGGATCCACTTTTTATCACAGGTAATGATTCGATTTAAAATCCTTACATTAGTGTGCCGGTTGAGTAATGTAACGCAGCAGTCGACGCGCGTTTGTTGGTTTGGTGCACTCCATTCACGAGGTACCTCTCAAGCTTTTTCACCTTCCCAATTTGCTTCAAGTGGATTAAAACAGTTTTGTCACTAACACCGCAGCCTACAGCTAACTCAAACGTGGTTTGCGATGGATCCGCTTCCACAATAGCCTTCTATTCTTCTTATATTAACTTCTTATATCAACTTTGGTCTCCGGCCGTCCACGGGCTTGTTCTGCAGGTCGAAATTTCCAGTACGAAAGCGTTGGATTCAAAAACGCACTGTGTTTTCTTTTTCGACACCGCCGCCATACACAGCATTAATACTTCGAGGCGATTCTGCAGCACTGGTGGAACTCGTACTCGTAAATAACGCGATATTTCAAGTTTTCCATTTAGTAAACTAGGTGACGCAAAGAAAAAAAAAAGAGGAAAAAAACAAATAAATCACGGTTTTCGAAACACAAGTGCGTGAGTAAATAGCAGTTTAAATTTGAAATTGGAATTCTTAACCAAAGAGGTGATAATACAGATCAAAGTGGCCAGTACGACAAAACCCCAATTTCATATGTACCTAATATTTACAGTTAATAATCCCAGCGTTCAAATTGCTCGATCTCATATTTGTATCCATTTTAAATTTACAAGGTCCAATAATTTTGACACATTAATCTAAGCAAATATTCTACAATAATCTTATTTGTCTCTAGTTATAATAAATCCTAGTTTTTGTGCGCGTGCTTCGTTTTTGGCTCGCGGCAAATTCGTCCGTTACGTTCTGATTGCAATTAGATGAAAAAATCGGTAAAGTACAGGTTGGACGGCGCTGCGGGCCGGCATGCGCGCGCGCCGCCGCAAGCTTCCCGACTTCTGACACACGATCTAATTTCAAATCGATCTGGAACTGCCGGCTGCACTCAATTTGCATGCTTTATGACCAGCTTGGAGTTTCATTTCGTAAATTGGGAGGTGGTGGTCACGCTGTTTCCTTGGTGATGTAAATATCATGGTATTGGCTGAAGAGTCGGGGAATTAATTATATAAATGCATGAAATAAAGTGCAGTTACAGTTATTTGCCAAACTATCCATATATCAAAAAAATATTAGACCAAAAATACCAATCGTAAGTAAATAACCATTTACTATGTTAAATAAATGTCATGAAATCAAAAGCTTATACATAGTAACGGCACTAATTAATAACTTTAAAAGACTTTAAGTATGCCGCTTTCTGTTCGCAAAATTAAATGGCATGCAAAAAGAAATAATCCGATTTAGAACACAGGTTTTCGAAGCTAGTTTCTAAGAATCAGAACAAAGGAACTATCTGTTATTATTATACCTAGAAATAACCAACTAGGTTTGCTAAACTCAAACCAGATTTAGGAAGATATAACTTGAGAGAGTTTTATGAACTAAATTATGAGATGAATAAGGCTTACTTAGCTTTCAGAAGATACTTACTTAAAGGTAATGTTTGTGTAGAAGTTATCTAATAAAGTAGAACTACATAAAAAGTAATCAATAAAATTTATTTGTGTGACGATCGTAAAGTAAAAAAATAAAGACTGCATTGTAATGTACCTCGCCGAAAAAGCACATCGTAATATTTGTAACTTCTGATTACCGGCCCAGGTAGGAAGGTTAAGAGAAAACTAGGAAAACTATAATCTACAATGGGTCGTTGGTGGTACCCGCGGGAGAAACCGACAAGGCCCAGGTAGGAAGGTGAAGAGAAAACTAGGAAAACTATAATCTACAATGGGTCGTTGGTGGTACCCGCGGGAGAAACCGACAAGGCCCAGGTAGAAAGGTGAAGAGAAAACTAGGAAAACTATAATCTACAATGGGTCGTTGGTGGTACCCGCGGGAGAAACCGACAAGGCCCAGGTAGGAAGGTTAAGAGAAAACTAGGAAAACTATAATCTACAATGGGTCGTTGGTGGTACCCGCGGGAGAAACCGACAAGGCCCAGGTAGGAAGGTGAAGAGTAAACTAGGAAAACTATAATCTACAATGGGTCGTTGGTGGTACCCGCGGGAGAAACCGACAAGGCCCAGGTAGGAAGGTGAAGAGAAAACTAGGAAAACTATAATCTACAATGGGTCGTTGGTGGTACCCGCGGGAGAAACCGACAAGGCCCAGGTAGGAAGGTTAAGAGAAAACTAGGAAAACTATAATCTACAATGGGTCGTTGGTGGTACCCGCGGGAGAAACCGACAAGGCCCAGGTAGGAAGGTGAAGAGAAAACTAGGAAAACTATAATCTACAATGGGTCGTTGGTGGTACCCGCGGGAGAAACCGACAAGGCCCAGGTAGGAAGGTGAAGAGAAAACTAGGAAAACTATAATCTACAATGGGTCGTTGGTGGTACCCGCGGGAGAAACCGACAAGGCCCAGGTAGGAAGGTTAAGAGAAAACTAGGAAAACTATAATCTACAATGGGTCGTTGGTGGTACCCGCGGGAGAAACCGACAAGGCCCAGGTAGGAAGGTTAAGAGAAAACTAGGAAAACTATAATCTACAATGGGTCGTTGGTGGTACCCGCGGGAGAAACCGACAAGGCCCAGATAGGAAGGTGAAGAGAAAACTAGGAAAACTATAATCTACAATGGGTCGTTGGTGGTACCCGCGGGAGAAACCGACAAGGCCCAGGTAGGAAGGTGAAGAGAAAACTAGGAAAACTATAATCTACAATGGGTCGTTGGTGGTACCCGCGGGAGAAACCGACAAGGCCCAGGTAGGAAGGTTAAGAGAAAACTAGGAAAACTATAATCTACAATGGGTCGTTGGTGGTACCCGCGGGAGAAACCGACAAGGCCCAGGTAGGAAGGTGAAGAGAAAACTAGGAAAACTATAATCTACAATGGGTCGTTGGTGGTACCCGCGGGAGAAACCGACAAGGCCCAGGTAGGAAGGTTAAGAGAAAACTAGGAAAACTATAATCTACAATGGGTCGTTGGTGGTACCCGCGGGAGAAACCGACAAGGCCCAGGTAGGAAGGTGAAGAGAAAACTAGGAAAACTATAATCTACAATGGGTCGTTGGTGGTACCCGCGGGAGAAACCGACAAGGCCCAGGTAGGAAGGTTAAGAGAAAACTAGGAAAACTATAATCTACAATGGGCCGTTGGTGGTACCCGCGGGAGAAACCGACAAGGCCCAGGTAGGAAGGTGAAGAGAAAACTAGGAAAACTATAATCTACAATGGGTCGTTGGTGGTACCCGCGGGAGAAACCGACAAGGCCCAGGTAGGAAGGTGAAGAGAAAACTAGGAAAACTATAATCTACAATGGGTCGTTGGTGGTACCCGCGGGAGAAACCGACAAGGCCCAGGTAGGAAGGTGAAGAGAAAACTAGGAAAACTATAATCTACAATGGGTCGTTGGTGGTACCCGCGGGAGAAACCGACAAGGCCCAGGTAGGAAGGTTAAGAGAAAACTAGGAAAACTATAATCTACAATGGGCCGTTGGTGGTACCCGCGGGAGAAACCGACAAGGCCCAGGTAGGAAGGTTAAGAGAAAACTAGGAAAACTATAATCTACAATGGGTCGTTGGTGGTACCCGCGGGAGAAACCGACAAGGCCCAGGTAGGAAGGTTAAGAGAAAACTAGGAAAACTATAATCTACAATGGGTCGTTGGTGGTACCCGCGGGAGAAACCGACAAGGCCCAGGTAGGAAGGTGAAGAGAAAACTAGGAAAACTATAATCTACAATGGGTCGTTGGTGGTACCCGCGGGAGAAACCGACAAGGCCCAGGTAGGAAGGTTAAGAGAAAACTAGGAAAACTATAATCTACAATGGGCCGTTGGTGGTACCCGCGGGAGAAACCGACAAGGCCCAGGTAGGAAGGTTAAGAGAAAACTAGGAAAACTATAATCTACAATGGGTCGTTGGTGGTACCCGCGGGAGAAACCGACAAGGCCCAGGTAGGAAGGTGAAGAGAAAACTAGGAAAACTATAATCTACAATGGGTCGTTGGTGGTACCCGCGGGAGAAACCGACAAGGCCCAGGTAGGAAGGTGAAGAGAAAACTAGGAAAACTATAATCTACAATGGGTCGTTGGTGGTACCCGCGGGAGAAACCGACAAGGCCCAGGTAGGAAGGTTAAGAGAAAACTAGGAAAACTATAATCTACAATGGGTCGTTGGTGGTACCCGCGGGAGAAACTGACAAGGCCCAGGTAGGAAGGTTAAGAGAAAACTAGGAAAACTATAATCTACAATGGGTCGTTGGTGGTACCCGCGGGAGAAACCGACAAGGCCCAGGTAGGAAGGTTAAGAGAAAACTAGGAAAACTATAATCTACAATGGGTCGTTGGTGGTACCCGCGGGAGAAACCGACAAGGCCCAGGTAGGAAGGTGAAGAGAAAACTAGGAAAACTATAATCTACAATGGGTCGTTGGTGGTACCCGCGGGAGAAACCGCCAAGGCCCAGGTAGGAAGGTTAAGAGAAAACTAGGAAAACTATAATCTACAATGGGTCGTTGGTGGTACCCGCGGGAGAAACCAACAAGGCCCAGGTAGGAAGGTTAAGAGAAAACTAGGAAAACTATAATCTACAATGGGTCGTTGGTGGTACCCGCGGGAGAAACCGACAAGGCCCAGGTAGGAAGGTTAAGAGAAAACTAGGAAAACTATAATCTACAATGGGTCGTTGGTGGTACCCGCGGGAGAAACCGACAAGGCCCAGGTAGGAAGGTGAAGAGAAAACTAGGAAAACTATAATCTACAATGGGTCGTTGGTGGTACCCGCGGGAGAAACCGACAAGGCCCAGGTAGGAAGGTGAAGATAAAACTAGGAAAACTATAATCTACAATGGGTCGTTGGTGGTACCCGCGGGAGAAACCGACAAGGCCCAGGTAGGAAGGTGAAGAGAAAACTAGGAAAACTATAATCTACAATGGGTCGTTGGTGGTACCCGCGGGAGAAACCGACAAGGCCCAGGTAGGAAGGTTAAGAGAAAACTAGGAAAACTATAATCTACAATGGGTCGTTGGTGGTACCCGCGGGAGAAACCGACAAGGCCCAGGTAGGAAGGTGAAGAGAAAACTAGGAAAACTATAATCTACAATGGGTCGTTGGTGGTACCCGCGGGAGAAACCGACAAGGCCCAGGTAGGAAGGTGAAGAGAAAACTAGGAAAACTATAATCTACAATGGGTCGTTGGTGGTACCCGCGGGAGAAACCGACAAGGCCCAGGTAGGAAGGTTAAGAGAAAACTAGGAAAACTATAATCTACAATGGGTCGTTGGTGGTACCCGCGGGAGAAACCGACAAGGCCCAGGTAGGAAGGTGAAGAGAAAACTAGGAAAACTATAATCTACAATGGGTCGTTGGTGGTACCCGCGGGAGAAACCGACAAGGCCCAGGTAGGAAGGTGAAGAGAAAACTAGGAAAACTATAATCTACAATGGGTCGTTGGTGGTACCCGCGGGAGAAACCGACAAGGCCCAGGTAGGAAGGTGAAGAGAAAACTAGGAAAACTATAATCTACAATGGGTCGTTGGTGGTACCCGCGGGAGAAACCGACAAGGCGGTTTTCAGGTATCGCGTGCGAATCCTGGAAGCGACAATAGTTTTTGTCGAGTAATCAGTGTATTTTTATCATATTATGTAAGTGTGTTTTCTTTTACTATCAATTGATGATGGACCTTAGTAAGTAGGTAGGCGTTGTCAGAAGTTCTTGTTTTATTGGTCTTAACGTTTTTTGGGGTTAGATTATTTTTTGTCTACCTACAAATATTACATTACAGAATATTAAACATCGACTACAGCACTACAAAAATACTCATTTGATTTCTTTAAATAGGTAACTATTTTTGGAAGTCCTGTCATGGGTTTCATTTATCAGGTTTACTCTATTCTAAGAAGTATGAAGTATGTACAATGTATAATTAAACAAAAAACAAATTAAGTTTGAAATGTATTGACCATTAAACGTCGTCTTTTCTGTTGAATTATAACAACAATATCGTAAAAATCTTAAAACCAGACACGACACTTGTTTTCGACTTTTATAATTAACAACATCGTTCCGTTTTAACATTCCGCTATATTTTAATATGCTGCTACCTGTAGTACAGCGGCCGGCGGCACATGAGGCCCACAAGATCATTATAAAAATATTTGTTAAATAACAATATTTATGGAATGTTACCTCAAAAGTGCCGAATTCTTACTACTATGCCACCCAATCATATATTTTGTAGAGAAAACTAGATTTTTTCGTTATTCTATTATAATTGTTTGTAATCAACTAAGTTTTTAACGATCTTACGTATTTATTAATTTTATTATATTGATTTATATTTTAAAATGTTTGACTCAAAATTGTGACACGCTCTAGACTCATTTTATAATCGCTTGCCGAACATTCTCCATATTTAAAACTCAACATAATAATTCATATTTCTCAATTGATATCTTACTAGAAAAACAATAGAGCTAGTTTTTATCTCATTTTGTCGTTACATAACCTGAGACGGAGATGACGGAGGCAACAAAATGTACATTACATTAACAAACAGTTTTTGTAACTAGATCTCCACTGCGAGTGATCGATGCGCTGTAAAGTTCTTGTGACACGGTATAAGCATCGATTCGCGTAATCACTCAGTCAAGAGAATACGTGTCGACGTTTCTAGGATCATAAATATAATTATGGCGTTAGGAACTGATTGATTTCTTAGTTATGAAACGTAGTCAGCAAGTGCAGGTTTGTCGGACGATTATGTCCATATTAGTCAGATTATCTAGCGTATAAGGCGCGCACGCAGGCAGGTAGGCAAAAACTCCGCGCTCAGGTGGATAAAACAGTTAAGTGAGATATCTAAACCGCACCGAACATTCGAAGCTGCGCCAGTTAACTATGTAGATGTTCCCACGACTAATGGCGGCTTCGATTTCTTATAATGCAGACCTCCAGCTATGTGGGAAATGGATTTGCAGATTTTGTTACGTGGTTAGAAAACAGTTGGACACACTCAGGTTATGTCGATCGCTACTTTCTTAGAAGTCATTGAGATTAATTCCGTTAAGCTGATTATAATTGACTGCAATGAAAATACCCGAACTTTTAAAGGTATATATATATATATGTAATATAGTATATATATATATATATAGTATATATATGATGTAACATTTTTTAGGAAACCATTAGGAACATTCGCTGTCATTATTTATCAGTGGAATCTGAACGACATTGTTCTTTAGCTTAAATGCCAAGTTACGATGCTTTAAAGTCTTACTTGATCTTATTTCTTTATGGAGTCCTCTTAATCAAGTTAATGGTCTCAACTGTTTAACAAACCTCCGAGACATTAACGGCCAATTACAAATAATTATGACAGACAACCACCATATATTCAAATAGCATGTTTGCAGATAAAATAATACTATAAATGAAATAGCAATTTACAAATTTACATAACAAAAGATAATTGCAGGTTTAGATTTTTATATCTTATAACAATTTGTATTCGGTACGTAGTTTATGACCGGTAATGTATAGTAACATAAATTGATAGTTTAGGCTGTAGTACAGCGATGAGATTATAATAGAGACCAAACCAAGAGGCATTAGTAACAGTCTGCGACCCGCAAATGAAGTTTAGATAGTGTGGCTGTGTCAGTTTTTATGACCGCAAGGTCCCGGATTAGATCCCGCTGCAGTCAAACACCGTACCAATGAGTTTCAATAACAAATTTTTTGATTTTTTTGCATTTTTATTTCTAAACCCGTGAGATTTTTGAATTGCTATTAAGAATAAGCTTGAAAGTAGAACATTATTGATGCCACTCGACATATGAATTGGACTTGTTACGTAACTCCGAAGCGCCTGCGCAGGTCGCCTCGCCGTCGTGACTTTACCAACACGCTTACTTCACTCCGTCCTACCACACCAACTGCGATCTAACACAAAAGAAGTTCCGATAACTGTTCTGAAACTCAGTTATATCATTAATTTTATAATTTGCATCAGTGAAAAATCTCATTAGCTAATGAATTATCGTCTCGGTGCTGCGTGAGAATTATGAGCGATTGATTTATTTTATTGCTTTTTTATCCTTGATTTTTTAGATAAGTATCGCAATGGGTAATCTGCTCTACCAGACTTGACAGTAAAATAAGACAGTGAAGTTTAAGATGATGTTTATTAAGGAAGAATTCTGGAATCTGGCCCGTCGCCTTCGCATTTGATCCTGTAGCGAGGAGAGCTCGAGTTTCGTTCCGGTTGGTGGCCGCACGTTACCGTTGGCGCTGCGGTCGCCTGGCCCCCGGCCCTGCTCCGTCACCCGACACCCCACTGCACTAATTGAACAACTACTGTCGCGTGTCGGGTTCGCGGTCAAATGCACTGCTTTCTCCCGACACGCCGGTCACCAGTGAAACTGCCAGGTCAGAAGGACATGCAGAGCCTACGCACACCAGCGGCCACATGCCTCCGGAATGTGGGCGCTGTCTCCGCGCTAAATACTGTTACAGCACCCTTTATTCACTCACCTGTAAGTCATTAAGCCAAAGCTAAGTGCACAACAAAATCAATACTATAAATGAATCGGCGTTTAAATAGAGATAATCGCGTTTGTGGACGATACTTAATGACACGGCGGGGATGATTTCTCATCGTTTGACTTGAGGGTTATTTCGGTGTGCGATTGTGAAGTAAGTTTTTGTTACAAGTCAAACTAATAATTGCGTGTAATTTGTATGTGATGTTTAATTCTCTGAACACGACTCCGAAGTGGTGGTAGAGTCAGCCATTTACGTCAATAATTTTTGGTTTGAATTTGAATTTTTGGTGTTCCTATTTGGTAATAAATAATATTGTTTAAATATGTAGTACTGTTACGTAAAGCAAACCAGTATACTTTATATTTTATAGTTCGAATAACCTTATAATTATTAAACTGATAATTAAATAGTATCGTAAATATCTTGATCTATTCATTACAATCATCAAAATATTCAATAATAAAATATAAGAATTTTTCAAAATAGGTTTTCTCTATGACCGGAGCGGCCCCGTACCCTTGTCTCATACAGCTACAGTAATGGCACTTGATCCAAATCTACGGCTCGATAAACATGGCGGCGGCGCGCAGTGCGCGCGCGCTGGAAAAATCCGCCCTACGTCATCTTAATGGTGACAATATGGAGGCATTTAGTTGCTAAGCGTCTCGCCAACGTACGTATCGACATTTCAAATGTGAAATACTGTTATTGTGCAATGTATCGATGATGTAGAGACTATTTGTAGAATTAAAATAGCATGGTTTGGTTTTCTAATGAAAAGTACTTACTGGACACTTTTCAAAGTATTAGAATTTCCTATCATAGTTGGAACTACAAAAAAATATTTAAAAAAGAAGTAAGTACTTACAAATTAAATATGTTAAAAAAGTAGCTACCGATTAGGTGTCAATAAATCTTTGTACATTTAATAGAATCACAACACTGTCCACGATAAACGTCTCATGAATAACTGACGAATAGAATCTAAAGTACATATGAATGTAGGTATGAATCAATATCATCAATATCATCAATATCAATAATAATAGTAAAGTCATCAAATTGCCTGTTTGTAACTGTAACTCACTTAAATGTAATTGGCCAAATATTTTTACTAATTTTATAAGTAGACAAAACATCTCAACAAATCAATTTTCGAAAATTGTTCGTGAACTAATTCAAGATAAAAGCGTAGTTTTGTAAAGGTCGCGTTGTCCGTAACGGTCCCTCGCAGCGCCGCCGCCGCCGCCAGCCGGCCATAGTTCACGAGATAGTTGTATAGTGGAGCGTCTTTAGTCAAGAACAGTAATTGGGTAAGGACACAACAACTACCTGAGCGTAGCCAGTGTCATAAAACTATAGTGACTTCATATTATTGCTCGACTTTAGAAGACAAATAGTACCTATATTATTGTTGGATGAAAAGATTGAGGGTAAATATAATTCCAAGGACAATTGCTAAAACCCAGGACTTACTTCATTAGTGGCGTCAGCTTTACTAAGCTATAAACTTGTTTGAAATAATTGACGATTCGTACGTTCTCAACGTAGACGTAGATCGATAGCTCTCAACGGCTCTACAATCCCTTCAAGACCCAACATAATAGCTCACGCTCAGCCGCAACAATAACGAGACCGAATATTTTTGAATAACTAACAAAATATACAAGTATCAAATGGAGCCATCGACGGAAACTAACGAATGCCTTACTTATTGGACCTTCACTGTTGGTATTTCAGCAGTCACATGTCGCTAGCGGTGTCAATATGACGACATGTGCCTGGAGTGCCGCGTTGTGGGCTACCGGTGAGATCGGCGGTAAGGTGCTTTAGGATTTAGGTAAATAAGATTCATATTTGGAGTGTTGGTGCGGCGGCGCGGCTGCAGTGTGAAGCGCCTGCGCACGCCATGCGCTATGTAAATGAGCCTCACGACCGCTGTCTTTATGATATAACCTCGATCGATCACAATCAGTCATATTGTTATTAAAGGGAAAATATGTATATTAATTTATGTGCATACTTATTCTTTATTCGAGGAAATCAAGAAAACATGAATCCATTGATATTTCGCGAAGTTGCTTCACGTTAAAAGAGACGTAACGATTTATGGACAAGTTCGAGCCTATTATTATGCTATTTATAAGAAATATTGGGAAGATCTAAAGTTATTCAGCGTTCTCACAGTTAATATTAAGAATCATCAATAACAATAAACGATGGTATCTATCATGAGTTGCGCCGGATCTTTCGGTTTGATTTTCAAATGTTATTGAGTTTTCACAGAGAATATATGTAATTTAAAATGTAAATATTGGTATTTGCCAAATATGACGATGTTTAAATCCAGTAGCATCCTTGACTTGTATTAAACGTTATTGATATGGAATTTCATAACAAGCCTTGGTTTGCTTTGTATTATGAGAGAACGAATTATAGCTGGTCTATTGTATTTGGCTGAATATTTGAGTTAGTTGAAATTTGAACTTATTAAGTTCCTTGTAACTGCTACTAATAAACTAGTTAAGATATATTCACAATTTAGACTATTTTATAAAAAATAATAAACAATATATGTTCATCTGAATGCAAAGTAATAGTCGAAATACCTACACATTTTAAAGCAGGTTATACTTTTACATACAAGGCGACATCAGGTAAGATAATTTCCAAGTAAACGTGTCTCTTAAGTTAAAAATGATTTAAACTCGCAATGCACCCGAAATTATTTACGATAGAAATGAAGTACAAAAAACTCATCATAAATCATGGTCATAAATATGGTCCTCTTTATTATAGATGTATTACCTACACAGACTCTTTTTTCAATAAGATAATAAAGATAAGAGTTTTATGTTCCTGCAGAGAACTCGTGCCACCCGTGATTTAATAACTTCCATATAACTTTGATATGCTTTAAAATTTTAAGTATGAAGTTAAAGTGTTTTGAAACAGGGCATTGTTCTAGAATTTCAACTCTCTTCTGATCTGGTTTTTAACGTGTCAATAACTTTTAATCCATAGGTCTAACATGTTTTTATTTTTATTCTAGCTTTGTTACAGTCAGTTTACCAGCACGTTCTGCCTCATGGTAAGTAGTATCTGTGCCCATTGACATAAATATGTCAATAAATCAATTATATATCTTAAAAGACTTTGGATTTTGAACTATTTGCTTGAAATACAGTTGTCATTTAAATTTGCACCGGTTCGACTTGGTGATACTGATTTCATCGTATAAGAAAAAAAGTTAGCTGAATAAAACGTGATCCTATTTTCGTAGGAAGTATGCTAATCGTGCTTACATGAAATGTAAAGATAATTAAAATTATTTTGTGGTGAATGCAAAGCATTAATTTATATTATAGATATATGATTAAAAAAAATTATGTCATAAAGATACCGTGAGTAATATTTTTTCACAAACAATATGCAGCCCTGTAATAATCTGTATGTCGATTAATCAGAAGCATAAAACAACTGGCTTGTCTGTAACTGCAGCGTAACTTAATTTTATGTTTCACTCTATAATTATAAGTTAACTGTAAACCTTTATAATTCAACCTGTCATAAACGTTACAACTCCATGAATGAGCGAGCCTTGAACAAATTCTGCGGTCTCCTGTGAGATATCCCGGTCAGCGGCATTTGAATTAATGCCCTACAAATCTGTGGTGTACACTAAATCAGGTATTTTATGAGTCATTGAAATCGCGACGCGACAGCCGACGGGCGACTAGCGATCTCCGCTGATTTGCAAGCTCGAGGCTCTTCCCTTCCATTCCATTAACAGTACAACAATGTATCAGAAACTTTATTGTACTTCAGCGATAATGAGCTCGAAACGTAACTTAATTTTAGTTTATAGCCAGATTGATTACGGTTTTCTATTTTCGAAATGTAAATTTCGACTTTCACAGTATTGTTAAACGTCGGAGCGGTGATGCGTCATACCTGAGGAGATCTGCCATCTTCCCACCTACATGTCGCTTATTAATACTCGGTAGAACCTTGTTCCTGCAATTAAGAAGATGCTGTGCCTGTCCGATCACGTGTTCCTATTATGAGCGGTGAATGCGTATGCTGCGGGCTTTGTGTTAGAGCTACCAGTTTTGGGCGCAGACATGTTCACAGTGAATGAGTTCCTTTATGAATATTTAGATCGCTGCGGGCCTACTACTGGAAAGGATATTGTTATTTCGAGGCTATGACTACTATTACAATATATAATTATAAAAATCCTTATGAATTTTCTGTAAATCCGTCTCCCAATTTTGTACGGCGACGCGTTTGAGTCTTTTATAAGAGCAATATTCTGTACATTACACTGTTTTGATTTGTTAATAAAACAAAAAATTACAGGAATAAAATACTACAAGAACACATTATTACAAAAATCCTTATGAAATTCTATACATAAGTCTCTTAATGTTGTTGCACAATATTTTAGTTTTAGTCTGGTTTAAGACAATAGTGACTTACTCGTCAGCAAAAAAAATATTAATATACTATCTGGAAAAAAGATGCAAAAAAATCTGAATATGAATGTTAATGTTTTTATTACTTTTTAACTTCCGATGCAAAAAGAGGGGCGTTTTAAGTTTATCATTGGTATCTTTGTGTCTATGCGTCTGTCCGTGGCGTCGTATATCCTTTTCGAATGGACTGCTTGTGGTGCGGATTTATTGTTTAAACCTGAATTAGTAGAGACTGTTCTTTGCCATGCTAGAAGAAAGTGGCTCATCCGCTAAAAAATTTATGCGAGCTTTGTCCCGTCAGTCGGGAACATATTTATGTTTCCAAATCACATTTCTTTCATTTGTGTGATAAACACAGATGTTTGTTCTCGGATCATGGTTGTTTGTATTTATGTATGTTTATTTATTCTGGGTTCCCCCCTGTTCGCTGTATGGTCATCCATAACACAAGCTCTGCTTACTTTGGGGCCATGCAGTTGGTGTGTTTGACCGGGGATTTATCATTATCGTTTTATCTGAAATTTAAACTTAATTACTAAAGCAGAACTGTTTACTAGATTTCTCCTCATGTCCTTGAAAAGTCTTTTACTATATAGAGTTATTCAGGCACAGGGCGTCGAATACTTCTTTTTCTACACTGACTTTGACCGAAAGTAGGTCCCTCTGATCGCGCCATTCATACGTAGGTCAGTCACTTGTCTGAGGAAGTGGGAGTGGCGGCGTGCGCCCGCGCAGCTCTTTGTACGGGAACGCTGTGGCAGCCCTAATCATCTTCGAACTTGTGATTTACTTGACTTTTGGGGAGCAAATACTTTCTAATAATTCTGAGAATAAAATTCAAATCCTTTACCAGTTTATTTACCAGATTTATTTGCATTGAATCTAGAAAACAGAAACTTTGTAAACTTTTTTATTAACTTTTATTAAATTTATTATACTATTATTTTTATTAAATTTTGTAACTGTTTTATCTTATATAAATTATATAAGATGAAACATGTGCCTTCTTGATAAACATCTCAAAATGTTGAATAGAAATAATTTCATAAAAACTGAAGCTTTTGGAATCCTCCAAACAGAATTTTAAAACAGTTGAATAAGATACTTCAAATAAAAAATCGAAATACTTTTATGGGTATTTGATCGAGCCTGTGAGTCGAGTTTCTTGGCTAAAAGAGGAGCCGTGACTCGACTTCCAAATTCACTGACTTAACCTTAGAGTGAAAAGTATAACAGATAAAGCCTTGTGAGCCAGCGGGATATAAACAATATTTATTTGCCTGTCTATGATTTACAATCATGTTACAATTCAACAAGTGATACAAACATATACTGTTTACACTAGCCTCAATTGAAATTACACGATTAAATTTACATACTTATTTTGATACGGATCTACAAACAAGTGCAATTATCAAATTAACTAATCAAACCGATATCTGGTACTAAGTATTCATTATAGCGCGACTTTTTGAATGGTTAAAAGTAAGTAATTACATCAATATACTTATCAACTCCATGAAATAATGAGAGGTTAGATTCTTTCACTCTTGATGCCGCTGCAGGCGTCGAGGTCATTTCACTGCTTGAATATACAAGGCATCAAAAGTGAAACAATACTCGGTGTATGTATAAGTGTTATATTTTATTTTATTTCACATTTTTACTACGAAAAGGGAAAAGGTAGATTAGCCAGAACACATCAATTATCAATTAGATATATATTAGAAACTTATATTCATCATAATGGATGGACCACCGTAAACGACTAAATGACATTAAAACATAAAATATGCCGCGCCGCCATCTTTACAATTAACATTTGATATCTATAGGAATGTGAAATATTGTGTCTTAAATCAAAACTGCGATTGAAATGAAACAAAAATATTTACAGAAAAAATAATTGTTTAGAATATTAAAAAAAAACTAGTAGGTTCCGCAAAAATGTCTCGTAACCAAAGATAAACTCAAAATCGCTTGTCGACGACTACCTGTACTTAGAAGTATATTTGTAATGTATATAAGTATATTTGTATTCGCTAAGTTGGTACTTTATCCATATTGATATACTCATATTATCTACAATAATAAAACTAGTACACAGATATTAATAAACAGACGCTTTGCTAAAACACCACCTCTAAACACTTTACAAAGTCTAATATTTATTGAAGCCGTTTAAATCTGTTTGCACTTTATAATAAATAACGCCTACGAACGTCCATTATTGGATATCTCCAGTGTTCAGAATCCTGGTTGTGTGACTCGTGTGTGATGCATGGCATTCAGCCGCCCTTGCTTTAACATTGACGGCTAGCCACATAAGGGCCGTAAACCCTTTGTTGCTTTTAGTTTAAGAAAACTAAATTCACCCTATACAAAAATGTTATCAGCTCGTTTGATACAAAAGGAGACACAGTGACAAACGATTCATAGTCATAACTTAAAGTATGATAATTCCTAATAACATTAACACATTAATACAAATATTGTTTTACTCTAAGAAAACTGTTAAAATGTTTACCCGTGTAAAGACGTTATCGTTCAATGAATAAACCCACAACTAGTATGAGCCTGCTTTATGTTTCATGTTAATTCAGATTCAATATTCATAAACACGAATAAATTAATTCCTCTTGAACTTTCACACTATTATACATGCAACCTTTCTATAAGGTGTCGACTAGCCAAACCCCCGCGAAAAGCTGCTATTGTTCTGACAAACGAATGAAAGTTCTTTATACGCATATTTTACTGCGTTATTTATCGAGATGGCCCAGAATGCCTGCCCCATGTGATACTCGAAATATTTCTAGCTAAATTTAATGATTTATACAAGCCACTGTAAAGAATTGATCTCACCGATAATAAGACCTTTCAAATATTTGATTTCTTAGAAACAATAATTAGATATCTGCATCGTTGATTTGCATAAACACCTTTGTTGAAAGGCAACATGAAATATGGGTTAGAAATCTCGCTCTGAATCCTTCACATTAAATTATTACGTCGTACCCTACATCGATTTGATGTCTACTTATTTCCTACGTGCCGAGCGATTCCAACGACTCATGATTTATGATATCTCAATGTATATTTGACTTGTCATCTTCTACATGTTAGTGTAGAGAGCGACAATGTTTTGCCGTTGAATGCAAATCGGTAATCACGTTGGCAGTACGACACGTGCCTTATTGCCGGAACATGATGGGGTCTCGACGGTTGGCTTATTATAATTGTGAAAGTAAGATATTCAGGCGGTGAGGTGCTTCGGTGACACGACAAGAGAACGCGTGGGCGCTGGCTCCTGTTCGCCGCCCCTGCGATCTGCGCCGCACCCGCCTCGCCCGCGCGCTTCCTTTCCTACCTACCGCGACCAAAAATGAACAGTTACCCGTGACTCTATGTTCTCTTTTTTTTAAACCCTTTATGATTAAACACTATAATAACAATGTGAGTAGTTAAATTATTTTTTG
Source organism: Marasmarcha lunaedactyla (assembly GCA_923062675.1). Classification (NCBI taxonomy): domain Eukaryota; kingdom Metazoa; phylum Arthropoda; class Insecta; order Lepidoptera; family Pterophoridae; genus Marasmarcha; species Marasmarcha lunaedactyla. Next base: position 16,924,213 of record OV281346.1, on the reverse strand, counting down.
TTAAGTATGTCACCGACCGGTTGGCTCGTAATATTGATGACGGATTATACAGACGCTCGTATTTCGACACTGAACACAAGAAATAAAAGAGGATGTTCATCAGACGCGAGATCATAAAACGAGCCCTAAAATGTTAAACGACTGTTCAAAATTGGTGGTAAGAAGAAATTACAAAATAAAAGGACGAAATTACGGTACTTGAAACGATTTTTTGAGAGAGTCCGTCTTAACCCATATTTCATTTTATGGGTGAACGATTTTTACAGCCTCCTCGCGTACAATCCACATAACTACGTCTCGGTAGAAAGTTTCTGAAATTATTTCGAAATGATTGGTACATTCAGTCAGCCTACTTTCCTCTTTACGATCTCAGTTTTGGGCAGTGCATTGTACGCGTAGGGCTCAGAAAATGCATAAAACACTATAGGAAACACGATATTGCAGATATTGTTTTACTCATAAAGTATGATTTAAGTGCAAGTTTGCTGGTCGAACACTGCGCCTGGTGGACTCAAGATATATCACAATCTACCATCTACCTACTTCAGTTTTTAATTTATGCGCGATATAATGTGTTTTAATTTAATATGTAATTAAAAAATATCAATATAAGATATTTTGTATCAAGGTGCCTTTTTTGGTTGATTAGACTTACTTAATAATTTTTATGTTGTACTAAGTATAGTGACTACTGTTTTTTTTCAGTTTTGGGCCAGTGTCATAAGTAGCTTTCGTAAAAAGCTCTGAGATTTGGGCTTTGTTGTACTTACGCGCATACATAAATAAATTTCAAATGGATCGGGTGCACTTCATTTAATTTCATTGTGACCTAAAAAAGTATGTAATAACTGCAAGTCCAATAAACTGTACCTATTCAACATGCAGGTTTGCATTTGTGAAAATTCGATTTTTATTTGAACACGCAACGTGCGAGATGGACGCGTCCCATGCGAGACGCGTCGCACGCCGCCGTTGCCTAGACAAACGTACTTTATGACGGATTGTGTCTGAGAGGGACTATTCTGGAACTTTCTAATTATTATCATTTATAAATATGTTTCTATGCTAGGTATTATTTTTAATAAAATATGAATATCTCTTCGGAGAGAGATGTAAAAAATTTTTCAAGGTACGAGATATCCTCAAAGATTATATTTTGCTTGGATAACAGAACAGGTTTTGTAATTTTTTTTAATGGATATAATTGATAGCGGGCTGGCATTTGTACCTAGAATCTCCCGCGTTTTTGTAACATAGTATCAGCATTATTTTATTGTATGCGGGTGGACATCTGGAGGCATTTTGAATCTTATAAGAACTTGATTTTCTCATTATACATAATGGCACTATTTTTAAATATATCGCGGTATAATTCGTAAATGTAGGAAAAGCTTACAAAATGATTAATATTTCAATTTGAAATGTGCTGGCACTTGTACATTAATAGCGGTAGTAGGTTACTAAATATATTTATATCCATAATTTCAACACGAAAGTTGTTTTTTTTTTATACAGGATTATATTTGCTTAACGAATACAGGGGAAACAATAAAATTTATACCATCTGTTTTTAAAAGACATTGAAAAACAATTTTTCTTGGAATAATGAGTATAATATAGATTTTTAAAAGCCAAAGAAAAACGTGCTTTACCTTTCAACTTAATTTTTAAAATAAATCCAATTATTACAAAGATACAAGTATTTCTTAAACTGTTTTAGTACAAGCGCTCAGGCCACTGCTCTCATTGTACTGAATAGTCCGGCGCGTCGTGATTCGAGTGCTAACGGTGCGCCCGCGCCGCTTCATTCACCGCCGGCCACTATCCCCCTAATCACCACGATTTTTCAAGCTTTCACACTCTTCACTAATAAGTATTAAGCCAAAAATTCTAACAAATGATCCACAATGGTTATGAATAGCATTATTTATGTCAAATTTGAGCGTGTTCACTAATCGCCGGATATTTGTTACTCGGGTCAAAGACTGTGGTTAATTTTTCTTGTTGCAGCCATTAGTTTACTCAACAGGTACTTGTATTCGATACTTTAATTGATATAATGATTTTAAGTTTGAATAATTAATACTGATGGATTACGACATGGATTATTATTTAATAGTTACCAAAATTAATAGCCATATATTCATAATTTATTGTAAAACGTTTCACAAACTATTTAAATAATCAGAAATCCATACTACCTAATACTCAATTTGAAATAAAAGGTTGTATTTGTATACCGGGTGTAAAATCCAAATAGGTCAGTATAGTGAAGTCAGAAACTATGAGAGATAGCGAAATCTGTACTTAGGAACCATGGCGTCGATTTTAAATTTAATAATAATCACATTCAAACTTTTTTCTTAACTCTCATACATAACCGGGAATCGAACCTGGTCAGTACTCTTGTAATCGCGTCAAGTATTGGTCCGTAAACATAAGGACCAAATTTGGCTATGATATCTTGTGTAAACAAGACTGACAGTAAATTAGACTGAAATGGCCACAATTTAGTTAATTTGCAAAATGTCGTGAATACTATGAATCGATCATCAATTATCTGAAGAAACCACTTATGCATATCTCATCTGTATCGATATTATGCATTACAAATAGCATTTATTTAAAATTAGAACGCATTTGTTGTTTGAAAATGGAATACTTCTTTTGGAATGAATGTCTCTTCGTTTTGATTTTAGATAGATTATTATTGTGTTATGTGTTGTGTACTGTTTGTATAATGCGTTTAACGAATGAAGAACAGTTAGAACTAATGGAAGCGTATTTAAAAAGCGATAAAAATTGCACACGAGCTTTAGATTAGATATCGATACATATAAGATATGCATAAGTGGTTTCTTCAGATAATTGATGATCGATTCATATTATTCACGACATTTTGCAAATTAATTAAATTGTGGCCATTTCTTCTAATTAACTGTCAGTCTTGTTTACACAAGATTTCATAGCCAAATTTGGTCCTTATGCTTACGGACCAATACTTGACGCGATTACAAGAGTACTGACCAGGTTCGATTCCCGGTTATGTATGAGAGTTAAGAAAAAAGTTTGAATGTGATTATAATTAAATCTAAAATCGACGCCTTGGTTCCTAAAAACAGATTTCGCTATCTCTCATAGTTTCTGACTTCTCCATACTGACCCATTTGGATTGTACACCCTGTATAATAAGACGCAGGAGAACATTCCGAAGATAAACTATACTCGAGCTAAAAATAAGTGGCTATAAAACGAAATAAAGTGAAACCAAAAAGAAAACAATTTCTTTTCAGAGCAGTGTCCCTTTAATGTTATTTTGTATACAGTCAGCTCACGCTCTAGTTATACGACTAACGACGCTAAAGTCATGAACAGATTTGAAGTGAAACCCCTTGCATTATACATATAACAAATCTTAACATCTGCCAAAAGTTACGAGATTAAATAAGTTACAATATAAACAGTTCCAAAACTAAATTAACATAAGAAAGTCGCCACCCTTAATTTGGATGTCCTTGTTAAGACACGCGTGAGTTTTCGCACTAAGGTTAACCTGACCCAAGCAGAAATCTCAGCCGTCACCTGCACTCGGCCAGCCACCTGTTAACTGCGACTTTGCGATATAAAAAAGGAGTGAGCACCAGCCAGTGCAAAAAACAAGAATCCAAGACGACACGTATGGAAAATAAAAGAAGTCCTCGCCCACCAGATGGTCGCCCGATGCCGAGAAACCCGCTTTTGAGCAGGTTGTGACTTACCTCGCATATTGATTTGCACTTTTGAATGTGAAGAAAATTGAATAACAAGTTTGATTAAAGCATTATCATAAAAGGTTCTTACTTGACAGTAACTCCTAACAACTCACTCGGATTTTTGACGTAAGAAATTGGCAAAACGCATCAATGCGAGACGGGTTGTGAGATGTCGGCCATTCACCGCGTTCTTTATGTCAATATTTGTTTTGATTATTGTAATGCTCCAGGGTCAAAACCTTGGGCGATGGCTGTTGCGATTTTCATCTCAGTTTGGCATCTACACGTGTAGTTGTTATATGTTTCTGTTGTAATATTTAATAGTTATGTAAATGTTTATACTTCGAACGCATATGTGCTACAATGTAACGTTTGATTAAGTTGCCCAATTAAGTATTCGCCAGAATGCCATCGTTTGGCGTTTTATTACACCTTTCGGATTCGTTCCGAGTAGAACTCATTTTGAAGTTAGCAGAAATTAATTGGCCATATGTTTGGTTACGCTATTCATTAATAGGGTCCAATAAAAGATAAAGGACCCCATATGGTGTAATACTTTTTTATAAACATGCAAAAACAAGGCAGTTAAGTTAAACCGACAAAACAATCAAAAACGATCTCAAGAAAAAATCGGACATGCACTCTCAACCTGGTTACATTTAAATAATGTGTCAAGTCATCTCATCACTCCAGTTCCCGCTTGTTCTTTTATATTTTTAACAGTTTTATAACATACATGAGAATTGAACATGGCTTCACGTGGCGCTTATGGAAAAGGTGTTAACCTTGTATAATGAAGTTTAGTTAGAGTTTTGTTTTTGTAGATTGCTCGGTAGCGCGTTGGACGGGTCGGTTCATTTGTTTAAGACGCCGTGGAAGATAGCGCCTCTTGAGAAATGGAAGATATCTGGCGGATTAAGTAAATAGTGTCGTCAGTGAGTGGAGTATTGATCACAGTGCCAGTATTAATTGCGGCGGGCGGGAGGCGCCGCCCCCGCGCGCCCTCAAGCTGAGAGTTATGGCCGTCGATACCAGCCGTCGCACGTCGCTCATTAATGGATAGTTTCCATTACTAATCGCCTTTAAACAACATTTCACATTGTTATTTAAGAGGTAATTATCTTATTGAGCAAATATCTGTGCGGCAATAACGGTACGACTGAGCTTTCGTAAAATTTCAACGTCGAGATTAGTCAAGAGTTTTGGGAACTGTCAGATGCGAGATTGCGGAGTGTGTCGAGGCGACGCCTCCGCGGCGTGACTGTGATTAGCAACAGCTGTCGAGGTCTTGTTTTTGCGGGTTTGGCTCGGGAGATTTGGTGGATATTAGCGTCACAGGTGTAGGGATGCGCGGGAGTGCTACCTGCGGGCTGCACCTGTGCCCGCATGCGACTTACCGGCGCGGTCACTCCACGCACACTACTGCGCACACCTCTTTAGATCGAAGATTTAATTCCAAGTGACCATTTATGCCCATTTATGGAAGGTTTGCGATGCAAAAAGCAAAATATACCCCAGAAACAAACTGAGTACAACTGAGATACTATTATGTTTATTAAAGATAGGTGGTACTAAACATGTTACTTTTCTTTTTAATAGGGCTTTAAAAACATATTATGGAACTTAAGTTTTTAGAATGAAAATAAAACGGTATTTGCATTTATTTATATATAATTGTCACACATTTATAAATGTTTTCAAAACGAGGCCTGTAATGAGCGAAGAATGTGCCATTAAACTATTTTTTCAAAAAAATTCTTTACAGTGGGTATCTAGATATCTAATAGCAAGTAATTGATTTGTTTGTAGTGTTGTCAAGCTCTTCAGTATCATCGGAGCTGACCATTCATGGCGATGAGTTTCTCGGGGTGACACGCTTTGGCTTCAAGCTATGCTGAGTATATGCGAAGCTGAAATTGTTAATATATCATGGTATATTTTATTTTCGTTTATTGGAATCAAAGATAAATCTAATTTTAAAATACACAATCCAGAATAAAAAAACAAAATCGGCCAGAAGTCTAAAAAAGTCATTAAATCAAGACACTGGCCATTGGCAAATATTTCAAAATAAATACACAGCTAAAAATTAAGGCTAACGCACGCCGTTACATTTGTCGGTGAAATCGATTTTTTGAAGATGCTTGAGAACTATTCTTATTTAATTTTAATTTAACAAGTCAAAACATTAGATTTAATTAATATAAAAAATATATTTTTACACTTTAAAACTTACGGCTTAAAATCAATTTATCAAGAAAAAACAATAATAACAAGAAATATGAAAACCATTAAAATATTTGTGAAGCATTAATAATTCCCATTGAATAATCAGACACTTGTGTAAGTTGGATTGAATAAAAAAAACAAGATTCAATCTTGCGATAAAATAATAAATGATTGGAGTTGGACACATCAACACTTAGTCGATATGGTAAGGGTATTTCTGTTTCAGCGTAGTACAAGTATCTAAACGGTAAGACAATCTGCAAACAAAATTAAGCTGGTATCTGCTTAAGAAGGTATTATGTAAACATCATTATTACCTCTGCAATATTAGTGATGTTAAGAATTGAAGTCTTTATACTACTTACAAGACTTATAAAAATAAACTATTTTTAAAGTTGTAAGAAAAACTAAATTATGGTTTACTTTATTACGTGAAAATCGGACATTTATAAGCCCAGGTTTTCCAAACTGTTGGAAGATTATTCATACTAGAATTAAGTTATATAAATTTTAGAGTAAATAAACACTTACAGAATATATCCTTTTTTTTTAAAGTTCATAGACAAAACGATTGTTACGCCTATAACTGAAAACACTGTTTATAATCTTTTTTTCACCGCACATTAAAATTATCAAATAACTATCTCCTATAACAGGAGTTACAAAAAAATGTTTGACCGTCCTACTGTTTGCCTCCTGCACCGTGCGTGGCTAAGGCTGCGGCGCACTGGGCGCGGAGGCACGTGCGACGGCGCGCGCGCACCGTTATTGACGATCTGGGCTTTTTGCGATTCTACATGTCACGATTAATATTCAATGGAGAAGCCCAGTGGTAGTTATTGGAGATTGTTTTGTTAAGATAATTACTTGTTTGGTTACTTGACTAGCTTTTGCTATTGAGTGTGATTTAAAGGATACGTTTCTTATTTTTTTACGATTGTTAAACAATAATTAGTGCTTCTTCTTTTTATCATGTGACGGAATGGCAACCTATTACTCCTTGAGGAATAATTGTCTAGTAAAATCGTTAAACTTTCTTCCCCTACTAATGAAAGGAAATTTAGAAAACAATACGTGTGCCTACACATTTTAAACTTTAAGGTCATAAGATCATAGATGTATAAAATAACGAGGGCACCTTTTCTTAACAGAGTGGATAAAACACCTGTTTATCCGCGTTAAGAAAACAGTGAATCATCGATGCAACTACAAATACTAGCCAATGAGATTACCGTATTACCAAAAGTTTTCTGCCTGTCCGTGATGCTATTGGCCTAATGCTGAGAAGATACGTCACTGTATTGTTAACGCTAGTAATTGGCCGGGACTAATGAAAAGATGTAACACGAGGTCATCTAGATCTACTATCTACTACACTACGGGTGTTTTCTGTATCGTATTTAATTTTAGTTGCTCTCCAGTCCGGTGTATCGAAAAACAAGCTCTTCCAAATTAAGTTTATTTTTTATCTGATAATTTATATTATCTCACGATAAATACAGAAATACATTTTAAACCTATGATACATTTTTTATCCAGTTTCCAGTCCGAAAATTTCCGCTTCATAATAAAGATTTTTATTATTGATAATTTTTCTTTAAACCTCAACATTATTTCTAAAAGCATTACCATTTACAATTTAACAAACAGGTATGTCCTCGTACAAATAAAAGCTGCATATGTAGGTGTCACATAGGTAGATTAGAGATTGTACTGATCCACGTATGTGACAAGCTCTTATTTTAATTTCCGTTAGTATGTGTGAGTATAGGATGTTTATACAAAATTTATATGTATGCGGAGTTGAATTTTTTTTAAATATATGAATTCTTTGGGAAAGTTGATCTGAATAGTGGGTTTTCTAAGACTTCTATAAGACTTTTTTTTGTTGTTCGATATATATAGATAAAATTGGATACCAATACACCTTTAAGTAGTAAGCCCTTATTATTTTATGATGTGCAAATTTCTGTCAAACAGACTGGTACAACAATTTCCTAATCGACGATACAAGGATAAGATACGCCAATGAAAAAAGCATATTTTAATAATTACCTATTGTTTATTTAAGAAAAACAGATTAAGTTTGTTGTGTAATGTTGAAGTCACTTTAAGCGCCATTGGCGTATAATAAACGTCCAACTTATTTATTCGCTCCTCGATTGAAATGCTCAGCCTTTCTCGCATCGGCGTAAACCAGTAGCTATAAATACATACATAAAATACAGTTAACGTTTTCATACAGGTTTACTTATTAAAATCAAATTAAAACACTGTAAGTTATAATCCCATTTCACTCCAGAGTTTATGACGTCTAAATAGAATGACCTGCGAAATGAAGACGTGAATGTGACGCGAGGACAGCCCGCGGCACTCGGGCCGGCCGGTGCGAGCGACGTTATCGCGGGTATCTGCCGTATTGATTGCGACCGTGTCGAAAGTCTCCTCGCCGTGGACCTGAATCTCAGCGTGATTGATTACCCCGTAATGGACACTGACACCCGGTGACTTACTGTGCGCATACCGAAGACGACAATCCAATCCTCACGCCCCGAGTCATCTGACAATCATCTCATTTTATACCTCCGGAATGTCACAGCTGACACATCTCCGAAAGCTTCACGAATGTCACACAGCAATCAACTTTTACCAACCAATACGTGTAAAGTGCTCAATTCAAGTGAACTTACAAGAATATAACCATATTTCTTTAACCTTTTTCGCAAACAACTATTATTGTCTTTTAAATATACCAAATGATAACGCCTATATTTAATTTATGAAGATAAATTCCATTACCAAAATCGCATCTTTAGCCTTTTCTGGAAAATAATGGCGGAGTGTAAGTACCACAATATTACCAATTACCAAAATTTCACGGTTTTATCGATCCATAACGGCAACGAAATGAGTTTTAAGGGCTTTTTCATCTTTGCCGAGTTCAAAATCTTTGTAAACAGCGAGGATTTTAATCTGAAATATTAAATTTATCGCGGGAACATATTTTATCGAATTTTCTTCGAAGCGCACTCTGACACGACACTTTAATTTATGTCCGTATTCTGGAAACTGACTATTACGGCGAACGTGTTGGTGACTGAGTTTTAATCCATTTGTTGTTTTGTCCATGTCAGAATATTCAGTTTAGAAGAAGGTCGACTCGCTGCAATTAAAAAATGCAAAAACGTTGATGCAGTTAGTGCGCTGTCCCTGCGCCGAGTGTTATTAAGAATAATAACGCATGATAAAGCTGTAAAATGTTGACGTGAGCCTGGGTACTCATCTCGGTTTTTACGATGAGTTATCAAAAAACAAAAAGTACAGCCTTTAAATTTTTTTTTCCAAAATGCGATTTTAAGTTATTTTATATTATTTACAAAACCTGGCTATGTGATGCGGTAGTTAAAACTGACTTCTTAGCACATGAACAATATCAGTGTTGCGTCACTGATTAAGTGTTAAATAAATACATCTTTTTAGTTTATTTTACCAAGATTCCTACATGCTCATGAATTTACTTCTCATACTTAAGGTGGCAGGTATCACCACCGACCTAGCATATTCAAAAAAATAGGTTTAACAACAAAAATTTAATTGATCTGTACAAACTAGATAGAAGATAATCCAGAACCACAGTAATTATTTTATTTTTGATAAAATTAAATTAAAATTAAAAATCAAATCAAGACAGCAGTGACATCCCTCGTAGCGCCAGAATTGAGGTTGTCCTTATTTTGATGGATACTGCGGATTGCAAACCGCTGAACACTACTTAATGCAAATGCACTTGTCAGGAGAATTCACGATTACCGTTCCACTTGGCGGAGCGATAACGATTCCATTTCCAATGTACATTTTTATTACTTCACCTTTTGTTGCGATACTCATTATAATTTAGCAGAAAGGCCTTTTTGAAAGTTAAGATGTTTCGACGAAATTTACGAGCGGTATGAATCTAGTGGTTTGCTTAAGGCTCTATTATCGGTTAAATATTGGTTATAGTCCTTTTAGGGATAATATTTACGATTGGATTAATGTTATTGTTTTAGGTTAAAGAACTTGACCTCTACAAGCAATTATACAGCAATGTACAATATAGCTAGTTCGAGTTAGACACTATTAAATGACTAAAATTATGGCTTTCTAAGACGCAATCTTGTTAGTTATAAATAAGAGCCATAAAAATTGAAAAGGGCAGACGACTAAACATTAGACTATTCAAGATCATTAACAAGTCACTCTCAAGTTAAGGTCTTTAAAGTAAATGATCTCAGGGCACTAATAATAAGTACCTTGTTATGCAATGAATCAGGTGGTGCGAGCATTCCGTACGTTCTGGCAGTAATGGGCGAAGCTTTTTTTTACTGATTGTTACTGAAGCATTATTAGTAAAATTTAATCTGCTAATAAAGGTCGATATAATTTAGGGGTACGTAAAACATTAAATTGTAAGTGAAGGGTCTTCGTCTACTATTGTTAAACTAGGTTAGTGTCCAAGCTCCCTGTCATATGTTGTGTCATATGTCAGACCTGTGAAATGTTGTTAAAATGTATTTTTAACCGACTTAGATTTTCAACTAAATTTTGTTTGAACGTCACTTTTGTGATCACATTCATTCAATTCATATATCTTAATGAACCTATATGTTCTCATCTTTGTTACACTTTGCAAGAGGTAATGTTTGCTTTGTTTCGTACAAACTACGATCGATTCTCAGTATTCTTTAGAGCAGTGGTTCTCAAACTTTTTAAATGACGGAACCCTTTTGGGAAGCAAAATACTTGATGGAACCCTACAATAAAACAATTGTTTTTATAAGTGTATTTTTTATTAATCAGCATAATAAAAGTACAATGTAACAGTTACTATTTATTATTTACTTCACCACTTGGCTAGGACAATAATAGAAAACATTAAAAAATAAAAAATTTGTTTTTTATTTTTCATCAATTGGTTGATATCAGGTTTGATGGAAGTTTAGAGTGTATGTAATAAATAGAGTGAATATGCATAGAGTGTTTCAGAGTCAGACAATTAGTCCATAGATGTGTTAGTAACAATGATCTTAATAACTACGAGTTAGTAAAATTAAAAACTAATAAGTACATAACAATTATAAAAACATTAATTAGCCTTAGGAGGATTTAGCTTAGTTTTACTGGAACAAAATTGCCTACAGTTTATGTCGAAACATTATTTTATAAAATTGAGCTGGCAACAAATGCTACCACATTTATTTCGCTAATCAACGGAGCTCAAACCGTCTAGTTACTCCAAGTTGAAACCAACTAGACCTATCAACCTACAGACTTGACCTGTCCTAGGTTCCGTTAAAGTTGTTCTACTTCCTAGTGGATCAGGTGGGTAGGGCGCCTAACGCGTGCTGCGCAACGTTGCATAACGCCACCTGCCGGCGCGCGCGCAGGTTCTCAAGCGTGGCCGTCACCTGACCACCTGACGCCGTTTGACGTTGCCATGACGATCACCACCAAATAACGTCACACTCCAAAGAAATGCTAATAATGAAGTATGCCAAGGTGCCACCCTGTGCCCCGGTTCACCCTTTGGAAGTTTTCGGATGACGAGTTATATGTCGATTTTCAAACGTTTCCTGTTGAGTGTGTTTGGTGACTCTATTTTCTTGCTTTCTTGATAACTCTTTTGAAACATTCTGTTCGTAACTACAAGTTTTTATTTAATGAATATTGTATATTTTTACTTGATGAGGATAATTGGGATGAAGATAAGATGCCGACGTTTTCTGCTTACTGTCTAGACTGAAATGAATTTCAACAAAACTTTATTAAGATTCGTTATTTAACAATGAACTTGCAATCCCAGGTTTGATTCTAGTTACTGCATCAACCAAGTTGAAAGATTATTCACACCGCACCTACCACGAGTTACCCTTGAGGCAACTGACACCCTAGATATGAGATGATGGGCGTCTTTTAAAACTTTGATAATATACAGAACTGATTGATCCATTGTGCAAATTGCGCGGCGTCGCAACCTGTCTGGTAAACACGAGGGCGGCAAATTATATATATAACACAGATTTACAAAAAGTTGACTGTTGTATACAGCAAGGAAATTTGTTTCCTGTTTCTGGAAAAATTTTTCGAGGTTTATGTAAAGCTGCCCAAGTGGACGTGGACGTTAAGAGACAATTTTGTCCTAAGTTGGTTAGGACCGATGTTTCTTCATATTATGGATTAAGACTGTTTAAATTTCATAAACATTCTCGAGAGTAGACTGTAATAATTTTATTACTTTAATCCGCATTTATGAAGTTCTAAAATCTCTAATTATTTTCAATTACTTAACAATAAAACTTTAACAAGTCTATTGAAAAACAAAGTGATGGCGTTTCCTTAAAACTCTTAAACACGTTTTTGGTTAATTAAAACCTTAACTGGTTTGTTTGTGTTAGATTAGCAATCAAACAATTTAAATTACGTATTTCAATCTTTGGGTCATTTTAGCTTGGACGAGTTGCAAGTTTTCAATTGAATTTAATTTGTATGAAAAACACCAAAGCCACGCCGCGATGAACCCCTGCTCCCTCTTAAAGTTGGTTATAGATGTTATACAAAAAACTTCGATAAATGCTTCAAAAATATTCGATAAATGCTTTACGTTCTTGCCATTTACACGCTGCCGTAGTCGACCTTTGAGGTTTACTAATTTTTAATATTATTAATTAAGTTAATTGCTTTAAATATTGTTTATTTAATTCATTAATTTGATGAGTTAATTAAAATGCACATTTTATGAGTGAGTAAATTTTACATTGTATGTTTTGGTCCTGAGCACTTATTTGGTTCAAAGATCTCAAAAATGTATTCAAAGGAAAACTCGTATCCAAAACAGAAAACAAACGTATTAAGTCATCTGCTAAGTACCTACATACTATCAGCAGTGAATGGTAAGGTTATACAATATTTTCTTGTTTATCTTGCTTATTTAAATTAAAAATAAATAAGGGCAGTAATATCAAATGAGAAGTAGGAGTATATCCTGTATTTTAACGACAATTTACGACTACATTGGAACGTCTTCGTCATTTAGTTACATTATCTTAAATATTGTAATCCACAATTCTAGAAAACCAAGAAATATGATATCCCGCGATTGTCCACGCGGCCACCCGCCAACTCCGCTCTATCGGCCGAATTGATAAACGTCTAGAATAAATTTTTAGAACCTGGATCTTATTACTGCCCTTTGTTGACAAGTGGTTATAGCTAACAGAATGGTTATCTAATGAAAAACATGTTTCCCAGCAAGCAGTATAGTGAAGACCTATTCTACAACATGTCAATAATAATGGGATTATAAATATACATCCTGACAAATATGCGGGTAGCTGGGGGCAGTAAAATCACCTGTTTAATATACCTGCCCTGCCTCGCAGCGCAAACATAACGATCTGTATGTGTGCTTGTTCATATAAGGAAGCATAGTGTGGGCAAACTAGCAATCGAGTTGCCCGTGTTCACGTTATCGCTGAGCTTCAAATTTTAGGTGCATTTTTATAATCATGCGCTTTTTGTGAAATTTTATTACACATAGATTTTATTTGTCATGATAGCATTGTTACTTTACGACATCTTATATTTGCTGTGAACACTTATAATAAAATGCTAAATATTTAAGAAAAAGGGTGTCTAAAATAATAATTTTAGTAATTTATTATTATAACTACACGTCACTTACAAACCGAAAGAACATAATAATACAGATGTTAATGTTTCTGTGCCTTGAAAGGCTATTGTAATTGAGAATGAAAATGATGTTATTTTAAAACAAATTCTGTAAAGAATCGCCGATAAAACCAGCACCCAGTGGGAGATACAAAATTATTAAGGAAAGGATAATATCGGCGCGCTGGGTGGCCGAGCCGGCCGCAACTAGATCGCCTACGCCGCGCCAGCCAGAGGTTATCAGCGGCTGTCCATGCAAAAGTGATTACACAATTCATACTAAGTTGTTTGTTTGGAGAGAGCCAACGGCTATTGTCACGGGTCGCGGACGGCACGTGCCGCTCCGCTCCACCGCGTCCCGCCGCCGCCCCTATCCACGCGCCGGTAATGCCTGCCGTCCACCGCGGCCTCATCAGCCCGCGCCGCCATGTGCGCCGCAACTGTCACTCCCTGATCTAGATAACAATTGGATCCACCAGCAACCTACCCTCACCATCCGCGTGCCCTCACAACACTACAATTTATACAACCCTACTGAATATTCATTCACCTAACGCTTGACCATAATTGACCAAACGATTGTATCTGACCGCTACACGCCATGACAAATGCATATGATTCCAGTGAATTAATTGCGTTAACCGTGTTATGTCAATAGCTATACCATTGAACATTAATATCCATTATCTTAGTATGGTATGACTCATTTTGTACTATTGACTTGTTCCCCTGTACTATATGACTAGATAATTTTATACGGCTAGGTTTATTTCAAGATTTATGATGCAGTGTTTGAAACGTACATTACAGGACTAATTAAACTATTTACAACTGATATTAAATTTACGATAGTTATATATAATTATAACGTAGAGTGACTACATAATCCTTTGGGGTCTATTACTTCTTTAATCTTATAATTTATAGTAAATACAGGATATAAAGCTCTATATTAATGTAAATAGAGAATTTCAGTAATAATATCATATTACTACATGCAATAATATTTAATGTCTATAACGGTATGTTAATGACAATATCAATAAGAGTTCATATAGTCACAGGAGTCTTTATTTTAGCACTAAAGTAAACAGTGAATTTTAATAATGAGTATCGTTTAGTGTTACAAGCGCCACAGCGCAGCGCAGCGGCACTGCGGCACAGCGGCGCGCGGGCGACGACCCGCGGACCTGTCGCGATTTCACCTGCTATTATTTCGATTTTATTCATTGTTATTGCATTTATTACGTAGCTGTTACACATTTACTGTGTGTAGAGTTTAATGAGCGCCACTTAATGATGAGAGTATATCTCCGCTCTGATTTCTCCTTGTAATCGCGGCAGTATAGTGATCTCATCGGGCACCGAAGTTTTAATGTTAATTTTTGTGTACCTGTGAAAAGAAAGTAAAGAAATTTCAGTACTAATGTTGACTTTCTATAATAAATGTTCCTGTTTTGGTGATTGAATAACTTTGCAGTACTCATTATTCCGTCCGGCTGTGATATAATCTGTGGATACAAAAAGTTGAAAGTTGTTTCACGAACTCAGGTGGATTATCCAAAAAAGCTTATATTTAAATGTTGATAATAAAAAGAAATGTTAATAAATTACTCTAAAAATTTGAACAGTGAAGTTAAGTTGATCTCGATTGCGTCGCGGCGCCTACGCAGCGCATGTTTTTTAATTTCGATCCGACAACATGTGGATTAGGTATTGTGCCGCCCGCGCCCTTTCTCTTTGTATAACTATTTTAATAGTAATAGTCTCATTTTTCATTAATATCATTGCGTACAATCTCTATTTATATATGGATAGTCCATTAATTATAGAGGCACCATGTTACTCATACCATATTGTTCGAAGTTCGTCCACACAGGTTATATAACTTTGACACACTTGCCGCATACTTGCAATATGCTAAGGTATGTGTGAGCTTAAAAATTTTGAATAGTTTAAAATAATGTACTAAAACTGATATAAAACTTTAATATTATTTAAAAAAAAATTGTAACAAATATTCGACAGATAAGTGGATAACATTTAAGGAAACATGATCTTTTAAAACTGGAAACCGTATTTAAGTAAGCTGTAAGCCGTTATTGGACTGCAAAATTGCACAAATGTATAAAAAAACTTTGATAGGATTCTTTCCCCACTTACTTTTGGTAGAAGCTTATAATCGCAGTAAGAGACCAACATATTGTCGACATCTACAAGTGTTACATAAACTCGGTGAGTCACCGGCGCAGGCTTGCATTGTCTGCCTTCAGTTTGTCACTTTGATATATTCTAGACTCACTCGTAAAACATATTAAAAAGGATCAAATTTACTAAACCTTCATAACTTATTAAAATTACTAAATCTTACGTCACACAAAATTTGTCAAAGTAGTTTCATCTATGTAATAAGTGGCACCCGCGACCGTCGACAGCCTTAAGTTTCATGCTTTTCTTGCAATTCGGTTGACAATCCCTCCTTTTGTATAGGGGCAGTAGTACTCGTACAGATGTTACCGACAAATAGAGCATACTACTTGTCTAAAATAACCTGTTCAACAAGTATATTTTATATACATAAAATTCAAAAAGATATTGTTCAAAAATTTTGCAAATCCAGTATTCCTTAGGGTGTTACCACACCAATCGATCGTCCGTCGATCGACGTCGACTGCTCGACGTGACGTCGATCGATTGGTGTGTTAGAAACCATCGATCGACGTCGACTGTTCTATTCTGTTCTATAACATATCTAAATTCAAGTCTGCACTATGCCAGAAACTGTTTGGTTAATATATTACAATAACTTTTTCGACATCTTGTAAGTTATTATTTTATTATGTATTTTTTGTTAATAAATTGAACTATGTACTTATTCTAATTTCATCCATGTAAACAATTTTATCATTGTTATCATTTTATCATAGTAGATGGGTGTGATAGCACCCTTACACTGTGTTCCAGTAAGCAAACAATGGTTGTCGCAGCAGTGTGCGAGCTGACGTGCGCCGGCGCCGGTAATGAACCCGACGCGGACCTTAAAACCATGTAAAACTGGTTTGACATAACCAAAATGCGTCTAAAATTATTTATTTATCTAAGTTACAGAAGACTGGAGCCTAAGCTAGGACAAGCCTGGAATAGAGGCGTATTAGATAAGAGAGATATAAGAGAGATGATTCCTAAATCGGTAACTTACTTTCTATAACGAAGACACTTTTAAATAATCTTTTTAGTGGTCGTAGAGTTTATGTTAAAATCTCGTCTGGAGTGGTCCTTCAGTCCTTCCAATTTTAACCGTCGTAATAACCACGTTTATGTGTTTGTGTTCCGTTCAAAGGAACAACCAGTGTAATAATTACTGGAGCAAAGAGAATCCCAACTTAAGGCCTACGGTCAGCACCGTTTCATTAATGGATAATAAATAAATAACGCTATAATTAATCAATAACATCTACGATTATTAATGTGTATGTGCACGCACGCTTACCATCTGGTGGATCGCGAGCTCCTTTGCCGGCTATGACAAAGTTAAAAAACCTTATAAACCTATTAGTTATATGGAAAAAACTTTATACGATCTAAAACTATTCGATTTTAATTAATAAAATAGACAATATATTTTCCCATCATTGAAAACAGGGGCATTAATAAAGACCATTAGTGCAAAAAAGATCGGAATATAGCCCCAAAAATATCGTTTAAATGATTTCGTCACTTTTGAAATCGAGTTTTACTGAAATTTATTCCGCTGATTGCAAACTATAAATCTCCATTAAAATATGTTTATTCCCTTATAATATTCAGTCATGAAATTTTTATTTATTGCCCATCAAATGAGGATACTTAAAATTTTGGTAATCAAATATTTAATAGTCGATTAATTTTTTTCGCCCTTAGCCACGTCCTACTTTTCCTCGCGAGTCTTTAATCACAACAGTTATTAAATAACCTTATTTTTCGATATATTACGTGTACAATATGCAACTGATCACTTCTAGCTTCGATTGTAGGTAGCTTTTTCTTCTTCTTACCGTGCGATGGAGTCAGAGTTCTGGTGTCAGAGTTCATCAAGCTACTTCTGGAAACTTCATAGACCGCTGGCTTGGCTTAAATACAGTATGATCGCGCGTCTTGATTACTGCGACTCCTGATGAAAAGGCTCATAAGGGCTACATTAGTACTTACTTGATCTTCTAGACTAACCTTCACCACCACTATTAGAAGTACCCAAATAATTATGTAATTTATTTCAATAGGTTAAATATTTTGAATCCAGTAGTTAGTTGAAAATACATAAACGAGTGAAATAGTGGAAAAATCACTACTCCAGCACAAAACTTCATTATTTAGAACGTTAATTCGACTAGTATCTTACTTATATATGTACCAAAAAATTTAACTTACTTGTTTTTATTTCGACTATGGTATTTCTGTTGGATTTGAAATTGCCTTTTTGCGATTAAAAGCTATGAACTGATTTGTTCGTTTTGCATGGTATTAAGTATAAACACATTACAATCTGCAATATTACTTACATAAGCCAATGGTGACTTCCAACGCAAAAAGGGTTTGACGAGGGTATGCGTGTATCTGTCTCCCACTCGAATTAACCAATATTGATGCAGTTTTTTTTGTTTGAAAGCTGAGTGAATTGAGAGACCAAGGTCCTCGGTATATAAAGAGCCCCGTAAATCTTATAAGGGATACATGACGGTTTTTATTTGTTTAACCAAAGCTTATGGGACCTGTAAAGTCTTAGGGGATAACTTTATGCGATAGTTCTCTCTTTTTATTTATTTACGTCAACGGATACAAGCCCTTAAGTCTCACAGTTCTTTGTTTAATAATTATTTTTTTACGAACAGCTGGCACAACACAAACACAAAGAAAATATGGTTTAAATCTTTATTATGGCGTATTAATGTTAAAAAACATCAGTTATGTACGTATAGTTTCGATAAACTATTTTATGAATTTATTTAAATATTTTTAAATGTTTTGTCAATTAAAAAAGATTGCCCAATAAATTATTTTATTGGAAAAATGCGGTTATGTTGTGGGCCTAGAAACGTCTCCCTCTCCTTACTATGTAATCCCTAGTTAGGCACGATCTTTAGGAAATTCAGGAAAGCACCTTTATGTGAACAAACACCTAACAAACCTCTCTTAAATCTAATCCATGACTACTAACAACTATGATCTATAACCTAAAACAACATCAGAATCAGCTTTCACAGTTCGACAGTATTAGTTTCGTGTTATCGTCCGTAGTTTCGACCGTAGTTCACGCGTATCGCGCAGCTGATTGCGCGTCGCCTGCGCATGAAGCATGAATGCATTTGCGGGATCTATGGCGTCTCGCTACCAGGGGAGATTTTTGCGGGACACGCCGTGTTGCGCCCACGCAGGCGCAAGCCCATCCTTAATCGTTTTGAAGGGTTCTTCCTGTTTGCTTTTATTGAATATTGATGTGGTTTGGTATTGTATTCTATGATATAGTTTTTTAAACTTCGCACATATTTTTAGGCACTTAGGGGGCTTAATGTCAAAAGGTGTGCATAATATGCAAATGGTGATTTTATTTCGATGTTAAGTATAAAAAGAAATTATTAAGCATGCGATTTATGTTTGCCAGAAATGTTGCCAGCGTTTTAATCAGTGTGTAAGTGAATTATAATGTTCGCGTAGGCAGCATCCCATTCGTAGTTTCAACCTGCATATTTTCTTGTATTTCTTTTTCTTTTCTTTTCATTTTTAGCTTTCATTTATGTGATGAATACAGATGTTTGTTCTCGGGTCAGTTTTTTTTCCCCTCCACGGGAAGGGCAGGAGGATAAAAAAATGCTCTGACGCATACTCTGGCGCGCGCGATCCAGAGTTATGTGGGACTCGTCCCGTCGCCTACCAGAACCTCTACCCACTAAAAAACCCCCTGTCGCCTCGTGCAATTTTTTTTTGCCACACAGCCTTCATCTGAGCGACTGCCGATTGGAGAAAGAGGCCGCGCTAGCGGGGCCCATAAGGGGTCACCCGCTGGGATTTACATAGCACTGAAGGTGCTCAAACTGAAAAGTAAACAATTAAATACATTAAAAATTTAAAAATATAATTGCATTAATTCGGATTTACGTTAGAATTAGAATTTGCGGGCTGAAGGGCTTCGAGATCTAAAGTTAATTGCGTGGGTTCGCCAGTGTGCGCGTTTCTCGGTCTAGCGACTTTGAATTTCGAATCTAAGACAGGAGCAGTATATGACACTGAATCACGAACAAGATGATTGGGATGGGTTTCGGCGCGTTTGAAGAACGATTCTGATAGTGTTTTGAGGTGCTGTTGCACTGTAGGTAGTTCAAGATCTCTGTGCAGGTCCGCGTTACGTTACCAAGGTGCGTTTGTGGCCCTGCGGCAGAAGAGATTTTGAACTACCTGCAGTTTATACAGGACGGAGCGTTGGGCGTGGGCAAAGACTGGCGAGGCATATGACATGACGGGTCTAACGCAGACCTCATAAAGCGTACGTTTATTTCTGAAAGACATTTTACTTTTTCTTCCTATCATACTATAAAGGCGGCTTAAGTAAAACCGCGCGAGTTTCGTTACTCTATCGACGTGTGGCTTGAAAGAAGGCGTCACCTTAGATCGTAGTAATCTAAGGTGACGCCTAAGTATTTAATACTGCGCTACCAGGGGATGGAATGCCTAACATTCGAATGTGGGGATCGTTGTAGCGATTACGGAGTTTGTGGTCGAATTGAATAGCAGAACTCTTTTCTGGGTTAACATCGATACGCCATTTTTGAAACCAAACACCGAGGGCGTTTACGGCCTTTTGGAGTCTGGTGATGTTATATGGGACCGCGTGACCTTTAGTGTAAAGGGCGGTGTCGTCTGCAAAGAGGGCGAGTTCGACGCCTTTCGGCGGGATGGGGATGTCGGTAGTGTACACGGTGTACAGCAGAGGGGCGAGGACTGAGCCTTGCGGGACGAGGCGCGGAGAGCGTGCCTTCATGTTTGAATCGAAACGTACGGTCTTTGAAAAACGCGATTAATCTGACTAGGCGATCCGGTAAGCCTATTTTGTAGAGTTTATAAACGAGACCGCTGTGCCAGACTTTGTCGAAAGCCTTGGCTACGTCAAAGAGAACCGCGACTGTTTTATTACGACGCGGATATAATTCTTCGAGAATGTACTCGACGATTCGATGGACTTGCTGAGGGCAGGAGTGCTTAGCGCGAAAGCCGAACTGGTGGAGAATAATGAGAGGATCGCCATCCGTTGGAAACAGATGGTTCCGCATTCGAGAGAGTATGACTTTCTCGAGAAGTTTAGACATTGCCTTTAGGAGGCTGATGCTTGCCCGGCTTGGGAATGCCTATGACTGTCGCTTCTTTCCAAGCTTTTGAAAAGTAGCTATGGTCGAAGCAGGCATTGAAAATGATAGCTAGCAAGTAAGCACCTGTTGAGGCAGGTGCTTAAGTGCGTGGTTGGAAATTCCATCCGCACCCGGAGCCTTTTCGAACTTTTGATTTCTAATGAGAAGCAAGATTTCGACATTAGAGATTATGACGGGGTCGGCGGTGATGGGGAGAGAGTCTCTGCGAAGGACTTCGTCCTCCACCGCCTGGATGTGTAAGGGATCAGCAGGTTGCGTGCTGGGTGAGCACTATGTGGCAACGCTGTCAGCGAAGCATTCGGCTTTCTCTTCGACTTGAAGGCAGTAGTGCTATCGGGACGAGTGAGAGGAGGAACGTGAGAGGCGGTGTCTACGCGTAAGGCTCGGGCCATTCGATAATACGCTTGGTGGGACGGGGAGATATTCTCCATGAGATCGTTAAACTGAGCGTCTCGGAGTTCCGCGAGGCAAGACCTAACTTTACGTTGAAGCTGATTCGCAGCTGTTCTGTTTGCTGGCGTGGGATATTTCTTGGCTCTCCGGAGAGCCGCGTTCTTAGCTTTAATGAGATTGCTAACGGCTAGGGGAAGCGTGGGTTTGCCATGCTTAGCAACCTTTTCGTTATCGCTGATGGCTGAGTTGATAGCATTAGTGAGAGTGTTGACTAATGAATCTATTTTATCCGGGCTATCTAATTAATTGGTCGGGCTAAATCGCGAGCGGAGAGTTCGGGGCCTCTAAGGCTGAAACTAACGTATTTTTAAAGCCTTTCCAGTTGGTAAAGGTCTTAGGAGATGTGACGTTATCGTTAGGCGCACCTAGCACGAGGGAGACGGGGTGGTGATCAGAGCCTAGGTCATCGAGCGGTTCGATAGACCTGAGATCGAGATTGATTCTCTTGACAGTTGCAAAGTCGAGGATGTCAGGAGAGTAGTTCGGATTGTTGGGATAGTGAGTGGGAGTGATGGGAAATATGACGTCTAAGTCAAGTGAGTTAGTGATGTCGAGGAGAGCGATACCGCTGGTGTTACTCAATATGCACGTCCAGTCAGTATGTTTGGAGTTAAAGTCTCCGAACATAATGACTGAATGGCCGAGGGCGAGAATGGCCTCAAAGTCGCTGCGGGTTGGTCTGGAGCCACTAGGTATGTAGACTGAAGCTATGATGATGGTCGGATGACCAGTCATAGCCAATCTACACACAGTGGCTTCCATGTTGAGGAGAGGAGGGGTAGGGAGAGGACAGCAATGGAAGCCTCTTTTGTAATATATAGCGGTGCCGCCGAAACCGTCGGAGTTGGGCCTATCGTTGTGAGTAAACGCGTATTTGGGAATAGCGAATCCCCTGGAGTGGTTTGGAGTAAGCCATGTCTCCTGGAGAAGCAATAATTCTGGCTCTTTGTTCTGAAGGAACAGTTTGAGCTCAGGAAGGTTGGTGCTACGAACGTTAAAAGATACTAGGGATAAGCCCTTGGGTTTTATACGACCGGACGCGGGATTGGCGGGTCTAGACATTATATTTGCTTATTTGATTATTTTGATTTTATTTGCGAGTGATGCTCGGCTAACGCAAATAAACGCTCTTGAGGAGAGCGGGCGGCTCGCAGTTTACGTACGAGTACGGAAATTTCTTTAATGTCGACGTTTTGAATGACGTCGAACACGGTCTTCATGTCCTCAGCCAACGACGACTGAGGTGAAGACGACGGAGCGGGACGCGGGCCTACGGGAGCTACGGGAGCTGAGATAGGACGGGAAGGTGCAGGTGGAACTGCCGGACGCTGCCTCCAAGACAGAGCCGGAGCATGCGTCGGCTGAACGGGCTTTGCTTCCGGGGGACCCCGGTTGCGCAGCGGCGGGAAGTTAGCGGGAGTGAGCGGCGGCGCCGGTTTAGGCGCGGCCCTCTTAGCGGTGGAGTGCGGAGCGCGCGGGCAATCCCTGTAGTTAGCTGTGTGGCCGGACTGGGAAGTGGATTCGGGAGTGCGAGTGCACTCCTTAGTGATGTGAGGATCCAGGCACTTAACGCACCTGGGGGGAGCTGAGCAATTAGCCGCTGCGTGGCCATAGAGCTGGCAGCGGTGGCACTGCCCAGGGTGACCGCGGGGGTTTGGACGCTCGACGGAGATATTTGAGAGTCCGCAAATTGTGCGAGCCTCTCTGAAGAACTCCTTCGAGTTGGGAGTATTGGATAGGATAACTAATGCTAAAGGAAAACGCCTACCGCGGTTGGAGTGCATCTTGTGCACTGCTTCGGCCGGGAAACCCTGGGACTTAAGGTCCTCGAAGATTTCATCGTTCGCGAGCTCGAACGGGACGCCCCGTGGTACTGCACGGATCTTACGCTCCTCCGGGAGGGCGTAGGTGTGATATGCGATTTGTTTTAGTGAAAGTAACCTAGTGAACGCTTGAAAGTCGTCGATGGTCGCGACCTGGATTTTAATTGACTCGCCTGCATTGGTTGCTTTGAGATAGTTAATTTTTTGCTCTTTGCAAAGATAAGATACCGCGATCCATCGCGCTTTTTCGCGGAGAAAGACGGGCGGAGGGAGCTGAGGCTTCGGTGGGACGGGAGCGCAGCGCGTCGCTGGCTTCGATAGGACCGACGGAGACGCGGTTACTTCGAGCGACGTTAATGGCGCGGGGGCGGGTGTTGAAGACACCGGGGAGGGCTCGGATATTGAGGATACCGAGGCTTTCTTCGAACGCTTCTTGGAGCGTTTGGCGACTAGCTGAAACGCGGGCTCAGGAGAGCCGGTTAAGGCGACGGCATCTGAGGATGTATCAGACGCGGGTTCGGAGTCGCTCCCGAGAGCGGTACGCTTGCGACGCGACGATTTTCACCAATTCACAGTCTATCTCGGACGGGACGGGAGACCCGGGAGAGCTGTACCTGAGGGGTCTGGACGTTGGAGGCCTGAGGGGCCGGGGTTGAGGCCTGAGGGGCCGGGGACGCGATAGTTGCCTGTAAGGCCTGCGTTAGTACGTCATCGGAAATGGCGACGCCGGATGCAACGAGCGCCTGGGCGAACGACCTAGCCAAGTTTACCGAGCTTTGCTGGTCCATTGGAGGCCTTGGGACTACAATATGTAATATATAAATAAATAATATATGCCTAGGTTCCCTAACAAACCTAGCACCTAAACCGCGACGCGAGGTGGTGCCCCTAATTCGGACAGCACTGTACCGTCACCCTGGGAAAGGCCCAAGTGCAATGGGATCGGGTCAGCCGGTTTCCGGCAACAGAAAGATAATCTTTGTGGGGTAAAAGTATGAAATTATTGACGTATTTTAATTTTGCTATTTATATTTTACTACTACGGATTAATCATGTAAAATTATCTATTAAAAGTAATTCCTAAACCATTATGAATTGCCAAGATAAGTATTAGCTAGTGAGATTGATGGAACAAATTATTTTTTAACAATTATCAAATCAAATCAAATCAGATCAAATTTATTGCATTATAAGTGGTAACAAAAGAAGTTATCAAGATTCACAGTATAAAAGTCCCTCACACTACAACTGTACAACAGCATGCAATATTACATACAAGCGGATTAAAAGCGAACAAATTAAGATCAAAGAAAAATAGAATTTAATATAAATAACATGTGAACTATAAAGCACAATAACAACTCATTGCATAATATTTTACGATGCATAATGTTTGTCGATGTGTGTTTTCCAAGTGCAGTTTTGGTCAAATTCAATGCCTAGAAATGAGGACACCTTTGTTTCATTTATGAACTTATCATGACACTTAATAGTCAGAGCGGCTTTTTTGGCACCTTTATTAAAAAACTGCATGTATTTAGTTTTATTTATATTTATTTTTAAGTTATTTAATTCTAGCCAATTTACGAAAGATACTATAGTCCAATTTATAACGTTATTAAAATCTTCATTTGAATCGTCAGGAACAACAATGGATATGTCGTCTGCATATAATGTTGTATGAAACTTTGTTGTGTTTGGCAAATCATTTATATATATTAGAAATAAAAGAGGACCTAATAAACTACCCTGTGGAACTCCAACTTTATTTGGCTTTGTTGTAGAGTACCGCGTTTCTTGGTGAGCATTTTTATTTGTACCTGTTATTTCAACAAACTGTAGCCTATCATAAAGATAACTCTCTAACCATTGTAATGGTAGACCACGAATTCCATAGGACTTGCATTTTCTTAATAATAATTTGTGAAACGCTTGAGTCATATCGAAGAATACAACGACAGTTTTTCTTTTTCTATTAACATGACTTATTATTTCGTTAATCAACTTAAATGCCGCCAGTGTTGTGGATTTACCCTTTTGGAAGCCGTACTGATTTGAATTTAATATTCCAAATTTAGATATAAATTTCATAAGTCTGTTATGCATGCATTTACAAATATTTTAGCTAATATAGGAATTAATGCTATCGGTCTATAGTTCATCAGTAGTTCGATGTCGCCCTTTTTTATGTATTGGCTTTATAACTGTTAGTTTAAGCCTTTTAGGATATACACCGTCTTTAAAGGATAAGTTTATTATATGTGCAAGTACTGGAGCAATTATATTTTTACAGAGTTTTAAAATTTTGGTAGAAATACTATCAGAGCCGACTGAGTTTGTATCCTTCAACGATTTAATAATACCTAAAATTTCTTCTTTATCGGTGGGAAATAAAAACATGCTCGCACTTTTAGATTTATATAATTTTGCGCATGTGGGTTTGTCGTACAAATATTGATTAAAAAGTCATTGAAAGCATTACAGATGTCAGTAGGATAAATACAAGTATTATTCATGTCAATTAATCTTTTGGATCAGTTGTGCATAGGTATTTTTTCTTTTTAAATTCCAAGGGAAATCATGACTTACATAGTTTAGATATTATTATATAGTTAGTAGAGTTGGCTTTCGTAAATTTTTAAAAGTAGCTGGTCTAAAATTTTTCAATACTTACATAATATCTTCCTTACGAATAAGTAATATTAGTTGCACACAAAATGTTTCAAGGCAAGGTTCATTGAATAAGCGCGTACAAGAATCACACTCATGTCAAGATATCAACGCGCGCCGCCGTTACTGCAGCGCCGGCGCATCGCGCGCGACTAACTTACGGCGTAACCTATGCCTTCGAGTTGATCGGTTTATTTATCTTGTCCTATTGTTGCGGAGAAACACAAGCTTATATTGTAGATGTCATTGACTTAGATTCCAACAAGTATCTAAATACAGAGCAATGTCTTTTTTATTACAGATACCTAAGTTTATCCGTAAGGTTTGGTTAAAAGAAAATTAATACAACTTAGGTTGTCTAATCAAACCTGTGTCTGAACTGTCTTTTATGTAACTAAGAAAGAGATATTATTTTTTTATATCACACCCCTGAGAAATTTGTAATTTCTGTTTTTCCACAGCTAAAAAGCCATTGTGATTTATTAATACAAATGAATTCTAAGTCAGGTAACATACTTGGTTCCTTAAGAAAAAGTCATGCAGACGGCCAGTAACATTACAGTTCAAACAGTTCTTCCGTGTCTTGAACTATAACACAGCTTGCTTCACACAGACACACGCATAAAATATATAGCTTAATGTAATTTAAAGTAATTCAATTCGAATGTGGCCAGGACCACGTGCATGGTATGATTAGTGCTCACGACAGCCAGGACTTTATAGCCTTGTAAATTTAATAGACATGTTATTGAAAACAACCGATTAGCATACAGTTAACCAACTACAGCCAACTATATAGGAAATGTACTTGTGTAATGTGTTATTTATTGCAAGCGGTCGTAATGCTCGTAATGATTATTGTAATAGTGAAATATTGTACAATTTCAATTGATATGGTTATGATCCTTAATTGTTTTGATATAATGTTATACATTATGTTTGACATAAGAATGTGTTTTTTGTTAGTTCCGACTTATTTAAGTCTAATTTTAAATATTAAGGTATTTATAGTTTCGAATGTCTACCGGTCTAAACACAACTAATCAATGGATAAACATTATCTTTACAATTTTCGTTACTGTAACTAGATACAAACTAAGGATAAAGGTACTTTTAATTGTATAGTTTCATTTCTTAGAAATAAATTTCACAGATTTACCTTTGAAAGGATCAATGAATAGTATTTTTTAACAAAAATAACTACTCAGATACTTTTACTTTGAATTCTTCAAATACGGTGGTGGATTGAATTGTTCGCGGCCTAACATAGATAGCGTTGTCATATATTATTATAAAACTACCCTCATATGAAACCTAGACTCTTTGTCAGTCTCTGTGAAATTTTTCTGTGAGATACATGTGTAATTATTTATTTTATTGAACATTAAGTGAGAGTAAGTTTCATTAATTTTGAAAATAGGTAGTTTAGAGCACCGTGCCGTGATCAAATACCTCCACAAGAAAAACTTAACTCTAAAGCAGATTCATGAAGATATGGTGGCTACTTTACAAACATCTGCTCCGTCGTATACAATGATAAAAAAGTGGACAGCTGAATTTTAACGTGGACGAGAGAGCATCAAAGATGACCCCTGCTCTGGACGGCCTTCTACAGCTACGACTTCGGAAAACATCGAAAAAATATGTGACTTCATCATGGGAGACAGAAAATTGAAGGTATCTAAGATAACTGAAGCTCTAAGGAATTCATATGAACATACACAAAACATGTTCCACAAGGTGTCTGCAAGATGGGTTCGCGGCTCCTTTCAGTTGAACAGAAGCGAACTCGGCTCACGATTTCTAGAAACTGTTTAGAGCTTTTTCAAGCTGATCCAAACGAATTTTTAGTAAGATTTGTTACTATGGATGAAATATGGATTCATCACTATACTCCTGAATCCAAACAACAATCCAAACAATGGAAGAGACCCGGAAAACCCCCTCTCCGACCCCCAAGAAAGCCAAAGTGTGTTTTTCAGTAAACAAGGTAATGGCATCATTTTCTGAGATTCTAAGGTTGTCTTGGTTGATTACTTAGAAAGAGGTCAAACTATAAATTCTGCATACTACTGCACACTATCACGTCGTTTACGCGAAGAAATAAAGTCAAAAATACCAGGATTGTTGACCAAGAAAGTTTTGTTTCATCATGACAATGCTCGTGTTCACACATCTGTAGAATCGATGGCTCAAATAGTGAATTGTGGTTTCGATTACTTCCTCATCCCCCTTATTCACCTGACTTGGCACCTTTTGACTTCCACCTATTTCCAAAACTAAAAAAACACTTAGGTGGAATGAAATTTTCTACCAATGAGGAGGTCAAAGTGGCCGTAGATGCCTTCTTTGAAGACCTCGACGAGACCTAGGGGGAGAATATGTAGAAAAATAAATATAAAAATTTGCATTATTCCTGTGTTTTCTGATTTAGGCCATGAACTTTTCAATCCACCCTCGTACTTTTAAAGTTTAAAAAGGTTTACAATACCATGTTTTATAGATATTCCAGCCAGGACATCAATTTGCTCATTGATCACCTAGCATTCTCAAATTCTAATATGTCAGAGCCTGAATAAATCGATGTCATGCTAATATATTCATCAATATTTAATAAAAGTTGCGAGGTTTGACTTAAGTTATTTAACGCTAAAGTGCCCTTAATCCTGCATAGGGGCAGATAATGTTTACTTATATTCCTTACTTATATTATAAATCCAAAATTGAATTTGTTTGTTTGCAAGTAAGTACGGTTCCTAAAAAATACGCGCCCAATGTAAGTATAATGCAGGTGTAACATAAATAAATTAAATACTTAAGTATTTAATTCAATTTATTTATTTTTATTAAATACTTAAGTATTTAATTCAGTTTATTAAATTTATTAAATACTTAAGTCTTTAATTCAATTTATTTAACTACCACCCGGTGTCCCTATTACTAGGACTCCAAAACGACCCCCTGCTCGGAAAACCTATACCAACTGGGAAAGCTTCAAGCACACCCTGTCTTCTGCCATGGAAGCCCCAGACTGCCCCCTCACGATTTCATCCGACTATCTCGATAGCACAGATAAAATCTACTCGATAGTCGATTCGCTCACTGTTGCCATTAATTCGGCCATCAGTGAGATTGAAAAGGTTGCTAAGCATGGCAAGCCCAAGCTTCCCTTGGACATTAGCAACCTAATCAAAGCTAAAAGCCACTCTCCGCAGAGCCAGGCGTTACCCCACTCTCGTCTACAGGCTAACCGCAAACCGGCTACAACGTAAAGTCAGATCCACCCTCGCAGAATTCAGAGACGTTCAAAGGGACGATCTCATGATTAATATCTCTCCGTCCCACGTGGCGTCCCACTATAGGATGGCGAATAGTGATAATTCGGGCATCTAGTCGGAGGCGACTAGACGCCCGAACTTACACCCCTCCGTTGTCTCGTCCCGATGGCACTATCGCCTTCGAGGGCGACGAGAAAGCTGAATGCTTCGCGGACAGCATTGCTTCATAATGCTCCCCGAGTACCCAAGTATAGACCCTTCGCACATCCAGGCGGTGGAAGACGAAGTCCTCGTAAAGGACTCCCGTCCAGTCACCGCTGACCCCTTTACAGTGTCTAACGATGAGATTATTTTCCTCATCAGAAGAGAGAAATCCAAGAAGGCCCCGGGTGCGGATAGAATTTCCAACCATGCACCTAACTTGCTTGCGATTATTCAATGCTTGCTTCGACCTTAGCTACATTTCAAAAGCTTGGAAGTAAACCTTTGAATATCCCAACTAATCACAGACTCATCAGACTCCTCAAGGCAATCGAAGGCGCTCGAATGAACCTGTTCCCAGCGGACGGCGATCCCCTCATTATCCCCCATCAATTCGGGTTTCGTGCAAAGCACTCTTGCCCTCAGCAAGTCCACCGAATCGTCGAGTACATACTCGACGGCTTCTACCCCAGGCGACTTGAAACAGTCGCGGTATTCTTTGACGTAGCCAAGGCTTTCGACAAAGTCTGGCACGAGGTTCTCATTTATAAGTTTTACAACACAGGCTTACCCGACCGACTAGTCAAAGTAGTCGGCTCCTATCTTAAAGATAGCACCTTTCGTTTTAAGGGCGGGAGTCCCTCAGGACTCGGTACTCGCCCCACTTTTATACACCACCTACACCAAAGACATACCTTACCCGTAAAAAGGTTCCCAATTCTCCCTCTTTGCCGACGATACCGCTCTATGTCAAAGGCGTGAGCGTTGACACCCTCACCACCAAACTCCAGAAGGCCGTAAACAACCTCAGAGCCTGGTTTAAAAAATGGCGAATCGATGTGAATCCAGAGAAAAGCTCTGCGATGTGTTTCAATCATAAACGCCGTCGCCCCTGCGACCCCCATTTCTGAATGCTAGGTACGCCCATCCCGTGGGGGCTAACCAACAAGAACCTAGGCGTAACGCTCGATCGTACGCTTTCATTCCGACGTCACATAATCAGAGTAACCAAACTCGCCCGCCTATGCATGGCCCGCCTAAAGAGTGTGTTAGGCAGGCACAGCAAAATGTCTCTTAGGAACAAGCGGACGCTTTCTAAGGTTTGCGCCAGACCAGTCATGACGTATGCCACCACAATCTTTGCCCATGCCAAACCCTTCTATTTGTATAAGCTCCAGGTAGTCCAGAATCTCTTCTGCCGCAGGGCCACGGATGCTCCGTGATACGTGCGTAACGCAGACTTGCACAGGGATCTCGATTTACCTACAGTACAACAACACCTTAGGATGCTCTAGACCGCTTTTTTCAAGCGATCCGAAGAGCATCCTAACCCTTTCATTCGCGAAACAGTAACTTACACTGCTCCGTCCATGCCGTCGAGGTACAAAGTCCGCAGACCGAGAAATGCACTCTCTGACCCCCCCGATCAGCTCTCGGTGAATCTGGACCAGCTTAAGGCTGCCCAGGCCGATTAATTATCACCCAACCTGTCACTTGCACTTTATGTGATTATTGTACACAGCGGATGACCTGCTAGCGGGTCCCCGCTTGCGCACCTACCTCCCTATCCGAGTGTCGCTCCAATGAAGGCTGCTTAGCATTCCCATGCCACAGCCAGCAAGGTGACCTTGCATGACGCATCTTCCACCTCCCTCCCGTGAGGGTGCTGCTTAGGCGGATAATTGTTTTTTATTAAATACTTTAATTTTAAGTATTTAATTTATTTAAATATATTTATTTGGAAAACACTCGTGAAATGAAATGAAATGAAATGAAACACATACAAGTATCTCTCTTTTTTTTTTTCGCGGGTAGTCGTGAAAGTAATACTCAAATTTAATGTGCTCTTCATATTTTATTTGTGTTTATTAATTTATTAGTTTTTAATTTCACTCTTATGCTGTAACTTAGTGCTAAACACACTGGCACTCACTTTCAAACAAATTCTCTCACTATAATCACTTGGTCAAATAATTAACACCACAATACCTTAATAATATAATAATTAACACATAATAAGTTTGAAACACGCTTCAGTGAGTTTGAAAACAAGCTGGAAATGGTTGCTGGTAAGATGCCTGTGCATCCTGATCTAACCACACTGTCTCAAGATTTCCTGTCCTTCAAAAGCTTGGTGTGGGAGATGTTTAAGCAGCTGAAGAAAGAAATTGAGTTCATCAAAGTGAATCAAGATAGATTTGAAACTGCATCTCGGAAAAATAACTTGTTATTCCACAGAGTTCCTGAGAAGCAAAACGAAAAGATTTACGAAGAGGTCCATAACATCCTAACCAAACAACTGAACTTGAATTGTATAAAGCGAGACCACTTACTTGTTTGTCATAGATTGGGCAATGCTTCTAAAGGCAAAACAAGACCAATTCTTGTGAGATTTTCTGATATGCAGGCTCGTCATACTGTCTGGGATACTAAAACTAGTCTGAAGGGAACCGGTATCACGCTCTCCGAGTTCCTCACAAAGATCAGACAGCAAATTTTTGTCTCGGCCCCTCTACATTTCGGATTAAAGAATTGCTGGTCTGCTGAGGGGCGAATTGTTATCTGTCTACCAGACAAATCACGCCGCCGGATCGAAACAAAATGCGAACTTGATCACATTATTTCTCAGTTTCCTAACTCGTCGGCGCCACTAACTGTATCTTTAAGATATTCAGTAAGTGCCTCATTAGTTTCAATAACAATATTTCTTGCAATAATCATACATAAGTGAAAGACGGTAATTTAATATTTTGTGTGTTTTTGAAAATAGGTTTTGTTTATGCTTGTGTGTGGCAAACAGATTGACAGATACCACTGCGACTGTGGCAGTTAATGTAAGGCTGTAATCAGCCATTCAATCAATCATTGTGCGTACTTGTAGTGGACCACCATTAGTATCGTTTCTGTAATTTTTATTTTTATTTGTGTTTTCTTTCTCCATTAACTTGTGTTAAATTTTTTTATACAGTAATATATATATATATATATATATATATATATATATATATATATATATATATATGTTTAATAATAATGTTAAATAATGATTGTGACGACAGCTTCGTATCCTGTTCTTCTTCGCCTTGCAGTTTCGCTAGCATCGGCAGTACTCTCTCTCCAGCTCCGACGTTGCATGACAGACTGTATACTTTTTTTTTTTTTTTTTTTTTTTTTTATTAATAATTAGCAGGCGTTTGTCTTCCATCTCACCTGATGGAAAGTGACGATGAAGACGAGGATCGTACACGCCTGTCTAAGAGGTACCTATTCACTCTACACTTGAAAGCTCCAGGGTTATATTTGTCTGGAAAAACAGAAAAAAACTTCCTTTACTGATAATCCCTTAAATTTAAAAATTGCACACATTAATGCGCAAAGCGTACCAAGCCATTATTCTGATCTTCTAGCAACGATTAGCTGTAAAAATATCGACGCATTGCTAATTTCTGAAACGTTCCTAAAACCTTCCCTTCCTTCAACAAATTTTTCACTTCCAGGTTTTGTCCTCATACGTAATGATAGAACTGGTAAGGGGGGAGGTGGGGTGGCAATTTATTTGCGTGCAGATTTGTCATACAAGATTGTGAGTGCATCACCATCACTTTACTCAGAATCAGCTGAACACCTCGGTATCGAAGTAACTATACGACATACGAAATTACTCCTAACGGTTTTTTATAATCCTAATATGAGTATTGATTATTTCGATACCCTGGAAAGCTATTTCAATAATTTCTGCCCTATTTATGATCATGTCATTATGCTTGACTTCAATACTTGTATGATCAAAAACAACTCTCACTCTCGTAAGCTTGAATCACTATTATCCTCTTTCAACCTTTCTATCTTACCGTTGTTTCCCACACATAACTTTCCTAATTGTGTCCCATCCTTAATAGATCTCATGATAGTATCAAATAATTATAATGTAGTAAATCACGGACAACTCACAGCATCCTTTTCGTATCATGACCTGATATACCTATCATATCGCATCCGACTCTCCAAACAAAAACCGAAAGTATTAACCTTGGGTAGCTATAAAACCATTAACTCGTGATCTTTGGAGCGAGACGCGAGAGATATCGATTGGACGCCAGTTTTGAATGGTGCTGATATTAATGACAAAGTTGACTGCTTCAATTCTCTTCTCCTTAGCCTGTATAATCGTCACGCTCCTCTTAAATCTGTAAAAATAAAACACAATCCTGCACCTTGGTTAACTGACTCAATAAAACACTCCATGTCTCTTAGAGACAACGCCAAGATCAGGTATAAACGTCGTCCATCTGAAAATAACCTCACTACCTATAAAAACCTACGCAACCTTTGCAGGCGACTTTGTCGAGACGCTAAGAGACGCTACTTTCACGACTCCCTCGTCAACCGAGGCGCTGCAGAGGCATGGAAATTCTTGAAATCTGTTGGTATTGGTAAATCTTCCACTAGTTATCATAACAACTTTGATTTGAATGCTTTAAACTCCCAATTTGCTAAACCAGCAGTAACTCTGGATCCAACTGTCAAAGCCAGCACTTTAAGATCTTTGCCAAATGCTACAAATGCATGTCCGTCATTATTTTTGAATACTGTGTCAGTGTACAGTGTTAGGCGATCTATTCTCTCCATTTCGTCAGCTGCTGTAGGAGATGACAAGATATGCTCCAAAATGGTCACCTTAATTTTACCCGTCTTATTACCCGTACTTACCCATATATTTAATTATTCTCTGTCAACCGGTACTTTTCCGAATTCCTGGAAACTCGCACATATAATCCCATTACCTAAAGTTACAAACCCTACCTCTCTCACATTTCCGACCAATATCTATCCTATCCTTTTTGTCTAAAGTTCTGGAGCACATTGTCCATGAACAATTACTAGAGTTTGTATCCACTAATAATCTCCTCAGCAAATACCAATCCGGTTTCCGGTCAGGGCACAGCACAGTATCTGCTCTTCTTAACGTGACTGACGATATACGTTGGGCCATGGAGGGTGGATCGCTTACATTGTTAGTTCTACTTGATTTCAGTAATGCTTTTAGTTGTGTTGACTTTGATATTCTTCTTGGAGTGCTAGAATCACTGAATTTCTCCCCCTCTGCAGTTGCTTGGTTTATTTCTTACCTTCGAGGTCGATCTCAGCGGGTCCGCTGCGAGGAGTCCTTCTCCGAGTGGTGTGATCTCGTTGCGGGTGTACCTCAGGGTGTCGTTCTCTCTCCATTACTCTTCTCTTTGTTTATTAATTCTATCACTAAAGTTATCTCAAGTAATTACCACCTCTATGCGGACGACTTGCAGGTTTACCGCCATTTCACTGTTAGCAATGTTGGCTCTGCCATTGCCGCGATTAATAAAGATCTTGGCCACATTAGTAAATGGGCTTCATCTTTTGGAATTCATGTTAATCCTAGCAAGTCGCAAGCAATAATTGTAGGCAGCCGATATATGAAGGGTTGCCTTGATATGGATGCTCTTCCAACTGTAATACTAGATGGTACTTCGATTGCTTTCACCGATACTGTAAAAAACTTAGGCGTGATAATTGACTCAAACCTCACGTGGCAAGCTAATGTCGGTGAAATTGGTCGAAAAGTCCATTACTCCTTTCACACTCTCAAGTGTCTCCAAAGTTTTTTTGCTTTATCCAACCAAAATCACCCTTGCACAGGCGCTCATACAGCTAATCATAGATTATGCAGACGTGTGTTACTTAGATGCTACAGAAGAACTTTTAAATAAGCTGGAGCGTCTGCAGAACCTATGCATTCGGTTCGTGTTCGGTCTTAAGAAATATGACCACGTTTCAGAATATCGAAAGCAACTCCGATGGCTACCGATTCGGTTACGTAGGAACACTCGCATTCTCTGTCTACTATATAATGTCCTTTACAACCCGTCCTCTCCCCGATATCTTAGTGAGCGTTTCTCTTTTATGGTTTCCCAAGATAAATTGTGCAGAACTCGCAAGCGCACTCTCCTTTACCTTAAACCTCATAAGACCGATTTCTTTTCCCACTCCTTTACTGTTCATGCCGTCAGACTATGGAACTCACTTCCTTATGAAATACGTGAAGCAAAATCGTTACCAATTTTCAAAAATAAAGTAAAGCAACACTATCTTTCTCAACCTTAAAATGTTGTGTTGATGTTCAAACTTTATGTGTATTATGTAGAATATTAATATAAATCATTCGTTTATAAATGTATGTATGTATATAAATATTAGAATTTTATGTATGGGTTTAAGTTAATTTATATGTTTATTTTATGATTATTTATTGTATTGAATTTTATTTTATATTATTTGAATATAGTTGTACACACCAAATTTGTTCTGTACTACTTTGTCCAGTAATAGGTCTGCTGGTAGAAATGTCTATTAGAAATAAGCTGTACCTTTGTACTTTATTAGTTTATAAGTCATTTTTATTATTGTGTTTTTCTGTGTGTACATAAATTATTAAATAAAAAAAAAAAAATTAATACATAATCCAACAAAATTTTTACTATTTTATACATGTGTATTGTATGATATAATTCCTACTTTGCTATCTTATTGTCAATTTTCGTTGACTGAATTTAGAAGTCTAACGTTTCCAAACATAATAAAATTCAGCTTTCTTATGACGGTGAATTAAAATTTAAAATCAACTAAAATTAATAAAAAAACTACACTTCTGTTGAAGCCTTCGGCTGCATATCCTCCAGAAATGTCAATGGAGTCCTTTGCCACTAGAAGTGAGCTAAGCGAGGCTAGGCTTCTTCAATGCCACCGAAAATTGCAGCTTTGGCGGATACGTACCCAAAAACATTTTATTCTCCTTTAACAATTGGCAGGCGTTTGTCTTCCATCTCACCTGATAGAAAGTGAAGATGGAGTCGAGGATGATACACGTTGGTCCAAGAGGAGCTCATTCACTTCACTTTTGAAAACCCTGGGTTTGCTTTTATCTGGAAAATTAGACGGAAGAGAATTAATTCCATACCTTGGCGATTCGGACCAGAAAAAACTATCAAACCGTTTCGTTTTACTTTTGGGCACCTCGACTACAAATGGGTGGAACCTCTGTCTCCGCCAAGTTGATAAGTTAGTCAAATAAATCTCTATATATATTTAATAAATTACTCCTTATTAATGAAACATAAATCTATAGTACGCCCATGTTCCTGAAGATCTAAGTTCGATTGTAGTTTACGATTAAGTTAGCAAAGCTTACCCATAGATTATATAATATATTTATAATATCCATGACTCGACAATAGTTAAGTGTTCTTATCTCTGGGATAGGATGATTCCACCACTTATCTAAACATGCCATGAGGCAGACAAAAGAAAAAATTGATGTGACAATTACTAATTAAGATATATTGCAATATGGAACTTTAATTGTGTTTTACTTTGAATAAATAAATAATAAATTGATAAATTCCCATACAAACACACCAACTCTATGGCCCCTAAACTACCTAAACAGAGCTTGTGTTATGGATGATCATACAGCGACCCTGGGTGAACCCAGAATAAACAACGAAAAAACCGACCGACCCGACCCGAGAACAAAGATCTGTATTCATCATATGAATGACCATGACCCGAGAACAAACATTTATGCTCATCATACAAGTGAATGACTCGAACCTGGGGCCTACACTGTATGAGGCAGGGCAACTACCCAGTACGCTACTCGGTGGTCAAAATAAGCTGCTTGAAGTGTTGTCAATGTACGAATGATAAAAACAAGTCAAAACAACAAAATAGTACGTAAGTAATAGCAGTAAATAGTAGTATATGGGTATGTACAATTTTGTTCTAAAAAATCAAACATCACTTGAGAAGTTTAAATGAAAGAGCAATAATAAACATGCTTACCGTTTTCCGTGCGGTAAGCTTATTATAATTTGGACTGTAATTTACTACAATACATTTACTGTTATGACAGCTCTGATCGAAACTTTATCAATTATTACAACTAAACACAAATGTAATTAATTTGTTGATATTAATGAAACATTCATCATTGATTTCTCTATCCAGGTATTTAAGTCGAAGTAATAATTAAGTATTGCGAGTGCGCATTAAACAAGTACCGTGCCTTCTTGTAATAAATACAACGGAAATGTATTGTTCTATTCCACTTTCTTTACTCCTACACAGAGTCGATACAGCCTTGATTTCCTGCAGCTTTACCGTTAAAACGTACAAAATGTTTGGAGATTATGAATTGTAACAATGTCATATCAAGAGTGGGTTAGGTTATTTATTGGACGTGCGCATTGATGTGGTATTGATTCGGCCGCCCGTCCACCGCGCCGTTGCCGTGCGAACCGAACAAATCCTGCTTATCGCGATGCGTCCTGAATGTCGCCATCATCTGACACTATCTCTGACACTACCCTCCTTGCGTATGCGCACTGTCAGCTCACATAAACCTACATTTCCACGACACTGTACAGATTTATCGTTATTGTTTCTCACCAACCATTAGTCTACCTCCACCCAGCTCTCATTACCTAATCACTGAACTACTTAACTGATTTTGCCGCTCAAAAGATAAAATAATTAAAACATAACAATAACACAGCATCGATCGAGGCCGAATAAGTGTCGAAATAAGTATATGTTATCTATAAGGCGATCCAATATCTAATAGAAAAGTTCAAAGTTCTATTAGAATATTAGGTGTGAACTCTAATTGGGAAGGTTTATCGCTCGGTTGATCTGAGATTAGATAATCACGATGCAAATAGGAACAGAATTAATTAATGAGAATGAGGTGGATTGGTCGGCGTGCGAGCGCGCATTGCCGCTTCGGTGGCCGGCCAATCACAGCGCGCGCCGCGCTGCCTCTAATTGGCACTTGTGTAGGCTGATGTGGATGAACATCACACTCAACATTGTAATGCGTAAACGCACATTACTTATTCACCATTGAAAGTGCTTAGAATTCACAATGAAACCTCATTAGCTAAAGATACAACAAATATAAATGACTTCGCTTAATGTTATGAGAACTAAAACGAATTGTATTAGTTAGGTGAGTACCTATATATTTTACAACTTTGAAAATATTTAAATGTACCTATGTTATAAAATGACGTGGACTATGTTAAAGAAGTGATCTTACTAAACCACCGTGAAATCTGTTTTCACTATGACAAAACCTACGATTGTCTTCACGTTGTAAATTCTCATGTTTACTTCAATGTTTATTTATTGAACCACTTGCTAATCTATATCAGAATCTCGATCCAGTTATTGTTACTTTACACGAAATAAAAGTTGATGTAAGCATGGTATGGCGTATCCATCTGTAGCGATACTGATCTTAATTTCATACGTTTCGAAAGAAAAGTGGCAATAGTTGGGTGGGTAGCGTTCGATCGGGAATCGTGCACTTGTCTGACGGGGTCGGAGGTTCTGCGCCGATTCTAATCTTACTGGACAACTTTCTTACTGCGCACGCCATGACGCGGAGTACGAGCACACCCAGGGTTCTAAGCTACGTGAACTCGTTTGATATGGATACAAGAGACTAAAGAAATCGTTAAGTATTCGTTGTTACTTACATTTGTTTTAAAACGCGCTGGTTTAATCAAAATATCTAGTTAGATCTCAATTGTTATTGGCATGTTAATTTTCCAAAGTTATTTCATCACACATCAAAAATAATTCCGCAACATAACTTAGGCTACAAAGTTGAAGGCTAAGTGACCAAATTAAACGCTGATAAGCTATTTATAGACTTTTCGTGGGAATAAGAGGGCTGCGTGCGGCCGCAGGCAAAGCTTTACTTACTAAAAAGCGTGCTCAACTCTAGCGCAAGCAACCACCGACCAATAAAACTAATCTACCGATCTTTGATACACTAATAAACATTACAAATTATAGCAACAATCTATTCTGATGGAATTGCGAGAAATCGCAACTTTGAACTTGTCTATCTACCTACCTACCTACCTGAATCAAAATCACAACTGTTTTTAAGTTCTTTTGATAATATGTAGCATCTACATTTACTTAGTAATGTACATTTCTAACAGACATATCTATTCCATCTTCCTTATATCTTCCATTTCGAAGTACCAAATTCATCTGTAACCTTAACATTTTTAATCTTCGTTCATCATTCGAAAAATCTTATTGAGGAAAAAAGCTAAACTATCTATCATACAAAAATAGATGGCGCTGCCGGTACGTTTCGATTGGTTGGGTAAAGCCTGCAACTGTGCTTTACAATATGAAGTCTCTGAAGTCTCTTTTCGTAACTCGACTATAGTTTTATTATTAAAATATTTTAATTTGAATTTAGATTAAGTATTGAAGCAAGTAGGTGCCTTCATAAAGGTAAATTATAGTTGTATAGGTATGAAAGTAAGCAAGCAAGTTGCAGTTAACGTTAAAGTTGCCAAAGCCCTAACCGTTAACTTTAAATGCAATATTAGAGTATTATTACTATGACCTAAACATATTAAATACTTGTTTATAACACTGTTAACTAGTATGAGCAACTATTAAGTAAGTAGGTAAATTAATTATAAGGTAAGATCGTTAAGAAAATAATACATTGTATTGGTGTTGTTTCTATCAATTGTTTTTGGCTTTTCAAGTAACATGTGCACTTACTTATTTTATTATTAATTTCATATTTTTTGACTAAACTATTGTCCTATATTAAATATCCATATTTTCAATTACAACAAAGGAGCCCATGTTAACCTACGACTTAAACAATATCTAAGTTAATTTAAATTTATACGCTACCAATTTCCTAGCGTTTATTAAGGATTATCTCGAACTAAATCCATTTATAGAGACAAGGAAGGCATAAGTGGGAGCAAGCGTCGGGTGTGACCCCTTGGCCGGGTGACCGCGCGGCGCCCACCTTCAACTGATTCCTAGCTCCGTGCAAGCCATACCCGCCTGGTACCTACCCATTGTTTCTTTTACGATAACGGGATTCTGGGACTGTGTTCTGCGAGATTTCAAAACAAATAAGCGTGTTTCTTAACAGTACAAGTCACCATATCGTACCAACATAATTCCTGTTGTCTAATTTAAAATGTATATTCTCCAGTAATTATTTTTGTTAGAGAATATAACAGGTTTATTTTAAAAACGGGTTGTTCATAGTGAAATAATTGCAAAAGGTAAACAGATTTTTTTCAAAATGCTGATTCGATTCTTGTCTGTGCAGGGTAATTATTACCTACTTGTAATTGTTTGAACAAAAAGTCTTATTAGCTGTCAGAAATAAAATCAGCACAAATCCTTATTGGAAATATGGATCTTTTTAAATGTTAGTTACTTCATGCTGGGAATTAGTACTTAAAACTTTAAGTTCAAGTAAGGTTAATAATGGAGATGAATGTAAAAACTTGTTTCATTGTAAAAAAAGTTTTATTTTTTCTGCCTGTCTAGGTAACTGAGAGGAACGTATTCAGCGATGGCTTGTATAGCCTCATACTTAGTTATTTAAAGGTGTAACATATATTTTAATAGCATCTTCAGACTGATATATTTTTTCCACAGAATATATTAATTATTTATATTTAAGGCACTTTGTACATGGCTTACATTACAACAATTACTTTAAATAAGTGTATGACACTTGGCACATGCCACATGACTAGTAAAGCCGCATTATACGACTAAGTATTTACAAAAATATATTAGATAACTTATCTCTAAATAACTTATACCTAAATTTGAAATTTACATTGGTCCTAAACGTTAAACAATTTTAATCTATAAATTATATGCACACGAAGAGATTAAAATCTTTCACGTAAATAATTTAGGTTTAACAACTATGAAGGGTTTTCTATGAACAGTGATACTGAATTACAGGATAATAAATTCGAGATCGAGAGCTCTACAGGTTCAGTCTTGGAGTCAGTAGGCGTGCAGCGGCGCAGGCGCAGGTGCTGGCTCGACGCGGTAATCGTAAGGCGCCGGCGCCGCCGGAGAGGTTGCGGGCGCGCCGCAGCCGCTCTCCAGGTGCTTGCTGAGCAGGGACATGCGCGAGAAGGTCTTGCCGCAGCCCGCACACGAGTACTTTTTGACGTCAGAATGCGTCTGCAGATGCGCGCGCAGGTTGGAGCGGTCAGCGAAGGCACGGCGGCAGTGCTGGCATTGGAAGGGCTTCTCGCCAGTGTGAGTGCGGATGTGACCCTGCAGCAACCAGGGCCGCGAGAACGCCTTGCCACACAGGTGGCACTTACAGGGTAGAGTGTGCGTGCGGATGTGCATCTTGAGTGCGCCCAGCGACGTGTACACCTTGGCGCAGTACTTGCAGCTGAAAGACTTGCGTGCCAGGCTGCCCTCGGCCGCAGCGCAATGGTACTGGCGATGCTTACTGAGGCCGGAGTAGGTGGAGTAGGACTTGGCACAATCGGGGCACTGGTAGCGCGGGCGGCGCGGAGCCGACACCGACACGCCGGAGTCGGAGGACACGGAGCCGGGCGAGCGCAGCGCGGCTGGCGGCGACACAGACGCGGGTGGCGAGGCCGGCGAGTAGCGCGCGGGGTATGGCGGAGACAGCGCGGGTGCTCCGCTGTACAGCTCGTCCAGTGGGTACGGTGCGTATAGCGGCGGCAGGTAGGGGTACTGCGGCGTTGGCCGCGCCAGCTCCACAGGGGTCGGTTCCAGTCGCGACCGACACGCAGCCAAGTAATCAAATCTCTGTTGGGACCAGTCTTTTGGCTCCACTTTGACTGCAGCTGTGGCTAATGGTGTAGTCGCTTTGCTGGGGTAGTTTCCGGTTTTTGATAAATCTTCCGGTTTGGTACTCAGATTTTCTGGTTCGTCATTTTCATTGTTATCTGTGGGCAAAAGAAAGTTAACATCAGTAATTTATTCGTTTAAATTTTATACCTAAGTTATTTTAGTAATTTTTTTTTGTACCCCTTTGAAGTATAAATATGTTTGAGCGGTATTTAAATAAAGTTTATTTTTTGGCAACATACTCAATTTTTACAAATGTCAAACATCTTATTTATTTTATTTGGCTATCTTACATCAAAAACTGTTTTTATGCACAAAAACTTTACTTACAATGATAGTCGTAAAAAAGCGT
This sequence comes from Marasmarcha lunaedactyla, assembly GCA_923062675.1. NCBI lineage: Eukaryota > Metazoa > Arthropoda > Insecta > Lepidoptera > Pterophoridae > Marasmarcha > Marasmarcha lunaedactyla. Next base: position 16,881,622 of record OV281346.1, on the reverse strand, counting down.
GGTGTTGAGATGGGCGGGATGCGGCGGTGAGGTGGGCGGCGTCGCCGGCTCCTCCTTCAGCGCCGGCACGGGCCGCTTCTTCAACGGGCAATGCGCGTACTTCTTGCTCAGCATGGCGCGTGAATCCTCCACTAACATCTTTCACTGATCACAAGCACTTAAATAAAGTTCAAAAGTTTAAGTCCAATAACGATCACAAGTTCACTGTCGACACGAGTCCAAAACAAAACAGAAGTCGAAGTCGAGGGAGAGTAAAGTTGCGCGAGCGCGATACGTGCGTTCACGGCGAGATTCGCAGCGGGAATGGTGAGGCGAGGGAAGGGCCGGCGCTTTTAAGGCGCGCTACCAGGTGGCGCGGGCGCACGTGCGCTGGCCCAATGGCCGCGTGGGGCGGGCCGGGGGATGCACCTGCGCCAGCGCAGCCTCCGCGTGCGATATGCTCCGATCCAGCCGACCGCCGTCGGTCTCAGCTCAGATTTTTTGCACACTTGGGGTTAAGCACCTCTGAACTCCGAATTCGTCTGTAAATAGGCTTTGTTCGCTCGCATCCCCGACGTTTTCTAAATAATCCGAATTTGAGCAGATGTTCGGTAAAACGTTGAACTAGCAGATTTTTTACTTACAACGCTCACACGAATATTTTTTCCATGACATTGCAGTGTTTACCTGAAGCATTACCTGACCTACATATTAGTTTTAGACCTGTAGGTACTACTAGATTGGTATGATATTTGATCCAGCGATGACACATTGTAATCTGAGACGAACCTACTGTCCAACGCTTTGGCCTTGTCCTTCTTCCTGTAAAGATTTCGATTACCATATAGGTCTTTGTTGAATGATTTATGAGGAGATAACGTTTTAAATCCGATCAGGTTGCATAAATCTTTATACAGAACGATCCAAGTTGACGTATAAAACAATATGAGTATAACGTGACGTTGTGAAATGTTGAACTTGTTATCGCGAGAATCTTCTGGCAGGCATGTTTCTACTTGTAGAAGACATATTTGCTCGTCAGCAGAATGCGTTGCGGCGTCAGCATGCGCAGGCGACGCAGACGTGTCATTTCTCTACAACTGACTGACAAGCATTCGTCATCCGCCAACTACCTTGAATGAACGCACTTTATCTTCTATTTGATGTAACTGTTTATGTTACATAATGAAACTGTGATTGTGCTCGTAGCTCTACGGTCAACGTTACTTCCGTTCATGATAACGTCGTTTGCTGAGTACAGTTTGTCTGACAATTAAGCAAAATTCCAATTACCTACTTATAGCCTACTCTGTCATGGTTTTGTTTTGGTGCAACCAGGTGTAACTAACCTCTAATAAAATAAAATTTAAGGCCAGTTATTGCTGAATAACAAAATCATAAAATGTGCTCGTCAATCAATCTTGAATACGTGCTCTGCGTTTTCAAACGTTCCATGAAAAAACTTAAAGAAAATCCAACGGTATCACAAATACGCAACATACACTATCTAATGGCATTTCCGTTAGTAATAATAATATTACAAGATAGCAGTAACCGGAAGGGTTCCAAACCCGTTTGTAGAAAGATTTCCTTGTAGCCGTCGCGTCAGACCAAACAGGACAGATTCGCAACCCCCCGTACGCGGAACTATAACGACCGTCCTTTGTTCGATCCTGCAGGAGTGCGATGATTCCCACAGGCACCTCACCGGGTCGCGGGCTAATTCGGTTTCTCACAGAAACAAGTCCAGTGTTCGACCCGGTAATGTGCACTCGGGACAAAGCCCACAAAAGATACTGTTGCATATATTATGCGGAAATGTCGCATTTCAGGATGGTCTTTTTTAGTTGGACTACAATGGGAGATTGTTAGAATCAGTGTTCTTTAATCTTGCAGTGAGGTTTATAGGACAGTATTCTTTTTTATTACTTATTCCGTGAATAAAAGATACGGTAACGTTAATTTCTTTTACCGGCTTTTATATTGTTGTCTGTCTGTTCAAATGTACCTACGTGCCAAACATTTACACGTAGTATTATAATATTTATATTCATAATTTTGTTCAAACTATTACGGAGACGCTAAAAAGCTTCTCAACACTATGTAACTTTTAATTTCTTTAGAGACTGACATGTCTAAATTACTATTCTTACAAAAATAAACATAACTCCACATAATTTAGTGTCAATTTATGATGGTCCCATGGCTTCGGACAGTGAAACTTGGAGCATGACTCAGCCAGTAAATGTGTCAAAGAATCGACAAGCATCCGACATCAATTGATGACTTTATTTCGCTCACCCGTGACTAATCAGCGATCAACGATCAATATTAACAAAGGAAATTTTGCAATCTATATCTCGAGTATAATTCCTTACAGCTCGATTAAAGGTAAGTTACTAAATATGGTAAACAAATTGTCTGTCGTTACCTAATTACTGGAGTGCTTGTCAATGGCCTTATCTCAATTAGCGCCTGAGAAACGTAAACAAGGAGCGGAAGATGACCGTTTGTAAACACTAAACAAAGCATTAAACAAATTGTCGTATCGAACGCCGGCATACAAACATTATGCTTAATAGACTCATTCACTGCTTAGATAGATCTGTAAGGCGGTCATTATGAGAAATCGAGATAAATGCTGTTATAGAAAAGAGAAGATTACCGTGATGCTTATTTTTGTAATTAGTATTAACGAGTATTTTAATTGTGCACAAGTAGTTATTAGGATATAAACTTTTATGTGAATTTTAGAATTATCAATTAAGATATGCTTTTGTTTGTTCTTGTGATGACCTTCAGAAATACTCTTAATGACTTCGCTCTTCACAAGGTAAACATTAACTTGTAAATCTTTCAGTAACTTCTTACCAATACTTAACCTAACAATAAATATCATATAATTTTTTCATTTTACTTTCTTTGAATTCCGCATCATTTAAGTAAAATTATGGTTGGGATCGGGTACGTGGCGCTGGTAAATCGTTGGAGAATAATTACATAATATGTGTAAGTATATGTATGCAAATGGGTGACACATAGCTGGGTTGACAGGGCGAACCGGGGGGTGAGCAGTGCGGGGCGGGGATGCCAGGTGCGCGTGCGACGCGTGCGTAACGGTCGGCACGAGCCGGCACTTACTGTCTGACACTATTGCTTGCATCTCTCAGATTGTATCCTTATAATTCTTTAAAAAAATATTATGTATTCTTGAACGTAACAAATGGTTTTTACTATGTTCACGAAAATTTGGAGACGTATCGTCTTAGTTCTATTTAAAATGGTGTGCTTCTGTTTATATAACCATATTTTGAATCCCTGTTCCTTAGAACAAAATAAATTCACACGCGTTTATGTCTTATCTAAGAAAACACTAACGAAAATATCAAACGAAGTCGTCTTAAAAATTTCAATACAGAATCCTATTTCTTCCTAAAAATATAAATTCCTCAACACACCTAAATCCGCTCAGGCATGACGGTAACAACCCCTGGGTGGCGTGCGCTATGGTGGCGGAACCATCCCCAGCCGAGACGCAGGTGGCGGTCGAGAGGTTACGCGCTCTCATTCATGACAAATTTGCTATTTATACCGCATTTGCAATTCTTTGTAAAGTCAGTTTAGACCAGTTTTATACAGTTTAGTGCTTTTATAAAGTAAGTTTAACGAACTGTATGTATTAGTTTTAGGTATTATACCGAGTACACGTAGGATATATGATAGTCATCTAACTGTTAAGTTAAATTCTTAGCTCTGGTTACGGGTAGTGAACAAAGGTAAAACGTATAGCCAGCGTTGTCGAAGAACTACCCACACACAACTACTGGAAAGGCTAGCCCAATTAGGATAGGGTTTAATTGGTGATTTCATTTGGGAATCTGAAAATGGTGATTGCATTTGAAAGTTTTACCCCTTTACACCCCATAAGTTTTTTCTTTAAGGATACCATACTTAGTTTTAAGAACGTTCATATAATAATTTGTAACGCGATGGAGTTCCTAGTATTTAATTCATTTGATAAGGTACTAGTAAATTTTCAGACTCTTAATATTATTGGATGAAATGAGTAACATACAAGTGCATATTTGATTTGGGTTTTTCATTTATTCAAAACCTTTCGAATAAGTTGTATGTATGGGTTCTTGATATCAAATTAAGAGTTAGCTGATTGACAGTTGTAAATCAGCTAAACTAAAAAATAACAATGTACAGAACACCAACGACCACCTGAACTGTTGTTGTATGTGCATTTATGTCATTGTTCGTTGCAGCCTATGTACCGCCATGCGCAGCGCAGGCACCCACGAGCGCGCCATTGACGCTGTGCAGCGAGCCAGCTGCCGCAGCATCACATGCCTTCACGCACATCTGCAGACCACCACAACCCTCGAATCGAAACGACCTAACCGCCGCCCAAGGCCCCCTTAATACACCTATTCAAATACCAATACATACGACCTTACGTTAATAACTCATCCAACCGGGTCTCCCCATTCATTGTCCGAAAGCTTCAACTCCAAAATATCGTATGTACCATAGCTCAGTACAAAAAAAAATACGTTTCGAAATCAAGCTCGCAGCTGACATTACAATTTCTGATATAAACGACAAATTATCGAAACAGAACTTTACATCCCCCGAATTAAAGCTGCTTATAATCGTTGATATCTTTTTGATATTAAAAATAGGGTTGCTTTTTATAGGTTTATTTTATTGTTAGTTACGTCGTTTTGTTCACGAGGACTTGCGTGCAGGTAGGTGAGTAGTTTAATTTTAAATAATGGCATAGCTGTAGAGATTTCTATGTAAAGCACACAGCGCCATTCAACGCTTTTATAAACACTTTTAATACAGATGGATCGCTTATTATAGAGGGTGATAGAAATCTGCCTATGGGGACATATGTATTTATAATTTTAATGTATCGGTAGGATTAGGATAGGATAAGGAAATAAACAAATAATCTGAAAGAAATTAATAAAGATACCCTTTTTTAATCTATTGCAGTTACATGAGGAATGAACAGTGTAAATCACTTTTGTGTTATCATGATTTTTATTTGTATCAAAACGGCAAAAATGTAAGGTAATTACGTTACGTTTCAGTTATGAAGTTTGGAACCTATGACGAGTTTGTGGAAAATTTGCCTATTAACTTCACTGTCAACTGGTAGTCAGTATATGTATAACAAAACTGAATCACCAAAAACGAAAACTTAATTTTCTTGCAACCAAAACTGTGATTTATTCAGCAACGAACTGTCACCGGAGCACCCTGTAGGTGCGCCAGCTGAGGCCGCGCACACGCGCCGGTGCCGACCGCCGCCACCTTTCACCCCTCGACTGCCGGGTTTACGTCTAGTGCAGCCCCGGCCCGTTCATATACCACCTAGCGTATTATTACTGCATAGATATTTACTGCGTGTAAGTTTTTGGAATAATAATAGTTTTAAGCAAATTTTAGTTAAGCACTTTGAGTAATAATAAGTTTTGTAGTTAATTGTGGTAGATCATCAATTTACTTTTTTTAATAAATATTTAAATAGGTCTTTGCAGTAAAGGATCTAAAAAAAAAACATTTGGATAAAAATACATAAACGTTTTGAGGGAACAAGAAAGAAACATTACAAAAGTCGTCTCTAAAATGTGCAAAAAGTACTAATTACAAAATGACAAACTTTTACACGATACCAACTGTCGCAAAAACGAACTCTTCGTTTTATTTCACAGTGTATTCAGATCAGGCTTAAAATGTAATAATAGTGATAAAGTTTCATCTGTTCCTTTAATGAAAAAAATTTAATTCTAATCTAAATTATAAAAATCTAAATTGTAGAAAATATGAAAATTGCGGGGTTAGGTACATTATGTCCAGTTATTTTTCTGTTTTCTTTACAGCCGAATTAACCACACAGGTCTATGGTTTAATAACGATTTTAAGAAAGCTTCCAATATTTTTCTATATATTATAGTTCATAGTTTCTAAAAAAATATTTATTTTCACAAGTTGTTTTGTTCGTAACACTTTTAAGTAAAAACTTTAGAATTAAATTAAATCTTTATTATGTAGTTACACTACGATTTCAGGTTACTTAACATGGTAGCCATTTTTAATATGTATTAGTGGAGACCTATGTGATTTCTGAAAAATCTACGAACATTATTGAAAATAATATATTAAATCCTTACATATGAAATTGGCGTTTTGTCGTACTGGCCACTTTGATCTGTAATATCTCCCCTTTGGTTAAGAATTGCAATTTAAAATTTTTACAGCCATTTACTCACTCATTTGTGTTTCGAAAACCACAATTCATTTGGTTTTCATTTGGAGTTTTTGGTTCCAAAGTTTTAGTTCTGGAAATTTCGACCTGCAGAACAAGCCCCGTGGACGGCTGGAGACCAAAGTTGATAATGAAGAATTGAAGGCTATTGTGGAAGCGGATCCATCGCAAACCACGTCCGAGTTAGCTGTAGGCTGCGGTGTTAGTGACAAAACTGTTTTAATCCACTGGAAGCAAATTGGGAAGGTGAAAAAGCTTGAGAGGTGGGTTCCTCGTGAACTGAGTGCAACAAACCGAAAAACGCGCGTGGACTTCTACGTTACATTACTCAACCGGCACAATAATGAAAGAATTTTAAATTGAATCCTTAGCTGTGATGAAAAGTGGATCCTGTACAACAATCGGAAATGCTCATCGCAATGGTTGAACCCTGGCGAACCAGCCAAATCCTGCCCCAAGCGAAAATTGACTCAAAAAAAGTTACTGGTGAGCGTTTGGTGGACTTAAATCTGGATGTCCATTGTCTGCAACTGCAAACTATGATGGAAAAGCTAGCTGCTAAACAACCGAGGCTGGTCAATCGCTCTAGGCCACTGCTGCTTCAGGACAACGCTAGACCACACACTGCACAACAGATGGCTACCAAATTAGAGGAGCTTCAATTGGAATGTCTAAGACATCCACCGTACACCCCGGACCTTGCTCCAGATTACCATTTTTTTCGAAATTTGGATAACTTCTTGCAAGGGAAAAAATTCAACTCCGATGGGACGGTTCAAAGCGCCTTCAAAGATTTTATTGATTACCGTCCGAATGGTTTTTTTAGTAAAGGGATCCTATGAGATGGCAAAAGTGCATACTTTGATTAGATAAATACATTATATATATTTTTTAATTGACTTTATGCTCCTCCCTTACAGAACGCCAATTTCGTATGTAAATTGTATATTTTAATACTTTATTTTTTATTTTTTTTATTTTAATACTTTTTATTTATTAACAAAACAATTTTACTACAAAATTATGCACCTAATAGATCTAATATCAAAATCGTCGTAGCTTCTATATAATGTATAGTCCTGCTACTGTAAATATCACAGTAATGTAATTTAAATACGATATTCGATCAATTCTAATTCGCTATATGTAATAGAGCTGTTTTAGCTAAAGACGTAATTCAGCGAATTGCTCATTAGTATTTTGTGTAATGTGCAATATTGATTTGCACCTGTTGTGAGCTCAATTCATAGATACCTACACAACTGGAAATCTGACTTGAACATCAAACTGTTACTTTCTATTTATTGATGACTTATTGAATAAATTTTAAAAGTTTTTTATTTAATCACCCCAGTAAACTGTCTTCGCTTTTGTAATACTAAGCCGTCAATATAAAATATATTTCTGGGGTAATCGAAGACGTGTAACAATGGAAGGCATATAGCTAGGAAAGGGAGTACAGTAAGTTTCCCACATTCTGTAGTTTCTGAGGAATGTTACCGTTATTTGACGATTTTTTGCATTTCTTAGTTTGTGAAGGTATTTATAGTGTCGAAGGGGACTGGGGTCGCGGCAGCTGCACTCTGGCACAGGGCCGATGAGACGAGGCTGAAGGCTAACGGTCCTCGCATACGTGCTATTAATAAACTGCAGGCCTCTACAGATGTACTCAATCAGATCAGTAGAACTATGGGTCATCTAATTGCGATTACTTTGATTTTAATTTTGAAGGTATATTATGAATTTTATACAATGTAGGTATGCTATGCGTCATATACGGGCTTGATAGTTATTTAGAAAAGGTTATAAAGACAAAAAAATAATATGAATTTATGAGTACTATTACTGCTAATTAATATATTCATTATTTTATTTCCAAGCAGCGTTATCCTAACGAACAAATTACAAATATTAAATTTCCCTGCATTGACCTACAAAATTAATAATATTGAGTTTTTATGGGTTGGATACCTACATACAAAAATATGTCTATTTTACAAAAATCTCACATGAATCAAACTTTTCCACGTACATCAAAGTGAAGTTGTTTAGTCAGGATAATTTTTATTTGTTGTTTCAAGCTAATACGGAATAAGGTAATAAATAAAATAAAAAAGTCTAAAGTTAGGTTTCTTCAGTAATTTCAGTTGTTACCACGAAACAAATGCAATAAAGCAATTTTAATACCTATAAATGTTAACTTAGTAACTGTTGATAGAAAACAACAAACCGGAGAAAAATTGTATTCGTATACGTAATATCTGAAAACATTTAAATTTACCAATCAAATTAATACACAATGTGTATTTAATTATACTCTTAAGTACTTATACAAGAAGACTATGGGCATTATAGAAAATTTGAAAGATTTTTCGTAGGAAGTATCATAAACGTATTTCACTATAAAAACCAAAATAAATGTCAGTCTTCCTCTTTGTGGTTAATAAATTAACATGTAGTATGCACCAAATTCCAACAAACCCTTCTTAACGAATCAGGCCCTTTATTTCGGCAATAGTACGCACTATTGCGCAGAAAAGCTACAATAAAGGAAACCTCAAACAAGGTATATCATAATAAACTCGCATAAAGGACAATGACTAATAATAATTTCATAGTTAATTTACATAGTGCGTCGAACCAGTAGTGTTACTACGCCGGTACCGAATGAAATGTAATTACTTAGAGCAAGCGACACACCCGTTCCGGGACACCTTTTCATTTAATCAAAACTTGTTTGCGCACCCAACAAACGGTGTTTAGTTCGAGGGTCCGCTGTGCTAACACTGCAATTTTACCCCGAGATTTAGTACATTGCGCAATTACTTGCGTTTTTACGACTACACGTTGAGTCGTACGGAGCAATGTATGTTGATAAGTTGAGATTCCTTGACGTTAATAATAGATCTGTTTTGGGGTTGTCGTCTTTTGAAAGTTTTTTTAGGCGCGCGAGTGAAGGGCGGCGAGGGTGCGCGTGCGCGGATTGCGTCGCACCTGGCCCAGCTATGATGATACTTTATGGTGCAAACTATTGTGTCATGCGTCATATATGCGCATACGACGGCCTTTTTAGTTCCTATCTGTGTAACTTTGAATTGCTTATAATTAATTAAAATAATGTGAACCATTCCCGCCTGCTAACATAACTGTGTTATTGTTTTGTATCGACTGTGTTATTATTTATATCGACGGCCTGTTTGGTATGTAGGTAAGTAGCCTTGCCTTCCATGCCAGAGGTCCCGGGTTCGAATCCTGGTAGGGGCAGATATATTATTATATTTGCTTTCTAGTCATGGATGTGTATTTACGTTTATTTAAGTTTATTTCTAATATTTATATATAAAAAAAATATTTACGTGTGTTTACATATTTCTTAAGTTTATTTATCCGTTTCTAGTATCCATAACACAAGTTCTTTAATGATACTTAATTTGGGCTAGATAGTGTGGTGTGATTCTTAGAAATATTTATTCATTTATTTATTTGTATGCTTTATAGCTGACCTCATTTTCCAACATGTGTATTTATGGCATCTCTATGGCTGACCTAACGCTGATCATAGAGGTCCATCTCAATTTAAAATTTAACGATCGTCCCAATTTCAACCAGTTTCGGTTTGCGTGCGGATTCGTTCGCAGACGCTTTTCCGCTCTTTAGTCAGCGCTAGTTGAGCACCCCAAATTTCACTGGTCGTTTTCACGACTCAGGTTTTCGTACCGTATCTTTCTAAATTTCATAGGACCGTCGTTTTCACGACGCATCTTCGACATCGTCGCCAGCAGCCCGTCGTCGCCGATCTGCGTTGCCGTCGCCGCTCCGGCAAGCTCTGCGTTTCAGGACTTCGAGTCTTCGAGTTCGAGTAAGTTATCCGCGTCGTCCTCAACCCCCCTAACGCGTGTAGGGAGGTTTTGGGAAGTTAGTCTTCGTTGGTAGACTCATATTATATATATTTATATATTGTTGTCCCTCCCCAACCCCCCCGCAATGGCAATGGCTTCGCTAAGTCCCTCGTTCATTACGAAGTTCTTAGTCGATGGCCGGCAGGCATTATCTGCAACGATAATACCCTTAAGGTAATTAATGAATTTCTCCCTCAAATCATGGCCTTGTTGCCCTCACTGACCCCTCAGGCCGCCCCAGTCCCTCAGACTCCTCTGTTCTTAGGCCCTCCCGCGTCCCCCTCCTCCAGTGACATGGAGTGTGAAGCAGACGCCTCTTCGCGCCGCAAGCGCACCCGCGACCGAATCATCCTCGGACGCCACCGCATTTGGCCCTGAGCCTCCATGTTTCACCCTCGTTAAGAAGAGCTCTAAGAAGCGCTCGAAACAAGCCCCGGCGTCCTCAACGCCAGCTACCCCGGTGCCTACAACACCCTCCGCGGCCACTACAACGCCAGCTACCCCGGTGCCTACAAAACCCGCCCCGGCCCCATTGATGTCACTCGCAGTGACCCCACGCATTACCCCGGCTTCAGTCAAGCCTCAGGTCCCACTATCCGTATTTCTTCGGAAAAGGAAAAATGGACCGAGGTTTCGAACTTGTGCAGAGAGCACAAAATCCTCTACACCTGAGCGACCAACACGGGTGATACTAATAAAATCACTGTCTCGTCGTTAGACGATTTCCGAGCTTTGACTAAGCTCCTTACCGGTAAGCAATATGCTTACCACACTTACGCTCTCCCGGAAGAGCGTAAGTTCAGAGCGGTACTCAGGGGAGTCCCGTTCGAATTATCGAACGAGGCTATCCTTGAGGATCTGCAGTCCCAAGGCTTCCCGGCACTCGCGGTGCATAAAATGCACAGCAAGTACGGAACGCGTCACCCTCTGGCTTTGGTGGTTCTCGCCAACGTCCCCAAATCCAGGGAGATCCTCAAAGGGGTTAGCACTATATGCGGCCTCTCTGGGATCTCGATCGAGGTGCCTCATCGCCGCGGTCATCCCGGCCAGTGCCACCGGTGCCAGTTGTACGGGCATGCGGCGGCCAACTGCGCCGCCCCGCCCAGGTGCGTTAAGTGCCTGGTGCCACATTTCACCAAAGAGTGCAATCGCATTCCTGAAACTCCCTCTCCTCCCGATTGCGTGCTTTGTGGCCAGTCCGGCCACACCGCAATTTACAGGGGCTGCCCTCGTGCACCCCGTTGTATGCGTTCCAATACTAAGAGGGCGGCACCCAAACAGGCCTAGCCCCTTTCTCAGATAAACTTTCCGCCACTGCGTAGCCGGGTTCCTCCGGCTGCAAAGCCTACACAGCCCAAGCCTGCTCCAGAAAACTGGAGCCAGCGCCCCGCTGCTAACCCGAATCCCACCCCGGCTCCTCGCCCATGCAAACCTACATCCCAATCCTCGCTAGCAGACGATATGCGCATCGTTTGCGTAGCGATCAAACATGTCGATGTTAGGGAAATTTCAGTCTTAGCCCGTAAACTGAAGGCTTCACGTTCTCCTACAGAGCGACTGCTAGCTCTGGCGGAGCATAGTTCCCTTCTCAATTCATTATAGGTTCATTTAAATGAATTGATCCCTAAGTCAAGCTTCGGCCGACCTCAGCGCAGCCCCGGCTACCAGAACGGCCACCAACTCAGTCCCTTTGAGCATCTTCAGTGCAACTTTCACATCCGGCGGACGACCCGCTAGCGCGCCCACTTCCCAACGGGTGTCGCTTCCGATGAAGGCTAACGGTAAAATATTGCCACATTCAACAAGGTGGTTTTTAGTGGGTAAGTGCCATTCTGGTGAGTCCCACATAACCCCCGCAGAGGTCGGTATTTTCCTGCCACGGTATGCATGACGCATCTTCCACCTCCCTCCCGAGAGGGTGTTGCTTCGGCGGCCAAAAAAAAAGCCAATTCCCTATATAAGATATATAGTTACAAACAATGGGTGTAACATATAATTGACGACCGGATGGAGTAGTGGTTAGTAGCCCAGCCTCATACACTGGAGGTCCCGAGGTTCGAGTCCCGGTGGGGGCATTCATCTGTGTGATGAATACAGGTGTTTGTTCTTGTACTTCTATGTTTAATCTGAGTACCCCTCAGTTCACTGTATGGTCATCCATAACACAGGCTATGTTTACTTTGGGGCCATACAGTTGGTGTGTTTGTCTGGGGATTTATAATTTTTATTATTATTTATGGACCATTGATACCAAGCATACTGTGAAAATTTAAAATTAACTTGGAAGGATAAATTACATCCATTGTAGTGTACGTGTACTGTTCTACTATTTTACACCTTAAAATAGTGTCAATTGCTCAAACTATAATTAAATAAATACAAGCTCTTACTTCGGGAATAAAAAAGTAAACTTGCATTAAGAAAAGAAGGTATAAACTTCTTCGTGCGATAAAACTAACTACACTTTCTACACGGGAATGCAAAACTATATCTACAAAGGATACTTCATGTAATGTCGGTGTAGATTTTCCTATTAAATATTGACGTATGCACGCATATTTAAGGACGGGGCCACACGGTGGAGCAGGGTGGTATCCAGTTCTAACTGTCTGCGCAGAGTTGGTCGCGTGCTTGCGCCGGCGCAGGCCGCGATCCGCTGTCGCCGCACCGCTTTACGGACCGCCCGCGATAGACACACGCACCCACCGCCGATCCGCAAACCACTTAATTGTAACATGGCACCCGCTGTGCAGGTTTATTTATACTTTAAATATGTTGTCTCTGATATCTCAGCCAAGTTATTAAAGTTTATTATCTATGTATCCTATTGTAGCACCAAACGACGTACAAATGACTACAACCCTCTTAACTATAATTTACCTTAACTGTAAACTTCGGAAACCTATTTGAGAAATTTCCCACATCGATCAACTCCTCGAGATTACCCCCGGCTGACCTACATTTATTACCACAAAATCATTAATAAAGAAAGCTACAAGGAACTCAGACCACTCAAAAGAAAGTTTATGTCTTAAGTCCATGCTATTACCGTTGACAAGACTATGTAAAAAATGCCCAATTTTGTGGCTATGTCCGATTTTATTTACAACTTCATCTTTCCGAACATAAAACGCATACGTGAGCTGGGTTGCGGTGCCGCGCAACAACATCGCACGTATTAAAATGTGGTTGACTTAATATTAAATGATTTTGAGAATGCGTATTGAATAATAATTGTACAATGCTTTTTGTGAAAGCATGACACTCAAATTTATCTCGCAAAACCAACCGATAAAAGATACGAGTACCATGGAAAGTTGAAAGGACATAAATTATGCATTACCGCAGAAAGATACCGTTCACTGTTGATCTGAAACAGATTTCCTTGATATCGACTCATATGTCACCGTGTACAGGAAATTACAAAGGTTCATATCAGTCGGTGAACAGAGCCGAATGTCAGGAAGGTCGGGCCGCGCCGCCGCGGCTGCACGCTTTGTCCGCGGGCCGGGACGGCGGCGGCGCGTCAGCGGACCGGCGTGCTCTGGCCCGAGCTCGTAAAGTGCCATTACGGTAACAGTACCTTATTGTTGTTTTCGGCATTCGGCCTCTCCCTATTTTCTCCGCTGGACATGTAAAAGTTCGTCGTCACGGCAACTTATACCCAAAATGGGTTACGACCGACTATTGCGAAACTTTTACGGACCATCCGAAGAAATCTCGTTCCGTTTAATGGCCTTCGAATTTTAAGTACCAAAGGAAGTAAATCACTTTGACGTGTCTCGAACTTAAATTTGTGATTTGACGAGGAGCGGTAATTTTGAGGGAGTGATAAATAACACAAGTCATCGCCAAAATGCATGACTGTTTGCTTTCATAATAACATAACCTTTTGTTTCGCAGCACATTCTGATTTATACACCTGCACTTATCTGCCATAAACTTTAAACTCGGAAATTGTTTCTCTGTATTAAATCCGTACTTAAGATAAAATTACGTCCGTCATTTCACAAAGGAAATATTCATAACTTACAAAAGACCCAACAAGAATGAGATTTTGACCTGATTATCGTGCAGAAAGAAAATATACTTATGCTACCGATCTGTTTATAACAATGTTTTCAAATTTGATTTGTAGTTAGGTACATTTCGGTGGCCATACTTAGTATAAATTTAAAACTTTATTAGGACTTCTAAAAATATATAGATAAACGAAAATCTCGCATAGGGACAGTTCTGCAGTTAGACAGAAAACATGATCACAAAGTGCAAGAGGTTGGTACCCTCTTGCGTAGTAAACAAACACATTGCATAATAAACGTTGGTAATTTCCGTACCGACAGCTAACTCGTCTAAATTATAATTACATACGACAGTATTACATAAGGTTTTCATTCAAACACGTTACATTGACCCGTTTATATTGCCGCTGTAGGGATTTTGTTTCATGTCGGTATGGAGTCGAACTCCTAAATCGATGCCATACATGTCGAGGATAGAAACTGCCAAGTGTCCTATAACACAATTGATTGCATAATAACAGTGATGAGTTTGTTTATTGTGGCGAAGACGTACGTCACGCGGTGATACGGCACGATGCACGGCGGAACTTGAGGAAAATTATTAATTGATTCGTCTCTTAAAGGTTATCAACCCCTATGGCGTAATTGCACTCCAATTCGTTAGTGTTTTAATCTTTTCTTGGATAAAAGATTTAGAGTTCACAAAAAGACATGGTAATATTTCAACACACTTTTCTTTGTTTCAAATATATTTCCACCGAATGATAAAGTGTACACCAAATGAAATACTAAAAAAGACACCGATAATCAGATGTACATATGGATAACATAAATGAAATTATTTCAATGAATCTATTCCAGTTTAGTGTAATAAATAGGTTTCGCTCTAGGTTTGATTACATGTTTTTATTTACATGGTTTCACTATTCATATGTTTAAATTTATTCTCATATATAGTGCCTTACATATAATTCCTTAAATTTAAAACAATTTTGAAAATTGTACCTTATTATGAAAAATTTATACTAAAGTAACACTGGTCTGCATCCTCATGACAAAGAAAACAATAGCATTTCAGAAAACTTTCATTTCCTTGTAAGAAAGGTGAACTTGACATTGCTTCATTACAATACAATAACGTTTAATTACAACAAATATTAAAAACAATAAAACATAATAAGAAAAAACTTTCTTTTCGCTTCCTACATAAGATTCTCCGAAGCCGGCTGATTTGAGCGGATCGTTTAAGAAAATTATAACTCGAGGTTATTATTAGCATTGTGTTTACGGCCATTGTTTGTGGATCATAAAACAATGATTATTGAAAATGATTATAAAGATGTCAGGGAGTAATCAAACTTATAATAAACGATAAAGGCACGGTTGAGCGGGTGGACACAATGGCTGGCGCGGAGACAATGGTGTAGTGGTGGGCGCGCCTGCTCGATGAGCTGGGAGTACTTGCCGTGTCACTTGACTGCCACTCGCCGCGCTCTGTCGAACCTGTGCTGCTTGGTTTGCTAAGGACTGGGAGCGTCTTGCCATACAAGTACTCCACATGTTGAGAATAATGATGACGATTTCGAAATATTGTTTCTATCTAACTAAAGCATCCTGCTTATTTCTACGGGTTTGTTTTACATTATAATAGTATAATTTCACCATGAAAGGTGCTTTCGTTCTATCGTCTATCTACTCATGTACAAATTTGCTTTCAATAGATTTCCACCGTTAATTTTCCAAGAATTCGGCTAACTGTATATAATTTATAGCTATGTAAATACGTTGTAATGATAAATATCCGATTTCAATTCAATCCTTACCTACCTTAAATAGAATCAGGAAAACGAGTGAGAATAGATCATATTATAAAATTAAAGACTATTTGTAACAAAATAAAATAGGTATTAACGTCTGTTTCAGACTGTTTTTGAAAAACAAAGTAACAGCTAGGTTGTGACACGACATCAGAAAGCAAGCTTAGGTATCCTGTGTTTCTTTCATGCCCTAGTTAAACTGTATAGCATTATTAAATAATTCCAAATATTTGAATATTTTTGTGTTGTCTACAGTTGATAAACCTTTTTGTAATGAACTATATTATAATTAAGGACGATAAAATCTTCCAAATGTATTTTTCGACAAGATACAGCTATTTGAAACCAAAGTCAATATCAACTTTACTGGGCGTTCTCTTTTACAAATGCACACAAGTACATACTCCTTTACTAGATTTACTTAATGTTAAACATAATATGATTGCTGAGTTCTGCGCCGCTGTTCACTGAAGTGTAAAATGACAGGTCTATATATTCGTACAAAACCGTCCGATCCTTATAGATATATTTCAGAACCAACTAAACATATTTTGAAATCATAATGAAACAAAATGTCATTTAAATTTCCTTCAGCAAAACAATAATATTATCTCAAAAGCACTAATTACATAATAGTACAATAGCCTGTCGGTTAAGCTTGATAAAGCATAGCGTATAATAGGTCAGATTTAGATAGTACAACAGGTTGTTAGTTCGAGGTGGTGAATGGTAAAGTGGTAAGTAATGAGTCCACCATTGAGCCGTCGTCACCTGCGAACGCTGCAACGTTCCTTTGTGCGACCGCCTGGGGTTACAGCTCCCATTCAATTTGTAAAAACGGAACGCAATTGTTCAGCTGGTTCTAAATAGTATCCCAGACGGGTTGTACTGGTTGCATTGATTTCTGTAAGGTGTTGTGTGAGTTTATGTACTATACTCGTTTTGACTAATCAGTATTGAAAGATATGTTCAAGGCTACTGTATGTATATGAAAGCTTAAGGGCATTAACGGCTCACGCAAAACAGCTGAAGTTTTAAGACACATGCAGATTCTGATTCAAGTTTTCTTGTTCTTATTCATTCCTATTCAACATAGTACATGACTATGCAGGCAAAATCATGTACATAAACTAGTACTATATAAAGAAATAATGGTTTTTGTATAAATCGTATACAAATACGCATGTATAATTAAATAGGTATTTCAAATAAGGTGAACTTATAGCTCTTAAATTATTGAACTGTAGAAAAAATTTTATGAAATTTCTTACGCAACTACAATGCCCGTATTTTTAAATACGAGCATCGTCTTTATTTGAGGTTAAAGTAATGCTGTAATAGCATCCTTTAACATTTTCTGTATAGGAAATTCTTAAAACCTTTTACACATATTTTTTTTATTCATTTACCTACCAACCGCTTAAGGGCACAAATCTCGAATTTCAAGGAAAATTGCGATCAAAATACAATTAGGTACTTTATGATTTATTTATTTGCACCAAGCGAAGGTGGCAATTGATTTTAATAAATTATGGTGCTGAAATATTCAGTCGTAAGTCAAGTCTGAGAGCCAATAAATTGCCATCAAGTGGCTGGCTCAAGAACTTCACATAACCACTGCCTGACAAAGGACTTCCAAAATTTTGAGACCTACGTAGGTGACTGCCATGTATTTATCCTCAACCTGGATTTAGGTACTCAAAATTTCACTCTTGGTATGGTAGAAAAACTATTATACAGACCATGGAATTGTAAAGTGTCTCTCCTTTAAATTAATTTAACACGAGAGGCGTTAAAAAAACTAGACAACTAAAAAACTTGCTTAAAATTTTCATACTTATAATCCGACGAGTCTCAACACAAAACTATTCAAAGTCCAAAAAATACATAATTCACATTATATGCATTATATTAATTACGTTCCAACTCTCAATAAGCTCCCTGGTAGTTCAATTGAACCGGATATAGTTGCTCCCTGACCGGAAACACTTGTTTGAGTTGCGCAGGTACGTTCCCTTCGAATAAAGACTCCCTTAAAACTTACTTACTTACAGGAGTCTAAGGGCCTGGAACACGTGCGTCGACACGGTGACTAGACTCTTTATTCGAGATCAGGATTTTACTGCGTCGTTGCTCTTTGCTTCTTTATGTCAAACCGTAAGCCGGTTTTTGAGAGGTAAGGTACTTTCTTACAAAACTGGGCGAGTACCATCCAGATAATATGCATTTACATTTTCGTAATCATTTATAAACGCTTATTTTAGTGGGTTGAACAAGTTAACTTTGTGACACCTATAACATTGTACAAGAATTGTTTAATATACGAACCTAAGGTAACTTATTGATTAGGAGCTATAGGGCTAGTATGATTTTAGTAGTCGTAGAGTTTCCTAACCTAAGTTATAACTTTTAAAATTAAATAATAAACATAAAAGTTAATATTTACATCTTCGATTAATTATGTCCATGGGTGGGTATGCAACTTATCATCGGGTAGATTGCGTCTCTTTGCCGCCCGTGACAAGTTTAAAAAAAACATCTCGTTTTTAAGCAGGCCGCGAGCCCGCCACCGATTGCTGGTCGAAACTTCTCACCACTAAGCTGACTCTACTGAAGCTTGTTTATGTTTTACAACATTCGTTTATCTAATTCTTTGTTACTACACTTGCGAGCTTTAAATTGGAATCACTTCATCGCGGGTTGCTCAAGACAAAGTTTTACCATTTAAATGCAAATAACTACAGCATATTTGTGTGTGAGTATTTATTGATATTATTTGAAAAGTAATAGTAAATAGTTTAAAATTGATGTCACTTTCCTATCAAAAATCAAGAATTAACTGCAATAAGTCGAATTGATGACGTTTAAATAAAACGAAAATCAAAGAAATAATAAAAATTTATTTACAATATTTCCTTCACTATTTTGTATTACTCCATCGGGCCCTAATTACTGCTTGTAAACGGTTTTTCATTGTCCGAATGAGTTTCCTGATGGAATCATGTGGGATTTCTTACCACTCTTCGATTAAAGCTCTTTTGAGTTCTTCTATCGATGCTGGAGCTGGACTTCTTCCTCGTACCCGCCTTTTCAGCTCGTCTTACAAATGTTCTACCTATATACAACTATATACAACATTTGGCCAGTCTATTGTGGCATTCCCAACTAAAATCTTGGCCAATAAATCCGGCGTAGGATGGTTTAGCAGAATGTCGTTGATGTACCTATCTTTCTGCGGTTAGCCCCCCCTCTCTAACCTCCACCAGATATGAATACCAGCTCCGTTTTAACTGCAATAGAAATGCCCTCCCACATTGTACAGGATAAACCTCCGTATGCCACTGTTTCTGTAATACAACATTGTGCAAATCGCTCCCCCGGTCTTCTGTAGACTCTTTGTCGACGGTCGCTACCATGCAGGCACATCTGGTTTCGTCCGAGAACAAGATTTAGCTCCATTGCTTCATACCCCAATATAAGGGGTCGCGAGCAAACTGTAAGCGGGCTTGTCGGTGAGCTGGGGACAATTTTGGGGTCAAGTTTGCTTTTTTAAGTCTTCGTCTGACTATCCACTCGCTAACAGCCCTGCCTTGAACTTCTCTGAGCTGTTTCTGGACATCCAAACCGGTCAGGTGTCGATTGAGCTGAGAAGTGGTGACAATAAATCGGTCATCTCGCACCGAAGTGCATCGTTGTCGTCCCGATCCTGGCCTTCGGACTAAGTAACCAGTCTCTCTGAACCTTTTGTACACCTTGGAGACACAAGACTGGCTCAAATGAAGTTGTCGAGCGATGGCACGCTGAGGCAAGCCTTGCCGGATAAGGACAACGATTTGAGCGGCTTCTGTAAATGTGGAATTTATTTTCTTAGAGCTTCAATATTTCCTGTGACGTGAAATTATCCAGTCCTTAATTCAATTCCTTCAAATCCTTAAACCAATTTCGTAAAAGTTCGCTTTTTATAGGGTTTTAGGACTTTTGAACGATATGGTTTTTTTTTAATGAAAATTGATATCTTTTGTTATATAACGTTTTATGACATAGAATGAATTTTTTTTCTCAAAACATTAAGGTGATAGAAAATATAGAAAAAACTTTCTTTATTTAAGAACCATAAATAAAATAAGTTAAATCAAGTCACCAGTCTTTTATTTTGGACGCAGATTATGCAGACCTAATATTCATACTTTATATTTAATTTAGGTCTCTATCACAGTTTCCAATTTCCACCACGCCTGCCTTCTATGGGTTGGCAAACTTTTACACATACCTTCGAAATCATTTCTTAGGTACCTATGTGAGTTATCTCACTATAATTCCTTCACTGTTAGAGCAATCAGCTTTTTGTACTTACGTTGTAAAAAACTCTATATTCTTTGCCTCCACCGGGTCGGATGTACAGAAAACTCTTATTGAACATCAAATAAAACAGATCTGAGAAGCGCCATACATAAACTGAAAACACAAAAATTTCGAAACACAAAAAGGTAAATACATAAGACCAACTGCTTTTCAACTACACGAGTATGAACAGAGTAAGGTAATAAATGAAACATTGTCTGGTTATGTGCTGTCAATAATATGATTAATAAATTCTTTATTTCAGACCAAAAATGATTCAAATTGTTTTACTAATTAAAAAACTTAATTTCCTTATTCCCATTGTCTGTGAAAATATTACACCCAAAATTGTATTGATGTTACCAGCAGTTTTATTTATATATTTGGTGCATCAACTATTATATTTCTCACTATTTAATACGTATACTATCTTCTTGGTTTACGCATCTATAAAAGTCTATATAATCATAGATAACTTGATTAACAACAATTTGTTTGCTAAGTGAAATATTTTTCTTGCCGTGATATAATGTTTAATTTTAAATGGAACCTCTTATCCAAAAATAACTCCGTTTTTAGTGACAAGGGCACGGGGATATTATTAGACTGAGGGGGATAGGTGTAAATTCATTTTGACAGTGGTGCTTTTACCGAAAATTGTATCTTATAGTATATAACTGCACTTAATAGTTTATAGAACAATAAACATAAACAATGAGGGATTATCTGACAGCCCGAATACATAGTCAATAAATTACGCGATAGGTAGTGCTAGTAAAAGTTGGACCTATTATTATTAATTAGCGTTTATCGTATAAGAAAGGAAAAAAACTATGCCATAAAGCCTAGCGTGTCGTAAACACTTATTTAGTACATTTTTTACTTTTATTGAATTATTTGAGGACTAAATAGGTATATTGTGTTATTGAAGTAACTTCGGCCTCTTTTCAGCCTATCTTATACAATATGTCCGGACCAGCTTTTCTTACCGCTATCTATCGAGGTAATTTTAACTATTATTTAGTCTTAATTTCATTGAGATAAATCTATCAAACAATTAATATATACATAAATATCAAAATATACACAGCATTTACCTATGATCTGATCAGCATGTCCATTTCCAATGAAAGGTAAGTATTGGAACTTTTAAAACTTTTCATCAAGTAACTCGGTGAGTAAGAAAAACACTGCATTTATATAAATGATAATTTATATAAATGATAATTAGTTACTCTGCATGTTTTCTCAAACTTTCTAAAGTTTTATAGCATTCTCAAGTCAATAGATACCATACATTTATTGACATGCTTCAGTAACAAACAACTTATACTTATCTAACGACAGCACTTCCTTCGGAGAGTTCAAATGTGCTTCATGTTTATAGTTGAATGGTTTGGAATAATTGAACAAGTTATTTATAAGTTTCCTCTTAGGAAGCAAATCGTGTGCGCGATCGTCGCCGGATGCCGCCACCCTTCAGAGGGCATGCCTTCACAAAGGCATTTAGTCTATTTAAAGACATCCTGCTTAGTGCGCGCCGCGGCTCCGCTCGCACGTGCGTCAACTGTCTTGTCGCTACCTACCTGTCAATTACTGTCGCCTCACTTTGCTGGTATCTCGGGGTCCAGCGTCGATAGCCTGCCTGCATTCCATCAAACTGCATCCACTCGCGGAGACCCGGTCAGTCCGCGTCTACGAAACAATAGAACCAGACCTGCCTCGCAACATAACAAATTTTCTATTTCATTGAGAATTTATTGCTAAACAAAGATCGAGAGACAGTAAAGCAACAATCGTTAATGCGGAATCCTGCCCATGTTTGCAATTGTTTCGCCATCGTTTATCAAATCAATGACGGAGGCGAGTACTGGGATCATTTGATGCATCTATCTTACGAGTACCCGATGTGATTGCAACCATCAACTCCTCAGGAAATTAAGTATTCTGTTACGCGTAATCGAACACAATATTGCTTAACGACAGAATTTATCGAAGGAACGTATCTGACATTATAATGGAGTTGAAGACAATACTGGTCGATTATAAAGAGCATTGGAGCGGAGACGATGGCGCGGCCGGCGACGTGACGAGGCAGCAACGGCGCGCCGCCTGCCATGCGGACCGCGGAAGCTAATGGTCCCCCACCGCACTATCTATCATCTTCGCTACACCTACGGTTTGTCACAACCATCAATTCATCCGGAAACTGTACTCAGACATCGTCCTCGTGTACATATACAATAATACAACAGTGCTGGATTAGTTGTCAGATAAAAATCAAAATTTACTTCTCATATTGTTGAGATATGGACAAATTTCAAAGATCTCCTTGCTTTTTAACAATAACTATCCATTTAACGCTAGTGACATTGGTTGTAAAAGGCTGACGTGCAATGAGGATATTTCATTACATACTTCGCCGTTTCGAATTTTCCTTATAATGGATTTGCTGATTTTTTTATGTTGTTATTTGAGTATAGATTGTGAAACCAGAATTAAATTTGCATAAACCTGGTTTAACAATAAATAAATTTGAAAGGACAGAACAAATGGAGTACATTTGCCATTCCTAGAATGTGTGTGATATGATCGTGGCGGCGGCTGCGTGAGCTCGCACCTCTTTATTGACTGGTTTACAGTCGAAGCCTCCACAATCATAAAGAAACATCTCGTAAAATTCGAATTATTTCAATTTATGCTATCGTATTTCTTATTGCAAATAAATGGTTTGGTAAAATATTTTTAATAGAACCACAATTCTCGTTAGAAATTCGATATGAAGTAAATGCGTAAAATAAGTTTCATGTTGTCTGAACGAAGTGGTCATTGCATCGTTGTTGCGACATAGCGAAGACGATTAAAATTACTACAAATAGTCGGTGAATAATGGTTTTAAAACCATTAAATTCAGAGTTAAATTTATGAACCTACAATTACGCAGTTGAATTTTTAATTTCTTTAGAATAACGTCTTGTTTCTTGTTGCGAGGATTGTTCTATTTCGGATGCGCGGGGCGGCGGGGGATGACGGTGGCGGTGCGGGCGCAGGAAGACATCCCTTCACCTGCGGGTTGAGACACCGGTACCTCACGACGACGTGTCGCCGTCACAACCCTCGCTTTCTTCAAACGGAGCAATGACCCCGCGTCTATTCTGTTCCCCTTACGAATTTCAAAAATATCGGAACCACATGTTTCTGACCTTCCCTATGTAGTTTTTTCATGTGTTCTATAACTAGGAAGTATATTTAATAGATAACTTCCTTTCTTTCTTTTGTTTAATGATTTCAGTGACCAGACTCAAAATGTTCGTGTACAAATGTACACGGTAGATTTGATCAAAATTCCAACTGAACGTGAGTAAAAGATTTATAGGTAATTGTTACTGTTTTTCTATCGTGACCACGGCAACTGCAAAGATGCCGAAACGTCGAAATAATTTTAAAATTAACTAAAATATACGCGATAATATCCGGTAAAAAGTGTTTTATTTAAAGTATGAATCGTGAAAATTTAAGAAAATATATTATTTCATACCGAAGGATTGGAAAATACGAAAGTAAAACCGTGTGAACCGGCAAAGTTATTAATGAAATACAATATATAGCTAATACATAAACGTTGTATGTAAGTTTGTATGATAATATAGCTATAGATCTCCATCAAAGTCAATACGTGCTACACTATAATTTGTTAATTAAAGCATTAGGAACAATATATTTCCATTATTTCCGACAGATCAATTATAAAGTTAGATATACTTAAATTGGATGTTTGTAGTCCGACAATAGATGTGTATGAATGAAATAAACACACAGTTGCATTACATTTATATGCTTTCATTATATCCGGCAGGTTATTAATATGTAAGTAAGCGGGTACGGGCCCAGTATCGCACAGGCCATCTTATTTTCTAATCGATGAACTTGCATAATTGGTTCAATTTGCGGTGACCGCATCAGGCATCTGACTTGTGGCACGATCAGTTGTGCAATTGGCAGTAATCGCCACTAATCGATAGGTTGTCGAAGAAAAATGAAACTATCGATATTTCATCGCTCGATTACCG
Source organism: Marasmarcha lunaedactyla (assembly GCA_923062675.1). Taxonomy (NCBI): domain Eukaryota; kingdom Metazoa; phylum Arthropoda; class Insecta; order Lepidoptera; family Pterophoridae; genus Marasmarcha; species Marasmarcha lunaedactyla. The sequence goes on along the minus strand of OV281346.1, from coordinate 16,857,211 downwards.
CATCACTTGGTCCACATTCCGCGAACATCTCTTACATACAATCAGGTCACTACTGATTTATCTAAATATTCTAAATGACTCACTTCATGCGATATCGTATTATATTAATCACTGAGGGTGACCTTTGACTATCTTTGTAACGCTTTTCAGATTAGAATTAAAGTGTCGAATAAATTCAATAAACCTTATTTAAATAATATTATACAACTTTTAACTATATATAAATGTATATAGTTAAGTACTGTATTAGACGTAACGCAAGATAATGTTGTATTTATAGGCACACACCAAACACACATGAGTTTATTTCCTTAACAAATCCCTAAAAACTTCACGGCGACACTTATTTAAATAAATTCTTTGACGCCTCACATGTTCAACTGCTATTGAATACATTTTTAAACTGAAATAAAAAAGGCTCTACATTTTGTGTATATATTTTCCAAGGGATATAATTCATAAACAACAAATAATTTAATAAATTCAATAAAGATCAACCACATATACAGTTAGCATTTTTTACGAATAATCCGAAACAATAAGTTTTCGAAAACAACAACCTGTGAGTTGCATACATACGAAACAGGTTTTGATCTTGTAACCTGTAGGTATACTATCTTAAAAGTAGTTTTGTCCAAACGAAAAACAGAATGAAACGATCATGATGCTAATTTGAAAGATATTCGCATAAGCGAAAAAAGAAAAAGCTTAGAGTTTTAATTATTGCACATGTCTAGCTTGAATAAATAATATTGGTTAGTTCCATTTTTGAAAATACGATTATTTAACTCGTTAACTTGAGATTATTTATAATGATAACAAAAGACTGTTAAAGCTATCAGGCGTTATTTAATCAATTTATACAGAACGCATTGGAAGCACGAATCGCCATCCAAAGCATTTAGCGAACTACGTGCGGTCTGGTCAAACACGCGGCTGCAGGATAGTAGTCGAATAATGAAGCAATAAGTACTCCACCGCGGCTACGGCACTCGCTGGCTAATTGAGACCTGCCTACATGCCCAGCCATGTTACACCTCCCATACTGTAGGCTTTCAAATAAATTCCGCGCATGTAGAAGATTTTCCCTCGCGTGTTACCATCATAAGAGGCTCATTTCGTTATCTTGCTGCTATAATGTAAGGTTGTAAGTGCGGTGTGGTCCGACAAAAACAGTATAAAATAATATAAATATAGAGCGCTGCGTCGGTCTATCAGTGGCAGGCAGCGGGTGAATTATTAGCGGCGCAGCGCGGCTCGCGTGAAGCGGTCCGCGCGGCGCCGCCTGGGTGGCCCATATTGCACGCCACAGGTACACCGACACACAAAACACACACAATAATGCATTTTGTGCAATTTGCTGCGCTTTCTTAGTTACCCATGTTTGCTCAAGGATTACGGATGACGATCACGAGAACGGACTTAAAACCGTCTTATCAAAACTTTATTACGAACCGAATAATTTTGTTCGTGCCGTCCTCTCACAGCTGTCTAAGACATTTCGATTCGGGCTTATAATAAATAAACGTTAGAGAAGTAATTACGAATCAGGCACAGTAAGCTGAACACAATCGAAATAATTTTGAAATATGCTATCGCAGTAACATGGCGTTTAGTCTACGGAATAAACAAGACAAAGATAATTTCTGTTGTCTTTATAGCAAACTAGTCTATGACTCAGGCGTGATTATTTAATTCCGTAAGTCCTTCTGTCGAGCAACCGTTGTCGAATAGTTACTACCGTGGAAATTGGTAAACGATAAATCTATATCACAACAATAGTAGTAGACTTTAAAAATGATAAGGTATTTGACACTATGTCTGTAATAGAGCAACTAAAATTTATGAAACTTTATCGAGCCGGAAAATGTAAACTAAAAGAAAGCGACGCACATCACCCAAGTTATGGTAGATCATCTATCTATGCAGGGGCATGTACCTGTTACGTTGCGCGCTCCTTTCATGGAATATTCTTCTTGTTATAAAGAGCACTCGCGCAACGTGGGCTTATCGCGGGCATTATGAGGAGCATCTCCGCCCGATGGAGCGATAAGCGCGCGTCATCGGCGGGGCGGCGGCGGCGTGACGCTGCGGCAGCGGTGACCTCGCGGTGACACCCGAGCCTCATTGTACGCGACAGCCTCCTCTCAAACCGTGCTATCTTTCCAAAAGAAAGTAGGTACAAATATCGACGCCCGATTGTTCCGCACGCCACTTAATTCAATATAGCTGCTGACTATCGAACACCATTTTTGTTCAACATTTGAATAGACCGCATTGTGCGCGCCTTTTTGAGTCAGAGCTCGAAGCAGGTGTGCTTTAAGAACTTTATGGTCGCAGCTCTCGATCGCCGTGTTCATGTACAGCGATTATACAAATAAGGCCTTTTTGTTTGTTAATTCATATTCTACTAGCCTAATCCTGTAGGCTTTATTGAAGATATCCAATTTCACAATGTAAAATTAGTACCGTCTAACTCTCTCCACTTACAAGGCCTGCAAAGCTGTACGATACGTATACAAGAAACAGTTTAGGTTTCAACGATAGAATTCGAGGTTAGACATTTTTACTTATTTAAAATTTGAGCCAGCGTTGCAAGTAACCATTAGCACAATGAATGCTTCAGAGACTAAAATTAAAGGAAGTTAGTAAGCCTTTGTGAAATAATAAAACGATAAAATACCACATGAGATTATCATTTCTATGGTCACCCGTTTCAAATGAGCGATGGAGAGATGAGATGTGTCAACGGAGTAGCGCGCTATTGAGAGCGACATGTTTGTCAAACGCGGGCACTTTGTTGCGTCGTGAGAGCGGCGCGCCGGTTCCGTGGACACGCATCCGAATAAAGGCTTATTAAATTCATTCAAATGTTTATAGCTAAAAGTTTTTATTTCGTTTTTTTAATCTATAGGCTTTTTGTCGGTTTGTCTTGAGGTGGTATCTTTAAAACTTGCTATTAAGTGTGAGGAGGACGATTAATTAAAAAGGAGTGGCGAACATTATGTTGAGTCTATTTGGGTCGGTTTGCAGATGACGCTGGCCGGCGGCCGTCGTCGAGACAGATGCGCCAATTTCGTTTGTGTCACCACTCACTCTCGCGCTGCTATACAGGCCACGCGTAGGTAAGCGGTCATCTGGCGTATTTTTTTTTTCTTTCTTTCTAATAGTTAACCGAGTTTTATGCGTCTGCTGACCCATATGTCTATAACAGTCCGACCACTTCCTAGAAGATCGTTTTATCAGGGATGTTTATAAAAACCTAGTGAATTATAACTAAAGTATTAAATGTAGGTTAAATATATTCCAATATTCGTAGGTACACATCTTAAAAGGAAACTACTATCAAGGACGATCCATAACAAATATTGATATAGATAAGCTTTGCACACTGTGAGCTCTGTGAACTAAAGTAAACTAAGTAGGTATGCCAAAGAAGTTTTATTTATCGCTTTTTATTCAGCAGCGCAAATATGTTTGTTTTTAAAATATCCATAAATGTTTCGGTGAAATCAATAACAATTTAAGAAAAAGGTCAAATTAATGTTAAATAATCGTCCAAAAATGTTACTGTAAATATTTTACAAGGCATTGATGTGCTTCCCAAGACGAAGCGTGCCGCGCCGCCGAGCGTCGAGCCTCCTCCGTACACGACGTTTCCTTGAATGTGTAATCAGAGAGTTTATTGATCGTCCCAAGATTAACACCCCTCCGCATTGTCTGACTTGGCACGTCTTAAATTTTCCCTTTTTGTGCCAATAACTTAAGGAATTCACGAATTAATTTTTTTCTTCACCTTTATGAATGTCGCCGTTTATCACATTGGGAAAGAATTATTCCTTCTTATGTTGCGCTTTCGTAACCGCTTTTCAATTGTAAATTGCCATGTTTTACGACTATCTCTTCGCCAAAAATAGAATATTTTAATTCAGCTTGGATGGAGAACAATCGCAACGCAAACATGCTGGTATTACCGAAGCAGACTTGTTGTAGGTGTGTCTTTGTTTTAATTGCCTACTTTCTTTTTCTTTAAAAAATTAAAAGGTTTTTTATACATGGCATCATATTATTTTGTTTTGAATTATTTAAATAGTAACGTGTCTATTTTGGCTCCCGGATAAGCAAGCAATGATTTAATACTAACTAAAAAGGAGCATTTTTTTTTTCTAAATCTATTTACTTAGAGCCCTTGCCAGTTTGAGAAGTTAATGAACCATTTAACTTTCTCATAGCCTTTGATGTATTGGAGAGTCTTTCATAGCGTACTTTCCCATAGACCACATGTGAGGGGGTGTCTCCAAATGGCATTATGTGCACTGCAGAGTGCGGCACGTGCCGAATGCTGCCACGCGGCCGGAAGTGCCGCCCGGCCGTCCGGCCGCCGGCAGTCAGCCAGGCCCACTTATGTACCTCTCTTTAAATCACACAAAAACCAAAATAAATAAACTTTCGCCATCTACTCAACTACGCTCGACGACAGAAACCTTGTAAACAAACCGACCAGTAATTCCAATTTAGTACAACATAACGATAATATAATGAAATATTTAAGCAATCCTGACAAATCCTCTGTGATGAATTGAAAAAGAGTTAAGCCTCTTACGATCATGTTGTGATTTTGCAAAAACCTAAAGAGAAAACTTGAGCTCGGTTCATTATACATGTACAGGTGGATCGAAATGCAATTTAAACAAACAATCTGATGTCAACGTCGGCGCGGCTGTCAGCGGTCTTGCGCGTGACGCCGCCGCGCCGATGACAGCCGCTAACAAACGATGCAACCTCACCAAATTATACGTCTCGATTAAATAAATATCACTCGTAATGAGTAATTTATCGTATTCGTGAGAGAGATAAGATTTCAGCGTAAAAACCATTTAACTCACGAATAAATTAAACCTGCAAATGCAAATACCCCGTCAATTATTTATATTTAACTTATGTGACCTTAAATATTGTTGGTCAACTAAAAAAAATACCGGAAACACTATAATATAGGGTAACCAAACATTGTTTACGCAAAAACGAGTCCCGTATATTTAGTCAGATGAAACCGAAGGTTTTATCATCAAACAATACATGTAACACTACCCAGGCGATGTTCGTTGCTTAAAAAAGGATTATCGATGGTATTTGCATAGGAATTATTGACATGGCAGTCCATATCTGGGGACAGGTTGCGGCTTATCTGGCGCGGAGGCGTCAGGCTGCGCGGGCGCCGCTCGGACGTGCGCTATCCGACTAACACAGTTCTGAACATCACATCCCTGATCATATCATACCATCTGTATCGACTTCACGTGATAATATGCTCAAATGTTTGCGTGTAAAGTGTTTTAAATTACTGAATTCAGGGGATTACTAGAGTTCTGCAGAGTACTTATAATCACATTGAAAATGATACATTTTGAACCAAGGTTTTTAAATGAAGCATGTAGGTTTTGTATTCAGGGTTTTGTCTTTTTCCGTTTTAATGGGTTATCATCAATAACTAGGTGGGTACATGTCCGTCTAACTAAGTGAACCGCTTTGCTTGACAATACTAGGACTTTATTTAGCTTAACTATAGCAAATATCGGCAGCCGAGACAAAATAAATCCTGGATGAAGCCTTGAGTTATATACCTTCAGTGCAGCACGACAGTAGCATTAAATACATTTTCAGACCATGTTAATTAGTATCTTTATAAAATTTTTAATTTGAATGGTATATCAAAAGTACACAAGAAAGGAGGCTGAGTAGTTGTGGGCTAAACAGTTAATAGGTGGAAATTCGTGTCAAAAAATAAGTTATATTAACCTTATTATAAATATAACAAACCGAGAACGATTTGATTTCTGGAAATTAAATTAATTCAAAATATGTAAATTCACTATGATTTTTATGAGTGGAATTTAGTTTGACGTCGGCAATACTGATTTTTTCCCCGAATAACGAGCGAAAAGAACGAACTACACGTACGTGATTGTCGAGTCACTTACTCAGCCATGTCGTCAAATGGCCGCCATTCTGATACTCGTTTGTTTGGCTTTGGTCCATGCGCTTGAGTTGTTTTATGGTTTTCCTATTTTCTTAAGACTTACGCTTGTTATACGGACTAACTACGATTCTTCCTTACTCGAATACTTTCTGCTTGCCTACCGGATCCCGAGAAGCGGGACGACGAATATTGCACGACTTATTGGTTTTATTCCCTTGGATACCCGATTTTGCAATTCGACATGGTTCGTTGTTTTAACTGTGGCATTGCGTTTGGTCGCTGTGCTAACTGTTGGTAGATGAGCTTTAAATGAAGAAATATTGGTTGTGAATCGACAATGGCGTATGACTGAAACAGTAAGTAATCTGTTCCTAGCGAATAATTTCAAAGTGAACTAGATAGTGATATAAATAATTTAAAATAACATTCTCATAACCTTTATATGACGCGACTAAAATATCTTATATCCTAACTTCTAGAAGTACAAATTTTTTCAAATTTTAGGTGAAGACTTAAAATGTATGTTTCTTATATAAAACACAATTTTCAAGTTGTTAACACCATAGCCCAGAAATGTATGGGACGGTATCTGCCTCCTTTAAGGTCTACGTACTATGATTTTGTATAATTTTAAGCAAACTTCGTAACAACAAATATTATTATATAAATATTAATATAATACAAAAATTTATATAAATTTATTTTACGGTACAAGAACAAGGACATCACTACATACTCGCATATCGCTCGCTTCTTAATAAAACTTGCTCTCTATTCATCAGTGTACACAAATTGTATCATATCTATGTAGGTATGTGCTTATTCGCTCGTAAGAACTGACAGCAGCTGGGTCCTTTACAATTATTTTTGCCCACATATACCTAACAGTGAAATCTGTAACAAAAATACCTAACATTAACAGACAAAATGCCCTCTAAAGTACAAACACTTAGATAAAAGATCAATAAAAAAACCAACGCGTAAAAATGCATGATTGTTAAATAAAGAAAGTAGTCCAATATAATTGTAAAATCAGTAAAATAACAGCTTTTTGTTGAATCAATCAATTAACACGCTCCAATTATGTATCGATCAAACAAGTGTTTCGCCAAAAGAAGAATCTTTGATCACGATTATTAGGTTATGACGTAGTAGGTGCTAAGTGAAGGTAGTTCGGAGAAAGAGCACGTGGAAAAAAACGTGCGAGCTGGTGGCAGCAATACGTGACGTGGCCGCGGTTTGCAGCAGTAGCGACGAACGCGGCTGCGGCGCCTAAGACAGAGGCTACACGGGCGTTGCGCCGTCGCAACGTTATAATTTCAACACACTGAGTGCAAAACATGTCTTTCTTTGTCGCATCGTAATGCCCTCAGTTCGGTGTTGTCACCGAAACCCATCCACAACCTGGAAGGACAACGTAGGATACTTAAGTTTCTTGCCAGACTCCACAAAGGTCTTTCCGAAATGGCGGTAAAGTCGTGCATTATATAACGTCAACAAGAACAAGTAATTGTCAATGTTGAAAAATAAATATTTGAATTTGAATAGAGTCAAATATTTAGATGATCTGCAATGCTTCCCATCTCCATGCTTCGTCTCCCTAGTTTCCTTGTATATACACTCATATGGTAAACTATAGATATTTCGATGAAATACAACGAAGTGTCGGCAATCAGTCATCGCAACGCAGCACAACGCAGCCATGTGGCCCCTCTCTAAGACGTTAACGTTCGGCTGTTCGACGTTGAGTAAGCAGTTAACAGTCGATGGCACTCGTTGACTAAGCAGTTGGATGCGGGTTCACGTTGCTACTCGGTCGCCACCCGTCCTCACACACACTTGCACGTGATTGGGCAAGATTTCACGCGGACTATGACCCCCGCAGTAAGTCCTAGTTACTACCCTTAATTTTTTTGGATATTTTTTACCAGTAGATACAAATTTTGATTTGAGGTAGTGTTGGTACAGGTGTTTCTACAATACGTAATAATTTACGCACTGTGTCATTTTTTATCCACGCAGGGATGCAAGGCTAGACAAACTTTGTTGGATTATGATAATAATAATAAAAAAAAATTATTTGTTTTTCACATACAAGGTACATAATAAGGTGTTAGATCTATTTACTTTCACAATTTAGTCATGTACTAGTGAAGACTGATGCCTGAGATTTGCCGAAGCATGTGTTTAATATAATAATTTAATAATATATTTAAATCTTAAAATTATTTGAGGATCTTATCCTTTTTGGAAAAAGTATTTGGTAGACTTTGATTTCATGCTTCACTGATGTAGGAGCTGCTAAATATTATCTGATTATATCAAAATACTGGTCTCAAAATACTGCTTACAAACTTTGGGAACCGTTGGAACGTAAAATCAATCAGTACCATTTAGTATTCACAATGCAAACATGTTGTTTGAAATATTGATCTACCTCTTCAATATATACAAATATACTGCATAGAACTAATGACCGGTATCATTTTGTTTACAGCCAAGAAACTAACTTTTATATTTAAGAAACTCATCTCTAGATTATAATTAATTTAGTTCAGTTAAAACCACATCACTAACAGTGATACACTATTGTGCCAATAACAGTTCTTTTTAACGAGGCAGAAAAATCATAGAGTTGACCTATGATATAATAACCAACTGATATTACTGTAACTGATTTGAGCTACATTCACATTCTAGTAACACGACACAAGCCAATGGGAAATAGGTAAAGGGTTATCTAGTAGTTGGTTATGCATTATTTACTTAAGCATAACCTTAAAAAATAGGAACCCTCGCTGAAGCCACTTCGTTACCTCTGCATACAACAACGGAGGTACGCTAGCGTGGTGGGTATGCTGAAGAAACATTACACTCTATCAAACATTTATGAAACACCTCTTTTTATCCTATTTGTACATAATAAAATTGTCTAAGCTGAAAAGGCAGGTTTGAATTTTTCCCGAATATTAACAAATAGATTCAAAAAACATTGTTTTCAAAATGGCTGACACTAAGTACGCAATAACCGATCAAGTACCATGACTGTCTATGACTCTAAATAAAAAAACTCACCCAGAAAGAGAGTTTACTAAGTTAAATAACAAACATAAAATTTTTCACATTTATGATGTGAAAAGCAAACAATTTTTCCTAGCATTTGACATGAAATGCTTTTAAAAAAATGGGGTAATTAGTCATAAAACAAGGTCTCTGGGGCTTTCTTAAGATCCTGTGGTCGGCGGTTTCGCAAAGCTCGCTAAGACGCCGAACAAACAGTTCTGCGTGCTCAACTCGAAAACATAACACATTGGGATTGTTCCCAACAATAACCTGTTCCAGAGCGACAACCGATTTTTTTCCCAAATCTTTTATTCGCATTCAAAAAGTTTAATGGAATTTCGCATTGCGCCAGCCCAGGTATTGTACAACGGCGCGGAATGTGGATAAAATCAACAACGCACTAAATCACATACAGCCACCCGATCATACAATAGAATAAAAAATGCTTACGCTTCGTGCTGCGAAAACGTTACCTGCAAATTCTTTCAGCTGGAAATTGCTGATCTTGCTGAATGGAGATGACTTAAACATTTTAGGATCTTTACTCCGAAGTACTGTTTAAAATGTTAAAATAAGGCAAGTTGGGAAATAAGTTGGATTCGTGGTGATAAAGGTTTAGTCGTTGAGCAGGATGTGAATGTGCGCCTGCACTGCCCTGCTCATGAACCTGTGTGTAGAACAACAAACGAGGCGACCATAAATCTGTAGCAGGCGGTGCGCGGGCGCAGGCGGCGCGGCGACGGCACGGCGGTGGCGGCGCGGGTCTCGGGCGCACTCTGATATTCCGCCTACGGAGCGCACCACGTTCTCAGCATATTATCTGCATCTGAGTACACGCAGCCGCGCCGCTGCTGCCCGATATGGGCAAAAATTCAAACACGGAACGTACATATCTGAGTGGGCCCCTGCCTACACATAAAGCGTTTCGTGCTTTCTTTATACCCGCCCCTGTATGGTAAGCAAAATAAAATCTTGTCGAAACGATCTGAATTCCACCGTGCCAAAGGTTATTATCAAAACTTTCAATTCGTACAATGTTAAACATGCGCTGTAACCGTACAAAGTAAAATATTTAAGTGTATTTTTATGTCGCTTATCTCACCTATTGAGCCTACTTTTCCGAACAAGATCCATGCGTGGCAGTTTATCGAATGAGCCAAGTTGTACAGGTAAATGCGCAATGGAATCGTTCATTACGTTTCTTATTCGGCTCTTATCGATAAAACTAAAAGTATGTACCTGTCCGTTCTGCGAGTTTAATGCTTCAATGCGATGTTTGACTTTAATTTGTGTTTTTTCTTTAATACGGGGAGAAACCGAATACATTGTGTTCACTAAGGCTTTTTACTTAAAAGTTTAGTCAATAACGTATAAACAGGATCACTTGTTTGAGTTCATGAGGTAGTGTGCGGGTACCTGCCACGGCGGGCTGCGGAAAGGGGGGCGCCACAACAGGTGCGCACCTGAAGCACTTTTTCACCACGAACAGACAAACAAACAAAACGAACAAGCTCTGAGAATGATGCCCTGATTCATTCATCCTTCGTCTGGAATGCTATTATACGTAGAGCTTCAACTCGATCTTATTTTTTATAGAGGGCTCACTTTTGTTGTATTGCTCGCATATTATATTTAAATGCGTTCCGATATGGTCTCATGGCATGGTAAGCGGCCTTTTAGGTTTTGTTAAAGTTCACATTACGAGGTTAAATATTAGCCACGGTAGTTTATTGCACAGGCACTACAATTTTCCTGAAATGCTTTAACTAGTACCTGCCTTCCAATAAAAATCTACGATTACATCATTAAATAAGGGCTATTCATAAAAATAATCCTATAAAACCAAACTAGCTCAGTTGATTTTCATATAAAACACCGTATAAGTGATACTTATTAATACGATATTAAACAAAGTTTAAATAAAACACTTTTTACCGGATATTATCGCGTATATTTTAGTTAATTTTAAAATTATTTCGACGTTTCGGCATCTTTGCAGTTGCCGTGACGTTATGCGAGAAGACTGAGAAACAGATGGCGTTAATATGTATTGACAATCATGTAGTTTTTATTACTGGCAATAGATGAACAACACCTTAGTCTATCGTGACCACGGCAACTGCAAAGATGCCGAAACGTCGAAATAATTTTAAAATTAACTAAAATATACGCGATAATATCCGGTAAAAAGTGTTTTATTTAACGATATTAAACATCTTGTCTTTGATGAAGATTATATCTTTGATGACTAGTTGTCCATATAAAGATTGTGATCTATATGTGGATCATAACACCTCCACATTATGAGGCACCCTAATCTTTTCCAGAATAATAAACTCTCAGGCATTTATACATTTATAATCCGAGTAACACAATCGTACTTAACATCAATAACATAATTACAGGAAACACCGTACAAAAGTATTTATTTACTTGGTACGATCGAATTTCAGCGTAATCATTGTAATTGTTATGACATCGCCCAATAAATACCTACACGCTGTTACATCACGATTTCGTAAATATTCCCTTAGTTGCCACACGTGACCACCCTGTAATATTTTATAAAAATTAGCTAGAATTAGCTGAACTCTTAATTTAACTACTATGTCACGTGTCCGTTGCATAACAAAACGGAAACATTGCGGTAGGATAGTGATTTATGCCAATGGTCTGATTGACTCGTTATCGAATTTTAAACCTTGTTTTAGTTTAAGGTACGGAGCGAATCATTGTGTAGTTAATATTACGTGATATGTAAACGTTGATTAAATAATTCTATTAAAAATACCTAACAGATATGTTCGCTGGAATACTTTGTTTATAAACTAGGTTATTTGGATCTTTTGATTTCGGGTCCAGCGGCCTTATTGTCTAACTTCAACACCTATCGCGATCCATTTCGAAGGGATAGTGGTTGCGATAGTGATTAACAGGATTGCCTAAATTCTACGATCGCATTCGCTTTAGGATTTATGCTGTATTGAATGATATGAGTGATATTGAATGCTATAGAGCATTATCTGCGTTTTGTTGTTTTGATTTTTTCTAAGTTGTTGGTTTATTTTTAATAAATATAAACAATTATTTTATGACTAAAATTATGATATTATTTATAAAATTATTCATTCAAAAAGCGTGTAGATTGCTTTCGCCATCATGTGTAAAAAATATCTGTAGCGTGAAGTAAGTTTATATACTTCTAATGTCAAATTCAAAGGGATCCTGATAGGTGTTGAAGTTACACAATAGGGCCGCAGGTAGGGTCAAATCTGTATGCTTAACATGGAAATTTCTATCTAATGGTACCTTTAGGTATATTGTGATCCACCCCATACGTTCTAGTGTCCATATCACAAGTTTTTGGAGGCAAACCGTCCTGTGTATCTCAGTAAGTATTGTATAATAAATTTTCTGAATTTTTAAAGGTGCTGTATACGAAGCCACATTTACCATATTTAAAAATCATTTAACACGTATCCTACATCTAAACACAAATCAATTCATAACTTTACACTTTACTTGTACCTGTTACAATACCAGGTATCGGCTCTGAGATATCTATCGCAGCTCTAAATATAGTCATGAACACAAGTGGATTCATTTACAATACGAATCCACATTTACAATTGTATTGAGTGATTATAAATCTACAGAACTCTGTGACAGGAGAGATAACCTCTGACCCACGCCCCTCAAAGATCCCGTAGTTCGGCAAACAACAGAGATGAAGAAATGTAGATAGCGCTAAGCGATTCAACCTTGAGATTACAAAACGTCTATATAACATTGTTACAAGAGGTATTATATATCTCTTTGTCATGAAACTACTTACTTTTTGTTGTGCAGTCATGGTTTTCGAATGATAAGTCTAATTGGAGCACGAATAGAAGGATATTTTCAGAACAGAACCAAAGGGCCAAAGTTCATTTAATTTATTGCCGTAACTGAGAGGTTTCGAAGGTTTTCATGAAATTGCATCGTGTTTGAACAGAACGCACACTAGCCGCGTTAGGAAGAGTTAGATACCCCGTCACAAATTCGATCAGACTTTTGTATGATGAACATGGATCTCTGCTTTTAATCTTAGAGGTCTCCTTGTCTTTGAAATACTTAAAAGCTTTAAATAATAATACTTAAAATCAAGCTTTGTTTCTTTTATTTAGCCTTGTTATCACGATATGAAATTCTCGTAAAGAGCATGTCCAAACTAATATAATAAAAACGAAAGTGAGTTTGTTTGTTTGTTTGTGTAATTGTCTGCTTTCTTGCACGGATTCGTACCGTTCATAATAAAATTTTGCTTACACGTTTTCTGGAGTACAGGAAAAGGATACGCTACTTACACAAATATAAATTAATGTTCCAGAGGGATGCGTGATCGAAGCTGCCGAGACTAATATTTAAAAATTATATTGATATACCTTCTGAATCAGTTCGCGTCCTAAAGTATCACTCTAAAGCTTATATTCCATCACTTTTTTACAATATTAGTTCGGAGTGAATCTACAAGTAATTATTTCAATAAAAAATTATGTAAATTGGTGAATGCCTTTGATTTTTTAATACTTATGTACCTAACTAAAGAGTCTCTTGTCGAGAGAATACATATTCTACTCATGTACGTGACACGGATATTCGATTAATCATTAAAAGAATCGAATGAAAATTATTAACCCTTTCAAGATGGTTTTAAGGGGGTTCAACAGATCTTAGCAAATCCCTGGTTTCTATCTAAGGTTCTTGTCAGGGCCCATCTAGAGTTGGTACACATAGTTACTTGATTTGTAACTTCGAACTTTGGTTCAATAAGTATTCTTCAATAAGTATATCTGTAGATGAGATTTACCGACTTTACATATTGTAAAACATTTAATAACACACTTTGGAACGAAAAAAACAAATAAAAATTGCACTACCACTCTATCATCAACTTAGCTATTTATTTTGGGTATTTCTGGACTTTATAATATGTAGGTACACTTACATAGAATAATAATTTAGTGTGCCAAAAGTCTACACGACATCGGTAGTTTACAAAATTTCACTTTCTCAACTTTTCACACAATTAATTTTACTTATACTTCTTACAAACTTTGAACGAGATTATCAGAAAAGAAAAATATTTGTGTCTCCTGTTTGCTTTTGAATAGATATCTGTAATATCTACGAAAACATGTCACCAGCTCGCATTATTAGCTTTACCACGTTTTATCGATTTTTTTCTGGGTTTACGACGACGACGGCCGTGAAAGATAAATGCAGTCCTAACCTTGATCTGAGTACCCATCGCCCTTGAGCTCGCCGTCCGCAAACAAAGGCGGGTCACTCTTACGTAACCACTGGGAATTTCGTCGCTATCAGGTATTCAGTTTTTGTAATCAACCGATTCAAATCCCTTCGCACCTAACATGATTTTTGCACATTTCTCCTTTCCCACAGATCCTGAGAATCTCATGTGATCGCAATACTTTCGCTTGATTTTGCGCGTCTACCTGCATCAGCTGATCCGGACTCTTTCCAGAATCTAAGAGTAAAAAAATCTGTATTGATGTCGGTCTTTGTTGAGGTTTCTTGGTTGCACGACTTGCATGCTGCGCTGAGAACCTCAGGTATATCAATGGCGCCTACTACAGGTGTTAAATTAAACTAATTCAATAGTAAGTTTCCCATCGATCGGCTATAATTTTGTATCGTTCAATTCGAATGTCATCCGCGTTTATTATTGTGTTGTAATTGAAATGAAAGGATTTATCGTGTAATTAAAACTGTGTGTGTAGGTTGATTTAGGCCGGTATTGTGGTGCCCGCGGTCGGTTGCGCGAGCGGCTTATCGGGCAGCCGATCTGCCCGCGTTAATTACTTTCATTAGGGGCAATTGTCCCGATCGATCGATCGATCGGTCGCCCGGCGATCACTCACTGCGCCGGCGTACTACCGCCATCTACCGATTACCACCGCTGGTTGCTCGCGACTGTTGACCCACATTTGCTAAGATATTGGAAATATTGGTAGCCTTAATTATAATTCGGTAGGTATCCAGTAACGAGTAATTGATTGAACTGCACGACTTGCAGATAATTAACGTACCTATCTAGCGAGCTGCTTTGTCTCGATCTCTTGTATTGGAGTTTTAATTGATACCAACATACATATGTACATGGCACTAATTGAGTATTCAATTAGTAGATATTGCATTTTTTATTTATTATAGGTATTACATAGCTGCATACTAGTCAGTAATTTGTCTAGTCATAAAAAACCATTAGGTATCTATATCTCCTTAGAAATGGTACAAGAAAGTTACCATTTATAATACCTTGTTCTGGCAAAATTTAACCAGTTTCCCTTCATTACCGGTCAAGAGCACAAATTACACATTACTTTTTTGTTTACGTACAATAACGATAACTTAATTTAAGATCCAACGGAAATATTTTTACAGCAGCATAACTTGTGTAAAATTAATTATTTGCTATGAATAAAATTAATTATTGCTTAGTTCCAAGCTTCAGTTTTGTTTGTTAAGATACATTTGCATTGAAACGCTCTGATCCATATACTTACATAATCACAAATCTTCAGTAGCCACAAAATATATTCCGTAAGTACCTTGTTGTGAGTAAAGAAATATACGAACAGTTCCTTATCCCGATATAAATAAAGACTGATTTACGACTAAAACATTATATAGAATCGTATCACCATTTATTGCGTTCAGATTTAATGGCTACTAAAATAATTCTATCACATGGTAAAAACATAAAACTACATTATTTAAATGATTCACAAAGTGTGTCGTAACAATACCTAATAATTTTATTACAAGCTGACAAACACATAGAACACGTCATAGCAGGGGCAAGCGAGGGGCCTGCGCGGCTTGCGGGCGGAGAAGGCGACTTGGCATATAACTTGTTATTTCGTCTCTGCTCCCAACGCTCCAGTGGCGCAATTGGTTAGCGCACGGTACTTATAAGACAGTGTTCGTGAGCAATGCCGGGGTTGTGAGTTCGAGCCTCACCTGGAGCATACCTTTTCATATTTTTTTCATTATTGTATTATTTTTTTGTATAGATTTTTGTATGTTTTACCTAATAAATTTGATTATTTTTAAGATTCTTAAGATATTTGAGTAAAAATGAGAATATTTGTTATGTATGTAATATATACATAATTTTGTTGATTTTATCATAATTTTTACTGATTAAGTAAAGAACAACGCGGGATCGTGTATCGCCTGTTTAACTCAACGATTTGGAACCCAACTTACATTATTTAATAAGCAGACTTTAATCTTAATGTTGCAGCAATAAGATAATTTTTATAAGTCCGGAGAAAGGAAAAATCACAATTTGAATATTTTTCGTTTTTCCATACAAAAAATCAATAACGAAACGTAAAAAAAAAACAATAGACTAAACGAAAACCTATATTGTGTCAAATCTGACAACTCAAATGTCATATCATATGTCACCTCGCTCGTGTTATTTATTTTCTTTTCTTCATCTTCATTAAATTCAATAGCGTTTTGGAGTTCGTCTGTGTAAAAGCTGTTCGTACGTGTTTTATAAACTTCGTCGAAGCATCTTTTTAACAGTGCAACCACCATTCCCGCTATTGCTTGATACGTTGAGTTAAACAATAGTTTTCCTCCGTATTCAACTGTGACTATCGTTACATTATTTCGCGAAAGGACGCTTTTTATGTGATATTGGACACAACTTGTGCTTGCGCAGCTTAATCTGCTACATAGTTTTATTAACATTGCGAAAGGACGCCTTTTTAGTGATATTGGACACGTTTTTGCTTGTGTAGTGTTGTTGTGTACTGCTGTGTTTGTCTTAAGTGGAGGCAATACTACATCTAAAAATGCCGGGTATACAATGTATTAATTGCAATTTGCGTTTGACTCGCATAAGGCGGCATCTTCTGTCTGATGAGAGCGAAACTATAATCAGAACTATTCAGATGTGGACATATCCTAGAGAGGTAAGAAATGAATTTAAATAAACACAATAACCACAATCATATTATTATACCTAGCTATATCATTAATTTTTTTCAAAAGGTACTAAAACCATCTGTATTTTACTTGTGTTCTCCTGTGGGAAGCGTAATATGACCGCCTCCGTGGCGCAGGGGCTAAGGCGTCAAACCTTGCTCATGCGGTTTGTGAGGTTGCGGGTTCAATTCCCGTGCAGAACATTAAAAAAATGTTCTGGGTCTGGGTGTTTATCTATATAAGTATTTATATTCTAGGTATAAATATAAATACTTATATAGATAACCCTAGTTCGCTACTTGGTAATCCATAACACAAGCCTTGGCTTATCTTGGTGCCATGTAGTCGGTGTGATTGTCTGGGGATTTATTATTATCATTAACAATTAATTCCAATAAACTGGCACAAATAATCAAATTGGATAACATAAACCATCAGGTGAAATGGAAGACAAATGCCTATACCAATATAATAATAAAAAAAACATAAAATAATCAGGTTAAATTAAATGCACTTGTTTTCAGATAACTGCTTCAGACTATATTTGCCATTCTTGCTGGGAACTAGCAACATTTGCGAATTCCACTGAAAATATTGAGTCTAGACTAATTGGCCATCAACATGTGTGTGCCGTGTGTGGACGTTCGATATTACGTATCAGTCGTCGAAGAATTTTAATTGAAGGAGCTAATGAGGAACAAGCGAGGATGATTGAAATAATATCTAACTGGATTCAGCCCAGAGAGGTAATTGTTCACCTAAAGTTTATATTTATAATTAAATTAAATATACAATACAATGAAAAGACATGAACTAATTTCTTAACTTGTTTGATATCCCAAATACAAAACTTAACCAAATGTAAAATATTTTTTCATACATTATTACTCTACTCAAAAATAATATTTTTTATCATTAGCTAGAATCACAGTGCAAAATATTTTTTTTAGCTCACTCCAGAAGCTGAAGCTTGTGTCCCATGTTGGCTTAGAGCTCAAAGAGCACAAAGAAGACAGCCACCTCAAGAGGAAAACCTGCCTATTAATTCACCAGAACTTTTCAGTGAAATTCCAGCTTTAACATGTGCTGTATGTGGAAATATATTTGATCCTCTAACAATACCACCGCCATATCCAAACGAAAGGCAGATCCTGGAAAATATTTCTCAGCTGTTGGATGGACAGCCTGTATGTACAAATAATTTTATTTTTAGAAATATGGTGTAACCATTAGTTATTATTTTTAACCACCATCTTTCCTTCATACTTAACTGTATGTACATTATAGTAGATAGTATTTTTTAATAATTTTTAATTACGAAAACACAGGCTGCCCTTTTTCAAAATCTAGGGCTATACTAAATTATGAATATATATATATATATATATATATAGTCGAACATAGAACCTCCTCCTTTTTTGAAATTGGTTAAAAGGTTTTGACACAATAAAGATTTTTTCCTTTTCAATTATAATAATTAACGTTTTAGTGATAATAACTTGTCTATAGTTACTATGATTATTGAGTACTATCCTTTTTAAGTTTTTATTAAATTGTTACAATACCATTAGAAAAAGAGCAAAAGCAAATAGTAGTACCCTTGTACAATTGTATTATTATTTACAGATGCCAGATAGAAATGAAGTTTGCCCTACATGCTGGGAATATGCAGAAATGCATGTAAATGATGATGAAAGACAAGCAATTACTTTGCCAAATATAAGAAGGGCACCTGAAACTACAAGACACTGCATTTTTCGACAGTGTTTAAGTCCTCAGCGACGCAGTGTGCCTGAAAATACTAGGCATCTAGTTCTCATGAACTATCAATATTACATACCAAAAGGAGCACGAATTTGTGGCCTACACTCAGAAAATATTGAGAATTTTAGTAACCTTTATGCTGCAGAACATAGTTTGGATACATTCAACTCAAGACATGTTGAAGATATAATTTTTATATTGATGGAGGGACAGTCAAACATAAATTACGAAAATATACAAAACTACCCCGAGCACCATGTCAAATATTTCATAGGCTTAACAAAAAGGCAACATGATATGATTTTAGATGAAACGCCAAGCCTTAAAAATATGCACAGGGGTAGTTTTGCATTAACAGTGCTATTATGCAAATTAAGAACAGGGGATTCCGGAGACAGATTATCTTGTTTATTTCAAGTACCTCGGCGAACTTTAGAGACATTAATGTCTGCAGCCAGAAGTTTATTGATTAGAGACTATGTACCGCAACATTTAGGTTTTCACCATATAACAAGGGAGCAGGTGGCTGAAAATAATTCATATATTGCTGATAATATATTTGGTGAGCCAGATGAACCGTTAAGTTCAAAACCAGCTATCACAATTGCAGATGCAACATATATTTACACACAAAAAAGTACCAACTATTTGTTCCAGAAAGATACATATTCACTTCATAAATATAGGAATTTAGTAAAACCTTTCATTTTATGCTGCTGTAATGGTTATATTATTGACGTAGTGGGACCATATAGTGCCACTACAAATGACGCCACTATAATGCGTGAAATATTACAAAAAAACGAATTTAATAATTTTTTTAAAGAAAATGATATTTTCATCCTGGATCGTGGATTCAGAGACTGCATGGATAATCTTCACGATAGAGGCTATTTAGGATTCATGCCGGAAACTAAAGAAGACGGCCATTCACAGCTAACCACCCTAGAAGCGAACAGATCTCGATGTGTAACAATTAACAGATGGGTGGTAGAAGGTGTGAATGGTCGTTTCAAAAGAGATTTTAAGATATTTCGTCATGAATACTTTAACCGCGCCTGTCGTCATTTAATGGATGATTTTAAAATAGCTGCAGCATTACAAAATCATTTTGCCACCATGTATAGGGATTCACAAAATTCAAGAGAATTTGTAACTATTATTTTCGATAGGTTATTTTTAGTTAATGCTGTGGCGAGATTAGTTGCAGAACGCAATTTAAACAGGCGCGGTTCCTTATTTGTACCTATAGATGGTTCTACCATGCCTTTCCCAAGGTTATCCATGCAGGACTTGACTTTGTTCGCATGTGGCATATACCAAATACGGCAAGCAAGATCGTATGTAGGTGAACATTTCCGTTTTTATGGATTGTATACACTAGAAATCTGTCGGGAACAAATAGATTTTGTCGGTGAAAATCCCATGCTATTCCGGGCAAAAATAAAATCCAGACACTCTTCCGCCAAAACATATTTTGTATTTATTGTTGTGGAGAGGGAAGCAAACGGACGTGAGGCAATACTTAGCTATTGTTGCAATTGCATTGTAGGGCTGCGCACAGTAGGATGCTGTTCACATGTTATGAGCATTTGCTGGTTTTTAGGCTATGCCCGACATCAAGGTATGACCCAACCTGCTCCTTTCTTAGATGAAGTGATTTTAAGGGTCACTTAGACTATAATAATAAATATGTTTTAACCAAAATGAAATGTTTTATTTCTCCACATTTACAAATTAAATTATAAGATTAGTTATAATAAGTACCTAGGTTTTGACTTACTTTAACTTTATAAATGCATAACATAGTTTTTTATTAGTTCTTTATAGAGATTGGAGATCATACATAATGTAGTTTCTAAATTATTATTATTTGTTATTAAGCTTAATCAATGCTTATAATTAAGAAAGGTAAGTTTTGTTTGTTTATAATGATTACTCAAAAACTACTGAAAGTATTTTAAGAAATCTTTTACCAAGTCTGTATTACCAGCGAAAGAACAAGATATGAAAAATAGGGGTAGGGACATGCATCTATGAAATGTATGTTAGCCCATAACTTCCGAACAACTACATACACCAAATTAGATCATTATTTTTTTGATATACCTATTTGTTACAAAACAATGGTTTAGCATTTTAATTTAGCCTGGTAAGTAGTGCTAGTCAATCGATCTTAATGTGGTACGAAGTTGACCAGCCGATTAAGTTGATTCTTTTATTATTTTTGGATAGAATAAGCTAAAACAATAATGTCAGTAAGAGACGTCTGGGTGGGTACTACACTCCTTCCTATTTTAACCGCCATAGTAACTGCGTAGTTGCGTTCCGGATAAAGGGAAGGATGAGCCAGTGAAATTAGAGGAGCAGAAGGCTATACCAACTTTAGCCTTAGGTCGGCAACGCATCATTTATCAACGCAATTAATAATAGCAAAAGCACAATTATTCATTCCACCTTAGATAAATGGTGTTCATGGGCCCGGATGCCACTTACCATCAGGTGGATCTGGTGCTCGTTTGCCGGCTTATTTTATAAAAAAACAAAAAAAAATGTTCCCGGTGAAAACAGAAAAATAAAAAAACTATATATTTTTTATAATTTTATTCTTCGTCATATATAATCAACACATCATCAAGATGCTGGGCTGATAGATTTATATTATTTTCATACTGAGCCCAGCTTAAGAACCATATTATAGTGGCAACATGACCACAGCAACCTACTGTCCAACATGCAATTACAATAGTATTGACTTATACTTTGTATACCTTGTTATTATTATTTGTATGCAATATATAAACATAACATAGTTTTCTAGTAACATCACTGCTTTGAATTTTTCCTCTTAACAAAAAACAATTTTTTGGCCGGAGGGCAATCATTTAATAAATATGTTGCTGCTTTCTGTGCAAGGCTCAATATTAGAGGAATCATTCCGCCTTATATGTTCTGCATAATAAGATCTGGCTTGCATTAATTGATATGGCCACATGTAATTAGTAAAAGTTCAGATTATGTTAATTGAGGAAAAGATATGTTGTTGATTTCCATATTTTCAAATGGTACTCTCCTTCTGTTTAAATTATTTTTTATGACAATATCTCCTAAATCATTATTCATGTACATATTTTCTGAGATGACGTTTAAAATTGCTTGTACATCATCCCTATCACTTATCCTGTGAAATCTATTCATTAACGCAGCAGCTATTTAAAATATTGCATCAGGTGGGTTGTGAAAACATTAAAATATTCGTGCCGAAAAACTTTAAAACATTTTTTTCATAATGCTGTTTATAGCTTCCAAAACCCACCCATAAATTGTTACACATCTTGATTGGTCTGCCGCTAATATGAACAATTGTGTTGTACGATCATGTAGGAATGATGGCATATGAGAAGAGTACCCACCATTTTGTAAAAGATTTATAGAATCCCTAAAGTCCCTAACCAGTATGAATACATTACCTGGCTGAAAATAATTCCCAGATTATGTGGCACAAAATCATTAAATAAACAATTACATGCTATATTTAAATATCTACATAAAGTTGACTTAGGTACATTGAAAATAGAACAAAGTTTCCAGTTCTTAATTTACTTAAGAATGCAGCCAAAGGAATGTTACAAAATGAGTTTATTATATGTTAGTATAGTACAGGGGCAGATTAATTGTAGATTCAGCAGGCAGTCTTGGAGCTCTTTGTGCCCTTCGATAACAGTTATGGCACATCCTGTCAGAGTTTGCTTACTGAAACAATCAAAAAAATAAGTAATAAAATAAAATAATGAATAAACCTAGATAAATAGGTATAAGTAACTTAATTATGAGCCTCTAAGTAAATGTATATTATTATCTTAAAAGTAAACCTAAAATAAATATATATTGACATTCAGAACAATAAAAAAAATCCTGAATAAGAAGTTTTGAATTACTATAGCTAAGCAGATATAATAATAGTAACTGTTATACTAACTTCATGGCACTAAAGTAGTAAGCATAGGCTTGTTATATAAAAATAAATATTTTTTTAATGCTTTCATCACATAGAGCCCAAATTAAGTTTCATTAAGAACTTAAATTGTGTTATGGTTACCAGATAAAAGATTCAAGAAATATGTAAGTATGCTTATTACACATATAAATATAATTTACAAACATATAGTGTTCAACCTGGGACCCCTGACATAAAAGACAGTTGTATGTGCCACTAAACCATGAGGCTGTCAATATGGAGTAAAGGAGTTGGATCCTAGGGTATATATACATAAATAGACAAACACTCAGACACAGAATAATATAATTTTTGCTTCCTATAGGTATGTAGCCAATGCACTAAGCTAGCTGTCACCAACTGCCATGTTATTATTTTAATTAATAGGTTTAACAAATTAAGTAAATTGATTTTTTACCTGGCGAGGTGCAGTCAACTGATTTATAACATTCCAAATGTCTGGAGCTTTGTTTTGGTTATATGTATGAAATCTTGTTTGCTGTAGTGAGGCATGACACATTACACATAATATTCTGTATCTTTGTCCACTGATTGTAGACGGCTGCTGAATATCATAGCGATTGGACTCATTCAAATCTGTGTTCCAACAAGAATGGCAGACAATAGTGTGTATATAATATAATATAAATACCTGGCAAAAAATAAAACACTATATGTTTACAAAAGACAGTTAAATAAAAGTTTAGCTAAATAAACACTAGCATTTTACAGAAAATGTACAAAATGCTTACAATTCGGGGGGCAATCTAATCCGTATAGCAGCAGTTCCTTCTTCCAAAGTCAAGCGATGACGATCGATGTCTTGCTTGACTACAATCGGAACCGCAATTTCCACAATTTACGATCCCACTGTTTTTATCGTTAGGTATCGTTTGCAGAGACCAAAGGTCCAGGATAGCTGCTGTAGTCTTCGTTTGTAGCGGGTGCCGAGTCCATTGAAGTATTGCCGGTGTCGTCGTTTGTTGCAGGTTCCGATTCCGTTAAAGCGTTGTCAGGGTCCGTGGTCAAGCGGGGGTCATCGGGTAAAGGATCCAAAAGTTCACAACGTTTTCGTTTATTTTGAATTTTATTAATCAACATGATGTTGATTTATGTTACAAGTTACAAGCGCAACTTATTTATTTTTTGGTTTTTTGTGGTAGCTGTAGATAAGTTAACAATACATTTTTTTATTTTGATTAAACGATTACAGTACAAAACTTACGCAATATTCATTAAAATAATTAACATTTGTATTTTCATCCTTTCTTTTTTTTATATTTTGGGCATCAAAGCCAGTAGTGAGATTAGCCCAAATAATTTATATTAAACACTATCATCAGTATCTAAGTAACAGACATTCTAATTTCTAATATTTTACATTTTGACATCTAGGTATTAGGTATGACATTGACAAAGGATTTGTTAAGCTCACGTTCACATAAAACTGTGTTCAGGATTTGTAACAATACGATGCCAATATAGAATTACAAATAACTTTTAAATCCCAACTCATAAAAATCTGAAAATTTGAGACATGATTAACAACATATAGTATTTATAAAATATACATGTTTGACATAAAATTGTGAAGTTCCGAAAAGCGATACAGGATTTACATACAAGGCTGCCATACTTCTTTATAAATCAAACCTCGGAACTTAAATATTTTGGAAATTATATTTTATTTCTACTTTTCTTTAATTCTTAAACTCAATTATACTCTTTTCAAATACCTAGTACTTGGATATTATTTTACTTTAATGTTTAATATAATTTGAATATTATATTTATTTTGTGTTTTGTTATTTTCAATCAACTCAATGTTTTCTAAATTAATTTATAATTGAATTGAAATGTCTTGCAAAGCTTTTTTCCCTTGAACGAATTTATACTTACTTTTTCAAATATATTATCATTTTGTTTTAATTTGTAAGTTGAATAAAGTTTTGTTATTTTCAATCAACTCAATGTTTTCTAAATTAATTTATAATTGAATTGAAATGTCTTGCAAAGCTTTTTTCCCTTGAACGAATTTATACTTACTTTTTCAAATATATTATCATTTTGTTTTAATTTGTAAGTTGAATAAATTTAGTATATTCGTTATTTATTACTTATGTGATTTTTTACTACGTAATTTTATATAATATTTTTATTACCAAATTTTATATAACTTTGCGTAATTGAGTGTCTGTTTGCAGCACATTACCAATTGTATGGTCATATAAGGGTTCTAATTTTTTACTAAAATAATAAGTGGTTATCGAATAATACCATATATATATATTATCTAATTTGTTATGAACAAAACACTACTTATATATGAATAAATAAATATTTTTCTTATGAATTATAAAAAGATTGGTATTGTTTACCAAAAAGCTTTATGTATTTAGTATTATTTATTAATATCACTAAATAAATAAATCTTTTATATCCACAAATACGTTAACATTTGAAACGTATTTGTGGCTCTATCAAAACTTAAAAATTTTGTAAATTGTAATTTTTGACTCTTCTGAGACAAAAGGTTGCCGACCCCTGGTAGGTATAGGCAAAATTATTTCTTGTGGCGAGCAAATCGCAACTTTACTAAATTTAGCCAAGACATTGATACAGATTTGTTTAACACTAGCTGTGGTTTTTTGGTAATTTTAATAATAGTATTAGTTATTAATTTTTAAGAATAATTATTTGATTAAAGAGATCCCTTTTTATGTATTTCAGTTTCTAAGTGTGGGGACCTAATTGGCTCACTATTGTTTAACCAGTTTTTATATGATAGTAAAGTACTGTTGGTCTTCTTAATACTACTTAAATAAATGAACATCTTCTTTATTAGATTGATTAAATATATTATAAAACAGATTTGCATGCTATGATATGTTTAAATAAATACAAGATTCTGAATGAAACGGATAAAAAAAAATGATGGCACAATTTAACTGCTTTATTTGTAATGGATCAATTCTTTTTTTGTTATTTTCCTGTTACAAAGTTACGCTTAGTTGTTTGCTTTTCATTTACAATCAATTAATCAATCAATCAAACATTTTTTTTCAATTTTTCAATTTTCATCTTGATTCCTCACATTCAAGTATTTTACTGGAATTAAGTTCAAGTAAGTAAAGCAAAATATAGCTTCCTACTTAAATTGTTAATAAAAATAGTAGATTTTAGTAAGTAGATTTTGTAGATTTTGGTAAGTACCATACCCAAATTATATAGATAAGATTCATAGAAGAAGGGTTAACAGACGACCATGTGCAATCACTGAATGTGTCGGTAGTAGGTACACAGAACGGACGCTCCTCCTGGTAGCGGCCGCCGCAGGCTCACCTCAGTACCCGTGTACTCTGACCTTTGACCTTCCACCTCAAACTGCCCCCGATATGCACCCAGAACAAACTGATCTCATCTCTCCTTCTCCCCTACCACACAGACAGAGATAATCTCATTCATCGGGACAAATGAAATATACCGATGTACTCGGCAGCCGCGCATGCCGCCATTACTCCCGGTTATTTGTTTAACTCTTGCCCTCATCTGATTACGACAAAACGACTTTTCATGGCAAGGAGCACTGTAAAGCAACAGAAATAGCGAACCATGGAAATAGTTGAGCACGCTTTTTGTATTTTTTTTTTCCTTGGCTCGAATTGAAATTGGAATCTGAATTCGATCGACCCGACCTGACACATACCGACCTTTGAAATCGTGAGGAATGTAAATGCGCTGACCGTGCGCGAACAACCCTTTGTCGAATTCCACAAACCCTCTGATTTTTTCCACCACCTATGGACGGTCAGTCGTTCAGATGTGGGACGTGCGGAACCGACGTCGACGGCTGCATTGTGCGCGCCTCATGTGTACCTCGCGATGCCTTTTTATAATAGGGTCAGCTTCGATCACGAACAACTCAAGACGACCTCACAAAAAAGACATTTTAGATCCAATGCCTTTTTTTAAATCTGTGTACATTGATTTCAAGTTGACACACAGATAGAAGGCAAACAGTGAACGGAGATAGGAAGGCAATAAAGATAAAGA
Source organism: Marasmarcha lunaedactyla (assembly GCA_923062675.1). NCBI lineage: Eukaryota > Metazoa > Arthropoda > Insecta > Lepidoptera > Pterophoridae > Marasmarcha > Marasmarcha lunaedactyla. Next base: position 16,830,350 of record OV281346.1, on the reverse strand, counting down.
CCCCGTCGTCATATCACATTATGATCAGCAATAATACAGGCACAACTGGATTTTAAAGCAATGAATACTATGTTCCGTGCCACAACCTAAGTGTATGAATCGATCCAACTATTAGAATTCTATATTCGATAAAATCAAGAAGACAGAAAATGGCGACCGAGAACGTTATTGCTCTCGGTCGCCATAATAGTTAGTGAACTTTCTTCGTCAGATTAATAGTTATATTGCATTAACGGTTCTAACTCTATTTAGTGCCTATCGTCGTTTCATAGCTCGTCTACTGACGACGCTCAATTATCTAGTAGTCGAAATGGAATTAAATTTTCATTGTAGTAGATTGCGTGTTACGCAAAGATTTCACAGACGAGCACAGGCAGTTTTTATCGAAGATTAGGGGAAGGCAGATCGGCTGTCGATCACGAAGAGTCCGCTTTCGTCACCGCGCCTCATGCGCCGCCAGAATCTATTATCGAAATCAACTTGAATACCATCTGAGAGTCGCTCATGTGCAACGAAAGTTGCCAGATAGATACGGACAGTGTTTATTAACAATCTAATCTAGAGATCGTAATGAAGTGATGTGTAGTTCGGTTATTTGGCGCAGTTCGGAGCTGTCACAATAGGACCGGGCGATGGTATCTGGAGCTGACAGGCCGGCTACCGGCCATCATCACATTCTCCATCCACTTTCTAATAAAGACCCGCGACTGATTTGCATAGGTATTTAGGTAAATAATTATTCGCATCTAAGAATTACTTTTAAGACTGTACTTGATTGACAATTGTCACAAGGAACTCGTGCCCGTCAGATTTGAAATAAAGCAAAAAACGTTAGAAAGTTGTTTGATTGGAACAATAATGCTAAGTGGGTGGGCGTCGATCGGTATCATTTTAGGTAACAATAATGTTGCACTCGGGAAAAATATATCAAACAAATTAAGCTTAAAGCCATTGAATACTTCTTGCAGCGGAGCAATTTGACAAAGTGATACCCATTTTTGTTATTTACTGGCGATATCAGATAATTGTGATTCATGTTTGCGATGCGTCGCGAATCGCCAATACTAAAGAGTTTGCTTAAACCGATTTATCAGCGAGTGGTGAAGCCAAGTGTATCTCATGAGCACACAAAGAATTGGATCATAAATATTAATTAGGATCGCAATAAGATAAGTTCGCGTGCGCCGCGGAACTGCGGGTGTGTCCACTACACCTGATCATAATTTATTTTTATCGACTAGAACTATAATCTAAGCCTAATAAGGCACGCGCAGAGCTGCGAAAGTCTTAATGGTGACAAATGATTTCTTCATGTAAATGCAGCGCACATTAGTACCTACAGGTGACATAGTTAATCTCTTCGACATTTACAAAGCTGAGTGTGTGGGGAGTCACCCCGACTAACTAACTGACAATTAACCACGTGTTAACAGTCAACTCCAGCGAAACTACTTAGCATTCCGCGCGAACTTAAGTTCAAGGATGGAACCTGTCTAGTAGGTACTGCGATAGCAGAGCAACGATCGCGAACAAACGCCGCGCCTGAAGTGCTCCACTATAAGAAATGATTTAATCATCCATAAGTAATAACATTAAGTATGTAACGGTACACGGAGCGATCTGAACTACAGCGACGCGACACGCGACATTTCGTCCGCTGACTAATGGATTTCGTGCTCTTGTTGCTGGAGCGTGGCACACATACATCCATACCGCACTAAAATACATTATTCACTTAGATTTATCTTGGCATAACGTCGTAATTGCTTCTGAATTTAATTTTCTAAAACTTAGTCAAACTTTTTGTAGCTTCCTATTGAATACAATCTACTAACACAATTTAAATTTGCACTACTTTACAATTACAGTAGTCTTACTTCTGTACCAATTAGGCATGCCTTTCCATATTGTTTATCACTTACCCACCAAGCAACTTTACAATGGTGGAGTTAATTCTAAATTAACTATAGTTAATAGTAGAATATTTTATACAATTTACTGTGGTAAGTTACATAAATTGTAATAATAATCAGGGGAATGACAGCGCATTGAGGCTTGCGCGGTGGTACGGCATGGAGATTAACTGCTAGAGCAGTGACATTAATCGGTGTTGAGAGTTCAAAGACAATGCGTTGGCAGATCGTTTGGGCATAATGTCGCGACTCGCGGCGACAGTCGCAGGTCTGGCAGGAATCCGGGCCGTGAGTCAGCCGGCGCGCGCGCGAGCGACGAGCGAGCCGGCTGCCTGGTCGCGCACTAACCATTTGATCAATCTATGGTTTACTTAGCTGAAAACAAAATAGCTCTAAAAATTATTTTACATTGACTTAATGTTTGCAGTTATAAATAATTTCAGACAAACGCATACACAAACAATTTGGGAGAGTCCCAGAAAAGCTTCATTTCACTTTCCATACATGGTCTTGCTTAAGAGTGTCCAACATCTTTCACATAAAATTTTATATTGTCTCGGTATAACAAGGTACTGGAATTATGATATTAAGAATTATTTAGTGGAATAATCAAAAGTAACATATTTTTTTAAAGTACTTGTTCGGATTCATATATGAGAACTACATTGTCTAATGACTGGGCAGTTGTTACAACATTACCTATTTTCATTCCTTGCTCACCCAAGGTACCAAATGATTGTGGCAATATGAGCGCAGCAACCCACTGTCCTCCGGCCGACCTGGCAGTTACAATAATATTGCTTATTATAGCATCTGTATTGTATTAATTTGTTGCACTACGATTACCTAATCATTAAATTAAGAAAAAAATACTATTAATTTTAACAATAACATTATTTTATTCCTAACCTGGGCAGCGGAAAGCCAGGACTGAAACGAAGCATTTAACAATTGCATACTAGTAAATAGAAAACCTCATAACATCTTGTTTCATCACACAAATGGTTTATACAGAGTTCGCACCAGAGACCTTTGAACTACTAATCACCTAATCAGTACAGATACGAAAGTGCACATCTGCTCTTAATATAATTTTCACCTTCCCTACTGGAAAGTATCTACTGGCGAAATCCACAAAGGCGCATGGTAAGAACCCAGCGGTGGCGACAGAAGGTGTCGCAATCCGCCTGCGACTCCTGCGCACCTAATAGCGCCATTGTCTATACCTTCAGTACCTAGTGCACAAGTACTGAGCCAAATGGACAAAACGTTGGATGAATTATTGCATGTACACCTTTTTGTAGTGAAGTAGAGTTTATGTTCTTTGATGTAATTCATTTATGTAGGTAATGAAGAAATTTCTTGAGAAGGTTCTCTAATTTAGTAGCACTAAGAATATAAAAAAAATTATAAAAGGATAATTCTTAGACTCTTTTTGTAACTAATCTTTATTAGATTCAATAAGTCTGTTATTAAGTGTTAATTAAGAAACATTATTTTTCCTAGTTTAAAGACATGTATCTAACTTACCTACTAAACTTAGCCCAAAATTGTCGCAAACTATGTAAAATATGTTCTGGCACAGGTATTTTATACTTAAAAGGATGCCCAATCAACTATTGTAAATAGAACAAGTTTTGCGAAATGAATTATTTTGATTTGAAATATTTTGATTTGATTTGATTTTTGAATAGACAAATTATATGACCCCTAAGTTAGCTAAACTGGTGTTTTAACGAGCTTACAATGAATTAAATAAATACATTTTTAGTTAAGTATATAACATCCATGTCTTGTTAATAAACATTTAGGTACATTTTTATAGCATGCTACCCGGTGCCTTTCAAATAAAAAACAGGGCTGATTCCACTAACACATCTCCATTAATAACTAGTCATTAATTACTCAAGCTATAAATGAGCAACAAACGACGAATACGTGTTTTCAAAAACTTATACACGAGCAAGCCAAACATTGAATACACTTAAAAACCTTGATCCATATTTAATTCACTTTTAATTGAATATTGAGTAGAAAAAACTTCAAAGTAAAACTTTCTATTGTAGCTAAAATCGATATTATCAACAAGAAGAACGAGATCATGTATCAAAATCTCTGGCTACTTTAACATAGTTTTTTATCTCCGAATTTCCCACAGTCTTGTAAGTTCCCCGTTGCACCCAGCTCGAACAATTGTCGGCCCATAAACCTGTATAGTGTTGGGCAGTGAGCAGTGAAACTCGATATTTATATTGATTTGTTTCGTCGTCTAATGAAAGCACGGGATCACTTGGGACCGGCCGGGAGCGTTCTCACGGCGACGGCAACAGGAGCGACAAACAATACTCGCAAGTGTAAGGGTCTCGCTGAGTATGGACCACAGCTGATTGACAGTCTCTACCTGCTCGCTGTGCGAATTTATAAGGATCAGATTTAACATATTATTTCTGAATCAAGATGGTTAAAGTTAGCATGGGCAGAGTGATTAAAAAAAAATCTGTTTTATTTAGCAGCTGCAAAATACATTTTCACTTTCTTAATAGTTATATATTAAGATTAACACAAAGACCAATATGCCGTCCATCCAGAAAAAAAGCCATGTTTGTTGACAGAAATTAAGGAATATCCTTAATTATGTTATGCAAAACCAACAGAACTTCTTCCAATTAAATGACACAATTTATTCAAGTCTTGAGTCTTTATTATTTTGAAGATAACATTTAGTTTAGAACAGACAGAAAAGCTGAAAAAGCTGCCAAGATAATGACGAATACTTCTTTACTAAGAAACTACTCTGAATTAATCCAGTCATGGCAAAAAAGATTAGAACGATTTATTATTTACTGCAATTAAACGTTAAGGTGCACAATTACATCTTTACTATCATTATTGTATTGTTTAATCCTATGTACCTATAATAACATGTTATTTGACTTGATTAATATAATCGGAATGTATTTATCTATAGTAGAAGCACAATTATTAACGCTTTTCATTAGTAAAATCCGCTTAATTTACTTAGGCCAGGTTCCTATAATAAAGGTTTACGTTATCCGAGCTGCAATCAAAATTAAACCATTAATTGACTCAACTGCTAGTCATGATTAACCGAGTAAGGTTTAAGACCAATTTCAAGAAGGATCAGCTATGATTATGAAAATTTGTACCAGTTTTGTAATATTTTATTTATTAACTTTAGAACAGAGACCTATAAAATAATGTAAAACTGACATGCATAAACAAAGTTTAGGTACTCCTATAGTCGTATAAGTATGTTCATCAGTCTTGTAGTATATAAGTTATTTGTAAGAACAAATGAAAAAACCCCTAAGACGGAAAACAGGTTGCATGACTTTTGAACTCTCAGCTCCTCAATTCTATAAGTTATTTGTAAGCACAAACTAAAAACTAATTAGCTTTATCAAAACTGGTTCAGTTGTTTGGGAGCTATGGTGCCACGTCAAATTTATAACACCCCTCTTTTTGCGTCAGGGGTTAAAAATGAGTAAAACGAATCGTGCACAATATTGTAGGTATTACTTCATACTTTGATAGGTTCTGTAGATAAGTAAGTACTTACGCTTGCTGTTAAGTAAATTATGTGTACAAAAGTAGATACACTTTAAAACTAAACACCTTGATATATTTTATTATCATAAACAATACGATCTTCAGACTGTGAGCCCTCTCTGCATGATCCAGTTGCAGAGTCGACCTGCTAAATCACTTCCTGTATTATTTATGTTAAATTATTGCACTCTTGCACAGCTCGCATACATTACACCATGCGCATTTAAATCACAAAGCCCCTAATGAAAGTCAATATGATAATCTTTTGAAAACTGCTACAGTTTTTTTTATAAATTCCCATCCGGTAAAGAGTATGAAGAATAGTATGCTTTAGTTATGCAAACATTTTATTTGCAAGTTTTCAATTTTTTTATAGGTTATGACAAAAGTCGTGGAGTCGATAGTGTGGGAAAAATACTATTATATCAAAATTCATATTCATAACAATATAATATAGACTGCTACCTTTTTCCGAAGCTGCCATGAGTAGGTGTAAGCGTTGTTGATGAGATGATACTCTGCGTATAAGACGCCGTGATCAGCTATGTATGCTAGGTAAAAAGTGAAGTTTTTAAAGAAATTAATAAATTAGCAGCCCACAAGCCGTAATGATCACTGATCAAAATAAAAGCTTCAAATTTACAAATAGCCTTTTTTTCTTGTAAAAAATATCACTTAAGTGTTAAAAGAAACGTCTACGTGTACATTTTATTTTTTAAGCAATGTCACTTTTACGTTATTAGCATGCGCTTATCTACGTTTTAACCCGTTAGGTTAAAGACAAAAAATTTATCACATCATAAAACATTCTAAATATTAATAATTTGGTTACATCTTAAGAGCATGATTATAAGGATTGATCATCCCCCGTGGTGCGGAATTCCGAAGATCGCTACATCCACTGTAGGGTTGGCACGATGATATTTTTTATGCAATCATTTTTATTCCTTGTGTAACATTTAGATATTCTATTTATAAGTACAACAATTAATTTATTATTTATATTTGAATATATTATATTCCTAATTCTTGTTATTCGGCAATTTATAATCCTTTATTAAACAGAATAATTGTTTGTCAAATGTAAATATAATGCTGTGTACAACTTTAATTGGTGTGCAAACTTATAAATGTTGTACCTATAATGTAAATGTAGTTTTAAGGTATAACTTTGTATGCTGTTGTTGTTCCTAAATAAATAAAATAAAATAAAATTTGAAGACGCTTACACACTTTCGTACGCTAAAACGACTTCTTTGTGTCTACGTGTCTAAGTAACAAAAAAAATAACTTTTTATACTATCACAGAGATAGATAATTTTCATGAGTCTTTCAATATAAATATATAATAATTATGTCGCCACTGACATTTTAAGTTAAAAGTGTAAACCCTACCACTCTACCTGACCAATACAGTTACACACATACTGCACATTGAAATAATTATTCCAATTTCAAATATTCAATAAAGGAGTCGCCGGAAGCTGCTACCTGTCTCGTGAGAATCCCGCGCACCGGATGTTACAAAACTAACTTTTTTACATACATGTGTTCCATATTTGAAATTGGATGTTTAAGGGTGATTCCGTCGGTGACGTGAGAGAATATTTTGATCCTTTCAAGTGTATTCTAAATAAATACGATTTACTTTTAGTATTGAGAATACAACAATTGGTTGAAGGGTGTATTTGGGATAATATAAATGTTGTTTCAGTGGTGAATGAGGTAGCGATGTAACATAATAAATAACCAACACAATTATAAGCAATTTTTTTTATTGGAGATTAAAATTCAGTTACAAGACAGAACCAGCTTTGATCGTGACTTTAATGTACATTACCTATACTTCCATTTCCGGAAAATTTTCGTAAAACTAAGTAGAATATGGTTTATTCAGGCTACTCTAGTTTCAAAGGTCTGAATCTGCGAAGCCGTTTGGTCAATCTAATACAAACTCTTGCATTGACTATTTTAGTGTGGTAAAATTTCTAATTAAGCCACTTGTTAAACCTATAACAGATAATTTTTCGATCTAAAACATTATGTTGAATATTTTAACCCATTATTACCCTTTTAACCCTCAAAAACGATTCACTAAAGTTTGAGAATTAAATGTACCATCCCGTGTGAAACTTTGCTACCATACACCTGCGGCTGCACAGTTCTACAAAAAACAAGCCGAGGAAGCAAACGTACAGCTCCTCAAAATATCACCTCAAAAAACTTAGTACGCGTCATACGAGCAGCCGTTCCCACACTAATCGATCAATGCATCGACGTCCCAAAGCCCTATTAAGGCTACTTACAATTGATTCTATGCGCAATGAGTTCAGTAACCTTCAAGTGGTCTGGTTATCTGCAGGTATCACAATAAAGCTTTAACAATATAAAGGCAATCTATCATTTGAAATTAATATGGTCGGTGTGGCGGGTCGGCGCGGCGGGCGATGTCCGCGCGTCGCGGCTCGCCGCTTAATCAGGTGCCCCGTTAGTCGCCGCGCCGCCGCCGCCGTGCCGCCGCCGCCGCAACCTGCCGCGACCTACAGCCACATCCAGCCTGCCCCATGTCACTCTGCTGCCGCCCACCTACGACGACCTGACTTCCATTCTTAATGATCTTAGAAACAAAAACATTACATAAAAAAAACTGCTAAGAACCACATTTTGGTTCCGTGTAGGTACATATTTGACCTCCCAGTGATTGATGGAACGCGTATTATTAATAGCTCCGAGATTATACGTAATAGCCGCAACCGTGCCCAAAATATTGATCAATATTACTGTGTCATCTTCTCATCATTGTCTTCTTTATAATCCATATTATTGGTCAATATATTATATAATCTTTATCACATTGTACTTAGTTTATGATGTTGGAGTACCGGAAAAGGATATGGTAAACGTAAACGCATTAGTTAAGCTAAACAAAAGCTTCAAACAAGTTTAACGGTAATCTTGGGTTGTAAAAAGTTAAACAATTGGCGGAAATTTAAATAAAAATCTGTGTACCACCTGCTCTGCATTCGGAGGGTGTTTTACTGCGCTAAAACAATGGCGCGGTTGGCCTGCGCCCGCGCACATGGTACGACGTCCACACCTGATTTAAATTGGTTTACACCATTCAGGCGTGAGAGTACAATTGCAGACTGCGTGACGCTAGCCCGCAGATAGTTCACACGATGACCATCTGTTTCACTTAGACGAATAAACAAAAACACGACAATACTGTCATAACTGCGTCTGGAATAAGAAAAGCAATAAATAAATCTCGAAGCTCTCTAAAGCTATAATCGGGTGTTTAGTTACGTTCAAATCAGTATAATGACGGCGAGACGACTGCCGCGTCATAATAAACAATTTCATAATTTATACGGTTATAAGGTGGCTGATGACGAACCGAAATAGAACTCACTGGAAGTCCCAGCTGGCGCGCGGCGAGATCACCACAGATTACACACTGTTATTATCAACTATAACTGCTCGTAACGCCTCCACCAAAAGGGTTAACCCACCGAAGGAAATTGATTTAAATTATGCTATTAACAATATTAATTTAAAAAGGAATCCATGCCACCATTTTTATATAAATCAACATTTTTTACACTGAACCGTGTTTAATATAATTAATTTAAAATTTTTCATTAATAATATGGTTTGTGTGCTTTAATTTGTGTGGATTGTGTTTAGGAACATTGATATAAATAAATATTTGACTTTTTCAATATTGTTGATTTGATTTTTGGTATTAAGAAATAGTCAACAGTAATACGCATTTCAAATGCCATAAAAATGGTATGACAAATTCGACAGCAGTTAAGTTAAAAATCTAGAGTACCTAAAACAAATATCATAAAAATAATAAAGGACTATGCTCGCTGTTTTGTAGTTTGAGTTAGCTTGGTGGATAGATTCCTCAAGTATTGAATGCAAAACGTTATATCTTATTCAATAGGTTGCGAGTATATAATGGCATGGAGCGTAATATAATGGCATTCTGTACTCAAATATTAATTACAAAAATAATCGTATATGAACTACTCATACGTACTATTTGTTTCTTTTTTTTTCATTTTTTGTAGTTGACCATGGCTTAAAACTTTATTGAATCCACCCAAAATGTTTACCTACGCCCACAAATAAGTCCATTGTTGGTTTGTTAACGATATTTATTTGGTTACGAAACATTCATTTAGTACAAAAAGGTTAATTAAGAAAACACAATGTCGGCGGTCAATTACTGCCCCAGCAGGCGCTGTTCGGATTCGGTTCAACAGATGGTTGTTTTTTCCGGAGGTGGTTGTGGGGCGTTCGGGGCGCAGGGTACGGGTTGCGGGGCGCGCCCTCTAACCGTGTAATTACACGTTGTAGTTGCGCGCGCGCCGCACGCACTATCACCTACGAGACGACCATATTTGCTTTGATCTGCCGCCGACCGCAGCTTATCCACGTGCGGTCGCCTCAACCCGTTCTCAACTTAAGCTCATTATAAAGAGGCTACTCGTTTTACGGTTGTTTATCCTCGACCGCAACAAAAAATCTTCTCATTGCAGGCTCCATGGCATCCAGATAAACACCCTCGTCGCCGCATCGTTAGTTACCTGCTGCCCAGACGTTGCCTCAGAACAGTAGTGAGTCTGCGCTTAATCATTGTCATTGTTTGCTACGATTTGATCAATTTAACACGTGTCAATTTAACAACCGGCTAACTATGTGTGCCATCTATTTGTTATGAGTGTACAGTTATATCGCACAAATTCCAAGGGCTACATCGATCAATCCAGCGTTGTCGCAAGTGATTCTGGCTCGATTAAGAAAGTTGAGTAGCGACGTCGTGATGGTGAACTTAGCCTCCTTGCGTCGCCCGTCGGGCCGGGCCGGTCGTGGGCCGGTCGCCGGCCCCCATAGCCGGCCGGATCGCGTCTGTCCTGTCTCAATAATCACTATGACGTCGTTTAAAACAAAATATTAATCTTGTTGTCGTGACTCGCATTTGGGTCCATCTCATTTGCTCGGGCGAAGATTGAAAGCCAGTATTGATATTGGAGCAGTAATTCGCGAGTTAATGCGTTTAAATGTCGCGACAGTTGTGAGTTGCTCCGCGAGTGGGTATTCCGCGTGACTCCTCACGACAACATTCCTAATTGACTTTTCTAAAAGTATCATTAATTAAATCCAAAGTATTCACTTTAAGGATACAGATACTATTTGAAATAGTGAGAAAGACACATTATGCACTTCGATTCTAACATAATAAAGATTCTTTAGATTAAGTCTACACCTTACAATATGAATACCGTCGAATCAAACACAACCAAAGCAACAAAAGTAATACAGTATATATCGAACAATAGTGATGATTTAATGTTGCGGTGCGATCAATGATCTAGCACCTCATTTTGTAGAGATTGAAAATCGATGGCAGGTGCTAGTGAAGGCGGCGTCATGATGCGGGCAAAACGACGATGACTACCAACTTAGCACCTTGATGGATCGCTCCTCACCAGAGATAGTTTACAGCGCTAATGAAACATAATAACTGCCGATAAGTATCGTACGGAGAACTTAATGGAATTAATCATCGACTGTAAACGTTTGAGGCGATAACTAGAACCTATTTATGATTTATAGCTGTGTGGGATCACCTGCTAATCATTTTGGGTCTTTAATAATGGCCATAAAAATAGTGTGTTTAAAAAACTGATAAAGCACCTAAGTATCTAATATTATTATTGTTATTACTTATTTTACGGGTCTCAGTGCATACGATTCGGAAAAACATTTTAAATATTTTTAAGGATATATAAATATTAAATATTAAAATAAATTTTAATTAATATTTTGAAATATTAGGATATTTTACTTTGCTTGTTAATATGGTTGGATTGAGACTGACCATCAAAGAACTATCTAACCTTTGCCGAAACTGTTTCAGATGTTTATCGACGGCCATGGTGCAATCAACAGCAACAGTGTCATGAAGCCGCATGTCAAACACAAGACGTTAAGACTCTGAGTGCATTATCGGAGCGCGTGAGTAATCTTGTCACTATGAACATTTACTTCTTATTGGCGGTTGCCCAACTGCCTCCGTATCGATTGCTTTATTAAAAGTTGATTGTTTTAGTTGCCTCATACGTCATGTATGTAGGGTATAGCAGATAATGATAGATAATGGAGCACAATGAGGCACGAGTGGCTTCGTTAGTGGAACCGTTGAGTCACGGTGCGGCGTTCACCTGACGCGCGCCGCCGACGGCCAGGCGACGACGCGGTGTCGGTACGGCCCGCGCGGCCGCTTGCACGACGCAGCTACACGTTACTTTTTAGTTATTTCTGATTTAAAATGTTACATATAATAGGATCTTGGTACTGGAATCGATACTATTACTAGCCTAGGTGCTTCGAGATCGTAAGCTACAAAATTCAACTTTTTCTGATTTTACCAACGACGTTGATTCATAATTCCATTTTGAAAAGTTAATAAAACTGAAGAGGATCAATTTAAACTAAATGTTAATGGACTTTAGAATCGAAAGTGCGTGAATTATTGCAGATAGATGTATAGTTTCTCATGGTCAGTGATTGCGACGTCGATGTGCTCATTCATTTGTCATCTAACGTCATACAGGAGTGACATAAGGTGAATTATATTACAAATTAAAAGTCGGTTTTTACGATGAACTGTGGGTGGTCACCCATAATGAAGTTTGTCAAAAATAATTACATTAACAGTTATACGTATCTCTTCATATATTGAGTTGGAAAAGTCGTTATCTACGGGGTGTTGAGGGATGTATTGTATCAATAAACTTTGCCATATTTTACGGAAATTCACAAAGGTTTTTTTTTTTCAGATTATTTGCTATTATGTATTAATAAGAAAACAGTATTCAGGTTCGAAACTTCCCGAACAGTTTCAGTTAAATCTGTTAACTATATCACCCAACGCATGGAAATCACCGCAATCTTAATTGATAATGTTTGTTTTAGTTTAAATCGCTATCTTATCATTTGCGTATTTCTGATTTCGTGATAAATAATAAAATCTGCGCAACATATTTCTAACACCAAAACAGTTTATTTTGCTATGTATCCTACGGCGCACTTACCCGAAATAATACAGGGTGTTAGCGTTAGTACTGAACATTGTTTGTTACTTACTTTGTTCTAACTTAAGACATAAAGTTATGAAAGAAATTGTGGATTGCAATATTAATATCCTAGATGATAAAATTTTAATAAAAAGTACATATGTTTTTGGGGCATTTTTATTTTTAAAGTCACATTTTGAAAAAAAAATGGGTTTACTTTTGCAGTTTTTTTTATTAAAGCAGAAATTCTGTAGTTAATTATAATTGGGATTTACATGCTATGTTTTATTTTGAAAGTCTAGGTTTTAAACTGCAAAATAATAAAAAATTATTCAATTTAATTGAGTACTTGCATTTAGAAATGTTTAAATAAAAGAAACGAAAAATTCAAAAAAAACTCAAAAGTTCATAACTTAGTTACACCCTGAATTTGGAAAAAAATTTGTTAATTTTCGTCTTTTAGTGCCACCTACCGACGCTGAAACGATGCTCAGTACTAACGCTAACACCCTGTATAACCTGAGTCGAGAATCATCTATGTTCAGCACACGACGTCCATGTCAGGTTTAAAACCTTGGGCAGCTCCCGAGGGACGCAGAGGTGGTTCCCATTACGGCCTTACATAAGAGGTATTAGAGTTTCTTTCGTTAAGATTTCATCCCGAACGGTACTACAGTCCTTCATGTTATAAATAATATGTTTGTGGTTGCTTTCTGGTCATAGGAAAGTAAAGCCCAACGAAATTAGAGGAACAAAAGGCAATTCCAACTGAAACCTGCAGTCGGCTACAATCAAAACACCTTAGATATTCCAATATTATCTACCTATATACGTATAATATGTATACGTCAGTTAAACACTTGTGATAGATTTATAGGTGGTGTCCATGGGCACGGAAGTTAATTACAATCAGGTAGACCGCTTGCTTTGCTAGCTATGAAATTTGTAAAAAAATTATAATGCTGTAACTAAACTGCTACCAGTTCTTGTCAATGCAAGCTGTAAGTCATAAACACTTCGAACGTATAAAGTTGGTAGGTATAAATTAAACCCAACATTTTCATTTTAGTATTTAATCATTGATTCAAAATTGCACCTACAAATAAAAGAAAACATACGACAAACAAAACACACTTGGGCCATTACATAAATAATCATTAAATCACCAGTAAGCACCATAAATATGTCATTAAAATTAACCCCCAAAAGATAATTCACATACCTTTTTAACCTATCAATATGAAAACCCATACCTACACTTAAAAAGTTGGTCATAATTTACCGACACAAAATACAAAAGTTCACACCTTGTTATCTTCAAAGAGGCTATAATCAAAAAGGTAGCAATTTAACATTTGCTCGCTAAACAAAAATTATAGGCATTAAAAAAGAAAATAACAACTGAGCATTATCTTTAAAATGTGGTTTCGGTGAAAAAAGTTCCGTTAAAAAAGGTTCTAATTCTAGTGTTTTAAGGTGTGGATTATATATCAATTTTGTAATAGTATGTAATTGTGATAGCAAGGATTTATTTGTTGAAATAGAGGTTTTGACAGGGGACTTGTCCAGGTCGCGTTGAGATGGAGTCAGAGGGCGAACTCGGCGCCGCGCTGCTTCACGACTTTACACAAAGACTGTCGAGAATAATTAAAGTAATTACTGTTTACAGTAATTAATGACCCACATACCGCGATATGCTTTGATTGATCTCGGACTTTTGACGAGATAATTATTGGCCGCGCGCCCGCGCTGTCTTGCCTCACTCCTCAACACTATTTTCAATTAATGAATACACTTTACCTATCACCGTGTTATGAAACAATATCTCATTGTTTTCGTTTATATCTCAGACATCTATATAATTTATATTCAAAGTGCTATTGCAATGCTCGTTCACACTTACTCATATTTGAGATTAGGAAAAAGTGAATTATTGATCTTGATCTATTCGCCAGCATATAAATTACAATATTATTCATATTGGTTTTACAAATAAGACTGTGTATAAAAAATTTAAACTGGTTTGAATAACAAAACGAATAGTTAAGTTCTAACAAGATTTCAATGGAGTGCGCACGCGTTCTAATCTTTTTCCGTGCTTGGTGTTACACGAAGGATTATTGAAGTAGTTTATAGGCGTCTACGATGTTTTTTCACGTATAAGGTTTATCGATTGTGATTCCGTGTGAGTAGTTGCGCCGGCGTCGGCGTCGCGGCTGCAGATAGCCGGGAGCTATCCGCTACACAGCCTGTGCATTAGGGCTCCCGCGGCTCCTTTGCCTCGGCCATAAGCGCATTTAACATGTAATTGCGCTTGCATTTCTCTTTTGTGCCCACAAAAAGAAAACGCTTCAGACTTAAAAGGATAGTTAATTATTTGAAACTGCAACGCAATATGCAAATAAGCACTTAGTTTGAATATTATCGCAGATATGTGTCGAGCTAAGGTGAAGTATATAGCCGTTAAGACGTCTAAGAATAGTGCTTCACAATCTCGCTTTAATGTTCTTTTGTTATACAGGTTTAGGAAGTGTTACAGATTTTTGTGGACAAGGAAAAGGTGGTATTTCTGAAATATTGAGTGATGTTTTAGCTAGTGATTTACAATTCACACTTGACACAACTCCAAATCCCTTACCGAGGATCGATAGATTAAGTCTACCAAAACTCAGGCCATTTTACAATTTAAGTCTAACTTGAAAGATTCGTGAAATCTTTCGTTCGACAAATAAATTAATAAGAAACTAAATAGAACATTTTAGTGTCATGAAGTTTAGTTGGTGACTTTTCTGACTAGCAATTAGAAAACGGTCTTTATTTCACTCCAGATAAATTGGTAGTACAACAGATGGGTAAGAAGCTGAGATTGAAATCATAATAAAACATGATTCCTGGTAAAATTCCAGAAACCATGTTATAACAATATAATAAGTGAAATAACAACCAGTCCCAGTTCCAATTTAATCACATTAAAACTCCTCGATCCATTGTCCACACAACTTCTGTTCACCGTTCAGTCTGACGTCCAGCGATACAAATTAATACAAACCCGATTAATCGGTGGACTTGGGCAAGTAAAGACGTTAAATTAATTGCGGGCGTGTGGTAAATTGGCTCGTCGGAGCGTAATGCGGTGCGCGGGCGCAGCGTGGGCGCGATTGACTCGTCGCCGGCGCGAGAGATATCGGGCACTTAGCGCCCTAGAGGTGCAACGTACTAAGTTCGTGATGTGAAGGGTTAGTTCGGAAGTCTTTGAAAATAGGTGTTAGATTTTATGTAGGGCCAAGATTGGAGGTCAATTTGGTAACAGTAATTTTCATTAAGGTAGTTTTCAAGTAGGTCTAAATGATTCTGTGAAATAGGTAAAACATCCAGAGATGAGCCGTGCGTGAATCAGAAAATTTTATTAAGTTTTGAAAAGTAACTCGAGGGAGAATTTTTTGTTTGCTACCGGTTTGGTACAAAATTACACTTATTAAATAATGACTAAGTTCATTTTATTTCTATACCTACATGTAACACTAACAGAATCCTTGCAGGAAAATAGTTTAACTATGATACATATTTGAAATAGGTATCCTATGCTATAATTGCAATTTGTAATTTACATATTTTGAAATCAGATTGAAATAAAAGAAAAAAGAATTTTTTTTTCATATTAATTATTTTGTCAAAAAATAGTGCAGTTCTTTGTAATTAAACCAGTCCGGTTCAAGTTTTCCGCAGCAGCAGTATTGCGCGCGTTGCATGTTAGATTCAGCGATTGAGCCGCCATTAAATCTGCAGCACTCTCTGTAAATCTATTCTTGTTTGGTAATAAAGCTGCTTTCTATCTTTTATTTACAATTTGCGGTCGCGCCTATCACGATCCCGGACTACCAGTAACTGAACCCTGCCATGTTATAAGTCGCAATTTAACTAACGAAAATACCTCGTAATATAATAGGATCAATTTGTATGTGCAAATAATGACTTGAAAACAAGTGTATGCACTTTCCAAAGCTTGATTTATCTTAAATTGCAAACTGATTCATTGCTGACGTGGTTGCTCAATATCAAACATTTTTATTCCCGAATAACTCTTAAACTTATTAGATTGGACGACGAAATTATCTGTACATATTTTCATTGATCTATCATAATCCAAAAAACATATTTCAAACTTTTGTTATTGTTTTGTGTACTGGCAACTGTGTGTGACATAATAAGCTGCAAGATCATCAGTGTCTATCCACACCTTTACTTTATGTAATTCCCGATTTCCTATTGTAGAGCTCCAATTATTTTACTATGTAAATCATTTGAGAAAGTGAAGAATAAGTATAAAATTACATGCTCATTCGCATATTAAAATTGCGTGTGAACGAATCGTATTCGCTATTATTCGAAGCTCATTGAAGCAGCCACTAGGAACATTACTCGCGTACACAAAACGGCGATTGACATTACACTTGGCGCTTCCATTGTTTGTGGAAGTGGCCTCCCCTGTGAACCAGAAACGCAGCATCAACCTCCAAATCCGATGTGTGGGATCATGAGAATATTTATTTTTATTTATTTATTATTTAAATTTCCGATTGTTCGCTAATGAGGGGATCAAGTATAATAACGGGTTGCCCTTACACTAAGCATACACAGTCCGGTAATTGCAATGTAAGGAAACCTATAATATTTAAACGATTTTAAAATGTAACTCTTTAGTTCTCCGAGCGTAATGGTAGGTTAGTTTGCTTTTTAACGGTTGTTATTGTAGTCGATAATAATGCTTGGAAATGAACAATAACTTTAGATGGTCGGTTGCATGTTGGATTTGTGCAGCACCACCCGCGGGGCTTGGTTTAAATAAGACGTTTTAACAAATCATTAAGAGAAAGGTTTAATAATAAATTACATCTGTAAAAGTCCATTATAAGATAATCAAATACCGTAGAATCATCTCAAACTCATTAGGGGATGTAAATGGGAATCGGTTAATGAAAATAAATGTAAGCGTGATGGGAGGGTGGTCGCGGGTGAACGACGAGCGTGGCGAATGTGTGTGCGCACCCGGTGTACCTGCGTGATGCATCCCCTAGTTAATTCGTTCACGCTAATACAAAAAATATTGAAATCCATTATATTTATCCATTATATAATTCTATTCAAATTTTATTGAAGATTCACTTAAAACAATTAAATACTAATGACATTACATCGTGCTATAAATTATTACGAAAGTAACATTACATAGATACATATACTATCTATATTTAGACATAAAGAGTTTGACGGCAAAGCTATGTCGGTTTCCATCAAATCTTAGCACCCCTTATGTAAAATTTAAAATACAACATCTAACACTGGAGCTGCGGTACTTTGTACTCATCCCTGTGTGTTTGTCTGTCGCTTGCGCAGGGTATATTTATAAGGCTGACGTCACAGTCCCCAGATGTGCGCGTGCGCGTGAGCAGGTGAGGCCTGTATGGAACACATTGTTCGAAACCCATAAGTCTGTATCACGGTTTTTTACACAAAGTATCACGGCTGCATTGTAGCAAACTGTAACGGTTACGAGCAGCCGGCGCGGCGCAGGCGCAGGTACCGCCGAATCAAACCAAACACTCATTGTTACTCAGTGACAGATACTATTTTATTTTACTAGATCGATGAATTCGTCATAGTTTTTGAACGAATAAAGGAAGCAATAACAATCTTTGTCTGAAAAGCTCCAAGTAGCGCCTGAGCAGCTGATGTCACATAAAACTAAACTTCCTAAACTCAATACTAAAATGTTACTTCAGTTGTTTAATACAAAAGATACTGCAACAATCTATTATGGCTTGCTTTTCAACGCAGACACCAACGAGTATAACGAGGTTTATAAAAAGCTTGCCCAATCCGAATCTAGATCGAGCCAAATAACTGTCGACAGCCAGATAGAAGTTCCTCGCATATCTGAGGATAAAAAGACAGCAATAATCTACTTAATATAAAATAAATCCAAGTCGAAACAAAAAACGAACAATCTCCATAATGGTGCTTAAGTGCAAATTTACTATAAGGTCACACACCAGCGCGTTTACGTCTAACCGTTCCAATTTTACTAAGTTAAACAGTTTTTGCATAATTATAAAGCTAAATGGTCAATTACGCGGTTTAGTGCATACTTCGCGCACATTTTCTTACTTGCAGTTGTTAGTATGGGTTTTATTTGCTTGACAATCTAGAGATAGTTGCATTCACAGCCGGTGCGGACAAGTACTTATTTTCTGCCTGCTTGTTTTCGATGTAGAGCATAATGAGCTTTAAAGCCATGGCGCAAGAGGCTCGAGCTGGTAACAGCGGCTCTTAGATAAACAAACTTATCTCGACGTAGTAGAATTGCGGGGCGTTTCCCGTCGCCATGGTTTACTGATTTCAGTTGGATTAAAAACAATTACAGCTACTCTCTTTTAAGAATTATATATATATATATATATATATATATATATATCATCGAGGTCAACCATTAACGGTTGTCTGGCTCTACCAAATTTCTTTCGTCTTATTTATTGATTTGATTTATTATTTATCTTTTAACATTTAACAACTCATTTAATTCGTATTTAGAATAATAATAATATTTCTAACAATCACACCACATTATCCAGCCCAAATTAAGTATCATTAAGAACTTGTGTTATGGATCTAGTATCCATAACGGATAAATAAAACTTAAGAAATATATAAAAAACACACATAGATTTTTTTTTCATTTATACATATTAGAAATTAACTTAAATAAACGTACATACACATCCATGACTAGAAAGCAAATATCATAGACCTCTGGCATGGAAGGCAAGGGTACTTACCTCCATACCAAACCTTATTTGTCTGGACCTGACAATCTCTCTATAGATATTCACCATAGTATATCTTTATTATCTTTTTAAACTGTTGATTTGTTTTATTGATTGTATCATGAAAAACATACCAAGTGAATGTGATTTTTTGTGTGTCTGATATGTATAAGAAATAATTGACGAGATACCAACAAAAGTCCGTGTGCGAAGTAGTCCAGGCGCTTACTCACCGGCTGCAGCGCACGTGCGCGCCGCTCTGACGCTGATCTACCGCTAGGGCTGGCCTCACCTCGCGATCCTATATTACAGGACATTTATTCAAATATCTACATTATTTTGAAAATTATACCAAATTTTAAGCTCCTTAAAAGCTATTCAAAAGGTTAGTGTTAAAAGGAAATATAATTAAAGTACACCAGCTATGAGTCTGCAAGGATTTATATTGTTTACATATTAGCTACTACTTAGATGTTAAGAATGAAACATATTTTCCGAACTAAAACCAGTTACCGTCGGTTTAACGCCTGCTACCCCTAGCGTTAAGGCTCAAACGCGTAATCGTAAATATCGGTCATTTAACACACAGTGGTCCGCAAGCCTTTGATTATAAATAGATCGGCCGATACAATCGACGTGTTTACAGCAATATCTGTCAAGTGCCGATCCCGCCTGCACCGGCGCAAGAATAACCAATTAATTACTACTGAGTTTAATATCTCCCGTTGCTGACGCATTCGCCATCACTCCACTTTTAGCTAAAACGTTACCATTACAACTATCCGGTACTCAAACTTCGCAATAACGAACGAATCATTTCCTTGAACCACACATAATTTTAGTTAATTGAAATTTCATGTCACCAATACTACCTTTTAAGCTCTCGTAAGCTCAGAACCGATCAATTACTGCAATTTACGGCTCACTATCGCCAAAGCACCGGTTAAAACGTAATGTAATGCGACATGTTCCGTATATCGGCAAAACAGGTACAGTACAACCGTTCTTAGAAAAGCATCAGTGTTATTTTGACACTAACAATATAAATAATAAGATAGTGTCAGTTGACGTCTTCAGTAGGCTGTCTGCGCGGTAACGAGAAGTAATGACGGCGCAATGCGCGTGCGCCGATTGTAAGCAATACTAGCCGCTTCGATGAATGAGCGCCTAATGATGCCGCCGCGAGAGACATGCATCATCTCACGTGACTGTTTATTTCTTATGTGCCATAGAACTATTGATAGACGATCATATACGAGCAAAATATATTTACAACACTGAAAGACACACTGCTTTGTCACAGTTTTGTAAGCGCTATTTGTAATTTTTATAATCTTAACACATTTCGTTGCAATCACCGAAACCACGAGCTAGGCGATCAAAACTTTTCAGGCAAATATATAAGAGCAAAACTCATGCAAAGAAGGTGTAGACTACACGTTGATGGAATTATTTGCGTTGTGATCAGTCTGGTGACGTTGCAACCAGTTGTTGTCCTTTAGCGTCGGCACCGGGCGCGGCTCGCTCTCTAATCGCATCTCCTAGGTGACTAGGTGCCAAACTTCAATTTATTTCACTGATTGTGCGCTTGACCCTATCCATATGACTATTTAACTGTCAACGCCTCTGCCGCCAGAGAAACCCTAATTAAAACTTCGATACGAAATTTTGTTTTATACTTGTGTTTACTAGCTAACAATAGGTTCGCAAACGATCCAAATCAAATCAGTGTTTTACGATTCCCTAGTTATATAAACCGTCATCGAGATTTTAGACATTTATTACGAAGATGATTTACCGATACCGTTTGTTTCTAATATCTACGATACTATTTAACCAACTTTCTAATAACACGTTAATTACGTTTTATGAATTCACGTACAATTATTAAAATACCTATAATATCCATCACATGAATTTCAGTGTGTTATAATTAACGGTCGTATTTAAATTCCAACACTGTACGTATGTTATACGTAAAATACCTTTCACAGACATAACCAGTTCATCGCCTTGAAGTAAATCCCTGGGATGCTGACAAATTGGTACTTACAAGTGAACCAAATATCTTTTCAGCTTAGTTACTTATAAATCTAAGGATCATGCCACTTTATCATCTTTATATAGAAGTGTTTTATTTGCGAGTGCGTTAAGTTCCAGCTACGACACAGAAAGTAGAGTAAGAATCAGTATCTAACGAAACGTTACTGGATAGTTCAAACTAAAGGTTTTACTACTTTTAAATCTGAAGATACACATGTTTTTTTCGTTCATCACTCGGTAAATAATTGGCAACACCCAATAAGGAAAATTTGATCTTGATTTCTCTACGTGATCTGAATTCATTGTGTAAATCTAGCGTTCCTTGATAGTTTCGACAGTTATATCATGAAAAATTGACACGGCGAACTGGTTCGGCTCGAGCCAAGCCGCAGGCTGAGCCACGGTCTCGTGCTAATAACTAGTTGTAAATGTATGAAGCAAGCCTGCGCCGCCGTCGCCACCGCCCGGCCACTTGTCCCATTGTTCAATCGCGGAAACAGCCCACTTCTGACGCTGCATTGCTATCACAATTAAATTATTTATAATGCCAGATGTTTATTAACTTACTAACCTAGCTTGTTTTAATAAACTATTTGCATTGACCGGTAGTTGTAACAATTTAGTTAGGTTGTTTATTGTATCTATTTCAGAAGAAAGAGAAAGTTTAACTATTATTGTCTGGATTGGTAATTATTTACTTTTGAAATGTGAAAAGAAATCAAATACAAAAACATATTTGAAAGAATAAACCAATTAAAAAATACATTCGTTAGCAATAAAAAAAGAGCTCTTCATATCTGAAAGTATCCAACACTCTTATCTTGTTAAACAGACTAACTGCGCCTGAAAAGCGAAGACAAGCCCTAACAGCAGATTCTATACGTCCGCTTGAAGCATCAGCAAGAACACCGGATGACAAGGCAGGAACAGCCGTGGACAGGCCCGCCCTGGCGTGTACTCGGCGGTGTCGCAAGCGCATTGTGAAGTGATCCGAGTGATCGATGGCTCGAGTCCGCGCCCGCGCCGCTTGTCAATTAGGTTAGCTAAGTTCAGGACCCGTGGTTATCTACGCTCGCCTATCCATCGACAATTTGCGTAACCACCACTTAACAAGAGAAAAGCTATTTTTAGCCGGTTTACCTGCTTACCCCGCTTTCTGGACAACCAGATGGATTTAAAACGATTAGACAGATAAAACTGATGTTGAAAGAGGAAATACTAGACTTGCAGGCTTCCTTGTTTGTTAATTTAATTTAACTAATGAGTTCAAAAAAAAAGATAGCGCCAGTAAAAACAACTAGCCTGTTTTCATGTTGGCTCCTAGTCATAAATTATTCTATTCAAAATTAAGCAGATACCTACATCACGATTAAAGAAAGAATGTTGCATGAACACAGGTAGAGACTGAATACCCAAAATAAATAAAAACTGTTATTCAAGTCGATTGCAAAAAATGTCGTAAAATGATGACGACCACCATTCATCTGCAGCATCCCTTTATGAAGCTCAATGAAAACCTTTACGCGGCGAATCACGGCGGAATCTAAAAAGAAATGTTCTATCTCATTTTAACTTAAGCCTTTGTACAGAAAGACAGAGATGAAAGATTGATACCAATGCAAGGTGACAAGTGAACCATTTAATTTTTTACACAGGAGCAAAATTTACGAATTCTTGGAACGTAGAGCTTTTGACATAGAAAACCCTTAGCACTCATGATATTTGCTCACTGACTACTGACTATTTGGATGTATATTTTAAACCAGATAAAAATTTTCATAATTGGTCACGTAGTTTGAAATATTTGAAAAACCTGTACTTATTTTTGTTTGGTTTATTCTTTGAAACAGATAAAAGTTACGTCTGATTGATAGAGACCTTTACAAAATACTTCTGCTAAACAAGAATCTTAATATTCCAGAACTAGTTCAAATTAATTTAAAATAAGGTTAGGCCAGGAACATCTTCGTTTCTATCGTCACTTCACCTCAGGTGAGATGGCGAGCGAACTCAAAGAAGTAATGTAATAGAAACTCTGCGCCAACCCAAAAAGTTGAATCATTTGACAAATGACTAACTTCGCCATAGCAATCTTCTGGCGTCCGAATTTCATACAACAAAGATACATCGGATATAAGAACACAAGTCATTATGATTACCTTTATACCTGACTCCATGTGCACGGAGCGCAAATAATTCGGCATTGTGTTGGTCTAGTATCTTGAGGCTCCGTTTGCGCAACGTTGCAGCCAGCGCCAGTGCAGCTGCCACTGCGCAGGTTGCTGCGCGTCTCACTTTCAAAGAAATTCGCCTCTCGCGACCCCCACAGGATGCGGCCGGTCGTTGATCGCCAACCAAATGCGACTTGCCAAATATCAGCTGGTAATATTAGAGCGAACAAAAAATCATAACAATACAAGACTGAAAGTCTCAGAACAAAACGCTTTTTATGAGCTTAATGCGTATTGTATAATATATTAAGTACAGTTTTATTAGAGTTTGATTTATTCAGGTTTAAAATGTGTCTGCGTATGCGCGTATGACGTGATGAGATTTCATAGTAACAAATGATTTACCGTTCTACCAAAATCAGAAACCTGAATTATCACGAAACAAAGAAATTGGTTTCAAATTAAAATAAAAAAAGTTTTTAATAAAACTCATGCCAATCATAGCAAAATGCATGCAGCGAATAGGAAAGGGAAGCCTGTTGAAACGGTTTCGTAATCAACTAAGTAACAATACCTTACTGCAAAGGCATCCCACCCTTTACCCGCGCCCTAATGACATCATATCGTTTGCATAATCAAGATTCAGTTACAGATGTAAGCTTTCTTTGCAAGTTCTAAATGGACAATGAGCGTCAAGTCGCGAGTCGTTTCAGCGGGCGTGGTTTAATGTTGCTCTTGTGGAAACAGCTGTACGTTCCCCTTTGCACACCTACTATATACCCAGCACGTGTCGTATGTGCCCTCACTTCTAAGGTAAATACGACTTCAGATTTCAAGTTATTACATCCGGCGTCGACGCCGCGGAACGTTAGCCGCAACTTGATTTTATTTGCGTATCTAAAGTTCCTTGTACAAAGCTGAAGGAGGTCAGAGATAACCCGAGCACGATCAATTGCCTAGTGATGGGATAGGATCAAACCAAACACACCTGCCGGCGACTTCCGATACAGTATTGATCCAGTAACGTGATCAGTCTAATGCTACGTCCGCTCTACTCTTATTTATTGTTCTGTTTCTACATTCAAACGATACAAAATATTTTAAAGTTCATGTTGGCTTTGACTTTGTTGGGATCATGTCTACGTTTCTTATCAAGTCCAAAATACTGTTTTTTTTTTTAAGAAAAAGGTTGCTACTGTATATTATTATAGAAAACTACCTGACAGAATAAATTCAAAAATAAAGTTAAAATGCATATTCAATTACTAATATTTACATAAAATTCAATTCAGGTCGTGTTACAATAGAATCTCGATCAGGATTAATTCTAGATGACTTTCCTTCGATCCCACCGAAACGTTACCAACAAAGACATCCATTAATCAGATTTGGGTCATTTGAAAGTTAAATATGAAAGATCCTAACGTATATGACAATTGAAAATTCCAAATTACAATAATCAAAGGTTAGGTGAGTGTGGGTATTGATCGTTCGGTAGCGATCATAAAAGAAACCAGATCAGTACCGCGCATATTTGATGATGAATTTAATTATAAACTTGTTTGCTATTGTTGGGTAGCTTGATAAAGTAATTTCTGTTCCTATTGTAGTCCTGATATAAGCAATCGGAAGCCGGGGGGAGTGTAACGGTTTTCTCAGCCCCAGGGCCGCACACATATAATATAAAGTACAACACTCGTGATTTTGTATACATTGCGTCCTTAATAATTAATAGATAGCTTTAAATCGGTTTTATCGCAGACTTCCACTTCAGCGGATCCGTTTTAGTTAATTTTCTACTTTCAAATTATTATCGTATCTTAATAAAGCTCTTGTTTTTTAATTATTATAAATTAGAGTTTTAAATGGTTCAATAAACTGAACCCAATGACGATAACTCATTGACTTTACAGTACAGCTACATTATAAAATAAATTTCATATTATGTCTTAATTGCAGTTTTCCATTGCTGGTGATATTTTTGAGTTAAACTTAGGCTATAATACATAAAAGTTTGAAAAGGAAAAAATATATTTATAGCTTTACTGAAGGCGGAGTGTCTGTGGTCTCACCTGCCGGAGTATTGTTACGACGCCCTCCTGGGAGTTATATCGGGAAGCATCCCTCCACCCTCACACCCTCGGGAGTGGTGAGCATATGGTACATGTTATCACACCACGAGGACACGCTCTTGTGAGTCGTAAGACCCTTTTATTGTAGGAAGAAGGAAGTAATATTTTTAAGTGAAAGTTGTAATTACTCTTAGTTTTGTTTTAAATAAATTTAGAGTGCTGAACTGTCGTAAATGTTAACTTATTCTTAAGGTATCTTGTCTTAAAGAAATATTCTTATTAATACTCAAATTTTAAGAGCTTCATGGCTAACAAGAATTTGAAATCTTTCTTCTAAGATTTTTCAAAAATATCCTGCCGTGTATGTTTAGTATAAAAAGGCTACAAAACTGCACTGACATAGAATTTCATACAACCGTTTTGCAAGCCAAAAATATTCTAATGAGACGAACACAGGACCAGCTGACACGGTCGCTGCATACATTTCTTTTCATCGATAAGGTCAAAGAACTCTACCAAATAACTGAACCGGAAACTCATATTCCATTAAGAAGTTTTTACGAAGAGAGTGTCGTTTACGAGGCCATAACTCATAGAGCGCGAGGTGCGAAGCCGGCACGTGTGAGATGTGACAACTGCAGGATAAAACTCATTTTATGACTAGTCTCTACTGCGCCTACTTTCCTAGGTAATATTTAAGTAAGGAGCTTTTTACTTTATATGGAAACGATCAGCGATAAAGACAGTATATTCCTAATCACAACAAGGGACGCGACACGTTTAAACGCAAATAATATTTGGTGATAATACAATTTAAACATAAAGGTGTTGATTAAGCCATGTAGGCCTCCAAACTCCGTAACCAAATAGGAGTTAATAAGGCTATTAGCCTAAACTGAAATCATCAATAATATATATTTATAATATATTTTTATAATATATATTTTTTGAAATGCTGTACTTGCAGCAAATTTTCTTAGGTACTTTCTAAAGTGTAGAGTATATTACTATAGCCTCTGCTGCTAAACCAGGACAGTCACCATTTCATTCTCATGCATGCGAACCTATCCTGAAATTTTTACATTATTTTAGTTTCAAGCTGTGACGGTTGTCTATTTCGACCTCTTTTTGTCAGTAAATTTTATTTTTTTTGTCGTTCCCGACGTAATTTTAAACTAGGAATTACGTAGTGTCGGAGAACGGCAATGTTTTGATTTGACAAGTGAGTCACGAAATATTATCCATCAAAGCAACTTGAATCTATTTATTTATTATTGTTTCCGAGTTTATTATTCAAAATTTCATAGTTAAGATATTTTATTATCTACAATCAAAGTTTTTTTTTAAGAAACCTATAATTTATTTTTACGTTCACGAGTGTGCGTAGCCAAAATTTTTGGTAAGGATTCTCATTCATTAAAATTTTATTTTATTGTTATTTTTTTCTTTTCAGATCAAATTTAATTGTATTAATATTTCTGATCTATTTTGTGTGACTATTTTTTTATTTCAATTTTGTTTATATTTTTCTGTTTGTATTTACAGGCATTTTTGTATATTTTTAATTTTACCGAAAAAATAAACATAGAAGAGAGTTTTGGTGTTTTACTGGTACTACGTTACATACTGGCGCCCGAATATTCAAACGTAGTTTATGGAGAAGAGAGGAGGAACTATATCAGCAGAAGAATTGCAACATTAAAAATAATTTTTTTATAATTATTATTGAGGTCAGGCATAAAACTTTATTTGTTACCATTTTCAATCATTAACATTCACTCTAATATATTTATATATATATCTACTATAATATATCTACTATAATATATCAAAATACTGCTAAATTATTCAGACATTTAAGTTTCTTTAGTTTCTTTCGTTATAATATCCTTGAAGAAATTTTCTGAAGACACAACATTCTATAACCCAGTAATTTCACTATTTAAATAACATTTTCTATTCATTTTCATCACTTGAAAATACGTATATTTTTAAGGCTCTATTCTGCATAACGACTATTAACAAATTTGTTTCACTTTAACATTTTTTTTTTTTATTTTGCAATGAATTTTTCACAATTAAATAAACCTGAAATAATTTATGAATTAAAAATCAGAAATATAAATTTTTCTTCGACGCAATCAGATTAGCTCGATGGAGTATTCGTTTATCTATGTTTAATTTCGTAATTAAACACAAAAAAGGCTCAGATCATGTCGTACCAGATACTTTATCACGTATAAAACCAATTGATTTAATTAATTTTTCTACTTCTCAAACTAAAGACACTTGGTATTTAGCAATTTATAATAAATGTTTATCATTTCCTTCTAGTACTCCGGATTACATGATTCATAATAATAAATTGTTTAGATTTTGTAGATCTAACACATTATTTAACTCTGAATTTAATTGGAAACAAGTAATACCATTAGAATTTAGGGAATCTGTGATTACACAAAATCATTCTACTCCCCAAACGGCACATTTTGGTACTTTTAAAACATACCATAGAATTAAAAATCTCTATTTTTGGCCTGGCATGTATAAAGACGTAGCCATGTTTATTGCTAAGTGCGAGACTTGTTTAGCTACCAAGCACCAAAATCAAAACTTAATTGGTTTAATGGGCAAACCCAAACATTGTTCACGCCCTTTCCAATGTTTATCCATAGATTTGATAGGTCCACTTCCTACTTCACGTAAGCAGAATAGATTTCTATTTGTAGTTACTTGTTGTTTTTCCAAATATTGTTTGTTATTTCCAATAAAACATGCAACCGCTTCTATTATTCGCCATATATTGGACAATTTAGTTTTTATGGTTTATGGAGTTCCAGAAACTATTTTATTAGATAATGGTCCTCAAATGATAAGTACAGAATTATCTGAATTATTTAAATTTTACAACATACCAAAAATACATTACACCCCACGTTACTGTCCACAGGTTAACACCGTTGAGCGTTACAATAAAACTATTGTAACGGCGATTGCAGCTTTTATAGATAAAGATCACAGAACTTGGGATACCTATATAAACAAAATACAGTTTGCTATTAATACTGCGGTTAATGAAACCACAAAATTCACTCCATCATTTTTAGTATTTGGTAGAGAAGCTGTTACATGTGGATCTATCTACAAAAATAAAGATTCCTGAGATGAACTAATTTTCAGTCCTAGGGATGTATATGCTGAAAACATAGGACAATTAATACCTATCTTTTCCGAAGTACAGAAGCGGTTATTTAATGCACATCAATATAATGCAACTTATTATAACAAACATCATCAGTTTAGAATTTAATAACGGTGATATTGTTTGGAGGCGAAACCATGTAATAAGTTCCTCTAAAAAACATTTTTGTGCTAAGTTTGCACCCAAATTTATTAAATGTAAAGTTTCAAATAAAGTTTCACCATTAATTTACGATTTAGTGGATATGAATAATAACCCATTAGGTCGTTGGCATATCAGAGACATTAAACCTCTACCGCGTTTAACTTCTTCTTTGAGTGACTAGATTGGTTGTTACCAATTACTTTATATGAATTCATATATAATTATTGCTAATTATCTCACGGCGAGCATAAGCCGATTCTTTTTGTCTTATTTTTTTTCTCTATGCACCTCATTATCGTTTGGCTATACCATTAACATTGACGTTGGTCAAAACTTATAATTAATTATCATTGTCGTAGTATTAGGTTAACTTTTTGTGTAATTTATTTAATATTTGCAATTCTAATTTTTTTTTCTCAATTTTTTTTTTCAAGCGGTTTGCAACTTGTAAAATTAAGCCTTCTGCACGAGCGTTTATTAAGTTAACTCGTTAAACTAAACCATACCTATGTGTATTATTTATACGCTTGAATCACTTTCCCGTGAGAATTATTTTCATATGTTTATTACATAAGTATTTTAATTACTTCACAAAAGACCCTTGGATTTTATTTAAAAGTCAATGTTTCACGACTGGCTATGATTTTCTTTTCTTTCCGGCATATTTATTTCAGTCTTTAACTGAAACTTGTTTATAGTAATCACCGTGCGGGAGTTAGCGACACGTTAAAGAAGCCATAAGCTATTAATATTTTCAGCGGATGGCAACTATTAAAGCCTTTTGCCGTTGCGTTCAACTCTGTTGAGTTGATTTATTTAGGATACGATTCCTCATAAGCAACTCTAACTGCATGATGTTTTATTTCCAGTAGTTGGAATAAGACTAGTATGAAAGAGAATGTATGTTGTAATTATAATGTACGTTGATGGAGTTGAACGATGTATATTAACATTGTATATTCCAGGAACATGTTTAAAATTTTATCATTCATGAACCATGTAATTTAAGATAATTATTTAGGATTTTTTTTTTCTCTCTCTCGTCTGTTTTGTTTTCTTTTTCTATTAAATAACTTGTTGATATGCAATATATCAGTATTATTTTTTTTTTTTTTTTCATATATACAGGATGTTTTTTCAGAAAAATTCTTCTATAGGATGTTAATATTAATTTTCATTTTGCTTTTAATTATTATTTTTTTTTTGATTGTTCTTTCATTTAGCAGATTAAATATTAAAATTCGATATGTATATGCGGTTTATTTTGATTTGGTTTGAATTTGAAATTTTACTAAAAAAAATCTTTCAGATTTTTTTTTTCCCGGCCCCCGGGGTATTGTGACGGTTGTCTATTTCGACCTCTTTTTGTCAGTAAATTTTATTTTTTTTGTCGTTCCCGACGTAATTTTAAACTAGGAATTACGTAGTGTCGGAGAACGGCAATGTTTTGATTTGACAAGTGAGTCACGAAATATTATCCATCAAAGCAACTTGAATCTATTTATTTATTATTGTTTCCGAGTTTATTATTCAAAATTTCATAGTTAAGATATTTTATTATCTACAATCAAAGTTTTTTTTTAAGAAACCTATAATTTATTTTTACGTTCACGAGTGTGCGTAGCCAAAATTTTTGGTAAGGATTCTCATTCATTAAAATTTTATTTTATTGTTATTTTTTTCTTTTCAGATCAAATTTAATTGTATTAATATTTCTGATCTATTTTGTGTGACTATTTTTTTATTTCAATTTTGTTTATATTTTTCTGTTTGTATTTACAGGCATTTTTGTATATTTTTAATTTTACCGAAAAAATAAACATAGAAGAGAGTTTTGGTGTTTTACTGGTACTACGTTACAAAGCTACAATAGTAAATCATCACACTCAGATTGCCTAAATACGATAGGGATGGCACTTTTCCAAATATTAGTAAATTAGTTAATAGTTTGTTTGGGCAAACTAATCTCGGCAATATTGGAAAAATACGGGATACGAACAGAGGGGCGCGGCTAGTCATCCATGGACAGAGAACACGAGTATATTAGTTTTGAGTTTAAAGGCACGTGTCTTGCAATCTGTGTATGACGGGAACCGTATTAGCCAGCCACCCGTCGCACCCACGAGGGTCAGCTCTGGTATTATTTATTTTGTTTACTCAATATTATTTAGTTCTTTAAAACTTAAATATGCATAACGTGCAGATCCAAAAACTTTGCAGCATCGGAAAATAGGCGGTTCCTGGTTATGTATACATTTTTATCAAGACTAAAAATTAATCTAAACACGACGTACTACAGCTTATGAGTATTAATAATTTCTCAAATATCAAATATCACATACAACATTAATTCACGGCGACAACCATTATCTATTTTTCTTACCATCAATTTTCATAACAGTTAGCTAACACCACTTTGACACATCTTAAAACTACAAACCAAGTACTTACCCACTTAAAAAAAATCCACAAATCATGTGAACTAATTACCTATGGCACCCTAGCTTATCTAATCAGTCGTTGAAAGGAGGCGACGTCAATGTGAATGCCTGTACACATGTGCTCAGCGCACGTGTTCCTTCAGCGGTATCGGCTCTCACAGGGATGCCAACATTAAGCAAGCACAAGGTAAACAACGATACCACTGCCCCTTTGATATTCTACATAAAGGAAAGCTTTATAAGCCATTTGAATATTTTTACAGTTCCTTATCGGTAGGGCAACAAGGGTAAACCCTTAAGTAGATCATGTGTGTTAGCTTAGCTAAACATTCCGTTTCGCAATAAGGGAATTTACTGCGTCACATAAAAGTTTAATGTCTTCGTTGTCATAATAATACGAGATATACATAAAAAAGCGAATGTTTTGTTGATTTGTGTACTGACTTTAAGATTTACGTCTTTAGAAAACTGTAAACACCCTACATGTTGCTCGCCGCTGTGCGGTAAAGTCAATCATCTCCTGGTGGCCTGCTTCTGTTTAACCCGCAACAAGAATCGGATTTTTGTTTTTACGCTGACGTAAAATAATAAAATTACAACGCTGCATTTATATTTAATAACTACTTTCATTGAAACATATTACTAACGGACATAATAAAGTCAATAACAGAACGATATCCAAATTGTATTGTTTTAATGTGATAATGCGTTCTCGTTTCTATTCGGCATACGGATGGGTACATTAGCGGTAATTTATTCGATAATAGGGTAGCGTATCAAACGACTAAACGAATTTGTAATTGTTCTGTTTTTGTCGGTCATCCCAGCAGTGGCCAATATGGCGGATGGCAACAGTCGTTAATTTCATTAAGAGCTTATTAGTTCGGCACGCGACCGCCACCAGTTGCGCGAGGGCGATACCATCGAAAAACTTATGGCCCGTGACATACAGGCGCGCCTAGTTATTTACTGCCCGTTTATGTAACATCTTCTTTGTGAACTTGGACATTTATAATTTATTTATATTTATACTGTGTGCTTATAATAATCATTTAATTGCACTCTTTTTGTCTTATATCAAATTGAAAAGACCAAGGCGCCTTCATTTATTCAAAGCTTATGGCCGACCGAGTAGTGCAGTGGTAAGTAGCCTTGCCTCATACGCCGAAAGTCCCAGGTTCGAGTTCTGGCCGGGGCATTCATTTGTGTGATGAACACAGATGTTTGTTCTCGGGTCATGGTTTTTTGTATTTATATATGTATGTTTAAGCTGGGTTCCCCCCAAATCACTGTATGGTCATTCATAACACCAGCTCTGCTTACTTTGGGGCCATACAGTTGGTGTGTTTGTCTGGGGGGAAAAAATGAAGCTGTATACCTATTTCTTGACAAAAAAAAAGCTCATAATAAGGCGGCCTGGAACCTTTGACTGTTGATACGATCAATTATCACGACAATTTAGGCCGAAAAAGCACGTGATTTGAACTCAGTGGATAAAAATTTGCGTGTGATGATACTTTTGACTGAATGAATTAGATAGGGGATGATAGTGGAATTAAAAACAGTACAGTTAGTCGACAACAACATGCGCACGCGACAGAAGCCTGCGGTCACGCCACACTGACCGGCGCGTCAGGTGTGCCCGCACCCTTAACTCATATTATGAATATTAAAACATTGTCATGAATTTTACCAGAAGGCACCAAATTAATTGGCTCATCCAATATTAATGCCGTGAGCAATATGCAAGAAATAATTATGTAAGAAGTCGAATTTCCAATAGCGTTGACAGAAGAATACGTGGGTTCATATTATGCACGATAATATAATTCGTACTAATCTAACGAAATAACACATAAAAATCATTCGATTATCGCAACTTTAATAAAATCATTCATAACATGAATAATAGTAGTATAAAATAAAAAAAGGGTAGAATATCATACAAGAATTTAAAAATCTGCTTTAACAATACATAACTATAGCATCTTGAAGATCAAGTATAGTGAAACAAATGGTGAATACAATATAACATGTAACCAAATACTCTAACTCATAAAAAATATTCCCAGGGTGGCAGCAGAATCCGCTACATTATACAACAAATATCACATGACAACGGTACTCGTCGTTTCCGGTCAGTATGCACCCATTCAGCGCCGGCGCACTCTTGTTTAGATTTCGATGGGGATTTGCGAAATAATATTATCGCTGCTCTTAATAGTGTAGTTCCCACAGCTTCCCTAGGGGTGCGAGGCTAGGGGGCGAGCGACCTGTTCGTTGATTTGTGTGTTATTTTCGGCGAGTTCCGCACTCCCACGAGGCAGATGGCGCTGGCGGCGGCGCACCCGCAGCCGCCGACACACTCGCATTGTCTCCCAGTGACCCTGTGGGAATCAAACCCGCTCCGGGAATACACCGCCGCTGCGGACAAACATTGTACAACCCTCTTTGCTCACTGTCAATTACTCATTGTTTGCTTAATTCGTTATCATTGGTTAGTGTTACTTAACCCCCACACTTCAGTTCTATTATAATGTAATTGATTATCTAATTTATTTATCTTATTGATTTTTTATTCGTGATAAGTTTAACTATTTCATTTTCGGAAAGTAGGGTAAAGTATCATTACTAAATTAAAACCCTTAGGTACACGACCAGGCTTTTAAGTACTTAAACTTGAGATTTGTTATTATAGATATATTTATATGATAGCTAACAATCAGTTTCTTACAATAATATTGTAGATTGAATTAGTTTTAATTTAAATTGTTTTTCTACGTCAAATTACAAAGCATACTAAAAGATTAGGTTAAGTTTAGATTAGATTAGATTAAGACTAAATACGATTACGAAATTTTTTTAACTTTTTCATAGCCGGCAAACGAGCACACGATCCACCTGATGATAAGTGGCATCCGTGTCCATAGACAAAATTAATCGGAGATGTCGTTGATGAATTATATTGTTACCGTATATTGGACCGTAGGCTATAGTTGGAAATGTCTTTGTTCCGGTAATTACACCCGCTGTTCCTTTCGTTTATCCCCACTCAAACTGTACGAAAACGTGGTTATTATGGCGGATAAAATAGGAAGGACTGTAATACCACCCCAAATGAGATATTAACGTAAGAAAATCTACTACCGCTGAACATAATCACTATCCAATTTATCTTCATGTTGTCTCGTGTAACATTCAATGGGTCTTTAGAAACAATACCACTTGCCTATACTGTGTGATTTCACTAATGATTTTCTTTCATACATTGTTTGTAGTAGTTGGACTTTCCGGACACTAGCACAACTGTCCAGGTGGAACTTTGTACCAACTCGGGTGTTCTTAGGTTAGCCATTCATGTTGCAGTTCTTCAGATCTTGCTTCTGCATAAAACCACAAGTGACAAGTAAAGTTTAAAATGCCATAACAAAAATTTGACAAAAAAGATTTTTTGAAGAAACAATTTAACATTTTTTACCTACACTCAGATCGGCGAAAACATATGCAGAAAGAGTTATTTTCATTTCACTATTAATACTTAGTTAGCCCAAAACATTTTTACAAAAGCCAGTAAAGAACGTTTGCGTGGTAAAAATAACAAGTATACAACAGCAATGTTACACTTGCCCCGTCAAAACACAGAATTATTCAACGCGGCAGTGTATTAAAATTCATTAGCTGCCAACAGTGTAGGGCGCCCAACTGACTTCTACCTGCGTTGTAATGGCCTCGCGGTATTTAATCTGGGAGAAAATTAACAATCGTTTTATAAGATGTTTATGTTGCTGTTACATAACTTATAGGACCATACTAGGTGTCCGTTTCAAAAGGTGTATACAATGTTTGTTATAGTCTGTACATCGTGTTACAGAGCGACTTACGCTACGCTTACCTAAACGATTTCTCTACTCTAGTATCAGGCTACTCCATCGACCATTAGCTCATCTGCAGAAACAAACAGTTAGTGTGTTTGTCTGGGGATATATTATTATTATTATATATTTTTTAGTTTTCACTAATTTAATGGTAGAAAAATGGACAAAAGACAAGGACATAAATACTTGTTAATACGTCTTGGATATTTAGACCTTTAATTTAGGATATTTTCTAATGATTTTGCAGGTACTCACAATAGTCGCTTTTATTATTACTATTGCTACAGCACGTTGCTAATTTTCAGGGGCTATATCCGCGTTGACATCGACAGCCAAATTGTTCGTGGACTAAATCGAAGCTACCGTGGATTCCAAAAGATAACTACACGCTTTATCACGCTGTTCCGAACTGAGGTCTGGCATTGTAAGGTGTATTTACTACTTGGATATAGAATCTATTAGGTGAGAATACCAACTTGAAACTCTACCTTTCGAAAATACTGACTTCGTTACACTTTCATGAAATAATTCTGTGACTATAATCTCGTGTCTCAGTAATTTACCCAGGCCATTATGAGAATTTGTACTACATGACAGCCCTTAAGTTATTGAGCGCTTGCATATCTATGACAGAGCGCCGCTGCCCCGCCGCCGCCGCCGCCGCCCCGCCACCGTCGTCGCCAGCAGATGCTCCATTAATATTAATCGACGCATAACATTGGACACAATCTGAACCCGTGTTGCCATATCATCAACATTTTCATCCAAACATCTGTCTGCTGAAACATGGAAATTTGACAACTCTGAAAACATTTAGGCAAATGTATGGGAGCTGCTAGTGTTTATCAATTTCCTAGAAACTATTCATTGGAACATTCAAACGAATTCTAAATGTCTACATCTGGTATTTATGATAAAGTTTATCATCATATCTGGTTTTTTTTTTGTTAAAAGTATCTTAAGGTGTGCTGCTAAGCTAAGGAATCTATAAAGGGTCTAAAACCTAAGAATGCTGATACTTCTGTAACACCGCACTCAGTACTATTTAGTCCTAATGCGTGCGCACGGGATTAAGTTTCATAAATGGAGGTACTTACCTTAACAAGGAAAGGCGCGAAAGCACACTTCAGGATTAAATCTGTGGTTTAATGGCTTATTTTTATTATGTCATGATTTTTATATTCATCTTACATCTTACTAGTATATTTATGTAAAGATTTCCTAGTAATATATTTTCCATCTCACCTTATCGAAAATAAACATAAAACAATTTTGGTAAACATATTCGGTATATCAGAAATATCACTGATGAAGATAATACCTAAGAGCCTAGCTTTCTTAATATAGAAGCTTTATAAGCTTCGGGAGAGATCAGTGTAATATATATTATATATAATATATTAAATGTAACTTTCTTGACACCTGTCGTCACTCACCTACTTTACAATTAGGTGTCATTTGAATAAAGTGGCTTCAAGCCGTTAAGAAAGGCAGTGGTGCATGATACGCACTTGACTACTAGCTTAAACCTCGTTGTGTACGTTTTGTTATAAATCACGCATATCCAAATATTACTATCAAACGTCTCAAAGTTATGGCTAGTAATAAATTATTGAATGCTAAAAAGGTTCTTGAGAAAGGGATCCCACGGGAGATTAGCCAGTGAAATTGAAAGATAACTGTGTCATTGCTACTTAAGCCTAGGTTCAGAATGCATCATTAATCAATTCGTCTTTAAGTACTGCAATTTATGACAACCTTGGGTTATCCAAGGGACCGGTCAGTACTAGTTTCCAGTCTTCCATTTGTAAAAGGATATTTAAACGCAGAATAATAAATAATAAATTGATATTTTTACCTCGTATTTATTAGGCCTTACCTCTATTATTGCGATTTACTTCAATTTAGGTTGTTAAAGCATTTAAAATGAGTTTTCTGATCGCGGATTCGTTTGCGTCTGATTCATATAGTATAATTAAGTATTTATACTATGAAGCTGATACGGCTAGACATACGTAAGCGTACTATAGCCTAGCCTATTCTGGGTAAGAAATTTTCCTAAAGAGGAACAAATAGTGAAATTGAAGGTACTTTTAGAGTTTGAGTTTCAATCAAATAAATGTATAGATAGGTAAAATAATTTAGTCGTCGAAGTAACACTTGAATGTTGTTAAAAAACGTAGTGAAAAAATTTTTAATACGTAAATACTAGTATTCAGATATACCTATATCGTAGGTTTGACACCCAAAACAGTGAGCCAGTGAAATGTGAGTTTATCGGCATTTATTATTTTTAAAACTGTACACTACTTATACCACCTGTTGAATGACTGTTAACCTGTTGAAGGACGTTATTAAATATAAGTATTTCGGTAACTTTCAACTTAGTAATCTTTTTAATACTTCTTTAAAGCTAACTGATAAATAGGAACTTTAAAATCTCCATAACACAAGTTATTTTTCACATTTTCAATTGATATATACGAAAAATTCAAGATTCGTGAATTAACCAAAACGTTGAGTTGAGTTCATGCATTTCGTTCTGTATCATAATGTAACATCCTCAAACGCATATATCAATCACGGTAACAGTTCGGGTTTCGAATGATATTATCTCCGATAATAACAAATGCTTTGTTTTTGCAATCGGCAGCGGAGATTGATGTGCAACAATTACCTGATGCTCCCGCCATTTCCATCCGAAATGTGACGCATCCCAAACTAGGTTTTTGTACCCGTCTGCGATGCTAATTCCGTTGAAAATAAATGGATCATCGAAAGACATCTATCGTCCCACTTTATTTCAGGCTATTCCTTAGAACATCTGAATAAAATATGAACTCTGTAACTATGTGATAAATTCGTTTGTTCGCGATAAAAGAAGATAAGTTATATGCCTAGTGTTGGAACGGACATGAAACATGGGTTTGATGTACGAACATGATGGTATATTTGACGTCATTAAATTGAACAATGAAGGTATCTAGACTTGAAATGGAATCTCTTGTTATTTTCTTAATAAACATAATATAAAAAAGACGGACTTATGAAACAAGTGACGTATCGAATCAAAGAGTGATGTGATACGAAAACCTAAAGCGTTAGCATTAGCTGATACCCTTATCTGAAATTCAATATCAATCAAATAATGTCTCTACCCTTTAGTTTATCCCTGAGTTCTTGAAGTTGCTACTGACCAAGTGTAAAAATAAATTAGGTAGTATAAAATACACGTATCGAACGGTGCGTACACTAAAGTTCTACGACGCTAGGGGAGGTATAAGAATTATTCATTTTAATAACTTATTTATTTTATTTTCATTCACTAGATATATTACTACACATTTGTGTGCCATCTACCGTATGAGGCAATGGAGATACATAAAACCATTTGTTGAGTATAAAATACGCAAATGAATCTTGTCGCGCACACACAATGCGTGTTTACTTACTAAACTGTGGACCATTTCCCAAGGTTCCCAACCTGCTCAACCTACGCCACGCGCAAAAGAACATAATCTCCGATGATATTTCTTTAGTAGGTCGTAGGCAGAAGATCTCTGATATGTAGAGAAGTTTATGCGAGTCGAAATGACTCTGTTCGACATGATCTTTAGTATCACAAAGATCAGGCATATCGCACACTTTCATCTGTGAGCGGCGCCGGCGCAGGACCCATCAAAATTAAAATCGATTACGCCTCCGCTCTAAAGCTATGAATATTTTAAGCCATCTGTACGTACCTATGATTGAATCATTGTTGAGTTTCGGTGTCATAAGCGGTAACGCTCAAATTGGATCCGGAAAGAAAGTGCGCTATTGTGACGACTGTAATGTACTACCCACCCAAACGGTTTCAATTAACTGAAAGTGGAATTAGTGGAAGAAAGTTTATTCTTTTTTTTGGAGTAAGGACCCATAGTTCTATTTACTTTCGCAGATGTGTATCAGTAGGAAGATATTATTACAGTAGTTGTGATCAATCAATTATATTAAGCAAATAATGGGTTGCATTATCTTATACTTAATACAAAAATGATTTTCAAAATATGCATGGAAGCATGGATCTTAGAGATAGTCGATACTTTAATCAAGTAAGCTGTCGGTAGAGAAACCCAACCCAACCCCAGACAAGCATACCAACTGCAATGCCCTAAAGTAAGTAGAGCTTGTGTTATAGATGACAATACAGCGAATCAGGGGGAACCCAGAATAAAAATACATATATGCATATAAACAACCAGGACACAAAAACAAACATCTGTGTTCATCACACAAATGAATGCCCGGCCAGGACTTGAACCTGGGACCTCCGGCGTATGAGGCAGGGCTATTACCACTCGACCGACTAAACGTAACAAACATGGTAAAATTAACCAATTGTTTTTACGTTCATTGATTGCCTTTTATCACAACGTCTGACTGTGAAGATTACTTCAAAGTTCCGAAATAAACGTTCATA
This sequence comes from Marasmarcha lunaedactyla, assembly GCA_923062675.1. NCBI lineage: Eukaryota > Metazoa > Arthropoda > Insecta > Lepidoptera > Pterophoridae > Marasmarcha > Marasmarcha lunaedactyla. Next base: position 16,790,545 of record OV281346.1, on the reverse strand, counting down.
TATTTATATGATACATATATTTACATTATGCATTTATGCAGAGATTGTTTTGAATCCTTACATAGGTACTTGAAAAACTTAACTGAAGTATAAAATCACCCGAATTAACCTAAGCATTAATATAAGTTGGTTAGTTGGCACTTAGATAATAGAAATTAAATAGAAAGCAATAGCCGATAAATATTCTGACCGAAACTAAAAGCTGAAAAACGAAACCAACTGACAAAATTAATATTAAATGCGTATCAGAAATTCAATTGAATCACTGTAACGTTATTTTTTCTGTTTGCTGATCTCTGATTCTTTGGAATTTTAACTTCGACCCGATGATTCGAACCGTAAAAATGTTGCTACGCGGAAATATGCTGAGGTCGTGCTTGGAGTCAAGTGTCACGGACAGCGACGCGGGAAGGACACGACCGTCTTTTGTCAGAGCCCGGCCGCGACCAATCGCGCCGCAGATGCCGTGACCCACGCAGTCTCACTCACGACATCATTATACCACAATATCTGACTGCCACCAGATCTTCAAACAGAACAACAAAAGTGACATTCACAACAATCGATTCCCACGAACTTTCTGCACGAACTGTATCATCGCTACTGCACAACCTGCAGTAGGTATTCAATGGGTTCAAGAACTTGAATACATTATTATAGCATTAATGATACAAATATGATTTTTTGTCATAGGGACGTCAAATGATTCCTAATTACAGATTTTGCTTAGCAATTCTAGGCTAAGAATATAAATAAGTGTAAATAAGGCACAAACTCGCTAAACAAAATGTATACTTAAGAGCGCCCTAATTAAAGACGTTGACGTCCCTGAGTGAGGCCGATAAAGCTTACAATTATTTAACTTGCGAACTAAGTTTGGTTTATTTGTAGATTGATATTTTAATTTCAACGTAATTTTTCAAATAAATAATTTATGTGAATGATAGATCTATGCTTTCGAAATCCGATCATAGTTTGCATGCATGTCTAACAAGGCTGTGCGAGGAAAAATAACATTTACTGTATGAACATGAACTCGTCTACGAAGATGTAAGTGCAGGATTTTGGCTCAATATAGGTTCCCGGAAAAAACAAAAAACTGTTTTATTTGAAAGAACCTGGTTAAAAAGTGACTTATTATAGCACCGTATGTAAGAGACAGGGTTCTCGGCATCTCGATCTGTGTACTTACTTATGTACATTAATCCGACTCTCCGACTTTGAAAGAAAACATCGCCAGAAAACCCCAAACCTAAGAAGTTACAGCGAAGGTTACAGTCTGACAAATCTCCAAGATTTTGACTAAGTCATCTACACTGACGAGCTTTAAATTGGAATCACTTCATCGCTGGTTGCTCAGGACAAAGTTTTACCATTTAAATGCAATAAACTTTATCTTGTGTTACATCATTTGAAAGGGAATTTTGATAGCTTTCAACCTGTTTCAATATAATAGAGAAAAAAGTACATTCTATGTCATAAAACGTAAAAACAAAAGACATCATTTTCATAACAAAAATACCATTTCGTTCAAGAGTCCTAAAACCCTATAAAAAGCGAACTATTACGAAATTGGTATTCAACACATTCTCGCTCCGATCGCCGCCCGGTACGGACGTGCAAGACCCCGTTCTCCGTTGATCGGTCCCTTTCCGATATTCCGTGGCGCTCAGTCTACTGACGTCACAGTTTAGCGTGTTGGTTCCGTGCTACGGTTTTCAAGGTTTTTTTACTCCCTCTGAGTGCTATCGAAGTGCGATTTTTCTTTGCGACTAAGCCCCTTAGTCTTCAAAGTGCTGTGCTAAGTTGTGTTGTGCTTGTGCTGAGTGCAGTGTTGTGCCCAGCGTAAGTAGTCTGGTTTCAGTACAAAGGATACTTAACGGTGACAACGAATTTATACTGATCCAGTCCTTTTTATTTTATTTATTATTTCCATCTAATATTTTATATTTTCTCTTCTAATTTCATATTTATTTTTATCATATTTGTGTCTCTTCGTGTATATTTGTCCTTTTTTTTCGGTAAAGGTTGACCCTGACGCGGTCAACTCTTTACCTGCGCACCCTTTTTTAGGTTTCTAGGTAGCGGCCTTCGGCGAAAAACGGTTAGATTTAAGTTATTTTCCATAGCCCCCCTACCGCTGGTAGGGAGGTTAGCCGCTAGGGTTCGCTAGGTTTATTTTAGGGAACTCTAGGTATATTTTATATACTTATTTATTCATATAATTCCCTCCTTAATGTATTCGCAAAACATTATTAACTTCGCGAAAGCGTCCGCGCAGGCGCTCGCTGCATCCGGCATCCCCATACCAGACGAGGTCTTCACGCAGGCCTTATTAGCAATTAACGCGACCCCGGCCCCTCAGGCCACAACCGCGGCCCCTCAGGCCAACAACTCCCAGACCCATCAGGTCTTTACCAGCTCTCCCGCGTCTCCCGTTCCATCCGATATGGACTGCGCGTCGGACACGTCATCTCGCGCGTCGCGGCGTAAGCGTACCGCTCCCAGGAGCGACTCCGATTCCGATTCCGCGTCCGAACCGTCGTCGGGTGCCGCTACTTTAACCGGCTCTCCTGAGCCCCTATTCACATTGGTCTCTAAACGCTCCAAGAAGCGCTCAAAGAAAATCGCGGTGTCTTCAACACCCGTTGCCTTCAGCACTCGTCCCCACACCGCTTATGTCACGCGAAGTGACCGCGTCTCCGTCAAAGCCAGCGACGCGCTGCGCTCCCGTCCCACCGAAGCCTCCGCTTCCTCCGCCCGTCTTCCTCCGCGAAAAAGCGCGCTGGACCGCGGTTTCTAACTTGTGCAAAGAGCACAAATATAATTACTTAAAAGCCGCCAACGCTGGCGAATCAATTAAAATTCAGGTCGCGACCATCGACGACTTCCGGTCTTTTACTAGGCTTCTATCGATCAAACAAATCGCGTATCACACCTACGCCTTCCCGGAGGAGCGTAAGATCCGCGCAGTACTACGGAACGTCCCGTTTGAACTCAGTAATGACGACATTCTCGAGGACCTTAAGTCCCAGGGTTTCCCGGCTGAAGCAATGCACAAGATGCACTCAAACCGCGGTAGGCGTTTACCGTTAGCTTTAGTTATCTTGTTTAATACTCCCAACTCGAGGGAGATCTTCAGAGAGGCTCGCACAATCTGCGGACTCTCGAATATCTCCGTCGAGCGTCCCAACCCCCGTGGTCACCCTGGGCAGTGCCAGCGCTGCCAGCTCTACGGCCACGCAGCGGCTAACTGCTCAGCTCCGCTCAGGTGCGTCAAGTGCCTAGACCCTCACATAACAAAGGAGTGCACTCGCACTCCCGAATCCACTTCCCCCCCTGCCTGTGTGCTGTGCGGCCAGTCTGGCCACACAGCTAACTACAGGGGTTGCCCGCGCGCTCCGCGCTCTTAGCCAAAAGGGTCGTGCCTAAACCGGCGCCGCCGCTCACTCCCGCTAACTTCCCGCCGCTGCGCAACCGGGGTCCCCCGGAAGCAAAGCCCGTTCAGCCGACGCCTACTTCGGCTCTGTCTTGGAGGCAGCGTCCGGCCGTTCCACCTGCACCTTCCCGTCCTATCCCAGCTCCCGTAGCTCCCGTAGGGCCACGTCCTGTTCCGTCATCTTCACCTCAGTCATCGTTGGCTGAGGACATGAAGACCGTGTTCGACGTCATTCAAAACGTCTACATTACGGAAATTTCCGTTCTCGCACGCAAACTGCGAGCCGCCCGCTCTCCTCAAGAGCGTTATTTGCATTAGCCGAGCATCACTCGCTTCTAAGTTCGTTATAAATTTTATTTTTATTTTTTTTTATTTTTGTATAAATTCGTAAATAAGCAAATATAATGTCTAGACCCGCAAATCCCGCGTCCGGTCGTATCAAACCCAAGGGCTTATCACTAGTTTCTTTTAAAGCTCGTAGTCTCAGCACTTACCTTCCTGAGCTCAAACTATTCGTTCAGAACAATAAGCCAGACTTACTGCTTCTCCAAGAGACATGGCTCACTCCAAACCGCACCAGGGGATTCGCTGTTCCCAATTACGTGTTCATTCGTAACGATAGGCCCGACGGTTACGGCGGCACAGCTATTTATCACAAAAGAGGTTTCCACTGCACTCCTCTCCCTACCCCTCCTCTCCTCAACATGGAGGCCACTGTGTGTGGATTGGCTATGACTGGTCATCCGATCGTCATCATAGCTTCAGTCTACATACCTAGTGACATCCATCATACCAGACCTATCCTTAGCGACTTCGAGGCCATTCTCGCCCTCGGCCATTCAGTCATTATGTTTGGAGATTTTAACTCCAAACATACCAACTGGAAGTGCCTATCGACCAACCAAAGCGGTAGAGAACTCCTTAAAATCACTCAGCAACTCGACTTAGACGTCATCTCTCCCGTCACTCCCACTCACTATCTCGGCAACCTCTAACTACTCTCCTGACATTCTCGACTTTGCAATTATCAAGCGAATCAATCTTGATCTCAGGTCTATCGACCCTCTCGATGACCTAGGCTCCGACCATCGCCCCGTCTCCCTCGTGCTAGGTGCGCCTAACGATAACGTCACATCTCCTAAGACCTTTACCAACTGGAAAGGTTTTAAAAATACGTTAGTTTCAGCCTTAGAGGCCCCGAACTCTCCGCTCGCGATTTCGCCCGACGATTTAGATAGCCCGGATAAAATAGATTCATTAGTCAACACTCTAACTGATGCTATTAACTCAGCCATCAGCGACAACGAAGAGGTTGCTAATCAAGGCAAACCCGCGCTTCCCCTAGCCGTTAGCAATCTCATTAAAGCCAAGAACGCGGCTCTCCGGAGAGCCAAGAAATATCCCACGCCAGCATACAGAACAGCTGCGAATCAGCTTCAACGTAAAGTTAGGTCTTACCTCGCGGACCTCCGAGACGCTCAGTTTAACGATCTCATGGAGAATATCTCCCCGTCCCACCAAGCGTATTATCGAATGGCCCGAGCCTTACGCGTAGACACCGCCTATCACGTCCCTCCTCTCACTCGTCCCGACGGCACTATTGCCTTTGAAGTCGAAGAGAAAGCCGAATGCTTCGCCGACAGCATAGCGGCACAATGTTCGCCCAGCACGCAACCCGCGGATCCCTCCTACATCCAGGCAGTGGAGGACGAAGTTTTCCGCAGAGAATCTCTCCCCATCACCGACGACCCCGTCACAGTCTCTAATGATGAAATCTTGCTTCTCATTAGAAGTCAAAAGTCCAAAAAGGCTCCGTGTGCGGATGGAATTTCCAACCACGCACTTAAGCACCTGCCTCAACAGGTTCTTACCTTGTTAGCCATCATCTTCAATGCCTGCTTCGACCACAGCTACTTTCCAAAAGTCGGAAAGAAGCGACAGTCATAGGCATTCCCAAGCCGGGTAGACCTCTGAATATCCCGGCTAATCACAGACCCATCAGCCTCCTCAAGGCCATGTCTAAACTTCTCGAAAGAGTCATACTCTCTCGAATGCGGGACCATCTGTTTCCAACGGATGGCGATCCCCTCATCATTCCCCACCAGTTCGGCTTCCGCGCTAAGCACTCCTGCCCTCAGCAAGTCCATCGAATCGTCGAGTACATACTCAACGGCTTCTATCCGAAACGAAAGAAAACGATCGCAGTTTTCTTTGACGCAGCCAAGGCTTTCGACAAAGTCTGGCACAGTGGTCTCGTTTATAAACTCTACAGAATAGGCGTACCGGCTCGCCTAGTTAGGATAATCGCGTCGTTTCTCAAAGACCGCACGTTTCGTTTCAAACATGAAGGCACGCTTTCCGCGCCTCGTCCCATAAAGGCTGGAGTCCCTCAAGGCTCAGTCCTCGCCCCTCTGTTGTATACCGTGTACACTAACGACATTCCCATTCCGCCGAAAGACGTCGAACTCGCTCTCTTGCCGACGACACAGCCCTTTACACCAAACGCCAAAGTGTCCCGGGTCTCACCACCAGACTCCAAAAGGCTGTAGACGCCCTCGGTGCATGGTTTCAAAATTGGCGTATCGATGTGAACCCAGACAAGAGTTCTGCGGTTTACTTCGACTGCAAACAACGTCATGTCGCTGACAATCTGCACGTTCGAATGTTAGGTACTCCCATCCCCTGGAAGCGCACTATCAAATACTTAGGCGTCACCTTAGACCAGACGCTTTCTTTCAACCACACGTCGATAGAGTAACGAAACTCGCCCGTTTTTACTTGGGCCGCTTATGTAGTATGTTAGGTAGAAAAAGTAAAATGTCGTTCAGTAATAAACGTACGCTTTATAAGGTCTGCGTTAGACCAGTCATGACATATGCCTCGCCAGTCTTTGCCCACGCCAAACCCTCCGTCCTGCAAAAACTGCAGGTAGTTCAAAATCTCTTCTGCCGCAGGGCCACAAACGCACCTTGGTACGTGTGTAACGCGGACCTGCACAGAGATCTTGAACTACCTACAGTGCAACAGCACCTCAAAACACTCTTAGAATCGTTCTTCAAACGCGCCGAATCCCATCCCAATCCTCTAGTTCGAGATTCAGTCTCATATACTGCTCCTGTCTTAGATTCGTAATTCAAAGTCGCTAGACCGAGAAACGTGCACACGAACGTAGCGACGCAGGTGACGCTAGATCTCTTAGCCCTTCAGGCCGCAACTTCTAATTCTAACGTAAATTCTAATTCTAACGTAAATCCGAATTAATGCAATTTTATTTTTCAATTTCTAATGTTCTTAATTATTTACTTTTCATTTTGAGCACCTTCAGTGCTGTGTATTCAGCACTTCAGTGCTTTGAGCACTTTCAGTGCTATGTAAATCCCAGCGGGTGACCCGCTCGACATCGCGCGCGGGGAGTATGCGTCAGAGCATTTTTTATCCTCCTGCCCTTCTCGTGGAAGGGAACAAAAAAAAATTGGTATTCAGTCCTAAATTTCACGTCACTGGAAATACTGAAGCTCTAAGAAAATGGAAACCACACCTGCAGAAGCCGCTCAAATCGTTGCCCTTATCCGGCAAGGCTTGTCTCAGCGTGCCATCGATCGTCAACTTCATTTGAGCCAGTCTTTTGTCTCCAAGGTATACAAAAGGTTCAGAAAGACTGGTAACTTAGTCCGAAGACCGGGATCAGGACGACAACGATGCACTTCGATGTGAGATGACCGATTTATTGTCACCACTTCTCTGCGCAATCGACCACTGACCGTTGTGGACGTCCAGAAACACCTCAGAGAAGTTCGAGGGAGGGCTGTTAGCGCGTGGACAGACGAAGACTTATAAAAGCAAACTTGACCCCAAAAAGGCCAGCCACTGGACCCAAATTGTCCTCAGCTCACCGACAAGCCCGGTTACAGTTTGCTCACGACCACTTAAATTGTTATATGGAGCAATGGATCAAAGTTCTCGGACGAAACCAGAATGTGCCTCCATGGTAGCGACCGTCGACAAAGAGTCTACAGAAGACCAGGGGAGCGATTTGCACAATGTTGTATTACAGAAACAGTGGCATACGGGGGTGGATCCTGTATAATGTGGGCGGGCATTTCTACTGCAGCTAAAATGGAGCTGGTATTCATACCTGATGGAGGTCGGAGAGGGGGCTGTCCACAGATAGATACATCTACAACATTCTGCTAACCCAAGTGCTCCCCTACACCGGATTTATTGGCGAAAATTACTTAATAGTTAATGCTATAAATTAGTTAATGCTCGCTGCCACACCGCTGCCGTCACTATACAGTACATGGAACAAGTTGGGATTGCCACAATAGACTGGCCAGCCCGCAGTCCCGACTCGAATCGTATAGAACATTTGTGGGACGAGCTAAAAAGGCGGGTAGAGGATGAAGTCCAGCTCCAGCATCGGTAGAAGAGGAGAACTCAAAAGAGCTAGAATCGAAGAGTGGCAAGACATCCGACATGATTCCATCAGGAAACTTATTCGGTCAATGAAAAACATGCAGTAATTAGGGCCTGGGTAACACAAAATACTGAAGGAAATATTATAAATAACTTTTTATTATTTCTTTGATTTTCATTTTATTTAGACGTCATCAATTCGACCTATTGCAGTTACTTCTTGATTTTTGATGGACGTCGGAGAGGGGGGCTAACCGCAGAAAGCTACGACATTCTGCTAACCCATGTGCTATGAAAACTATGTACACATGGGTTAGTATATAAAGTTACATCATAATGTGAGAAACTTTAAAATTTAACAACTATATGATTTCTCAGTATTCTTAAGGTGGTCCCACACAGCAGTTACATAACGTTAGAGACTGTTGCTTAACATTTGTTCTCTAACTTTTTTTAACAAATTATAACAAAAGTTATAAATTGTTAATGATGTTATACAACTTAACTTAACAAAATGTTTTACAACTGATTACAACATGATATAACAAAATATAACTTTTGTTGTCTAACATCATCAGAGCCTCAGAGAGACGTTAGCGGAAAAGCCCAAACTGATTGTAACATAAAGGTGTGTCCAAACATAGCGCGCATGTTGGATGCGACCACTCTATCAACAGAGGATACGAAATCTAAAAGTGATCAATAACGAAATCTACTTCCGAACGCCACAATTTTTGAGATTAACTTTGGAAGAATTTGAACATATACGTACGTTGGTAGAACCACTTATAACAAAATGGATACTCACTGGCGCACGGAAATAACGACGAAAGAGAGACTTGCGATAACTTTACAATATTTAGCTACCGGTGACTCCTATTCTAGCCTACAATACACATTTCACGTATCAAAACAGACAATATCTACAATAATACCAGAGGTGTGCAATGCCATAGTAAGGGCTCTTAAGGACATGGTACAAGTAATATTATTATATATATACATTTATAAATGTAAGATGTCGTTATAAATTTTTATTGTAGGGCCCTCTTTTTCCCGAGTTATATGCTAGATGTGACTGTTGTAACTGAAAGGTTGTAACAGTTCTGTCCACAGCCATTGGGAATCAGGGACATGGGATTATGTATGCATGCATATTTATTTATAATCATACACCTGTCTCACTGAGGGGCTTTTTTCAACAAAGACCCAATCTGATCGATGTAGGTCTTCTTGGGACAGCCTCTACCAACTCTTCACCATGTATATTGTATAAACCTTAAGTCAACATTATGTCATCCATCCTCTTATTGTGTCCAAACCATCGAAGCTTGCCTTTTTTTATCATCTTTGTCACTATATCTTTCAGATTACATCTCCTTTTTATTACACTAATTCATCTTCTATCAGTCAGTAGGTATATTTCTCGAAGATCGCATCTCAACTGCATTAATTCTGCTTTCATTACTTTTATGCCATACCAAGCTCTCATTACCATACGCGTTGGTACAAGCACGCCCTAATGAACAGAGAGTTAACAGATATATTTCAAAGGGGCGAATAGATATCTCGTTGTCCATTTTATTTTCTGAAGTACGTCCACACACAAACATCCACGAACGAACAATCACAGGGTTCGCACGCGGCAAATAAGTAGATCATAGCGCGGCTAGACGCGCGTCAGCGGCGCACGCTTGCCGCGCTCTGTTTGGTCACACCTTAATGTTATACAACGAGTTCACCAGTGGGGAGCGTTTATAACATATAACATTTCTTGACATGTTGTAGCGTATGTTACACGCTGTTATAAAATGTTTTCGTGTTACACAATGTTGTATAACGTTACATAACTGCTGTGTTTAACCTTTAAGTATGAAACCTTTAAGTATTAGTAGTTAAATAAGTAAAATATATTTGTAATTTTTAGGCTTTTTTTTGTCCCTTTGACTTCTAATATTTTAATTTCTAAATATCTGATCAATATCTATTAACGTTAACGTTGTGCATATCTTGAATAAACGTAAACACTAGGATTATAAAGTATAATGTCAAATAAAATGTATGTGCTTATGTTGTTGATGTTCCCGTAAAATATACTAATTTGATGCACTTTCATTGTCAAGTTGATGAAGTTGAACTTCTAGCTTCCCTGAAACTTTGGGTGAACACTCCCGGAATTTTAAATCTAACTAACCTAATATAAGTAATATTTTCACTTTTTACAACAAAATTACATTTCAAAGTCAAACTTATCTAAAGTCTTATTTCTAAACCGACACCTATATCATACCGCCATCTACTGGAATTTTTTCAAACGAAAGTAGTAACATTCTTCGGTGATTGATACCATTTACGTAAAAGTTTACTAAATTTTTGCTCCATATTTATTTGCTGCCATATTGATATTTAAGCAAATTATTTTTTTATTTTTGCAAAGCCAGCAAACGAACACCCAATCCATCTGATGATAAGTGCGGCGACCGCGCCCATGGACATAATTAATCGTAGGTGTTTTATTTATTCATATTGATACATAGTGTGTGATTATTATATTAGAATGTTTAGTAATGATGCATTGCCGACCCAAGGCTTCAATTTTTTTTTCAACTAAACCGAATAAATTAGCAGAAGCAATACACGTATAAAACTTAAGACTCGACTATCTCACTGAGTACCGTTTAGAATCGTAGCGGGCGGGGCGCTCGTTTTTTCACGTCACCTGATTCGAGCGTTTGTTTATAGTCAAACTACTGCTTTAGCTTATTTTCTTCTGTGCAGGTAATTTGTTGTAAGATACTAACAAAGACATCTCTTAAATTAAAAAAGATTATCCGCAAAGAAAGATTTAGGGAAGTATAACAATCACACATTTTTAAAATACACCATCTTTACGCCACTGCAAAATTTGCTTTGCCAGACTATATTATGTGTTTGGTTATTGGGGCGCAGCTAAGCATCCAATCAGAAACGATATGCATACGAACGATGCTGTCCTGAATTAATTTTGAAACAAAACTGCGCACAAGTGGATTGCTCTTTACTTCTGGCAGGAGTCAAAATTATTTCTTGACGGATGTTATTTCCAAAAGATACACATTTTTACAACATACTCTAGACTCTAGATGCTGATATAAAAACGTTTCGGATTTCGGAGTATACTTATTTGTACTTACCATTTTTCCAATCCTATCTACTAACTACAAATATAATTTTTAAACAATAAAGGTATAAATGAAACCACAGTACACCACCTGCTCGAATGATCTGTAAAGAAGTTACAGATATAATTTAGGTATTAAGGCATATGACCATAGTCGATAATATTTCGACCAATTTCCACGAAAATTAGGTGTTTATTCTAATTTAATTTAATATCCGTAAATTTTTGCCATACAATAGGATTTCAGTAAGTAAAAAGTTATTTCGAACGAAAAAACCTAATCATGTATTAGACTGAAAAGAGCCAGAGAGGAAATTCTCAAATAAAAGATATAGTTGTGGTTTTTAGTTTTGATTGCTTTAAATCGAAAAAAATCGTAAGAGCGTGTTTAACCATAAGAGAAAATTTTATCAAGCTCACTGAAGCTTGAATATTTCTTATAACTCCTTCCTATTTTAAGATAATTTGAAAAGGCAAATCCAAAATACATGTAATTAACCTTTTCTAATCGAATATATGTAAAAATGATGTCGCTTATCTATTTCTGCAGCTAGAGTATGTACCTATAAGCTACTGTTTCTTTTATGTCGTCGTCAAATTGTATACCTTCTACCCCAAGTATTTTATAAAAGATTTTTTATAGGAGAGTGCTGAGAGGTTTATATTGGCTATATTACAGGCGCAGCAAGACATTATCAAGGAGTTTTTGCAATTGGGCAATTTGGCAAATATATTTAGGTACCAATACATTGACTGGCAATCCAAGGCCGTCTACAAGTTCTGTCACAACTCAGAATTTTTATCATAAATTCAGCGAAAAGGGGACCGACAATAAAATTGTACGAAAACGTTGCAATGGATGCTACGAAAACTTGCGGAAAGATGGTACAAGCTGGGAAGTTGCAGCTAAACAAGCTAAACGAGTATATACAGAGTGTTTGCAATGATCGTCTTAGCTCGTCCCATGCAAATTTAGTAAAGTATCATGCGCGTCCCGTAGAAATATTCGCTATAGAAATTGTATGTTCTCTGCCACATACCTATATGGCTCAGGAACGTATTAGTGCTTTTCAAGTGTAAGTTTCCTGGGCCATATGTAGTTCAGCGGACAGGAAACGTGTTAACATAAAAACACCATAGGTAACACTCAAAATAATACAAATACAATCATTAAATCCCTAACGGCAAGTAACCTATCGGCTTAATAGCAACAGCGGGCGAACTTATTTTCTCACACGAACTAATTATTCTTGCAAGAAAATAATCATTCCTAAGGTATGAATTTAAAGTGTATGGGGAAAGGCGCAAATATGATGATTATAAAATGATAAGGCAATTAACGTATTTAATTGGATAAGGATTAATATCGCATCCGTCTAAATAGCTCTCAAATCACCACATTGTATGTGTACATCTTTATCATATGTGCATTAACATGAGTATAGTAAGCTACTTGTAAAAGATAAAGATATATGCCATCGCGGATTTTCCTGTAGATCTATAAAAAAGGAACATTTCCACCATACAATGTTTCGTTATATCTCATAGGGATAAGGCAGCGTTTTTGATAATAGCTCAAGCAGTTAGCAGATTTTTTTTCGATATCTTGCGCATTTATCAGCATATTTTAACCAACGTTTACGTAAATTTAACGTCAAAGAATTATACAAATAAACCTACCTTTTGAACCACTCTGTCCTTTGGTGAACACCGTAGAAAAATCAGTTCGGTAGTGTTTGGAGTATATCGCGATCATGACATTGTCTAATAAAAAAATAAAAAACTGTTGATATCGTTACCAATTATTAAACAATCCTTAATACAAGTCTAAGTAGATATTTAACATTTTACTACTGTGATGCGCGGTGCACTAGTCGCCAGGTCGGAGATGAATTGGGAACGGGGACAAGCAGAGACCGGAAATTTTCGTAGTTTTTGTAATAACGTTTAAATATTATTTCTTTCTAAAAATGGTTGAGGCTCCTTCTGTGTTATCTACCTAGTTAGATATTAAAAACTATTCTTATTTATAACTTTTTGTTTTGAGTTTTGGCGAAAAGTCAAGCTACATGGATTTTGACGCTCTAAAATATATTTTCCCAAAGCTGAGTTGAAGTATCAATATGAAATGTTATATTTATGTAATTTTTTTCATATAATATTAGGTACCTCTTTAAAGCTGGATTTCAACTAGAATGCAGCTTGTATATGTATATATTCACTAGAAGCTGTAGTCGCAATAGGTTTTCGCATCCTTTATTAAACAAAATTTGCACTGTCGTCTTAGGAAAAATACTTTTACGTGTCATTTTCAATCATATCGTAATTGACAAACTGCGAGGTCTGCTTAGGAGTCTTTCTGGGGCGTGTGTCTGTGTTAGTGCGTTAAATAGATCGTAGTTAAATTACTAATTTAGCTTATATACTAACTGTTATTAAAATCAAAATGGAAGTATGCAAAATAAAAATAAAAAATTTTACTTTTTAAACATATTATTTATTTCTTAATTCAAACTTATAATACTTTTCACTACCTATACAAGTCTGTTTTAATACTTAAAGATTTCAATACAAGAATTGGGTACATGACAAATTTTTTTTTATTTCATATTTAAATAGTTTATCAACAGTAAATAAATATTGCAAAAGTAACAGTATGTTTACAATCAATAGTTTTCTAGATACAGCGATGTGTTCGAGGAGCCGCTGCGAGTCGCCGAAAAACGTTCCATACAAAACGGTACTGAGCTGTGACGTCACGACTTGTGAATCATACTAAAATTGTATGGGCGTTTGGATAAAATATATAATAGCTACGTAGATAATGCATTTACATGCATACTGTCATAGTAAAAATTGTTATATTTAATGTCAGTAAGCTAATGATATTTAAAAATTTAACATATACAATATGTTTTTGCTTCTTTTTTTAAGTTTTCAAATCTATATAATTTCGATATTAAATTCAAAACTATATTTTTCAAAACATTGTACCTGTCAAAATAACTAATATTTTATAAATAAATTATAAAAACTTGCATTTTTAAATTGTGTCATCTACCCAATTATAACACTGCCTGACGCTAGTTCAGTACATAAAACACTGATAGCTTTTATAGTTTTCCATTAAGTACCGTAATACGGGGAAAATAGGAATACCGGGGTAAATAGGAATAAATATCTGCCTTTCTAAACTGTTCTGTTGTAGTCATTGCTAAAAGAGAGAAGTCAACACTTTTGAAATTTTTGAACGAAGGTATATCTTTTGACAGCGCTTACACTGAGCATTTAAGCCAGCCAATGGGGATTCAGTAAAAAAAATACGTTGAAAGTGAGTTCGTCGTGGGCTTGTGTTTATCGTTCCGTTTGATTTTGTTATTTTGTGTTATTTTGTGTTATTGAGTGCTAGATTCGGTGTTTTAGAGATCATAATAGTGACTGTGGTTTAAAAAAACAAAAAAGGTAAGTAATTTATTGGAAAATTTCACTAGAAATAATAGTTTTAGACCAACACTCGTTTTTTGGTAATTTTGGAGATAATAGGAATGCGAAGGGGGGAAATTGGCACGTGAACAAGTATAATTGGAACAGCTTATGGGATATTAGGTTTGATTAAGTTGTTAGGTTTGGTAAATTGGAATTCCTAAATAGGGTTGTCAAAAACTAAAACATAAATAATGTTTATTATGTAAAACATTTATGTTGAAAAATAAATTAAAAAAAAAAAACATTTTAAAATTTACAGTATTGTACATTAAATAAATATATGTTTTTTTACTTTTTCTTTCATTCAAACTTGCGATAAAACATATCTTTGTTCAAAAATGTTACTGTTTCAATATTTTTCAGAATGCCTCGCAACTACTTACCCAAACCAGGAGCTAAACGTTATAAAAAATATGACAATATTTTAATAGAAAAAGCCGTGACCGAGATAGCGGCTACCAATAATAGCTTAAGTTCTGTTGCTAAAAAATATAATATTTCAAAATCTGTATTATGCCGTCATAAAAACCGTGACATGAAACCTCATGGCAGGCCAACAGCGCTAACAAAAGAAGAGGAGTTATATATATTTGAAAATTTAAATATCTGCGGCGATTGGGGCTACCCGTTAGACACAACGGATCTGAGATATATTATAAAAATGTATCTAGACTCAATAAATGTGAATCACAAAGTATTCAAAATTAACCTCCCCGGTGTAGACTATGTCAACGGATTTTTGAAGAGGCATGCGGACAAAATCTCGCAAAGACTGTGTCAGAACATTAAACGTTCTAGGGCGGCAGTCTCTTCAGACACAATAAAAGAGTATTTTGGTGAACTAGAAAAGTCTTTGGAGAACATCCTCACCCAAAATATCATTAATTACGACGAAACCAATTTAACGGATGATCCTGGTCGTAAGAAAGTGATAGTAAAACGAGGGTGCAAGTACCCAGAACGTATAATAAATCATTCTAAAGGGTCAATATCTTTAATGATGGCAGCTACAGCAAATGGAGATTTTCTGCCGCCGTATGTTGTCTACAAGGCAACCCATTTATACGATTCGTGGACGACAAGGGGGCCAATGAATGCAAGGTATAATAGGTCTTCATCTGGCTGGTTCGATGGTGGCATATTTGAGGATTGGGTCAAAACGATAGTCATCCCTTTTGTGAAAAATAAAGAAGGTAAAAAAATTTTGATAGGTGACAATTTGTCGTCACACTTATCCCTCGATATTATAAAACTATGCCACGAAAAGAATATACACTTCGTTTTTCTTCCCGCGAATTCGACGCACCTGACCCAGCCATTAGATGTGGCAATATTTAGACCAATGAAAATGATTTGGCGTCAATTGTTGGATAAGTGGAAGAAAAGCGAAGATGGAAGAACGCAATCCTGCGTCCCAAAGGGTTGCTTTCCGTTACTGTTAAAATTGCTGATGGAAGAACTATCCAATAATGCTGAAAAAAACATAAAAGCCGGATTCAGAAAATGTGGAATTGTGCCATTAGATTGTAACCAAATTTTAGCTAGACTTCCATCGCAAGCAGATTATGAAGGAGCAAAAATAGCCGACTCTGTAAATAATAGTTTTTTGGAATTTTTAAAAGAAATGCGCTATGGAATAAATATAAGAGAACCTAAAAAGAAAAGAAAACTACAGGTAGTATCAGGAAGAAGTGTTAGTGCCGAGGAAATAAAAGGAGATGAAGATCAGGAACCTGTTAAACCAAAAAAGAAAAGAACACTTAAAACACAAACAAGTGAATCAACATCAAAATGTATATCCTTAAAAGGAAAGGGTGTCGGCAAAAAACAAAACCTAAAATTGATAAAGGACAAATAGAAGATGACTGCATAAATGACCATCCAGAGATTAAATTTTGCGTCACAAGTGAAGAAGTTAACGACAATAACACAAGTGAGTTGCGTAATACATTAGACGGACCTGATTTAGCGATTCCGGAGCCTTTTGATTTTTCCGTAGAATCCATGCCAATTATTTTTGCTAACAATTTTGATTGTCATGAAATTATTGTGAGCACTGAAGAAGAAGGTCAAAAGTGCCAAAACAAGAGTGAACAAAATCACGAGAAAGAACATGAAAATGTTGAAATAAAAAACATACACAAACCAAAAATTCATATAATATCAGATGTTAAACTTAAACTTCCATTGCCTTTAAAGAAGATCAATAATATTTCCGAGAAACACAATACGGGAAAAAGTAACTCAACCCGTCCAAAGCGAGAAAGAAATTTTTACAAAGATACAGAAGAAATTTTAAAAATTTTAGAATAAGAATAATATTTGTTATATTAATTTATGGGAGCTAAATATTTTTTATTTGATTGTAAAGAAGATTTATTTAAGTTTGTTTTGTGTTATTATATATTACTTGTCTATTAGTTGAACCAAAGAGAGCAAAAGCCTGACTTTTTACAAGACACGGAAAAAAAAATTATAGAAGTATCTTTAAGTTTTATTTTCATGTTCATTTTTTACTTATGTATAAGTTACCTTATTCGAAGAGGGGACCATAAATAGATTAAGAATATTCTGATTATATAATGCCTATGATAAGTTAATCTAGCTTTATTTTTTAAATGCAATATTTTTGTTATTATCTACCTCCCTGAGCTACATTACTACAATAAAAATGTGATCTCACGAAGGATTTTTTAATTTAGTATTTAAACGGAGCAATTTGAGACTAATTACGTAGGTAAGTACTTACTTTGGATGGATTGAGCGACAGCCCTACTTAAAATTCCACGTAACCTCTCTTTCGAACCTATTAACCCCATCAGGGGAAAATTGGAATTCGACAGGTTTTTTGTTGAATTTCTCAAACTATGACAATAATTTGGAAATCCAAGTCTACTGAGCATCTATAAGAGCTTACCACACATTTTAATGTATAACTACAAATACCCTATACATTAAGGAAGAAGGTTAAAATTCTATTTGAACATGAAGATTGAACCAATTTACCCCGTTTTACGGTACAGTACGAGTCGGTATTGTTTCTATCGCGTCTAATTTTTGAGGTACCGATAACGATTTTTAATTCGACATAACAGGTTTATCTATCTTTGTAATTAAGCCAAGAACGCGCAACTCTTGGTGACCAATCCATATAAAAAGACGTGCCGCCGGTTGTCATTAAAATTAAAATTTCTCAATGCCGATTGCTCTATTTCTAACCGTCTTAAAAAAAAGCAGGAGGTTCTCAATTCGGTTTTTTGCTTTTTTTTTCTTTGTTACCTCAGAACTCCTTCTAAGGAAGGGGATACTTCCAATTTGGTCCCATTGTGATCACTTCAGGATCTGATAATGGGATATTGGAGAAATTGAGGGAACATATGCAATAATATAGGCGCACCTTTAGTGATTTATTGGGCATTAATATAAAACACCTCATACATTTTCATCAGTAGTCGCTAGAATAATCCCAATGAACTGCCTACCTTCTGGCTTCATCATCAGCTGATACAACGGAACTCGTCAACGTCAAACAGCACGTTCATGAGAATTGTTTCAATTGATTTGCTCAATAAGAATCGCAAAATAAATATTTAGCGTATGTACTTACTTAGTTTCACACCCAGTCCGCATGACAAGTTATTATTTTTCTCTTTTTAGGTAAGTTAGTTTTAGAAGGCGAGTTTTTATTTTTTTTATAGAATTATTTTTCCCTTTATATCTTGGAGCTGTAAGTGATGAACAAGGTTTCGCCAGGATGTAAAAAGGCTTGAAGAACGGTTTCAAGATTGATGGGGCGCAGCTTTGTGAGGAGATCACTGTTGCTGTTTAAAGTAAGAAGGGTCTTCCCAATATTGAAGGAAAACTTAATTTTTTTGTGTACAATATATAAGTTTTGTAACATATTTCATACATATTTTAATGTGTGAAAATGTGTATTTATTGTCGTTTTTACCTGAATATATAAATAAAGCAATTTATTACTGGATGTTTTATTTACTAATAATTGACAACCAAACCTAACAAACAATACGGGATAGAAAAAAAGCCATGTGTTCTTATTAAGCAATGTGTATGTATAAATAAACATAAACAATTAAAGTAGGTACTTAATTTTTTTATAGTAAAGTTGTAACACAGTGTAATCATTCTTTCCGAAGTTGGATTCCTAGTTTTCAGGCAGATGGTATTAACATTAGCTCTGAACAATACAGTGGATGTACTTACAATAATATGCTCTAAACTATCTTACATCATTTAATTAACTTTTATGTTCATATCACAGTATAATAGCATTACTGTCATTAAAAACATCTTCAATATAAAACATTGCTCTGCAATTTTACTATGACATATACACAATGTCCTAATAACACTAACATATGTATTAATAACATGATAATAATAGCAAAATATACTTGGTTTTCTTATTAATGATTACAAAATAAAAACGGTATTAACAAAATAAAAAATAACATCCTTCAAATGTTGTTTTAACTACTATATTAAACTTTAATATTAAATTTAAGCACATGAATGTACTTGTAGAAATATTACTCTGTCTTATTTTTAACTGTGTACAATATCTGGTTTGTCTGGTGAATTAAATACAATGCGCTGACAAATACTGCATTTGCTCTGTAAGGAAAGGAAAAGTACTTTGTTAGAATACAAGATGTTACTTTAATTATATTTTTATCCAATTTTAAATACTTTAAGTGTATTTTAAATAATATATTATTGTTTGGGGCGAATTTTGTACCAAAAGATTTATGTAGCTATGAAAACCATATAGACAAAATTACTAATTAACATATTTAGGTTCTAATAGTCACCTTATACATATATAATATGTATAAGGTATAATAAGTGTAAATATGCTTCATTCAATTTATACTGTATAAATTGAATGAAGCATATTTGTATTTGGTATGAACATGATGGAATTTATGGGGTCCCTCCAGTTAATAATTATTTTGAAAAGTTCTTGGCTGTAAAAGGTTTGTAAAGGTTTACTTGATTTAAAAATGCCAAGAGTAATCTGATAATGTAAGTGGTTTTATTTTTTACTTTTAACAGACTGACGTAAATTATTTCTTTTAATGGTATGATTAGTCCAACCCAGTAACATTGATTTCTAGCAGGGATGCCACTATATGTGCTGCGAGTCTTCAACGTCCTTGGCAAGTAAATAGGAGTTGTGGTAACATATGACCATAGACATGTTAGTTGATCAGTAACTACAACATGGCTCCCACTTATCAAGGCTGGGTTTACCTGTGATTGCCATTTAGTTGAACAACTGAGTAGGCCTTTGCTCTATCAATTAACCACTAATACTCTTAGACTACACATCTCCTTCAGAGTAGGGTGGACACATATTTAAATGATGTATATTAAAAAGGTGAACTTACTGTCCTTCCTTGAAATACTCCTTCAAGGTATTCGAAAATCTCTTGGAGTACTTCACAAACTCCCTTTTCCTCTGTTCCAGAACTTGTTTCCCAGGTGCTGGCATATAAGATGATACTTCATTAACTGCATCAAGCAGCTTCTTAATTGCAGATGCAATCTCCCTGGAAACACATTATCAACAATAAGCATAACATAACATTTAACACAATACTAAACTGAAACTAGGTTATGGACTATCCGCTGCTTAAAATTACCACTTCTAAAGAATTGTTCATAAATAACTATTGTTTAAAAGTATTGTAAACACCCAGTAAACTCAAGGCAATTCGGTATGTAAAGAAAACAATTTTTATTCTAATTCAAAAACCATTTTGAGGTATCACTTTTTATATAATATATTTTGTTAGTAACATATCGCAATTAAAAGATTATTTTAACGAAAATGTGTGAAATAATATGACTTAGTCAACCTCTATATGACGTCATAAAGTAGCATCATTTTATATTCATCATTTATGATTTGGTTAAACTGTCAGGTCAACGTGACGTCACAGAGTAGTTGAAAAGAAGACAATCAATAGATAACGAATAAAACGAATAAAATAAAATAGTTTGTATGAATTTCTTTAAAAATTGGTTTAAAATTTAATACTGCACAGAAATCAGAAATATTCAAATAGTTTTCACAAAATAACTAATAAAAAGGAACAAGACAGTTCTAAAATTTTCCAAAAGATTTTTGTCATCGTTTATTATTATATTTTATGAAATAGTTCTTAAACCCTTTGTCTTGAATTATTATGGACCCAGGAATTATTACAGACAGATCTATTTAATCTTGATATTCATAGTATGATACTGACTAGTCCATGTGTTCTATGAGTAAGTAAACTTTAACTGCGTGACTGCGGTCTCACAAATCGCTCTTCACCAGCAAAACGTCGTTTCTCCCCCTTTGCCGTAGTTTACCTGTTTGGACCCATGAGTAGCTTCGAGTTTAGTTACGCCTATGCATGCCGTATAGAGGGACAATTGTGTCGGCCAGGCCCAAATAAGTAAGTTGGCAGCGGTCTGTTAGACGGCACATCGCCAATTACGTTTCTGAATTGATTAATTGCGTAGATAAGTTAGTATTCATTAATAATAATTAATATTAAATTATATTATAGCTTAAAATATTGACTAGCAACACGGTGTTACAACATATAGTATCTAACACTCATTTTCCACCTGAAATATAAACCAAATCGTTGAGTTTTTGGGTGCTGAAAGAGTTTCGACAAAGAAGAAAACTTGTGCAACTGGCACTTTCTTCCTAAATTGAAACGACGTTAATCGAATTAACAATGCGAGTCGTGAAAAAAAAAAATTGCGCTCGCAGTGTGCAAAACAAGCCATAGGTACTTCAACTATTGCCCATTTTTTCATTCAATTAATTTTACTAGAGCTTTTTTTAGGTTCGTTAAGTTTTAATTTATGAAGAAAAAGTTTTGTTTCTCTAATCTGTGTAATTGTGTGTGTTTAAGTTCATTGTCTGTCAAATTGAGTTGAAGTGTGTCATTTAAGTTCCATTTTATGATTTTTTCGTGTAAGAAACTTGTATTGACAAATAAAAAGTAAAAATCGAATCTATAAAAAGCATGTTAGTATTTATTACCTTTTTTGTACCTTATTTAACACAATAAAACACTGAAATAACATCAGTAATGTCTTAAAGGCACCGTTGTCGTTGTACAGAGAATGGTTTGTCTGGCTGGGGTCCGTATTGGGATGCATAAATTTAATTGGCATATTATAAGGCTGCATAACGTTTTTTTGGCATACTGTTTGTTTCGCGTAACGTTCATACAGAATAAATCATAAGGCATACTTTATTTCACCATAACTTCATTTATAATAATAATATATTAGCATAAAATGTTCATGCATAAATGGTTTTACAATAACGATTACTTATCATAGCATTTATTGGCATCTCACGCTATGGCAGAAAGTTGACAGTATACCATAATTTGACAAAAATAAATGGACTGTAAAATTAATAACCTAAAAATTTTTACACTTCTTTGGTTGTTACAGACGATATAGCAACGCGGTTTAGTCAGTATTACGCATGGGTAAATGCAACATCGCCACCTATTTCCACACCTAATGTTTTGAGTACATTCGAATCAGATGAAGAAAACCCTCTCATCTCATAATGCCAACTTCGCAAAATGCCAACTGCTCGCAAAATGACAACTTCTCAGAATGCCAACTTCTCGAAATGCCAACTTCTCAGAATGCCAACTTCTCAGAAAGCCAATTTCTCACAATGCCAACTTCTCACAATGACAACTTCTGAAAGGACAGACGTTATGTTTGTTTGAACCAAATTGAACCGAAGTCGCTTTTCGTGAATAGCTGGAAATGGTATTTAATTTCGTAGTTTCCCTCCCTCCACGCCTCCGGGTTTATAAAAACACTCTAGGACGGGACAGAAAAGTTGCGTGGTTCCAATTCGGTTCTGTATTATTGTGTTATATATTTTGATTATAGTGAGATGATTATTTACAATTCATCATCTTCATTTCTTAAATAATCTTGGTCAAATATTATTATTTACGTGCAAATCACTTTTTGGCATGACCTACATACTGACTAACCTGCTCCTCCTCGCTGCACTCGACGTCGCACCTAATATTATTTATTTTTACTTTCAAGACTCAACATATGATCTATACTTGATAAATTAGGCACCAAAAGTTTTTTTCTTACTTTACGTTTATGACTTTAGAGGTTATGGATACTTCTATTATGCGTTTTGTATTTTATGATAATTTATCTTTAGACGTATAACAGTTATGTCCTTTACATTTATGCTGTATAAAATTATGATAAAGAAAATTAAAGGAAGTGAAACTTAAGGCAATGAAACCATTCTGCGTGTATTCTGCTTATCTCAATTTATGCGAAAAAACTTTATGCTGAAAATGTTATGCCAAACTACATTATGATAAAAAATTATGCGTCCGAAAGGGCTCCCGTCTGGCTGGCATTCACGGGTGGGACAGGTTCTGGGCAAGGTAAGTTAAGGCAAAAAATGTGTATTAAAAATATAGTAACCAGCATGAAATAACAAAACATATAGTTTATATCAATAAGTGAGATCTGAATTAACACAGATAATTTATTATGTATAAGTGAACACATCACCTCAGTTATTACACACTTAGTAAAGACACGTATAAGCCCCATTTAAGGTGCAGTTACTTTTTTCTCCAAGTACCCTCTATTTGAATACCATCAGGTAATCGATTAAAACTAACGTTAATTAGATATATCTCCAAATGACTTATTGCTCGTCGAAGTTTGAAACGCGCATCTGCACATTTTTTATAATTAGTAGAAAAACGATAACGTTGACGTTTATGAGTTCCAGGAAAAGGTAAGTAATAACTCAAATGTATTGTTTTGTAAAATTAAAATGGTATTGTTATTTTGTGGGTCCCTAGCTATTTATATTTATTTTGAAAATTTGGATATTTTACATTTTTTACATCAAAACTGTATATTTTGGTTAACACCCCATTTGAGGTGCACTAGGAACAGCAGACACCATGAAGCTATAATAAAATTGTATACATTTAGGTTTAGTTTTCCGTGAAAAACCGTTTCTTTTTTTGTTTATATTGAATGTTCACAAAATCTTATCGGCTCTATAGAAGATAGTTTTATAATATCTGCAGATATGTTCATCGCACTACCAGAAAACTTGGATTTGAGTAACGAGGACAGCGGAAATGAGGATTCTGCAGAAATTTGTAATCTTTCTCTTCGACAGCTTTTTCCTGACACTGAAGTGCGGAGCCAATTGCCAACGACATAAGGGTACCTGGGAACCGTTGATGGGTTGCCCTGCATGAGTCAATGTGATAGTTCTCTAGAGGAGAACCAATCAGTGCCATCTTCTACTGAACCGTATGCTAAGAAAGCTAAGATAGTGACCAGGAAACGGAGATAAAAAATATATCCAATCAAAGCTTGCAAAAGAATCAACTATGCCCGAGTTTGTTATGTATAAAGATAACCCGTTACATTTCTTACAAAGTTTTTGATCACGATGTTTCCAAATTATTGACCTCTTGTACAGACAATAATGCAAGGGCAAGTCAACTTCCAAATACCTATTGCAGTGAAGAATTTTGTAGGTATTTTATTTTTGTCTGGCTACAATAGTAGTTTGCGCTACAGATTATTCTGGGACAAGAGTATGGATACCCATTAACCAACAGTAGTATCACGCATGACTCGATATCATTTTGAAGAAACTCCTGCGTTAGTGAGATTCATTCTCGCTTCATTTAGGGATATGAAGAATGAAAGATGGTATTGATAGCTCCTGATGTTGCCTGTAAAGAGTGTGCTTATAATGCATTTCAATTATATAGACGTTCACCTGCAGGACAACCTAAAGACATTCACGTCTATTTGTCTTTTATCAGATATATAGTCAAACTTATCTGATACTTGGTAAATCGTCTTCCTCTCTTTCAAAAAACAGTAATTCCAAGTTACCAATACCTATAAAAAGGAAACAGACTTGGTTTGATTTGAACGGATGAAAAAAGACATTTTATTGTTAAAAATTAAACTCAAATTTGATGCCGCCAATGTAATAAAACTACAAATATACAGGGTGTAATCGTTAAGTGTGACCAGGCGATAATTCCGTCAGTATTACAGATAACAAAAAACTATAAACTGATATTGAAAGTACGTTACCTAATGAGTAAAATGACATCAATAACTTTTTTTAAATCAAACGACAAGTATCCAAAATTTTTACATTAAACACTCCCATACATTTAGTACGAGATACTAGAAAGGTTTTAGTTTCCTTATTTTAGCTTTGTACTAATATTAAAGGAAACTGTTTATTAAACTAACAAAGTAATAAAACTACCTTTTTATTGAATAATATTAATATTTAGTTCTAGTAAGTACAACATTTTGTTTTCAAAGCAGATGTTCGAACTGACGTCCTTGTCGTGCGATACAATGCCGAGCTCTATGAAAATGAACTTTCCCTTACATTTGCGGAGTACTTAAAGCAATTTCACGACGTACACGATTCTATAACTCTTCTATACTGCGCATTCTCTCAGCGTACACGTCTTTGATAAATCCCCATAGGCAGAAATCACAGAGATCCGGGGATCCGGCAGACCAAGGGGTTGCGCTGTTATTAGCTATTAAACCATCAAAATTGTTTCGTAATAAATTCATTACAACATTTCTATTATGTGCAGGTGCTGCAACTTGTTGAAAAATTATCGACCTTCTTTCATCGTCTGGAATTTGTTCTAAGAAACTTAGCATGTCATTTGTACAAAGGTGAAATATCTTTGTCCAGTTAAGGTTCCACTGTAAAAATATGGCCCAATGATCCGATCTTCAAGAATACCACACACCATACAATAATTGAGAACCGTTTCTGGGCTCTAACTTCAGTAATTTGGCGAGGATTGACCAAAAATGCGAGTTTTTTAAATTGTAATTGCCACTGTTTAAAACAGTTATTTCATCGGTCCATGATATTGACCTTACATTGATATAATTATTGAGTAACGACATGAGATAGACCAGCCAACGAGAAGGATCATCACTGTGTAGCGTTTGAGTAGGTTTTATCTTGCTTTAAAGCTTTAAAGTTGTGTTGTTTTAATAACTTATGTACATAATTATGGGACACCGGAAATAATCGTGCCACTGAACGCGTCGATTCTCGTGGATTATTTACTACATACCTAGTTAATAATAATGTTATCTAAATCATTATTAAATTCTGATCTCGAACCTTTTTTTCTATTAAAGTATCCATCATTTATCAAATCTTATCCAGCTTAAGTAAATACGTACCAGAAGGGACTTCTCTATCTGGGTACTCTCTTCTGTAGGCAATAATGGCCGCCCTTTTGTTACAATCATATTTATAGTACATTTTTAACATATCCCTCAAATCAATCCATCAAATTAATGTGATATTGAAACAAGGTTTATTACTAATTTGAAGTGGTAAGATAACTAATCTACTTGAGAATCATTATTATCATAAGTAATCATAAAAAATGATTAAGGTAAAATGAGTACTAGACCACTAAAAATAAGGAAACTAAAACCTTTCTACTATCTCATACTAAATGTATGGGAGTGTTTAATGTCAAAATTTTGGATACATGTCGGTTAATTAAAAAAAAATCGATATCAGTTTAAAGTTTTTTGATATCTGTAACAGTTAAGGAATAATCGCCTGGTCACACTTAACGATTACACCCTGTATACGTAGTAAATGGGGTGTGTCGGTTTGCATCATTTGTATTTATTAACATATACACAACAGTCAACACTCTTCATACATATCAATAATTTACTAATAAAAACTTTACTTTGTTCGAGGGGGGTAGTAAGAAGCCCACCCCGAGTGAGGAAATGAGTAGTTTTTTTTTATGAATTTTTTAAAATCTCGCCTACTACTCTTAACACAGGACTAAAGGGTTAGGTTAATGATAACTATACTTGTGAAAGGGTTGAAATGAAATTGAATTCCATACTGGCGCTTCGCCGGGTGCTGCCGCACTACGCTCGCTTCGCTCGCTCGGCTCGCGCATATTTTTATCACACACAAAACCTAACCTAACCCAGCTAATTGGACTTTTTTTTGATATACTTTTGGCATGTGTCACTCACGTCATATCATTTTGACAGGTTTGACATAAAAGAAATAGCAGAAAGTATGTTCCGTTACATCATCGTAATATTAAAAAAACAATTATGTGGTTAATTGGTATTTAAAATGTTGTTCCGGAATAAGAAACTTTAAACACGTATTTAAAAAAAACTATGCATCTCCTCAGGTGGGGAGGGGTGGCATTTGAAAGGGGGGACCATCCCCTATAATAAGTGACCCTTACCAATCCAAAATTTAGGATGCATATTTCGAAACCCCACCCTATTTTATTATATATAATTTTATGTGTACATATTTTCTTAATTAATTTTACCTTTTCTTACAATTTATGCATATATTATATATTTTATTAGTGTGATGCTGTATATTTTGCATAATAACAATAAACTGCAATAAGGTAAAATGCTAATGTTATTTCATTGTTTATCATGGAAAACCTATTATTGGCAATGTACATTAATACCGTTTATATTATTGTGTACAGTGTATGCTGTTGGATTTCAAGAATAAAGAAACAAATCTAATTATCTCTGTTCTGCTGGCAGATCATTACTTACTTGATAGTTTCCAGGAATGTCTTTCTATCGGTAATTTCATCAGGAATACGACTGAGGATTTTCTTCAAAGCCGCTGACTTCTTGTTTAATTCTTGGAATGCCTCCTCAGACCTGTTCAGACGTAGATCCGCACCTATACATACCACAAAACACTTAGTCAGTGAAACACACCTTACTGAAATTATTAAAATAGTGAAAAATAAGATAAAATCCGCAACCAAAAATTACACTCACATTCAGACTCAGTCAGAGTTCCCTGCAGTCTCAAGAGACTTTCATTCATGTTTACAGGTATATCTGCCCTGCGCATAATTCCAGCAACCAAATCATAATTCAAGCCTGGCACTGCAGCTTCAACTTTTGTAAGAGCAGCCCTAAGGGTCTGAGATGCACCTGCATCATACTTTTCTAACTGAAAAATCAAAATAGTATGTATTCATTATACCACACAAAAGATAAATAATTTCTTTTTTGATATTTTGGAAAATGATACAAATAATGATGAGGATATTAAAGAAGAACATAAATTGAAATTAACAAGATACCTGAGTCAAAACAGGGCGTATAAGAACAGGCAAAACTAAAGAGGTGACAGGTAGTTCGTCGCCCATGGTCATTATGGCTAATTTGTTCGATACACAAGCAAACAAAAACCAACGTGACCTACGTCACACACAAGAGTTACACAGATATGTTACTTCTCGAAGAAACTATCACTGTGGGTAAATAGATATGATTAATCAGATATACACAAATGTAATTTTATTTGGAAAAAACAATCGTATTTATAATTTGTAATGGCTGGCTGTGACTGATAAATGACAAATAACAATGACGTAATGACATTGACGTTATCTGTCTGTCTACCTTGTGCCGGCACTTCACATTGCTATTCGTGCTAGCACATTCGTCTTATTCGAGCAAATACGACGATGTAAGTTGCCTATTAGTATATGTGTATTATTCGTCTATAATGCGCGCACACACGAACACTCGTATCCACCCGCTTGTTTGGAATACATCAACAATAGAGAATATGCCAAATATAATATGAATTATAACACATTGCTTGCTCAGTAGTGTGTGGTGCGCGGCAGCATGGGACCTGTTTTATTTTTTTTCAGCTTGCGGCAAAATGGAATATACAAATGACCTTGTTATGCCATTTTAAGAATCTTATCAAATGCATCTCTGCAGGCTCTGAAGACTGAAGACTGAAGGCTCTTAGAATAACCGAAGCAAAGTTAATGGAGATTTTAAGAATAGCCTGTAATATACGGTCTTTGCGTCGCGACTAGTAAAAATATTCGTGTGTTGATGTTATGCAGACTTTAACACCAACGTAAGCAAACAAAGGCGAAAAAAAAAAATGCGAATGCCGAATAGCGATGTGAAGTATCACCGCGTATGAACAGGCGAATAATAAACGAATAGTTACATACTCGTATTTACGCGAACGAATACGTGAACACGAATGCGCTTGACAAAAGAAAACACAATACAGATTGATTTTGAGTTTTGACAAAAACCTTTTATAAACTAGCGAAACCGTAATAAAGCTTTAACTGAAGAAAAAAACGTGTTGTCTTTTAAAAAAAACATTTTTTTTAGTTGCTTACTGTAAATGACACCTAGTCACTATAATCCGCACGCTGAATGATGATCCCTATGACAGTTCGTTAGCGCTTAACATTGTACTGACGTCCTATCACATCAAATCCTTTAGAGGTCCATTAAAAAGACGAAAAAATCATAATTGTGTACAATTGTAAATTATAAAAATGAATATTAAGAAATTATTACGTAATGTTCGGAAATAATAGAAAAAAACTCAATGCAAATGTACATGGTACGTGCTGCAAAAGTTACGTCGTCAAGCTGTTATCGACTAAGAAGGGACACATCGATAAACAAAATATCGATAATTCGTTGGAAATATAAAACAAATGCTTTGAGTTTGTATTTTATTTATATCAATCTGAATCTGATACAGGGTCAATCGGATTTTCAAAATCTGAGTCTGAACTGCAGCTATCCATGACGTTTATTATTAACGGTTGGTTAATGATATTGTCGTATTGTACATCTCGATCCCAGTCTTGTAAGCAAATTTTCTTCGTTCTTTCGACCACTTTTCGCCAATCGTCAGCTGTCACTTGAGCGCAAGCTTCTTCCAATAAAACCATCATTTTATTTGCCGTGAATGCAATTTGAATAAAAATTAAAGTATAGTAAAATAAAATATAATAAGGCTGTTACTTTTTTATCTAGTGTTTTATGTCCATCAATGCGCGTAGTCTTTTTTTCAAAATAAATAAATATTGCTTATTATGTTGAATGACCTGGCTGAATGACATGACATTTGCCTGAAAAAACAGTATTTTATCGAAATTGTTTCGCATAACTAATACAACTGTCAGTTGAAACGTCATAGGGATCATCATTCGGCGTGCGGAGTATAACCTATGTTAGTGACTAGGTGCCTATGCCGATATTTACATTAAAGTGGCGATCGTATGGGTACTTAGGTAGACCACAGGTCCATAAGATAAGTAAATAGATAAAAATATCTTTGATGTTACATAAATTTACAAATAAGTGCCCTTACCAATATTTATTTTATAACATTGGATTTTCTGTGAAGATTTTTTTGTTCCCCGTTTGGGCAGGAGGAAAAAAAATACATTTCCGCATACCTCTTGCGCGCGTTACAAGGCATCTGGGACTAAAAAACCCCCAGAATGACTCGTGCAAATTTTTGCCACACAGCCTTCATCTGGGCGACGACCAATTGGAGAAAGAGGCCGCGCTAGCGGGGCCCAGAAGGGGTCACCCGCTGGGATTACATAGCACTGAAGGTGCTCAAAGCACTGAAAGTGAATACATAGCACTGAAGGTGCTCAAAATGAAAATAAAAATTGAATTAATTCGAATTTACATTAGAATCAGAAGTTGCGGCCAGAAGTGCTTCGAGATCTAGTGTTAGTTTCGTGGCTACGTTCGTGTGCGCGTTTCTCGGCCTAGCGACTTTGTTCTTCGAATCTATGACAGGGGTAGTATACGAGACTGAATCTCGAACTAGAGGATTCGGGTGGGTTTCGGAGCGTTTGAAGAACGCTTCAGAGAGTATTTTGAGGTGCTCTTGCACTGTAAGTAGTTCAAGGTCTCTGTGCAGGTCCGCGTTACACATACCAAGGTGCGTTTGTGGCCGCGCGGCAGAAGACATTTGAACTACCTGCAGTTTGTGCAGAACGAAGGGTTTGACGTGGGCAAATATTGGCGAGGCATATGTCATGACGGGTCTAATGCTGACGTTATAAAGCGTACGTTTGTTTCTTAAGAGATTTTCCTTTTTCTACCTAACATACTATATAGGCGGCCTAAGTAAAAGTGAAGCGAGTATCGTTACTCTATTGACATGTGGCTTGAAAGAAAGCGTCTGGTCTAAGGTGACGCCTAAGTATTTAGTAGTGCGCTTCCAGGGGATGGGAATACCTAACATTCGAACGTGGAGGTTTTCGGCGATACGACGGTGTGTGCAGTCGAAGTAAAGCGCAGAACTCTTGTCTGGGTTCACATCGATACGCCATTTTTGAAACCATGCACCGAGGGCGTTTACGGCCTTTTGGAGTCTGATGACGAGACCCAGGACACTGAGGCCTTTGGAGGCGGTGTCGTCGGCAAAGAGGGCGAGTTCGACGCCTTTCGGCGGAATGGGAATGTCGTTTGTGTACACGGTGTACAGCAGAGGGGTGAAGACTGAGCCTTGAGAGACTCCAGCCTTTATGGGACGAGGCGCGGAAAGCGTGCCTCGCCTGCCTGCCTTTGAGAAAGGACGCTATTATTCTAACTAGGCGATCCGGTAAGCCTATTTTATAAAGTTTATAAACGAGACCGCTGTGCCAGACTTTATCGAAAGCCTTGGCTACATCAAATAAAACTGCGACCGTTTTCTTACGCCGCGGATAAAAGGCGTCGAGTATGTACTCGACGATTCGATGGACGTGCTGAGAGCAGGAGTGCTTAGCGCGAAAGTCGAACTGGTGGGGAATAATGAGGGGATCGCCATCCGTTGGAAACAGATGGTTCCGCATTCGAGAGAGTATGACTCTGATAGTGGACTTTTGACTTCTAATGAGAAGCGTGATTTCTTTATTAGAGACTGTGACGGGGTCGGCAGTGATGGGGAGAGAGTCTCTGTGGAGGACTTCATCCTCCACTGCCTGGATGTGGGAGGGATCCGCGGGTCGGGTGCTGGGCGAGCATTGTGGGGCAATGCTGTCAGCCAAGCATTCGGCTTTCTCTTCGACTTCGAAGGCAATAGTGGCATCGGGACGAGTGAGAGAAGGAACGTGAGAGGCGGCGTCTACGCGTAAGGCCTCGGGCCATACTATAATATGCTTGGTGGGACGGGGAGATATTTTCCATGACATCGTTCATCTGAGAGTCTCGGAATTCCGCGAGGCAAGACCTAACTTAACGTTGAAGCAGATTCGCAGCTGATCTATAGGCGGGTGTGGGATATTTCTTGGCTCTCCGGAGAGCCGCGTTCTTAGCTTTAATAAGATTCCTAATGGCTAAGGGAAGCGTGGGTTTGCCTTGTTTAGCAACCTTTTCGTTATCACTGATGGCTGAGTTGATAGCATCAGTGAGGGAATCGACTAAAAAATCTATTTTGACCGGGCTATCTAAAGATTCGGGCGAGATCGCGAGCGGAAAGTTCGGGGCCTCTATGGCTGAAGCTAACGTATTTTTAAAGCCTTTCCAGTTGGTAAAGGTCTTAGGAGAGGTGTCACTAACGTAGGGCGATCCTAGCACGAGGGAAACGGGGTGGTGATCAGAGCCTAGGTCATCGAGCGGTTCGATAGACCTGAGATCAAGGTTCATATGCTTTACTATTGCGAAATCGAGGATGTCGGGAGAATGGTTCGGGTTGTCGGTATAATGAGTGGGAGTGACGGGGGAGATGACGTCTAAGGCGAGTTGCCCAGTGATGTCAAGGAGAGCGATACCTCTGGTGTTGGTCGATAGGCACGTCCAGTCATTATGTTGAGAGTTAAAATCTACGAACATAATGACTGAACCGCTGAGGGCGAGCATGGCCTCAAAGTCGCTGCGGATAGGTTGGTGCCTCTAGGTATGTAGATTGAAGTTATGATAACGGTCATAGACCGGACCAGTCATAGCCAATCTACTCACATGGTGGCCTCCATGTTGAGGAGAGGAGGGGTAGGGAGAGGAGAGCAATGGAAACCTCTTTTATAGTAAATAGCTGTGCCGCCGTGACCGTCGGCGTTGGGCCTATCTATACGAGTGAGCGCGTATTTGGGAATAGCGAATCCCCTGGAGCAGTTTGGAGTGAGCCATGTCTCTTGGAGAAGCAGTAAGTCTGGCTTATTGTTCTGAACGAATAGTTTGAGCTCGGGAAGGTAAGAATTAAGGCTACGAGCGTTAAATGAAACTAGGGATAAGCCCTTGGGTTTGATATGACTGGACACGGAGCGAGTGATGCTCGGCTAACGCTAATAGACGCTCTTGAGGAGAGCGGGCGGCTCGCAGTTTGCGTCCGAGTACGGCGATTTCCCTAATATTGACGTTTTGGATAACATCGAACACGGTCTTCATGTCCTCAGCCAACGACGACTGAGGCGAAGACTACGGAATGGGACGCGGGCCTACGGGAGCTACGGGAGCTGGGATAGATAGGGAAGGTAGAGTGGCCGGACGCTGTCTCCAGGAGAGAGCCGGAATAGGCGTCGGCTGCACGGACTGTGCTTCCGGGGGAGCCCGGCTGCGCAGCGGCGGGAAGTTGGTGGGATTGAGTGACGGCGCCGGTTTAGGCGCGGGTCTCTTAACGGAGGAGCGCGGAGCGCGCGGACAACCCCTGTAGTTTGCTGTGTGGCCGGTCTGGCCGCACAGCACACATGCAGTGGAGGAAGTGGATTCGGGAGTGCGAGTGCACGCCTTTGTAATATGAGGATCCAGGAACTTAACGCACCTGGGGGAACTGAGCAGTTAGCCGCTCCGTGGCAAAGAGCTGGCAATGGTGGCACTGCCCAGGGTGAACGCAGGGTTGAGACGCTCGACGGAGATATCCGCAGATTGTGCGAGCCTCTCTAAAGATAGTTTTGGTTGGACGAGTTGGGAGTTGGGAGTTGGGAGTGTTAGTTAGGATTACTAATGCGAGTGGGAAACGCCTACCGCGGTTGGAGTGCATCTTTTGCACTGCTTCAGCCGGGAAACCCTGGGGTCCTCGAGGATTTCGTCGTTCGCGAGCTCGAACGGGACGCCCCGTAATACTGCGCGGATCTTACACTCCTCCGGGAGGGCGTAGTTGTAATACGCGATTTCTCTAACTGATAAGAGCCTAGTGAACGCGTGGAAGTCGTCGATTGTCGCGACTTGAATTTCTATAGTTTCGCCTGCGTTTGCTGCTTTACGGTCATTAATTTTGTGCTCTTTGCACAAGGTAGAAACCGCGGTCCAGCGTGCTTTTTCGCGGAGGAAGACAGGCGGAGGGAGCTGAGGCTTCGGTGGGACGGGAGCGCAGCGCGTCGCTGGCTTTGACGGAGAAACGTAGAAACCTTAAAAAGGGTGCGCAGGTAAAGAGTTAACCGCGTTAGGGTCAACCTTTACCGAAAAAAAAGGACAAATGTACACGAAGAGACATAAATATGATAAAAATAAATATGTAAATAGAAGAGAAAATATAAAATAGTAGAAGGAAATAATAAGTAAAATAAAAAGGACTGGATCAGTACAAATTCGTTGTCACCGTTTGAGTATCCTTCGTACTGAAACCAGACTACTTACGCTGGGCACTACACAGCACTCAGCACAAGCACAACACAACTTAGCACAGCACTTTGAAGACTAAGGAGCTTAGTCGCAAAGATAAATCACACTTCGATAGCACTCAGAGGGAGTAGAAAAACCTTGAAAACCGTAGCACGGAACCAACATGCTAAACTGTGACGTCAGACTGAGCGCCACGGAATATCAGGAAGGGACCGATCAGCGGAGAACGGGGTCTTGCACGTCCGTACCGGGCGGCGATCGGAGCGAGAATGTTTTCGGGTCATGGCTGTTTATATTTATATTTGTATGTTTATCCGTACCGTAACACAAGTTTTGATTACTTTGGGTCACTTGTCACAAAGATAAATCACACTTCGATAGCACTCAGAGGGAGTAGAAAAACCTTGAAAACCGTAGCACGGAACCAACATGCTAAACTGTGACGTCAGTAGACTGAGCGCCACGGAATATCAGAAAGGGACCGATCAACGGAGAACGGGGTCTTGCACGTCCATACCGGGTGGCGATCGCAGCGAGAATGTTTTCGGGTCATGGCTGTTTATATTTATATTTGTATGTTTATCCGTACCGTAACACAAGTTTTGATTACTTTGGGGGCATACAGCTGGTGTGTTTGACTGCGGATTTATTTATTTCAAATAAACATATTTATGAGTCTAAAGAAATGTACATAGCTTTTACATTAAAAAATATTCAAAATTTGTTATTTCATCATGGGTAAAATTTTACACTTCTTGAAAATCTTCTTTTTTCCATCTTCATCTAGATTGCGTAAACACAACCTAACTTAAAATCGGCTTTTAAATGGTTTTATGGGTAGACTAAGAGGATAAAAAGCCGGCGAAAAAACCTCTTGGCACTCTTTTATGAAATACTTGGGGTAGAAGGTACACAATTTGACGAAGACATGAAAGCTAACTGTGAGTCCTAATAAAATGCCACAGTCGAGCTGTTTACATAGTATGTATATTATTTTTCACAATAAGAAACAGAAATAGCCTGTGGGGTTTTCTATCCTACGTCCTTTTGTCATCCAAATAATCTTTGATCTTATAGTTAGTTTTAGCATAGTATTTCTTTAATCCTTTTTCTGTTTTCCTGAACTTATTTTGTGAGTTTCACTATCTTCATTGCCCTCTTGAATCTTGAATGCCTTATCCATCTGTCATTATATAATATTCTGCCTCGTTTAGAAACTTTAGATCTTCCTGCAAACATATGCAATGTCGGATTTTCCTCAGTCAAATAAAGAAATAAAAATACCTACACTTGCGAGTTTTAAAATGGAATCACTTCATCGCGGGTTGCTCAAGACAAAGTTTGCCCATTTAAATGCAATAAACTATAGCTAAATAATTCAATACCGTCACTTTCTTATACTACTGTCACTTTCTGTGAATACTGTCACTTTCTTATCAAAAATCAAGAATTAACTGCAATAGGTCGAACTGATGTCGTCTAACTAAATATAACGAAAATCAAAGAAAAATTTATTTACAATATTTCCTTCAGTATTTTGTGTTACCCCCTCGGGCCCTAATTACTGCTTTTTAACGGTTTTTTATTGATCAAATGAGTTTCCTGATGGGATCATGTGGGTTTTCATACCACTCTTCAATTAAAGCTCTGTTGAGCTCTTCTGTCGATTGGACTTCTTCTTCGTACCCGCCCTTTCAGCTTGTCCCACAAATGTTCTATAGGATTCAAGTCAGGCCTGCGGGCTGGCCAGTCTATTGTGGCAATCCCAATGTGCTCCATGTACAGTCTAGTGACAGCAGCGGTGTGGCAGCGAGCATTATCATGCATTAACTTGAAATTTTCTCCGGCTAAATCAAACCGGCGTAGGGGAGCACATGGATTAGCAAAATGTCGTTGATGTATCTTTCTGCGGTTAGCCCCCCTCTTTGACCTCCACCAGGTATGAATATCAGCTCCGTTTTAGCTGCAACAGAATTGCCCGCCCACATCATACAGGATTCACCCCCGTATGCCACTGTTTCTGTAATACAACATTGTGCAAATCGCTCCCCCGGTCTTCCGTAGACTCTTCGGCGACGGTCGCTACCATGCAGGCACATTCTGGTTTCGTTCGAGAACAAAATTTGGCTCCATTGGTCCATATCCCAATTAAAGTAGTCGCGAGCAAACTGTAACCGGGCTTGTCGGTGAGCTGGGGACAATTTGGATCCAGTGGCTGGCCTTTCTGGGGTCAAGTTTGCTTCTCTAAGTCTTCGTCCTACTATCCTCTCGCTAACAGTCCTCCTTCGAACTTCTCTAAGCTGTTTCTGGACGGCCACACCGGTCAGGTGTGGATTGCGCAGAGAAGTGGTGACAATAAATCGGCCATCTCCCACTGAAGTGCATCGTTGTCGTCCTGATTCTGGTCTTCGGACTAGGTTACCAGTTGTCGCGAATGCGAATGTGGGTAGGTACAAATGTTCATTTTATTTCTCTAAGTCGCGAAAATGTATGTGGGTAGGTACAAATTATTCATAGGGAGAACGGATTGAGAGAGGGGAAGCAGCGTGTCGCGAGCGGGACTTGATCCCCGACCGGCGAAAAGTAAAGAGCTGCCAATTGGTAAGTGATTTTATATTTCACTCTCAGCTTTCTTTGATCATTTTATAATGTTGTGTTTATTATATTGTGTGTATTATGTGTGTGTAACCGGCGGCGTGCCGGACTGCTTGCGAGTAGTAATCTGCTCGTACCACAATTATATTTACCAGTATCAGAATCTAAGCGAGGCATGGGGTGGCTGTAGGGGAGGTTGGAGGCCACTAGGGTGCATCCCCAAATCGTATCAGCTCAGGTACCTATATCTTCAACCAGGAAGATTAGGTACAGGCTATAACCAGATAGCCAATACTTACATACTTAGAGATTCGTTCAATACCGTTTAGGATGTATTTGACGACAGCGTGTGTGTATCCATAAGATCAGATAACTGTCGTGTCAGTTATTGAGTATTAGATTCATAGATTCATATTGAGTGATAGATTGTGTGGACAAGTGTGGCTATAAGAGATATGTCACTGAAGGAGTGTAACTCCTTTTCAAGACTACTGATTCGTGGTCACGACGAGTGTTTACTCGATTCAGATTCAGAGAATTAAAATACGTGTGCACTAAGGTGCAGGTAGGTACGTATATTTGGTGTGTAATAATTCGCAACTACAGATATCAGGTGGTTGGCGACACCAATCTCTCTGAACCTCTTGTACACCTTAGAGACACAAGACTGGCTCAAATGAAGTTGTCGAGCGATGGCACGCTGAGACAAGCTTTGCCGGATAAGGACAACGATTAGAGTGGCTTTTGCAGGTGTGGTTTCCATTTTTTTACAGCTTCAGTATTTCCAGTGACGTGAAATTAAGGCTGAATACCAATTTCGTAAAAGTTCGCTTTTTATAGGGTTCTAGGACTCTTGAACAATATGGTTTTTTTGTTATGAAAATTGATGTCTTTTATTTTTACGTTTTATGACATACAATGAATTTTTTCCTGTATTACCTATATTGAAAGAAGTTGAAAGCTATCAAAATTCCCTTTCAAATGATGTAGCACAAGATATAGTTTATTGCATTTAAATGGTAAAACTTTGTCTGGAGCATCCCGCGATGAAGTGATTCCAGTTTAAAGCTCGCAAGTGTAGTTCAAGTGACCTTTAAGAGCCTTTATACAAATCAACGCTCACCCGAATCGGTAAACTGCAACACGCACACGTATCCATTACATCGTGCATCATTAACACGTGTCAATTAGCGCGTCCGCAAGGGTATATTGATGCTTTTTCAAATATGTTTGACTTATTTTACGTTATTATATTTTACTTTTGATTTATAGAAATATAAATGTATGTAATTTATTACTTGAGTTATGTTTTGCAAAATAAGATATTTAAATACCTGGTTAGGATAATATGGGAAGAAATAAAATTGGCGTACAATAAGAGATTGATGTCATTAATGTATTTATGGTAGTTATGATTTAAGATAAGTGATTACTTTATACAAATAAATAAAATTAGGTGAAAAAAATATTATTTATTATTAAACAATATTCCAAACAGTATTTATTTATTTATTTATTATTATGGCATACACAACAGGTTAATATCATATCTTAAACTTAATAAAAACTAGATTATTATTATTAAACTAGATATAAATCCAATATTGTTCTAATACTGTTTGGAATTTTTCGTCTATATTGTTATTTTTCTTTTTCAATTTGTTTTTTGCTTTTGTACAAGCATTTATTTGTATAAAGTAATCACTTATCTTAAATCATAACTACCATAAATACATTAATGACATCAATCTCTTATTGTACGCCAATTTTATTTCTTCCCATATTATCCTAACCAGGTATTTAAATATCTTATTTTGCAAAACATAACTCAAGTAATAAATTACATACATTTATATTTCTATAAATCAAAAGTAAAATATAATAACGTAAAATAAGTCAAACATATTTGAAAAAGCATCAATATACCCTTGCGGACGCGCTAATTGACACGTGTTAATGATGCACGATGTAATGGATACGTGTGCGTGTTGCAGTTTACCGATTCGGGTGAGCGTTGATTTGTATAAAGGCTCTTAAAGGTCACTTGAACTACACTTGCGAGCTTTAAACTGGAATCACTTCATCGCGGGATGCTCCAGACAAAGTTTTACCATTTAAATGCAATAAACTATATCTTGTGCTACATCATTTGAAAGGGAATTTTGATAGCTTTCAACTTCTTTCAATATAGGTAATACAGGAAAAAATTCATTGTATGTCATAAAACGTAAAAATAAAAGACATCAATTTTCATAACAAAAAAACCATATTGTTCAAGAGTCCTAGAACCCTATAAAAAGCGAACTTTTACGAAATTGGTATTCAGCCTTAATTTCACGTCACTGGAAATACTGAAGCTGTAAAAAAATGGAAACCACACCTGCAAAAGCCACTCTAATCGTTGTCCTTATCCGGCAAAGCTTGTCTCAGCGTGCCATCGCTCGACAACTTCATTTGAGCCAGTCTTGTGTCTCTAAGGTGTACAAGAGGTTCAGAGAGATTGGTGTCGCCAACCACCTGATATCTGTAGTTGCGAATTATTACACACCAAATATACGTACCTACCTGCACCTTAGTGCACACGTATTTTAATTCTCTGAATCTGAATCGAGTAAACACTCGTCGTGACCACGAATCAGTAGTCTTGAAAAGGAGTTACACTCCTTCAGTGACATATCTCTTATAGCCACACTTGTCCACACAATCTATCACTCAATATGAATCTATGAATCTAATACTCAATAACTGACACGACAGTTATCTGATCTTATGGATACACACACGCTGTCGTCAAATACATCCTAAACGGTATTGAACGAATCTCTAAGTATGTAAGTATTGGCTATCTGGTTATAGCCTGTACCTAATCTTCCTGGTTGAAGATATAGGTACCTGAGCTGATACGATTTGGGGATGCACCCTAGTGGCCTCCAACCTCCCCTACAGCCACCCCATGCCTCGCTTAGATTCTGATACTGGTAAATATAATTGTGGTACGAGCAGATTACTACTCGCAAGCAGTCCGGCACGCCGCCGGTTACACACACATAATACACACAATATAATAAACACAACATTATAAAATGATCAAAGAAAGCTGAGAGTGAAATATAAAATCACTTACCAATTGGCAGCTCTTTACTTTTCGCCGGTCGGGGATCAAGTCCCGCTCGCGACACGCTGCTTCCCCTCTCTCAATCCGTTCTCCCTATGAATAATTTGTACCTACCCACATACATTTTCGCGACTTAGAGAAATAAAATGAACATTTGTACCTACCCACATTCGCATTCGCGACAACTGGTAACCTAGTCCGAAGACCAGAATCAGGACGACAACGATGCACTTCAGTGGGAGATGGCCGATTTATTGTCACCACTTCTCTGCGCAATCCACACCTGACCGGTGTGGCCGTCCAGAAACAGCTTAGAGAAGTTCGAAGGAGGACTGTTAGCGAGAGGATAGTAGGACGAAGACTTAGAGAAGCAAACTTGACCCCAGAAAGGCCAGCCACTGGATCCAAATTGTCCCCAGCTCACCGACAAGCCCGGTTACAGTTTGCTCGCGACTACTTTAATTGGGATATGGACCAATGGAGCCAAATTTTGTTCTCGAACGAAACCAGAATGTGCCTGCATGGTAGCGACCGTCGCCGAAGAGTCTACGGAAGACCGGGGGAGCGATTTGCACAATGTTGTATTACAGAAACAGTGGCATACGGGGGTGAATCCTGTATGATGTGGGCGGGCAATTCTGTTGCAGCTAAAACGGAGCTGATATTCATACCTGGTGGAGGTCAAAGAGGGGGGCTAACCGCAGAAAGATACATCAACGACATTTTGCTAATCCATGTGCTCCCCTACGCCGGTTTGATTTAGCCGGAGAAAATTTCAAGTTAATGCATGATAATGCTCGCTGCCACACCGCTGCTGTCACTAGACTGTACATGGAGCACATTGGGATTGCCACAATAGACTGGCCAGCCCGCAGGCCTGACTTGAATCCTATAGAACATTTGTGGGACAAGCTGAAAGGGCGGGTACGAAGAAGAAGTCCAATCGACAGAAGAGTATAAGAACAATATTCCAAACAGTATTTATTTATTTATTTATTATTATGGCATACACAACAGGTTAATATCATATCTTAAACTTAATAAAAACTAGATTATTATTATTAAACTAGATATAAATCCAATATTGTTCTAATACTGTTTGGAATTTTTCGTCTATATTGTTATTTTTCTTTTTCAATTTGTTTTTTGCTTTTGTACAAGCATTTATTAGGTAAATGTAATCCAAAAGGAGGAGTCGTCACCCCTAATACAGGTCTACGTACCTAATAAGGGTGACGTTCAACGTTGTAATTGATGTTTTATGAAAAAAGAAATTTTGTATTTGTATTTAAAATACAATACAGTGACAAACTTTAATTT
Source organism: Marasmarcha lunaedactyla (assembly GCA_923062675.1). Classification (NCBI taxonomy): domain Eukaryota; kingdom Metazoa; phylum Arthropoda; class Insecta; order Lepidoptera; family Pterophoridae; genus Marasmarcha; species Marasmarcha lunaedactyla. The sequence goes on along the minus strand of OV281346.1, from coordinate 16,749,517 downwards.
GGGACCCACTTAAGGTGCAATATTGTATAGCAAATTGCAAATGACTAGAGCTATTATATTAACTGATTACGTTGACATATATTATACACTGACAAAAAATAGGGATAAATACTTTTTTACCGGGTAGTTAAAAGTTCAGACTTCTCATTAATATACAGTGTTGTGGCTTTGGAATAGTCCCTAATGTTTCCTAGTCCTAATATCAATTCCATCCTTACTATTTAAATCTCCCACTCCTTGCACACTTCCGTCTGTGCGCCCTCTAGCGGCGCAAAAGAAAAAAAAGCTTCTCGAAAGACCGTGGACACGTTCGCATGCGGCTAAGCAAAATATTCTATAACAGTAGTTAAACCTTATAATTGTGCCTTAATAAGTGTTCAGTGTACGTATGCAGACCAAGTGCACCGTGACAATAAAATAAGTCTGCTGAAAACTTAGTGGATTAAGCGAAATACATCTACGCCCCACGCGCTGGGAAGTGTTCCCGCCTTGTGAGTACTCCCCTTCCTTATATCTCCAGATTCGGGCTATTACCGTTTGTCTCTGCTTGAGATTACTAGGTTTAGGTAACTGCTGCTCGATATCCTAGGTATCCTAGACCTTAACGTTCCCTATGCAAAGTACGACGAAGCGCTCACGCGCAACCATAAATCTGGTCCAATCGAACCGGATAGTAAAAACCTTAAATCTCGTTAATTAGTTTATCGTTTTATACTAAAATAAAGTTCATTCGCTAGTTTTACAAATATAAATTTCGATTTCGTATGAAATATTTGCTATTTCTATTTATTCATAGTAATTGAAAGTAACTCATTTATTTCAATTATAAGTAGTTAAAAAGTGAATGCTTCGTTTTACTTGCATAGTGCTCAGACAACGCGTTCTATCTTATTTCGTTTGGTTATACTTGCTACTTCAAAAATGCCAACTAGCAAAATACCCCAAGCGGTTCGAAATTACTATAAACATTTAGTTTTAGCTGATCGTAACCTCGACACACCGTCTGATGTTGAATTGTTGCTCGGCGCTGAAGTGTTTCATCACATCTATGACGGCCAAGTGCTGAAGCCGGAGCCCGGCTATCCAGCCGCTTTGCACAGTATTTTTGGGTGGACCCTTTCTGGTCCAACACATGTTGCCAGTTTACAGGACTCGTGTGCCACTTCTTTAGTCGCATCCACTTTTGCTATAGATGAAATCGTCAAGCGATTTTGGGAAGTGGAGGAACCTCCTCTCAAGCCTATTCCCGTTCCAGAAACGTAGAAGTCGAACGCTTGTACTCTAGCCTTACTTACAGGGAATCAGATGGTCGCTACGTTGTACCGCTTTTATTAAAAGATCCCAATTCTCAACTGGGGGATACTTATGCTAGTTCTCGCAGTTTATTAATCTAGAAAAACGTCTAAGTCGACAAGAAAAACTTATGTGCGACTATCGCGAGTTCATGCGCGAATATGAAGAACTCAATCATATGCAAGTTACGGGATATAACCAACCGAAAGGTCGCTATTTCATCCCACACCATTGCGTGCTTCGTCCAGAAAGTACAATCACGACACTTCGTGTTGTATTTAATGCGAGCCACAAATCGACAAATGGTTTATCTTTAAATGACATCGTTTATACCGGTCCATAATTACAATCAGAAATCGTAGATATTATAACTGGGTTTAGAATGCATAACGTTGTATTTATTTACTTGTGACATTTCAAAAATGTAATGACAAATCATGATTAGGCCTGAAGATCGAGCGTGGCAGCACGTGCTCTGGCGTGAGTCACCGTCTTCACCTGTTCAAGAATTTGAACTTTCAACTATCACTAACGGCGTTAAGAGCTCTCCCTATTTAGCAATCCGTACCTTACATCTATTAGCCTCGGATCACGGCGATCAATACCCTCGGGCGGCGGACGCTCTTCGGCATCAACCTTATATGGATGACATAAATTCAGGCGCTTCCTCGGTTGAGGCAGCTCTTCAAATCAAGGATGAGCTGATCAATCTTCTCAACTGTGCTAAACTGGAATTGCGTAAGTGGAGCAGCAATAGTTCTAAATTCTTACAAGAAGTTCCTGTAGAACATTGTCAGACCCCAAAGTCATTTTACGATGATGGTTATTTAACACTTAAGATTTTGGGAGTCCAGTGGGACCCTGCTAGTGATTACTTTACATATTCCGTCACACCTTTGGAGGTTGAGTGTACGAAACTTTCAATCCTGTCGAACGTTGCTCGTATTTATGATCCGTTGGGTTGGCTGGCACCTTTCATTTTTATAGCTAAATTACTTCTTCAAAACTTATGGCGTGTCCAGTTATCTTGGGATGAACTCATTCCCGAGGAACTGTCCAAAAGCTGGGCCAACTTTGTGGCTGATTTAGCTAATTTAATACATATTAAAATACCACGCAAAATTGTAACTCATTTAAAGGCTGACCATCTAAGCTTTTGTGACGGGTCTACAAAAGCTTATGGATGTTGTGTGTACTTACGGTCTAGTTTTGGTGATCACGTTGAGGTTAGTCTTATAATTGCAAAATCAAAAGTTGCCCCGATGAAACCTCTTACAGTTAATCGATTAGAGCTGTGCGGCGCAGTTTTGTTGTCACGCGTCCTTAAACATATATGCAAACATTACTAAATTCAAAATTAAATTTATCTCAAGTTTTAGCATTCATGAACAGCACAACCGTCCTGGCTTGGATAAATAATAAACCTTATAAACTTAAAACTTTCGTCGCGAATCGTGCAGTTCAAATTACTGACGCCTTTCCGCCATCCATCTGGCGTCATGTCAGCACTGAGGACAACCCCGCTGACTACGCGAGCCGAAGTATGTCTTGTGCCGAGTTAGTCAGCTGTGACAAATGGTGGTCAGGACCGTAATGGCTGCGCAGAAGTCCAAGCTTCTGGCCAGCTCCATTCCGAGCTGACGAACAAATGGAAGTTTCCGAGTTGAAAACAACTCATTTGGTTCAATGTTATACTCCAGATGCTAATAATTACCAGTTATTATTAGATCGCGGTTCCTCTCTTTCTGACTTGCAGCGAATTCTAGCCTAGGTTTTTCGATTCACTTCTAATGTTCGGCGAGAGCCTATCAATCGCATCAGAGGTGCTCTTACTGCTGATGAGTTAGAGCACGCTTTGCTCGCTGTTATTAAGAACGTTCAGCGAACTAGTTTCTGTGAAGAAATTTTAAAATTGAAATCTCTAAATTCCCTTCCAAAACATTTACAAAAATTATCTCCGTTTCTTGATAACTCGGGTCTAATCCGAGTGGGGTGACGTCTCCAAAATTCAGATTTACCTGATCACACTAAACATCCGTATTTATTGCCAAAGGAATCTAATTTATCAAACCTTACTATCAATTTTCATCATAAACATTATTTGCATTGTGGACCTCGCACTTTGCAATCGTTAGTTCAACGAAAATTTTGGATATTAGGTATGAGAAACCTTATCCGCTCACACTTATCAAAATGTGTGACTTGTTTTAAGTTTAAACCTGTACCATTTCAACCTATTATGGGAAACTTGCCCCCTGTTAGAACGCAGCCTGGGTTTGGTTTTCAAAATGTTGGAATTGACTTTGGTGGTCCTTTCTTAGTCAAAGAGAGTATACGGCGTAACGCACGAGTTAGTAAAGCGTACACATGCTTATTTGTCTGTCTTTCAGTGAAGGCCATTCACTTAGAACTCGTGTCTGAATTGTCCACTGAAGCCTTTTGAGCGGCTCTGGATAGATTTGTATCTAGACGAGGAATTTGCCATCAGATCGTGACAGATTGCGGTACAAATTTCATAGGCGCTAAGCGTTATCTTAATGAAATGTTTCAACTTCTGTTAGATAATAAAATTGACATGTCATCTCAATTAACTTCTCGAGGCATTTCATGGAAATTGAATCCTCCGTCTAGTCCCCACTTTGGTGGAATTTTTGAAAGTGGTATCAAATCAACAAAATACTATTTGAAAAGGGTTGTGGGCTCTCAAGTCCTTCCTTATATCTCCAGATTCGGGCTATTACCGTTTGTCTCTGCTTGAGATTACTAGGTTTAGTTAACTGCTGCTCGATATCCTAGGTATCCTAGACCTTAACATTCCCTATGCAAAGTACGACGAAGCGCTCACGCGCAACCATAAATCTGGTCCTTCGAGCCGGAGTAAACTATATGTGCTAAAATCAGAATATATACACCTTCTTCACCTTAAGCTCATTTATATGCAATGCAGGTATGCAATTATATCAATCATGTCATTTTCGGTATTGTTATATACATTAAAAATCTCTATGAACAAGGAGCAACTAGCGACTACTATATTCGAATGTAACGAAGATCTTCCCATCCCATTCAGATCTAAGGCTGTTAATTATCTTGTAAGTTAATTATTTATTTTAAAAATTTTACATTTTAAGTAAAAAACTATCTGTTGCTCTCAAATCTAATAAAGCAGTGATTAGACTATATGTGACTTCCTCAGATTGACGTTTTACTTTTTTATCGGGTTAAGTACCCGGTAAAATAGTAATCATCATCAGCTCGTTGTCGACCCGCTGCAGGGTAAAACCCTCCTCCAAGAGAGACAATATCGCATTAAATTAAGAAGACATCGGTGCCTCCTCCTGATTGGCGAATGTCTTTTTGAACTTTGGGTTCCAGTTTACCGGTCAGTGAAGGTTTCTATACGATCATACATTTTTCAAAGATAAAAAACCATTAGTGCGTGGCTGGGTTCGTACGAACAAATGACCCTAGGATTAAGAGGCCAGCCACTGCGCCACCACAGCTCTGAATTATCATCATCAACCCATTTTCAACCCACTGCAGGGTTTGAGCCTGCTCTGAATAATATGTGTTATGAATGAATGAATAAATAATAATAAGGTAACGTGCCTTTTTGCTTCTCTAGCCTTCGTGATATTATTATTTCGGCCACCGCTTCGATTTTTTCTTTTTAAATTATATTATTTCCTACCTTTATTACCCATTTTAAAAGTAGGTGGTAACTACACTTGGGTTGAAAATAAAATGTTGGTTTTGGTATAACTTATCTTTTTATTTTATATATAACTGTAATTTAATACATCTTACTCCGATGATGGAGATAGTCAGAATGTCTTGATTTTTTTATTTCTTTTATGTCAAACATATATATTTAAATATACTTTCTTCTTAATTTTTATCGACCTCTTTACTGAAACATCGTAGCATTCTGACGTGCTTCCTAAAGCTTAGCCGGACGGTACCTAAAAACAAAGACTTTAATAGATTTGTGTATTGCTTATTAGTAAAATAATACTTGGAAAAATGCAGTACTTCAATATTAATTTTATTATTTATAATAAAAATAATTATTTATACCAAAAGTATCAAAATTTATGGCCAGCGTTTGATATTTACGACGGAGTTTGATGGCACAGTTGAAAAGGGAAAGGCAGATGCTGGACAAAAGGTCAACAAATTACAGCATTAAGAACATTTAAAAGATAGCCAACTTGCTACAATCTTTTGCGCAGGTTTATTATCCTACCTTCGCCAAGTGCTTTTAAAAAGCTGCTCCAGCAACTTCATATAAACGTTGGCATCAATAAAAAAAATTTTGAAATGTTAAAAACGTTCTCCAACAGTCAAGACCCCAAACAAAATGAATATGTATTGACATTTGATGAAATGGAAAATGAGAGTTAAGTTAGCAGCTCAAGTTTTGAGCCACTCAGTCGCAGCAGGAATGTATTGCAAATATGCTCAAGGTAAGATTTACCATTAATGTCAACTGGATCCCCGTATTTACAGGCAAAGTGGAGTTGTATGTGTGTGCGTGCACTGGATCAGTGTACTTGTAAAGAAAGCATTTTGTTTACAATGCAGATCGAGCAAGCTGAACCGTACTGTTTCAGTTATAAATATTTTTATTTTTGTATTAGTGAACATATAAAAAATATCTTACATACAACAAGACAGTATTAGAACTATTCTATTATTTATTGAGTAAAGTTAATGAAACTACAATAGAGTAAACAAACTATACGTATATTATTTCAGGGGAACTGCCAACGGAAGCAGTGGTAACAGCTGACCTCATTGCTGATATAGACAATTTTGGCGAAGACCATCGTCGTTTCATCTCGCTCACCTATTACTTATTTTATTTTGTCATGTAATTATTCATCTTATTATAAAAGCGTATACATTGACCCATGAATGAGTTAGTGATTTTATGAAGCCTACTATTATGAGCTGCCAGCATATTTCTTCCTCTTGTGTTAACATTGTGCAGATATTTTTTTCTTTTGAACAAGGTTATGTTCTTTTTTACATACATTAAATTTTCTAAAATATATTGTGAATGGAAGGTAAGAATATTTATTTCCTTAAATTTACTTCTAAGTGACACCCTTGGACCGAGCTGATAGATTGCGCGAACAGCCCTTTTCTGCAGAATAAATATAGTATCGATGTCGCCAGCACTCCCCCACAACAGAATACCATATGTCATGAGGCTGTGGAAGTAACCAAAATAGACTAATCGAGCAGTTGTTTCATTTGAAATTTGTCCAATTTTTTTAAGAGCATATGCGGCAGAGCCAAGCCTATCGCTAAACCATCAACATGTGGTCCCCACTGGAGTTTGGCGTCTAAGGTTATGCCCAGAAATACAGTTGAGTTTACAGGAGTCAGTTCCTGGCTCTTAACTACAATGTTTATGTTTATCTGTTTGACATTTGGCAATGTAAACTTAACACATTTCGTTTTTTTTTCATTGAGGAGCAAATTATTAGCTGAGAATCACTGCTCTGTGATGGAGATGCATTTGTTTACTGCTCGATAGTCAGTTTCTTGTCTTTTGATTTTAAATAAGAAGTAAGTATCGTCAGCAAACAATATGACCTCGCATTGATTCTTGGCAAATCATTGATATTAACTAAAAATAGAAAAGAACCAAGAACTGAGCCCTGGGGCACACCCATTGCCACTGCCGATCCTGATGATTTTTCTCCATTTATTGCAACTTTCTGTTTTCTATTAGAAATAAATGATTTAATCAAGGCAAGCGCTCGGTTTTTTATCCCGTAATGGTGCAGTTTCATGAGTAGAGTAGTATGATCCACACAGTCGAACGCCTTGAACAAGTCACAAAAGACACCAATAGCATCACAGGACTCCTCCCAGGCGCTGAATACGTGTTTTATGAGCTCAACACGGCATTGGTTGTTGAGCGACCCCGCGTGAAACCAAATTGCTTAAAATTCATTAAACTATTACCGTAAAAATGAGAAAGTAATTGATTTAAAATTAATTTTTCAAAATTCTTACTAAGCGTTGGTAGTATAGATATAGGTCTAAAATTGTTAGGGTCAGACATACTACCTGCTTTGAATATTGGAATGACCTTACTCAATTTCATTAAATCAGGAAAAACACCATTATCAACACAGTCATTAAATATACTGGCTAAGTACGGGGCTATACCATCAATGACAGAATAAATAATTTTAACAGAAATCCCATCTAAATCGGCAGTATTTTTTACTTTAATGCTTTTAAATGCATTTAGAACTTGTGGAACAGTAACATGTTTAAAAATAAAATCAATATCGCATGAATTTACATTTTCCGTTAGCAGTGACTGTGCAAAAGTGGAACATTTGGAACAACAGCAGTAAAAAATTTTCAAATGCTTCAGCAACTTCTTTGTCAGTCGACAACACTTTATTTTACTACACTTTTATATTTGGTGTGTAGTTCTTTTGCTTTCCCAGTTTCCTGATTAATTATATTCCATGCAGTTTTGAAAATGTTAGTACTATATTTAATTTTATTATTAATGTAATTAGATTTAGCTACACTGCAAACTCGTTATATTTATATTAATTTATAATAATTTTTTCGTTTATATTCGTAATAATAATTTTGAATACTTTTTAACATATTCATAAAATGTCTTATTATGATTATAAGTTCTTTCACTGTACAATTCATATAATCTATTTCTACTTCTGCATATTCCCACTGTTGCCCAGTCACTAAACGTAAATAAATTATTATTTATACATATTTTCTTTTTTTTTAAAACAGAGTCATATTCATTTCTAATTATATTATGAAAAGAGTTATATTGAGTAATAGGATCTCCACAGTAATCTAATTTAAATGTTTTTTCAAATACATTTTTCCTAAATGTTTCAAGCCGTCTCTTATTCATGGGTATAAAGGTAGTTTCTCTTTTTAGAGTCTTTTTTAGCCCAATATCAAAAGTGGCCAACTGCCCACTATGATCTGATTGTAGTTTATTAATTACTGATTTTGTACATGGCATTAAATTTGTAAAAATGTTATCAAGACATGTGGCTGAGGTCGCTGTGATTCGCGTAGGCTCTAAGAAGAGATTTTTTAGGTTGTAACAATTAAAAAGATTCAAGAATCGTTTACTTTGTGACGTCTCTACTAATAAATCAATATTAAAATCTCCACAAATAATTATTTCTTTGTTTTTGTTATTTACCTCATCCATAGTGCTTTCAAGTACTTCAAATGGTGAGGATGGGGGTCTGTATACACTTATTATAACAATATTCCCTATCTCAATACAGGCTATTTCAACTGATCACTCAACAGACAGACTTACAATATCAGTGCGTTCTTTAAATGTTAGGCTCTTATGAGTGATGATCATTGAGCCGCCGCAAGTTGTTTGTTCTCTGTTGAATGAACTAGCAATTACATGATTCTTTTAAGAAGACATAAATTGACACTGTCTGAGCCAGTGTTCTGTGATACATAGTACATGAATATTTTCACAGTTTATGAATAGTTCAATCTGTAATTCCTTACCATCGATGCCCTGCATATGTTGATGGACTATGTTCATAAAATTATTTTTTACATTTTTTTTGCTTAAATTACTACTTAGAATACTGGTGCTAAATGTATTATCTGTTGTCACTAACTCATGTTTAAATTATTCCTAATACTATGTTTTGGAATGTTACATTCGAATGGGTCAAAAGTATAAAGTGACTGCTCAATAGAAGCAGCGATTGTAGTCAACGAGTTGACTGTTATGTATAAAATATATGATAGCGAGTATGCTATCTGTCGTAGGTCATAATTGTACAAATTGTACCTATCATTGGTGATATAAGGCTTGTTAATAAATTTATTTCAATCAATAAACTGAAACTTTTCGCTATGACGACATGTCATATTTCGTACATCTATATTTAGTCGATGCTTCATATTATTTTCTGACGGGTTCTGGGTAAATGGAAATGCAAACAAAATAATTTTACTAATATTCTGCCTACAATTCAATCTAGAAAAACATGCTGTCATTGTTTTCCTACTTAGTTGCTTACATCTGCCTACTAATATAATCAATATTGTATCAGGGTTAAATGTACGGGATGTAATTTTATCAACTATGTCATAATATGAAGCACCGGGGTAACAATAATTAGTTATTGGCCCCCCAACACACCGAGTAAGTTGCAATCCCATGTTCTTACCAAGTTCATCGCTATACATAATTATATTTAATTCACTTTTATTTGACTTATTATCTAAGCTACTACCTGAGTTTGATATTACATGCTCAGTGACATATGGCTCCTCAGGTTGACTGGATATTGGCAGAGGGCATTCTGATGTAGTATTATTTGAATTACTTTCATAATAATTGGTAAGGGAATCAAAGCGGTCATGTCAAAATATATTAGTAAACGCAGTAAATTAGTACATGTTGTAGTTTCCACTAACCAAAAGTCCTTTTCATTAATAGTTTTTAAGTGAACTAACAGGTTTTGGTTGTTTTAGTGAGTCTGGTGTGCCCTGCTCTGAGGAACCCATCGTCCTTCAATAACCGTGGCTCTTCCAATACCTGACACTGGTCTGTCGAATCGTAACGACGGCTGATTGCCATATATTACAAGAATAGAATAGAATAGGGCTTACTAAAATAAACTGCGTAGTTCTTTATTTTTTATATTTAAAGAATTATAATAAAAGTAGATAAATAATTACTGTGATTATTTCATCTACGTCAGCTCTTACAAAAGGTCTTTATATAATATTTAGTTCTAAAATATCGATCGTAGATTCGATACTCTCTGTGCAATACTAAAAATGGACGCCATTTTATGTTACATTTCAAGTTTAGGTATGCACGTTTTTTTCGTACTTAGGGCTTGTCCATTGGTTGAGGTCAATGCTAATAGCTATGTTCAACTTTAATATTTTATAATAATTATTATAAGTATGTATTTACTGGCATAATAGTATTTTTATTTTAGTATGAGCTTTTCTCTAATATAATTTTTAGTTTCGGTCCTTCATTAGGTTGCTTTCTGTAAAACTTACAACAATAGATTGCCTGCATTCAAAAAAATTATTTCGCATAAATATTTAAAACGATTTTCTTTTTTTCCTTAGACTGTCTTACCACAGTTTTAATTGCTTTAAAATCACTAAAAATCTATTTTTTTAATGATATATTTGTTAACTAAGACGCGTCTTCTGGCTATCAATCAGTTGACAGGTCGTATCTGACCAGCACTCTTTCACAATTCCTAATGCCATTATCAGTCGTTAAATTGTCAATGTCAAGCAAGAAATATTCTTTTGATTGAATAAAAAAATTATATTGGTTTGGTTGGATTTGTAGTGTTAGATAATTTACGGTTCTCATTAAAGTTTTTACCTTTTGAATAGTTGTTTCTCTCTATTTGCCGTGTTTAAACAATTTATTAGAATGGCTAAAAACACTACCAGTACAGCTTTCCGAAAAATTGATATAGATCAATATAATGAAGATAATTTTAAAGAAGACGAAGCTGAACAATCCGTACCAACTGGACCTGATGAAGCAGAAATTTCGGCATTATTAAATCAATATCCTTTTCAGTGTATTTATGTAGTTTCTATAAGTAATAGCTTTTGTATAATGCCTAATAATTCTCATTGATTGATATCCCTGGTACTGATGATTCATAACTATAACATGCATTTAAATAATTTCAAAAAATAGGAGTATTTATATTTACTATTTTTTCAAAGCATTATGTGCATTACATGCACATCTTATGATTTTAATTTTTCTTTCCTTAACCATTTTACACAGGCAGATATGGTGAAGCATTGAAAACAGTATTAAGCCATGCTCCCTTGGGATCTTCAAATCAACAGATCAAGGTATTAATTCTTCCCTTTTATATTAAGCTCCTGGTTAGGCTTTTTAGACTTATAATTTTATAATGGATAAGAGCTACCCAAAAGGAAAATATTTATAGAACTGACCTCCTTTGTTGTAAAATAATGTTAAGGACCAGTTTTGTAAAAAAATATGTGGAGTCATTAAAAAATAAGGAATCAAGTGATTCAAAATAATGCTTACGTCCTTCCATGAATTTGATGGATAAGGAGACCTCGTAATGCAAACAACAGATTTACACTCAGTTCACTGTGCATTTTTAAATAAAATGTGTAGAAATTGCCCAAAGTTATTAATTTTAATGGGTGTTAGCTGAATAATCAGTTAAAATGTCCTCCCATCACTCTCAATTTCTATTAGAATGACAGGAATATATAGCAATATTGCAAGTCAAGTAACATTGCCATAGAAACAAATGATTCAGGTCTGCATTTAGCAGGGTATTAAACTGTATATTAAACAATGTTATTATGTGAAGTGTATTTTCTGGTTTTTATATGAAGTAAATTAGCTACAAAAAAATATTATATTAAATAAGATTCTTAAACAAAAAGAGGTCAAATAAAAACATTTTAAGTTAAAGCTAATCCATTACTTTTACTGCAATGACACATAGTTTATATGAAAAATAATTAAATTTATTCATATTCTTAGTTTATATAATTCTTACAAGTTAATCTTTTAGATATCATATTATGGGTCATCACTATTATATTTGAATATAGAATTGTTTTCTGGTTATCTCTGTTTGATTCTGCATGAATGATAAAAATGGGCAGACTGGCATTTTAAAAATTTACAAATTATGAATTATATGATATGTGGAAAAAGATGGCAATGATACAAGTGGAAAACCTCTGACTTGATTAGAACCAAAACCCTGTATGATACAGGAATTTCCTTGTTTTCTTTTGTTTTCTGTACTATTACTATGTAGGTAGAGGAAAGATTTCTTTTTCTACATGTACTCAAACAGAAACTACAAAACCAATAAGCATTTTTTATCACAGCATATTATTTACAGTAACTTTGTATGTGGATGAAAAAACACAGTGGTTATTTATCTTTGATTATAGTTTATCTTCTTTGCAGGATAATGCCTTGGCTTTGACTTTGAAAGTATTACTTGCCATAAAATCAGCTCAAATTGAAGAAGCTATGGAAAAATTGACTTACGATGAAATAGATGTACTTATGAAATATATCTACAGAGGCTTTGAATATCCATCGGAAGGTTCCAGTGGACACTTACTATTGTGGCATGAAAAAGCTCTTCACATTGGAGGCTCTGGAAGCATTGTGCGAGTTCTGTCAGACAGAATGAAGGTGTAATTCAATTCCATTATAAATATAAGCAATCATATTACTTAATTGTAACTTTATATCAAATAAACCCTATTTAAACTGTTGCAATGTCATATTAATAAAAATAATGCTTTATGTCCTCTTTTATGTTTAAACATTTCATATGTAAAGTAACTTTGAGGGATATATTTTTTATTTGAGGGCTGTATTCTGGGAAACACAAAGTATTTGAATTTTCTATGGATTTTTGAAAACAGTGTTGCCAGATGATCTCGGCGACATACCCCTAGACTGATTTCTCCCTAGAAATCCCCTAGAATACCCTCAACAATTAGTGGAGCGATTATTTACAGATGGTACATGTGAAAATAAATAAATAAAAATAAATAAATAAATAAATAAATGTTCATTAGAGGAGCTTGATATAACGATTTAGTTTTACTGATTAAGACGCTGTGATTAATTTTTCTTTTAATATTCACCAAAAACATATTAAACTTTATTATGGCTAAATTCATTCGTTCTCTTCAACATCTTGAATCCCAACCTAGAGTAGTTGTGGCACTCGAGTAATTTAACGATGGTAAAAAAAACTTTGATAACAAAACGTCAAGAACGTCATATATGGCAAAAAAACTGTAATTGACGTGTTCTTGAATTTTCCCTAAAAAATCCCCCAAATATTTTTTCCCCCCCATTTTGCCCCTAACTCGGTCAAAACCCTAAATTTAGGGGGAAATCCCCTGATCTGGCAACACTGCTTGAAAACATTTGCTGCGTTCCGTTTGCCGATTACAGCGCTCACAGCGCTAAAAGTGCTCAAAACCGTTCCGATTCGTTTGAGCGCGCTAAAAGTGTTATGAGTGATATTGCAATCGGAACGGTAAATAGCGCGCTAACATTCTGATTGTTCGTCGATTAAGTCTAAAGTTATAATTTCATTAAGATCTTTGACCCTGAATTAAGCAGGAGCCATTTTTTTACATTATTACGAACGAAAATTAATAAGCAAGCTTTTAAAATCTTTAATCGACTAATAAAAACATCAACAAAGTAACGTCATGTGTCAGTTTTGACAGGCCATTCACAGCGACCATGCTCCGTAGCGTTGGCACTGTGAGCGGTAAGATGGCGGCGTTTATGACGTCATTGATGACGTATCGATATCGCTGTGAGCGCGCTCACGGGCAAACGGAACGGGTATATGAGCGCTGTAATCGGCAAACGGAACGCAGCAATTAACTTGACGTTACGAATTGTGCGTTCCGAATGCCTGTGAGCGTGCTCACAGCGATATCGATACGTCATAAACGCCGCCATCTTCCGGCTCACAGTGCCCAAGCTGACTCATGATGTTTCTTTGTTGATGTTTTTATTAGGCGATTAAAGTTTTTAGAAGCTTGTTTAATGTCTTTATTAATAATATTAAAAATATGGCTGTTAGAGTCAAATCTTTAGACCTAAGCGAGAAACAATTAGACTTTTAGCGCGCTGAAACGAATCGGAACAGTTTTGAACGTTGTGAGCAGTTTTAGAGCTGATAGCGCTGTGAGTGGCAATCGGAACGCACTAATATTACTATTTTGTGTTTTATGGCAATCAGCTGTTGTTACTACACAATAACTATTTCTGCCAATTTCAAGTATTAGTATAATTAAAGTATTAATAAAATTAAAACATTCCTGTCAAGACATGTCAAAAAGCATACAGCAGGACACAATTTTCTGTTGAATTGTCAACTCTTTAACATGCCATTCAGATAATTCTGCCAGTATCAAATCAATTAGTTGTTTTGATGTGTTGGGTTAGGTGTTTTTTTAGGTAGGTACGTTAAGATTGATACTATATACTCGTATTACAGATGTTCTTTAATAAAGACGGTTGAGAATAAAAAAATGCGAACTATTACAGGAAAGTGTTGTTTGAAACAAAGAATGAAGCAAGCGTCCCAATAAAGTTGCCTTTTCTTTGTTGATGTTTTTATTTAAGCCATTAAGGCCCGGCGCCTACTATCGGCACGGCATGGTTCGGCAAGGCAGCCCTCGGGCTGTTTCGACGGCCTTAGGCATGGCTCAGCATCGTTATGCATAGCTAAAGATCCCTCGACAGTCTCTGGGTTACTTCGGGACCCCAAGGCATACCTAAGGATGCTTAAAGACGCCGAGGCAATACTCGGATTAAATCAGCGGCCAAAGGCACACGAAAGGCATACATAAGGCCGCTGAAGCATCCCTCGGGTAGTTAGCCGCCTTCGGTATACCAAAACAAAACTGGGAATCACGCGCAACCCTCACTCCGACACGTCGCGCGTGCTGCCTGCCAGTGCCATGTGCTTGACGACGCCGTCACTGATCGTACGTGGGTTGTTGCGATAGCATACCTTAAGATGCTTCGGCAATTCCAAGCACACCTCGACATGCCTTGGCATTCCTAGGCACGCTTCAGCATGACTGAGAATACTTCGGCAATAATTGCCGTCAGTGTACGTCTACGCGAAGGTATGCCGAAGGATCCTTTGCCGTGCCGTGCCGATAGTGGGCGCCGGGCCTAAAGATTTTAGAAGGGTCCAAAATACGAATAGGGTCGAAAGTTTTAATGAAGATATAACTTTAGATTCAAGAGAGGAACAATTAGAATTTTAGCGCGCTATTTACCGTTCCGATTGAAATAGCAAAATCTCACTTTTAGCGCGCTAAACGAATCGGAACGTTTATGAGCAGTTTTAGCGCTGATAGTGATAGCGCTGTGAGCGGCAATCGGATCGCAACCCATATGAAGGTAGACTGTCATATTATTATACGCATTTTCGTTAAAATAAGCTTAATCGGTTTTACCCGCGAGCTTTGAGTAACAAAATATATTATAAAAAATGATATTTCGAAATGGTTTTTGAATTAAATTAGGTTTATTCTTCACATACCGAAGTAACTGTTCATTATTACTCTTTTCTATCGCTTCTAACTTCTTACTTACCTACAGATGATTTTTCTAATCAATGTTCAACATTGGATTAAATTCAGCAGCTTCTGCAGTAACAATACCTCATTCGTAATATGTTCCAAAATGACGAAACCCGGAGTATTACACGACGAACCCATTACGATGTCTGAGTCTCAGCCAACAAATCGGTTCGCGCCCGCATCGGCGGCGTTAGGGTGTTACCACACCAATCGATCGACCGTCGATTGACGTCGACCGGTCCACGTCGATCGATTGGTCTGGTAGAAACCGTCGCTCGACGTCGACTGGTCTATTCTACCGTCGATCGACGTCGACTGATCTATTCTGCCGTCGATCGACGTCGACTGTTCCATTCTACCGTCGATCGATTGGTGTGGTAACACCCTTAGGCGGGAGATGCTCCTTTAAACTCGTTTGCGAATTGAATGCAAATCGGCCTTGGGGTAAATCACACGTATAATTGGTTTCATTGCTTATCCCCATTCTACTGTAGTTTCGGGCACGCATCCTAGGCTCGATAATAACTATAAAAGAAATGCGCGCGTTAGTCTGCCCCCCTCGTCTTATTCGAAAGTCTTATTATTTATTCAAATAAAGTAGTGAAAGTTACCAAATTGCGACTAGATTTTGTGTACGTCTTATTTTGTTACTGAAATATTGCACGACTGGATTTGGTTGTATGGGATGGGATACTGTCGTACCTACTAGGTTACTACATGTCGATGTAGAACTAATAAACCCGTGTTGGGGTTTCGGCAACACGAAACTAACGTGCCAATATAGGTGAGTGTAAACTACAGATCCAAAGAGTTTTGCTAAGGTTGACAAGATTGATATTGGCCGTTAGTTTAGTATAGGCATGAGTTTAGCAGTTTTCCAGCAGGTAGAAAACAGTGCAGATTGTAACGATGCGTTATAAATTATAACAAGTGGAGTTACTATACTATTTGACAAAAACCGGCAGTATAAAAATCCGGACTTTATAATTTTATATTCGATTTCGATTGTTAATATTTGTACCGTCTTTTAACACTTTGCTTGTGCATGGCCCACCGATAGAAGCATTTTGAGTAACTCGTCCTAAGTGAATGCCCCACGATGGGGCTTGATTCAAGTGCATTTTTTACCAAAATTTTGATGATCCCTTGGGCGTACCTATAAGAGACAAAGGCTTTAAAATATCAAAAATAAAAAACCGAATGGGTCAGCGAAACTTTTGTAATCGTCAGTTGTTTTAAAAATGGTACTGTTGTCCCCAGTCTACCCTACTTGACATCGTCGCTTCGTTGGGCCGTGCCGGTGTTAAGTTTATCCATCCTGGACGAGGAGAACTTGAATAGATCTAAAGTAAAACCTGCGTGGAGTCTATTTGGACTAACTTAAACACTTATCGCATGTGTTGCATAGTGAAAGTGAAAAGGACTTAAGTAAAAAAATTAATATCACAAACGTGATTTTAGTGATTATAGTTTTTGGTTTTTCATTGTATTCAGGTATTAAGAAAAAAAGTTTTGTCACATTTTGCGAAATAATCGCGACTCTAACTCGTGCACTTGAGGAGAGAGGAGTTATATGTACTGCTCTTCCACCCACGACCACGACGGTAACCCGTCAAAACAATCTTTGTATGGTTATCATACAAAATAAAGTTAACCTATCTAGTTTTTGGATTGCAACCAATAAGAGAATATTACTGCAATAAATATTAGGTCTTTACCTATGAAATTGCCGTTTTTCACAAAATAAATGAAGCGTAATTTTTTCATATATTTTTTATTTCTATGAATCAAAATAATCACTCATGCAATCAATGCATCTTTGCCAACGCATTGGTAGCTTATTGATGCCTTCCTTGAAGAAATCAGCTGGACGGGAGGCAACAAATTCTTCAAAGGCATTTTGTACTGCCTCTCGGGTATTGAATTTTTTTCCCGCCAAGAAGTTATCCAAATTCTGGAAAAAGTAGAAGTCTGTAGGCGCAAGGTCTGGTGAGTACGGCGGATGACGGAGACCGTCTGCTGTGCAGTATGAGGTCGCGCGTTGTCGTGCAGGTGCAGTGGAGCCGAACGATTGACCAAAGCTGGTTGGAGACGTGTGAGCTTCTCCATCATTGTGTTCAGTTCTTCACAGTACACATCTGCAGTAATGCTTGTCCCGTTTGGCAAGAAGCTGTGATGAATTACACCCGCGTTAGACCACCAAACAGTGACCATCACTTTTCTAGGGGTAAGTTTTCGTTTAGGGCATTGTTTGGGTGCTGAACCAGGGTCCAACCAACTTGCTGAGCGCTTACGACTGTCAAACAGGATCCATTTCTCGTCACAAGTAACAATGCGGTTCAGAATTCCTTCATTTGTATGCCTGCTGAGCAGTGCAAGGCACGTCTCCACGCGTACTTCGCGCTGGCGGTCATTGAGTTCGTGGGGTACCCATTTATCAAGCTTTTTTACCTTGCCATTTTGACGCAAATGGACCAATATTGTTTTGATGCTAACGTCGAAAGCTGCTGCTAATTCAACCGTGGATTGAGTTTCATCAGCTTCCACAATTGCCTTTAATTCGTCATTGTCGACCAAAGTTTTCGGACGACCACGGGGTTCATTTTTCAGGTCAAAATTTCCAGAACGGAAGCGGGTAAACCAATAACGGGTGGTGCGTTCGTTTGTAGTGTTCGCTCCGTAAACGTCGTTGATGTTGCGTGCCGCTTGTGCCGCTCTGCTGCCACGACGGTACTCATACTCCATAATTACTCGAATTTTTAACTTATCCATGATGACGAAAAATGTTCGAATGCGTTGAAAACAAAACACTAACTATTAAACAAATGACGATTTTAGAAAAAGAATTCCATGTTTGTCAAATAAAATTAATATGAAATTAGAATTATCAGTCAAAAAAAAAATTTTTCATTTGAAATGGCCAGTACGGCAAAACGGCAGTTTCATAGGTAAAGACCTATTATCTAAGTCATGACATGTGATCAGATGAGGTGCGCGGCGGAGCCATCACATATGCTGCGTTCCGTTTGCCGATTATAGCGCTCACAGCGCTCATATCCCCGTTCCGATTGCCCGTGAGCGCGCTCACAGCGATATCGATACGTCATCAATGACGTCTAAACGCCGCCATCTTCCCGCTCACAGTGCCCAAGCTACGGAGCATGGTCACTGTGAGCTGCCTGTCTAAACTGACACATGAAGTTACTTTGTTGATGTTTTTATTAGTCGATTAAAGATTTTAAAAGCTTGCTTATTAATTTTCTTTTGTAATAATGTTAAAAAATGGCTCTTGCTTCATTCAGGGTCAAAGATCTTAATTAAATTGTAATTTTAGACTTAAGCGATGAACAATCAGAATGTTAGCGCGATATTTACCGTTCCGATTGCAATAGCAATAATAACACTTTTAGCGCGCTCAAACGAATCGGAACGGTTTTGAGCACTTTTAGCGCTGATAGCAAACGGAACGCACTAAAACTGTCGCAGCTATCGGAGATGCCGCAACTATTCGTAGAAATGCATCAACCATCAGGATTTATTTATTTGCGATTTTAACCCTTTTGATTCATTCATATTTTAGAATTTATATTATTTCACTATTTTCATAGCTGGCGAAGGTTTATTTATTAATATTGATTATGATAACTTAGTGAATATCAAAAAAAATGTACGTCACACAAAAGAAACACAATTGAATATTAGAATATCTGTAACACAAAAGAATATGTGTCACACAAAAGAATATAAAGGTGCATTTATACAAAACACCTGAGACGCATAACTATATATTTTAATTAAATGGACATGTAGAATACTTAGTGTAGGTAAGTATTAAAGAAAATAGAAAAAAAATCACAAAACGTCTTTATTTGTTATCACATACACAAAGGATTGTCGACAGCCAAATTCGAGAATTTTTGTTGAAACAGAGATTTCCAGTTGTCTTTTTTTAATTGTACTTAACTTCCAAAAATTTATAATCTTTTATTCCAAAAAAGGTTTAATGAATTATACAGAAAATGTATAAGTATTATTTTTGGGTGTAATATTACTTTGTTCATATTGAAATCAATATGACCTAGCATCTTTATCACAAAAATACTGTGTTTTCAAACATAACATTACAAAACTATTACGTACCTACATTTTAAAATAAAAAAATAGTGAGCAAACGCCCTATTTTTTTGTGTGACGTCACCCAATGTCACACAATGGAAGCAAAATATAACGTAGCCTAACCAGAAACCACGTGCAACAAATAAACTAAAAATATTGTCGCAATTCTTGTCTATTCCACGATTTATTTAATACAAATATTGTCATATGATTGTATTTGGGTATTAAAACAATAAAACTTACCTGAAATTTTGTGTCACACAAGTATTTTATTTTATAAACGACAAAACGGTACACGCAGGTTTCGACACCAATACATCAAAATTAAGATTGCTGACGTTTTGTTTTGTAAGTTAGGTAGTAAATCAAATGTTGCCAGATGTATTCAAATATAGATACGTTAAAAAACTGTATATTGACGAAACATAATTTCGTCACACAAGTCTTGTCACACAAAGAATCGAATTTCGGAGACATCACTTAGACTAATTTTTTTTTCATTTATTACAACGTCTCTAAAGACATAGAAAGGTTTCTAATACGCAGTGATTGTTTTCCAAGTTAACTGTATTATACAAATCTGTGTTAGTTCCATAAATAAAAAGAATTAAATTTTTCTTTTCAAATTGCCATGTGGAGACAACTCTTTTTTGTATGACAAAAAAAAACTCCACATCATTAAATTCGATTTTTATTTTACTTCTTTAGTCTAATTCAGTTGATCTGGTACTTATATACAAAAGCATGACTGTATAGCCCACAATACAAAAATACGACTTATTTTTGTCACTACAGGATTTTTTAAGCTCAAGTTAGTAACGACGACACCGAGCTTTGTTCTTATGTAAATTTTTTTTGATATTCACTCAACTATGTTTTTTTTAAACAAATCGAATTAATTAACATGTCGTATACCTACAACATATATTAACAATCGTAACAATTGATTTTCGCTCTGAGCGTACTGTGGTGTATGGTACCGGGCGAGGAAAAGGGGCTTGACACTCGCACCATTCGATCCAAGCGTTTGTTTACAGTCAAATTACTGCTTTAGCTGTAATAACACTAACGCTTTGCGTTAGTTTGGCTTATTTTTGTCGTATGTGCAGTGTGTCTTTCTTAATTATATTTATGTTTAAAGTCCAATTAACGAAATAAATTTAGTATGATATATTTACAATTTCATTTACGCATATACTCAGCATAGTTTCAACGTGGATGAGCCGAAGCGTGCTGCCACGAGCAACTCATCACCATGAATAGCGCGACATATCTACTGTGACAGAAGTTCGTGCTAAATATAAAACAAAATGAAGGTACCGAAGAACCTACTACATTGAAATGTTAAAAAAATTTACTTAGTCAATTTTTATATAAGCAGATTCAAGGCCGTGTTATTTGTCTCGATATATTTATTATCTTTATTTTATTTCTGTCGTATGAATGCTAAGTCTTAATCGTGTCTTTCGGTTCAATGATACACGGATGCATTTAACTAGGTCCAAAGTCCAAGCACATTGATTGTTTACAGACTTTTGATAGGTCATTTGATTATATAATATCTTCACGTCGCTCACCCACCACTTGTTACAAAATAAATAATGTTTCGTTACCTTTATACCTTCACACTTCATTACCTGTGTTAGCTAGCTGGGTTTTGTGGTTAGAAACCATCCGACATGATGATAACTAGAATATTTTCATCCCACATACGGAGGATAAAGACACTAGTACTTCGAGTTCTGCGCTATAGAAAGTTTATGTATTATGAACTTACCTACCTGCCTACCTACTTACTACCCGTATATCAACTTCATCAAATTTTTTATTTATTAAAGTAGTAAAATTTTTCTCATCGTATTTATGAATACCTACGAGTCTGCGGTTTCTGTACACCTGTTTTTAATAAAGTTCTCAATAAATAACCGCCTTACTATAGCACACAGCGAATGTTGGAAAGTGATTGGACGAACAAACAATCTCTTGCTAAAGAGAATGCATCATAATATAAATTGGTCTGCTTTTTCTTGTCACTCGATAGTCGCAGACTCGAGTGCCGCCGTGAACACACGCCGTCACGATGGGAATCCCGGTTAGTGGGTCAACTTGTTTTGCTTTATTTTTTATTACGTATTTACACTTTTTAGTAACTTGTTCAAACAGTTATAAAGACCCAAATAAAATTGCATAATTTGCCTTCGTAATATTTCCGCCTAATGCAATCGTATTTCATTTCAGAAACCTATCATCATTGTTTGCTGTGCTTACTTAATCCACGCATCACACAGTTCTGATGATTCGTACCAAATTCCCGTGGAGGGCTACAAATCTGAATTACAGAATCTAGGCCAACACGTGGATGTACACGAAACCCCGGTTAAAATTATCAAAATCACTAAGACTGTAGCGGTAAAGGTGCCCGTGCCATATCCTGTTAAGGTAATCCAGAAGGTGCCTTATCCGGTGCACGTGAACAGGCCCTACCCAGTTCCTGTACCGCAGATTGTCAAGATACCAGTGCCGGTGCACCCAGACCACGGCCCCCAGCCCCTGCAGGCGCATGAAGCCCTCGATGTGGACCACTACGGCAATAACTTGCACAGGAATGGGAATAACTATCTAGTTCAAGAGAATGGTCAGCACGGGGGCGAGGAGTCCCATGCCCCGGCTCAAGGGCAACATGCTTATGAAGGTGACGACTCCAATTCGTACCGGTATGAAGACTCGATAGGCAACAATTTTGACGCTTCTTACCCATACGGACACGATGAAGGCCTGGGATCCGCCGAATCTAAGAACTACGATCAAGCCATACAAGGATATCTCGCTAATTCAGCTAATCAAGTCCATGGTAATCATTTTGGGCGTCATTAAGTTGTACTTTAGAATTTATTTATTGTACCTGAAGATATTTTAACTGTAGATATAAGTGTGTGGTTTGTTGACAATGTAGTTAGCAACGAGTGAGGATTAGAAAGGAAGCGGTCCCAAATAACAAAAATATTGCAACAAGCTTGAACTCGTGTACTAAAAACTGTTTGTTATATAATTTTTGTTACTAAATGTGTAATTTGTTAATAAATTATAAAAACTTGTTATTTTTTATACTTTTTATTTCATCTATAGATTGCCATACACAACATTTAAAATACAGAAACGTAGTTCTACAATTAAAGATAATCTTTTGACTGCCTTATGAAAATACAATAATCTGGATTTTATTAGATTAAATTAGATTAAAAACTATTCTAACCACCAACACTTAAACACGACAACACATAAATGTCTAATTATAACTAAATGCACAGTAAATATATAAGCAACCAGTACTGAAACTTATTTATTTGAAACAAGAACCAATGCTCCCTTGAAGACATAGGGTTCTCCCTTTAAGGGCTGGTTTTTCAATGCTCAGATAACTTTTATATACTTAGTTAAATAATTTTAAGAATTCGACACAATTTCCATAAAAAATCTTGTCGAGATAAAAGATATCTGAGCATTGAAAAATCAACCCTAAATCAGTTGAATTCAATTGTACATAAATATGAATTAATTTAAGTTATAAACAATAATTTAAAATCAGGAATTACAAGCGTTTATGAAAGAAAAAAAATGTGTGGTTAGTAAGTTAAGTAATTTTACTATTATTTTTACTCTCTCTGAGGTTGAGTTACTTATTTATGTCACGTATAACTATTATCTCCATAGTTCCATGTAATTTAAAGGTGAATTTCTCGATTTGTGTTAAATTTTGACTAATAGTAGGTAGAGTACATTTTCACTTCTTTCTTTGTTCAAAATTAGTTTAATTAGTATAGTATTTGGTATTAAACAGATTTATGCGTAATTTTTTTTAGGTAAAGTAAATTTTTGGAAATCAGTCTTTAATTCGAATACGGATTGCATTCATTAAACACGGTTTACGCAATTGGATTGAATATGGTAAAAATTACATTTTATTATTTTATTTTTTTATTTAAATTACATATTACATTTTATGTCGAAAAAAACAGGTTTCATTCAGGTTCCTATGAAAAATATAAGAAAAATACTTGTATTAAGCAGTGTATTTTTAAGTACCAAAAACTTTCGTAAAATCAAACGCTTTTTATAATCAGTAGTTAAAATCTACTGTTTACAAAAAGCGTCGCTGGCGCAGTGGTTAGGGCGCTGGATTATCGATCTAAACGTCCCGGGTTCGATCCCCTATGACAGCCAAATATACCAATGACATTTTACAACTTAAGTACATCAAACCGACGGTAAAGGAAAACATAGCCAGGAAACCCAGGACAGGAGAGGTGTATGTAAAGTCTGCCAAATCGCATTAACCAAATTGCCTGACGCCATCCTTAGTTAAGTGAGGCCGATAGCCCTGCAGTGGAATTATTAAGGCCGTTGTGTGATTATCAAATATTTTAAGAAATTTGTAAAAACATTTAAACAGCTACATAAAATACCGTCGGAGTCTACAATTGAGACTTGAAGAGAAGAGGCTTGTCTGTGACGCAATTGCATCAATTCGAGGATTTGCACGTAGTTGCATTACTGCTTAGTAGCTTATATATTCGCTGTGCTAAAAATCACTGATATGTATATAATCTATTAACACTAAACAGGCTTTGTCAGACAAATGACAGTTTTGTAAAACTGTTCATTATTTAAAGCGAGCAATAATATTAGTTTTGAATATTTCATTAAAATTAAATAATATTATTTAGAAATAATTCATAATACTCCAATTAGATGCTAAACTAAATACAAAATAAAATATAAACTACCTATAATTACAATTGTACAGGATGGTTTTCAGTCTGGAATTAAGTAATTAAACAGTTTAAAACTAATATTTTTTTTATTTGAACATTGCCTTTACAAATACTCTAATCAATTGACGATATTACCTCTGTCAAGCCCCAGCGCCAAAATTGCAAAACCAAAGAGGCACAAAGAGCAGTTGACAATAGCCAGTCTAGTGTTATTAATATATGTCAGTGCTAAAAAGGAATTCATTGACAATCAATACAATAAACCTAGATTTTATAAAGAAATAAACTAATCCTATTCATAAATATTTAAATAATCTAAAACTAAACATAATCTAAGAAACCACAGACAAATTTTAATTTAAACTTAAAATAATACATTTGGAACAGAAATTGTTTTTTTTAATTTTAATACATGTTTGGACAATTGTTCGTGTTTGGTTACTGTTACTGTCTTTATATGGATAGTCAATGAAACAAATAGTGTTTACTGTAAGTAGCAAAAATAACGTGAGCAGAACACCAATAATCACAAATGTTTGTTCCGTCGACAGCTCTGGGCCGCATGAATACCAAATGATAAAAAAACTGTTGCCGTAATTTTATTATCTCATAAAAAACCATTTTGCAAAAATTTGCTATGATTTTAATAAGTGTAAGGTGATTTTGGCTCCTAGATCAAAGTTATCGATTTACTTATAGACTGATTCCAGTCATTTGTTCGCGCAGTCCTATGTGTGCGTTGTACAGCAACTGCTTGTGCGTGACAAAAATGTAAATGTAAATTGCACATTTACAAAGACACACAACACAAAGGGCCGTCCTTACAATGTTGTTGAAAGTCAAGAGCTACTAAGTAACCTACTTCTCATAACTTAAGATGAAACTATTTGATTGTTACTTTATTAAAATATAAAAGTTGTATGAAATTATGTCAGTAAAATATATTTTCACGAAACAATACGTGTAGGTACGTACCTGACATAGAAAACCGCGATCCATTTTGCGTTTGAAATCGCCAGAACACTTACAGCAAATACATTTTATTAATGTAAAATCTTAAATTTATGGTATTAAACTTAAGATTTTATTATAATCATTATCTCTATTAAGAAGGGAGAGTGAACTGCACGCGCGGGCGCTTGCTTATCACGACATTGGAATTGGAGTCGGCGGCGCAGTCAACGGGGGCGGGCCTCAGGAACAAGTCAGGCTTTTCATCCTCGTCGGACACGTACATGCGCGTTAGGTCCGAGGCTACTGAGGCGGTTTCGCAGGCACTGTAGGATGAAATGTTTTATAGATATAGGTTTATAAGGTGGCCTAGGTACTTTTACTATCACTTATCAAACTATTTAAGCTATTAAAATGTCATCTCGGCGATGAGCAGTCCTTATTTTGAAATTGAAAATTCTAATAATAATAATAATAATCCTTATTTGTTCTTCACATACAAGGTACATAATAAGTGAAGGCTGGTGCCTGAGATTTGCCGAAGCATGTGTTTCAGGAGCACGAGTGCCCCAGTTGTACTTCCCGATAATTCCGATTCCCGATAATGGTTTACAATTTTAAAAAGAGTAAAAAAGTTAAAAAATATGTGTAATTACAACTGTAGACATTTCAAGATTATATAATAGGGAATATTACATCTAAACATCAGCTATGTATGTGTTAAAGAGAGAGGGAGTGGGATTGTGTATACGGGTGCGTGATTGTGTGTGTGTATGTGTGTGGGAGAGAGTATTTGTGTGTATGGCGAGTCTGTGTGAGACTGAGTGGTACAATTAGTGTAATGGTTTTAGTAGGGATTCGGTGTCGGAGTACGACTTTTTTTTAAGCCATGTAACAACTTTATTTTTGCAGTTAAATGTATTTAGTGGGTAAATATTTACATATTTATTTATTTGGTGGTATATCCAAGAAAGTAGAAGAAAATGGTCCAAGAAAGTAAAAAAATCTTTGGCTAAAAGAGGTTTTCGGAAAGGTGGTGGAGATAACTAGGTGAATTCTTTTAGGTTGAGTCTCAAAACAGAAGGGTGTATTTTAATGCTGGAGGACTATAGTTTGTAAAATAAGCAATTGACGAACAGTCAGAACATCGCAATACTGGTATAGCAGTGACGTAGGGTAATACTTTAAGCACTGCTCTCTGTGCTCTTTCTAATTTGAGCAGATTCGTCATAGCCGCAACTCCCGTAAGAACTGACTGGCGCAGAGCAAAATAAACCAATTTAAGCACCTGTGGTAATGCTACATTTCTTAAATTTTTAAAAATATAAATAAGTTTTCTTAGTTTGTTAGTGATGTATTGAATGTGGTTTGTAAATCGTAAGTTTTCATCAATTTGGATACCTAAGTATTTCATTACTTTAGTTTTGAAAACTTTAGGACAGGAGCAATTTGGTACTTTTTTATCGTGAGGTTTTGTATGGGCTATTATATCAGGGAATTGAATGCTATTATCGGGAATATTTCGGATCGAAAAGGACATGTATTTTGTTTTGTCGACGTTAAGGGTTAAGAGGTTAGCGAAGAGCCAATTAGTGACTATGTCAATTCCATACTGCGCGGCGGTAGAGACTTCAGACCAGGTATCAGCTGTGCAGAACAAAGCTGTATCGTCCGCAAAAGATATTACTCTGCCATTTGGGATACTAAGGTCACAGAGCTTATTTATAAAGATGAGGAATAGGGTAGGCCCGAGGACACTACTCTGTGGGACACCGTAAAGTATTGGAAGGTATGCGCTGGAGATACCATCAATAGTTAGGTACACTTTGTTCTCTGTTAGTGAGGTAACTGTGAAATAGTGAAAGTTGTTTGTTTCTTATTCCCAGGCAGTCCAAATTGGTGACAAGAACGAGATCAAGGTAAAAATCTGAAGAATTGCCAAGCACTTCTTCCCCTTATCCATTTTACCTACAACCTAATTAGTTAGGTCATGTACTGCGTCAGATGTGGAACGACCCGCACGAAATCCAAACTGTCTGTATCAGATAGCAATCCTTTGTCCTGGCGATATTGCAACAATCGAGAGTTTATCATTCACTCAAGTATCGTGGACAGAGCTGAGAGAACAGAGATAGGTCGGTAGTTTGCTAGTACATCTTTATTTCCTGCTTTGAAAATGGGATGTACTAGAGCCTTTTTGAAGATGGCGGGGATGATACCCTAACTTATGTTCAAGTTATAGATATACGTAAGGGGGAATGAGGATTTTTTTATGGGTTTTTAAGAAAATTGATGATATACCATCTCAGCCGATGGCACAGTCACTTTTTAGGGACAATAGGGTACGTTCAACTTCTTTTTTGTCCGTGTCCAAAAGTACGAAGAAGTTGGGTGATATACAGGGTGTAAAGCTGTCAAAACAAGGGTTGGTAGATGAGTTAGGGTGCATAGCTTCGGCGGGCGTTCTACCAGTGTTAACAAAAACGTCGTTTACATGGTTCACTGAATCGGAGGGAGTTTGTTTCGCTTTTAGTAAGTCCTGAGCTGAGTGTTTGTTTTTTGTTAGTTTGTTATGTCCATTTTATTTTGCCACAGACGTTTTACGTTGTGACCAGCACTTTTTAATTTATTTTTATTGTAATCTGTTTTTACTTTTCTAATCAAAATGGAGCAAAATTTTCTATAGCGTTTGTATGTTTCTTTTACTGTAGTGTTATCGGGGTATTCTTTAAAGATTTATGCATTTGACCTCTATTTCTGATAGACCTTATCAATCCCGGTGCCATCCAGGGCATAAGAGGTTGATATTGAAGCGAAATAACTTTAGTTTTTGAGTTAACTTTTATTAAATTTTCTATGGAGTTTAAAAAGAAATTAGCGGCAGTGTGTGGATCAGATAACTCATATAAGGCACTAAAATCAAACTTCTTCAATGCAATTTTTATAGAATTATTATCTAATATTATACGTCGTTTTATGGGGAGTGGAAGTTTATTGGTTTTAAGATATAAAATTGTGGCTTCGTGATCTGTGACTGAGGTCTGAAGATCAAAGGTAAGAGCAGAGTATGTACTTTAAGGAGTACATGATCGAGGCACACCAGATCGTGTGTCGGGAGCGAATGTGCGGGTAATAGTCCGTGGGTAGCAGTACACATCGGCAAAGGGGTTATTTGCGTGAGGTTATATGTCTATGTGTATATCGCCGACAAGGGCAATAGTTTTAAATGATTTAAATTGTAATAATAGGATATTGAATAAAAAAATAAAAATAAATAAAATTATCTGCATTTCGGAATTCCCAAGGCCTATAAATCGATATAATAACGGTATGTGTACTAGTAGCAGCTAGCATCATTTATTTGCGGCTCCTCTATTTTTATGTCTGTGCTATTACTGTTAACAAAAACCACAAAACCGTGGTTTTTGTTAACAGTACTGTTGTGTAAGTTTAAGTAACTTACTGGTTGTGTAAGTTTGTTGAACAGTACTGAGTGTACCGTTGGATCGTACTTATGAAAGGGTTACATGACAAACAGCATTAAGTGAATATTATAATGTCGAATTCTACTTTTAAGCACGCCAATAAAGTAAGAAATGACGAGATATTTGCAACAATACTACGGATGTTCTGTGTAATTATGTTTAAAGATTCAAAATGTGAGCATCGCTGAAGTTCTGTAAAACAGTTTTCAGGATATATTTCGTACAGGTAATAATTGATCGTGCACGTTACGAAACATGTAGTCTTGGCATCAGTTCGTATCCGTATTACCTCCATATGAAATGCTATCAAGTAATTTGATTTCCACTTCGGAAAGCAAAAGCGTTACCAACAAAAGATTTTATATGATTTAAATTTCGTACTTGACAAATGAGATTAAATCCTGAGTGAAAAGATTTTAGCTAGAATTTTGCATATCCTTCTTAATTTCATCGTAATTATCGATTTGCATAAATCTTACCTATCCATGTTGCAGTCAATTGTAAATTCTTGTGACTTCTGTACTATATCCAGCCAGTTTTGGCTCCCATCAGTACTCAAATCGCAATTTTCAGAGCTGTATGAAGGACCGGGCCTGAAAAATTTACAACGTTATTATAATCATTTCTATTTATCTGTACTTACATAATATTTACAATTACAATGATTTATTTAGATAGCCTTTTCAATAAAATTTTAATGTTTCTTGAAAATATTTAATTATTTTTGTCGTTCGCAAAGTAAGGAAGAGACAAATTTTTTAAGCAATTAAACTACAACTATTAGGCCAAACATTTTCAGAGTTATTATCCTGAGAAAACTAATAGGTTAAATTATGACGAAACCTTATACGAGGGTGGAATGAAAAGTTCGCGGCCTAACATAGATAGCGTTGTCATATTATTATAAAACTAACCTCATATGAAACCTAGACTCTTTGTCAGTCTCTGTGCAATTTTTCTCTGAGATACATGCGTAATTATTTATTTTATTGAACATTAAGTGAGAGTAAGTTTCATTAATTTTGAAGATGGATAGTAGATCAAATACCTCCACGAGAAACACTTAACTCCAAAGCAGATTCATGAAGATATGGTGGCTACTTTAGGAACATCTGCTCCGTCGTATACAATAATAAAAAAGTGGTCAGCTGAATTTAACCGATTCGTTGCGGATGGCACGTTTCAGTGCCATTACTGTTTCTTGCCTGTGGCGTTAGGCACGGATGTGTGTCATTTAAAAATCGATGGTACTCCTTCAATTAAGTTTTAGGGAGCTTTTACCCAGAACCAAACTATCTTAATTTTTCACTTATATTAAGCTCGTAGCCTTCGTTTCTGGATTTTGTAAGATTTTTTTAAAAATAGGGGTCTCCAACCTTTTTGAGTGTTGCGTTATTTGATATTAAACCATCATATGATAATAAATTATAAATGTATTACAGTGTAAACTCTATATAACGTCACTCGATTAAACGACTAATACCCTAAAGCGGGGAAATCACTCTGCTTCGGTTGGTTTAGCTTGTCTTCTGTCAAATGATATAACCCACTCTCAATAACGATAACATTTAAACAATAAAAAGTATTTTTATACAGATTGATGTGGATGCAATATAAGAATGATCTGAAGTATATTAAAAAAAAATACAAATACTTAAGTAAATCAAAAAATACTGAGACATTATAAATAAATAATAATATAATGGCAGTATTTAGCAAAATGTTATTTTTACTGACAATAATAATGTTGCCGTTTTTGTGAATATCTATTATCTATTAACTCGAACTTGGCAGTTTTCATTTGCATAGTTTAAACAGTTGAAAGTCATGAGGAAAACCAAAACAATGTTTTTAGACCTAATTTAGTACCTCATAATCAATCAAATCATATGGAAATGCAAAATAAGTTGAAAAGGTTTAGCACACCTGTATTGAAAAAGTCACTTACCCTGCATTTCCAGAAATACACTTATCTTGCCTCTTCTTATCACTTAAAACAATGTGCTTGGCCGTTCACGTTAGATTTCGAATGTAAACTAAAAGTATTCAAGCTTTGAACATGTAAAAAATGGTCAAAATACTTCTTTCTTTTCCGCATGGCTAAAGACACAGATGCGTGTCATCTAATCGTATGGCGGTGGGCACTGAACAGTGTCACGTTATTTTTGTTCGACGCCACAGTTAGAAGTTATCGAAATTAGACATCGCAACGAATCGTTTAAATGTGGACGAAAGAGCATCAAAGATGACCCCCGCTATAGACAGCCTTCTACAACTACGACTTCGGAAAACATCGAAAAAATATGTGATCTCATCATGGGAGACAGAAGATTGAAGGTATCTGAGATAGCTGAAGCTCTAGGGATTTCATATGAACGTACACAAAACATAATCGTTAACGAATTAGGGTTCCACAGGGTGTCTGCAAGATGGGTTCCGCGGCACCTTTCAGTTGAACAGAAACGAACTCGGCTCACGATTCCTAGAGACTGTTTAGAGCTTTTTCAAGCTGTTCCAAACGAATTTTTGGCAAGTTTTGTTACTATGGACGAAACATGGGTTCATCACTATACTTCTGAATCCAAACAACAATCCAAACAATGGAAGAGACCCGGATCTCCGACCCCCAAGAAAGCCAAGGTGTGTTTTTCAGTAAACAAGGTAATGGCATCGGTTTTCTGGGATTCTAAGGGTGTCATCTTAGCTGATTACTTAGAAAGAGGTCAAACTATAAATTCTGCATACTACTGCACACGCGTTTACGCGAAGAATAAAGTCTAAAAGTCTTCACACATCTGCAGAATGGCTCAAATAGTGAATTGTGGATTCAAATTGCTTCCTCATCCCCCTTATTCACCTGACTTGGCACCCTCTGACTTCCACCTATTTCCAAAACTAAAAAAACACTTAGGTGGAATGAAATTTTCTACCAATGAGGAGGTCAAAGTGGCCGTAAATGCCTTTTTTGAAGACCTTGACGAGATCTTCTGTTTTAAACATCAAGGGATCAAGGCTTTGGAGGACCGCTGGACTAAGTGCTGTGACCTAGGAGGAGAGGATGTAGAAAAATAAATACAAAAAAATTTCATTATCCTGTGTTCTCTTATTTAGGCCGCGAACTTTTCAATCCAACCCTCGTATGTATAGTAGGATATGACCCAACATTAACCCTTTTGTACGAGTATGAAGTATAAAGCAATAATTTCAAAGAGCTAATTCAAACATTATTCCTTTAATTGGACACAACAAGTAGTCATCCACAATAAGACGTTACTATTGTACATTCGTGAATTATTAATGGTATTTAAGAGAATTTGGTAAATAAATATTTCTGAATAAATCCAAATAAATGTAGTTAATGACCTAAATTTTTGCTTAGAATGAAAGGAATAAAATGTTTGAATTCGATAACATTGCATGTAGTACAACTGAATCTTCGCATAGTTTCTGGTTATAAATTTCTTTTTTTTTTTCAATTCAAATATAGCCTCCGGGATAAATGAGCTTACTAAGGATGAATGAAAGTTTACGATCGCTTCGGAAGTTTCAGAGTTTAAAGATCACATACAAACAAGCCAATAATTTTTCTTCTGAACAATAATAGTACAGAGCATACTTACATAGGCGTAAAATTGATCACAGTAGCGAGATGTTTCTGAGTCTGTATCTGGTAGACGTTGTTGGACGTCGCGACTGGAGAGATGTGCTTGTGGAAGTCAAGCTCCGGCGTCTTCGCCACTGCGCCGATAGCGATCGACAAATCGCTAAGAGAGAACTTTAGCTTTGCTGTAAAATAATTTAAAAAAACATTATACCTATAAGCAAATAGGTATGTGAAATACAGACTCCCAAACTAATATAAAAAAATTTGTTTTGGGATGCAGTGACCTCTTCCAATTTTGGAAGCTTATTTAGTTGATGCTGTTGAAAATCGCTTCTTTGTATGATAAGTAGGGTGTCAAAGGTGTTTGCACAATTTTGGTATCATATGGCTTTTATTAGGTTCTTACGAATGAAATTGGCGTTTTGTCGAGTACGACTAAATGGCCAGTAGGCCACTTTGATCTGTATTATCCTTTTTGGTTAAGAATTCCTATTTCAAATTTATACACCTAAATGCTCACGCATTTGTGTTTCGAAAACCGTAATTCATTTGTATTTTCTTCTTTTGGTTTATTTTTTTGCGTCACTTAGTTTACATAAAACGGAAAACTTGAAATATCGCGTTATTTACGAGTACGATTTTCACCGTGGCACCAGTGCTGCAGAAACGGCTCGAAGTATTAATGCTGTGTATGACCGTGGTGTCGCAAAACAAAACACAGTGCGTTCTTGGTTCTAATGTTTTCGCTCTGGGAATTTCGACCTGCAGAACAAGCCCCGTGGATGGCCGGAGACCAAAATTGATAATGGAGAATTGAAGGCGGATCCATCGCAAACCACGTCCGAGTTCGCTGTAGGCTGCAGTGTTAGTGACAAAACTGTTTTAATCCACTTGAAGCAAATTGGGAAGGTGAAAAAGCTTGAGAGGTGGGTACCTCATGAATTGAGTGCAGCAAACCGACAAACGCGCGTCGACTGCTGCGTTACATTACTCAACTGGGACAATAATGAAAGTATTTTAAATCGAATCATTACCTGTGATGAAAGGTAGGTCCTGTACAACAATCGAGAACGCTCATCGCAATGGTTGAACCCTGGCAAACCAGCCAAATCCTGCCCCAAGCGAAAATTGACTCAAAAAGTTACTTGTGGGCGTTTGGTGGACTAGTGCCGGTGTCGTTCACTACAGCTTGTAATGCTTACCTATGTTTCTGCAATCCTTTTTTTACTTTTTTTATTAATTATTTTGTTCCTTTATTTATGTTGTTTACTTTATTGACAAATCGTGTCAACAAAATTTTTTATGACAGCAATGGTGGCTGCCAAGCAAACTAACACACGGATTCTTACAAAACTATTATACACTTCTACAAAACTATAATATACTTGATTCCTGGCTAATAAGATTAAATTTCCAATTGCGGTTCCAAAGGAATGCGAGCCCCATTTTTTTCGATAACTTCTAAAAATTTGTATATCTTCTTGCTCCGATGCGGCAGTCCAAAGCGCGTTCAACGATTTTATTGATTCCCATCCGAATAGTTTTTTTTTAGTAAAGGGATCAATGAACTACCTATGAGATGGCAAAAGTGCATCGATAGCAATGGTACATACTTTGATTAAATAAATATATTATATATATTTTTTAATTTACTTTATGTTCCTCCCTTACAAAACGCCAAGTTCATATGTAATGACATAATATTGTTTTTTTCTTCACCTTTGTGTTGCGATAAGAAAACCTCTTAGAAAAACGAGAAAAAAAACCACTACGCTCTTAAATATCACATCCAAGTGATGGGTAGTTAGTTAGAAGGTTAACAGAGGAGTTGAGAAAGTCCTCCTTTTTTTAATTAAGGATAAGGTAATTCAATGAAACCAAGCCAACTCACTGGTATCAACATGTGAGATCTTC
Organism: Marasmarcha lunaedactyla; assembly: GCA_923062675.1. Taxonomy (NCBI): domain Eukaryota; kingdom Metazoa; phylum Arthropoda; class Insecta; order Lepidoptera; family Pterophoridae; genus Marasmarcha; species Marasmarcha lunaedactyla. The sequence goes on along the minus strand of OV281346.1, from coordinate 16,715,195 downwards.
CCGGCGACATCGTACATTACATCTGCAGACCAGAAGTGGGGTATCCTGATAAAGACCTTCCCCGTATCTACGGGCATAAAGAAACCCAACTTGTGCAGGAGTTGCAAGAACTTAAGGTCTTTGCAGATGGACGCTTGCTCGCAGTTCCAGGGGACTAGGGGCACGGATTTATTGGTCACTAGAATAAGAGGAACATGTTATGTTTTGTGAGTTTATGGTGTCAAAAGAAAGTATATTTTAAGTAGGTATGTGGCTACAAGAAGTTACAGAAAAACAGAAATTTATCTCTAAATATACATTTGATATTATTATCACCCAGCGGTCACCAAGCGTGACCGCATAAATAAAACAAGAAGTCTAATTTTGGTTTGCAAAAGTGATGAGACGAGATAGAAAAAAACTCACATAAGGAATGGTAAGAAACTGGCGACATGACAGGTTCGTCATTGTCCTTTTTCTTGAACAATTCAAAATTCAATAATTTAACATCGTTTTCAATTGATTCATGTTCCGACTTAAACGTTTTCTTATCTAAATTTATTTTAACGTAACAAGTTTCTAAAAGTACTTTTTGGACCCAATGTAGGCTTTTCGATTTTCCATCTTGAGCAAGTTGCTCGCACAGTTTTCCGATTTTATAGATTCTCATTTCATCGTTTGAATGTGTTATTTTTGGATTTTTCTCGTTTTCTGCGGCCATATAACTGTCGTATTCAATCTTAGTGATGGTGCTTTGCTTGTGCAGTTCTCGGATGACTGATTTCCTGCACTTGATGATGTCATCCTCTTTGAATAATTTAACCATTTCACCGATGACGTCGGGTAACATCTTGCATTGCATGTAGTTCCAGTTGAGGGAAGAAAGCTCGATGTCGTTCCAGCTGGGGATAATAAAATTGAGTTGAGTGAGTATGATATTTAGTAAGGATACCAAATACCAAAAAACAATAACAAGAACATTTCTTTTGTGGGATGAACACAGATGTTTGTTCTTCGGGCGTGATATGTATATACACTCGGCGTCAAAAAAATCACACCTCAGTGAAAACTAGTTTCAAGTGAACCGTGCCCTAAAGATATACTTTTAGTCCTAACAATAATACTATTAATTTAACGTTTATTTCATCAATTTTTTTATTTAGAATTGTTGACTTGATTACAGCATGGAGTGGTTACAGAAAATGGAAAACGGTAGGCACAAGCCTCTATGAAGCAAACAGTGGAATATGGGGATGGTTCATGCTTGTTCACGTTCAAATGCCAAATTTGATAAACTCGATCATCCGTGAATGAAGCATCCGTTCATTGGTTTGGGGTCGGTGTTGACAGCTTAGCCAGTCACTTTTGCGTTTTATATATACAAGTAGACGATACAACTAGAAATTAACCTGGTTTTAGAAGAATTACACACGCAGAAGCTCGACTTCTTTTTCTCTTCTCCCTCACGTTTAGAAGACCTTGGTTTGGTGTCCATCGGTTCGTCCAAACTCTCGGGCTCTAGTTTGAAGTTAACTACGCTTTGCAACGCATGCGGTTTGTTAACAAATGTGTTTATAACGCATTTTATGAGATCAGCCCAATCCTAAAATAAGGAAAAAGAAAGAAAATTAGAACTTATTAATGTAGTGTCGTTAGTTTCAAGATGGGGAAATAAAGTAAATTATAACATGTTTCTTGCTTCCGTGTCTTTGTTTGTGAAATTGCCAACTGTGTACCTCATACGGTTTATGAAATGCAGCCTCCTGCCAGATGAATCGATGAATAGCGAGGGCATCAAGGCGTAGCAGTTTTTTTAGAGCTACTACATTTTTTAAAGTCGACAGATTCAGAACTTTCAAGACTGATGGCGTAAGTGATTTGGTATTTTATTGAAATGCCCATAAATATAAACATTTTTTGGAGTATATAATAATTAATAGTACTCGTCATATATTAATCAAAATAATAAAGTTAAAACAACTTTTTCCTTTATTTTCTAAATTGTGATTCTCTGTTGGAACACGGCTATCGATCGTCAAGTTTCTAATGTCATACAGGCGAGATCTAAAAAGAGATATGAGATAATGTACAATGGATCCGTAAATTACTTTATGTTCTGATCGGTGAGTATTTTTGTGAAATACTGTATAGGTCCTCTAAAGCAATCTGTGCATTATGGCGGATCGATAAAAGTCTAATGTCCACGTTGTTCTCAATTTCAGCTTCACAGGTTAATCAACCAAACCTGCAGTGACATGGATCTACTCTACGGGTAGTCCTCTTTTTAACAACCCCACATCGTTGGTAAGTTGTATATAACTGTGCATTATCTTCATTATAATTTTTGTCTTATTAAGCTATGACATCTCAAAAGTAATTTTGTATGTTTTGTTACAGGATTTTTTTTGCAACGTAGGTTTTACCATCTTGGGGGTCTTATTAGCTAAGGAATGATCCCTCGTACTTGTTCCTGGATGTAACTTCAATATAGCTTGATTAACACGTTGTACAAGATAAAGTGACCTTCAAACGTTAACTTACTCTGCACATTCAACGAAATGGACAACCCTAAGTAGTATTCAGGTTATCCCACTTTACATAACAAGGTCTGGCTAAAATTTCATGTTAATTGAGTGCTTCTCTTCCCGAATATCCTTCCTCATGGAACAATTCTGGTAGGACTTTAGTAAGAGCTTAGTTTAAACAGGACAATGATTATTATCTTCAGTACTAAAGTTTATATTGTAACGGTTATCACACCCTGCCCGTAATATTTCCCCTTTTTACTATTGTATGCAATTCTTCATTTCCTGGCCTATCTGCTTTCTTGTTGGTATGTTGATGTGGATAGGCGCTTGTGGGTGACGTGCTCGTTTACCGGCTATGAATACAGTAAAAAATCTATAACTCCGTGCACACAACCCCACCAGTATTATTAAGGCGTTGCGTAAATCTAAATTTTAAGTAGTCATGATTTTGCCTTTAATATATTTAAATTTCTCTTGTTTTGTATAACTACAAACCTATTTTTTTTATAATTTATTTGCATAAAAAACCTTAAATCTGTATCATAAAGAATTGCGCTGTATTGTGCTTTAATAAGTTACGACACGCATAAACCTGTATATTAAAACACTTCAGCTATAAAATGGTTCATGATTAAATAAATTTGTAATTATGCCAGTAAACATTTTGTAAGTACTGTAATAATATAAACATTTGGAGACTCCTGGAACAAGCTTCTTACAAGGAAATCTCCTTGTATCTGTATGCCTAAAAATTTTTTGTTGCTCCACAAAAATTTATTAGTATTATGATTACAGAAAAAGTCTAATACTTCTATAAAACGAAATCACACTTACATCACAGATTTCAAATTCAGTCTGCCATATTGAAGTGAAGGTTTTCAAGATCTGCGGTTGGAATAATGAGATCAGGGACCCTAATTCCCCTCCAACATGATGCATGAGAGTGAATATGCAGTCATTGACGAATTCTCCATTCTTGGCATAATCCTCCAATAGCAAGCCGTACTGACGCATTACTTCCGGTGTTGCAAATCTACGGAAATGTTACGTTTTCATAAAATAAAAGAAGCCGTTTGGACCAATCTATCTAGTAATCCTGTCGAGTAATAGGCTATTTTGGTCCACGTAAAATGTGTTTGGGCGACGACAATACATACTTTGGGGGCTAGTAGGGCACCTATTTTGTTTCACAATTTTTTCATTAAAATAACGCTTCAATAATGGACTATTGAAATTTCAGTACCTGCACCTCGTTTTAAAAATGTAAAACCTTAGACCCAATTTCACCAAACTTTTTCTGATCAGGCATTCACTGATGCCTTGTAAAAAATAACATCGACGTTAAAATGTCGTTTTATATTGTATGTTCCACGGAGGAAATGTAACAGATGATTAGCAAATTAAACAGCATAGGAATAAATTTGAAAACCTTAATCTTTTTCATTCGTGATGTCGTTTATTGGGTGCCTTTTTAAAAAGTAACCTATGACAACATTTGTCAAAAATGTTTATTTTGGTATAACGTAAAATAAAGTAATGCACAGGGGGCTATATGTCAAAATATGAGTATCACATTCTTGAAGCACAGCAAAGCTTACGGATTATGGCTCTAGATATGGTTAGGCCCCTTCGCTTTAAGACTTCAAGTTAATCGATTGAATTCATGTTTTTAAGCAACTTTAATTGTTGTATTAGGGACAAAATTTACAAGTAAAAGAAAATTCCGATGATCCAAATTACCAGGCTCTTAATTTTTGAGGTACTTGACCTTAGAAGTCGATTTGAGGATGTTTTCTAATATATTTCACGCAGTAAAAATTTGATATCACATCATAATAGGAACTTTAAATTGTGACATACCTAAAAATGGGCATTGTGAAAAATATTTTCATTAAATTAAAGTGGCTCTAAACCGTTTATACTATCGAATTACTTGATAGGTAAGGAGAGAGTGAAACATGTAAATGAACCAACAAACTTTCCGGCAGCACACAATATCAAAGTGTGCAGGCTTTTCTTTGCTAAAAACAATTTAAAAAATGCAGTCCTGAAATTTGCAAACTCAACTTCTTTTGGCCCCTACGCTTTATGTAAAACTGAAAATATACATTGTCATATTCTTAAAACTACAAAATACATTCTTTGGAAATTCTAGGATGTCGCTTTATATGTATTGTCCAAATCATATAAACTCTCCAAAATTTGATTATTTTTGGAAAATTAAGCTATACGCCGCCATTGCGTCCATTGTGATATTTTGATACTGTTTGACAGAAGTAAATTGTCTGTTAGTATTTTTAGGTTAATAGAGCATTTGCATCCGATTAGTTTGACATTTGTTAGAGAATGGAGGAACAGAAATTATCTTTTTGTGCCTTGTTACATAATTAACAAGGCATTAATTTAACAAAGATGGTAAAATTGGGTCTAAAAATGGCTGTCATATTGACGGGGTTGGGTTTTGACCCCAAGCATGTCATACATTTTTATCGATAAAAAGCGAACGATTTTTAAGGTTTGCGACAGACCAGTCATAACTCTCCGATTTGTATAATCTGCAGGTAGTCCAGAATCTCTTCTGCTGCAGGGCTACTGAGACACGTCCCTGCCGTCGAGGTACAAAGTCCGTAGACCGAGAAATGCTCTCTCGGATCCCCCTAATCAGCTCTCGGCAAATCTGACCCAGCTTCTGGCTGCCCAGGCCGAACCAACCCCCAACCCTACACTAGCACCATAAGTGCCATTTGGTTTTCAGCGGCTGACCCGCTAGCGGGTCCCTGCTCGCGCACTCCGATGAAGGCTGCATAGCATTCCCATGCCACAGCCGTGAAGCTGGTTTTTAGTGAGTAGGAGCCATTCGGGTGAGTCCCACATCACCCTGCAGACGGCTGCGGGGTATGCATGACGTATTAACCCCGCGGAGGGGCGCAAAACAAAATATATATATATATACTACTAGCCTCCAAAGTATGTACAGACGTTGCCCAAACACAATGTACGTGTATTTAAAATTTTATCATTCTTCGAAATAATACACAATATTCAACTTTATTTTTTCCTCATAGTTCATAAAGTCCAGATGGCCTACCATCAACTTTTATTTAGCCATTCAATTCCGATGCAATCCAGTTTAGGTACCTAAACGTTATGGCTAAGATTCGTACCATGAAGTGTCTTTAGCTAACTGGCGTTTGAATCCAGCGAGGTGATAAATAAGGTCTTTACCTATGAAACTGACGCTTTGCCGTACTGGCCATTTCAAATGAAAATATTTTTTTTTGACTGATAATTCTAATTTCAAATTAATTTTATTTGACAAACATGGAATTCTTTTTCTAAAATCGTCATTTGTTTAATAGTTAGTGTTTTGTTTTCAACGCATTCGAACATTTTTCGTCATCATGGATAAGTTAAAAATTCGAGTAATTATGGAGTATGAGTACCGTCGTGGCAGCAAAGCGGCACAAGCGGCACGCAACATCAACGACGTTTATAGAGCGAACACTACAAACGAACGCACCACCCGTTATTGGTTTCCCCGCTTCCGTTCTGGAAATTTTGACCTGAAAAATGAACCCCGTGGTCGTCCGAAAACTTTGGTCGACAATGACGAATTAAAGGCAATTGTGGAAGCTGATGAAACTCAATCCACGGCTGAATTAGCAGCAGCTTTCGACGTTAGCATCAAAACAATATTGGTCCATTTGCGTCAAATTGGCAAGGTAAAAAAGCTTGACAAATGGGTACCCCACGAACTCAATGACCGCCAGCGCGAAGTACGCGTGGAGACGTGCCTTGCACTGCTCAGCAGGCATACAAATGAAGGAATTCTGAACCGCATTGTTACTTGTGACGAGAAATGGATCCTGTTTGACAATCGTAAGCGCTCAGCAAGTTGGTTGGACCCTGGTTCAGCACCCAAACAATGCCCTAAACGAAAACTTACCCCTAGAAAAGTGATGGTCACTGTTTGGTGGTCTAACGCGGGTGTAATTCATCACAGCTTCTTGCCAAACGGGACAAGCATTACTGCAGATGTGTACTGTGAAGAACTGAACACAATGATGGAGAAGCTCGCACGTCTCCAACCAGCTTTGGTCAATCGTTCGGCTCAACTGCTCCTGCACGACAACACGCGACCTCATACTGCACAGCAGACGGTCTCCAAGCTACAAGAGTTGGGGTTGGAAGTTCTCCGTCATCCGCCGTACTCACCAGACCTTGCGCCTACAGACTTCTACTTTTTCCAGAATTTGGATAACTTCTTGGCGGGAAAAAAATTCAATACCCGAGAGGCAGTACAAAATGCCTTTGAAGAATTTGTTGCCTCCCGTCCAGCTGATTTCTTCAAGAAAGGCATCAATAAGCTACCAATGCGTTGGCAAAGATGCATTGATTGCATGGGTGATTATTTTGATTAATAGAAATAAAAAATATATAAAAAAATTACGCTTCATGTATTTCGTGAAAAACGGCAATTTCATAGGTAAAGACCTAATACATGGAGTAGCCGTAATGTCCTATAAAAATAAGTACTTATGGCTAGCGTGCCACAAATCGCCATTTATTGTTACATTTCCGTAAAAAAAAGGTATCAAAACTGATGTTCCGGAGCTTTGATTATTTAACCGGATATCGATAATCATTATTAATATGTATTTATTTTTCATACTTTCGATGCAAATGATAACAGGCGCTTACGCAGTAAATCATATCGAAACGGTGTTTGCTTTGCTTGCCGTTGTGCGTGTGAAGAAAGAGGGAATTAAGTTTGCTTATAATTGTCAATTTTGTTATTGAATAGGCAGGTAGTTGTTTTGTTTATTTTTGATTCTAAATCATTGAAGACAAGCCCGACTATAATTGATATCAAGAGGTAGTGACAAACTTCTCATGAACGTGATAATGATTTTCAGTTCAGCGCTTATAGCGTCAATAATATTGATTCAGAATGCAGCCAAGGGTGCACCATTTTGTATTTTTTTACAGTACTTGAGGCACTTGAACTCTCAAGTAACTTTGTTGTAACGTTGACGTGTAAGAAAGTTTCATGCGATTTTATACAAGTACTGTGAATTTGTGATTTTAAATACGTATTAATATATTAAAACCAGAGTTCGGTATGCCCAAATGCTCGATTGTGTAGTGTGGTGCGAAGAAGGACGATGAAAACCCTGAATTGACTCTCCATAGGGTGTTTTAACTTACTAACTTATAATAACTACTACATTATTTTGTTCTGAGTCTTTTCAGGCGTGTTTTATTGCAATATATCTTATATCAAAATATACTAGTAAACACAGTAAATTAGTACATGTTGTAGTTTCCACTAACCATAAGTCCTTTTTATTAATAGTTTTTAAGTGAACTAACAGGTTTTGGTTGTTTTAGTGAGTCTGGTGTGTCCTGCTCTGAGGAACCCATCGTCATTCAATAACCGTGGCTCTTCCAATACCTGACACTGACAGTAATAGTCTGTCGAGTCGTAACGACGGCTGATTGCCATATATTACAAGAATAGAATAGGGCTTACTAAAATAAACTGCGTAGTTCTTTATTTTTTTAAATTGCGCTTTTTAGTGTCAAATTATATACCATAAGCTCGTTTTAGTACTCATTAAATTATAGAAATGTATATAATTCTTCAAATTACAAATAGATAAAGGTTTGCTTAGTGTTGTCGTAAAAATAAATTGATTATGACGAGTTTAGAACGCAACTCCACTCATGTTTGATTTGACAGGAGGCGGTTGTTGTTGCAATTCAAACTAATGAAAGAACACTATTTATTATTAGTACCTATTTAAAGGTGTTCACTAATTAAAATAATTGGTAATAAGAATAATGGCGTAAGTGTTCTTGTGGAGTTTGTGTAATAATGTTATATTTTCTGAAACTTACAAACTTCTTTATCTCAAACGCGTACCTAACTTTAGTACCAAAGTATTATAAGTGTTTTTTTACAGTGATATATCGCGTCGAAGAGTGACTTACGTTCAACTTGAGCAGCTTTAGGAATTTAAATAAATAAATAAATAAAAAATAAATAAAACAAAGCCATAGAACGCCGTTGTGTTTATTTCAATATCATTTTCCAAGAATTCAAAAAGGACTAATTCCTCAAACTTCTACAATACAAAATAGCTATAGAATATATAGAAATTACTTTTTCACATTAACACATAAGCAACACTCAATATTCAACTGAAATACCTTAAATTACTTATATTTTTAATATTTTTTTAAAGATAAACCAAAACGATTCATTTCACGCCAAGAAAGTAGCAACTTTTTTTTGGATCGCTTACTTTGACTTTTAAGTCATCCAATATAGGTTGAAATATCACCTCATGGTACGAAAAATTAACCAATTAAAAATTTGCGATCCAATTGCCAACTTGATTTGGGTCAACCTAAACTGGATCGCTTTAATGACGTCGTGGTATGAAATAGCAAAGCAGTTTATTTTAGGTCGTCAATTGAATCGCAATAATAGTTAAAATGATTAGATTGTCAGGTCCCAATTTAAATCAGACACACTATATTGATGTGAATATATTTCGAAAATCACTGCCTTCACTGTGTTAGTTATCTTAGCATCAAACATAATATTGCTTGTGTAATTATCAAAAATAATAACCGATGAGACCACATCCAAAGAATAAAAAAATTAACTTAGATTAAAATTAGCTAGGCTAATTGAAATAGCTACAAAAAGATGCATTTTTACAAAGAAATTTTATTATAAGCATTGTAAAACTTATGAAAACGAATTTGTAAACGGTTTTGATACTTAACAAAAAACTATAATCTTTGTAATGTAGGTGCGTAAGAGCGACACACATTACGATGAAGTCGCGTCAAGTCACGTTACCACAATGTGTAGTCACGTTGTTAGCTAAGGAAATCGTACGTACTGTTTTATGTGGTCAACCATTGTCGTGGATCCTTTGTATTCTGGTAGCTTCATTACACTATCCAAGAACAACAGCAGGATGTGGTTTGTGACGATGAGATCCTAAAAAGATACCTAAGATAAATATAAAATAAAAAACTAACACACCAAACGTAATTGTTTAAGCCTGTTTTGTAAGCAGCAATTGTTAGCTCCTGAGTATTATGTGACAACAGATTTTAAAGCTTCGACAATGTTTTTATGCAAAATAGTAGGTACTTAATTATTCTTTCACATTTTGGCAGCTCCGTATGGTATACCGAAATATTTACTATTAGATATATAGCAACATTCTGCCAAAACTATATATGTATATTTATTTTACAAAGTAAAGCCAGGTCTTACGATATACCTAATCACAGTTTGACATAAACCTAAAACTGTCGATTGCTATTACACTGCAAGCGAAAGATTGCTGTCGAAACTAATGTCAGTAATTCGTTAAGTATACTTCGGTATACGATTTGTTGTAATAATATAATGAAAAAGTACACAACCAACTGTTTTGTATGTCAGTAAAAAAACGTGTAGAGAGAGACGCTCATAATATGTATCGAATGGAAAAAGAACAAAAGATTATCGATTAAATTGTGTTTACCTGTAAGTATTGTTTCGAATGGTGTTTCGGATTGTAATGTCGAAGTAACAATACTAAAAGGGACCGCAGCTCTTCAGTTTCACACATTTTAATTTGTAATTTGTCAAAGGCATCGGTGTCAACTTTGCTAATGTGAGAAAATTTCTTGTATACTTCTATCGCTTGGACCCACTCTCTTATCGCTGTAACCACCTGAATGTATAAGATTAAGTTACTTTAAATATGCACAATATATATATTAAACAATAATTCAACCAGAAATTAAGCTGTAATATAAAATATTTACGTCATTGTAGATAATCAAGTGCAAGATAATGCAAGCAGAGTCGAACGCATATTTACAGCTTAAAAAGTATCTACATTACAGAATATATTTTGTGATCTTTGAATTTAAATCGATAGTCACGCAGTACTAGCGATCGACTGAAATCCTAACTAAACGGATAAATAAATTACTAAGACAATTTCAATTCAACAAAGGCATAAAAACGAATACATTCTTTAAAGAAACCTAAAAAATAAAACTAAAAAGTTAAAAAGGGGAGTCCAAAAAGGAAAGACCCAAATCACAGTTACTCTTATTGTAGCGAGTCACGTGTACAGAGTTGGTTTAATTGGCTGCCGTGCGGAGTACGCAGAAAGCTTGGGTCACATGTTTGTTATCCAAGGTCGAAAACGTCCCGACGACGCAAGAGAAACTGAGTTTAATTCCTTTGTAGATAAACACAGTAGGTACGAGAAGTTATTTGAATAGAAGTTGTTTTACGTCACGTGTAAAACGTGAAGCTGACGTAAACATTGTTTGACATCTTTTTATAAATACTTGTCCTAGGCTAGAACACAAAGATGGACGTGTTTTAAGCTCTATCATAGCGCCTACATATTACGAGCTATTCTTAATATCTCGGTTATTATGAGAGTCATGTTTTCGGTGCCATAGGCAGGGATGCATTTGATAAGAGTCTAAAATTCGCATCACGAGATCATTTGTCCATTCCATTTTGTCGCAAGGTGAAAAATATTCCACAAGTATATCGCTGTCGCGCACCTCACACTTCTGAGCGAGCAATGTGTGGGCGGTAAACGAACATACCCAACATATTCGCAAACCTTTGATCTGGTAAAAAACCGACGAGCGGGTGGAAACACGTGTTCGTGTATTCGTTTTGTTCGTAAAAATAGGCGAATAATAGACGAATAGAGCCAGTTCACATCGTCGTTCACGTATTCAGATAAGATGAATACGTGAATACGAATAGCGATGTGAATGAAGTGCAGGCATAAAATGAGGAATCAAATTAAAGTGAGATCTATATGTCTGATCTTTTATCTCTAATTTTTTGCTCTGACTGTAGTTAAGTGGGATCTTAATCACACTCAGGGCCTAAAAATGAGTCGTCATCATTAGTGAAACCAACACACTTTTTGTGGTACCATTTGGAGTAATTTTTGCATGATACAACTGCAACTCTCTTATCATGGCATGCATAACAGTACCAACTGTTTGCTTTTTTTTTACTTTTATTATCTTCTATTATGTTCCCGGTTATAAATTCTAAACGCTGAATGAAAATGTAATTATTAGGTACATAATTTAAAGTGTTAGCAATACAATTAAATGAATCATTAAAAATCTATAATATTTCCCATAAATCTTACTTTCAAATCGGAAAAATGGTGTGGTTTCCGCGGAAAGCGGGAGAGGCACGCTTTCACGGGATAACATTATTAGTGATGAGATAATGTTTTCGCGCGAGTATAAATTGCTACAAATAATTTTATTTTATAGTAGTTCCTTGGTATCGGGCCTTAATAGAGCATAGGCCTTATTTGTATGAAGTACCTTATCAAACTATTTTTTACTTACCAAATGTAATCTTCTCATTGAGGGTTTGAGGTTACTGCCATCAAGTTTGACAGCAAGTTCAAACTGCTCGCACAAGTTCACTCCCTCGGCTGTCAAATATGACAAGATATCAAATGACAGTACCGAAGACAAGTGCTCTGGGTCCAGCTCAATCTGTGCCGCGAACTTGAGGAAGTACGTCACCAGCCAGAAGAAATGCGACGTGTCTATCTCAAGCTGGACATTCGTCAGGATCTGTCTGTGAAGCGTGTGCACCAACGAATTGTAACCTTTCAATAGGAAATCCACAGTGAACTCTTTTAAAATATTAGATATATCGTCATCGGTTGGTGTTTTGTGAGACAATCCTTGTACGTTCATGCTACGAGTAAACCGAAAAACAAGAATAAGAACAAGAAACTGTAATTAAAAATTAAATAGAGAAGTGCATATACGTACATATTTAGTTTAGCTCGCTTCACAATTTTTTTTCTTTTTTTTTCTTGCAGTGTTATTCCGATTCGCACTTTAGTATTAGGCCTTTGCTTAGGATTGTGAGGTTTCTGATGTACAGGTTTTTTCGAAGGCAAGTCGTCCTCATTGCTCGAAGTCGATATGGATTCTTGATTCTCGATCTGAGTGCTATATCCGCAATCTGAGTTTTCTGAAATAACACTATTTTTTTCGATAGGTTTAGATTCACCGGTGTTCTCGTTTTGTTTCATATTACAGGGCTGTTCTCTGTTGTTATTGTGAAAATTCATATTGCAGCCCTGTTCTTGTTTGGCATTTTGTGACTTCACATTACAGCGCTGTTCTTTTGCGTTCTCATTTTGTGATTTCATTTCGCAATGTTGTTGGTTCTATAAATAACGTTAATATTAATTAAGATAATATAACAATTAACATTTCGATATAAACATTGTTGAAAAGTCATCGCTCTATACAATTTTACCTTAAAATATTTCAAAATATTAACATTTCAAAATCTTAATTGCATTTGACTGTAATTAATACTTTCATTCATATATAACAATTTTTACTCAGCAACCTAAACACTGATTAAAGATAGTACCAAAATTATTGTAGTGTTTCTGCTACATTACGGAATCTTACGTTCATTTCGAAATCTCCGGACTTTTCTTTGTTTCGGTTTGCAGAAGTCTTTCGTATACGTTTCCGTTGGTCTACTGGAAGAGGAGGCTGAAATATCTGATCATGGCCGCCATCGCTGGGATTATTGACAGATGACTCATTCCATGCGTCTTTCAAGGAGTTGGGTTCGCTACTGCTTTTCCCGCTTCCACCGTTGTCTGAAGAATCTGATGTCGGAGCTGAGGTGAGTACAAGCGATGAATCTCCCCTTCCTAAACAAGATGCGCTATTTAATATCTAAGAATATACAGGAATACTATTTAATTTCATTGTTAGACAATAATACCTCTATCCGGAGGAGAAGTGTTACTCTCATTATCTTCTGAGCTCTCCGACAGGGACGCCTCAAGCCACAAATTGAGCAGTTTTTGCAATGTCACAACGTGTTGATCTTTATATAGCAATGCGATCAGTTGTACCATAGTAACCCCCCAGTAGGCCTGGAATGTAACATAAATACAAAACACACATCTCGAATCTTTAATCAAGAGCACAAAATGATATTCCGAAACAAAATTACCACAGTAATAAGATTTTTGTCAAATAAAGATTTAAAAAAACATACCATTGTGGGCAAATTGCACAAAACTTTGTATTCTGACAGATTGGCTTACCGCATCGGGGCTCGTCATCAACTTAATTAGAATTTTGTCAATACTCTGGCTAAATATGTTCCATAGGATCTGATTTTGTACTGTATGATTGGAGCTGAGCGGGCTGATGCTGCTCGACTCCTCTGGGATGTGAAGAAGGTTCCGCAGCAGCAGCAGACAATTGTTGATATTAGTGCACACCTCCGGAGACTGATGCGTCATCTGATCTACTTCAGATATCTTCGTCAGGAACTCAATTACGATACGAGTCGCTCTTTGATCAGTAAAGGCAGTTTTCGTTGAAGCGAGCAAGCTGTTTATCTCAAATATGATGTGCCTTCCGAAATCGGTTTTTGACATAACGTCTACTGAGAGCAGACATTCTACCGGTACTGTTAAATTGACCAAAATTTTTATAAGCCATTCTATGGTTTTATCATCTTTGGTGCTTATAAGAATAGGTATCAGATCCTTTTGTATATTTTTTCCGAAACTTATACTTCTGCGATATGCACGGAGATATTTATCTTCTGATACAATGTTATGAAATATTGACTCCAGGACCGCTGCAATGAAACATACAAAAGTATTAAGTAAACGAAATTTTCTTAAATATAAAATATATAGCAATCACAAAATAAAACATGAAAAAATATATAAACGTGCGTTTCTACCGAAAAAAGTCCATGAGCTGGAAGCCCTACGAATGTAAGGGCGAAAAAAGTTCTAAAAAAGAGAAACCTGACTTCGAGTACGAATTTTAACAATAGGTAGACGTGATGTAGTCGACACAACATTTTCAAATTCAAATTTATTTATTATATTCAGATTATCATCCATAATTGTTAGTAGACAATTAAGACTTATAACTATTGTTATATTATTTCCATTTCTTTATTTTCTCGATGACAGCGTTCTAATTTGATATAATGTAGTGTTGTGACCAAATAAGTAATGATATCGACCGCATATATTTATTATATTTTGAACAAAGACAAAAACATTCAAATATATTTTTTCAAGGTACACACTCAAGGGAACACTCAATGGCCCACTACCATTTTGTGTTTGTTTTAATCTGTCACTCGCAACAAGACGGTCGTGCTAGTCACTACATTTCTGTTCGCTGAGTTTTTTCACATTATCCATTCGTTACGTTGTGTATTTTGTGTTCCTCCGTGTTGATTGCTGCCCAGCTGTCAAATATCAAAATGCCGAAAGGGTCTGTTATGAAAAGGCAGGCGAGAGAACTGGTGATCAAGGTTCGTAATTACTTTGAAGCAGTGTATCAAAATGGTGGCCCGCTATTACCACTGTCGCAAGTGCGAGAGCGTGTTACGGCCACATTAGGAATTAGTAGACCTACTGTTTCAAAAATTACTACCGAAGCTTTACAGTACAAGCGGCATGCAGGAAAATAAGCTTCGTACGCCGAAGAAAAACCGCCAACCACGTCGTGTGACATCGGTTGACAACTTCAACGCTGATGCTATTCGCCGTCATATATATGACTATTACTTGCGCAAAGAAATTCCAACACTTAAAAAACTTGCTGTTTCTTTATGTGAATGTGGTTTGTTCCATGGCCAAAAATCGTCATTAAGCTTGGTTTTGAAAGAAATTGGATTTTCTTATAAAAATCGGACAAACGTAAAATATTGATGGAGCGTCACGACGTTGCTATGGCTCGCTGCGAATTTTTGAGCGAAGCCAAAAAGATATCAGATTGGTCAAATGTTATTTTCACTGACGAGACTTAGTTAAATGCAAACCACACAGTATCTAAGAACTGGAATGACGACACCGCCACTTTCACTAGTTCAGTGCCAATGGGAAAAGGTGAACGCCTTATCATATGCCATGCAGGGTCGACAAAAGGATTCGTGTCAGATGCTTTACTGGCCTTTAAATCCAAGAAAACAGTGGACTACCACGAAGAAATAAATGCAGAGATTAACGAAGGAAGGTTTAAAGAAATTTTGCAATCTCTGGAAGAACCGTCCATAATTATTATGGACAACGCTACATATCTCTCAAGACAAATTGATAAAATGCCGACGCAGGCCAATAAAAAACAAGAGATAATTGACTGTCTCCAACGTCATGGCGACAATGTGGATAGTACTTTATTAAAAGTACAATTAGTGAACATTTTAAAATCGAAAAAAAAGCCTCCCTGAAAGGTATGTTATCGACGAAATAGTTGCCGAATGTGGTCATTGGGTTCTTCGACTTCCGCCGTATCATTGCCAGTACAATGCTATAGAACTAATATGGGCACAAATCAAAGGAAACAATACCCATCCCTTTTTTACGGCAAACAAGATGTTAGATTTATTAAAAAATGCACGTGCGGAAGTAACTGCCGAAAACTGGGAAAAAATTGTGAGAAGAACCAAAAATATTATAGCGTCGGATTGGGAAATTCATGTGGCATTCGATAATATACAAGTACAGGAACTTCTAATAAATGTTGGGGAGAGCTCATCGAGTGACAGTGAAGATTCATCAGATTTGGATTAAAATAAATAACTAAAGATTACCTGTCGTTATAATTATTTCGTTTCATTGTCGA
Source organism: Marasmarcha lunaedactyla (assembly GCA_923062675.1). Taxonomy (NCBI): domain Eukaryota; kingdom Metazoa; phylum Arthropoda; class Insecta; order Lepidoptera; family Pterophoridae; genus Marasmarcha; species Marasmarcha lunaedactyla. The sequence goes on along the minus strand of OV281346.1, from coordinate 16,698,966 downwards.
GTACTTACCTATACCTACTTATTTTACAACAGCTTCGAAAATTTTAAAGAAGTTGGCATTATTAATCAAGAATTAATACGTGTAACAGCTTGTAATGAAATATAATATTAGTTAATAAATTTGTACAAAAGAATCCGGCAGTAGTTTAGTTTCTTACATTTTGTAAAAAAATATCGGGTCTGTTATCGTGTTACGTTTATAGATATAGCTCCATCCCTATCAGTTTCTCCGACTCTGGTATTATATAACCTTGTACGTGTGTAAACGTGTGTATATTTTTATAAAATAATGCATACATATTGTAAAAAAAACGCTCGCACAAGTTTTTACAGGAGCTGTCATCGAGAAAATAAAGAAATGGAAATTGTATAGTAAATTTAACTTTTCGATTCACAAAACATTTTTTGATCAACCTTATATTAATACCTATATATAATATTGTATATTATTATTTTTTTATTGTTTTATATCATTTATTAAGCGACAAGGTTATATTTGTTTTTATTTCTTTATAGACTTTTTATTGAATCTTTATAATTATGTGACTATTTATATTTTTGCCCTTTATGTGATACAGCTAGACCGTGTGTCGCATTTTGCCTATGATACCTCAAATTCCTTTCCCCATCTCATACTTTAAGTCCCGATGTCGCGGGCAAATGGTACTAAACAAATGAAACAAAAATACTATGAACTCACCGTTGCAGTTTTCGTTCAGGTGATAACCATCCGCGTGCGCAAACCCCAGCTTGCTGAAGGTACTGTGGATCTGCGGACTCTTCAGTATACACTCCATCTTCAAGCTAAAAAAAGTCGGAATCTTAGTTGTTGATAACCATCATGTGTTTCACTTTTAGCCGACCGGAACGAAAATGTCACATTCTGAACGAATCACAATATTTCTTGAATTATTTGATAATGTCACATTATAATTGGATAATGTAGGACGACCGAGTAGCGTAGTGGTTAGTAGCCCTGCCTCATACGCCAGAGATCCCAGGTTCGAGTCCTGGCCGGGACATCCATTTGTGTGATGAACATAAATGTTTGTTCTCGGGTCATGGTTGTTGTTATTTATGTATGTATGTATGTTTATTCTGGGTCCCCCCCATTTCGCTGTATGGTCATCTATAACACAAGCTCTGCTTACTTTGGGGCCATACAGTTGGGGTGTTTGTCTGGGAAAATAAATGTAAAATTTAACTGTGATAATGCCATTTATCACTTAGCACTAAAAGCGATACATAACATGTGCCCCTGTTATAAATAGTTATATACATAAAGTACATTAATACAAACCATCACGTCTCTTTAAATATTTTTACCCAAAAATAAATAATTTAAGACAGAACGCATTTAATTTAGGTCTGCCCAACCTTACAACCGATAATGGTTTTGGCAGTTTATTTTTACATTTTTAATTCAATTATATTTTTCAACGAGATTAAAACTTCTTTTGCCAAAACTTTATTTAATTAATGTTGGTTATTTAGTTGGTGTTGGTTCAGTATATATTTTTCAAACATATTTTTTTTCTATAAAACTCTAAAAGTCTAAACAGTCTTAAAGTTGGAAAAATCTTGTATCACGGGATCCTTTCCAACTTATTCATAGCCTGGTTAAACAGATTGCCTTTTGTTATAGTTTACATACTGTATATCAGGCCACTCACAAAGTGTTGCGAAAAAAAAGTTTTTTATGTATGGATCGCTGGCGAGTAATAATTTGTTTTTCATTTTGGATTATTTTAAAAGGAAAAATATATTGTTCTTAGGATTTTTTTACCAGCCTTATGAAATTATTGTGGGTTATAGAAAAAAGGGTCTCCGTCGGAAACATTTTCTTGCAATGATTTTTTACGACTTTCTTGTCTAACTTGAATCATCAAGAATCGTTTATTCAACTTTAATTAGCTTTTATGAACAAGGTGCCTTCTAAAGCAAGTGGGTACCTCTAGTGTAACGAGTTTTACTAAATTTGAAGGATGAAGAAAGAAGTTGTTGTCCTTTGACTGCTGTTATGGAAGAAAATATGCTACAAGTGAAAAATTTGATTCAACGTTCGGGAAGTGTTCATTATATTCTACGCACCTTTGCGTTAGAAGGATTGTTTCGCGCTGGGTACCCCACAACCTCACTGATGTTCAGAATTGGCGCGGGTGGATTGTTGCTATGATATGATTGATAAATTCAACACAGGTTCTTCTCGCCGTGTTAACGATATCACACATAACAGGTGACGAATCTCGGCATAACAAAGCGCCAGTCTGTTTCAAAACGAACCAACAACGTCAACGAAACTGAAGCGAGCTGGAAAAATGTTGATCGCCAGATTTGTTTTTTTAAGGGGGTATTTAGTATCAGTCCCAATAAGAAACCAAAAGTAGCATCAATGCAGAGTGGTATACTACCAAATTATTGGCAGAAGTTTTTGCTGCTGCGAGCAGCAAGCCACCGAACACGGGGCTCCGAGGCCTTTTGCTCCACCACGACAACGCGCCCACGCACTTCACGATCAAGACGAGGAACCGACTGGTTCCTCCTGGCTGTTGCCGACTGGAAACATTATCCGATTTGAAAATTGATTCAGTCGCATGAAACTATAGACTGGCTGGAGAGTTCTTTAAAAATATGTTATAAAAAAAAATATATTTTTTTTAATAGTTAAAAAAACTTTCTGAGTCACGTATGGACGACACCTAATATTATAAAAGTGAAAGTTTGTATATTTGAATGTTTGTATGTGCTTGGCACTTAATGACACAAAAATGGCTGATCGGTTTTGGATGGGCTATCATTTACTACGAAATTTTAATAACTCAAGAAAGAAGCACTGTATCGCATACGAAATTTATCATTTATTACGAAATTTTAATAACTCAAGAAAGAAGCACTGTATCGCATACAAAATTTATCATTTATTACGAAATTTTAATAACTCAAGAAAGAAGCACTGTATCGCATACAAAATTTGGTATACGGATCTGAAGCAGTGGACAACACTTACATCCGGTTTCTGAAAGACTGATCAAATTTAATTATCTAATCGACTGTCAAATCTCTTGATTACTGATAATTGGGTTGCGCAAAAGATGGTTTGATATTTTGAACAGGTAATTCTTGCCAGTGAACACAGCTAATACATTTTGACCCACAATCGTATGTCAGGCGCCATTTAGAGTTTCTGAGACGCTATTTACGCCTTAATCATAGCTTAAACTCATGTCAAACAACTAATCTAGTAATTGGTAGTTTTCGGCGAATAGTCAGTTTGATTTTTTACGTAGATATATTAATCTCTTTAGAAATATTCCTATCTTAGGTAAGTATATGCATCAGATAAACGTTTTAATATAACTGTTTATACAATAACTTATAAATAATATATATTTTTGACGCGAAATACAGCCCAAAATTGACTTTTTTGTTGTACATATTATCATTTGACTGTCAGATATTGCTACAGCTTATACGTGAGCATAAGCTGTAGCAGTGACGATGAGAACAAAGGACGCGAGTTTATGAAACTAGGATGAAGCCTTTCGAATACTATACGGACGGAGGAAGAGTTCAAACTGGACACCAGATCACAGAGGCTGTATTAATATTGCTGGTGAACAATTCCATAAGTGTCTTGGAGCAAGTGTTATTAACAATTAGTTTCTATGCTACTGGAGTATTAAAAACTGCTTGAAGAATAATAAAAAAGGATTTAGCAGCAATTGCAGGCCTGTATTCATAGCCGGCAAACGAGCACTCGACCAACCTGATGGTAAGTGGCATCCGCGCCCATGGACATCATTAGAAGTAGGTGTTTTTTTTAATTAATTGTGATTGTGATTATTACAATTATTGCACTGGCTTTTACAACACAACCACGTAAACGTGATTATTATGGCGGCCAAAATAGGAAGCACTTAACAAAGAAACTTAACAAAGGAACAAAGTACTACCACTCAATTTCTTTAACCCTTGAATTTAGTTAATTTAAATCAATAAAACCAACATAATAAATTAATAATTATAAAATTAAATAAAAGATACAATCAAACCAACTGCATAGCCACAAAATAAGTACGTTCATCATTATAATAGTAGATTATTCACCAAGGGCATATTTAATCCTAAGCTAAATGAAGGATTCGAAGGTTTATTAATTCACGAGCGGAGCGCAAGGTTAATAGTTAGGGAGGCGAATAGGGGAATTTTTGGTAATACTCGAGCGTGGCAGTTTAAGATATGAGAGATACCTTAGACCTAAAAGAACAACCTTGTAAAGTATTTACCTCTATATGTAGTGACGCGCGCCTAGGATAGACGATCAGATTAGTAAAAAAAAATTAATAGTCTGAAATACTCGAGCGCGTCAGATTAAGATATTGGGGGTTGATTTTAGTGTTTTAAGACTAAATTTAACTAATCTGACGATAAGTCCTTGACGCCGCCGAGTTATAGGGTCGCGAACTTGTAAAAAAAAAAGTTAATCCGGCATTCTCGAGCGCGATTTTTATTTTTTTTATTTTGAAGAATATAATCTAAAACTTACTAAAAATACAAAATCTGCCGGTTTCCGCATGACCGGAAGTGTGGAGGAGACATTTCGTCTTCCGAAAAACACGTTGCGGCATATAAGTCGCGAACGATACATTTTACAAAAAGTTTAAATAAACAAAAAAGGTAATTTTATTTTACACAAAAAAGATCTCTTTACATTTTTGTCCAAAGTTCAAACTTTTTGACTTGAAGCATCATAAAAACTCAAACTTTTTTGAGTATATCTCGAAAACTGAGGGTGTAACTGTATACAAAAGTATTATTAACATGTACAGTTTCATGTATGTATATTATTCAATAGCCTGTTGATCCTCAAATTGTTTTTTGGACGTACCGTAAGCAAAACGAAGTGAAGAATTGAAGCAAAAAAGAGGAATTTGCCATAAACATGTAATACAGACTGAGCACTTCGCGGAAATATGCCGTCCAGCAATGACGAGACGCTTGATTTAGGTAAATTTTTGTACTTCTATAATATTCTCTCAACAAAATAACTAAATAGAAATAATTGTTACGGATGTTGCAGGCACTCAGCAGGAAAGAATTGTGGATGAGGAGCCACAATATGAAAGTTCCAGTGAAGAAGAAGAAGATGAATTGTATTGAGCAATGTATAACAATACAATTATAAAACAATTTTTATATCATTTCATTTTTTAATACAATAAATAACACAATTCGTACTACATTTCATCTACTATATATCTTGTACATTTCTCTACTATGTATCTATCGCTTTATTGTCATTCTTAAATTCCCCGTTTTATCAAGGAGAACGAAAGGAAAAAAATGAAACCAAAAAACCTTTTTCGGTCAGATTAAGAGAACCCACCAACATTTTTGTCAGATTAAGAAAATATGCTTTCAGGATACCGAGATAAACCTCCCCTATGAAAATCTGACGCGCTCGAGTATTTCAAAAAAACTTTTTTTTTTTTGCATTTTCAAAAATTCATCGTAACTTAATCGTCACGCCGAAATCGTCAGTTTTTATAAAGGGAGCTTCCTTGGGGCCTACTTAACACCCCTTCCGAAAATCTGACGCGCTCGAGTAAATTTTTTTTTTGTTGCATTTTTGACTACTTTATATGCCTACCCCCACCACGCAAACCGGCAGATTAGTATACCGTTGTTATCAGAGGCACTTGGGGCATACGTAGTATGAATATCTCACGCGCTCGAGAATGCCCAAGTAACTGTTTTTTAGCATTTTTGAAAAATCGTACACGCCAAACCCACCGCTAAAACGGTTTTTACCATACGAGACTTCTTTTCGAAATTATTTTACCTTTCGATTTTGATAGGTCTCGACGACGCCGTTGAATTACGCCATTTAGCTACCTCGCCTCCCTAACTATAAATATGAATGCTCGAGTGGGGCGACGGAATTAACTAAGACCGAGCGGAGGGAGGGAATTAGGAATCCTGAATGGAGCGAAGAATTCAGGCCTGCCACCCATTTTGACACCCACTTATATAATTTATATCAGTGATACTAGAACTAGAGAATGTATTATAAACTGAAAATTGAATGCACCATACTTGTCTTCTGGATTCTAGATAAATGTCGAAAAAACACTAACAGCACGGACAAACATATATTTTCGCTGCCTTTATTATTTTTCCATTTGTTGAAATCTCTAAAGCTTTTTAAGTACCTACAAAATTTTGACTCTTCAGGTAAAATATTATTATCAACAATGCACTTAGTTTCCCGTATGACCAGACATTTTTCTTGTTTTTTTTTAAACTGGTTTTTAGTACTAAATTAGCAAAATTGCGCCATTTTTTTTGTATTAACTATTTTGATGCAAAGAAAAGAGCCATACAGGGTTGTTTTCTTTTTATTAAGTATCTCAAGCATGATTTTAAGTTAAGAACATATTTTTATTAGATCGCTGGTAACGAGGGCTTTTCGTTTCTTTTTTTAAAGTTTTTCATTCGAAACTAGATAGCGTTGAATAAAACTCAAGAGTCAATGTCAATTTCTTTGTTTGTTGACTGATCATATGTTTATATTATGATATACTTATATATTTGTACCAGTTACATATTTATCATATATTTATTTTCAGTCAAACACACACATCTTATAAAAGATTAATAATATAGTGTTCCTTGAGGTAGATTAGGTTATTTTATTTTATTCGTTATTTTTCTTTCGGTAAAGTTTACTGAAATTGATACCTATGGCACCCGTACACATAGCAAGAACCAGTGACAAATGATTCATATTCATTCATTCATTCGTCTTTTGTGGTTGCAGTCGCTATTTTTTGTGCATTATTCCCGTTTAAGTACTTATATATTACAAACTAGGAATTGTAGAAACTAACTTCTCGATCGCAAAAGAATCGTTGCGAGCTCTGTAGACGCCTTGCTAGTTTAGAATCCTTTTTATATATTACATACATTATACTCGTATATTAGGTAAAACGAAACCTAACCCCGAAGTCAAACAACCTAAGTGCTAAAGTGCTATTTAGATGTAAAAGTATTTTAGACCATTATTTTATTATTAAAACGTGATAAATTAAAGTAGGTAGGTATCTGCCTTACCTATCTATTTAATTAATCTACAATATAAAAATCTTCAACAGTTTAAATATCGTACCTATAATTTTTTTGATACAAACCCGTTCTTTGTAAAAATACAATAGTAGCTTGTTTACATCACATTAGTCCATTGCTTAGACGTAGAACATGGCTTAGACGTGGTAAGTCTAACAAATTCACCCTTCTATTTACTAAACAATACAACCATGAAAGGTCAATAACGTCATCATTAATAGATAATACTCGTACAAAAATCTAGTAATCTAGTAATCAACATACCTTTTCACAACGAATAAAGGTATATTTCACAGTCAACCTTGCCACCATTTCAAACTACACACAAATTCATAATACTGAATGGCCACAATATTCTCAAAGCACTCTAGTTTTTAACCGACTTCATGTATAACAGCTCAGTTAGAACTACACTTGTAATTCCCGAGTTCAAGAGAATCCGTCCGTCCCACGTGACGGAAAACAACGTTATAGCAATACGCTGTAGTGTGCGTCGGTTCGCGAAGCTGTAGTAGGTCAGTTGAGTTGAGTCGCGTGGCTGATGCACGTGCGATGCCGTCGCCCCCTTCCCGCCGCACTCCCCGCCATGATTGCCTGCCATGCCATGCTAGCTAGTTATACAGTAGTTTCTACATCACCCTCCACCGACGAAAAGGAAACTTTTCTGCCTGCATGGTGAAAGTATTTCGGAATAATTGAATTGCCATTCAGGGAAATTGTAAGCTGAAAATGCGTCAGTAAAACTTTTCTAGTAGATTTACGTAGGCAATTGCTCAATTGAATCTTACAGAGTTTCCTACCGACTTTGCACGTACCCTGTACATAATTACATTTAAGAACAATTATATGAATAGGTGTGTCTCCAAATTCGACGACCGAGTCATACGCCGAAGGTCCTAGGTTCGAGTCCTGGCCGGGACATTCATTTGCGTGATGAACACAGATGTTTGTTTTCGGGTCATGGTTGTTTGTATTTATATATGTATGTTTATTCTGGGTTCCCCCCCAGCTCTGCTTACTTTGGAGCCATACAGTTGGTGTGTTTGCCTGGAGATTTATTATATTTATTATTATTATTAAATAGTCGGTTGTCGACTTATCAATCGAATCCCACCGTCTTTAACACACCTACAAGTTGCTTACCTAATGATTCTTAGCTAACACAACCATGAATATGATCGCGTGTGTTCTGCAGCGATACCAATGTTGTATTTGTGGATAACCGGTACCTTTTATGTACTGTTGTGTAACTTTCACTTAGTGTTTGTTCACTAATTTCTTCATTTCACGTAATGTCATCACTTAGGTTTAATATATACATAAGATAGCCGTGTATATATATCTTATTTATTTATAGAATAAAAAATTAACAAACCAAGTCACTAAATCTGAATAAAACAAGTTTCCTATGATATTACATGGTGGAAATCTTCAATGCCCCCAAATTTGTTTTTTTTTATTTAAAAAGGATTAGACGTTTGTCTTTTATCTCACCTGATGGAAAGTGACGATGAAGACGAAGGTGGTTCACGTCTATCCACGATATTCCTATTCACTCGACGCTTGAAAGAACTAGGACTATAATTTTCTGGAAAAACAGACGCAGGCATTCCACACCTTGGCGACCCGCACCAAAAAGGAACTATTGAAGCGTTTGCTTGAAATGAGCTCCATTTTGTTTAGATAAAACAAGTTATCTGATGCACTTTTGGTTAAAGTCTTAATCTTGTTCTTGTAATTAATTGCATGCATAAATAAAGATTTCTATTTTATTTCATTTAATTCTCCATTTTTGTTAGAGAGATTTGATTTAGCCTTTTGATTAACCCTATCAAATAGTGCCATAAAATACATAGTGTTTTTTTCTTCAGGTATTAAACGGTTCAGTTACCTGTTGTGGCATGTGTATTTTTAAATATAACTAAAAGAATAAAGGAATGTTTCCTTAGACTATAACTTATCTCCAATATTTAGACCACTTTCCCTCCAGGTGATATTGCAAAATTCCACCTCGTTTCTCCACAAGCACGTGACTTCTAGTTATATCTTATATTCAAATTCTAGAAGGGAGAAAAATTACACTCAAAACTGTAATTACATTTTTTTAGGAACAAATTTGAAGACAAATACTTTTCTCTTAGGTACTAATTGTTATGATCAATAAATATTCATTAATTTTAGTTTGAACAACGGCGGCGCTTGCCACTTCAGATTCTCTCTTGGTACTTGAACCGTCTAGACTAGTGCATGAAAATTGCAGGCGACCTGATGTTATGACGTTAGTACCGTGGAAAGTGGGTAAGTCATTGGTCTAGGCTGCAACCTACGTAGATAGTCTCGCGACTTCCCATCTTCAACCGACGAGAGTTCCTGGCTCCGCTGCCAACTACGAGGAAAGTCTGGACAAATATTAGTATTTAAGCAATGGTTATATTTTGAGTCTGTGGGGTCCTGGGGTCCGGTTGCAACTAGAGTTATCAAAGTGAAACCCGTGGCCCTAGCTGGAACTTATTTTGCACAACGTTTATCGATTAGCGATCGATGTACTTCATTTAGGCGTTGTCTTTCCTTGTTTTTCTTTTGCTTGGTTTTCTTAATTTGTAAATATTATTGTTTTCAAAAAAAATTCATACTTAAAATAAGTGACTGTAAAAGTAAAGTCATTTTTTAATTTATTTTAAAATCAAAATAAAATTAACGTGAAACTTGATATTAGTCTGGTTAAGCCGAACTTCGGTGCATAATGCACATCATGTATTTATTACTTTTACATTTTATTACTTTTTTAATAAAAAACTAGTTTTCAATCGGAGATTGATTGCTGATAATTGGGTTTTCACATTCATATTATGTAATTATTTTTTTTTACTTCTTACTTCTTCTTTTACTTCTACTTTCATGTTAATGAATGAAATGAAATGAAATAAATTTATTTGCGAGGAAGTCGGTACATTGAAGGTCGTTACATAATACTAAGTTCCACAACAAAACACCAACAAGTGTCGGTGTGCAAAAATTTAGTGACTTATCAAAATAAAATTATTTTACACTATTGAATTTTTACAATAAATATTCAATAAAATCATGAAAGAAAATATAGAATTGCAATAGGAACAATAATAATAATAATTAAACGGTCTCAATAGATTTGTCATTTACATAGTCATTTATAATATAATACAACTAGCTTATAAATAAGTCAAAAAGTCTTTTTTTAAATACATACATGGGTAAGGTTTTTACATTTAGAGGGAGTTTATTGCAAATTTTAACTGCCATACAAACAATATTAAGCGAGGCAATGAACACCTACATGGGCTCCTCGAGCAATTTCGAGCAACATATACACATCCAGTGAAAGGATCGGCCTCGGGGTAGTAATATTTTAAGCAGACGTTTCTCACGAAAGCGTCAATAAGCCACATAATGTTGGCCGTGACTAATACATGTATTTAACACTTATACCTAGGATCACCCCAACGCGACTAATCTTTTGACCCTATCTTTTATGAATAGTCGTGAATAAACTGCTCGATGAGCTCGGCAGCACCAGCATTGGCTGCAGCTATGCTGATGATATGGTGCTGCTGAGCCCATCGGTGGGCGCACTGAGGAAGCTTCTTTCCATATGTCAGTCATATGCAGGGTCGCATGGCCTTGGATATAACGCTAAGAAAAGTGAATTTTTAGTATTTAGGGCAGGGTCAAAAACATTCGCACATGTGCCTGAAGTCACAATCGGCGGAACCATGTTATCCAGGGTCACGATTCCAATAATTGGAGCACTGGGTTCGTGATGACCTCAGTGATTGTGAAGAGTTAAAGAGGGAGCGCAGGTCTCTGGCTGTCCGATGTAATATGCTCGCCCGTAGATTTGCACGATGTACGGAACAGGTGAAGGTGATGCTCTTCAGTGCATATTGCCAGTCCTTTCTACACGTGCGGTCTGTGGGTGGACTACACGCGTCGGGCATACGGTGACCTGCGCGTCCAGTATAATAATGCTTTCGGGATATTGTTTAGGCTGCCGCGATATTGTAGTGCTTCTGGCATGTTTGCGGAGGCGCAAGTCGCGGCAATCATGCGAAAACGCTGTGCGTCACTAAATAATAGAACTCGAACCACCCCCAACAGTATCTTGAAAGTATTTTCAGATAGATGGGACACCCCCCTTTTTGGAAGGTGGAAGGCGATGCACATGCGCTTATTTGGCCGCGCCGTTCACGTTTTACTAACACTAGTTTATAATTTATTTTTGTACGTACTTACTAACATGCTATTTTAATAATTGTATTTGTGGTAATTTCATTTCAATAATTTAAATTTTAATTAATTTAATTTATTTTACATAATTTCAATTTTAATTAGATCATTTTATTTTATTATTACTATATATGACATTGTTAAATTTGATTATTACTATGGGTCTATGCAACCTGAAATAAATGGATTTATTATTTTTTATTATAAAAATGCATTGTGTTCCTGGGTAAACGGTTTGAAACGGTCAGAGAAATAAACGGTATTTATTTGTAGGAAAAAGAATTGCTCTGATTCGATAACAGTTACTTCTGGAAATGCACATTAATTACATAATCAATGGAAACAAGTTGTACGATTAGTACAACTCGATCCCAACAAAGAGCAAATCATTGTTACCTATCTATTTGCAATCTTTAAGAATTTGTTTAATTCAAAAGATATGTCCCAAAATGCAAGGAGTCTAGGCCAGGTCTTTGTACACTTTATCAAAAAATAGTTTAAGATGCTTAGAACACTTTTTGATTGTTAAATTGTTATTAAAACACTTTGTTTACTGGTAGGAAATGAAATTATTCATTTTTAGTGTGCAACACAAACAAAAAACATGATGGCGGAAAAAATGTCATTTTGACAGCTAAGGTTTACTTTTGTTTTGTGTATCGAGTAGTATCGATGGCTGGCATTAAGTCCAAAGAATTGAATTGCATTGTTTTGTGTATTTTTAGCTTATTTCATAGTTGTAAAGTAATAAAGAAACTGAAAAACAAACTCAAGCGCAACAAACAATCAAACACACAGACAGACAACTATCAATGTGATGTGAATGAAGTGTGCTGTGAGTAAGGTGGCTGTCCCCTCTGCTTAGTGAACTAACTTTACTTTGCAACTTCCGTCATAGAAAAGACTCATTGTCAATGTTGCCCGCTAAAACGAACATAAATAATGTTGACTTTTTTATTTTCTTACCATCTAACTACTAATTAAATCAAATTATTTGTATTTTTCCTATAATTAACATTTGTTTGTCAATTTTTTTAGATGGTGTACAAAGACCTAGCCCAGGTTGTGACATTTCTTTTAAAAAGAACATTTTGTATTCTGAGTCTTCATTACACCTTTATGAAGTAACTTGAATTGTTTTTCCTGGTGAGGTTTAAAAAGATAAATTTAATATGATCCCGTCTAAATCAGAAAGTTAGCCTATGATACCTGGTTCACTTAATGGTTTTTGGTCAATACAGTATTGTGGAGATTAAGTGACCCGCGAGCGAAAAAACTTACATTAATTACATAAAAAATGGAAAACCTAGATACAAATACTATGCTCACATACAAGTTCAAATGTATGCGTTAGTTTTAGGATTGATTTATCCATCATTTTTTATTTAACTTGTTGAGCTTATTCGATATACTGCAGAACTGTAAAAATAAATGTTTAATTGGTGATAGAATAGAAAATGTTAAAAAACAGAGATAAAAATAACCTTTCCTAAATGTATTAACAAGGTGCTTAGCGCATTTTTTATTTATTTATTTTCCTATTTTTTGATATGCTAGTTAAATTTCCTGATAAGCACATTTTGTATGGTTTCCATGGTGTTTCCGTCATTTTGAATATTTTCCATCGCCCTTACATTCCGAACAGTTCGTCCAAGTGCTATAGTTTTAGCGGGCAGTACAGTGACTCCCTGTTGGAGATGGAGAGCAGATTTCGTGGATCTGGAAATTTTCCCATACTTTCGGATCAAACCTATACATACATATGCATCATTTTCGCCCCTGGGATATTCCATTCATTGTAGAGTCCATACTTCTGGGAGAACAATAATGTCTGTCCATATTGTTTTCCGCCATTATGAATATTTTTCATTGCCGTTTGGTTTTGACCAGGGTGTAGGTATACATCTTAAAATATTGTGCCTCCGAGTGCTATATTTAGGACGTGCAGTATGGTGAATGCCTGATGGAAATATTGATGAAAGGACTCGAGATTTTTAAGCTCTTTAAAAGGAACTCGACTCAAGTCATACGGTTAACAACTCAATAAGTCTTTAAACCCTGAACCCTAAGTCAAAAGTAAAGACTCGAGGCCTATTTTAAGACGAGGTCATTTTGAAATGGCTTCAAATTTTAAACGACTCAGTCGCAACGCAAAGGTTCAACCCCTTTTAACACGACTCGGTTCGCGGGAGTCTTAAGTCGTGAGACGCGTTCATACTCGTATACTAGAATTAATGTCGATATGTATGTCGTGTTCATACGCTAATTATTACAGTTAAAAGAGGCTAATAGGTAGTGGGAGCGGAGATTTTTTTAATTTTTTGATTTTAAATTATCAAATGAAACTTTAATACTTCTTGATTTATTTAATACGGGTGGACAATAAATAAATAAAGCCTAATATTAAATGGAATAATGTAGTATCCTAATGGTGAAAGATTTTTTGAAGACTTTCGCATTTATAATATTTGTAAGATAAGATAAGATGGTTAACAGCTCATGTTATGCTAACGACTCGAGTTTTTACTAAAAGGCTTGCGGCTAAGCCGTTGTAACTCTTATTAAAAGACTCAAGTCATTTTATTTCAAAGTTGAACTCTAATGACTGAAGTCATCTTACATTAGTAAAAAGCCTCAAGTTGTATTTTTTGAGTCGGATCCAAAAAATTAAGGCGAGTTTTGGTTGAAAAGGTTTAAAAACCACGAGTCCTTTTTTCACTAGATGGGAAGCAGATTTCAAAGATCGGGAATTTTTTACATACAGAACAAAACTCCTCAATTAAACCCCTCTATATCATTTTCATTACCAGGGGCCCCTTCTGTGAGAATAATTAGCTTCAAAAAACATCATTATGACGGCAATTTTTTTACTGCCGGGCAGTTGCTACTCGTCACCCGGTACAATATTTATTCGAGCATCCTCTGCCTATCGCCAAATATTCTCGAGATAGCGCCCGTTGAATTTTTTTCGTTTAAACCATTTAAAGATTTAAACCAGGGTGAAGGTACATACCGTGAAAATAGTGTCCATCTAAGTGCTATAGTTTTAGCAGGCAGTACGATGACTCCCATATTTTGAAGATCTGGAAGTTTTCCTGTGATCACCAGAATGCCATAATCGAATCCCCATAAATCATTTTTACCCCCGGGAACTCCTTCTGGGAAAACAATTATGTCAGTCAGTGAGTGGGTTTCCAGCTATACTTCTGAATATAAGGACGAATATACCTTTTTTTATAACGATTACTTTTAATGAGAACCCTCATTGTTAATTACAATATAGGTAATTTTAAGCAAATATAATAGTGTTTATTTATCCGTCATATTACAATCCAACCTAACCTAGCAAGATTGTAATATTACTGTTTTGAAAATTTAACGGCAATTTAAATGTACACAACCCGGATGATATTGATATGACAATGGACCCTCGGTAATCCGGCCCCTGTCTAATCCGGCGCCACCTGTAATCCATTATGCCTATCACTGTTGATTGTGCATTACATTTATTTAATACGATTGGTTCATATTTTCCCTAACATTTCTAGTTCTTGATTATTTACTAGGCATGGTGGGATATTCTGCCACTGCTGCGAGAGCATGAAAGCCCATTGCGACCCAACGCATCAACCAACACGCCACAGCGCGTCGAGGACACAATTTTATTCTTATACGCAAACTACAGACAAACCTGAAGCTATGGTTGTCAATCAGGGTCCCCAAGTTAGATGACGGAAGCGCCTGCAACCATAACCCAGACTCCCATAACCCCACCGCTAGCAGACGAACGCACTCTTTAAAATTAGGCGTATTTAGTTGTTTGTTCTGCTCTAAAATATGAAGCACGTCATACCACGGATGCTGTGACGTAGGATTTTGTGGAACAGCTGAACTGTTTGATAGAATAATGCATATTTTCAGCTTCCGAAAGATGAGAAATCTCGCCCGTAAATGAAGAGGAAAGAATTGTATTCATGAAATCTTTGTTATTTAAACTAAACTACTACACAGGGTAAATTTTTTAAATTAAGTTCATTAGGTAAGTTCATTTTATAAGTTTAAACTATGTTGATTTTAATAAAAGTATTAATCTCTAAGGAGTTTTATATGTCAAATATCTGCATCGCAATAGGCAGAGCTCCCAATTGATTTTATGGCATTTTTGTATGGCAAATTTAAAAATGTTTTAAAATAGCAAATATAAAGGATGATAAAATTGGTATTACGGAAATACCGGAATACCTACCGCTATTGATCAATAAAGTAAAACTTAATATCTCCAGTACTTAGAGTACTTTTGCTTCAGGTGGTATCACAAAATTCCTCCCTGTAAACTTTGATGTCCATTTGTGAACAGTATAGAAAAGAAAATTGTAGGCAATTTTTACTTTTGACATAATGGAATCCCCCACATAAGCAACATATAGTTGAATCATAATAAATGTGTCAAGAGCCCCTTTATGTGGCTTTGACCACACTTAAAGCCTCTAGGTTTATATCTAGAAGTAACGGAAAAAGGTATGTCAGTGCTTTGGTTAAAGCAGTTTCATGACGAACGCTTTTTTGTTTAGAAAGAAGTTTATCTTTTTATAGTTTTTTCTTAATGACCATCTTGATATTGATTTTTTTTAAGTACCTACCGATTCTTTTTACATTTGCTTCAAATCTTTTGTCGAAGAAACAAGAGAGTACGTGGAAAGGAGTGGAGCGGAGCTGAATGACCGCGCCAGAGCGAAGCGAAAGCGCGCTGCATTAAGCCATGTTCCATTCGAACAGTCAAATTCAATTCGGTTGGTAAAAAAGCAGCGCGTTTATATCTTTTTCTGCCAGGAGATGGATTTTTTAAAGCGCATTGATTGCCCAAGTCTAAACCGCCCCACCGCGCCACCGCGTGTTCATACATTTTACTTGAAAGTCCACTCTTCGCTGATGTGGAGTGGAGATTTCGAGCACTGTGATTGGTCAATTCACGATCCACTCCTTACCATTCCGCCCAGCTCCGCGACATTGGAAACGCACCCTAATATTTCTGACAAATCATTACGCTAACTGATTTGTTCGTTCTCTGCCAGTCGTGCTCTTCATTGATTTTTCATATTTGTGTGCCTAAGTTTGCTAACTGTATAGTGACGATAGTTTATTGTGCAGTGAATTCTCAGACATGTGTATAAAATTAAAAAAAAAACTAAATGAGGAGGGTAGACAGTGTTTTTTGTTTCCTTGCAAGAAGTTCGTTTTTTGATAGTAGTAACGCTATTACTTTATTATAGACTTTCGCCTTCTTCGCCTGCATTATCATTAATAATATCATCATCGCATCATTATAAAAACAGAAGAAATTATTTTAACGACAGGCCAGGCTGTATGGCATAGTTCCCTTGCCTTTCTTATATGATAAACATAACCAAAAATAAAGTGTCTGTTTGATTTGGACTTTTTGGCGGGGAATCGACAGAGCAAGTTGTGGTCTTTATTGTTTTGTCTTTTTTGTGTGCCTTAATTAGTTTTAATGACAGTGTAATGTGCAGTGAATATTCATAGACATGTATATTAAACGCAATAGAAATAGAAAACGCAAGAAGGCGTGTACACAGTGCTTTTCGTTTCGTTCCAAAAAGTCCGTTTGTTGATATTAAAGTCTCGCTATCACTTTACTATTGACAACAAACTAATAAGTGATTTGACGAACGACTTCTTAACTACAATACTAGGAACTAGTAGGAACCCTTAACCCTTATTTTTTATTTGACAACTTTTATTTCTATCAGATTGTCCTCCGTTTCTTAATTTTTCAATGACGGCTTGGATGCTTGGCTTAATGCCATTGTGGCCGCGCGAAAGTCCCGCTTCTATTCTATAAGATATTTTAATAGTCTAAAGGCCAAAGAAGGAAAAATAAATAAAAGACTAGTATAATTATTATTGATTTCTTAACTTTGTTTTATTTTTTTGATAGAAAATGACGTCCTTTCGCCTACTTTCCCATTCAGCACTTGTACATTGTGAAGCAGTGTTGCCAGTTGTTCTCAGCCACGTACCCCTAGACTAATTTAATTTATCCCTAGAAATCCCCTAGAATACCCTCACCAAGTAGATGGTGGCACGCCGCAATTTTTTAAAGTGGCAGGCATGTTGAGAAATGATAGACATATTACAAAAAGTATTTATAATAGAAAACTGATTGTAAAACTGGTGTAAGTTTTATCCGCTTTTGGTTATAGATACGTTTCGACATAGTCGACATTCGACATAGACCTAGTTTGCCCCTAATTCGGTAGAAAAACCCCTGAATCTAGGGGGAAATCTCCTGATCTAGCAACACTGTTGTGACGTTCTTTATATCTCGCTGTTGTTTTCTTAATTAAACTTTTGTTTTTTTACTATATTACTGCAAAGATTGAAATGTAAAATACATAGATTCCGTAGATTATAAAGATAAATATGGTATATATGGTAAAATCTAAGTCATGCGCAAGCGCCATCTCGTGATTATGAAAAATTAATGTTAAGATACCTAATAAAACTTTGCCTATTGAGAGAGGATATGTTACGAAAATTGATCAACGCAAACTCTTCACTCGTCAAACATTAAAACCGTAAAGGCAGACCGAGCTGTTTGATTGAACATCAACTTCAATTTTGCGTTTTATGGCAATCAGCTGTTGTTACACAATTGCTGCGTTCCGTTTGCCGATTACAGCGCTCACAGCGCTCATATACCCGTTCCGTTTGCCCGTGAGCGCGCTCACAGCGATATCGATACGTCATCAATGACGTCATAAACGCCGCCATCTTACCGCTCACAGTGCCAACGCTACGCAGCATGGTCGCTGTGAACGGCCTGTCAAAACTGACACATGACGTTACTTTGTTGATGTTTTTATTAGTCGGTTATAGATTTTAAAAGCTTGCTTATTAATTTTCTTTCGTAATAATGTAAAAAAATGGCTTCATTCAGGGTCAAAGATCTTAATGAAATTATAACTTTAGACTTAATCGACGAACAATCAGAATGTTAGCGCGCTATTTACCGTTCCGATTGCAATATCACTAATAACACTTTTAGCGCGCTCAAACGAATCGGAACGGTTTTGAGCACTTTTAGCGCTGTGAGCGCTGTAATCGGCAAACGGAACGCAGCAAATAACTATTTCTCAGCGAGGTGATAAATACATGGAGTAGCCGTAATGTCCTATATAAATAAGGAGTTATGTATATCGAGTCATAGAAGAGGAAGAACTTGGTTGTCTCCCTCTACTTATACAAAAATGCTACTATAAGAAAGAGATAGTACTGTTTTTGAATGTTGTCACTAAAATATCAATCGTGTAGTGACGTCATAGCAGGTGGCTAGCGTGCCACAAATCGCCATTTAATGTTACAAGTCTGTCAAAAAAAGCTGTCAAAAGTGATGTTACGGAGCTTTGACTATTTAACCAGATATCGATAATCATTATTAATATGTTTTTATTTTTCATACTTTCGATGCAAATGATATCAGGCGCTTACGCAGTAAATCATATCGAAACGGTATTTGCTATGCTTACCGTTGTGCGTGTAATTTTGAAACAAAAAGACGTGAAGAAAGAGGAAATTAAGTTTGCTTAGAATTGTTATATTCGTTATTGAATGGGCAGGTAGTTTTTTTGTCTATTTTTTAATCGTAATCATTGGAGACAAGCCAGACTTTAATTGATTGAACCGAAAACTTTGATGCTTGACCTTGAATAACTTTTTAAGCAAACATGGGATCTTTCGGTGTTTTATTTATAATAGTGTACCCCAGGTCTGTACCAAAATTCAGCATGTTGGGAATTATTGCAAACTGACCACTATTTTTCTGGATAATTTGACGGGACTATTTCAGGAATAAGAAAACAAAGTGGATAGTTCTTTATTTTTTATATTAAAAGAATTATAATGAAAGTATATAAACCATAAACTATGATTATTTCATTTACGTCAATCTCTTACAAAGTTCATTAAATTTCAATATTATATTTCAAGTTCAATATTTAGTTCTAAAATATCGATAGTAGATTCGATACTCTCTGTGCAACACTAAAAATGGACGCCATTTTATGTTACATTTCAAGTTTAGGTATGCACGTTTTTTTGTTACTTAGGGCTTGTCCATTGGTTGAGGTCAATGCTATTTCTGCCAATTTAAAGTATTAATATCAGATAACCTAAAACCGTACATCATTGATTGAACATAGCGTTATCATTCACATTGAACTGACATAATAAGACAATTGTACGCCCGAAAAGTAGCAACGGAGACCATCTCCCACTCCAGTTCCCCAAACCTACAAGTATCAAAACTCTGCTCTCCTCTCAAAATCCTCTTATCTTTAACGTTCTTGGAAGATTTATCCATTTGTTTAATATCAAACTATAAATATGTAATTATACTCTTCTGTGTTGTCAAAAATCTGTAAAAACTTTTTTCACTCCCCTGTTTTTGTATTGTTCAAGGTAACTCAATACTCGAGATACTGCAAGTTCTACTCAGCAGATCGCTACAAAATTATTAACTTCGTATAGTACGTGTCTATACTAATACTTGAAATTGGCAGAAATAGTTATTGTGTAGTAACAACAGCTGATTGCCATAAAACTCAAAATAATAATAAATAGCAACGAAGCCATCATAATAAAAAAGAATAAGCCATAGACATAATTCCTAGTTTTTTTTTGTATGAAGACTACCTCCTACACCTGCTAGTACTTTCACCTTCATCGTCTTCATTATCATTCAAAATATCATCTTTTTTTTGGTTTGCGCCTAAGCAGGCACCCTCCGCGGTGAGGGAGGTGGTAAATGCGTCATGCATTCCCCGCAGTCACTTTGCAAGGTGATGTAGAACTCAGCAGAGTGGCACCTGCCGTCTAAAAAGCAGATTGCTAAGTAGCCTTCATCGAAGCGACACCCGATTAGGGAAGGGGGTGCGCGATATCATCATTATCATAAAAGAAAAGAAATATTTACAACAGACTAGGCTGTATGGCGTATTTCCTTACCTTTCGTATAAGATAAACGTAAACAAAAAAATATAGATCCCTTGCCTTCCCCTAAGGGTAAAGAATTAAAAAAAAAATATATATATATATATATATATATATAGATCCCTTTGCCTTCCCCTAAGGGTAAAGTATTAAAAAAAAACAAAAAAAAATGCCCTAACGGCTGGTTTACACGCGTTAAGTGGTTAAGTTGGTGACTAAATTTTAAGTTAAAAGTTTCGTGTAAACAGTCAGTAAGGTGACAAGTGGTAACTTAAAATTTAGTACGCAAGTGATTAAGTACATTAGGATTCGTTCTATTTTTCGTATAAGTAGGTGGGCGGGGCTTCTCACTTAACACGTTTTTGGACGTGATTTTTTAGTTAAACGCATAAGTTGACAAAGCGGGTGGCGGCAAGAGCTCGTATTTATTTCGCATTATTTATTTATACCGCACATAATGCGCGGTTTACATGTATTAAGTAGTTAAGTTGGTAACTAAATTTTAACTAAATTTTAAGTTACTGCATGTCACTTGTGTGTCCAAACGGATTAAGTAGTTAAGTTCATAAGTTCAATGAGATGAGCAGTGATGAATCTGAAGGAATTCGTCAATTCTGTACTTAAATATATGGTAAATGTGATTTTGGACAAATTCATAGAAGAATTTTATTCGGAAATTAAAATCTTAACAAGAATAAGTATGTTTTTTTTTTTCAAAATTTTTATTCTACAAGTGTATCTATTTTAAATATTCTTCAACAAATTTTAAAGTTGAAAATAAGCTCCTCTCCGACAAAAAAGAAAGAGTAAATGCGAAATAAATACGAGCTCTTGCCGCCACCAGGTTTGTCAACTTATGCACTTAACTAAAAAATCACGTCCAAACGTGTTAAGTGAGAAGCCCCGCCCACCCACTTATACGAAAAATAGAACGAATCCTAATCTACTTAATCACTTGCGTACTAAATTTTAAGTTACCACTTGTCACTTAACTGACTGTTTACACGCAACTTTTAACTTAAAATTTAGTTAGCAACTTAACCACTTAACGCGTGTAAACCGACCATAAGAGTAAATAATAAAAAAAAAAAAAAACAAAAAATGTCTATTGTGTGTGTTGATTGATCAGTTTTGAATTGACAAACAATTTGTGTAGCGAAATCGTATCGTATGGATTTTTAATTTAAAACAAAGCAAAATGACTCAAAACTTTCGTGGTCTTGAAGATGAGTCTGACCAAAGTGATGATAATTTTGATCTCAATGACTCGGACTCTTCAAATTCAGGTACGACACGAACTTATGCGTTTTATTATGGAAATCCTAACCTTATATTAGTTTACTAGTAAATGGGCCAGTTTTAAAATATAGGTAATAGCACAAAATTTTTTTTCAAGATATAAGATATTTTCTATGTTTGTTTCAATTGATTATAGCATAAAAATAGTTCTTTATCATTGCAGATATTTCTCAAGATGAAAGCATGGGTGATAATGAATCCGTGGTAGAGGATGAAGCAGTTGCGTCCACATCTGCAGCTGTCATTGAAGATGAAGATGACGACGATGAAGTCATCAAAGCCATCAAATCTGAAAAAAGCAAACCTAGAGACCATCCACCTATGATTAATTGTGAGGATTTCATTGTGGATATTTCATTTCACCCCTCAAACAATATGATAGCTTTGGCTAACATAATGGGTGATGTTTTATTATATGAATATAGTAATGATGAAACAAAATTATTAAACACCTTAGAACTTCATCTCAAAGCTTGCAGAGCTGTTGAATTTGATGACGAAGGTACCACAATGTATTCTACTGCAAAGGTAAATTTTAATTAAATATTTATTTAAGATTCAGAAAAACTTTTGACCTAAGTATATGAAATATTAATAAAATTTATAGATTAAAAAATAATTGTAAATAAGATAAAGGTACCAAAGCCTGACAAGTAACCAAAGGATGACACATCCAAAAAAAAAACCCTTAAAATAAGAATGTTCTTGTTTGTGTTGCAATAATTTCGATGACAAGAGGATCCTAGTGCCGTTTATATCACAATAACGCAAACATAGATTGCACTTCCCAGTTAAAAACAAAATAGAGTCAGTTATTGTTTACGACATGACGAAGTAAAACATGTTTGCCGCCATTTCTTGTCATTTTTGTTTAGGATGGTTCAACTTCACAGGTATGTTAACCATTTTATTACCGATTTTCTGGTTTGTTTTCTATTTTACTGGTAATATTGACAAAATTACTGAAAAGTATAATAACTTTCTTCTCGTTTTGATTACATTTTACAAAAAAAAAATCAAGTGTCTATTTTTGGATCTGAAAACAGTCGGTAACCTAAAAGATGACATGCATGTCTACCGTTGGTACAAAAAAAAAATATTTCAGCTGTGGTTTATGCAATTTTCAACACTATTTCCAACAGCAAAAGGAATGTAAAAATTTCATCAAATTTAAAACAGTGACAAAATAAGAAAGATAAAAATTTTGGTTTCATTTTTGTTGCTTATAGGTGCTTCCGTGTTAGAATATTATTCTGTGAGATCCACTGTAACAATTTCGAAACGTGATTATTTTCAGTAGCAATAAAGTGTTTTTCTTTTAAAAATTGAATGTTGAGTCTCCCTTAAAGTGTTGACCATTGGTGCCTTTACCTTACATTTACTGTAAATGCTTTATCTAAATTGAATGTGGGCAAAGCCGGTCTATTGCTAGTAGTGATTTCTTCAAACCAACCTATGTATAACAAATCTAATTAGAATCTAAATATAAAAATAATTTACAGACCACGCATTGAAAATTATACTGTTTCATTGTAATAAATGACCTTAAGGAAAAATAAACACATATTTCTATGATAATTATATACACATAAAACTAAAACCCTACCTTTTGTTTATTTAGCATACCTAAATTTACATAATGATTCCCTCTACATTGCTTAAATCATACTATATAATAATTACAGCTTATTCTTACACTAATTAATTTTGATAATTTCAGGATAAAGTAATAATGGCTACAGATGTTGCCACAGGTAAATTAAAAAGATGTTATGAAGGAGCACATGATGAGCCAGTCTACACTTTAAAATCATTGAGCAATAATAAATTTGTGACAGGTATGAACAATACAAAATAAACCAGTTAATATTTCAAATTCAATAATTCTACATTGTCATTACAATGTTTAGTTTAGATTTATTATGTACTGACTCACTATGTTCTTTTGTTTATGTAGGTGATGACACAGGCCATGTAAAACTTTGGGATGTAAGAAAAGCAGAACCTGTATTTGATATCAAAATTGGTGAAGAACATGTAGCAGACATGATCACAAATGAAGCTCAGAAACATTTGGTCTGTGCTGGAGGAGATGGAATACTAACAACTATTGATTTAAAAGCCAGGTAAATTATGAAATGTACGCTACAAAATATACCTACTGGAACTCATAAACTTAATAAGAAATGTGATTAACCAGTAACAGTTTTTTTGATGCCTGTATGAATTGAGGAGCCATTCCAGGTTTTTAAGTGATAATAATCCCCTTATTTAGTTGACCTGACTGATTTTGTAGATGAAATTATGGAATTTGTAGTAAAAAGTTGTGAACATATACTAATGTGAAAACAATAATATATATTTACATATATAATAATAAAAAATAAAGAAAAATGCAGTGACATGACCGATTCGTTGCGGCGCCCTTTTTCGAAAACTTTTCGCCATGGCTATGAACAAACTTTCTATGACACGACTGGCGTGTCAAGCGCCATAGAAGTTGATGTCACGCCTTTTGTGCCATCAGCCATGTTTTATAAAAACACATGCCATTTTTCTTTTCCCTGGTTAGACTTGATTGAAGATTAGTTGACATCAAACTACGGTAGTGTACGGCACGATACGTTATTTTAACTGGTTTCTAAGAGTTAAACTACATTTTTTTCCTGAAATGGAAGGTAAGTAACTTTACATTTTCAGATTATTCAAACCAATTGTGATGTTGTTTAACTTTTTTGCTGTATTCAAGAAATAGGTGAAGAAAATAGTATTTAGAAATATTTTATTCGACTTGGGGGTTATTCATTTATTTCGAAATAACTTCACTATCATTACGTCATCGTTCACTATCACATGGTGCTTAGAGACAGCATGTACATAAAGAGGCTGGCTATTGTTTGCCAGCCGGCCTGCCGCAAGTCGGCCCTTCTTACAATTTTTTTATGTGCTTGTAAACACCCCTGGTGTTTTAAGCAAAAATAAACGGTATGTACAATAATTCATGTATTGTTTGTGAAAATTAACGTTACATCGCAATTCAAAAGCATCGATGAAATAAAAAAAACGCACTCCTATATTAATTATCGTTACTCACATTGGATTAGTTATCTAAAATGCTACTTTCGAAGTCATGATAGTTTTGTTTTAGGGAGACCTTTTAAAAACTTTCTTTACAATCATTCAAAAATGACAGGCATTCACACAATATCCAAAAACTAACACAATAGGCTAGATCTACGTAGAAAATCAATTTAGTTTTGTTCTAAGCAGACCCTTCTGTAACGTAATTTGAGGGAGTTACATTCGATAAAAAAATTACACGCCTCTAGTGTTAAAAAAATTGATGACACGCTTGTCATGCCGTCAGCAACGAATGGGTTAATATGTTGAATGCAGTGATTCAAGGTTTAGGAGCCACATAAAATGTATACATTAGTTACCTAATTTTTCTTCTTTATTAAAAATACAAAGAAAGTTACTACAAAATGTTTTTAAGTCCGAAGGTTTAATTTCTTGATCCTTTCAATAGAAATTGGTTTGCGGATTTTGAGGAGCCACAATAATACATATTGTTAGCAGTTCAGATATTAAATTTTGTTGAGTCTCCATAGGAAGTTACTAATTAATGATTATGCATTCTCAGAATTGTATGATTATTACTTTTCAAATTAATTGGTAGCTCCTCAATGCAGGTGTTTGGATTGAGGAGCCATTTAACATTGGAACAAGTTTTAAAAATTCGACCTACAAAATCATTAGGTTACTGCTAAATGAGGGTATGATTATCACTAAAAAACCTGGATTGGCTCTTCAATTCATATGGATATGTTCTATAAATCGAATTTATTTTATTTTCAGTAAAATATATGTAACATCAGAAGAATATGACTCGGAGTTAACCTGCATGGGATTGTTCAGAACAGAAACAAAGCTGTTAGTTGGGTCAACTAAAGGCAAACTATATGTATTTAACTGGAAAGAGTTTGGATATCATAGTGATGAGTATCAAGGTACCAAACAGTCCGTTCAGTGTATGATCCCCATAACACAAAATATTGTGATCACTTCTGGTGAGGATGGTATCCTCAGAGCTACTCATTTGTTCCCACAGAGGGAACTTGGTATAGTCGGCCAACACTCATTACCAGTGGAATGTCTAGATATCAGCCATGATGGCCAATACATTGCTTCATGCTCACACAATAATGATGTGAAATTTTGGAATATTTCGTATTTCGAATCCCTCGATACTTTAATCGACGTAAACCATAAGCAGAACAAGAAAAGAGATATGGTCAACAATTTGCCATCAAGTAGTGTTAAAAATGCTGCAGATTTCTTTTCTGGTATGTTGTAAGAAAATAAAAAAAAATTTGAAAATATTATTACCCGTTATTTTATCTTTCATACATTGATCACCACTATAATACATCATTACCTTACAATAATACAAAATGATTATCAAAATAAAATTGCATCAAAAGGACTCTTTGATCTCAGATTACTTTACACTAAAAAAACAATAGTTTATTTTATATTTTTAGACAATAACAAACCTTTGTCACTTATATTTCAATACTGTACAATACAATAAATTAAATTAATACACTTACTCTTTATGTACTAATTTTTACATTGCAACAGTATTAAGTTATTCTAAAATACAGTCATATCACAGTCTTATGCACAGTAACATTTCACAATTCCTCATGTTTTCCTTTTTTTCTACTGGGGAAAGACCAGAACTCTGAAGAAAGACCTTTTACATCCCTTTCCCGTTTAACAAATGCAGAGTATGATGATACACAGTTACCAATAAAATGGTTTGCCTGTCCAAGTATAGCTAAATCTTCATGTGGATTTGAGTTCGTTAATTTTAATATTTTAATGTCAAACATATTCAATGCAGATTGAAAATCACTGATCATGTGATTTGAGTCCGAAGCTACAAATATAAACTTTATGTCAGGTATTTTTTTCAAAGCCCTTTTTATTTGTCTGAAAAATTATAAATAAATTGTTTTATTAAGTATAGTATAGTGAACTAAGGGATTGTCTATTTTGTCTCATAAAATGATTACTCATAATTTAGTATGTCAAAGTTATTCATCATAACTATAGACAGTCTGATATAACACTTATCATAATATATTTAACCATAATATAAAACTGAAACTTCTGTCTGCGTCTGGTTGACCGGTGGAGAAAGGGGGAAGGTTCGATCATATGAAAAAGAGCATTCGCAAAAAGTGCAATCTGTAAAAAATCTATAGACTAGCAACTTTTCGACGATGTTCGAGACTTTGCAGTCTCGAAGCAGTAAGTTTGTCGTCATATATGAGTCTACGGTCCCTTCGGTCAATCCAACGCTTCAAGATGGTAATTAGCGGAATCATTATCACTATTCGAGCGAGCCGAGTTAACGAAGTGAGAAAAAATTTAATATAAGAATCGTAAAAACTTTCATAATATAGGCAATCAGTACACAATAGCAACTACTGCATTATATTTTCCGACAGAAGTGTTGGAGATTGGGTTTGGAAAGTATACGCGAAAAAATGCGTAACAACCATGTAGATATACTTTCCGAAAATTCCTTACATTTTTGTAGTTTTAAACTATAAGTGATTAGTACCAAGCCCTGCTTTCTAGCATTGTACATTTTTTAAATACGCCTCTAGGGTCTAATCTGATTTTAGGAAAACAAAGTTTTTAAGGAGGAAAAAATTTTGCAACACTGCTATGCACCTTTTATAGGATAAATAATGTTTCGGGTAAACAAAATTAGGAAGTTTTATAATTATGTAAATCATTATTATGGCTAATGAGTTTTAGACTCATTGACTCTTAGGTGGAGACAAATTTTGAAGTTTCTAATATTATGACAAATGATTTACAAGCTTCTCTTGTTATGGATTTCGATTTTAGGACAATAAATTTTATGAGACAAAAGGGAATCCCGAATGAAGTAACATAAATCTAGATCTAGATCATATTTTAAAAATACTCACTTAATCATTTCTTTTTGTTTTGGATAGCACATAGAGTATGTTAATGGGCCTCTTTCATTCTTGTACCCTACACATTGTGGAGCTGAAAACAACAAAGAACTATCCTTTACATGTTCACAGGCATTGAGCCAATCTTGTCCATTTCGTAGATGGATGCCTAAGTATCCACCTCCTGCCATGTTGTTTCCTATGAATTTCTTTGTTTTGTCCATAATTTCATTACTCCATTTAAAATATTTTTGTAAACCAATATTTTCCTTCTGTACAGGAAAACTTGCTGGGGCACCTGTAAATAGCAAAATAATAAACAAATGTTTTATGTATATAGATACTAGTAATATTATTGTTACATGTCTCATTTCATTGTACCTTTTGCCTAGGAGATGTATAAAACATGTTAAACCATCATTTTATACAATGAGAAGAATTATAAATTCACAAAATGCTATTATTATTATACAGTAGTAGTAGTTTTTTTTGTTTAGATCTCATCTGAGGCATTACTATAGTCCTTCCTATTTTGACTGTCATAATATTGATGGTTAAGAGGTTGTGTTCTGGTAAAATGTAAGGAGCAGCCAGTGAAATTACTGGAACAAAGGCAATTTCAACTGAAGCCGGTAATTCATCATTGATATAGTAATCACTATTAGTAATAAAATGCCTATCTTTTAATGATGTCCATAGGAGTTGATGCCACTTACCATCAGGAGGGTTGTGTGCTTGTATGCCAGTTATGAAAATAGCATATTAATAATAATTTTTAAACAATTACCTGTAAAAGCCAAAACAGGCCATTGACCTGATGGGTATTTTTGCTTCCATTTCAACATCATGTCAGCATTATGAGCATCATAATGTAAAGGACCATAAAATTCAGATGCTACAAAATCTATGTTAAATTCATCCCAGAATGGGCCAAATGGATTACCAGACTTAGCATTGCAACTGTCTTCATTTTCCCCATGCCTCTTGGTGTAACAAAATGATATTCTACTATCATTTGGCCATAATGTTGGAGCTATGTCCCTCATAAAATCTGCCATTGTTATAACTTTATGATACTCATTTAAAGGTTCTGTTTGAAAGTAAGTCTTGAATGGCACTTGTATAGATTTGGGTTCACCATATCGATACTCCACCCAAGGGGGCAAAATCAGTGTTCTGTTTAAAGATTTACTAAAAGCCAAAACACCCAAAAACTGGTCAAATTGATTTCCAAATCGCCCTGAAACATATTAACTAATTAGTTCGATACAAACTTGCACTACTTCAAATTTGTTAAGTTGAACTGTAGTATTTTTGATCTTTTGTCTTGTAACAAAGCATTACATGACCAATAAAATTGTATCTCATATAAAAGATATTAATTTGCTAAGAAACTTACCCATACAAGGACAGAAGGCTACATATCCATATTTATCGAAATTTAATGCAGATACCGAAAACCAAAAATTGAGACTAGCGGTGATAATAATATACCTTAAAACAGTTTCCATGATGCCACCTTTTGTAGAATACATTAATAGTTAGATTAGTTACATAACTGAAATAGATAAAATTATTTAAAATAATTACTTTTAACTTTGTTTGTTTTTAAGAAACTTTTAAAAATCAAATTAACGGCACTTCACATCGTAATCCACGTTCGCGCAATCGTCTTATTCACATCACACAAGCCCCAAATACGACGATGTCAGTGTTGCCAGATGGTCTCGGCGACATACCCCTAGACTAATTTGATTTCCCCCTAGAAATCCCCTAAAATACCCTCATCGAGTGGATGGTGGCATGTTGAGATTTTTAAAAAGGCGGTCGTTATGAAAAATCATGGCATATTACATAAATGATGTATAATAGAAAATTGACAGGTGTAAGTTGAATTCGCTCTTGGTTACAGAAGACTTTGGTTATAGATTAAACAAAAATATATTATTAAACTTTATTATAGCTGCATTTGATTACTTATGCCTATTCGTTATATTCAACATCTCGAATCTCGACCTAGACTAGTTGTGGCGCTAAAGTGATTTAAAGATGGTAAAAAAACATCAAAAACAATACGTCAGGAACGTGATGTATAGCAAAAAAATGTGACACGTTTTTAAATTTCACCTAAAAAATACCCCAAATATTTTTCCCCTATTTTGCCCCCTAACTCGGTCAAAAACCCCTAAATCTAGTGAGAAATCCCCTGATCTGGCAACACTGGACGATGTGACGGTGCGACTGACATTGCTGGTCGGTTTCGCATTTTTTTGCCTTTTCGTGTTAAAGACCGAATAACTCGAACACACCATCCACACATTGAATATGCCGAACATTCACGAACATTTTTGCAAGTCTGGATCGCAAAGATGATTTTCAGCGCGCTTGTGGTGACAGGCGGTTATTATGACATCCATGTTTCGGGTTCCCTAAGCAGGGATGCATTTGATAAGATCCTAAAAATCGCATTACAAGATCATTTGTCCATTCCATTTTGTCGCAAACTGAAAAATATTCAACAAGTCTAACGTGTAGTAGACGAGTAGAGTCACTTCACATCGACGTATTTTGGCGAATGAGACCTACGAACAGGAATAACGATGTGAATTGCGGGTATTAGGTATAGTTATTGTATGTGTGACTGTGCGAATCTATTTATTTAAATTATCGTGAATGTATTAATGAATGCAGTGGATAATAAATGCTGATACATAGTCAGTTATTTAGCTGCTGAATTCAGGAAGAATAAGAGAAATAAAAAATATTCATTATTTTTATGTCAACGAACGATTTATGGCAATCAGCTGTTAATACTACTCAATAACAATTTCTGCCAATTTCAAGTATTAGTATAGACACATATGTGCGAGGTTCAATACAATTCAATATTGAAGGTTATCAACCATCCGTCACTAATACGCGACAGGCTATTACTGACAGTGTCGTACAGGAGCAGACACGTTTTTAAGGCAGGTGCAGATTCTCAGCTTGGTGTTTGTGGTGTAAACACGGTTTAAATTGTTTATTTTTGGTTTTGGATAAAAATAAATATTGGACTCATTGTGATTATTATAGTTATTTCACAATCCAGTTGTGGTAAGTAGTTATAGTAGGTAGATTCAGCTGTAGTTTGTATATGTATATTTCTTATTTATTTTCGGATGGTGACGTCATTCCCCCAAAACCTCCGGATCCTGGCGTTCCGCGCGCTTCGTCACCTCTGGACTCTAGGGACGTCTCACAGGATTTGTTCAGCCATTCTTCTCTCGCTCAGTCCAAGAAGCGGCCGAATGCCTTTTCGAGTGACCTTTCAGATGCTACTCCATTCCCCAAGAAACCTCCCAGTTTGTCTCAATCTGTGTACTCCCACCCCAGTCTTACTGAAAGTAAGATTTATTCCGTCAACGATTCAGGGCCGTTTATTGTGCATGTCTCCAAGGCTGAGGCTAACCGTTCTGCCGGGACTACTCTGAACCCCTAACTTTCGGTAAATTTTTATTTCAAAGCAGAATTAATGGTATTGTTTTAGACGGAGTGTTGAGTTATAAGTTTAAGAACGAAGTTTCATAGACAATAGAATTAGTTATCTTGCTTATCTTTGATTGAGTCTGTAGTTTATGTCTAACCTAAAAGTGTTTAATCTCTCTGTTGTAATGGCTGCACTGACGCAACATTAAACTATCAACTGAAGATACAGTTTTTCATTAATAATACCACCAAGCTAGACCATCCACACAGGAAGAATCACAGGTTATGGGCCCAGCACCCAGTACCAAAAACTAGGATGGAAAATACAATTACCGCATCCGCGGGTCTGATACTGGAAGGTTCCTCAAATTGGAACTTGTGGAGATTCCAGGTACGAGTTATATTAAATAGCTTGGGTTTGTGGGGTATCGTGGATAGTTCGATTAAAAAACCTACGGAAGAGGGTGAAGACCTTATGAAGTGGTTGCAGAAAGATGCTAAAGCACAAAGTGTGATTGTTGCGAGGTTATCCGAGCGCGTGCTTCGCCTTATAACAACGTGCAACTTGGCCGCCGAAATATGGAGCAAATTGGAGAGCGTATATGAGCTAAAATCTTCGTGTAGCCTACACTACGTACAACAAAAGTTTTTTGCCTATGTTTACGAAGGTCAAGGCATCAGTGAGCACATTTCAACTCTCCAAGATCTTGCAAATAAACTGGCCGATATGGGGCAGCGAGTAGATGATTCGACATTGATGACAAAAATATTGATGACCCTACCAGAAGAATACAAACATTTTAGAAGTGCATGGGACTCTGTAGAAGATAGTAAATTAAATATTAACAATTTGACTGCAAGGTTATTGATGGAAGAAGAGCGAATAAAAGGGTCTGACTATGAAACCACCACTTCAGCATTAGCTGCCAAAACAGGAAAGAAAATAGTAAAGTGCAACTACTGTGAAAAATTGGGACATCGGGAAGAAAAATGTTACAGCAAGAGAAACAGTGAAGTAAATAAGAATAGAAATAGTTATGCAAACAATAAAAGTGGTCAACAGAACAATCGCCAAAAAGTGTGCTATTATTGCAAAAAAAGTGGGCATTTTATTCGTGACTGTCGGTTTAAAATAAATAAAGAACATCTTCAAGGTAATGCTTTTCTAGTGAGTGCTATGTATGGTCAAGAAGAAAACAATCAATGGTACATGGACAGTGGCGCCTCGGAACACATGTGCAAGAACAATGAACATTTTTCAGTGTATAGTAAACTTAAAGAACCCCGTAAAATTGTGGTTGGAGATGGTTCTATCATAACTGCAATAGGCATCGGGCAAGTACAGTTAGAGGCATACAATGGTTTAAAATGGATTAAAACCACATTGTTTAATGTGCTTCATGTGCCAACTATTAAGGTAAATTTATTCTCAGTGGCAAGTGCCTTGGATCACAACTACTTGCTCATGTCGTTGAATAATAAGTGTCAGTTATTGAATGAAGATGGTTCAGTAGCTGCCATTGCTCAAAGGAAAGGAAAGTTGTTTGTCATGGATTTCAGATCAACAAAAACTGAATCAAGTGCATATATTGGAAGAATAAAATCAAAACTACTAGACTGGCATGTAAAACTAGCACATCAAAATTTTGATTATGTCAAGAAAACATTAAAGAAAAACAATATTGAGTATGAAGATAGTAATGAGATGTGTATAAGTTGCATAAAGGGAAAGCAGCACAGAGAACCTTTTGGAAGAAGCATGACTAAAACAGAAACATGCGGTGAAATAATTCATGCAGACTTGTGTGGTCCAATGGAAGAGAGATCCCTAGGAGGAGCTAGATATTATTTATTATTAAAAGATGATTATTCCCATTACCGAACAGTGTATTTTCTAAAAGAAAAGAATGAGGTATGTGATAAAATAAAACATTTCATAACTTTTGCAAAGAAGGAAACTGGTGAAGACATTAAGACTGTAAGGACAGATAAAGGAACAGAGTTTTTGAAGTTAAAAGATTTTCTGGAAAAGGTGGGAATAAGACATGAAACAAGCATTAGTTATACACCAGAACAGAATGGTAAAATTGAGAGAGAGATGCGTACTATTACTGAGGCAGCTCGCACAATGCTACAGGCTAAGTCCCTGCCTAAATATTTTTGGGCTGAGGCTGTGAACACTGCAGTATATACCATCAATCGTACTGGCACAAGTTCTGTTCCTGGATCGACACCTTATGAGCTATGGTTCAAGAAAGAGTTTGACATCTCCACTCTAAAAGAATATGGATCTGAAATTTATGTGCATGTGCCTAAACAAATCAGAAAGAAATGGGATCCAAAAGGAGAACCTGGTTTATTTATGGGATATGGAGATACAACAAAAGGATATAGAGTATATTTAACTAGGAAGAAAATAGTTGATATTAAAAGAGATGTAATATTTACTGGAAATGACAATGTAGAAGAAAAAGAGCAACAAGAAAGAAGTAAGACTATTGTAGCGGAAAGAAAACACCATGGAAAAGTAAAAGTGAAATCATCACAGTGTCTGAAGGAGACAGAATTTACAAAAAATGAAAATTCTTTTCAAGATGAAGAGAGACAAAATAAACCTTATCCCACAGATAATGAAAGAAGTGAAAATATTATAGACCAGCAGCAGGGTGATGAAATGTCTACTTCATCAGATACAATTGAAAAGTCTACTTCAGCAGATACAAAAGAACAGGAAATGATTGATGATGCAGAAAATAGTTCAGAAGAAAATATTGAGAATAGAAGAGAAACAAACAAGAGACTAATAAAACCACCTAATTGGATGAAAGACTATGAGTTTAACTTTATGACAACTGATCCAACTACATTCACGGAAGCTATGGAGAGCACAGAAGCTGATCAATGGACAGAAGCGGTTCAAAGTGAACTACAAGGACTGAAAGAGAATAATACCTGGACGAAGACTACATTACCTCCTGGTAAGAAAGCTATTAGTAGTAAATTTGTTTTTAAGAAGAAAATAGACGAGTTGGGCAATGTAAAATTTAAATGTAGATTAGTAGCTAGAGGATTCGAACAAGAAATTGATTATAATTTGAATGAACTTTATGCTCCAGTTGCTAGACTGCCTACTCTTAGATGTTTCATAGCAGTAGCAACAAAACTAAATTTATTTTTGTACCAAATGGATGTCTGTAGTGCATTTTTAAATGGTGAGATTAAAGAAGAAGTTTATATGCGAATGCCTAAAGATTTTTGTATTAATGATGATCGAAATACTGTGTACAGACTAAACAAATCCATCTATGGTCTTAAACAGTCGCCTAAAAATTGGAATCACAAATTTAATAGTATAATGAAAAGAGAGGGATTTGTTCAGTCTTCAAATGATTTTTGCTTGTATTCAAAGTGTAACAAGGACAGCAAATTGTACTTACTGTTATATGTCGATGATATTTTGGTATTTGGAACAAATGAGCAAGATATTAAGAGTATTAAAGATGTTCTATCAAGCAATTTTAAAATGAATGACATGGGTCTTGTTTCTGAGTATTTAGGTATAAGTATTAAGCAAAATTTGAAAGAAGGAAACACTGTAATAAATCAAACTGCTTACCTAAAAAATGTCTTACAAAAATTTGATATGAGTAATTGTAAACCGGCTAGTACGCCGCTTGATGTAAATTTTAATTTTGAACTTTTAAAGCTAGATAAATCAGAAAGTCAAGAAATTGAAACTAAGTGTAGAAAACTGATTGGTAATTTAATGTATGCAGTTTTAGGATCAAGACCTGATCTATGTGCAAGTGTGTCTTTATTAAGTCGATATCAACACTGTGCTAGTACTCTATTATATAAAATGTTACAACAAGTATTGCGATATGTTAAAGCAACAGTTGATTTGTCTTTAGTTTTCAGAAGAGATATTGCAACAGAACACTTAGAGGGTTTTGTTGATGCAGACTGGGGAGGGGACCTAATAGATAGAAAGTCTACAACAGGCTATTGTTTTAAAATTTTTGGATGTCCAGTTCTGTGGGGTTCTAAAAAACAGCAAACCGTTGCAATATCATCATGTGAGTCGGAATATTTAGCTATGAGTATGGCAATAACTGAATTGTGTTGGTTAAGAAAATTATTATTAGATTTTCAGTTAAACATAAAATTAGAAAGTTGTAGCTTGTATGAAGATAATCAGTCAGCCATACAAGTAGCTATGTATCCTGAAAATAGTAGAAGATTAAAACACCTTAGTATAAGACATCACTTTATTAAAGAAAAAATTGAAGAAGGTATAGTTAACTTAAAGTATATATGTAGTGGCGAACAGCTGGCTGATCTTTTTACAAAACCATTGGGAAAACAGCTGTTTACAAAATTTAGAGATAGGTTACTTTCAGAACCTAATTAATTTTTCAGTTGTTTTAGTTAAGTGTTGTGCATAAACTTAATAATAATTTTTAAATCAATACTTGGTTATAAGATTGTAAACCTAATCCTATTGGGGAGGGGTGTTGAGTTATAAGTTTAAGAACGAAGTTTCATAGACAATAGAATTAGTTATCTTGCTTATCTTTGATTGAGTCTGTAGTTTATGTCTAACCTAAAAGTGTTTAATCTCTCTGTTGTAATGGCTGCACTGACGCAACATTAAACTATCAACTGAAGATACAGTTTTTCATTAATAATACCACCAAGCTAGACCATCCACACAGGAAGAATCACACGGAGTAATGAGTGTTGGTAGAAACCGGGTCTCGTTTGAGTTCACCTCGTCCGGGGAGCTAATGATTTTATTAAGAATCACAGTGTTGTATCGAACAATTTCATCGTCATATGGGTCTTGTGCATGGCGTGCCCTCCTCATGGTCCATGGAAGAATTTGTGTTAGCAATTTCTCCCTCCCATGGATGCGGTGTAGCGCTTAAAGCTAGGCGACTCAATCGTAAAGCTGTAAGCTCATCCGGTACAGTCTGGTTACCTACAGGTTCAGTTGTAATCTCATTTTCTGACTATCCAGTGCCTAAACTGCTGCAGGTTTGGGCACATGAAAGCACAGCGTCGTTCTAAGCCACGCTGTTTCCGGTGCTGTCAGCCTCACTCCGGTGATAGCTGTGTAGTGCCTCTCGATCAAGTTTCATGTTTACTTTGTTCAGGTTCTCATTTGGCCACAGATAAATGTTGCCCGGAACATTCTAGGCAAAAAGCCATAAAAATTACCATGTCCCAGGATAATATTTCTTTTAAAGAGGCCTCCTCCCGATTCTCTACCGTGCGTAAATAGTACGCGGATGTCACAAAATCTTCTGTACTGTTCAACTTACCCCCGTCAACTTCTGCTTCGCCTAATTCATCAGCGATTTCATACAGAAAAACTGTTTTCACCTCCGCTAAACCCAAAGCTCCCTGTGCCCCGGGCTTCGATAAAGCCGCACATGAGGCTCTCATTAGAGACTATAATATGCCCCCCTATAAATCTGGTTGCGCTCTCTCTTACCCTCTACCTTCTCAGCCTTATGATAACATTTTGGACCGTCTTTTCGTCTTTCAGGCTATGCCTGTCTTAGGGATGATAGGTCGGATGGTCATGGCGGTGCGGCGATCTTGGTAAGAAGTGCTCTGTCTTATTCTCGTATCGATATACCTCCTCACTCTTTCGAATTAAATGTTGCTGCTGTAAAAATTTTAAACTTTGTTCTACTATTTGTATATATTTCGATCCTTCGGTAGCTCTTATTAATGAGTTTCAATCTCTACTATCCTCACTTCCTCACGCCCCTGTCATTATTCGCGGTGACTTTAATTGCCATCACCATCTTTGGAGTTTCCCCTGCTCTCAATCAAACAATGCCCCTGGTCTGCAGTTGGCAGATCTGATTGACGATCAACATTTTTGTGTGCTCAATGACGGCCGGCCCACTAGGTCTGTTGGTCCGCACAAAAATCCGAGCGCACTGGATCTTTCTATGTGCTCATCTACTCTGGGTGCGTCCCTATCCTGGAACAGGCATAACTCACAGCATGGGAGTGATCACTTCCCTGTTGTAATTTCCTTATCATCCTCCACTTTTGTTCCTACCTCCCTTCCTCCTCTTCTGAAATATAATATCTCCAACGCAGTTTGGCCCAAGTTTGCGTCGGATACCAACATTTTATGTTCTTCCATACCTTCTGCTAATCAAGATAACATCATGGAGTGTTATGACAACCTTATGTATTGTGTTCTGACAGCAGCTAATAATCATATTCTGCAGAAGCGTTCGGACCCGAAAGCCAGAGCTTCTCCTTCTTGGTGGGATTCTGAATTTACAGATATGATCCGTGTAAAACGTTCGGCTGAAAAATCCTATATCGCGAGCATGACCCTTCAAAACTTTTTTCAAAAATATAAGAGGGTGGCAGCACAGGCGAGAAAGTTATTTAAAAAGAAAAAGAAGGTAGCTTGGCGTAGTTTTTGCGAGAGTTTATCTCCTCGTTCACCTTCGTCCAAGGTGTGGGGGGCTCTGAAACGTTTCCGTGGTTCTGTATCTTATTCTCCATCTCCAAATTCTAATATGCCGTCTCTGTGGCTTGATCAGTTTTTTGATAAAATTGCCCACCTTTTGTGCCTTACTCCGATCTTTTCCCTGTCACTTTTTCATCGTTAGTGCCTTAAAACTGCCCCTTTGACCGTTCCTTTTCTATGCAAGAACTTAATCTTGTCCTTAGTGGTCTTCGTGATTCGTCCCCCGGCCTGGATGGTATCCCGTACTCCCTTATAGCTAGAGCAGGGTCAGTCTTTAAGGAGTCGCTCCTTAGTACTATTAATATAATTTTTCTCCCAGATTCTTGGAAAGTATACTTAGTTATCTCATTATTAAAAAGCGGTAAAGACCCTATAGATGCAGACTCGTACCGTCCCGTTGCCCTGGCCTCTTGTCTGTTGAAAATTACAGAATACCTTGTCAAAAATAGGCTGGAATGGTTCTCCTTAGTAACACGCAATTCGGCTTTCGTAAGGGTTTAAGTTCGATGGACAGACTGAGCATTTTTGCAGATTTAAGGTTAGCCCTATCAAGCAATGAATCGGTCGTGGGGGTGTTCTTGGCGGTTTCTTCTGCTTACGGCCATGTCCAGCATTCCTACAAGGCTTGCAACTTTTGTTTTCAATCTCTTAGTAGAACGCTCTATTCAAATCAGACACTCACATGCCAACTTCCAGCCCCGGAAAGTTTGGCGAGGTCTCCCACAGGGGTCCGTCTTAAGACCCCTGCTGTATAACATCTAAACGCATGATTTGGATAGATCTGTGTCTTCCTTCTGCGACGTCTTGCAATATGGGGACGACATGGAGCCCCCCTCTCGGTTGAATAATGTCCTAAATTATTTAGGCATCTGGCTAGGTAATCACGGCTTGTCCTTATCTACATCTAAAAGTAAGGCTGTAGTTTTTACCAGGAAAAGGATGGGAGGACCATTTCAATTGTTTTCCAAAGCCAACCAATTCCGTTTTCCAGTGAGGTAAGGTTTCTTGGTGTAGTTTTTGATTCAAAACTTTCCGAGACACCACAGCTTAACTAAGTTTCCAAAAAATGCGAGGCCAACATCAACGCCATTCGGGCTCTGTCTGGCGTATGGTGGGGTTCTCACCCCTATACCCAGAAGCTAATATACAAGGCATTGAAACGGAGTCTTATAGACTACGGCTTTTTCTAATTGTAACCCTGCCATAAAACAGATTTAGACGCTATTACTAAATTCAAAGTAAATCACTTCGCATAGTTTTAGGTGCAATGAAGTCCTCCCCAATTAATGCCATGCAGGTCGAATATGCAGATTCTCCCCTGCATCTTCGTCGTCAATACCTCTCGGATCGCTTTCTAACTAAGTCGTTACAACTAAAACGCACCATCGAAAACTCTAATAAGAAAATTAAAATTCCGCCCTGCCTCATAAAAAGTTATGCTAACCTGGACAACACCCGTACTCCAGTTTTTAAAAGCGCCCGTCCTTTTCTTTTTACTTTCATTTATAATTCGCTGATTTTTACCCCGACTATACACACGTTTTGTCATTGCCAAGAACCATCCAAACCCTGAAAATGTCGGGACTGGCTTCAGATCTACACGGACGCCTCTAAACTCTCCTTTACGTGAGACGTAGGGTCAGCCGTGTGGATTCCACGATTCTCTGTTCTGTTGTCCTTCAAGTCTCCTCCTCAATCTACAGTCTTCTCAGGTGAGGCTATTGCGCTTTTAGAAGCAGTTAAGTACATAGCTGAAAACAACTTAAATAATTCCATTGTATTTACAGACTGTTTAAGCTTTAATTAGGCCCAAAATTCCCTATAATAAACAAAATTAGACATGTCCTATTCTGTTGCAGTTCCCGGGCTATAAATATTGTGTTAGCCTGGATTCCTAGTCACTCTGGTATCACAGGTAACATTACAGCTGATGGCTTTGCGTAAGATTCCATCAAAATCGGTTCCTCAGATTACTACATATGCTGCGCTCAGGATTTGAGTCTCCCTATCTAAATCCCACTTAAAGGCCGTGTGGAGTTCCGAATGGGAGGCGTTGTGGAAAGTAAAAGGTAAGCACGGTAAGATAGGTACGGTGACATCTAGCCTTTCATTCCCGATAGGGCACATTATTATTTTGTGTTTAGAATCAGCGTTAAAGATTGTATTAGCCTTAGTTATAAGCTTATTATTAATAGATAATCGTTTGTTTCGTTATTAGAAGGGATTCGCCGACTACAAAAGTGGCCGACGGATAGTCGGTTATCCAGACTAGCCGTCGATTAGTTGGTCCATCTCTAATTAGTATGGAAAAATAAATTCTCATAAATCAAGTTTCCAAAGAATTAAAACATTATGTTTTTTCTACACCGTAGGATAAAACACAAAAAATATGTATTTTTCTCTCCATTTTTATGAATGATGCATAAGGTAAAAATGAACGCAACGGTCTATGTCGATGTCATTCAAATCGTTGACATTGCCGTATTACTTGTCAACCTTTCTTTTACGTCAAATTGTGTGTCGGGTTAGGTTAAGATTTTCAAAATGGTACGTTTAAATCTAAATCCTTTAATATTTGGTCAATCTAGTGGTTAAAATAAAGTCCATAATTTTTTTAGTCTTTTAAGTGTCATATAAAATAATCTTTAAATAGTATTTATTTGGATTTAACTTGTGTTTACAAAAAAGTGCTCGTTCCTGTGTTTGTGAACTTAAACCAGTTTTATTCAGTGATCCAAATAATTTAAGTCTGTAATGTATGTTTTAGGGCAAAGTCAAATGCTCCGAGTTGCGCACGAAGAACAAGCAAGAACTCTTCAAACAACTTGAAGAGTTGAAAACGGAGTTAACCAATCTCCGGGTAGCTAAAGTTACAGGAGGAGTTGCGTCGAAACTCTCTAAAATGTAAGTGTACATTTCTTATCGTCTAGCTTAATTCATTTTGCTAATGCCCGGGATACTAAGTTAACGTTTTTTAGTTGTTTGGATCGGGTGTAAGAAATAGCACGTATGTGGTGAACATTGTAATATCAATGAACCTTTGAAGAACAAAGGTACATAACAATTCTAAGTTCATTTGTAAAAAAGCCCAATTTAAAACTACAAATTTTTTTAATAAACCATATCGCTCACTTATTGCAAGACCGACATTTCACAGGAGGGCTGTTTAAAACTTTGAACGATTAGAATATCTTAAAAAAGAAGTGATATAGAACCAAATTTATTTAATTGGCTTCGTACATTAATTAACTTTGAATTTAAACAATAATCTGTTGTCCTAAAAATACGGTTCTCCGCCAATAAATAAATTAAAAAATATAGTCCGCACTTTATGTCATTATTGTAATAAAAAGTTAAATAGTAAAAGTATTTATCAGCAATACGTCATTCTTACAACAAAAACTATCAAATGTTATAGTATATTACATTCAATATGACTTTGTTGCTATTAAGTGACGAAAACAATTTATAAAATAAAACAAACATCTAAAATCTCAAAATTGTGTATTTATAGTTACTATGAATTCTTAGGAACATTTTTAACAAAATCAGTAAATGCTATAAAAAGTACAAAATCAAAAACTAATAAACTCTAATGTAGTTTAAGTAAAAATTATTAACATAACAAAAATCTTATCAAGTCTCTCAAAAATCAATATTCTTTAAAAACAATAATAGTAGGTATAGTAATTTTCAAATCTTATTCTAATTTTTTAGTTGTAATCATAACCATCTTAATTGTCACTTCACATCATTAATTCTGAAAGTATATAAAGTTAAGACAAACTTAAAAATATGTTTACACTCGTAAGTCAAATAGAAGTTAACTAAAAAAGTTATTGTTCAAATAATCAGTTAAAAAAAACTGTATTAGCTTTTGAATAATACTTTTAATAATCACAGCCATTTTATTCGGCATTTGTTTTTTAAGTAAGGTAACTAAAATAAAAATGATTATTAAGTCTTAATTCTTAACCGACAGTGTCTTAATTCAGTCTCTCAATCAGATAAGCTTTAAAATAATAAGTCTACTTTGTTCCATACACTTAAACAGTATTGCACATAAGCATATAGATACTTACAAATTTTCAAAAAATTATTTGTAAAAAGATGGTATGTGTTTTTTATCTACTAACTAGCTGACCCGGCGAACTTTGTTCCGCCTTAATGTCAATAAATAAGCAGATTTTTTTTTTATTGGAAAAAATACAAAAAAAATTAAATTTCTACATCAATCATTCATAATTATTTCTGTATTTTAGTACATAGGTTGCTCTTCATTTAAGTACCTTGTGATACACGACATTTTTTGTTTTATTATCAGGCGCAAAAACAAACAACGCAGATGGTCTTCCGACCCGTGAACATGCCACGTATAATTGACCATGAGAAAAACATGAATGTTCTAGATTTAAACCACAAACTTTTAAGGATTGGCCTTGTGATTTGTTGATGGTCATGGCAAATGCAAGACGTATCGGAAATTGAAGTCTTTTAAATTCAAACGGCATATCGGTTGGGATCATCGGTATCCTCGGAATGAGAACTTGCTCACCTTTGAATTTTCCTATCATTATCGTAGCGTAAATTACATTGTTCATCAATTTTCTAACCACCAAACGCGTACCGTTGCACAGTTTTGGTTGGTTTATGTTTCGAAGCATGATTACTACGGAGCCAACCTTTAGGCGTAAATTGTGCGGTGGTAAGCCAGGCACGTCCAAAGAGTTTAAAAATTCAATTGGATAGTTGGTGGCTTCATCTTCATTTGTGACGCAGTCAATAGATTTGAATGAATGCATTGTTCCAATGATCTTATTTTGAATTATGTTGTTTAGGTCATCTACATCTTTATTCTTAGCCGCTAAAATTGCTCGCTCACTCATCCATTCATAATTTTTGTAGTTAGAAA
This sequence comes from Marasmarcha lunaedactyla, assembly GCA_923062675.1. NCBI lineage: Eukaryota > Metazoa > Arthropoda > Insecta > Lepidoptera > Pterophoridae > Marasmarcha > Marasmarcha lunaedactyla. The sequence continues at coordinate 16,656,387 of OV281346.1, read as the reverse complement.
TAATTTCTGGAAATACATTGTTGATAAGTTCGTCTTTTGATGAGACAAAATTACAGAAATTATTTGGAAATGATATTAATCCGCTCGATTCATCGACAGGTACTTGACCATTACCGATAGTCAGCAATTGCTCCGAGAAATCTTCAGCAGATGTATCATTAAGCAATGCAACTCTCATGTTTGTTGTCAGTTGCAGTTTCTTCACATGGCGCCATAGATTTGACGATTTGAGGCAAGCGTTTATTTCGTCGGCAGCCGTAGATCTTGGAATTACTGGCAGTATTTGGCGGAAATCACCAGAAAGTAAAATCATTGCTCCTCCAAAACATCTCGAGTCATTGCGTAAATCTTTTAATGTTCGGTTAAGTGCTTCTAATGCACGTTTATGCGCCATTGTGCATTCGTCCCAGATGATGATTTTCGATACCGCTAAAACTTTGGCCATTGCTGAGTGTTTTGCAATATTACACGTTGGTTCTTCAATAGTTTGAAGATTTAACGGTAATTTGAATGCTGAATGAGCCGTACGGCATCCTTCTAACAATGTGGCTGCTATTCCAGAAGAAGCAACTGCAACCGCTATGTTAGATCTCGCCCGAACAGTTGCTAAAACTAATGACATGAGGAATGTCTTGCCAGTTCCACCAGGGGCATCTAGGAAATATAAACCACCATTTTCATCATCGATTGCCTTCATTAAAGTATCATAAACTTTCTTTTGTTGGTAATTCAACAGGGGTACATTCGTTTGAACTACTAAATCTAATTCCTGGTGATCATATTCACGTTCCCGTTCCAATTCTCGATTAAATGCGTCATTCATTTCACGATATGGTGCTGGCATTCCTAACCTGATTAATAAATTACCGCACATGAGGTAACACATATCTTCGATCAAGAGTAAAGCACGATTATGTATCTCCTCATTCATCTCAATATCGTGATTTCTGGAACTGACACGAATTTGATGTAAAATATCTTCTGACATATTATCCTTGTATTTGTGCCACAGGTTACATGGGTTTGATGGAAAACATGTCGAAATTATGATAGCGAATAATGTGCGTATCTGACTTGGAGATGCACAGATAATGGCTTCAGCGATTGTCGTATCCCAATGACTATCGTTTTCTAATAACTTCAATTCTTCACATGCAGCACGATATGTTGGGAATATTACACCATTAACAGTTCGTAGTGACTCAAATGACGTTGGCCCACGCACATTTACCAGCAACAACCGCAAATAGAAACATTCATTATTCTTTGGATGAACTGTATACATACGACCAAGAGCATCAGTAGAACGCACATCTGGATACCCAGGAACCGCATCGCCTTGCTTCCGTCTTTGAAAATTCTTCGATGAAGCATTCCAAGTATAATAACGTGGCATCTCCGAGTAAAGCAAAGTTCGTGCAAACTGATCGCTTTGGCAGATTGCAAAAAAACTGGTCAATGTAGTTGCTGGAGGTGTTTCAGCACGTTGCGTAGCATTCGAAGCCGTGAAATATACTCGTTGACCATTCTCCAGATGCACCGCCAAATGCGTAACAGTAGGATGACGTTCGTGAATGGGAAATGCGAATATACGCCAAATCGCTTCATTACAGTTCACATAACGACCAACTTGATAGCGTGAAATTTCATCGTTGGTATTCGAGGATTGCAATCCAAAAACCGCCATATCACTGCCTTTCGTGACATATTTGCAAATATATTTTATGGACTTAACTGAATTGCAGTATTCAACGTTGCAATGTGTCTTGAACGATTTAGAAATAAGTGGCGAATATGGAACAATCCAACTGTTGTCGACAACGAAATCCATTCTTTTCACTTTCGTTGTGACAGTTCGACCGTTGTCATCTGGTGATCGACGCCGATACAGCGGATAACCATCATTGCCAGTGACAGTCTCCGCCGTTAATTTCCGTGGATATCGTTTAGAGCACTTTCCATCGACCATGCAAGGTGATTGGGGATTGATGGCACCACACGGTCCATGAATCATATTAGTAGTAACAACATCATGTAGGTCTGGATCGACTTCATAATCAGGAATCTCAGCACATATGATATCATCTATTTGGTCAGGCTGAATTCTTTCCACTAACCAAATAAGAATGTGTGCGTGCGGCAGGCCTCGCTTTTGCCATTCGATTGAATACATCCAGCATCGAGTATCTCCAAAGACGCGTTGTTTAACAATAAAGTTCATCAGGGACCGAATTTTTTGCCTGAATATACGTGCTGTGATGTCGTGTCTATCACTTGATGTTTGTCCGGGAAGCAGCAATTGAGTAATTTCTATCCATTTTGGATTACAGGTAAAAGTAATAAAGAGATCGGGCCGACCGTAATGACGAACATATGTCATTGCATCTTGTGCATATTCATGCATATGACGTTGACTACCAATGTATGTCGCCGGCAGAATAGTTAATCGACCAATATTAGCTGCATTTCCTTCAGTATTAACTGCATCACGTAAATGGATGTACTCCTCAGAACGCAGTTTGGCTTGGTTCAACCTAATGAATGTTAAACGTTCCGTTTCTATTTTTACATACATGTCAACGCAATACTGCTGAAACAATCGACGAAACCGCAGCAAATAGTTGTCAGCATTTTGACGAATCATCAAACGATATGCGTAATAATTCATTGAGCTAACTTTCTTTGTAGTTTCTTCACCTGAAATTAAAAATTTGATAATTAACCATTTCAAAGGCAAATTTTAAAGGCAAACAATACAGACATTAACCATTTTTTTAATAAGCATTATTTTAAATCAGTGTCTTTCACAAATAAATGAAATAAATTATGATACTGATACTCACCATTCAATGGATTTTTCATTTTAATATTAAAATAATATCCATCTTCTCCTTGCCAAAACATCAGCGGGTATTGCAATGTGTCATATGATCGATGAGTTTCAGATATTTGTTGCAGTTGCCCAGTATCGCGACGTGTAAGCACAATATCGCGTTTTTCCAATTGTTCACCAACAATCAGGATGGCAACTTCGTCTACTGTTGGAGCATTAAATGTCCTTTCGTGTGTTCCAGATGGTCGTTTATCTGCTTTGATAACAACTTTATAGTCATCACTTGGCATGCGCTCTAAAGCACTCTTAAACAACCTGACCAACGCATGATGTTCATGAAGCAGACACTGCAAGTCTTGAAGAATTGCTCGCTTCATTCCTGCATTGATCTCTAGGCGTCGATCAAGTTGTTCTTCCATGTTGCCCATGAAATATATTTGTAAAAATTTATTCTGTGTATCTTCGAAAGGTAGTAATGATCCAATTCGATGATGAATCTGTCCTTGTATCTACAAAATAAAAACCAGACAGTATTAACTGGGTTATAAACACTTTTTTCGGTGGGAGAGTAGAGTTCAGAATTAGCAAATATACTACATAGGTACCAATAGATAAAGTAAGTTATTCTTTAACTACATTCTATATAAGTACAAAAATAAATACCTTAAATGTCGGATTAAATCCCCGTTCTTCGATAATATCTGCCCCAAATGACGTCATCTGGAAACAACCATTGTATTTTTGAGTATTTGCAAGAAAGTGGCGTGATTCTTGTGTTTCGCCACAAAGCAATGAATACAATGGCTCAGGTGGCGGAGTCAACAATGGCAATTTCACTTTACCATTAAGGCAGCATAATCCAGGCGTTTCTCCGGAAAACTTTAATGCACCACAATACTCGCAAACTACGTCCATTTGCCCAATGCAAACGCTAGGATGCAAGCTGTAATCATTGCTGCAATCGTATTGAAACGCTGCTCGATTCAAATCAGCACTTGATAAATATCTTGTTCTGCGTCGCAAATTATCTATTTGTTGACCTCTGTTGTTCGCTCGACGATTCTGCATTGCCAACCGAGCTGTTTCACGGGCTGCTTCACTTTGCTCTCGTGATTGAGAAGCACGAAGTCGAGCCATACTATCGCGGCGCTGTTCACGTGCAATTTCTTGTTCTTCTTCAGTCCTTTCATTTGCAGTATTTCGTATTCTTCTTGCATCACGGCTTTGTCGGGAAAGATTCGATCGTCTTGGTCGCGGCATTATTAATTAAACTTCACTTCACCTAAAAACTTAAATTTTTAACCATACCGAGTTTTATAGTTCACTTCACTGTTTATACGAATGGGCAATTGGGCAATAATGTTAATTATTTATTTAATAGAAATAGTTATATTATTGATTTCTTACAAATATCAAATAGTCATCCATACGTCATTACATAGCTGTCATTATACGTCAATTTTGTTATTCCAAGTCTGATTCTTTTTTTTTTTTCTTTTTTTTTTTTCTTTTTTTCTTTTTTTTTTTTGTTTTATAGTGACTGACGTTACATGTCAAGTCACACGGGAATGATGTCGAACGGGATAAAAAGTATCCTATGTCCTTCTCCTGGCTCTAAACTACCTCCCTGCCAATTTTCAGCTAAATCGGTTCAGCCGTTCTTGAGTTATAAGTGAAGTAACTAACACGACTTTCTTTTATATATATAGATTCCATTAACCCGTCCCGTGTCGAGGGTCAAATTAGCTCAAACGCCGGTAGTGTCCAGGGATTTTCGACAAAAAAATTTTTTTGCGACTTAGGTTAGATAACTTAAAATAATTCCTAGATTCTTAAAAATATGTGCCACATTATGTACATCGTTAGAAAGCTTAGATTCCAAGCTATATGAACGTTTAATAATATTATTTAAATATATACGCTATGTTTCCAAAAATATGTGGTTTTCGTGAAGTTAGCAATTTTTGTTTACATTTTTTGAAATACTTTGATTTATTAGAGAATACTGTTAATCACCCATCACTTTTATTACACATTATTTGAAACTCTACTATTTACTTCGTCTATTTCATAAACTAGTTATTACGTAGACCAAAAAATAACTTCACAATATCTATTTATTCACGGAGTATCACAACGCGTTCCGCGCTAGCTGCCGTGGTTGATTGCGAAGCACCGTTGACAAAAACAAAATTGATATATTTTAATTTTGATTGATAAAATTTATAAATTGATTTTAAAAAAACATAATCAATACTATTAGATACTTTAGTTACGTTTACTACTAAATTAACCCTTATCCTATTGAGATAATAGTAACTTGTATGTACAATATTATGAAATTTATTATACAGGGTCCAAATCCAAATCTATCGGAAATAAGCTCTAGCACAACCCCTTCAAAGGAATGTATCGAATTTCCTTTCACCCTGTTTAAGTATAGTATGTGTTACAAGAAGGTATTAACCAACAGCTGAGCTGGAAACTTTCTAAGTTATATATAAATATAATTTATTATGTGGTTGGAGTCCTCTTTCAATACGGAGCATCTCTCTTCCTCGTCAATTCCACGGGCAGCGGCTCTTTTTATGGCGGAAATGCTGGCATTCTCAAACCTTCTCGTTCCCCCGATGGGCCAGGGGTCACGGAACGTGACCGATACCGCGACACCGTTGACGCATCTGCTGAGTTCTATTGAAGGAATACATTTTTTAAACTATTTTTAGATTTTATTAGTAAGTATATATGTTATTTCGTGAAAACCATTCTAAACGTAAAATATAAAACTGCCTATTTTCTATTATTATTATATTACTACTTTCATTCAATCTATCAATCAAACATATTTTTTTTTTGCTGTTAGTACTTTGCATTTATTTTTAGGTTGTTTTTACTAGAAATCGTAATTTTGCTAAAAGTATTTAATATTACGTAAATATGAAGTCGAACTTAAATTACTGGATACATTTCCCACTAAGTTGTCTATTTTTCTCAACGTATGAACATAATAAAGTGATATTTTAACGCAAATCAATGGCGTCTGCTTGCATTATTTCATAGCAATTTCAAAGTTAGACACTTTTTTCACTGTGATACAACTATAAATAGGTAAAATGAATACAATTCACATAATCATATTATATTCTTAGTAAATTGGTATAGAAAACAAATCACAAATACTTACCGTTTCAAATTCTAGGACATTTTTAATCACTGACTGACTTCACTCGCGAATGCAAAATGGCGGAGTGGCTTTTTTTATGAACACCGAGAAAAAGACTTAAAACTAAAACGGTATAAGGTCAATACAAAAACTACAATCATTTAAAACAAAGAGTACATAGATGAGAGCTTCAGAGTGAATACTTTTTTTTGTCTTTGGAAAAAGAATTATGGGCATATTCGTCATTCATTTTCGATGAACGCGTTAGTGCCAAACCTTGGCACTGGGACATTGTGTGCACGAAATCGTTAGGCCCAAATGCTGTGCCTAGGACACGGGACGGGCTAAAACACTTTTTTTGCGGTCGGAAATACCTGGTTTTTGTGTAAAAGCAGGTTTTAATTGAGGGTTAATATTAATATTATTCTTCCATTTGATAATAGCAACCTCTTTAAACTCTTGATCTTTATAAGATGTTTTATAAAATAATAAATTGGGATATTCTTTCCGTGCTTTCAATATTTTGGCTTCATTAATTTTCATTGGTCCGAGATTCACACATCCTAAGCTTGAAAACAATTTTTTTAAGTCATAGAAGCATTCATAATTTTATTCGTGTACTTTAAAAGGCGGTCCATTTCTTTTAGCCATTTTTATAGCAGATACAAAAGGTTCCGGTGTTTACATAGGGCCACTTCTTATCTGCCGTTTAATCTGTCGTTCAATCAATGAATGAACTGCATCCCCCTCATTCTGGGTGTGGCCCTTAATAAGATACTTATGGGTAATTTTATTTATATTAAGACATATAACAGCATACAAATACATTCCTACCATGAATTAATTTTTTTGTTGTCCAGCACAGTTGGCACTATAAAATACTATCTCCGTTTTCCCAGCATCAGCTGCATCATTCAAATAGTTAAAAACACAACTACCTAGTTCGTTAACTCTTCTGTTTCCATTGGACTCATCCCAAATCTAACAGTCAGATATTTTATTGATGATATCATGAATCGTAAAATTTAACACGTTTAATTTGCATTTGTAATAAAACAAGGAGACATTACCTTTAGGCAATTGAAGCACAGCTTGCAAATCATAGAAAGCAATCAAAACATGTGGGTCTGTTACGTTTTTGTCACTTTCTTTCTCTAATCTCGACAAACGTTTTTCTTCTTGGTGAGTATCATAGGTTGCCTGTAGAGCTTGTTTTTCCGATTCATTAGCGTTTTCAAAAACATGACAAAGTTTACATAAATCCTTTTTAGGAACAAAAAATGAAATATTGAAATCTTTCGTAAAAATTTTATAAAATAAAGCGTAATTTCCAAAAGGTTTTGCGTTTGCTGTGCAATTATTTTTATAATCCTGATGAATGTCAACTATTGTTTTTCCGCCATCAATGTAAAGTTTTGAGGTATTTGCCCGAGTATAATGGCTCTCAATTTTCGGAATAGACTCAATGAATTCAGAGATTCCCTTTTTAATGTCATCATCAACTTTCTTTTGCTGGCCATGTTTCCCACGTCGATCAGTTTCCAATAATGTTCCTGCTATCTTATTTTCTTTTTCTATGACAGTACGAATTGGTCGATCGTTTATATCTAAGGTGTTCTTAAAAAAGTTTTACAGACACGAATATTAATGCCGTCCTTCTTAAAATAAAATGATCGATTATTGTCTCTGAGCTTTCGTGTGCCTCCAATTCGGGTATAGCGATACCGAGGCTGGATAGTTTGTACACAGTTAAAAATAAATTGCCGTTGCAGCTCTATGTCGCCTAAGGCCCAATAAGAATTGAATATAAACGTTCGATCACTTTCGTTAAACGCCAGGGAACATTTTAATTTGCATATATCTGAGCAACTTGTCTTCAATTTTATCTCTGGTCTTATTATCTTTGTCGATGTGTGAGATTCATAAGCTTTACCTGTATTTCGTGCTTTTTTTCAAAATGTTTCTTCTCCAATTTTCTTCTCTTCTAGGACGTTTTCTGCCTTTCTTTTCGGGAGTGCTAGATGTAGTTATCACTACTTCGTCACGCCGAGAAGTTGTTTCATCTTCACTAGAGCTACTGTTTGCATCCGGCACATAATCTCGATCTTTATCTGAATCATAAACATCTTGATAGGGATCAAAAAGTGGTTGAGTGCTAGTTGAAGCTATCGAAGAATAGTTTTGACCATCTGAAATTAAATGTAAAGCAAATATAGTTTAATACTAAATCTTATGATCGCTTACTAAAGGGGAATATACCTAGTAAAGATGACATAATTTGTTTATTTGTATTTTTCTTAATAAGTCCTGTTGTTTTAGTAGACTCATCAATATCAGACATCTCATGTTCACTGGATGAACTTGACGAACTCGATGAACTTGATGATGAAGAAGAGGATCTGGATATATTTTGCGTATTACTAGAAATCCATAACCATTTCCGATGTTTTAGTAGATTCACCATCCCTTTCCATGTCGGTCTCGTCAAGAGTATTGACGAGATCAAACTAATAATCGTCCCCGGGACGCCTGAAAAGAAGATTCGATTTTAAATTATCACAAGATACCATGCCCTGTGTTAATAGTAATACAGTCATAACTTAAAATAATAACGTAGACTTAAGAAATTCTTTGTGCAATAATGATTTATTCCTTAATGATACGAGTAGTATTTAATAGGGACGTAGTATGATTTTGGTTCAAAAACGTGAAAATGCGTAATAATACTAATAAATGTGTAGTCTTTTCAACAATAACGTCATATTTTTAAAAAATGTAAAAAAATATTACTCATTATTAATTGCAATAGTGACATACCACGAAATAATCCTATATTGTAACAATATTTATGTCAAAAAATGTACTTACCATTTGCTGCAGTAACGTATTAATCCAAAATATGACGTCCTTGAGCAGCAAGATGCGTGCGTCGCCGTTGAACACTTTAGAGTAACTGAGATAGAACTATATTGAAATGATACAAGACGCGTAGCGACAGCGTGCAATTTAGACATATATCGCCATCTGGCGCCATCATTTACGGTGAAGCAAGTTTTTGTCTTTATTACACTAAAAAATACATCGATAAAGCTTCGCTTTTTCATAATTATCTTAAAAAACCACGATTTTGAGAAATGACGTTCTTGCAATAAGTGAGCGATATGTATCAAATAGGCTTTTATTATCTTATTCCTTCAGCTAATTGAGATGAAGCTAGCCAACTAAGAAACCAAGAAATACTGTTCGTTCATGAGATAAATATTTAAAATAATTGTTTGATTTCAGACGAGTTGTTCGTAAGGCTATAGCCCGTGTGTACATTGTGTACCATCAGAAAATGAAGGTCAATCTTCGCAATCACTACAAAAACAAGAAGTACAAGCCTCTAGACTTGAGGCCTAAGAAGACCCGTGCTATGCGAAAAGCCTTGACTAAACATGAAGCCAAGATCAAAACCATGAAGGAAATCAGAAAGAAATCCCTTTTCCCTCCTAGAGTGTATGCTGTTAAGGCTTAAATAAATTAAGGAAAACATAATTTTGTGTCATTTCTAAAATTCCATTTCTTTTAGTAAACACTGCAGTTGACTGCATTAGTGGTTGACCAGTTTTGGATTTGTGCGCTTATAATAAGCTTATTCAACAATACTGCCCTCAGAAGCCAAAAAATGTTATCTCAAAAAAAACTAGTTTCGAGAAAATGAGTTACTTTAAGTTTTAGTGTATTCACTTAAATTTTCATACAAATATTTTCAATACATGTTTGCTGAAAATACATATTAAATAAAATAAAACATGAAAACAAATGACATTTTTAATCATTTTATTATATTCCAGACAAACATACATTTAAAGTTTCAATTTTCAAATTAGGCATCTGTGTTATAATTTAGTCAGAAGTAGGGAGCTCCCTCCAGTCTATTGCATGGTATTTTATTTTGAAGGGATTTCAATATATTGTTCTTCTTGTCTTGCGAAATGCCGTTGACTATGGTTTTCTTCTTTGGAGGTGTAAGAACATGTTTTCAAAACTTTAGTTCCAATAATGCTAGCAGTTATATACACACTATCAAAGGAAGTCTTGTAATAGAAATCAAAGCTGCCTCTCCTAGCTTCCACTTGCACTATATCGCAAATATAAGGATGTGAATTTAGACAAGACAATTTATATTGCGTTGTATAATCTTGCCATTCATAAGAATAGTTATAGTCCATTTTTTTTTTTATTAACATTTTGTCCAGCAATAGAAAAGAACGTTCAGTTTTTGTTCTGGGCTGAACAAATACTTTTTGCAAGTCCGCAGAATATATTATGGTATTAGTGTCTTTGTTTTCGGAAGCAGATTTATATTCATCTCTGGATCTATTTGCTTTTTCCATGTGTTTAACCCAAATATTACAAGAAGGTACAGTCATCCTTTAAATTAATTTTTTATTCTTTACAAATCTCACATTCCTCGTGACCCAATTTTACGAAAGAAATATTTAAATTGCGAAGTACATTCCGATACTTGTCAGAAATAATTAAAGGATTCTTATTCTCAAAATCATTATGCAATGTGTCCCCGCAAGTAGTAATAAAACTTTAGGAGCAGTAACTCTAAACTATTTCGTCGACGAAAATACCCCTTAGGGGGGTTGAATTCCCAAACCCTACCAGTCTGCAGCGACTTTTATTTTTATTTTAGCAAAATTCACCTTAATTTGTAAAACAACGGCGGTTTAAATACTACGTCTTGGGGAGGCGTTAGTGTTATTTTATAGGCAAAGGTGTAGAGTAACTAATACCATAAAAACAAGCTGGCAAATATCTGTCTTTTTGTAATTGCCGAAGGGAGAAAGTTTATTTTTTGCAGTTTTTGAGCGCACCTGGGCGCTTTATTCACAAATTGTGCGAAAACTACACCATTAACCCATCTTTTTTTTCCTAATTCCTAGCAATATTAGAGTTACTTAACAAATTGATATAGGAATCAATGCTATCTGTCTAATAGTTTAAGAGTTATTGTTGTTGAGTTATTATAAACCCCCCCATATGGGGTATTTTCGTCGATGAAATAGTTGATAGTTACTGCTCCCTAAGTTTTATTACTACATGCCGGGACACATTGTATAAATGAGTTATTGATATGTCACTAGGCAAATACAAACGCTTGGTGTTCGCGTCTATAATGAGAAATACTAGGTTTAAAGCTAATAATATGTTCCTTAATAGGATCATCATCTATTTTATTATCGAGAATATTTTGACATCTCTTATCTTCTGGAGCTGTTACTGAGTTTTTTAGAATTGCTAATGCAGTTTGTAAGGGCTTATCACTTGTTGCCTTAAAACCTACAGTAGTTTTAAAAAAATGTTTAGGAACAAACTGTACCTATGTGATATACCATTTTCATCTTTGATAGCATACACGAAGGTATTTTGTTTACGATAGTCAGTTGCCGAAGCCTCAGTGACTGTTCTTTGCTTTACAGGTCTTTTGGAAGTATGATGCAACAGAAATTTTTTTCTATCTTTGTAATTCATTGTCCAAAAGCTATATTTTTTCGTTGCCCCTCAGATATATTTAAAGAACAGGACGTCTTGCAGTTTATATTGCATGGCGGTTTAACAGCATGTTGCTCTTTCAATTTTTTATTTCTTTTCTTTCTTTAAGTGATACGTCATACCGTTTTCTTTTTCTCAATATTCCTGCTTTTGTGTATCTCTCTAAACTTCCTCTAGGCGTATTATCTTCTGTTTCATTTCCTACAGTATCGTTTGTTTCAGCATTATTGGTACTTTCTATAACTTCTTTTTCTATTGCATATGGCAGAACATTATTTGTTTCGCCACTTATATTACTTGAATCATTATTATAATTATTATTCCATCAGGCGAGATAGAAGACAAATGTCTAATCCTTTTTCAATTAAAAAAGAAAGTTAATTAAATATCTGTTTATTACTGGTTGAGTCAAAGAAATGGACTTTACACTTATACTGGATTTGTTAAAATACACGGATTAAGACATATTGAATTAATACATTTATTCAAGAAACTGATGAGTAATTTACAAATATTACCGGATTATGACATACCTACTGGATTGATAAACAAAACAAGAAAATATGAAGACTTGGCATTTTTCCTTTAAAAAAAGGAATCTTGAAGAATTTTTATGAACATATGACTAGGCTCTTTTGCCTTCCTTATACTACAAGAAAATGTATTAAAGAGAACATAAGAACAGGCTGCATGGGCTAGATCTCTTGGCCCTTCCCCTAAGGGTAAAGAATTAAAAAATATATATTACTGGTTGTTCAGGCAAATTATCATCATTGATTAATTATACTGCTGTCGGTTAAGATGGACCTGGTAGCATATAGTCTCTATTTTCATGGACCGATAGAGCTGTTGATGTAGATGGCTCTAATATATTTCACTGTTCTTTAGATTTGTTGTTATAATAGGTCTTTACCTATGAAACTGCCGTTTTGCCGTATTGGCCATTTCAAATGAAAAAAAATTTTTTTTTTGACTGATAATTCTAATTTCAAATTAATTTTATTTGACAAACATGGAATTCTTTTTCTAAAATCGTCATTTGTTTAATAGTTAGTGTTTTGTTTTCAACGCATTCGAACATTTTTCGTCATCATGGATAAGTTAAAAATTCGAGTAATTATGGAGTATGAGTACCGTCGTGGCAGCAAAGCGGCACAAGCGGCACGCAACATCAACGACGTTTACGGAGCGAACACTACAAACGAACGCACCACCCGTTATTGGTTTACCCGCTTCCGTTCTGGAAATTTTGACCTGAAAAATGAACCCCGTGGTCGTCCGAAAACTTTGGTCGACAAGGACGAATTAAAGGCAATTGTGGTAGCTGATGAAACTCAATCCACGGCTGAATTAGCAGCAGCTTTCGACGTTAGCATCAAAACAATATTGGTCCATTTGCGTCAAATTGGCAAGGTAAAAAAGCTTGACAAATGGGTACCCCACGAACTCAATGACCGCCAGCGCGAAGTACGCGTGGAGACGTGCCTTGCACTGCTCAGCAGGCATACAAATGAAGGAATTCTGAACCGCATTGTTAGTTGTGACGAGAAATGGATCCTGTTTGACAATCGTAAGCGCTCAGCAAGTTGATTGGACCCTGGTTCAGCACCCAAACAATGCCCTAAACGTAAAATTACCCCTAGAAAAGTGATGGTCACTGTTTGGTGGTCTAACGCGGGTGTAATTCATCACAGCTTCTTGCCAAACGGGACAAGCATTACTGCAGATGTGTACTGTGAAGAACTGAACACAATGATGGAGAAGCTCGCACGTCTACAACCAGCTTTGGTCAATCGTTCGGCTCCTGCACGACAACGCGCGACCTCATACTGCACAGCAGACGGTCTCCAAGCTACAAGAGTTGGGGTTGGAAGTTCTCCGTCATCCGCCGTACTCACCAGACCTTGCGCCTACAGACTTCTACTTTTTCCAGAATTTGGATAACTTCTTGGCGGGAAAAAAATTCAATACCCGAGAGGCAGTACAAAATCCCTTTGAAGAATTTGTTGCCTCCCGTCCAGCTGATTTCTTCAAGAAAGGCATCAATAAGCTACCAATGCGTTGGCAAAGATGCATTGATTGCATGGGTGATTATTTTGATTAATAGAAATAAAAAATATATAAAAAAAATTACGCTTCATTTATTTCGTGAAAAACGGCAATTTCATTGGTAAATACCTAATATTTTCAGCTATTTCATATTTTGAACACGTAGAATCTTCATCTGAACTATCACTATTAGGAAAATAATCTGGATCAGCATTTTCAATGTCACTATGTAACTTTTTCGATCCATACTTTTTTTTCGTAAATCTTCATTTTTTTGAGCTAATTTAAACATCATCATTTTCTCGTGTTTCTATGTGACATTGCTATTAAATAATTATCTGTAACAAAACCAAATGCCCATTTACTACCTTTACTCAACTAAATATCTACTATTAAAATTTATTGAAAATATACTTGAAACTTTTTTAGTAAAGTAACTAATACTGAAAAATTCATTTGAATTTAATTGAAATCCAGTTAGACAAAACACGTAGGTATAAACCTAACTGCGGCGCACCACTAAGTAGTAGGTACGTACCTACGAAAGGACTTTGGATTCAAAACGAAAACTATAAAGCAACACAATATAGCATAGCATTCACTAGTCGAATCAATTAATATTTTAGGTCAATTTTACATCCATAATTTGATGTTGACTGACAGACAACAGAAAGTTACATTCCTAAGAGCCTTTATACAAATCAACGCTCTCCCGAATCGGTAAACGGCACACATCTGCAGTGCTGTATGATACAGTCGCTGGCCGTCAATTAGCGCGTCCGCAATGGTTTTGATACTTTTTCAAATACGTTTAACTTATTTTACGTCATTATATTTTACTTTTGATATGTAGACATATAAATTTATGTAATTTATTACTTGAGTTACGTTTTTGCACACTTGAACTTTTATTATTTAGTCTTGTTTAGGTTTGGTTATTATTTATTAAAGACTGACTAATAAAAAACTGGGCTTGATTTGCCTTTTTATTTGCAATAATGTACCTACTGAAAACAATTTAAAATATTTTATTGCAGCATTGTTAAAAAGGTTTACTTGAAAAGACTCAAACCGCAACTTGGTCAAAAATGAATTATTGCTACCTAAATTGTCTGAATTGGGTTGAATCTTTAGCTCAGCTGAATAGATCGTAAATAAGAAAGAAGAGAAATTAATGATTTTTGGTATGGGTACCAACCCACATGTATAGCAGCAATCTTTTTATTTGTTTACTAGTCTCGCAGTGTTTTTGAGCTCATTCATCGCGCCTTTAATATACAGGTAACTGCTATCTTGTATTTTTTGGTTGCTGCTTACACAGTCAGTCCTTTATATTGCAATCGCAGTACTAATTCAATAATAATAATAATATAAAAATAATAATAATAATTTTCATAATAACCGAAGCAAAGTAATTGGATATTTATAGCACATTCATCGCGCCTGTAATATGTAGGTATGCCGATAATATCGTTCAGAGCGCTTATGCGATCCGAATGATCCGAGTGAGTGCGTTCAGAACTGATATCGATACGTCATAATCGCTCGCTGCTAACTACCCGCTCACAGTGGCCAACTACCGAACATAGTCTTGTCAGCTGAGCTGAGCCTGTCAAAACTCACTCAAGACGTTTCTTTGTTGATGTTTTTATTCAGTCGATTAAAGATTTTAGAAGCTTGCTTATTAGTTTATTTTGTAATAAATTAGAAAATGGCTCCTGTTACAATCAGGGTTGAAGATCTTTATAATCGTATAAGGTCGAAGAACTTTATATATATATATATATATATATATATATATATATATATTTAAGCGCACTCTGTCAAATCGGAACGCGCTGATATCACAGGCATTCGGAACCAACTTATATAATTTAAAAAAAAGCACTTATATAACGAATACAACATACGTTCCTAAAGTCTGACTGCGATTATATAAATTATAAAAATTTATTGAACACTATCGCAATCGCTATACCTTTGAAAGGTGTGGCGATAGGTGTTGAAGTTACACAATTAGCCCACTGGTTTGCGACTGAGGTGTGCTACCGTCACCGTCCGGCACATTATTGTAGTCGTCCACTGAAGCACCGAGACAGTCGAAGCGGTATTGCTTTTATAACCCGAAGTTTTGGAGTTGGATGAGGTGCGGAAAATCTGTGCTCCTTTACTTTGGTTTCAACCACGTTGATCACAGATACATCACTAAAAAATTGTCTTTTCGTTTATATGATGAAGTCTTTCCCGTTCTTTGTGGAGCCGTTAGGGGTAATCCCACTGTGGTGTTTTGGCTTCTTGAATTAGTAAGATGCGTTGGGTTAAGACTGAAAACGGGGCAAGTTCGAAAACCAGCAAAATTCTAAATCCTGAACTTTTTTTTAAACTAACCACAATGTCTCGCTTGCTATTTACTGTCGATCCACCCTACGGACAATGCCAGGCGGTCAGTGCGAGTAGAATTGTGAATTTTGTGGCTTTTATGTTTTTCGAAGACAGATAAACAGCAGCACTATTATTATTTATATCATTATTTTGTGCTAATATTAACCTTAATAACCTGACTAAGTGACCAAGTGTTGAGTTTGTACTGCGATTGCAATATAAAGACTGAAAAAATTTAGAATTGATTATGTAAGCAGCAACCAAAGAATACAAGATACCAGTTGCTACACTTATTATCGAATACACGAAGAAAACTGGTGTAAAAAGTGACCCTCTGGGACTAGTAACTGCCTTACCGCACCAAATGGAAGCAAATTGAATTAACTAAATTATTTGAAACTGTAATACAACTATGAAAAACCTTTAAAAGGCCTTTTATTATTGTGAGATAGATTGTTATAGTTATTTAAATATAGTTATATATAATCAATTAAAACTGAAACATATGATTTTATTATGAACCACTTCTCTAAAATGTTATACGAGACCCGATGCAAAAGAGTTCGTCTAGTCATATATTTCATAGGTTGCCTGTTTTCAACTTAACTACATGTTCATAAAACAGGCCTTTGAAAAGAAAATAGTATAGGGTAAAATTCTCTATGTTATTGTTATTAATCAGACACTTTAAAAAAAAACTTATTTTACTAACACTTTGATTTGCTACGAATAACTCAAAATAGTTTGTCTAGTTCTTAATCGATGCAAAAGGTTCGACCAAGTATCAATTCTACCTGTTTTAATAAAAAAACGAGTAAAATTCGATTTGAAAATAGAAATAATCTATCACAAGATGCGTTGCTATCATTTCCAAACATATTAAAACCATAATTTTATGCAATTTTATCATTATTTTCAAGCAAAATGGCTCGTGGGAGACCTATCGCTGACGAAGTACGAAAAAATAATTATTCATAGCCAGAATAATGGCAAATCTGCTTGCCAAATAGCCAAGGGCTTATCCCTACCAATATCGACAGTTCAGACCATCATCACAGGAAAAATGGCACAGTTGAATGTTTGAAGAAACCTGGTCGGCCGCGAATCACAAGTGAAGCTGAAAATCAAGTTATAAGGAAAATCATTAAAAGGAATCGTTGTCGAGCTCGTGGAGAATTTACCTTGAAGTGGAGACAGATGATTCACAAAGATGTATCTATCGATACCTGCGAGAGGGTCATAAAACGATTGGGCTATGGATTTTATCCTGCTAAAGAGAAACCTTTACCCACGCCTCTCCAAAAAAAGGAAAGGCTGAAATTCGCTAAAGATCATGAAAATTGGACTGCAGACTAGTGGCGTCAAATGATATGGAGTGTTGAATCTAAATTTGAGGTGACGATCGGTGATGTAGGTACGGAAAAAAGTTATCAGAAACAAAGATGAAGCATTCCATACCGACTGTATCAAAAGAAAAGTTAAGTTTCCTGGATCGGTAATGATATGGCGATGCATGTCAGCACAAGGTTTGGGTCATTTACATTTTGTAGAAGGAACTGTTAATGCAGTAGGTAGAGTACCAAAACATTCTGAAAACAAGTCGATTCCAACTTTGAAACATCGTAATGCCTACACCTTTCAACAATATGGTGCTTCCTCTCACAATGCGAGGTAACCGGAATCAGATCCCTGCAATGGAGTGGCCGTCAAGTAGTCCAGATTTGTCACCGATTGAGACCCTATCCAGCAAGGTCTAAAAGCAATCTAAAGGAAAAAATTAAATCTGTCTGGGACTCAATAACTACACAACAATGTGAAGAATTAGTAGCAACGATGCCACGAAAAATAAAGGCCGTGACCAATGATAAAGGTGACGCCACTGAGTGTTAGACGAACTATTTTACGCCATTGAATGTGATGTACGAAGTTTATTGCTTGGATGGTTTCCCAAGAATTTAATATATTTTATTTAAATAGGGAAATAATTTGTTACTTTTGAAAATTGACAATAAACTTCATTAATGGCCTGCGCAGACGACAGACTTTTTTCCGCAGCGGAGAAAAAAGTACACTCCGCGAATAACAAGTCCGCCGCGGATTTACCGCGAACTCAACGCACACGGCGTACGATCATTTGTTGCCCGGAAATGTAGAAATAAACGCGGACTAAAATCCGCCATGTGCGTTGCTTCGCCTAGTCACTAGTTTTCTTCGGGGACTCCCCCGTACTTTTGTCCGGTCCGCTCCCTGCATGTACTTGGTTTTTCGGGGGACTTTTTGTACGCGGTACTTTTAATCCCTCGTTTGCGTTATTCGATACAGAAAGCGATCTATTTTACCGGACAAAAAAGTCCGCGGACAAAAGTCCGTCGTCTGCGCAGGCCATAAGTGTTCAAAACCACTGTGGATTTATTGAACTAATATAGTTAAATGTATTTATCAAAATTTTACTTCATATATTACATGACGTTTAAGTGGGGTAAGACAAACAAATATTTTTTAACAAAGTCAATTTATAAGGACAATTTTGGTGTGAAATCTAAGGTTTTATATACAACGATGCCTTAAAACTACTACATTAATGACTACTAAACTAAATAAAATTACACCATATGAACATAGCTTACACAAAATAATGCACATTCGGTAAACGTTGCTAAATATTTTTTATTGCACTTACAGTTTAAAAACAGTACGGACAATATCCCTATTAAATTATCTGTTAACAATCCGGTTGATGATTTTATTTTATTGTCATTTTGATGATTACAATGAAATCAATTAAGATATGAAAATTTTACATTGCCTTTTTGCGAGATTTTAATTCCGCATAATCATCAATTATACCATCGTATGAAATCTTGATCATTAGTTTTGACCACGAAACTTCTATGCGATGCGAGCATCTAGTCCCTATAGGTCTCATACTCGATTTACGAGGCTCAATCCGTAACCAATTGTCGTCAGGCGTACATTGGGATGCGTCTTAAAATGGTATGATTTGTTGAATTTATCTGCGCGTGTTAGCTATTGGCAAGAAGTAGGGAGCAAATTAGCATCGGCGGCACTGTAAGTAAATTAAGCTATATAAGACATTTCTATTTCTCTCTCTTATAAGTTCTGTGGTTCTGATTCTATGTTACAAAAGAGCTAAGGCGTTGAGATTTTCTTGACTTATGGTCGATGGTATATAGTTTCTCACCCGCCTTAAGCAAGAAAAGGTTATCTCACGTGAACGATTTGTCACCGGTGTACACAGAATAATGCATAGTACTATATCGAAGTTTGGATAAATGTTCTCCAAATTATCTTTTCGCTACTTCACTACTTCACGTAAGCAGAATAGATTTCTATTTGTAGTTACTTGTTGTTTTTCCAAATATTGTTTGTTATTTCCAATAAAACATGCAACCGCTTCTATTATTCGCCATATATTGGACAATTTAGTTTTTATGGTTTATGGAGTTCCAGAAACTATTATATTAGATAATGGTCCTCAAATGATAAGTACAGAATTATCTGAATTATTTAAATTTTACAACATACCAAAAATACATTACACCCCACGTTACTGTCCACAGGTTAACACCGTTGAGCGTTACAATAAAACTATTGTAACGGCGATTGCAGCTTTTATAGATAAAGATCACAGAACTTGGGATACCTATATAAACAAAATACAGTTTGCTATTAATACTGCGGTTAATGAAACCACAAAATTCACCCCATCATTTTTAGTATTTGGTAGAGAAGCTGTTACATGTGGATCTATCTACAAAAATAAAGATTCCAGAGATGAACGAATTTTCAGTCCTAGGGATGTATATGCTGAAAACATAGGACAATTAATACCTATCTTTTCCGAAGTACAGAAGCGGTTATTTAATGCACATCAATATAATGCAACTTATTATAACAAACATCATCAGAATTTAGAATTTAATAACGGTGATATTGTTTGGAGGCGAAACCATGTAATAAGTTCCTCTAAAAAACATTTTTGTGCTAAGTTTGCACCCAAATTTATTAAATGTAAAGTTTCAAATAAAGTTTCACCATTAATTTACGATTTAGTGGATATGAATAATAACCCATTAGGTCGTTGGCATATCAGAGACATTAAACCTCTACCGCGTTTAACTTCTTCTTTGAGTGATTAGATTGGTTGTTACCAATTACTTTATATGAATTCATATATAATTATTGCTAATTATCTCACGGCGAGCATAAGCCGATTCTTTTTGTCTTATTTTTTTTCTCTATGCACCTCATTATCGTTTGGCTATACCATTAACATTGACGTTGGTCAAAACTTATAATTAATTATCATCATCGTAGTATTAGGTTAACTTATTGTGTAATTTATTTAATATTTGCAATTCTAGGAGTGTAAACTCTTATTTTCAATATCTGTATTATACTTTATAGTATAATTTGTTAAATGTTATCAATTTTTTTTTCTCAATTTTTTTTCAAGCGGTTTGCAACTTGTAAAATTAAGCCTTCTGCACGAGCATTTATTAAGGTAACTCGTTAAACTAAACCATACCTATGTGTATTATTTATACGCTTGAATCACTTTCCTGTGAGAATTATTTTCATATGTTTATTACATAAATATTTTAATTACTTCACAAAAGACCCTTGGATTTTATTTAAAAGTCAATATTTCAGGACTGGCTATGATTTTCTTTTCTTTCCGGCATATTTATTTCAGTCTTTAACTGAAACTTGTTTATAGTAATCACCGTGCGGGAGTTAGCGACACGTTAAAGAAGCCATAAGCTATTAATATTTTCAGCGGATGGCAACTATTAAAGCCTTTTGCCGTTGCGTTCAACTCTGTTGAGTTGACTTATTTAGGATACGATTCCTCATAAGCAACTCTAACTGCATGATGTTTTATTTCCAGTAGTTGGAATAAGACTAGTATGATAGAGAATGTATGTTGTAATTATAATGTACGTTGATGGAGTTGAACGATGTATATTAACATTGTATATTCCAGGAACATGTTTAAAATTTTATCATTCATGAACCATGTAATTTAAGATAATTATTTAGGATTTTTTTTTTCTCTCTCTCGTCTGTTTTGTTTTCTTTTTCTATTAAATAACTTGTTGATATGCAATATATCAGTATTATTTTTTTTTTTTCATATATACAGGATGTTTTTTCAGAAAAATTCTTCTATAGGATGTTAATATTAATTTTCATTTTGCTTTTAGTTATTATTTTTTTTTGATTGTTCTTTCATTTAGCAGATTAAATATTAAAATTCGATATGTATATGCGGTTTATTTTGATTTGGTTTGAATTTGAAATTTTACTAAAAAAAAATCTTTCAGATTTTTTTTTTTTTCCCGGCCCCCGGGGTATTGTGACGGTTGTCTATTTCGACCTCTTTTTGTCAGTAAATTTTATTTTTTTTGTCGTTCCCGACGTAATTTTAAACTAGGAATTACGTAGTGTCGGAGAACGGCAATGTTTTGATTTGACAAGTCAGTCACGAAATATTATCCATCAAAGCAACTTGAATCTATTTATTTATTATTGTTTCCGAGTTTATTATTCAAAATTACATAGTTAAGATATTTTATTATCTACAATCAAAGTTTTTTTTAAGAAACCTATAATTTATTTTTACGTTCACGAGTGTGCGTAGCCAAAATTTTTGGTAAGGATTCTCATTCATTAAAATTTTATTTTATTGTTATTTTTTCTTTTCAGATCAAATTTAATTGTATTAATATTTCTGTTCTATTTTGTGTGACTATTTTTTTTATTTCAATTTTGTTTATATTTTTCTGTTTGTATTTACAGGCATTTTTGTATATTTTTAATTTTACCGAAAAAATAAACATAGAAGAGAGTTTTGGTGTTTTACTGGTACTACGTTACAGCATTAATGAAGATAGACTCTTTAAAGATCCAAAATATGGTTTTATTAAAACTCTTTCAGAAGAACGGTGGCATTGCATGTTTACGCATTCCTGTCAGCAACTTAGTCAGTTTCTATAATTTGGATAATTGTTTTCCAAGAAAGTGGCATTTTCCGTCTGGGGCGATGATTACAACTGGCTCATTTTGGTAAGATATGAAAACTGCATCTCTTTTGTGTATTGCTTTAAAATTCCTAATTTCATTGTCTTTTCTTCAAAATACTGAAAATTCTCTCGTTCAGCTAAAAACTTACAGCCTGATTCGTAAAGATCGGCAACGGCGATCAAATCTACGGTGGAAGCCTGAATTCTGACATTCACTTTGTTTATTCTGTCCAATAAACATTCCACACAAAAACCATTACCGTCGTTACCAGTTTTTCCAACTTCAAAAGTATTCCCGCCGCTTCAGTTCGTGTTGCAGCTTTTCGGTAATATCCTTGATTGATTCCAAAGTGTTAAGAACTTCGTGCTAATAATCTCTCAAACTTGCGTTGCGTAGAGCTTACAAAAAGAACGTAAATTTCCTGTTGAGTCGCCACTAAATTCGGCGGTTAAGGTTCACGCTGCAAAAATGTAGTAATGATAGTTTTAAAAATGGGTATAAATTACTGAATTTAAAATGAAATATTGAAACGCTATTGGAATATTTAAAATATTCCTAATATAAAAAGTATATTTTACAAAGCGTTTAGTAATTTTTCATATAAAGACATACTAAAATATTGTAATTTTTTGACTCGTTTTCTCCGTGCATTTACACGGTGTAACCGGCGGGGTGAATCAACGGAGTGGGGGACCTCAATACCTATCAATTTAACCCCCATGTATGTTCAGCAATAATTAGTGGTTTTTGTGGTATTTGGGATTTAGTGATTTTTTAGAAAAAAATCAGATTCTTGGAGTAAACCTGAAAATACAACGTAACTTTCAGGTCTACACGCATGAATTTTTGTCTTAAAATAGCTTAATAGTAGAGGCCTTTTGTATCATCTAACCGCGGATAATCGTTAATTTTTATAAATGGAAATAAAATTGAAACTATTAATTTTTTTTTAAATATGAAATGTGAACGTCCACTTTTAGATGCCTTCGAAAAAATATCATATTTAATTTTTTTCCAAAACCTATCTTAAAAACTATTTTAATGTAGAATAATGTCTTAAAATTTCGTTTGACCAGCTTTGACTTTGACTTTCGTTTGACTTGAATTTCGTTTTTTTATTCCTGTAAGACAAAAAATATTGGGCTAAATTTGTCGCGCCCTAAATTCTGCCACCCTTGGCTCCATCCAGCCTACTGGTAAATCTGCCATTCAAGTTTCAAGCGTCTTATTATAAGACGATTTGTACTTTTAGCCAGCCACGAACGTCTGTGCGGTGTACGTGAATTCCTAGTTACCAAAAGGCATTTGTTACCATAAGTGCATTTGAATAAAAAAAACATTTTAATATTGCCTTTTTATGGTGTTGAATTGTGTCAAGCTATTGCTGGTGGATGGGCAAAATCACGTTAGGTATTTTTTGTAATTTATCTAAGGCGTTTGATTGCGTTCGGTATAATTCTTTAATCAGGAATCTCCAACACTACGGCATATCTAAAGGGCATTGATCTCAAGCTTTTGACTACATACCTAAGTAGAACTCAGAAGGCCGAGGTTAACCATAAAAGGTCGTCTGGGTTGGTTGTGGAGATGGGAGTAGCCCAAAGTTCAATTCTGGGCTCATTTCTGTTCCTAGTCTATATAAATGATCTTTCCTATATGGTAGGCAAACATCACGATGTTGTATCGATAGCACCAATCGTAAAAAAGTCGAATCAACTCGAACTTGCAACTAAGTGCTAACAGGTTGAGCCTAGTAGATAATACTGTTTTTCTTGGCGTAACCATAGATTCGAAACTTCAGTGGGAGGCCTACATTTCTCAACTGGCGAGTAGACTTTGTTCTGCAGCGGTCGTGGATAAGAAAATTAGCTTGTAGCTGTCATGCGCTACTCAACCAACCCATAACAACGCGTGATCTACATCGCAATATCAACTTTACTTAAGCGATTAGAATATATATGACTTTCCGACAACAACTGTCGGGTCCATGGGTTGCGGCCTGCTCACGATTATCCGTCGGTGGGAACGCGTGGTTAAGTCCCCTAAAGAGGTGACCCCGAGCAGAGCACATGAGCAGCCTTTATCATCATCATCATCACTCTGCACACCACCAGCGAAGACCCCATGCCAGAGCCAGCTTCCAGATAGTCTACACAGGCATACTGTGACCTCCACCTTGCAACGCCATGCCAAGACTGGTCGCCACCCTCCATCTTCCACCTGCGACTTGGCACTGCAACTGCACTTTCAGCTGGTCCTTACCAGAGCACCTCTCTCCTGGTTGACATGCGGCGCTGCACCTTCAGCCGGTCAACAAGCGGACCACATCTCTCCTGGCCGACGCAGCCGCCAGCCACTACACACGACACTACACAGCCCCGACGCACTGGGGAAGTCTGCACCTCGGCATCCTGGAGCAGCCTCCGTCCCACTGGAGCAACTTGTTCCGTAGTCTACGCGACCCGAACCCACACCGAGCACCGTCGGACACTCACCGCCGTGGTGCCAACTCACCGTGGATTAATACATGGCACCTGGTTCCGACTCACCAGATTGATCAAAGAGCGTAGGATTGAGGTCTTCACAGGCTGTCTCTGTTTCTGTAACTGAAGAATATATAAATACTGTGCAAACAGCTTGGCTGCGGCATGACATTAGCCCACACTATTAGCTTTCTTGTCTTTGTTTTTTCATTTCGTAGTCAAGCAAGTAGTTGGCAAGTGACTTTAAACATGGCGTATTAAGTCAGAATTCCAAAATGGTATGACAAAAGCTACACTATCTTCTTTATTAAGGAAAAATATATTTTTTAAATGAAATCGGAGTTCATGCCAATTCTGTTTAACTAGTTTAAATGTTGATAATGCAGTCTAGGCATTTTTAAGTCCAAATGTTGTGTAGTCCAAAGTCCAATGCAATCTAGGTACAAGTCCGATTTAGACGGAGAGAGACGCTATTTTGCCTAGTGTGAGCTATCTAAAGTAACATCTATCTATCTAGATATTTAGTTTACTGTGCATCTTTCTGTATCCGTGTTGACTTCGTACTTACAACTTTGGTTTTGGATTTGATTTTCATTTTAATTTGGATTTATCTGCCTATCTTTTATTGGATTTATCATTTGGTGACCCTGATATGTTAAAATCGTAATCCCGTTTTCGCGTAGTGTGAGAGTTATCATGCTATCTCGAAGCAACATGCATCTCATTTAGGGAGAACGATTATGCAACGCCAAAGCTGCAGCAATAATGTATTGCGAGAGGTTACCCAAACGCTGAGCGTCATCCCGATCATTGAGTGTTTATTAATGTGCATCAGTCATTCTCAGAGGGTCGATTCCCTAGTCAAATGGTTAGCAAGGGAAGACTCGTCATACCCTACCAGGACTAAGTCTTCCAACCAATTGAACAAGACCCAAGTATCTCATTACGTGGAATTGAACACAGCACTGGAGTACCCAAAAGTACTTCGCATTGTTACATATTACAAAACAACCAGTTTCACCCATACCATATCAACTTGTACAAAGTCTGCTACTCTGAGACTAACCCAGAGAGAGAGTGCGAATTTGTCGAACGATGCTGCCGAGGTACAGGGTCCGCGATTTTTTGAAAAATTATATGGTTTTATTTATATTAAATTATATAAAAATATTTAAAGAGAACAGTTAAATTTTGTTTATTTACACAATACCAAAAGAAATATAGGTACAGATTTTCTTATTACTATCTTGAAATCTAAATTAGATTTAACTAGGCAGCAGCGTTTTCCTTAGTTTACATCTTAAATGAACCTGTAGAGATTGGATTGGGCGGGGTGGTAAAATTTTACCCGAGTTAAACCCCATACATTTCTAACTTCGTTACTGGGAAACGATAAAAGAAAAAGTGTACCTACTCTAAACCTATTCAAGATTTATAGGAGCTGTGCCAAAGAATTGCAGAAACCGCAGGAGTCATCAACACGAGAAGATACGCCCGTCATATTATGCGGTGATTTTTAAGAAGATGTAGATCTGCATTCTAACTTAAGACAAACAGGTCGAACATTTGTTGTAAAAGATTTTAGATATTATTAAATTAAAATCATAACTGAAGAAATCCAATTACTGAATTTTATGTAAAAGTCACCCAAATTTAACAAATTACTAGATATTAAGGTGCTCCCACACAGCAGTTATATATAATGTTATACATCAGCGTGTAACACGATAACAGTTTATAACAGCGTGTAACATACGCTACAACATGTCAAGAAATGTTTTATGTAATAAACGCTCCCACACTAGTTGAACTAATTGTATAACATCGTATAACATTATGTTACAATTAGTTTGGGCTTTGGCAGTTTCCGCTAACGTCCCGCTGAGGCTTTGATGATGTTATACAACAAAAGTTATAATTTGTTATATCATGTTGTAATCAGTTGTAAAACATTTTGGTAAATTAAGTTGTATAGCATCATTAACAATTTATAAGTTTTGTCATAATTTGTCAAAAAAAGTTAGACAACAAATGTTAAGCAACAGTCTCTAACGTTATATAACAGCTGTATGAGAGCACCTTTAGGGTATTTAAACCTTACCTCGAAACGATGCGTGGTATAATAATAATATTAATAAACACTTTATTGCCAATAAATAGAAAAACAACAAAAATAAAATATACAAAATGTAAAAAAATACAGAAATCCAATTTGGGCGGCCTTATCACTACAAAGCGATCTTTTCCAGGCAACCCTGCTTAAATATCTTAAACAATTACAGGCTGCTAACTTTGCATTGTATTATTTATCCAGTCTCATGTCTGCTGGCAGAAATTTCTTAAATAAATAATCTAACCTTTGTATATTTTTAGTTTCTAAGTTTCATCTATTGTGTTTTTATTCTTGTGTGTCCATAAATTATTGAATAAATAAATTGCTTTCACCGTGAACGACTGCTGATAAAAGTGGGTACTGTAACGGAGCGGGCCTCGGTTAAGTTTAAAAAAAACTATTTAATTACACAAACGATTATTTACTTAGAAAACACAGAGAAAACTATACGCGACGGAGGTCCAATCCTATACTAAATAAAATTAACGATTTCTAACGCGGTTAGACCCTACATAAATACGAAAAACTTAATTCCGATAGTCATAATCACGAATTTCAAAATTCCGATAATCAAAATTCCGTGTTTCATAATTCCTAGTTTTTCTTCTTCGAAACTTCAAAATTCCGAACGTTTATAATTACGAAAATCAATATTCCTAATTTGAAAATACCGAACCATAAAAAATCCGAATTATTAAATTAAATTAATAATCCGCAATATCATAAATATGAATGCCGAATATCAATATTCCGAATAATATTAGTTGCAATAACAAACGCCTTGTAAAACTACATGAGCACATCAATTTATACGTTCGAGCATTCAAGTAGTCAGCTGGAAATGAGAAAGTTTATTTAGTAAAATTTGTACCGAGTTATTTCTTGAGTATATAGATTATGTACTGAAATGCAAATCTCTTTTTGGCGCTTAGCCGGCCGCCACCTCGCTCGGGTCGCGCTGCATTATCTACATACAGACTAACTGCGCCTCCTCGCTTTGCTCGTCTTCGCACCTAATTTGTATAATTTCAAAATGTGCCTTATTAATTTTAATTTATGTCACAGGAGATTTAGATTATAATTTTTAATATATACTCGTTTCAGATACAAAATCTGAATGTTAGCATTGAATTTTCGGAAAATTAAAATTCGGAATACCATATTTCAATTTATTAATAATTTATTAATTTCCATAAAATGAGAATCGTGTTTTTGAATAGTCAGAATTTAGTCTCTTAGGGATTGTGAAATTCGGAATTTTTAAAGGACTCAACGATACAGTGGTTCCCGTAGGATTTTGTTGAGATGTAATTTTTGATTTAGGACTCAACGATACCGGGGTTCTAGTAGGAATGTGTTGAGGTGTAATTTTTGATTTAGGACTCAACGATACAGTGGTTCCCGTAGGAATGTGTTGAGATGTAATTTTTGATTTAGGACTCAACGATACAGTGGTTCCTATAGGAATGTTTTGAGATGTAATTTTTTGTTTAGGACTCAACGATACAGTGGTTCCCGTAGGAATGTGTTAAGATGTAATTTTTGATTTACGACTCAACGATACAGTGTTTCCCGTAGAAATGTGCTGAGATATAATTTTTTATTTAGGACTCGACGATACAGTGTTTCCCGTAGGAATGTGCTGAGATGTTATTTTTGAATGAATGAATGAATGAATGAATGAATGAATGAATAATTTATTGACATAAACACACAACAAAAAAATAGAAATTTACAAAATAGATTTACAAAGATGAGATATTATATAAAAGTAATAGTTACAAATTTCCCATTTTTCTGCCGTGCCCGTCAAAAGGCTCCGGCTCAGCATAGTGTTGCAATAAAATTGCAACGCTGGTATTCTGCCGGCGACCCAAACAGAGACGCACGGAATCAGCGACTAGCACAGCGTCAGTTTGTCGCAGCCGAGTTAATATTTTTCAGGATAAATAAGGTAGTGCTTGTATATTAGTACTTAAACGTAATGGTAAATAATAAATAAATAATTAATTATTATATTGAGGACAATATAAATGAATAAATAGGTATCGTTAATTAGATTTTAGAAGTAGGCCATTGAATAGGTAAAATTATAGAAATTGGAAAGATAATTCGTCATTGTTGTACCCTCTGTTTATTCAAAAGGTATTTTTTCAGTTTTGTTTTAAATTCCGTCTTGTTCTTGATTTGACGGATGGGCGGAGGGATATTGTTCCAGCATTTTGTGGAGTTATATCTAAAACTTCCACGAAATGCAGCAGTATGATGTTCGGGAATTGCGAGGGGGTTTGTGCAGGATCTGACAGCATTGCGATTTCCGGTAGAACGCCAGGATAGCCTATGATATAAGTAGGAAGGGGCCTGTTTCCCTACTATGTCAAAGAGAAGGCATGCAGTCATATATTTCTGACGTTCCTTCATACGTAGAATGTTATGGTGGTTCAGGTAAGGCGTGATATGTGCCCTAGATGGAATACGAAAACAATAACGGGCACATGCATTCTGGATACGCTGAATAAGCCTATGAGATCTTTCCAGGATGCAGGGACCATATACAGGGATGCAGTAATTCAGTTTTGACAACACTAGACTGTCGCAGAGCTTTACTCGTAAGTCTATAGGAATATAATCCCGCATCGCGTAGAGAATCTTCAGTCGATAGAAACATGTCCGAACACATTCCAAAACATATTTTTCAAAGTGAAGCAACTCATCGAACACAATGCCCAGATTCAGATTCAGATTTTTGATTTAGGACTCAACGATACAGAGGTTCCCGTAGGAATATTTGAGATGTAATTTTTGATTTAGGACTCAACGATACAGTGGTTCCCTTAGGAATGTGCTGAGATGTAATTTTTGATTTAGGACTCAACGATACAGTGGTTCCCGTAGGAATGTGCTGAGATGTAATTTA
This sequence comes from Marasmarcha lunaedactyla, assembly GCA_923062675.1. Taxonomy (NCBI): domain Eukaryota; kingdom Metazoa; phylum Arthropoda; class Insecta; order Lepidoptera; family Pterophoridae; genus Marasmarcha; species Marasmarcha lunaedactyla. Next base: position 16,626,852 of record OV281346.1, on the reverse strand, counting down.
TGATTTACGACTCAACGATACAGTGTTTCCCGTAGAAATGTGCTGAGATGTAATTTTTTATTTAGGACTCGACGATACAGTGTTTCCCGTAGGAATGTGCTGAGTTGTTATTTTTGATTTAGGACTCAACGATACAGAGGTTCCCGTAGGAATATTTGAGATGTAATTTTTGATTTAGGACTCAACGATACAGTGGTTTCCGTAGGAATGTGTTGAGATGTAATTTTTGATTTAGGACTCAACGATACAGTGGTTTCCGTAGGAATGTGTTGAGGTGTAATTTTTGATTTAGGACTCAACGATACCGGGGTTCTAGTAGGAATGTGTTGAGATGTAATTTTTGATTTAGGACTCAACGATACAGTGGTTCCCGTAGGAATGTGCTGAGATGTAATTTTTGATTTAGGACTCAACGATACAGTGGTTCCCGTAGGAATGTGTTGAGATGTAATTTATGATTTACGACTCAACGATACAGTGTTTCCCGTAGGAATGTGCTGAGATGTAATTTTTTATTTAGGACTCGACGATACAGTGTTTCCCGTAGGAATGTGCTGAGATGTTATTTTTGATTTAGGACTCAACGATACAGAGGTTCCCGTAGGAATGTGCTGAGATGTAATTTTTGATTTAGGACTCAACGATACAGTGTTTCCCGTAGGAATGTGTTGAGATGTAATTTTTGATTTACGACTCAACGATACAGTGTTTCCCGTAGGAATGTGTTGAGATGTACGAAAAAACACAGAGAAAAATATACGCGACGGACAATCCAATACTAAATAAAATTAACGATTTCTAACGCGGTTAGACTTAAGTCGGTTCCCTATTGCATTGACGTCGATGTCGTCGAAACCGACTCAGCTCGACAGCAGCAGAAACTCAGCGATTTTATTTTATATACTTAATAATGCAAATTGAGATATAACAGTACCGTGACGAAGAGTTGCCAGCAAGAAGTTGCTGGCTGATCGCAAGTTACGTTCATGGTGTTGGTGGCGAAAAGTAAACCGTTCTTTAAGATAAGTTGGCAGGCAGGGGTTGAAAAATATACCGTATATATATATATATATATATATATATATATAAGATATATAAAATATATATAGCGTATAAAAGATGAAGTGCACGAGTATTCCTTCGGAGACGAATCGGGAGCCACTTGGCTTAGCGCGGAATTCAGACACGTGGTCATATTTGTGTAAGCCAAATACGAATCTCACACAAAGATTTTGAAAACGCTCAAGCTTGTTTAGTTGCTCCTTAGTCAAATCGAGATAGCTAATATCACCGTAATCCAGTATTGGAAGTATATATAAGTAATTGTGCAAGGGCAATTCTGGTAGGTATTGGCAGAAAATTTCGAAGCCTTCGGAGAGAACGTGCAGCGGAAAATACCTCTCTACCGACAGACTGCAAGTGCGGTTTCTATGATAGAGAAGAGTCCATGAGAACTCCCAAGTTTTTAACCACGGAATGGAATAATACAATTGGGTACATGACAATTCTTTTTTATTTCATATTTAAATAGTTTATCAACAGTAAATAAATATTGCAAAAGTAACAGTATGTTTACAATCAATAGTTTTCTAGATACAGCGATGTGTTCTAGGAGCCGCTGCGAGTCGCAAAAACGCTCCATACAAAACGGTACTGAGCTGTGACGTCACGACTTGTGAATCATACTAAAATTGTATGGGCGTTTGGATAAAATATATAATAGCTACGTAGATAATGCGTTTACATGCATACTGTTTTAGTAAAAAAATTTATATTTAATGTCAGTAAGCTAATGAAATTAAAAAATTTAACATATACTATAATAAGTTTTTGCTTCTTTTTTTAAGTTTTCAAATCTATATAATTTCGATATTAAATTCAAAACTATATTTTTCAAAACATTGTACATGTCAAAATAACTAATATTTTATAAATAAATTATAAAAACTTGCATTTTTAAATTGTGTCATCTACCCAATTATCAAAAACTATTGGGGCAAGTTAGTTGTAATCGATTTTATTTATAATTTTTAACTGCCAACAAAGATAACTCACGTTTTTGAAGGATTTATATTTTAACCACGATCTTTGCTCCATTTAATCAATAACTCAAGGTCCGTGTTGATTGTGTTAATTGCCACACCAATGTTATCAAAACTGACTTGGGTTTAAATTTTTAAGATCATCTGCATACAAGTGGTAGGAAGAAGAAAGAGACCACGTTATAGTATTAATAAAAACTGAAAATAATAAAGGAGAAAGCACACCGCCTTGGGGTACACCAGCAGTAGTATTGCACCATGAAGACACGTCATCCTCCACTGAAAACGCTGCCGGCGGCCCTGCAGATAACTGCAAAACCACTCAATCACTTCTGGAGATATGTTAAGAGACCATAAAATACCAAGTAAAACATAAAAATCAACTGCATTGAAGGCGTTGCTGAAGTCCAACAAAGTGAGCAAGGTCAATTTTTGATGTTTCATGGCATACCTGATGTCATCGGTTAGTTTCACCAAGGCTGTAACCGTGCTATGCCCGGAACGAAATCCGGATTGGAATGGGTTAAGTAGATTGTTTGTATTTAGGAAACAACAAATAATTGCCAATGTTAAGGAATAAATATTTCATTTCATTTCATGCTACGGCTGATACTGTCGCAACCCATGGCATTGGATGTAATTTGAAGTATACTATGCTTAACACCACATTCAGTGAAAGGTTGAAATGTAAAAGGAGTTATGTCTGGGCATGGCAATGCAGAAAGATTCTTTAAGGTACGGCCCTTTAATAATCCCTCCCATTGCAGAAAATGAGGAAAAATGTCGATTAAGTGAGTTTATATCGACATTTGAAGTTACAGAATTTTTTGGCTTGCCAATGCCCAGGGTTTTGAGAAATTTCCACACTTTAGCTGGATCACCGTTCTCTACGGATGCGTGAATATGTCGCCGTTGTGCATCTCTACACACCTTGTTGCCGTGATTTCTAATGGACGCTCCTTATTCGCTTCGGATTGGTCTGCTTTCAACTTAGCCTTGGCAACGTTTTTCTTATGTAACAATTGTTTAATTGTATCAGTAAGCCATAGGGCTGGCAGGTGTTTTAATTTAATGTTACGTAAAGGTGCATGGTGGTCGTAAGTTCCATCAAAAAAACGTTGAAAAACCTAATCTGTTCGTTAACATCATTTGTTTTGTCAATGACAGACCAATCCATATCAGCTGCATCACAGCGCAGATATTCTACATTCATACCACCAAAATTACGAAGCAACCCAACTTTAGGCTTCAACGAAGGAGGGCGTACTTTATACGACAGGTATAGCAGGTCGTGATATGAAAACGCGTCTGCCCCACACTGGCCATGTTGATATTAGGTCTTTACCTATGAAATTGCCGTTTTTCACGAAATAAATGAAGCGTAATTTTTTTATACATTTTTTATTTCTATTAATCAAAATAATCACCCATGGAATCAATGCATCTTTGCCAACGCATTGGTAGCTTATTGATGCCTTTCTTGAAGAAATCAGCTGGACGGGAGGCAACAAATTCTTCAAAGGCATTTTGTACTGCCTCTCGGGTATTGAATTTTTTTCCCGCCAAGAAGTTATCCAAATTCTGGAAAAAGTAGAAGTCTGTAGGCGCAAGGTCTGATGAGTACGGCGGATGACGGAGAACTTCCAACCCCAACTCTTGTAGCGTGGAGACCGTCTGCTGTGCAGTATGAGGTCGCGCGTTGTCGTGCAGGAGCAGTGGAGCCGAACGATTGACCAAAGCTGGTTGGAGAAGTGCGAGCTTCTCCATCATTGTGTTCAGTTCTTCACAGTACACATCTGCAGTAATGCTTGTCCCGTTTGGCAAGAAGCTGTGATGAATTACTCCCGCGTTAGACCACCAAACAGTGACCATCACTTTTCTAGGGGTAAGTTTTCGTTCAGGGCATTATTTGGGTGCTGAACCAGGGTCCAACCAACTTGCTGAGCGCTTACGATTGTCAAACAGGATACATTTCTCGTCACAAGTAACAATGCGGTTCAGAATTCCTTCATTTGTATGCCTGTTGAGCAGTGCAAGGCACGTCTCCACGCGTACTTCGCGCTGGCGGTCATTGAGTTCGTGGGGTACCCATTTGTCAAGCTTTTTTACCTTGCCAATTTGACGCAAATGGACCAATATTGTTTTGATGCTAACGTCGAAAGCTGCTGCTAATTCAGCCGTGGATTAAGTTTCATCAGCTTCCACAATTGCCTTTAATTCGTCATTGTCGACCAAAGTTTTCGGACGACCACAGGGTTCATTTTTCAGGTCAAAATTTCCAGAACGGAAGCGGGGAAACCAATAACGGGTGGTGCGTTCGTTTGTAGTGTTCGCTCCGTAAACGTCGTTGATGTTGCGTGCCGCTTTGCTGCCACGACGGTACTCATACTCCATAATTACTCGAATTTTTAACTTATCCATGATGACGAAAAATGTTCGAACGCGTTGAAAACAAAACACTAACTATTAAACAAATGACGATTTTAGAAAAAGAATTCCATGTTTGTCAAATAAAATTAATTTGAAATTAGAATTATCAGTAAAAAAAAAAAATATTTTCATTTGAAATGGCCAGTACGGCAAAACGGCAGTTTCATAGGTAAAGACCTATTATATGTGATTGGAAGAGGTCACAAACATAAGATCTAAGAGAGAAGGGGCACTGCATTAAGTGAAGGTATGTGCAAGTTACTGGATTCGACAATAGATTTTAGTTTGTTAGCTCTGAAATCGTTACTGAGCAAGTATGTATTGCAATCTCCCAGAATCACTATATTTGGCAAAATATCCTCCAGAAGTCGCTCGAGTAATGAGAGGTAGTTATCGTGCAAAGAAGGTATAATATGACACCTAAAAGACCTTTTTTGTGGTTGAGAATAGATTCAACATGCAAGTACATATTTGAGACTGAGTTGTTAGTGTGGATTGCGAAATAATTTAAATGGTATATTCGCGTGCAGATACATAGCATTTAGTAGTATGTGGTATGTGACATATATGTAGAAAACAAAGGTTAATGGAATACTGAGCTCAAGGGAGTCATTCATATTGAACTTGAAGGCAGATATATCATTTGGTACTAACAACAGAATGTCATGCATAAAATCATGTTATTCTTTTTATTCCCATCTTCTATCAGAGCGCTCAAACTTGGCAAATATAATGATCCCTTTATGATCTCTAAATTTTAAATAACAATATATTAAAATTAAAATGGTTCTGAATTTGTCATTCTTTGTTATGTAAAGAAGTCCAATAGCTAGTTGGCTTTGTATATGACCAGTATTAAATGTATTCATTTTCCCTCATGATCTTCCCATTTAGTTTGGACCTCAAAAAGTTGAAAGGAGAATAAAAATAAACATCCTTGGAACAAAAAAGTAAAACTATATTGATTTATAAATTATTTACTGAACATTATAGATGAACTTTGTTAAATAGTTCAAACAAAATATTTCTTATATAACTGACAATACACTAATAATATCTACATACATAATAGTTATAATAAACAAAATATTCATACAATTTATTTGGTTGGTCTTTCAACGACAGCACCATTCCATTGGTGAATAGTTCCTCTATCCAAGGTGGTGCAATTAAATTCATGTGATAGTAATGTAGGGTCATGTAACGTACCTATGGACGTTTTTACCTAAGGACATTGATTATATTTTGAAAAGTACCTACATTAAAATTACGAAATTCTACCCAATTGATAGTATTTTTCCTACTTGGCAACACCGGTGAGTGGCGTGATTTTACGTGGCGTCAGTGAGGTGTGAAGTCGTTGTGAAATTTTTTATGTTCAAAAGTAAGTTTTTGTTGTGTTTTTAAGAATTGTTTATATATGAAATGCATGCATATATTTTTGAAAATGAATTAATTTCTGTATCTTTAACTAGTAACGTCTATATTTCTATAATAATCAATACCGCATTCTAACCTTTAAATCACGATAATTAGTTTTTATTTTAATATTGCTTTGGTTGTGCCTTGGGACACTACTTTGTCTGTACCTTCGGACACGTCCGGAGGTATAAACATTGTTTGTACCTATGGACACTGTTTGATGATGTTCAATTTTTGTTTGCCTGCAGTGCCAAGGAGTAAAACTGGCATGAAAAGAAAAGCAGTTAGCCCAGAGCGATTAAAACTAGCATTAAACAAAGTAAAAGATGGAGGAAAGGTGCGTACTATTGCAAGAGAATTTGGATTGAAAAAGTCAACTTTACACAGGTATGCGAAATCTATTCAGAGCTCTTCTTCTATAGAAAAAATAAGTTTTACCCCAAACTATGCAGTAAAAAAAGTATTTTCTGATGAGGAAGAAAAGCTTTTATTGGAATACATAGTAAAAACAGCGAAAATGAACTATGGTTTATCAGCAAGGCAAACATGTATTTTAGCCTATCAATTTGCTGTTGGAAAAAATCTAACTAATATTCCTGAAGCTTGGCATCGTGATAGAATGGCTGGCCGTCAATGGCTATTCAGATATCGCAGCAAATACCCTGAACTATCATTGCGTAAACCAGAAGCTACGAGCCTAGCGCGTGCAATTTGCTTTAATAAAGTTAATGTACAGAAGTTTTACAACAATTTGAAAGAACTATATCATCGCTTCGAATTTACCCCACAAAAGATTTATAATTTAGATGAAACTGGATGTTCTACTGTTCATAAACCTAAAAAAGTTTTAGCTCCGAAATCATTAAAATTATTAGGTAAAATGACATCAGGTGAACGTGGCGAGAATGTCACAATGATTGCTTGTATTAACGCCTCAGGAAACTCCGTGCCACCGATGATTATATTTCCTAGGGTCCATTTTAAAGATAACATGATGAAAAATGCCCCTCCCGGATCTATCGCTGAAGCAAATCGTTCTGGTTGGTCTACCGAACCTATTTTTAGAAAATATTTGCAGCATTTCATCACTTGTGTTAAGCCAGCTCCTGAATGTCCTGTGCTTCTTATTTTGGATAATCATGAGACCCACATATCGTACGAAATTATCAACATTGCCAAAAATAATGGGATTCACATACTTACGTTACCTCCACACACGTCTCATCGTTTACAACCACTTGATAAGGCCGTATTTGGTCCCTTTAAAACTGCTTACAATAAAGCGGCTGATTTGCATATGATTAATCATCCTGGTATTCCAATAACAATCTATGACTCCGCAGAATTAATAAAAAAAGCATTTGAAGCATCATTTATTCCAAAAAATATTATCAAAGGATTTGAATCGACAGGAATTTATCCTTTTAATGACAACATCTTTAGTGAAGACGATTTTGCCCCTTCTTCAGTCACAGACCAACCAGAACCACCAACAAACGACACAAATAAAGAAGAAATAGTCAATTTGGAATCTCAGCCAGTTTTTCTTAATATTGAACTGACTCCAGAAAAAAATATTCTGCCAGAAAATCAGCCATCTACTTCTCAAGGATTCATGGCAAATTTAGAAGAACAAAATACAACAAAACATTCAATTACTCCTGAAATGATACGGCCATTACCGAAATTTATTAGAAAAGAAAGTAAAAGAGGAAGGAAGAAAGGAAGTTCTCGTATTTTAACTAACACACCGGAAAAGGAAGCGATTTTGAAGCAAATGATGGAAAAAGAAAATAAAGGAAAAGGAAAAGGCAAAGGAAAAAGCTATAGTAATCCTCAACTAAACCTGGATGCTCCTATAGCTGTTAAAATGATGAAGAATCCTGCAAAAAAAGTATCAATTCTCAGTGAAAAAATATTTGTCACTTGTAAAGCCTGTAATAGAATAGATTTGAAAGAAAAAGTCCTACAATGCAGCTCATGCAAATTCTATTATCACCAAAGATGTTGCCCTAAAAACTTCGAAGAAAACATTCCAGATAACGAAGATTCTGAGTTGTTTATGTGCGCAGATTGTTTTAAGTTGGATGACAGTGATGATGATTTCTTTGCTGGAGAGATATTTCAAATTATTAAAACGTCCAAGATTTGATCTCATTAATTCATTGTTAGTTCTTAATTTTATTAAAATGTTCCTATTGTTAACTAATAAGACTAATATTTGATTTTGTTGTATATTTAGAAGAAGATATTTTGTTACATTTATTCATATCCTATAATTAAGTGGTGATTACAAGACTGATTAGACAGAAATATTATTGTCTTTGATTTTGTCCCAAGGTACACTCAAAGCTGTCCAAAGGTACATACAAGTAACGTACCTGAGGACAAAATGTCATGTTTAAAACTAATCTAAGAAAATAAAAATATGGCAACAATAAAGTCATAATAAAAAATCCGGTAATAATAGACCATATGCCCTACAAAATAAGATCTTTATTATTTGCGTACGTTGAATATACACAGAGATAGGTCGTTTCACATTTGAGGTAGTCCGAAATGTCCATAGGTACGTTACATGACCCTACATTAAATTATTTTCCTAAGTGAATTTGAAGATGCCATGATTCAAGGAAACGCACGATCTATAAATATGTACGTTTATATTTTTTCGATTTAAAGCTAAATAAACAATGTTACAAGTGATTAGGTAGGTTTACTTGAATCACAACATCTTGTAAACATTAAATAAATTATTCTTGTCCGAAGCCTTCAGTTTCTTCAATGGCATAATTAAGTTTCTCGCAGAGTTGTTCGTAACTCTTGTACGGCGGTAGGTCGAGGCGATTGAAGCACGTGTGCGATCTAGGGAGCCACGTGTCTTTGCCAACCTGCAAGAAATAGTTTTTATATGATATGTAGTTGTAATTTAAGTTTATAATTATAAAGACGATATTGGTGATTTCATTAATCTACATTTCAAAAACCTCTTTATTATTTAAGAATAGTAATTGAAACAGAATAAGAAATTCCATATGGAAGATATTGGGTATCACTTCAAAGCCAAGAAGTTCCTCAAATGCACCTAAGGTTCTCAAACAATATTTCTAAAAAGGGTTTTGATGAAACTTATCAATTTTATAAATGTATTATTTTAAGACGACTTTAGTTTAGCTAATTCGAAATAATAAAGAAACTTTAAAAAAAATATTTTTTCGTTATTATCATCAAACTCACCTTCTCTATACAGAATCTCTGCGGGCCATTAGAGCCCATGAGCTCGGCGAACCCGCCGACCGGGACTCTGCACGTCCCCGTTACGAACTGCAGTAACCGTGCCCGCTTCTCGTTGTCCATTTGACGGACGAACTGGAATACGGAAATATATTTTCAGTTTCATGAAACCGCCTTTAAAGTCACTATTGAATAATATTATTAGATTTAACTCTTCTAAATAATATCTAACCACAAACCTTACGTCATTTTAAAGTAAACTATTCAATGAGGTTTTATAATATATGGAGGAGGCGTTATTGTCATAGTAAAAGCTTTCAAAATGTGGCAAATGGCATACCGATTTGACAAATTTTCTGTAAAATTCATAGAGGAAATACAAAGAAGAGATGTCCTGAGCCAATGTAGCAATCTTTCTCAATATAGCCAGACGTGACCATGGAGCGAATATAAAGAGGAGGTGCAGTATGTGGCATTCTCCAGGGAATCAGGTGAAAGCGACGCGTGGGTAGCGGGAGGGTGTGTTCGCCATTCGGAAGTGGGCGAATTCGTTCACTAGCGTTACGTAGTGTGCGACTTCGATCAAAAAGTAGTGGGGATGGCACTAACTTATTTTTAATTTGAAAAAAAGTAGATAAATAAGGGACGTTCTCACATGACGTATTAGCTTAATGGATCTGGTACTCACATTGTTACTGGCAACATAAAAAATAGAACTATGTGTCTATGGTACTGCACTAACATGTCTATTGTCTGCTGTTATTCTTCTTACTTGTGTGTGATAATATAATAGGTGTTTAGAAGGAAATCTTGGTTATATAAGTTTGCAAAAGAATAAATAGAAATAAACTGTCTGCAAAATTGTTTTACTTAAAATACAATAGGTTATGGGCCCAGACCCGACCTTTTGTAGAGATTCACGTGGATGCAGACAGGTTAGTTAAAACTCAGAACGATTCGACTAAAAGCCATCTTGGCCATCATGGATTCCTCTGGGGTAAACCAGGTAAACGCCGCCGCTGGAATCACTGTAGTGAAACTTACGGGCAGCGATAATTGGTCTTTATGGAAATTCCAAACCAAGATCTTACTAAACGGGCAAGGTCTCTTTGGCGTCGTTGATGGAAAAATAAAAGAAAACGATGCAAATTTAAAACCAAAGGAATGGAAGATTTCAGATGCCAAAGCCCAAACACACATCATGTCGAGAGTTTCTGAAAACGTCATGCAACATTTGCTAACGTGTAATACCTCAGCAGAAATGTGGACTAAATTGTCAAGTATTTACGAACTTAAAAGCTCAACGAGCGTTCATCTACTCCATGAAAGGTTCATGAAATATAAATATGAAGAAGGAGGTATGGCAAACTTATTTAGTAAAATAGAACACATGGCAAATCAATTGAAACAGTTAGGTGAAACAGAGTCTGACAAAATGATCATCACCAAGGTGCTCAGGACATTACCACCGCAATATAGGCACTTCGTGTCAGCGTGGGAAAGTGTTCCTCAACAATCCCAAACATTGAATGACTTGCAGGCAAGATTGCTTATAGAAGAAGAACGCATGCAAGAATATGAGGAGCCCGTCGCCTTAACTGTGCAAAATATAAAATGCTTCAAATGTGGGAATATTGGCCATAAGAAAAATGTATGCAGATCAAACATGACTTGTTCATATTGTAAAAAGATGGGACATACAGTAGAGCAGTGTTATTTTAAGAAAAATAAAGAAAAAGGAAACAGGTCAATGGGAAATAAAAGACAAGCTTGGAAAGAAAATAAAGGACATGTTTCAAAGGATAATAAAGGAAATTCCTCACGAGATAGTAAAGAGAATAGCTCAAAAGCAAATGCCTTCATTACAAGTGCATTTATTGGTTATAGCAATAGCTCAGAAGAATGGATAGTGGACAGTGGTGCAAGCGACCACATGACTCCAAATAAAAATTATTTTTTCAGTTTTTCAGGGATTTCAGGTGATAGATATGTCATAGTTGGAGATGGCAGAAAACTAAAAGTACAAGGAATAGGAAAAATAATTCTCAAGGCCTATAATGGTAATGAGTATGTTGAAACGTCACTAAATGATGTACTATATGTTCCTGCACTGAAGGTAAATTTATTCTCTGTTACAAAAGCTGTAAATAATGGTTATATATTTCAAATTAAAAGTAAAAAATGTGAGTTAATTAAAAATAACATAGTCTGCTCTGTTGGTAAAAGTGTTGATAAGTTCTATGTAATGCAGTTTACTTTTGATCCTTTGCATAAGGTAAATTTGACAACTCAGGTAAATAATAATTCTCTTAAGGATTGGCATGAAAAATTGGCACACCAAAACTTTGATTATTGTCGTTCAGTGTTAAAAAATAATAACATAAAATTCATTGATTCTGATGATTTGTGTGTTGCATGTATTGAAGGAAAATGTCACAGTTTACCTTTTCCTCAGAGTTTAAATAAAACAAATATGTGTTGTGAAATATTACATGCTGATGTTTGCGGACCGATGGAAGTTCTTTCTGTTGGTGGTTCAAGGTACATTCTAGTAATCAAAGATGATTTTTCAAAATATAGGAAGTTTACTTTTTAAAATATAAGTCAGAAGTGGCAAATAAAATAAAACAGTTTATTAATTATGCTGAAGTTGAAACAAATAACAAAGTAAAGATTTTAAGGACGGATAATGGGACAGAGTTTTCAAATAAAACATTAGAGTCTTTTTTAAATAATAAAGGTATACAGCATCAAACTACGGTTGTTTATACACCAGAACAAAATGGTAAGGTAGAAAGAGAAATGCGAACAATAATAGAAGCTGCTAGAACTATGTTAATTCAGTCAAAATTAGATAAAACACTATGGGCTGAAGCAGTTAATACAGCTGTGTATACATTGAATAGAAGTTATGTTAAAAACAAGAATACTGATAAAACACCTTATGAATGTTGGTCAGGTAGGAATTTTGACATACATACTTTACATAAATTTGGAAATCCAGTATTTAGTCATATACCTAAAGGGAAAAGAAGAAAATTAGATTCAAAAGGAAAAATAGGATACTTTGTTGGTTATGGGGAATTGACTAAAGCATATAGAATTTATTATAAGGAAGAAAATACAATAGAAATTAAAAGGGATATAGTTTTTGTAAAAGATAGTGATTTTAAAGATAAGAATAAAATAACTGATAGGGAAATTACAGAAAATTTTGATATTACAGTAGAGGAAAATAATTTAAATACTGTAAACTCAGTAGAGGATAGTAATGATGTTGACTGTATCATACAGGATGAAAATAATAGAGATAGTACAATAACTAGTCAGATAGAAGTTAATAACGAAACATTGGGTCATAATTTAAGTGATAGTTCAACCATTGATGAGTCAAGTAATGAATTTAAAGGGAATTCTATGGTATAAATACTGAAGTTCAAAGTCAGGTTAGTCAGGTAGAAGAAAAGAGAACATTAAGGCCAAGAAATCAGATTAGGCAGCCAGATTGGCTTAAGGATTATAGTACAGATTATACATGCTTGTTAAGTTTTATGGAAGATAATCCCAAAACATATGAAGAAGCCATGAAAAGTACTGAAAAAGTAAATTGGCAAAAAGCGATGGAAGAAGAAATAAATAGTTTAAATGAAAATAAAACATGGGAATTAGTGCAAAAACCAGAAAATTGTAAAGTTATTGACAGCAAATGGGTATATAAAAGAAAACTTGATGATCAAGGTAATATTACTAGTTACAAGGCTAGGCTTGTAGCCAGAGGCTTTCAACAAACTCACTTTATTGATGATGATTTATTTGCACCAGTGGTTAAGCTTCCAACAGTCCGCACTCTATTGGCAATTTGTAATCAAAAGGGTATGTCAGTACATCAAATGGATGTTAAAAGTGCCTTTCTTCATGGAAATATTAAAGATGAGATATATTTGTCATTACCAGAAGGTTATTCTGATAACAGTATGGTATGTAAACTTAAAAAATCATTGTATGGTCTGAAAAGCTCACCCAAAAACTGGAATAATAAATTTAACTATGTTATGTTGTCCGAAGGTTTCCAACAATGTAAAACTGATTATGGTCTCTATGTAAAACACTATAATGGACAGATTGTTTACTTATTACTGTATGTTGATGATTTATTGCTTGCAGGGACGGATATTGAATGTGTAAACAAAACTAAAGATTTATTAAAAAGAAATTTTTGTATGAAAGACTTGGGTATAGCAAAATACTTCTTGGGTATATCTATCAATCAGGATGTTATTAATGGTATCTTAAAAATTAATCAGAAAGCATTCCTTAAACAGATTTTACAAAAATATAACATGTCTGATTGCAAAAGTGTTGCTACACCCATGGATTCAAAATTTAAAACTGATAGTCTTAAAAGAAATAATTCCGAATCTCAAGAGTTAGAAACAAAATGTAGACAATTAACTGGTTGCTTGTTGTATGTAGTATTAGGCAGTAGACCTGATTTGTGTGCAAGTGTTTCAATATTCAGTCGTTTTCAAAAGTGTGCTGGTGAAGAGTTGTGGAATATGTTAAAACGAATTCTTAGATATATTAAAGGTACAATTGATTTAAGTTTAGTGTTTCAAAGAAACAAAAAGGATGTTATCGTTGTTGGTTATGTAGACTCTGACTGAGGAGGTGATTTGGTTGACAGAAGGTCAACAGCTGGGTTTCTTTTTAAAGTATTTGGTTCTCCCGTTTCATGGTGTACTAGAAAGCAGCCATCTGTAGCTTTGTCCTCGACTGAAGCCGAGTACATGGCACTTAGTATGGCTACAGCAGAAGCTTGCTGGCTTAAACAATTAATAAGTGATTTTTGTATTAATGTTGAGTATGTATTAATGTATGAGGATAACCAAAGTTCAATTAGAACTGCAAAAAATCCAGTTTACATAAAAGAATGAAACACATTGATATTAAACACCATTTTATTCGTGAGAAAATTGTAGAAGGTATAATAAAGCTAAGTTACTTTGAAACATCAGAACAAGTAGCTGATTTGTTAACCAAACCTTTGTCAGGCCCTACATTTGTTAAATTAAGGGGATATTTAAAATTGATATAATTATAAAGTTTTTGATTGTATAAGTTAAATATAAAATTTCATGGTCATTACCTACATAGAGCAAAATGTGTATAAGACATAAATTCATAATTTTGTAAAAGTAAAATGTAAAACTGTGCAACTCAAAACTCAATATCTTGTAAATACAGGATGCACTTATAAGTTTATAATGTAGAACTTTTATTTCTTATTTTGAGGGACGGTGTTACTGGCAACATAAAAAATAAAACTATGTGTCTATGGTACTGCACCAACATGCCTATTGTCTGCTGTTATTCTTCTTACTTGTGTGTGATAATATAATAGGTGTTTAGAAGGAAATCTTGGTTATATAATTTTGCAAAAGAATAAATAGAAATAAACTGTCTGCAAAATTGTTTTACTTAAAATACAATACACATAAACCCAAGTACATAATGTTTATGAAACTTTACATGAATTGAACTAAAAAAGAAACAGAATGATGCAATGACGTGGCATGCAAGCAAAACGAACGTCGTGACTTACCACCTATTTTCACGTAGTGACAATCAGATTATGCCCAGGTTAGATATGCCCGCGTCAGGAGTTTGTCAACTATGAGCCGCTATTTTACTTTGATCCAAGATTATCAATGTACAACAAACCTGCCAGAACCAAGCCACCTGCTTGCTACTCCTCGTATAGTGCCGGTAGATGGCGTTGCGCTGCCAGTCGTCCACGTCCACCTCTTGCATGCCGCACAGCATCAGCTCCAACTCGCGCTCGTCGAAGTACTTCAGCCATTCGAGGGGTACCACCTGGAGATTTCGTTGGAGGAATTTTAGTAATTGATTAAGAAAGTATAAGAAATGAATTTAATGCTGTGTTGTTTTCTACTCAAGTTATTTTATTTGTAATAAGGAAAGTGTGTTCGTAACTACTTCGTAGACTGCTTCATGAAACGGTCAAGTTTATTTGACCATTTCGTAAAATGGTTCCTTGAACTACCGACAGAGTAGCTAAGCTATAAGCTATATAAGCTATCAAAGACGTCGTTATGGTAAACTTTATTGTCTGTTTTGTACTCATTATTCATAAAATGTTGGTTTTTTAGTATGTTATATGACTTAGGGTGGTGTGAAACCAAATTTGCAAGTTCAAAAAATTCTGTTAGCTGCATATATGGCGTTTGGGATGAATTTTACAACTTTGATAAAGTATTTGAATATGTTATGCAATAAATACCTGTTTGAAAATATAGTGAAACTTCAGACGATACCAAAATAAAAATGTGAGTGACAGGTTTGTGAATTTACAGCAAGTGGCAACAACTTTCCTTCTTCCACCTTCTTTAACAACTTTTAGCCTATTGTAGCAATTCATTATAAAATTTATGTGGTCTCACCTCATTGAATCCATCTAGGAATGCAGTAGTTTGCTCCTCAATGCCTCTCGTCATTCGCCATTGTGTCACTAAATGCAGGTACTGTTCTTTGTTTGCCTGGAAAATTTAATAAAAATGTTTGACTATGGTTCATTAAAAGTATTTCAAGCATTAATACACATATATGACATTAACATACTATTCACTTTTTTATATCATACCACAAAAATGAATGACCACTTTACTTCGAAACAAACTTATTATTCTCTTCTTGACAATAAGCTTTTTAGAAACCAAAATTTAATAATATTTAAGTATAAAATAAATTTCAAGAACTCACCTCTGTAACTCTCTCCTTATCACCTTGCGGCTTCAACTCGTGGTGTATAACTTGTCCTAAAACTTCGAAATCTACACTAAACCACATCTCTAAGCCGCACTCGTCGATATTGTTGTCCCTAATCCACACCAAAGAGTTATAGAACTCAGGGTCGATCGACTCTATATCTTTCATCGTTAACTTCTTATTCAACATCCGCTTATAAAAAGGCATCGTGAATCCTGAATAAATAAATCTACCATGATACAGCGCCATCGCTATAAATCTTCCTATAAACTTGAAATATAACAAATGATCTGGATTCACATAACTGGCTGGGTTTATCTGTAAACTATAGTTGTTTTTGTTCGCGTACTCGAAGAGACAATACATGGGATTTAGGACCTCATGTGACAGTAAGAAGAACCATTCTCGACTGACGCCACCATAGTCCAAACCTTCTTCACCTCGGAATATTATATACAATCTTCTCCTTAACTCATATGCGTATAGCCTCATTATCTGAAAAGAAAAATAAACATGGTCTATTAATTGTAAATGAGCTTTTGTTACACATTAAGATTCCAGTTTTATTTTCTTGAACAACCAGTAGATATTACTTCTGTATTAGAGATAACATTTGGACAAGACAACGGCGTATACGCTTTTTTATTGTATGTTTCGTATAAAACTTAACTACAAACATATTAAATCAAAATGTCTTAATAAACATGGGTTTGTTTATTTAGTAATTAATTATTTCTCATGAAACAAAGACAGCTTCCTGCCAGTAACTATAATGAAAATAAATACTATGGTTAGTTATCAATACGTTTTGATTGATGAACGTAAAGCGTTTGTTATGAAGAATGCAATAAGGAATTTACATGTAGAGCTTTCTTATACTTTGTCTTGTACTTAAAAACTGCTTAAATAAACAAAAGCTATTCTATTTAAATTTGAGGCATGAAATTACTCAACATTCTTCGCGTGCGACCTTGAACGCTATAGGTTGCAAGTAGGCCTCTAGTGTCAAGGTAAAAATGCATTTTTTATTAATATCGATTTTTTAATAGTAGTATTTCTGACTGTTACTGTGTTTTTAGACAGGTGTTTATTAGTTATTTCCGGACCAAGTATATGTGTTTTTATACCGAGTTCTCATTTAGTTTCCTGAATCATGTATAGAAGAGACTTATCTTATTTTGGGGTCATATTAAGTTAAATTTATAAACCAAAGAATTATACCAAGAATTAATTTCAAAAGAATAAATTCAGCTATGTCTTACTCAAGCTTGATATTTCGGTTAATAAACTAAATCATACTTTAGGTTTAAATATATTTGCATTGATATTTTTTGTGATAAGAAAAAAACGAGTTCGAATAAAAAAAAGCCGCAAAAAACAACAGTATAGAACTTAATGCATTAATGCGCACTCCACACACCTCGTATAATAAGGAGCCAGCCCCGCATAAATAACGTGACCTGATAAGCGGAGAGGAGGGGTTAAAGAAGTGTGATACAGGGTGAAAGAATCGAATTTGAAATTAACACGGAAACAAAGAAATAAAATTTAACAATTCAATCTATACTTCTTGCGAAAGCTTGAAAACACTTACTTGATGATAAGAGTCTTCAAACAGCGTCTGCCTAGTCACCGTAATCTTGATATGGCTTGGCAGCACGTTGCTCTGACACAGGTACCGGAACTGACTCAGTTTCCACCGGAAGGATCGCTCGTACGCGCGCGGTACCCCGTAAGCGCCTTGTGGACCTTTAGGCGCTCCAGGTCGGGGGTCCTGTAAGCAAGAAAAATTATAAAATTTGTAAATAATAATAATTATATTAAAATCTTTTTTTAGCGTCTTCGAAGCTTGTCCATGAGTAAAAAAAAGAGTTGAAATAAAGCTCTAAAGTACTGCAATTTTAAAGTATGTGTGTACTTTGAGTGGGTGTGTTTGTGAGAGTGCGTGTTTTAAGAAAGAAAAATATTTATTGTTGATATGAATTGGGAGATTTATCTAGTATTATAGTAATCACTTTGTTTTTCCTACGTCTGTGTAATTGTTGTGGAACGACAGGTGTCGACATGTGACGTTTCAAAACGATATTCATTAGTACAGTTTTCTAATTGAAAGATGGTTGCACATCTTATATAGATCTTAGATTGTGCTTGAAATTAATAAGTCCTTCTGTGCTCTTTAAAAATCGAGTTTTCATAGCACCAGCGCACACAACGATACCGTGTACTATAATCGACTGAAATAACGCTTTGTAGAAGCATTTAATAAAGTTTTATTTAATTAAGTCTGTTCGACTACAACCAGGGGGTCTAGCCAACTTGCAATCTACGATCGCTAACACTATAGAAAACGCTTTAACTGTATGGAGCATATATCATGTGACCTGACGACCGGCGATTGCAACTTGTTTAGACCTCTAGAAATATGTAAGTTGCTATTTAACTTTATATTAAGTTCATAGAATATTTATTTCTATCAATTCGCTCATTTTAATTTATTCAAGGTGTACCAGAAGACTAACTAGATGCTTCAGTTGTTTAAATTAAAGTCAAATCTTGTACATGTAAAGGCAACAGTCAAAATAAATAAATCCGTTACAAAAGAAGTTTTTTTGCTATCACCTTTTGACACATTTATAATATACAAAAAATATTTTTAACTTGATTATTTTAATTTTTTTTTTCTTTATTTGGGAAACAAATTATTTATGTATTATCAGTTTGCAATTTAATTTAAGTTTTGATAAGGTTGGCTTTAGAAATGCTTATATAAATATTGAAAAAAAAAGTCCTAAAAATGTTAAACTTACTTGGAATGTAGTAGTTCTCGTGTTATGGTCCACAAAGTATCTCGTCCCATCTTCTGTGAATCGAATCTCCCAGCCAGGCGGCAACGCTTCCTCCAGCGCGCTTACTTCTTGACCCTATACAAACAAATATGAAATTTAATACTACAATGGTGAAGGCTACGCCAGTGATCTTACTTTTAATAATGTCTGCAAAGATTATTGTAAGGACTGATTCAAGGTTTTAGCTTTCTTAGGAAGCGCTACTTGCTTATTCGGGCCGGCTCATTTGGTTCGGCAGTATTTCTTGAACGACAAAGCCGGCTCGAAGCATGTACTACGCGAAAGGCATAAGCCGGGTGGATTTTTTGCCAGATCATAAGGGAGCCTATCCGTTGAACCCCCACGTATATGTAGCGATTTTTTTAATTTGTCTTATTTATTTTACTAAGTAAAACATAAAAACGGTACTTAATATTAGGTCATTAGATATGAAATTGGCGTTTTGTAAGGGAGGAACATATAGTCAATTACTAAAAAGTATGTACCATTGCTATCTATGCACTTTGGTAGTTCATTAATCCCTTTACTAAAAAAACCATTCGGACGAGAATCAATAAAAAGGCGCTTTTGAAGGCTCTTTGGACGGCCCATCGGAGTTGAATTTTTTCCCTTGCAAGAAGTTATCCAAAATTCGAAAAAAATGCTAATCTGTTGGAGCAAAGTCCGGGGAGTACGGTGGATATCTTAGACATTCCAATTGAAGCTCCTCTAATTTGGTAGCCGTCTGTTGTGCAGAGTGTGGTCTAGCGTTGTCCTGAAACTGCAGTGACCTAGAGCGATTAACCAGCTTCGGTTGTTTAGCAGCTAGCTTTTCCATCATGGTTTGCAGTTGCTCACAATATACATCTGCAGTAATCGTCTGGCCAGATTTAAGAAAGCTGTAGTGAACGACACCGGCACTAGTCCACCAAACGCCCACAAGCAACTATTTTTTTAATCAATTTTCGGGCAGGATTTAGCTGGTTCGCCAGGGTTCAACCATTGCGATGAGCGTTTCCGATTGTCGTACAGGATCCACTTTTCGTTACAGGTGATTTCAGGTAATTCGATTTAAAGTCCTTTCATTATTGTGCCGGTTGAGTAATGTATCGCAGCAGTCGACGCGCGTTTTGCTGCACTCAATTCATGAGGTACCCCCCTATCAAGCTTTTTCACCTTCCCAATTTGCTTCAAGTGGATTAAAACAGTTTTGTCACTAACACCGCACCCCACAGCTAACTCGGACGTGGTTTGCAATGGATCCGCTTCCACAATAGCCTTCAATTCTTCATTATCAACTTTGGTCTCTGGCCGTCCACGGGGCTTGTTTTGCAGGTCAAAATTTCCAGAACGAAAACGTTGGAACCAAAAAAGCACTGTTTTCTTTTGCGACACCGCCGCCATACACAGCATTAATACTTCCAGCCGTTTCTGCAGCAATGGTGCCACGGGGAAACTCGTACTCGTAAATAACGCGATATTTCAAGTTTTCTATTTTGTAAACTAAGTGACGCAAAGAGAAAACCAAAAGAGGAAAAACGAATTACGGTTTTCGAAACACAAATGTGTGAGTAAATAGCTGTATAAATTTGAAATTGGAATTCTTAACCAAAGAGGTGATAATACAGATCAAAGTGGCCAGTACGAGAAAACGCCAATTTCATATGTAAGGACCTAATAATATATTTGACGATACTAAAATACAGTACATTTCATATTACATCTGCTTAAGAATTTTTTTTATCCTAATCTCAATTTGAAGTTAACGAGAATAACGAGAGGGACAAAAAAAAACTAGAAATTAAATTATTAGATTTATTAAGAAAATTATAGGATTGATGCCGGCCTTAATTTGAAATGAGCCCCGTTTCTGCCAAGTCTAAAAATATTATAACAGTTGTAGAGGTCTTTCTCATTTAAGCTTAGACAATGTAGTAGAAACAATGATTATTTGGATGGTAAAAGGGACTTTTTTCTTCTCGGTGTAAATTTAAAAAATTTTAAACGTTGTGAATTGGAAAACCTCACCTTCAAGGGTAACAAATTACGTAAAATGTATATCTTTTTTATTATGTTTCCAAAGGATTTTACGTGCCAACTGTTTTTGTGAATATATCCGCATTTAAATTAACATTTCCGATTGTAACAATTTGTTTACTGAATTTCTGAAAATATGTCGGATAAGTTAAAGCGAATTAAACTAACAAAGGAAATACTTAACGACAAGTTATCGACGTGCAAAACAAAGCAAAGGATGAGTCAGAATTTCTTTATTTCGGACGGCATCGTAGAGTGGGTGGTAGTACTCATGACTTTGATTTAAAAGGTCCCTCGTTCGAACTCCGAAATTTTTTGAAGCTTTCATAATCTAAAATTTGCTCATTTCGAGTAAGTTGTTTACGCAAGGAATGGCTCTTTTGAAAATTGCAGTAAAAGGTTAATCGCTATTTAGTCCCCATAAAGACCTTCTGAACTATATACCTATATACCCAAAATATATAAAAATATAATACGGAGGCAATATAAATGACACCAATGGCAAACAGAGCCATAGAATAGTATCAATAAAAGGTGACCTTGATGCATTTCTTTCGAAAATCGATACAAACCCAATTTTACCACACTGATGTAGGTATTTTAATGAACCTATTTTTATGAAAGGGATCTATCAACTGTAAAACTGTATCTGGATCTGTAAAACTAAACTAAAGCGTTTTGTATAAAAGACGTACGTAGGTAAAAAGAGAAATAATTTATTTGCATACCACACATACGTATATATATAGTATATACATAAAGTGCTCTGCAAAGTACCACACTGTTCATTATTCCTGAGATTATTTCACATTTTATTTTGATATATCACTATTTCAGTAACCAGAAAAAATTTATCGATGTATATTTTAAACGTTGAATCTCCTGTATTGTTTTTTATGATACTTTATCTATGATATTTAATCTATGATACTGAGAGGCATAGCTGATTCTTAACAGTCGATATACTATTTATATCTACAAATGAAAACTCTAGTTATGAACTCTAAATATAGTCATAGCCTATTTAATTATAGACATAGAATTACAGATATACATAAAATTTCAAAAAAAAAAAACAATAGGTGTAAAGTCGCCGTATAGTTTATGGATAACCCCAACACTCAAACGAATTAGGAACATATGAACCTTTGTCACGGATTGAAATAGAAACTACTGAAAAAAAAGTATAAGATTATATACTAAAATCGATGTACATCAACGACACGCTTCTGTTTAAGGTGCACCTTGTTGTGATGATAACGCTCCAAAGAGTAAGAATTATCGCATAATGCCTTTACGTAATTTAACTGTCTCGCAGTATAATAAATATTTAAAAATCCTGCGTAGCTCCCATATGGCTAGATTATGATACTTTATATATAATATATATTTCTACTGGTAAAACAATAAATAAATTCATTTCGACATTTCCAGAGTTTATGATTACACATAAACTAATTATAATATTACCACGTTTATAAGTTACGCTTAAAGTATCTCGACCATCATTCGTCCGGTTTTTTGCTATCAAGTGTAGAAGTATTATGAGCGAGATAGCACGGCTCTCTGCTGTTCTTTGTATTTAAAATCTGAACATTAGGCAATAAGGTCTGTATTTTATTGGTTCGTTTGGTTTTTAACAGAATATAATGGTTAGAGACATCATATTGTTTTCGAACAGAAGTTGTTTTTATATTCCTATAATGGACTTATCTTAGTGCCTTTGTTTAGAAGATTAACTGCGACACGCATAATTTAAAGACTGTGTTGGTCGTCCACTTCTAAGTAGACAGTTATTATATGCAACTAGTTTCTCTAGACGACTTTTTAAATAATTTTTGATAGCTGGAACAGGGGGTTGGCGTTAGGTAGTGCTTTTCAGCGCAAACGAATGTAGCCGATGCGACCTATACAAATTGTAGCCCTGAGCAGTATAGATTGTATCGAGTACCTTTCCCACGAGCATTGGTCATCAACCTAGCAACTAACCTGAGTTCTAGGGTCCTCCCACTGCGAGGTCCTATTCTTATGGTTGACGTAGTACACGCGCCCTTCAGCGTCGACCCTTCGCTCCCATCCCGCGGGTAGGGGCCCAAGGGCGTCATCAGCCGGCAAGGCAGCTGCGGCCGTGCTGCCGGCAGAAACCGGAGCCGCTACCGGCGCCGCAGCTACCGGCACGGCAGAGCTGGGTGCAGGTCCCGGGAGGGAGACCGCTGCTGGGGAGAGTGAACGATGATGATAAATTATATATCCACTTTAGTCAAGTGGTAGTAGAATTTCTTATGTTAAGATCTCGTCCGGGGCGGAACTACAGTCGTCCCGGTTCAAACCGCCACAATAACCAAATTTATGTGGTTTCGTTTCGATTAAAGGGAAGGAACAGCTAGTGTTATTACTGGAACAAAGACAATTCCAACGTAAGCCTGATTAGTCACTAATCAATGAATAACAATGATTAATTATATGCATGGGCACGGATATCGCTTACTTTTTGGTGGTGCGCGTGCAGGCTTCCCGGCTATGACAAAGTTAAAAAAAAATGTTAGTTATAAATGTTTACAGTACCTACTCCTGTTTCTGGAAAAATGGCTCCCGTAAAGTTTTTTTGACGTCCATACGCACAAGAAATTGTCTACATTGAAAAAAATATATTTGAATTTGAACTAGGGTACCCCTTGTAATTTTACGGATATCTGTATAAGGTGTATTAAAAATATCATGACCTCCGGGTCTAACATGAAGCCCTTGACATAGCGAATTTGACAACCAAATGAAGACATGTTTCTACAATGTTTTGACCAAGTCAACTAGACCACTGTCAAACGTGACGCGATGTATTTCGAATACAGACTACAGTACTATTTTAGGGAACTTAACCACGCGTTCCCACCGATAGGAAAGGGTGAGCAGGCCGCGGCCCACGGCCCGACAATCATTGTCGGAAAGTCATATATATTCTAATCGCTTAAGTAAAGTTGATATTGCGATGTAGAACACGCGTTGTGATTGGTCGGTTGAGTAGCGCGTCACCGCTACATCACTCCCCTCCGAGACCGAAGGTCGTAAGTAGAATCCATTTTCGGTTTTTGCGTAAGGTGAAGCTTGCCAGTGTCTCAGCTGATGGTTCCAGTGAGTCGGAACCAGGTGCCGCGTAGTAGTCCACGGTGAGTCGGGACTAAGGCGGTGCATGTACGACGATCCTCGGCGTGGGTCCGGGTCCCGTGGAGTTCGGAACAAGTTGCTCCAGTGAGTCGGAGGCTGCCCTAAGATGCCGAGGTGCAGACTTCCCCAGTGCGTCGGGGTGGTGCAGTGTCGGTGCGAAGTGGCTAGCTACTGCGTCGGCCAGGAGAGATGTGCTCTGCTTGTTGACCGGCCGAAGGGTGCAGCGCTGCGTGTCGACCAGGAGAGAGGTGCTCTGCTAAGTACCGGTCGAAAGTGCTGGTGCTGTGCCAAGTCGCAGGTGGAGGAAGAGGGGTGCCGACCAGTCTTGCAAGGCGCTGCAAGGTCGTGGTCGCTTTATGCCCGTGTTGTCCTCTGGAAGCTGGTTCTGGCGTGGAGTCTTCGCTGTTGGTGTGGAGAGTGATGATGACGATGATGATGATGATGAAGGCTGCTCATGTGCTCTGCTCGGGGTCACCACTTTAGGGAACTTAACCACGCGTTCCCACCGATAGAAAAGGGTGAGCAGGCCGCGGCCCACGGCCCGACAATCATTGTCGGAAAGTCATATATATTCTAATCGCTTAAGTAAAGTTGATATTGCGATGTAGAACACGCGTTGTGATTGGTCGGTTGAGTAGCGCGTCACCGCTACACTATTATTATTTTTTTCGGTATTTAACCGCTGGCATTAAATACCGAAGTAAATCATAATAGCACTGTTAAATTAGCAAAGTATTGAGTAAGTATTTGTTTCGCAGCGCTTTTTTTGTTTCATATTTTTGTATTAAAAGGATAAGCACGTCCGTCTAGTAAGCTGGTCTTTTAGTACCTCTTTGGAAGACATAGCCAAGAGTTGTGACGTTAGACCTACTGTTAAGTAGTTCAGACATGAAAGCCATTAAGCTAACAAACAAGAAGTAATGTAAACTGGATTAAATACCTCAAGCTTTTTTAGATTCCGGGGTACATTTAAGTAATTTTTTATGCAACTGTGTTTCGCATTTTTCTTATTAAACATTATTTTCAATGATCCCTCAGATGAAAACGAACGTCCCTGGCTTTGGATATCTTGAATAAAGCATCCACAATGAACATGAAAAGTCTTAGACACTTGCATCTAGCATGTTTAATGTTTGATATAATAAAGTTCAATAAACTGGACTATCTTTACCAGAAGTTAAGGTTCTTATCCTCCCGTGGTATGTTTGGTATAAGAAGTGCACGTTTGCCACTGGAGTGCCAGCCACATAGAGCGGTAGCTTTTGAGGGCAGTTTCCGCTACTTGGCCACGGGATGCTGGTATAATATCCCTCCACCTATAAGACATCTCACCTCTAAATTAACATTCAGGAAACATATGAAACAGCATCTTTTGGATAAAGTGGCCTGTGGCCTGTGGCCAACTACTGTAAATGTGGCCTCATAGTCTTTCCGTGACGCTGACTGTCTCTATTATGCACCTGCCTTTTTTATTTTTATACTACCTATATTTAAACTATATTTTTTATTTACCTATATTTAATAAAATAAATCTTTACGCATGTATAAAAATTATGAGGGTAGTTTTATAATATGACAACGCCACCCTCGTACGTATGAGATGTACGAGGGTGGATTGAAATATTATTCCTTACTATAATATATTGAGTCATGTAGAAACAAAACCAGCAATATCCATTTTTTTCCACAAATAACATTTTAATCGCGCCATGTTTTCGGTCAGTTTGGCAACCAAGTGCAAATACACTATAGCTTCAAAACCAGCAAAATCACATAGAAAACTAGCCTCAAAAACTACTATGGGTAGCAGAAATAGCAACATCCAAGTCAGTGAAGTCCAAAAGTAGCAATATCCGAAACAGCCAATCAAAGCGCGCCTCCCGACACAAAATTGATATGGTGATTAGTAGTTGTAAACTCATCACGTGGTCTCGTGTTTTAACATTTTTTGGTGAATTTAAGACGTTTTCAAAAAGAATAAACATAAAAATAGTGAAAATGGATTGTTCCCCTCATCCTGTCGACAGCAGTTCAGCTCGAAAACGTGTTGCACATCCCGAAAATTAGAAGAGAAATGCGGCTAAAGTTCTTAACATGCAAAGTCTTAGCATGCAATCTTGATACTTTATAGTAAATAAAAAAAATATATTATACTATTAGGAATGTGTTTGTAAATGATCATTAATTGGCATTATTAATTCAAGAGTTCCAAAACATCCAGGTCACATATCATGTAATATCAATCCATCAGAAATTTTTCCATCGAACTATATTAATGCAGTAAAAGCAAGATATGTTGCAAACTACTTGCTAACCACTATGGAAGTGGTTGGGAATCAATTGAGCGGTTGAGGTTTTTTATTCCATTAGTATCTGGGCCCTTACTGACAATTAAATAAAATGAAATGAAATATTTATTTCTCAACATTAACAATTACTTGTTCTTATTGTCGTCAAACAAAACATGATTCTAGTTCGGAAAAACCTTCGTGAAGAAGAACTGGCAAAAAACTTGACGGGTATATTTTTTTCAAAATAAATTTACGG
This sequence comes from Marasmarcha lunaedactyla, assembly GCA_923062675.1. Taxonomy (NCBI): domain Eukaryota; kingdom Metazoa; phylum Arthropoda; class Insecta; order Lepidoptera; family Pterophoridae; genus Marasmarcha; species Marasmarcha lunaedactyla. The sequence continues at coordinate 16,600,367 of OV281346.1, read as the reverse complement.
AGTCTCTTTATGTCTATACAAAATTATTCTTGTCTGCATCTGTTGAATATTGACGACGATACTCAAGAATACCCCGAAAATACTGATGTTCTATGTGAGCCACAAGAACCAATTACCGAGTATTATGTTTGAGTAAAATAGCATTAATATTAGTTATGATGATGATAAAAGATTTTAATAACAATAATATATTATTTGACACACAACATTTTTTTTTCAAACTAAATACAAATATACAATACACTACAATAGCTACAATATACCCAATATTTTCAGAAAAGTGCCTGTTAATTCTTTGATTAATTTATTTATATTTATTTCATTAAGGTCTAACATTGAAGCCACCTAGTGGATGCTAATTATGGCATCCAGGCCCAAAGACATCGTTAATTAAAGTTGAAATGATTAAGAACGCGTTGCTGATTCAAGGCTTACGATTTTCAAGCGTAAGCGTTTTTTACTGTAATTTCTCTGAATCGTCCTCTTGTTTATCCGGAACACAACAAACCACGCACACACGTAGTTATCACAGCGGTAAAACGTATAATAACAAACACTTAATTGAAAATTAAATAAAAATGTAAATAAATTTATGTTTACTCAATGATGACCTGAAGTATCAAGATCGTTCGTTCCTTATATAGACTAGATTTAAAATGGCGTCTGTTGTTACAAACACAGCAATATCCCCCAAAATAAAGTTCAAATGCAGCAACATCCAGAAGTCAATTTCATAAACAGCAATATCCAAACAATTATTTCAGACTATTCGTTTAATATTAATTGAACTATCGCTTTGATTAACACAATGTGTTCACTCTTACGTTCCACATGCATTGAAACACTGTTTCAGGGATAATCTATGTGTAATTTCTATAAAAGACATTTTTCTGACTTGACGCGTTGTGACAAATGTGGATATTGCTAGTTTTGCTTTTATATGACTTAATATTTATGTTTTATTCTTGTGAACTAATATTAAAAGATTCTATGTTAGTATCTAATTTATACAGATTTTGTTCAACTTTTTTTTAATTCCTTTTTTTGTAGTTTTTTGTGATCTTTTTTTATTAGTTTTGTATTTTATACATTTGTATATGTTTTTTAGTTATTATCTTTAACTTTTTATGTACACTTTTTATTATTTTGTGCAAATGAATTCTTTCTTTCTAATTATAGTAGTTCAGAGTTAGGACGCGTTGTGGCGATCAATGACTTCTGTATCTCTTATTTGTGTGATTGATCCGGCTAATCCATCTATTTAGCGAGAATAGTTATTGTGTGGTTAATATATTTATGACGACCGATAGATATAAGTGATATGATATGTTTAGATTTGCCTATCCCGACATATCTGAAAATAAGATACAACACTATAGCTAAGAAGAGAATGTAGTCTTTTTAATTATTCATTGTTAGGATACCAACTCTTTGTGTGTTACAGTTACCCAGCGGTGTATTTTAGGCTTACTTGTACTTATACTTATACTACTATACTTAGGCTATTTTACATTTCGAATTCTGATAATTGAAATTATAGCGCAAGAAAACATATTTATGATAGTAAAAGTGGTGAAATGAGTCGTTAATTTTGAGCTGTAAATATAACAATATAGGCTTTTGTTAATAAATCTGTGATTATAATTAATATCTGAACCATTTTTAACTTTATAATATGCAGAAATAAGGAAAGACTCTTTCAGGTTTTCAGTGGTAATCTATAGCTTGCCTTTGTCAACTGGTTTGAAGAGCAGTGTCATCAAATATCCATAATACTCAATGGAACTGGATTCGGCTGGATTTAAGTCAATCCAAAGCCAATACTATACCCAATAAATTAATAGAGGTGAAGTTGTGAAACATGATCAAACGAACTTTCCCGAACTGAAGTTCGATCTCAATTGAGCGAACAACTTTATTGGAAGGGATTTATACGCAGCCGCCATATTTATTTATTTATATATATTTGGGAAACAAACAATTTTTTAATACAATTTGATTAAATAGTATTCATAATTTCACAAATCAATAAAGTTTCCACCATTATTTAAATTACATACAATCAGCGCTGTTAATTTTATATTTAGAAACATGATAAATATTAATAATTAAATAACTATGCAGATAACGTTAAACATGCAACACAGGATATTGCTATAGGTTCTTTTGTTTAACATTAAGTTAACTATTAAGTTCTTCCCTAATTTTCTTTTTATAAATAAAAATGCCATGACCTAACATATACAAGGTGTCCCAAAATTCAACGATAAGCCGGTACCAGGTAGTGCATACGGCGACGACTACCCAGGGAAAAATAAGAAAAAAAATCGGTCTCTTCCATTTTTAAAGTTATGATAACTTTTTAAAATACTTTGAATTTCGATACCGTGTACACTATGTTTAGGTACTATGACTAAACTTCCAACGATAATACTGTTATTTCCTTTGTATTAGGGACCTGAACAGCATAGCTGTTAATCACAATGCTAAATTAAGCAAAATTTTCTGTAGTTTTAATACAAAAATAAAATTAATTTCATTTATTTCTGTCAATTTTAGAAAATTCAAACTTTTAACCAAATTTGATATGACATGGTGTAAAAAAAAATGTATCAACACTACATTGGCAAGTTCTTATAAAAGTTGGCGCAACTAATCAAGATTCTAAAATGGTAAAATACTTTAATCACATTGAGCCTAAACAAAAAGTATGCCTATTTTTTGTGAACAAGGACGAAACAGAAATATTTAGTAATTAATCCTTGAAAACTGTAGCAATGTTATTATGTATCTTAAAACACGTATCGGGTTACAGCTTCAGTAAGAAAAGCGTCATCAATACGTTTCCGAAGCGTGAGAGAGACAGATAGTTACGCCATAGGTTAGAAAGAATGCGACAGATAGTGACGCTATTAAAATTTAGAGTAAGATAGAAAGTGACGCTATTTGTGCCGTTTCTGATTGGTATATTGTACTCGTGCTCATTATGTCAGTCGTCAGTATGCTTCGCTCTTTTGTTTACTGCGCATCCTTTCGTACTTTGATTTCGAGCCTTTGTGGATTGGATTCTTCGATTTTTACCATGCCGTTCCCATACACAGCGTTAGAATACGCTAATATGTACTTAATTTACGGAGAGTGCAGATGTAACGCAAACGCTGCAAGCAGACTATATCGTGAGAGATACCCGTATCTTCAACGATATCCAGATTATTCATCAATTTACATCAATCGTTTTCGGAAGGTCCTTTACCAAGCGCTCGGAGAAATGCAGGAAGACCTATGACAGAAAACGAAGAAGAAGTACTCCTAGAAATTGAAAATGATCCTACCACTTCAGTACGTGCCATAAAGACTACTACGGGAGTCCCAAAAAGTACTGCACATTGTATTTTGAAACGTCACGGATTTCATCCGTACCACGTAAGACGTGTGCAGACTTTATTACCTCGTGACTACCCTGCGCGAGTACAATTTTGCCATACAATGCTCAGGAAACATGCTGAGGATCCACAATTCTTAGATAGAGTTTTATGGTCCGACGAAACCCCATGTAAAAAAGATGGGTTTTTAAACCTTCATAATCTGCATAGTTGGAGTATCGAGAACCCGCACCTAATGAGACAGGACAACTATCAGTACCAATTTAAAGTTAACTTGTGGACAGGCATGATAAATAGCAGAATTATCGGACCCTTTGAGTTGCCGGGGAATTTGAGTGGCGAAATGTATTTAAATTTTCTGCAACATAATTTGCCAGATCTCTTAGAAGATGTGCCTTTAAATATTTTACGGGATATGTGGTATCAAAATGATGGATGTCCTGCTCATTATGCCCGTCCAGTGCGGAACTATTTAGACCAAGAGTATGCGGGACGGTGGATTGGCCGTCTTGGCCCAATTTTATGGCCGCCCCGCTCTTCTGATTTAAATCCGTAGATTTTTTTTACTGGGGATGCCTCAAAGAAAGGTTTATGCTAAACCAATAGCAACAATTGGGGTGCTCCGACAAAGAATCATGGAGGCTGCAGAAAACATTACCACACGAGGATATGCGCGTTTGATTAAAAGATCATTTTTAAGGCGTTGTCGCGCATGTATTAATACTGGTGGTAAACAATTTGAACATTTGATTTAATAAATACAAAAAACATTTTGATATCAACTCCCTGTTGTCCAACAACTACATATTCCACTCTTGCAAACTAATGGCGTAATAACATTAATACAGTTTTGAAGGATTAATTACTAAATATTTTTTTTTGGTCCTTGTTCACAAAAATAGGCATAATTTTTGTTTATGCTCAATGTGATTAAAGTATTTTACCATTTTAGAATCTTGATTAGTTGCGCCAACTTTTAGAAGAACTTGCCAATGTAGTGTTGATACATTTTTTTTACACCATGCCATATCAAAGTTGGTTAATGAACATTTGGCAGGACCAAGACTTCCTCAATTCACCCGAAACATCTTTATATATACTGCCAGGATACATGCAAGATGTTTGATAATTTAGTTTACATTTTACACAGCTTAGCCGATTAGAAACTGGGCTGCGGCTTTGGTTGTTATTTTACAACATGCAAATTTCATTTTGTACTAATGCACTAATGTTCAGCCTTCTTACGATCTGGTGTCTTAAACCTCTGGACTTACTATTACTAAGTAAAAGAAGCGAAATAACCCTAATACTCCTTCAGGTTAATGAATGTTTCAAGTTCTGTTTATGTTGAGGGTAGAGGAAATAACCGTAACTGACACAGCCCTGCACCCAACACAATATCTTTTCTTCGTAATACTTTTTTGTTTACTGATTTGCGATAAATCTCGTAAAGATCGACACAATCATGACATTCTTTCACTTTACATCACTCAACTTATGATGACTTGGATTGTTTGTTCATTAATAAGTTCAAGGAGAGAAAAAACGTAACCAGCAAATTTCAGTATAAAGCTGAAATATTTCGTGGTGCTAGTTATAACACTAATGTATTGTATTATGAACAATATATTGTACATTTTCTAACAGGAAATATGCGCTTTATTTATTTATTATCAATTTTATCTTAACAGAGCTGATGTTTACGTGACGCTAGCGCCATCTTGCATTTAGCAAAATTACCACTATCATAAAAATGCCATCAGGTGTGTTTAAAAGTCGTACCAACTAAATATACGGTTTATATTTCAATTATTTTCCAAATGTTATTGGCAAGATTTTATTATTTCCCACCTCTATAACCTTTTTGCAAAGTGAAATAATCAATATTTATTTAGTATGCTTTAAATAAATGCGCAGCCCAGGCCAAGATCAGGTAACTGCAGGAAACAGTGGTATAGATTTTAAAAATTAGTAATAATACTTAATAAATCCCGTGCAAGGCATAAATTACTTACTACTAGGCGCTAGTACGTCTTGTTAACCACAAAACGCTTCGAATGATGTTCGCATAATTGTGATCAAACTTCGCTTCAGAAAAGTTCGTTTGATCATTAATTATTCTAGATCGGCGGTAGTTTATAAATCATAGCTTACCCGTTCTAAAGAAAAAAAATTCAATATGAATTGTACTTCCATTAACGCCTTCAAACAAAAATAGATTAAACATATCCGCTTTACAAACCTTTATGCAGAATAGTACCCCCTAAGTAATAAGTGATCTGAACACAAGAATACACTTATTGACGAAATAACTACATGAAAAATTTAGTGTACATTAAACAAGCATTCCTCTGGTTCGGAATATAACATGGTATGTTTTTGTAGCTCGCTACAGTCTGTGTAGCGTAGTTCCTGAAGCAACCGATAGTTAAGCGTTTACAGACCAGGGTACTTGCAGCGCACTGGTACAGCGTACAAACGCGATTCAAAAATAATTACGGCTCGTCTAGCCAGAACCTGCACGGCATAAGCTTTTATCCAACATATAATATTCATCTACACATTTTTTTCAATCTACAATCTACAGATTTCGCCGCTCGGCAATACCGATTAACGCTGCTCCTAATATCTCTTGTTAGAGGTTTGGTTTCCCCGAACAAATTAGAAAGTGATAAATGTCTTTTCAAGGTTACCGAATTACATACAACGACACTAATTTGTTTTAAACTTAGATAAAATGAAAGCTATTATCATGTTTCGTTAAATATAGATAGATAGATAGCACGTAATCCTGATAAAGTAAGTGCGTCACATGCAAATTCGTATTGAAAGCAGTTTTCACGAATTGTGTGCCTTTTCTTTTGATATCAGTGTTTGCTATATATCTTTTGAACACTACACACTAAAAATGTTTTATTGATAATATTCAGACTATGTACCAAGGAGGTATTTTATACATATCATAGTATAGCTACAGATAATACCATGTCCTTTTTTCTTTCAGGTGCCAAACGTTTTTTCGCCATTGCTTCAAGAGCCAGGATTCAAAATGGCGACGTCCAAAATACTCGCAAAAGACTTGCGAGCACCGGTTTGAATCTTAACTGGCGTCAAGGTAACGCGTAACAGTGAGAAGGCTTTATATCGCTGGCTTATTCGCTTATTTGATGTTAGCATGCAGGCAAAATGGTAAAATGAGCAAAAGTTAAATGGAAATGCGACAATGGTATGAATATCATACCAGTCTTGATTTGCTCGGCCGCCTGACAACACGTCCAAAATGACATATTGCTTTGTAAAATCTGAAAAAATCTAACGCTCGAAGAAGTGGAAGCTGTATAAGGTGATTTATTTTATAGTCAACTTCCTTGTAGTTGCAGCTACGTAAGGTGAAAATTTGTGGCAAGCAATAATTAGCTGTAGTACACGATTTAAATTCCAAGTGATTTCATTTATTCTTGATTCTGTACATGTGTGGGTTAACTCGGGATAATTTTTACGTCAATTTTGTATTAGACCCACCGTCCATTTCTTTTAAGCCAATGATTTTCAGGCATCTCTAAATGGGATAACATATAAATGGAGCGAAGTTTGAAGTGCAAAATATTTTTTTATTTTATTGTTATGTTTAACTCAATATGTTGAGTTAATCCGCGGGTATTATTCGGCCATTTTATTCCTCCATTGACCATGTATAGCACCTAACCGGAGGCAGGAAATACGTGAGCAGTGACTTTTAGGTGATTGCTGTCATGTTACTCCTTGTTCCTTTATTTGTGGCCAACGGGTTTAATTCTATTAAACCTTTAAAAAGCTGACACGGAGAAAAGAGCAGTGCCATTGTGCCTAACGGCCTTCCGAAGCACGCAAGCGCTTCTTAGTGCCATTGCCATCTGTCAAAAATCTGTCCTCAAAGAACATTGTTTAATATTGGCGACCGTCAAGCGACAGCGATGACGGTGCGGTTTCGAGCGCCTGAAAGTTTGAAAGTTATGCTTTCATTCCCTGCGTCTAATTCAGTGTGTCACATATACAAACGTCCGGTAAAATCGTTTAAATAAAGTAAAACTCAAAAAAAGTCACTACACGAACAAACCGACAATAAACTGCACAATACAAATTATACCAATCTAAGCTATAAGGACACCAAATATTTTGCCTTGATTGCGAGCTTGTGTGAGTATACGTATATGCGGCAGTACAAGACCTATTTTTCAGGTACATAATGTAAGAACGTCTCGTATTTTACTTTAATCAAAGACCAACTTAGATAAAAATTAGTGTACAGCCTTGGTTTAACAGCTTTACTAACCGTTTAATTAAGTCACCATAAAGCTGTAAAGACTCACCAGCGGTATTAGCAGCGAGGGTCGCGGCAGTCTCTGGCGGCTGGGGATACAAAAAGCGCTGGTTGCCTTGCGCCACTACGTGGCGGCGCTCGCCACGCCAGTGCTGGAAGCGCGCTAGGCGCTCCGTGTCCGGCCGCTGCCAGGTGGTAGTTCGCGTGTTGTGGTCCACGTAGTAGATGCGCCCGCGCCCGTCGCGCCGCACCTCCCAGCCCGGAGGCAGAGGCTGCGGCCGCTCCCATGACGTCGATCGCGTGTTGTGGTCAACGTAGTATCTGAGGCAAAATTCAATAACATTTTGATTACGTAATTGGTCACTGAGCACACTTGTACACAACAGAAACCTCAGCTGTTAATCAAATGATATCTCAAAAAAAGACATTGCATCACTTGTGATTTCATTATGCTTAGTGGTAGTAGAGTTTCTTGTGTTCAAACCTACTACAGGCGGTATTACAGTCCTTTCTATTTTGACCGCCATAATAACCATGTTTACGCGGTTGTGTTCCGTTCAAAGGAAAGGAGTAGCAAGTGCAATTACCGGAACAAAAGCAATTCCAACTTAAGCCTACGGTAGGCCACGCATCACTAATCGATAAATCAATAAACAAGACAACCAATTCAAACAGCTACGATTAATAATGTCTGTGGGTGCGAATGCCACTTACTATCACGTGTATCGCATGCTCGTTAGCCGGCTATGACGAAGTTAAAAAAAAGTTACTGAATTGGAGAAATTTTAATATAATCATAATTTTGAATTTGGGGACCATACCATTAGACAACCAAAACAAATGTCCGATGAAATTTAAGTTAGATATACTTAACCATGCGTTAATGATCTAAGGTGTAAGATTTTATCGTATTGTACTATAACAGTTATCTTTTACAATGTCAAAAGGTCGTAGCAAAAAATGCAATTGTAGTCGAGCTAATAAATAATTAATAAAAACAAACATATAATTAATAATTTTATATAATATTAAAATGTTATTGTTATCAAATAGGTATGAGTTGGTAGAGTTATGACTGTTGCTTTAATATTTTACTTCCTGTAAAGACTAAACATATTTTAGAAAGTATGGCTGGCGTTCAGTTTGGAACATTTATTTGAAAACTTATACATAATATTGCAAAAACCGAACATAAAACAAAAAGAAACTCAATAAGAAATGTATGTCAAATCGTTAGCATTGAAAGTAGCCTCGACCGACATACTCCACAACCCAATTAATAGTTCATAAAGTAAAAGTACTCATTTCATGAATAACAAATAGATAAGTAATCCTTTTTATTTTTTCCGAGAGTTCTGTGTTGATGCACTTTTCAAATAAAACAGCGTAAACATACTGAATCAAAAGTGCAGATATTATCTTTTTCGGTCAAGTAAGTAAACAAAATCCCAGTTCATTACACTTTTTTAAACTTTCTTAATACAATGTATCTTTTTTATTTTTTTATACCATACCTACTCTAAAAAGCTTATTTTATTCACGCAAAACAGTGAATAAAAAGGCCTTTTATTCACTGTTTTGTTTTTATTCACTGTTTTGGTGTTTGAATTTGGAACACAAAATATATCCGATCTCCATTTCAATGCTTACACAAACTCCTTGCGCTAAGATTCGAAATTCAAACTCTTTGGTGCAAATAAATTCTCGAGATTTGATTGGTCGATATTTGCGACAAGGAGTTTGGCATTAGATTAAAAACTGTTTTGTGTTCTTTGCTGCCATTATAAAAAAAAAATAGTGAATTGGCGCCATTTCAAATACTTACTGTGAATTGTACGGACACAAAGTTTAGTGTTACTTTATAATAAATCGATTGAATTATAATAAATCGATTATGCATTCAAGTGACGAAGAAGATATTGTGTTAACACCTGAATTTATGAAAGAGAAGGCGGCCGATATTGTAGAACACTTGCTACCCAACAAATCACGGCTGGTTTACATCAAAACCTACGATGAGTTTTGTAAATGGAAAAATGAAAATCAAGCTTCGGGCACATTTTGTGAGTGTTTTCTTAACTTATTTTAATGAACTGTCGAAGAAAAGGAAGTCATCGACATTATGAAGTATATATTCTATGTTGCGGTGTACTGTAAAAACAAGGCATAACATTGATATAAAAACATATTCTAACTTGCAAGCCTACCTTAAAAGGCTATTAGAAGGCTATAAACCGAAAAAATCCCTGGTTTTTTTTTTATTGCTCTAATTTTAATGTTCATTTCAATTAATGTAACATTTATTATTTCTTGATTAAATTTCTATTTTCGCTTAAATTATGTCTTTTTATCGTAGTCATGGTATAAAGTATAGTATGCATGCAACTCCTGAATAAAGTACGAATTTATATCGAGGGCCATGAATCACTCGCGTCGCTCAGGATTCTAACAGTTGAATCATCTTAAATCACTCGCTACGCTCGTGATTCAATCGTTAGAATCCTTCACTTGCTCGTGACTCATCTACGGCCCTCGCTTTAAATCCGTCCTTTATTCACTAGTTGCATAATATACAATTTTTTGATGGTGGCTTTGGTCTTCTTCTCAAGTCGTAGTTAATAAACCATACTAAAATGAAAGTCAGAAAAGTGAAAACTTTGGACATAACCATGATTTTATATTCCGTAACCATGATTTTGGCTGGAAAAATCATGGTTACGGAAATGTTACCCATTAAATGAACACACAACAGACAATAAGTACATAAAAAGGGAAACTTACCTTCTCCCATAAACATCATAGCGCATTTCCCACCCGGGCGGCAAGGGTTCTTCGGGGCCGTTGTTGGAGGGAGCCGCGGACGCGGTGGCGGGGCCCGGGAGCCCAGGAGCCTGAGGTGGCTCCTGCGCCGGCGGTATCTCCGGCAGCTGATGCGACGGCCCCGGCACGCTCTCCAGCACCTCGTGCGCCGAGCCATTGCTGAGCGGCGGAGGCCCTGGTGGTGGCTTGATGAAAAAATGATTTTCATTATGATTAACTTTTGTAAATGAACTTACATATGTCAAACTTACAACTTACAACCAGAAACAATAATTCTGATATTGCATTCATTAGAGTAAAGAACACTCCTAACCACTGTGAATAGTTTCGACTGACCAAATATTATTAGAACTACCTCAGATTTTTAATTTTTTGACAAAATTGAATGTGGCAGACTATTTACAAAATGCATTTTCTAATTTTATTATATACATATCATGAACCAAATTATTTTACTTTGTTATATGATGTCATACAATTTTTATAACAATCAAGCCTAGTCTCTAAAAACTCCAAAAACAATAATATAACATACCCGTAAATTTTGAGATCTCCGTACGGATCTGCTACTATCTGAACTATTTCTCATGCGAATAACTGCTCGAATACCATCGGATAGTGGACTTCGAGGATTTATATTACTAAGCACTTCTTGTGATTGACTTAAAATAGCAGGATCTATTCTAAGCCCATCTAATATTAGTATTAACTCTCCTGATTTCAGCTCCGCATTCACATTTGAGGTATTGTCTTGAGACACTGATTTCATTAAATCTGTAAGAAAGGTGACATAATTTTAAATCTTTGCATTTATAAAAATTACTGACTTTTATTTCTTTCATAGTACTTACTTAGTCTTAGTCTATTACTTAGTCAATGAATTACGATTATAATATCAATGTTCACAAACTGTATTAAAATAAAGCCAAGCTTGATAAATAAATAACAAACCTAAAGTCAATTCCACATTTTCACATTTTCCATTGAAATAAAGTAGTATCTTGATTAAGTTAATTCGTTTTTCACCAATAACATTGTCTTTTCTGAAACTGTGGTGGTCTGCCAGTCTAAACAGTAGCTGTGACATTGGAGTCACCAATATTGTGAAATCCTCCTTCCATTTTGGGTGTAAACTGTTCTTTATAACCTCAGTTTTTCTCGAAATTTTATCATCAACAATGACTTGTATGTATGGATTAGGTTTAAATATTCCTGAATTTCTTATAGAGGCAGAATCAACTGGAATTAAAAAAAAATATCAGTGGTTGCTAATCATTATATAAACTATAACACTGATATACTGTTATATCTCCTTACCTGTCACACTTAACTGGTGATATGTAGACAAAGAAATAGGAGCTGTTAGAGTAGGAATAGTTGTTTCAGTCATTTTAGTAGGATAATTTTTTAGATATCACATGATCAAATTAGAGATAAATAATGGCATCTGAAACAGAAAAATTTTTCAATTCATATGGTTACAACTGTTATTATTGATTCTTCCTATACTTACATATAATAACATAGTAACAAATAATTAGAACCAAAATATAAAAGAAACAGCTAAGCAATAGAAAATCAGTGCTTATACACTAGCTTCGGTTTCGTAAAAAAAAATATTTTGTATTTTTAATGGAATTGATAATATCAAATTAAATAATGAATAAATATTGTGTGATGTGATTAACAAAGGAAATGATGTATTAATGCCAACTACTTAAATTAAGAAAGTATGGGTAATATGTTACAAAATATTTATTTTTGTAGAATTATGTTAGTTCTTTTTTATTATCAAATACTATGTTTAAATGTGAATTTGAAAAACTATATAGCATCTAGTCTTGACACATAATAGCGTGATTGATATTAACAAGTAATTTTAAGTAAGATTTTGTCAAATCAATGTTATTTAACCAGAAGGAACAAATAATTACTAAAGAAGGTATGTCTCTACATATATACTCAGTAGAATGCTTCAAACCTACATATAACTTTTTCTATACCTATTGCATTCATTTTGATTGTTTCTAATATCACAAAAATTATATGAAAATCAAGGATGTGCTGAGGTCTTTCTTTCCACATACAAAAGTATTTAATTAAAGTCTAAAAATTTATTATCTGATAATTAATGTTATATAAGAGCAGGAAAATTACATTACCACATTGTTAGTACTGTTTAGAATTGAAACAACAAAAAATTATGAAGAACAACACTGGTTCAACATTATGTTTAAAGGTAAATTAATTACTAATTTAAAACAGGCTGGAACACCAAAAGATACGATTATCCAAATTATTATATCAGTTTTCACAATCATAAAGCAACATCAAAATGCTATATCGACAAAACCAAATGAGCTGGACCTATAAAACAATACTTGTACACCATACAATACTTGTATATCATCTTCAAGTATTGTCATGTTTATAGTTAAGCACGAATCATGTTACTGAAAGCAATTGTGCGACTGTGCTCAAATTACAAGTTCTTTAGATTAGTTCTTTATCGTCCCCTTATCACGATGAAAGAAAACTGACATGAATTCTCTATTGAATCTTCAATACCGTTGGAACTCTATCAGGTTCAACACTTTACTTACTTTTGGATCGAAATTATAATAGAGTTTGCGTTAAACACTGTTTTTGCTGTCCATAAATATACGATAATTTAATGAATTTATCCCAAATCGTAAAAAATAATTTACTGTGTTTTCGCTTTGCTCTTCACTCTTCATTCACTCAAGCTTGTTTGACATTTAATTATCTTGATTGACGATTGACTGTTCAGTCAGTAACAAATGACCATAGATTCAAAACTCTAATGGCCCTACAGTAATGTAACGTTAAAATTAGAAATAACAATAAACAGGACAAGTTATATCTGCTACAAAACGTCCCAAACCTTATCATTCTAATTGTTTCTATCGATAATGAGTTACATACAACCGAAATAGTTAATAATAATGAATGGTCAAAATCATTCTCTAGGTGAAAAATTCTCAATCTTATTCATCAATCAGAATCAGTCAGCTGATTTTAGATATCATGCAAGGAAACAAAATATTGATTTTTCGCAACAAAAATTGCAAAACTACACTACTTTTTATTTAAGGAACCATTTCTTTCTTGATACTTAGTAAGTGTTCTGAGGACTTCTGTTGCTAAAATTGCATAGAACTTGGTTTTTAGGGATTCATATTACTGTTTATTGGTGTTATTTGCGCTATTCAATATAAGTAAATATTACCTATGTATTTATTAAAGTTTCGTATATTTTAAGAACTACAGAATAAGCAATCTGAAATCTGAATAGTAATTAAAACCAAAACCAACCGTTTAGATTAAGATTTTGGCCTTCAAAAATACAGTGGGCGTTAATATCATAGCACAGTTTATCGAAGGTAACTTAGTTGACATAATAAGTGTAGCAGGCGAGAAATACGTCATGAGAACAGTATGTGTAATTCTTTTCTAGATCATACATTTTATAAGGCATTATTTAAAAAACTATGAGCCCAGTAGAAAGTGTTCCAATGGCAGTTTTAAGTAGTGTTGATGACTATGTGGAGCTGCTTTATGATGATATACCTGAAAAAATTAAAGGATCTGCACTTATTCTACAATTAGCTCGAAATCCAGATAATTTATTGCAGTTGTCTAGGAATGGTAAGTTGATGCATTACTATTTAAATTTATCCTTATTTTCATTAATGTGGTTAATTTATCTAAAAATTTTTGGCACAACTTGACACATTGTGTTTGGTTTGCCTAACATATGTATCCTTAAAGATTTTATGTATTATTTGTATAAAATCCTAGATAATATTTTGCATATCTTTATTTTATTTAGTTCTTTGTTATTTAGGTTACTTAGTGTGCCTGTACAGTATTAACTGATTCTATATATTGCAGAGGCCTTACTGAGTGCTTTGTCTAGAGTTCTCAGAGAAGAATGGAAAAGAAGTATTGAACTGAGCACAAACATAGTCTACACATTTTTTTGTTTTTCCACCTATAATGATTTTCATCCAGTAATTATTCAATACAAAATTGGATCTTTGTGTATGGATGTCATTGATTATGAATTAAAAAGATATGATCAATGGAAAGAAAAAGTTGAAGGGAAGAAACAAGTGCTGACCCCAGACAAGGTATATTTTTAATGCTCCCAACTATTGGTAAAATAGTTTAATCTATAATTTAGAGACATTTTATACATGCTAGAAAAATTTCTTTTTAAATTCCTATTTTATATCTTATTTGTCTTCAGAGTGAACCACCTAGGAGTAGAATACCTGAACCTAAGCGAAGACCAAAGTCTGGAACCTGGGCAGTAGCTGATGTGATGCAAAAGTCAAAAACCATGATGTCGAGCTATCATGAAGATCTGTGCAATGCATCTGATGAGGGCTGGCCTAAAAATGATGAAGAACAAATGAAACGAAAACTAAAAACTCTTTCCAAGAGACAAGAGCAACTACTTAGAGTAGCTTTTTATATGTTATTGAACATTGCTGATAATGTCAAAGTTGAGGAAAAGATGCATAGAAAAGATATTGTTGGCCTGCTAATAGGAGCCATGGAGCGCCACTCAAATGTTGACCTTCTCATTTTGATAGTTTCTTTTCTACAAAAATTATCTATTTTTGTAGAGAATAAGAACAATATGGCTACTAAAGGGATCATTGAGAAGATTGCTCCATTATTAGACTCTTCAAATGCAGATTTAGTAAATGTGTCATTGAAATTACTATTTAACCTCACTTTTGATACAAAACTACGAAATAAAATGATAAAAATTGGATTACTACCTAAGTTTATTAAATTCACAAGTATGTATAATGCAATATGTAACAGTTTGCTCTTGTAATTGTGACAAATGTTTTTTAAATATTCAGGTCATAGGTAAACACAGCTAAATTATTCTTTTGCAGGTGATGATAAACACATAAACCTGGCTATGAAGATTCTTTATCACCTTAGTATGGACGATCGTGTGAAGCTAATGTTTACTCAGTCTGATTGCGTAAAGCTGGTCAGTTAAAAACATAGACTAAAAGACCCCCTTAGGGATTTAATTTTGTAATATTCTTCTTTACTTCTTGTGTCCATCATAAAGGGAAACATGCAAAGCTGTCTAGGTCAAGGCGTTATGGCTGGGTGTTGATTTGTAAAATATCAGTCAAGACGATTTATATAAATATGGATATACAAATACTACCCACTAACAAAGTGAAACTCGAAAAAAAAAAAACTAAATTACTTAATATTTAATTCCTACCATTACTTTTAACATGAACACATTTTTATTCATTAGAATACAATTTAACACATCGAATGCCAACATTTTTTAGCTGCCTTTAGGTTCCCACCATACAAACAGCACAATACGAGTTTACTCGTAGTTGGCAACTGTCAAATACTCAATATCTAGGATGCCAACCAATACTCAATATCTAGGATTGGCACCAAGCACTTTACGTTATCATCATATTTCATGCTACCCTCATATCTTATTTATTTTTCGATCTCAACTAAACCCAAAATACCTTCATTAGTTATTGAACTGCTATAATGTTGCTCTCACACCCTCGCCGTAATTTTCAAAGGCCAGTAAATATAGAAGACTTTTTGAATACGGAGTCTAGTTCTGGTGAATATTTTTCTAGTTGTTCAGATGAAGAATATGTTCCCGAAGTTAGTAGTGGTGATATAAGTAGCTATTGAGAGTCCTCAGCATCAGTCACTAGTGAGTCAGAAGTCGATTCCTTGGCGGTGATAGTCCTTCATTTGATCCGGAAACAAATGTGATTTGGAAGTACCAATCTGCTTTACCTCAAAGTTTTAGCTTCGCAGAAGTGTCGGGATTGAAAGTGAATGTTTCGACGACACAGCAATTTGCGGATTTAATTTTTTCAAGTGAATTTATACAAATGGTGGTGACACAAACTAACTTATATGCCTATCGAATGCTAGTCCGTCCTACAACGCAGCGTTCAAGATTTAGATATTGGAAGCCAACAGACATGCAAGAAATAAGAAAACTGTTTGGTATGTTACTGTGTATAGGCATAAATCGGTTACCCACAAGAGCACACTACTGGTCTCCACATCGTTTATAGAACTTTCCTCTCTTTCGACAAATAATGAGCAGAAACGGATTTCAAATATTACTTCGTTTTTTGCATTACTCGGACAACCAAGAACCGACGGTGAGAGATCGCCTTTATAAAATACGTCGAGTTATGGAACATTTCAATAACTTGAGCAATCGCATTATTTATCACAACAAAAATTTGAGTATTGATGAATCAATGGTTTTGTAACCCGGGAGACTGATCTTTCGTCAATGGGAAAAAAAGTTAATCCTAAGAAGCCTTGTCGTGTTTGTACCAAAAAGAAACTGCCTACTGTTGTGAATTGTGTCCAGGGAATCCAGCTTTATGTGTTTTGGAGTGTTTCAAAATTTATCACACTAATCCTGCAACTCACTAAAATATTTTTTTCATGTTTCTGTATATTTATATAATATGTAAAATACATTTCAGGCACACTCTCTACTTCTGTAACAATACCTTAGAAACTGTTTAGTAAAAATTATGTAATTTTTTACCTTATATAGTTACTTTTTTTGTTTTTTTGTTTCTTAGATGCCAATCTATAATATTGCTACGTTCTCTGGACGCCAACTATATAATTTTCTTTAATAAGCCGAACTAAAGTGATACGACTAAACTCGTAGTTGGCACAGTTAAGAACTCGTAGCTGGCAGTCAATGTGTTAAGCATGTGGGTTTTATTCAACACATCTCTGTTTTCAATTACATAGTACATATACTATAAAATATTCTATTTATATATTTTCTTATTGTTTATGCTACAAGCATTATTGCTACATTTTGTGTTATATTTTAGATTCAAACAAAAAATTAAACAAAAAATGTATTATATCATGCAAATTATTTGTTCTTCCTAGCTAACAGACATGTTACTACTAAACGTGGGTAGCGAAAGTACAAGCGGTGGTGGCGCGGACGTGCTGCTAGCGTTATGCGTTAACATCGCGTGGTGCGAGCGTGCGTCGCGGCAGATGGCGGCTGAAGGAAGGCTCAGAGAACTACTCACGAGGGCTTTCAGACATAGGAACATGATGCTTATGAAGCTAGCAAGGAATCTGTCACATCATGCAGCCAATAAGCCGCTTTTTGTTGTGAGTGTAACTGTTGAAATTACAGCTGTTTCTAAGGCTTTTATAATAATCTCACTGCAGGGACTAATATGCCTCACCCTACCAAGGGATGGTGTCTGGCAATTTACGATTTATATGTATTTAACTGTTTTAGAAATTTGAAGAGTTGTTCCATTCTGGCACGATTACATAACATATTTTCTGTTTTTATTTAAATTTAATACAACTAATAGGTATTGACAAATGCATACAATGTATACATTGAGTGTGCATATTAAGAAAATATTTTTTTTTCTCTACACCTACAAGAAATAAGTAGTTTGAAATAGTTTATATCATATTTATGGTTTCATACATCTGTATTAATCATAAGTAAATGATAATGTGCAACTGGGTCTCGTCGATTGCCGTTAGCATGCCTTTATATTCTTATCTTTATATATAGTACACTTATGTATGTGTGTTTGTCACTGAACTCCTAAATGGCTGGACCATTTTGATGAAAGTTTTTTTGTGCATTTTAAATGGTTTTGATTCACAATTAGTCCCTGTACATAGTCAAGTTCTAGGGCAAGGCAACATATGCCCTCAAGTAAGAAATATAATTAAATATTAAATATTTAAATAAATAAATATTTAATAAATTTAAGAAATATATAAACACACATAGATATTTTTTAATATAAATATATAATATTACAAATAATCTTAAATAAACATACATACACATCCATGACTAGAAAGCAAATATGGTAAAATATCTGCCTGTACCAGGATTCGAACCCGGGACCTCTGGCATGGAAGGCAAGACTACTTTACATCAAACAGGATGTCGTATTATGATATTACTATATTTCATAGCCACTTTTCTCTAAAGGAATTCGTTGGTGACATAGCCGGGGCAGTGACAAACAATGAGACTCCAGAAGAGTTCGTGATCGAGTGCCTTGGCACGTTGAGCAACATCCTGAACACTCAGACCGACATCGACATACACGCTGTAGTTGAGCGGTACCAGCTCATCCCCTGTATTATGAAGATTATTGATCCTGGTGGGTATTATTATTGAACAAATAGTTTGCATTAACACGTTTAGGTTCTATAAATAGTAACGTTTTTAGTTCAATGGGATGAAAGTTATCTTCGTTTAACTTACTTCTTAAATTTTTACTGTATATTTCGACGTCAATTTGTATATAAGATAAATTGATAATTGTAGTATAAGTTATAGTACGACCAAGTTCTGAAAAATATCGATGATAGTGTATTGTGCAGTGCATACATTGCAGAGTGTAACCTGTGCTTTTCGTTTCATTCCAAGAAGTCCGTTTGTTGATTATAAAATCCCGCTGTCACTTTACAATTGACTTTCATCTTCATCGTATTCATTAAAATTTATAATATGATCATAATCAAATCAAATCAAAGAAAAATAAGTATTAAATAAGACAGGCTCATTCTACCCATTGCCGTAAAGAATATTGGCGAATCCTTATTTAAGTAAACAGTGAGCGTTCAGAAAAAAAACTAGCACTTTTGTTTATTCTTTTTTTAAATGTGAATTTCCATAATATTAGCTTCATGTGTAGAAGTCTCCAAAAAAATAGTTGATTTATAAAGCTTGATTTGACTTGATCAGTTTGTTTCAGCTCCTGTCATTTTTTATTACGATACATAGGAATGATTGTGACCAAGCACAAGTATTTGATTTTGTATTTTAATTGTAGGAAGTTATAGTCTCTTCGGAATGTAAGGACTCATTTGTATGAAAGAATTTTTTTTTTTATTCCTCATAGGAAAATTATTTATTACTCACTGGAGTCCTTATCCTTGGTTGTATAGCTTTTGCCTTAGCCGGCGAGTTTGAGATAAAAACCTTCCGATGGATTGCGCTTACGACGACTTATTGCTGTGATTTTTGGACTAGTTGATTTAGTTAAAGATATTGATGAACATTTACGTGTCATTATTATCATGGTTGGTTGGTGATAGTAGTATTTATATGTAAATGTAGGTAATTTGAAATGATAACCTCAAAATTAGTACTTAATGAAAATGCAATTATTATTGTTCCTAGACATCAACATAGACGTCCCACTGAATATCTAAAGCGTCATTGTCACTAAAGTACGTCTTCTTATGGTAGCGTCGGGTGACGGGTCGCTCACTTCCCTCTAATATGGTTGAGGAGGGCGATGGCTGGATCCCGCGTTAACTCGTGAACGGGTGCCGTTTGAGGGTGTTCGTCGTTTGGATACTTGGGGGGAGGGAGACTTGCCGAGCTAACAGATGCAGAAAAGAATAATTTTTGTATAGACATAAAGAGACTCTGTAAATTTATTTTGAAAAAAAATATACCTGTGAAGTTTCTTGCCAGTTCTTCTTCACGAAGGTTTTTTCCGAACTGGTGGTAGAATCATGTTTTATTTGACGTCAATAAGAACAAGTAATTGTCAATGTTGAGAAATAAATATTTGAATTTGAACATACTCCATGATATATATGTTTTTTAAATGGATCCGGATTTTATGTCCCATAGTTTTAGATATTTTTGACTTCTAAACGCTCCACTTTAACTCCAACTAAAACCAGGTATGGTGATCTGCCAATGTCCTTTAAAAAAATCGAGCCCTGCATAGACAAGTCTACAATCCGTCGCTTTTCCGCACCGCACCGTACCTTCCGCTCGCTGCCCTCCCCTCGACTTCGTTCTGTCCGGCACGGGGCCTCGTGTTCGTATATTTTATTTTTAAGTCCATAGCTCCGCTTACACTGAAGCGAAGTGGTAATTTGTTTTTCGTATCAATAATAACGTTCTGTAATAATTGTAACAATGAGTTTGATAAAACTATAATCATGTATTTTCATAATTTAAAAGTTTACCTCTGAATTGTAGCAATAGCCTCTTACAAAATTACGTGGACCTGAAAACAAACTTCTACGTGTGTCGATTCAGGACCGAAAACCACATTTTATAAATACACAAAATCCTACTGAATGTCCACTTTAACTCACATTCACCATTCCTTTCAGACGGTACAAGTGACCCTGAACTAGTGCTTGAAGGTGTAATAGCCGCTGGAGCCATCAGCGCTGACGAGCGAAGCGCTGCCTTGTTCCTCTCAGCGGGCGGCGCGGAAGCCCTCGTGTCTTTGCTAAAGGTCCGCCAAGCCGACGACGAGCATGTGCTGCAGACTGTCTTCGCATTTAGACAGTTGTTGTCACATTCTAATGCCGCGAAGTATCTCGTGGATAATACTGGTGAGAGTTTTACAGTTAGTGTTGGGATAATTAGGATATTTATTTATTTATTTATTTAGATTCTCCAACAGGGGCTTATCTCGCGGATTGTAGTTGAGTATACTGACGACAATTTAAGAGGTTTCTGAACTTATCAAATCGAATTGGACTGTATCACTACAGTCTGTTGAAATTAAGCTTTCTAGATGTTTAATATTCGTACTCTATTATTATCTTATTCGGATGACAAATATAATCTAATTTGAGTCATGTTTTAAATCTTAGCACTAAAGTTCTACGCCTGTAGGGGAGATAAAAGAAATATTTATTTTAATAACTTATTTATTTTCATTCACTAAAGGCTTAGGGTGACATCTCATACATCTGCCGGCCCTCAAGTGCGCAATCAGCTACTTTGTTAAAAACTGCTTTATTGCAATACTAATAAATTAAAAGATATAGAATATAAATATTTTCGTAGCCAAACAAATAGTTTTTTTAAATAATATACTTATAAATTAGTGGGAAAATAAATAAAGACATCGTATAAGTAGAAATTATGTTTATTCATCTTCATCTAATACTAAAAAAACAATTATTTAAGTATTGGGCATGCAAATTAATATAATTTTGATGTCTTGCCCAGCCCAAATACCGAATATTGTGCACAACAGTTCTTCGGCCAACTATACAATTACAATAATATTGCTTTAAAGCATTAATGCCATCTGATTTATTTTGAATTAAAATGTTAAGGTACCTTACATGCTTGCTTTGTATTTTACCTCTAATAAGGGTACAGTTCTCAGCCGAAGGAAATCTTTCAAGGAGGTGGCTGCAGTTGCGTATTTGTATAGTATAGCATTATTGTGAGAAAACAAATCCGTATTTAAAAACACAAAACACAGGAGATCCAACGGAAACGACATTCAACAAGCATGGAGGAACATAGAATGAGCACAGAAGAATAATCTCGATCTAAGCGTAGAGAGTTAAATAGAATGACAACAACCTCTCAAACTATTAAAATGACTATAGAATAGGCTCCTAGATGGCGAAGTGTTTATATCTTAAAGCCTTTTCCCTTATCTTACTTGGATGATGGAGCAAGTCAGAATGTATTGTTTTTTCAATTCTTTTACGTCATTTGATATCTTTAAATTATTTTCTTCTTAATTTATATCGACCTTTTTACTAAAATATAGCGGCGTTCTGACGTTCTTGTGACGTAGCCATTAAAGCAAAATAATTTGAATTGTATCGTTAAAAACTACAAAATCTTTCTGTGGACGATTGTTAACTGAGGCGCTCCGTTCAAAATCATACTTGAAAACGAAACAAACGAATGTGAATTATCACAAGAGAAATCGTTTTAATAATAAAATATTTTGTTATTTTACTTCACAGAAGCACCTGCGTATTTAATCGATTTGATGCAAGACAAAAACGTGGAGATTCGAAACCTGTGCGATGACTGCTTAGATATCATATCACAGTTGCCAAACTCTGACTGGGCTGAGAGAGTCAAGGTGAGCTAAATTGGGTGTATTTCGCTTAGCTATAGTATGTGGCAACCACGAGACGCCCTACTACTATTTTGGGCTATGGTCACATACTACGATGAAAATAAAAAAAGGAAAGGGGCGCGTCTTCATGGATGGCAGCTATTCTACTATATGTACGGATGGCAGCTACTCTATATTAAAGCAGATATTTATTAAAAGATTAATCACCAGTGTACAAAAAACATAAGAGTTTGAGTTTCAAGACAGTTCTTAACGCTGTCACTAAAATAAAAACTAATACATTAAACCCGCGCAGGCCATAGTTTTATTTTTTCTATAGGTTTCACATTTTTAGTTTCTAAATATGTAGGTATGTTGCTGACCCATATGTCCAAGAAAATGTACAAAAACAAAATTATTTCTTATTTTTCTCCCACGGTATTTACGTATTTTTTTCTTATTTTCTCAGGTGGAGCGTTTCCGTTGCCACAACGGACAATGGCTGACCGCTGTAGAGACTCTCAGCTCGGAAGGCGGCGCCGGCGACGCGCCCGAAGATCTACCTCCTTACTTAAGTGCCGAATACTTGACTACCCATCGCCTTGCCACTTCCGGTAACTTTTTCAACGATGTTTTTTACAAGTAGATACTCGGATATTAGCTACGTCGAAAAATAATACGACGAGTTGATTCACTATTGGTAAATATTGTACTGTAAAATATGTAAGCAATGAATATGTAGTGTTCTATTTAATATTACTAAATTAAATTAGCATGGGTTACCAAATTAATTACGTTTGATTAGTCAGTAAAGTATGAATGTGAAAGTTATATTTGTAGTTTTATCATATTAAAGTTGTAAGTAGGTAAATACTTGAAACTTATGATTATTATATGTTTTTATCTATTTATCTTGCATTAAAATAATTTCCGTTTTAGACTCACAGTCATCGTTAAACGATGATTCAGACAGTATCCTGTGTGAAGCAGACATCAATGAACTAACCAAGTAAGTGTATATAAGCATTAACCCATTAAAAGGCAGTGTCCTCGATAAAGAATTAAAATATTTAGTTCAGCTTGTTTAATTTCTTTATTTTAAAATCCTGTCTGAAAAAATATAAATATGGTATATCATACCCGTCTAGATTTGCTCTTTCTATCATTTTAATTAGGTATTTAGTAACGCGGCTTACTCACTCACGGTACACGGTTGGATATGTCCGACTAGTTTCGGACTCGTCTGGAGTTTATCTGCAGGGATGAGTGTAGTCGCGGCTACACGCCTCGCCTCGCACTGCGCGCCGCCGCACGCAGCTCGCGCTGGGTGGGCGCAGGAGCGGCCGCTGCGGGCGGCGCGGTGTGGATGGCAGCGCCGGGGTGGGGGTGCCGTAGTCAAAAACATCCCTGATAATGGACTCCAGACGAGAGAAAATAGTCGGACCTATCCGACCGTGTACCGTGAGTGAGTAAGCCGCGTTACTAATAACTAAATACCTAGTGAAAACTGTTCTATATTTGAACGCTCGAAATAGTAGAAGCTATATAAGGTGATTTTAAGATAAAAAGCGATTTAATGCAATCGTACATGATTAAAATTTCAAGTGATTTAGTTGATTCATAGTTCCGTGGTTTAACTCGGGACATTTTTTACGTAAATTTTGTATTAGACCCACCATCCAATTGTTTTACACCAATGTGTTCTGGTTAAATGGAAGGAACGGCTGGTTCATAAGCCGGTTCGCAACGCATCATACGCATTCATAGAAACTAAAATCAAAACTATTATGTATTTAAAAAACACCTACGATTATTTAGTAATGAAACAGCTACGTTTTTGTTGTCCATGGTCTCAAATGCCCTCGAACATTGTACCGGTGGATTGCCGGCTATGAAAATTGTTTTTATTTTATTTTTTTTATTTTATTTATTAGAACACAAAACAGATTACAGTCTTCTTAACAAAAATAATATTACATTAAGTTTTTAACCTAACTGCAAGCCAAAACATGTGTTACAGAAATATGTTGTAGCATTAGTGGTACGTATAGCTTAGTTTACAATAGGTCACTAAATAATACTAAATAACAATAAATTATACAAAGATTATATTACATTGATTTAAACATGTATGTATTTGCACCCAAAATTGTAAAATAAAAACATTGAAAGTTTCAACCTAAACTGAAACAAAATACAACTTTTACTTGAGCCGAAATATGAATATTGGAACGTTGCATGCCATAAATAATCCAGATATTTAGATTGAATGAAACTGTAAAAATGGGCTCTGATTGGCTTGATCTAAAAATCGTTTATGGTCTTAAGCAACATAATAAAAGACAATTTTTCCTACTTTACGTTTCGACCTAAAAAGCATTCGTATTAGGCATATGCTTTATGATATAAATTATGTTGATGCCTAAATCTACTTGTATAAGTACCTATTACAAAAATTATTACTTACTTTACAGGAACAAGTCTGGACGCATGGACGACTTTCTGGAATCTGTGGAGTCACTCCCCGGCAATTCGTTCGATAGCGATTTTCTATTCACTAAAGATCTCAATGCATTTGCTTAAAACTGTGTGTAATTAATATGCTTTTAACATTATAGCTCTCATAAAAAATTGTTGGGTGTTTTCTTAAGTACTCATGTTTACCCTATCCACTGTGCGAGGAAGATCTGCAGTGTTTGAGGAAAAACTCCGCTAATAGAATTGCTTTATTTTCCTGTTCAAATATAAAAATATGAAATCGACGTAAAGTAAAAAAAAAAGAAAAATTCTATTTATTGTCACAGCAGCACACAGATATATAATACAAATATAAAACACAAAAACTTAACCTAGTTAGGAAGCAGGCGCTGCCGAAACAATGGCACACACATCTCAGCTTTGGCTTTGTAACTTAAGGCTACAAAGCGCCGATTTTCAGTTGCGGCCAAGAAGTAGCGCCACCACTGTACACTCTTTATAATACATAATTAATTTTTAAAGCCATGACGAAACAAAATAACATAGAAAAAACAAAACACTAAACATAATCTGCAATAATATGACATAAATAAAATATAAGGTACATAAATAGTAAACTTAAGTAATTTTTCCAAATACCGCTATAAGGCCCCTAATAAGCCCTTCCTGTTTTTTAAATAATATCAACTTGAAATGCTTGATAAAATTATTTTTTGAAAGAGGACGTCGTAAAGGTGGGAAGAGATTATTACAACACGAGGTAGCCCTATAGCGGAAACTGCCCCTAAATGCAGACGTTTGGTGTTTGTATGTCTTCAATAGGAAATTAGAGGCTCTAGTGACATACCTACGGATTTTCGGAGCTGGACCATCGCAATTTTGTTTGAAGTTCTCGGCGTGACTCAATCGATAACATGTTATTTTTATGCAATATGGGTGCGAGAAGGGATATTGAAAGAAAATCGGCAACAAGCATTCTGGAACCGTTGCAGAAGTCTCTTGGACGAAAATGTAGCACTAGAACAATACACTGAAACGGCGTAATTAAGCCAGAGCTTTACACAATAGCCCCCGTATATCCGTTGTAAGTAGCTGTCTGATGTTATACAGTACTTTAAGACGGAAAAAGCAAGACTTGACGAGGTTCTCTATGTGTTTTCAAACTTGAGCCTACTATCGAAAAGGATGCCCAAATCACGTGCTTCAGCTACCCTTGGTATACTTTGATCTTTAATCAATTGCAATTTGGAACCCACAACCAGTAATTTTGATTTACATGGATTGAGAACCAAAGAGTTGCGTTCGGCCCAATCTGCAACTCTAGAAAGATCCTCATTCAGAGCCTTCACAGCAGAGTATATATTCTGTGGATTACATGAGGTAAATATCTGATTGTCATCTACATATAGGTGGAAATTACAGCGCTGTATCTGAGAAGTGATGTCAGCTGTGTAAACTATAAAAAGCAACGGTCCCAAGATCGAACCTTGCAGGACACCCCTTTCAACCGGAAGCAAACCAGAAAAAGAAGGAACACCGACATAATTTAACCAATGGTTTTTGAATGACCTTATTTTTAGCTGTTTTAACAACAGCAATGCGAACCACTCCATCAGCACCAGGATGCAATGATATAACTCGACCTAGTGTCCAGTTTAGTGGAGTCCGATTATCGTCTCGAATTATCACCATTGAACCTACAGGCAACGGTTAAGAATCTTTGGTCCATTTGGCGCGTTGAGTTAAATAATTCAAATATTCATGTTTCCATCTGTACCAATAATGTTGTTGAAACGATTGTAACATCTGCCACCGATGAAGCGGAAAAATTTTAACGTTAGCTAGATCCTCATCGGGGACAGATGTTAAGGGCTCGAGGGTAAGAAAACGCCCGGGTGTCAAAGCAGAAAAATCGTTGGGATCAGAACTAACCGGGCATAAAGATCGCGAATTTAATATAGCCTCGATTTGAACAGAAAGAGTTGTTAGTTTTTCATACGTCAAAACTTGATCACCAACAACACGATACAAATAAGATTTAGCCGCTTTTATTTGAATCTCCTAAACGCCTCCGAAATGAGGCTTAATTAAATTCCATCCGTTCGAAACTAGTCGCTTGTTGCATAAAAGCCGATAATTGATTACTAGCTCTTACGAAATTTGTTCCGCAATCTGCATGAATTGCACTACAACGTCCACGGCGCGCCACGAAGCGTCGCAATGCAGCGATGAAGCCTTGGGTTGAAAGTGAAGAAACTACTTCAAGGTGAACTGCTTTGGTCGCAAGACAAACAAAAAGGCATCAATTAGCCTTGTCCATCTGAGCACCGCGATGTGAACCTAATTTAATGCGGAAAGGGTCATCAAAGTCACCTTCTCCTACAATCGAAAAGGGCTTGACTTTATTGATGCGATAGGAAGGAAGATCACTCTTAAACGGCTGTAAAGGCTTAGGGTTTAAACGAAAGCATTTAAGACATGTAGATAAACGACACCTAAATTTGTTTAGCGGATATAATCCAGAATTGTTGGAGTAACAAATGATGAGTTTGGTATGGAGGTAAGTACTCTTGCCTTCCATGCCAGAGGTCCCGGGTTCGAATCCTGGTAGGGGCAGATATTTTATTATATTTGCTTTCTAGTCATGGATGTGTATGTATATTTATTTAAGTTTATTTCTAATATTTATACATGAAAAAAAAAATATCTATGTGTGCTTATATATTTCTTAAGTTTATTTATCCGTTATCTAGTATCCATAACACAAGTTCTTAATGATACTTAATTTGGGCTAGATAATTGGTGTGATTGTTAGAAATATTTATTATTATTATTTATTTATTAATGCCTGGATGACAATAACTACGATGAATGATGTCTATGATCAGGAATGTGAGTGGGTGATCAGCCGGTAAGAGAGCAGGATGTTTGTGTTTATACGCTAATCCTGATCGTGAGATTCTGCCGCCCACCCTGATCACTCCCTGGTCATCGATAAAAGTATTAAGTATACGAAAAGGTTTAGATAAAGATTGTTTTGATTTTAACTTCAATTATTCTTTTGGAAAAGATTCAGTTTGTACCTAACGCTTAATGACGTTCGACATTATTTATAAATGAACTGCGATTGGCCTTAGCTGGAGTAATTGATAAAACGACGAATGTATGTGATAATATTAATAATTTTTGAGAGAGAAGAATGACGATTTTCAAATACTAAATATAGTGTCTAGTTGGTTTTTCTAATAGGCGTAGGGACTAGCGCGGTCGATTTACGTTTTTCTGAATCAATGATCACTTCCACCGCGTCAGTTAGTGTACCTACAAACGAAGGCCAAGATTCTCGACATTGCGACAAGCA
Source organism: Marasmarcha lunaedactyla (assembly GCA_923062675.1). Classification (NCBI taxonomy): domain Eukaryota; kingdom Metazoa; phylum Arthropoda; class Insecta; order Lepidoptera; family Pterophoridae; genus Marasmarcha; species Marasmarcha lunaedactyla. The sequence continues at coordinate 16,572,089 of OV281346.1, read as the reverse complement.
ACATGGTCCCGCCCACCACAGAGATTTGTTGACAATCTCACAAGGAAACGTCCATGTGAACATATGTCCGCTGGATTATCACCCGAACACACATGTTGCCGACATTCGACAGGAGTAAAATTTGAATTATCGGATTCTGTTGAAGTAAACAAGGTATTAGAAACTAGCCCAGTTTTACTTAGCAGTAGCCAACCAAAGACGGAATTAAATGCGGTAGGTGGTCTGACACTTCCTTTGATGGGTTGGCGAAGTAATGATTCAGCAAAAACATCAGCTGCGAGAAAAATATCTATCGGTCCAGGAATATCAAATCCTGGGTCTGCTAATGGTAGTGACTTGATGTGTTTAGTTTGGGTATTGGTTGATCGCCGCATATCTTTGTGACGACGTGTAAATCTAAATTAAAAGTCACACGATTATTTGTACCGAGGCTACACGTGACGTCACCGATAATAGACGCATTTACCGCACCTAGTCCATTAACGCGCGCAGCAGTCTTAGTAAAACCCGAGACTAGTAAATAACTATAAACTAACCATGGCTAACAAAATTTTGTGTTTTGAAAAATAGTTTATTTAAATTTAGTCAAAATAATAGGTACGTATAAAACTTAAGATGAAGCTGTTTACAATATCATTTGATATTTCATTGCAAGTACTATCAGTAGGTATCAGGCGACAACAGAGTACGTTGTCAGCTAGTGCATTATATTATTTGATGCCATGTTGCCGCTCTTATAATTCAGTAATTGAAAACTTTACACCACCCCGGATATTATTTGTAGTGTTCCTGGGTTACTGTATTGCCAGTTTATAATTTTTCCCACAAAAATATAGCATTCATCTACAGAGTTTGTTCTTATCTGCCTTATCATAATAAAATGAATTTCAGTGCATTTAATTAATGGGTCTTTTATATTTTACTTTATTTCTTGATATCGATAAAATGTATGTCTTAATAAGTGCATAATTTTTATTTATGGGCATTTTCGCGAAAGATTGCCCTTAGGTAAAAGTGGTTTCCCTCTGCATTCAAATAATAAATATATATAAAATATATATTAATTATATAATATTAATATATAAATAATATATATAAGATATATATAAATATTCAATTTTAGAGGTATTAGATGCAGTTAGTTATCTTCTCCGAAGAATTAATATGTTTTGTTTTATAAATGAATTAAAAAAAACCTATATTTAAATTAGGATTGTAAATAAAACTTTCATTTTACAATTACAAACCATGCAAATCTGCTATGTCCTCTGCTGTCTCAGTCAACTTTGAATGCTTGTACCTATTCAAAATGTTCAATATTCGACGAACATTGATGGTTTTTTAAATTTTCACTCCTTTTTTTATCTCATTATGGTATTGCTTAGTAGATTTTCTAGGAAAAATATTTAAAAATCATGTTTTAAAGCTTGTCCACTGATTTTGCATATGGTGGAAATTCCTAGATCGTCACGACAATAACACAAAAGTTTGTATATTAATTTTAGATTAAAACTACCAAATAGAAAATTTATTTTAATCCTGACAACATTATTAGTTCAGAAATATCAACTCCATGTGTCTAACTTTTCATTTTGGTGTTTTAGCACCGATACGTGATCGATGCTATCGATCGATATCGATAGCGTGACGATAGGTTGCAACTGGCTTGTGATTCGGTGTGAGTGAAAAATATTGTTCCACGATGGTTACGGCTTTTGGCCTAAAATGTATGTATTTTTCATTGTATTTTGGTAATATTTGAAACGGTTATCTAATTTACAATGTGAATATTTAGTTAAATAACCATTAATTGATCAAAACTGTTATAAATTTAAGAATATGTTGCTCAATCGTCACATCCACATCGTAACGTGATGTATAGGTGGAAAATAAATTGTGACGAATATGGGGAACATAAGGACTGTTTACATAGTACTTAACGCAACAAAGAAATATGTTTATTAAATAAATGTATGTTTTTTTATGATTTCCACAGCACTGTTTGTTAGGATAAGATATATAAAATAAATTGTTTTTTTTCCTTGGTAGGTAAAGTATTATGCAAAAAAATAATAAAAGCACTTATTTTGTAAAAAAAAATAACGTACTGTTCTTCTGCGTGGCTTATACCTACTAACCTAACATTTGAGATTGTACCGAGCACTTGTACTGTAATCCGTCATGTGTGCTTCATATGCTTGCGAAAGGGAAATAAAATGTACTCCACTTGCTTTTGAATTCTTTTGAAACAGCTTATCATCAAGCTGTTAAAAGTATATCAGGTTTTATTCTCAGGTACAGACTGTAACTGTAAAATTACTGCCTATTTTTTGCTAGGGGGCAAGCAGGTTATTCATATATCTTCTTGAATGATATCACGTTGTTCAAATATATATTACCTAGGTATATAAATGTTCAGAACTTCGTTAGTATGGCTCTTACTGCGACTGAAAAGGCTAAGAACAGAGAAAAAGAAAACAACTGAAAAGATTAAAAAAAAATATTAGAACTAAGCTGAAATAGCTTATCATCAAGCTGTAAAAAGTATATCAGGCTTTATTCTCAGGTACAGAATGTAACAACTTACTGCCTATTTTTTGCTAGGGGGCAAGCATGTTAATCATATATCTTCTTGAATAATATCTTGTTGTTCAAATATATACAATTTTGATAAAAGCGAGAGGCATTTAATGAAACCACATATACTATAAGTGCCTACTGTTAATCCGAAACTATTAAAAAAAAAGTTTACGAGAAGTATACGAAAAAACGTTTTTCAAAAAAATTTAATAGCTTAATAATTAAGTTAAAATGTAAACATCCTTTGTTGAGTAGCCTGCCGCCACCTGCCTAACAAATTGGCAACGTAGCATTCGAGTAGCATAGCGCGAGCGGCGGCAGTCTCACCGGCTCACACACGTACCTACACAGTGCAGCGCCCGAGTTTGATGTGGATGATAATGTAAACATGTGTTGTAGGTAACGTTGGAAGGTATGATCAATGAAAATAATAAACAATAATAATTAATTGTAACACTTACACATTAAATCTTCAATTGTTCGAAATGTCCGCCGTTTGCAATGGTATACAAATTATAACGACCTATAATATTGTTATTTAACCGTGCAATAAGGTCACCGTTTGTAGTTAAACTTTTTAATTTATGAAACGCTAAAATAATCCGGTTTTTAAGTTCCTCTACGGTATTCACGTCTGTCGCGTACACTTCACTTTTCACAAACCCCCAGAAAAAAAATCTAAAAAATCTATAAATCGGGGACCGTGGTGGCCATCGTACTGGTCCAAATCGACCAATCCACTGCTGTCCAAACATTTCGGTGAGTAGCTCTCTGGAAGACATCACTGAATGTGGAGGAGCTCCGTCCAATTGGTACCATAAATGCCGATAATCGGCTAAGGGTAGTTCTTCGGTATATTCAACAACGGGACCGGATAATATCTCCAAAAATTTTGCCGCGTTAAGGGTGCCGTCAATAAAAACAGGTCTAATAATCTGGTCCCTGTGTATACCAGCCCACACATTAACAGAGAAGCGGTAGTGATGCTCTGACTCCCGAATCATGCGTGGATTTTCAATACTCCAGTATCTGAGATTTTGTTGGTTCTATATGCCATTGCGTGTAAATGTGCTCTCGTCGGTCCACATGACATTTAATAAAAAATTCGGGTCGTCAGTAACTTTGTCAAGTATCCACTGGCAGTGAGTACGCCTGACTGGCAAATCCCTTCTTAAAAGGGCTTGAACTTTTTTATATTTGTACGGTTTGCGTTTATTCCTTTTTAAAATGTTATGCACGGTTCTACGGCAAACTCTTAACTGGCGTGTGGCTCTATGCAGACTCGATGTGGGGTTGCGGTCAAAATAGTCAAGAATCTGTTGCTCGCGCGCAGTAGGTATCTGCTGCGGTGGGACTCCCTCCTGATGCTAATGGTTTGTTTCCCGTGCCCGTTGTACTGCCAATACTATGGTGCGAGCGTTCCTAGAGCACGCTCGGCTGTCTCCATACCTTTCTCGGTAAGTTTGCAGAGCTAGAGCTGCGTTTTCGTGGGATTCCCCGTAGATTAAAATCATGTCAGTGTATTCTGACGCCGTGTATGTAGCACGAGGCATTGTGGATGTCTTACGTACTTACAAAATAATTAAAAACTACTCACAAAACTAAACTGAAAATACTCAGTTACCCTTGACCTAATTAGCCGAGCCGCCGCCGGCGCAATAGCAACATATTGATCTATTTCTGTTACACTTATTACATTAGAGTGAGATAACCGTGATCTGTACTTTCTTTTAAGGAAAGATTTAGTAACAGTTTACTTCCTTGTTTGTATTGCAAACTTACGATGCGAACTGGCACGTCGCGGCGCTCGCGTGAATTTTGTCGTTTAGATAACTATGTATGCCTATAGTACAAACTTACGATCTAGTGATCGGGAAGATACAGAGTGTTTAAATGAAACTAAGTAAAAACTAAAATCATTCCTGTGACTAAACTATTGCTTACATTGATCTGATTTTTGTTGTGTAGCCTGATAATGATAAACAAAATATGTGGTTTCATTTAATGCCTCTCACTTTTATCAACATTGTATACCTAGGTATATATATTTTCAGAACTTCGTTAGTATGGCTCTTACTGTCACTGAAAGGGCTAAAAACAGAGAAAAAGAAAACAATTGGAAAATTTAAAAAAAATATTAGAAGTAAGCGAAGAAGAAAATTATGGCACACAGCGCAAAAGAGAAGGCAGACTTGTTCGCAAATCTCTTGGCGGAATGTTCACGTCTAGACATCACCCACATAATTTGCAAAATTATGGAACGTGTATTGAACCATCGTCTCCTGACGTACCTAGAGACCAATGATCTCCTCAGTGACAACCTATATGGTTTCCTTGGAGGACGCTCAACAGGAGACCTTCTAGTGTACGTCACGCATCTATGGAGCATGGCATTGGAAGAGCACGGAGAGGCAATAGCCATATCCTTGGATATCTCCAAGGCCTTTGACCGGGTATGGCACGAAGCCCTTTTGAGCAAGCTTCCTGCGTATGGCATACCATCTGGACTCTGCGACTGGATTTCTGATTTTCTGAGGGAACGGTCAATTCGAGTTGTCGTCGATGGCTTCTCATCGGACCTAATGGCGATCAACGCCGGCGTACCTCAGGGATCTGTTCTCTCTGCAACATTATTCCTGCTGCACATTAATGCCCTTCCTTTATCGGAAGGCATTATTGGTTACGCCGATGACAGCATTTCGGTCAACAGATTGAAACCATGGTACAGTCAGCTTCCAAAAAATTGGGAGTCATCGCAAAGGTCCGGCGGTACTTCAACTCCGAACAGCTGCTCAACCTGTACACAGCCCAGGTTCGATCTTGTATGGAGTACTGCAGCCATCTTTGGCATGATTCCGCGAAAAACCATCTTGAAGCGTTGGATTCTGTCGACCGAAGGGCCCGTAGACTCATAAGTGACGACAAACTTACTTCTTCGAGACTGCAAAGTCTCCAGCATCGTCGAAAAGTTGCTAGTCTATCGGTTTTTTACAGATTGCACTTTGGAGAGTGTGCTAATGCTCTTTTTCAGTTGATAGAACCTTCCCCCTTTCCCCACCGGTCAACCAGACGCAGACAGAAGTTTCACCCGTTTGTAGTTAGCGTGCCGATGAGCCGAACTAAACGGTTCGATAGCTCATTTTTGGTTTGTGTTGCCAAAGAGTGGAACGATTTGCCTGCGTCTGTTTTTCCAGACAAATATGACCCTGGAGCTTTTAAGTGTAGAGTGAATAGGTACCTCTTGGACAGGCGTGTATGATCCTAGTCTTCATCGTCACTTTCCATCAGGTGAGATGGAAGACAAACGCCTGCTTATTATTAATTTAAAAAAAAATGCAGTAAGAATGCAATATTCCTCCCTTATTATTTCGCTTCAAGTTCATTAAATTAAAATTCCTCTTAAAACTGGCTGCCATTAAATCAAATCCTCTTCTTGCAAAGCTTAATCATCTTAAATACTTCCCTCAGTACTGTTTTCTTCTCCAAGATTTTTCTGAGATATCACAATACATTGAGTTCATGAATATCTTCACATCAGATGAATGGCCTTGCTATCAGGGATCCTATGAAAGCAAATACCCGCAGATGGAAATTATAATTGATAAAAAATTGACAAACAAATATGAAGTTTATGATAAATTATCCAATTGGGCAGATTTTAAAGATTCCAAAGTTTCTGACAGCACATCCATAGCCATATACGATTCCACTTTAAAAATGGGTCAAGGATACAAAGTTAATAAATATGCTAGCATATTGACAGCTGAAGCTACAGCTATTCTATCAGCTCTTGAACACATCAACAAATATAAAAAAAAAACAGCAAAAAAATGGCTCATTGCTAGCGACAGCTTAAGTGTACTTTCTGCGCTTGAAATTATCGCCTTGATACAAATACCAACTACTTGATTTATAGAATAAAAGGAGCATGGAAACTGCTTCAAGATTCTGACGTCGTAGTCTCTTTCATTTGGATCCCGAGTCATAAAGGCGTACAAGGAAATGAAAATGCAGATTTCTTGGCAAGATCAATAACCTCTATTGCTAATACAGCTCCTGTCACTGTCACTAATGTTGCCCTACCGTTCACAGATATTATTTCTGAGCTGAAAAACAAAAATAATGAAAATCTGAAACAAAATTGGGATCATATAACTACTGAACAACAGAAAGGTCTTTGGTATGCAGGTATAGAGGGTACAGCAGTAAATAAGAAACCATGGTTTTCAAAACTGACTGAATTTATAAACAGAAGATTTTACACAACGATAAACCGCTTACGACTGGGTCACAGCAGAGTAAACTCACATTTATATCGGATAAATATGAGTGATACACCTGAATGTAATTATTGTCAGAGAGAGAACAAACTCTAGATCATATCATATTTGAATGCCCATCCTTTGGCATACACCGCCTTGTGCTTATGGATGACCTCTTACGAATATATGGGGTTGCTGATCAAATCCCGTGCTCAGTTCAGCAACTCATGGGATATTCTCAAACAGTTACCCATATACAACTTCATTCAAGTCACTGTTAAGAAAATAAAAATTTTCTGGATTGGAAAAAAAAGATAAAGTGGACTTTACAATTATACTGGATTTTTTAAAATACACGGATTAAGGCATATTGAATTAGTACATTTGTTCAAGAAACTGATAAGGAATTTACAAATATTACCGGATTATGATATACTCATAGCAGGTAGTTTTCATACAAAAAAAACCAGGAATTATGTCTATGGTTAGAACTTTTTGATGCTGACATCTCTTGCTACTTTTCGAGCGAACAATTGTCATACGTCACTTCAATGTGAATGATGAATGATAACACTATTGCTGCGTTCCGTTTGCTGATTACAGCGCTCACAGCGCTCATATACCCGTTCCGATTGCCCGTGAGCGCGCTCACAGCGATATCGATACGTCATCAATGACGTCATAAACGCCGCCATCTTCCCGCTCACAGTGCCAACGCTACGAAGCATGGTCGCTGTGAACGGCCTGTCAAAACTGACACATGACGTTAGTTTGTTGATGTTTTTATTAGTCGATTAAAGATTTTAAAAGCTTGCTTATTAATTTTCTTTTGTAATAATGTTAAAAAGTGGCTCCTGCTTCATTCAGGGTCAAAGATCTTAATGAAATTGTAACTTTAGACTTAAGCGACGAACAATCAGAATGTTAGCGCGATATTTACAGTTCCGATTGCAATAGCACTAATAACACTTTTAGCGCGCTCAAACGAATCGGAACGGTTTTGAGCACTTTCAGCGCTGTGAGCGCTGTAATCGACAACCGGAACGCAGCATATGTTCAATCAATAATGTACGGTTTTAGGTTATGTTTCAATGTTTTAATTATGTTAAAACTACTTTTTTTATATTAATACTTGAAATTGGCAGAAATAGTTATTGTGTAGTAACTACAGCTGATTGCCATAAAACGCAAAATTTAATTTAATTTTCAATCAATCAGCTTGATTTGCCATTACGGTTTCAATGTTTGACGAGTGAAGAGTTTGCATTGATCAATTTCCGAAACATAACCTCTCATTTACCAAATATAGTAATTAAAATGCGTTTATTCAGTGCTTCACAATGTACAACAAGTGCTGTGTAGTGAATGAGAAAGTAGCCGAAAAGACGTTATTCTCCATCACTTTCCAAGAACTGAGATAGGACTTAACAATGGTTACCGTGTCTTTGTGCTAATAGTGCTTTGTGCTTACAAGGTTTAAGTGTTGTAAATCTTTGTATATTGTTTGTGAGCCACACAAGAAATGTTTTCTGAGTTACTCAATATGAATAACGGTGTTTAATTGGTGTAACATAATTAACAGAATATGAATAAAAGGTACTGATGTCTCGCTTCTAGGGAAATAAAAATTTGCCTCCCGTGCAATACAAACAAAGCATATAAAAATATAAAACAAAATTTTGATATTAAAAAAGAATCATAAATATACTGGTCTTTTATTTATTTTACCTTCTTTATCTTTTAGATTGTTAAAATATCTTGTAGAAAAGGAGAGGGGCTTTCGCCTGCCACAATGGCATTACGCCAAAATCCAATGCCGTCATTTTAAAATTAAGAAACGAAGGACAATCTAATTAAAAAAAAAATTGTTGTCAAATTGAAAAGTTCCCTTTGCCTTCCTCAACTTGAGGAGAAATAATAAAAAAAAAATGAAAAGTTCCTTAAGTTCCTAGTTCCTAGTGTTGTAGTTAGGAAGTCGTTCGTCTGATGCGTAGCATCACTAGTTAGTTTGTGGATATACCTACAGGATTGACTAAAAAAAAAAGAATCTTGAAGAGTATTTACAAACATAAGACTATGCTTTTTGCCTTCGTTATACTACAAGAAAATGTATTAAAGTTAACATAAGAAGTGGCTGCATGGACTAGATCCCTTGCCTTCCCCTAAGGGTCAAGAATTTAAAAAAAGAAAAGGTTGCATAGGCTAGATCCCTTGCCTTCCCCTAATGGCTGGTTTACACGTGTTAAATGGTTAAGTTGGTAACTAAATTTTAACTAAATTTTAAGTTAAAAGTTGCGTGTAAACAGTCAGTTAAGTGACAAGTGGTAACTTAAAATTTAGTACGCAAGTGATTAAGTAGATTAGGATTCGTTCTATTTTTCGTATAAGTGGGTGGGCGGTGCTTCTCACTCAACACGTTTGGACGTGATTTTTTAGTTAAGTGCATAAGTTGACAAAGCTGGTGGCGGCAAGAGCTCGTATTTATTTCGCATTGACTGTTCTTTTTTTAAATGTCGGAGTGTAGTTTAGTTTCAACTTTAAAATTTGTTGAAGAATATTTAAATTAGATATGCTTGTAGAATAAAAATTTAGAAAAAACATATTCTTGCAAAAATTTTAATTTCCGAATAAAATTCTTCTCTGAATTTGTCCAAAATCACATTTACCATATATTTAAGTACAGAATTGACGAAATCCTTGAGATTTATCACTGCTCATCTTCATTGAACTCATGAACTTAACTACTTAATCCGTTTGGACACACAAGTGACATGCAGTAACTTAAAATTTAGTTAAAATTTAGTTACCAACTTAAATACTTAATACATGTAAACCGCGCATAAGATTAAAGAATTAAAAAGAAAAAAGAACAATAAACCGACAATAAATTGTTGTGTTTGATTCAAGGAATATAGTACTCTCTTACGAGAGAAGAATTGTAAGTTCATAGACAAAAAAAGCGGACATGTGTTTATACGCATACAACACTAGCGTCACAGTGGATTAGCCATTGAATTAAAAAAGCGCGCGAATTTTTAAATGTTTGCTTGTAAGGTGCTCTTACGCGGGCTTTTAAAATGGAGCAATTCCGAGCAATTTTGACGTCACATATCTTTCCATCACGCCTGAACGTATACCTACGTTTATTTTCTAGCCGGTGTGACATTGAAATTGCTCGGATTCTGTCCATTTTAATTGCCCATGTACGAGGCATTTTAGCATCTTTATAATGAATTGTTAAATATGAAACTGTTTTAAATAGATATCGAAAGCAGCACGTATTCTGACGTTTTTACATACTTATACATTTTTAATAACGTATTTCAAAACATTCGACCGGAAAGTAATGAAAGATACGTTGTTCAATATCCATTTAAAATATTTCTACTTTGTTTTCAAGGCGAATGGCCAGTCACAGCACCTTTAGATAAAATGTGATGACCTACCTGGCATAATAATAAATTGACACATGATGTATGAATGAACGTTATTTCATACGCCAGATAAGCTGGTTTTTTTTTGGTTTTATTTTATTGGTTGAATAACTTTTATCTGACTTAATGAAAAACCAGGCCTAAGTGCGGTGAAACCAGTCATTTTTAAAGTAAAATACACAGGGATCTTTTAATCTTATAGATACATCCTACAGCTTAGTAAGCACATTATAACTTTACAATTTATATGCTTGATTCAGGTGTAGGAAAGTTTGTAAGAAAATAAGATCCATTATTAAAACGACGTAAAATGAACTTTATTATTTATTTTTCAAAATTTTCATTTTTCTTTCGAGGGCTCTTTTTTTTTCCTCCTCTTCAATTTCCCTATTACACAATATTATGTACCTTTTTATACAAATAAAAAAAGTGCATGTTTTTAATTTCAGAATATTGGAATCATAATGATCATTACATGATTTCATAGCATTAAAATCAACCTTATCTAATATATTAAAAATATTTAATTTAATATCTGGCTTCCATGCTTGCGCCTTTAAAAAATTGTTTATCAATGAAGCCATTAGTTCGACTAATTTAACAATTTCATTATTTATATAATTAAGTGAGTTACAACTGTCATATTCTTTTAGGCTTGTGAATATGTGTATGGGTTCCTGATTTTTTGTTATAAATATATTTCGGCAATTTGAACAGTCTTCACGCCTTATTTTTTTAAATAAGAACCCACACACATATGCACAAGTCTGACTTTCTGGCGACGCCTGATTAATTGTTTCGGTTGCATTCATAAAAATCTGATGGATTTCATCCTCATCTATGTCAAATTTATTTTCACACATAAAATCACTCATATTTGGGTCAACAGTTAAAAACTTTTTTAAATTTGTTGCTAAAACTGCATTATCGTCTTCGCAGTTTCTTTTTTGCCCTGAGTGTCTTAAATTGCTAATAATTGCAGTTTTCACCCCCGCTATAAATTGTGGTATGTTGGGATTGGAACTTGATCCGCAATTGTAACGAATGCAACCAAAACAATTTTCCAATGGATCTTGGTTCAAGCGACGCGTAGAAAGGCTTTTGATATTAATACTTTGTAAATTTTTCCAGAGTCTCTCTACGGCATTTATAGTATGTATCCACCCGTCTTGGGAAGGTGGGTTGGATTTACTCCCGAGATATTTCATTGATGTAATAAATTTTTTCATGAAACTAAAGAGCTCTAAATGCGGACTTCGAAGCGTGAGATTAGTGGAGTATTTCTTTCCTCCACGCAGGTCCGGGCTGTCCGCATTTAAAGCATCAAAAAGCTCATCGAATTTTTGCAAAAACATTGCAGTCACGTGGGCTTCATTTGGAAGCTCATCTAAAAAAAAAGACCTTAATTAATAGTTATAAACTGAATAAAAACTTAAGCGGTTATTTACACTGTAACATATGAATGGAAATCTTACTAAAATATATACATGTACAATATTTCGCAATACTCTAAATAAATATATATTGTAATAAACTTATTATAATTAAGCTATTAAATATTGCGCTTGTTTACCTAATGACTTATAGGTAAGCTACATTAAAATCATTAGTAAGGAACAAGGTCTTATAACTAAAAATTATCATTACAATATTTTAATAGGAAAAGTGCCTACAAAACAAATAATAATATTTTCTTTTCCATTCCTACATCTAAAGCTCAAAAAGTCTTATTTTATCACATGTTGAACATATATTATCACACTTCAACCAATTAACACAAACTAGGTTTAAATTTTATACTTCATTTTTCCTCGGGAATCATTCTACCTAGTGGTGAAAAATTCATAAACATCTGTTCTGAAATTATTTTTCAGATATTGATCTTTAGTCAGAAAGACACAGCGGACGACTTCGTTTTATAAAAATGTGATACTGATGTATACTTACTTGATGCAATTTTTGCTAATATGCCAGCTGTAACGGAGTGGCTGAAAACTTGCGCCGCGAGCTTTACCCTCATTTGTAATTTCAAGTTTGGGTTCAAGTGGTTTTCCGTTAAGGCAGGAGCAAAGACGAAATTTGCATTATTTTTGTCTAAATCATAAAACTTCTGTATATGACTCCATTTGGCTGTACCTAATATGAAAACTATTATTTATTAATGATTACAGAATTCAAAGATGGGTCAATTGAAAAATAAAAAAGGTACTATACATATACTAGTGGCAGTCGTTTTTATTGTCTAAAAGCATTTTTCAAAACCTTTTTGTTTACAACACAATGAAGAAAATATTCATTTATACTTAAAAAGAAACTGAGATGTATTAAACTTTTGAAATAAAAAACATAAAAAATATTGAGCTTTGTCTTACCTTTGACTACAGTTTCATTATTACAAAAATCAGACATACATTCCACATCATGTTTTAAAAATAAATTCCTGGTACATTTCAATAAATGTGGAGGATCGAGGACAGCTACTATTTCACGTTCACTGTGTGTGAAGTAAGGTTCTCTGGTTGTTGCTCCCAATGTCCTTAGAACTTTTAAATTAACAGTAGATAAATCACACACAGTAGCCACCACATTAAGATTAGCCTTAAAGCATTCTGTGAGTATCTAAAACAAAAAAGTTATGAGTTAAAAAAAAGTTATAAAACACACAATAATTACCAAAACAAAAAAGTCACACACAACATAATGTGATTAGATGATAAGTAATTTGACATGTCATTGAAGACTTCTCATCCAATCACCTTGTGTTGTATGTCTTGTCACAGTAGAAAAAAATATCATGCTATCTGGGCTGATTTTACGCTTTCTTTTCAAATGGACTATTTAACATAAATAATTAAAATAAAAAATATTACCTCTTTTAAAATCACAGTCATTCTATCGGCGTTAATTGTGTGAGATAAATAATAAGCAATAGGTTGCTTCCATTTTTTTCTCAGTCCAGCAACCATAAATACTAATGCTTTATTTGCTGTTTGCCTGTTTCTCCCATGGTTACCATGATCAGTGAAACCTTGAATTTCATCTAGTTTTTTATCATAAAATAAATGTTTTCGTAATGACATTTCGTCAAATGACAAAATGCAAATATTTTCTGCATCACTTTGGTCTTCAGTCATTTTTTTTAAAGACGAAAATATGTGACTATTTATACCGGGCCTGAGTGGCACTCTATTTAATAATTTATTTAAACTGCTTTGGCACGGCAATGTAAACATGCGCCTAAGTAGCCTATAACAGGCAGGGGACTTTTTGTATATAACCAAGGCCATTATTTTTTCGTCCAGACTATATCTTCTGCCTTTTGGTTTTTTCGGGCAGTTTTTTAATTGGCTTTGCAATAATAAAGCAAAGGAACTGCTTATATTTGCATTGCACAAATTTAAAACACTTTCGTCTTGACAAATTGTCCGGACATTGCTTCCTTTCTTCTTCTTTAGACTTTTTCTAAGTCTAATTATTTCTTTAATTTTTTTTCGGCACACATTGTACAATTGAGCTTCCCTGAGAGTTAGATCACTCACTTTGGAAACATTTATGCTGCTCAAAATTTGATTTCGTTTCTTATGTGCTGTTTTAGTGAGAGTTAAGTCCATAGAAGATGGCAAAATATTTGATGGACTGTACTCTGGCATCAACACTTTGATACTTGTTATCTGAAATAATAATATTATTTTGTTGATATTATTGTTGCAATTCACAATAACTACTTGACACACCACCAAATTAATTATACAATGATTTCTATTATGCGCCAGAGCTAGAGAGCAATGTTTTGAAAAATCAGAAAATATTTAGACCTCCTGCATTGCAAGAACAATAACCAGTATACATGTTTTCATTAACAAAGAATGTGTTTTATATCCCTCAAATAGGTATTTAAAAAGTAATAACTCACATGTTCATCACTATTCAATTTAGATGTTCCTGGCATTTGTATCAAGGCATTAATCTTAACTTGATTATCTTCATTTTGTTTTTGAGAAAATGGTACTTGCGATTCTTGCAGTTTCATTTCACTTGGCTGTTTAGCATAATTCTGTAAATAATAAGGAATATATTACAATAACAGTTACATATCAATTGTATAATGATGTAAACAATGATACAACTTTTACAAAAATTATGAACCTATTATTGGCAGTATGTATATTATTTAAATTTATAGTAATATTATAATTTTGTTTTAAATGCTGTTGGTGCTGTGAAAATGAATAAATAAAAACCGGCCAAGTGCGAGTTAGATTCGCTCACGAAGGGTTCCATACCATTATCTATAAAAATCATATCTGTTGTATAGGAGCCCGCCTTAAATATTAATTTTATTTTAATATTATTATTTATTTTTAAAGTGAGCAATATACTCGATGTTCTGTGAATATTTCAAGCGTCTACCTTTTGCCGTTATCAAAATCGAGCAATTGTAAGCAAAAAAATCACGTTTGTTGTATGGGAGCCCCCTAAAATGTTTAATTTATTCTAGTTTTTAGTATTTGTTGTTATAGCGGCAACAGAAATACATCATTTGTGAAAATTTTAACTGTCTAGCTATTACGGTTCATGAGATACAGCCTGGTGACAGACGGACGGACGGACATACAGTTTATCAGTAGGGCCCCGTTTTACCCTTTAGGGTCCGGAACCCTAAAAACTGATATTGTTATATACCACCTGGATGACTGATGCAAGATTTACAAAAGTAAGTACAATTATTTAGCTTTCTTCAATATATATTACAAAACTCACAGCCATCAACAAAAGCTTTAATTTAGAGTAATTCAAGATCAAGAATAATTATGCAAGGTTTTTCTAAAAAAGTATTAACTCACATGTTCATCGCTATTTGATTTAGATGTTCCTGGTATTTGTATCACAGTATCAATCTTAACTTGACTGTCTACATTTTCTCTCCGAGAAAATGGAACTCGCGAGTCTTGTAGTCTTGGCTGTTTAACATCATTCTGTAAATAATGGCAAAAACATTACAATTACATATTTTATTTATTCTTGGTTCTTACTTGGATAGTTGCCTTATGTGGAAAAATCACATGAATGCCAAAAGGGAACAAGTTAACTACAAATATGTTTATACTGGATGGTAAGCAGAAACTCTGTGTTCTCCTTGGAAAATAAGCTTATGATATAAAACTTAATTCCCAATTTCAACATATCAAATCAAAATATGGGAGTAGCTAGCAAAATCTGCTGCTTTTTTTAAAAACACATATTAACTACAAACAGCTGTTTAAAATCCAATTGATGCAATTATTAAAGTTACAAAGAAAAACTTTATGCATCTTAATTTAATGCAAGACCTTTATCCTTACCTCATTGAATACATTTTCACGATTTGCAAGTAATTCTTCAACTTCAGTTGAAATAGGAACAGCAAATTTGCTAAGTTTTTGTCTACCAGAGTCATAAAATTGGGAAAAATCAAAGTGTCTGCCACATAATACTTTATTTGTAACATACAACGAATAAAGAGATTCTGTAGAAGACCAGTCTTTGTCTGGCCAACAATACACAGCCCAAGCACGAGCCCTGAAATAATAATAAGCCACATCAGTTGCAATTTAAAAAGTGTACACAAATGATTATCATATTGTTATTGTTTACCACCATTGTTTACTAATTGAAAATAATTAAAACTGTTAACTTACAGCTCCAATAATTTCAAAGCTTAGGAAAAACCAGTATTAATATTGATATGGCAATTCATCAATTCAAGTTGCCTTAAAAATTATAACAATAAACATTATTTTTTGATGAATTCAGTGTTCCTAGTTCATATCACATATAATTTAAAACTTTCAATAGTGACATTATTTCCAATTATAGTAATAAATTACAATTTAATGAATAAAACAGGTAATTTTATGTAAATGTCTTGTGTATAAGAATCTTGTCTGTCACTCACGGCTCACTCATTAGAAGTTTGCATATTGTAGGGTATTTGTTTAAAAATGAAATTTAAGTAGGTAAAGACTAAATTCCAACAAAAGATTACCTAAATCTGTAGTCAGTATTTGCAACTATTGTGAAGAAAGTGTAAAATTACAAAATTTTTTCTTTAGAGTGTCAATTTTATATTTTTATTGTAAAAATACAGCAATTGGAATATTTTAATATGGCATTCCCAATTTGAACAATAACACTGGGAAAATCTGAATTATACATAGTTCACTTATAGTAATTTTAACAATCAATTATCTGAGATGTTTTGTTATTGTGATGTACTGGTATTTAAATTAAAAAATTTTTGTTAGAAAGCCTGTAAGATATTACAATGACAAGTAAATAATAACAAAAAGTTTAAGGTGATAGATAAGAAGGTATATTAATATCAGGTCTTACATCCATAAGAAGTGACAATAAAAGATTTTCTTTGAAGGTCAGTATTTTCTTGCCCCATTGCTGGGGTGACCAAAAATATCATTAATAAGAATGTTAACTAACTTAGGTTATAAAGTTTGCCTGTACTACCATACTTTTACTTCATCACTTACTTGGTAAAGTTTGCTAATCCTGGGTTCGGGAATCTATGATACGTCACAGTCGTATCTTCAGCACGTGTTCTTCCACACTTAGCACACTTACGATGTAAATTAGACATTTTTAAACAAAAAAAAACAAAGACACTTAATTAATAACGTCCTGTCGTAAATGCTTTATAACTTATGATTAAAGAGCCGAAGGCTACTTTAACTGTAGAATACAGTTAAGATGCCAATATAAAACTTATTGACCGTTTTATACAGTTTAAATGCGGAGAGAAACGACTCGATCAACACAAAAAATTGCACAAACAATATGGCCGGCGGCCTGTTGTCATCCGGCATCCTCTTGAATGTTGCCAATATTATTAAAAAATATGTTTTTTAAGACAGGTATTCACAAGCACTACCACACATTCAAACATTTGTAAATGTGTGCAACATCAAAACCGTCATTGAATAAGATAATAGAGCCTGGTTTGATTTGTATTACTGACGTTATTATTAATTATATCGCAATGGAGAAGGAATTAGATAAAGTAGTTGAAGAAATAATCGCGACACCAAATGTTTTTGGATGTTTAATTGCGGATCACCAAGGACTTTGCCTTGCGTCTCGAGGAACAGCTCACGTAGATTCAGCTGGGTTGATTGTTGCTCTTTCGGAGCAAGCTTGCAAGATCCAACCAAATCTTAAGCCTCCTACTGTCTGCTTGGAGACTGATACAAAGCAGTGCCTTATACAACGGCACGGCACCATCACGGGAGCAATCTATAAGCAGAAGTAAACTTCAGAATGTTATAAAACTTAATAAGTAAGTTACCTATTTTAATTACTTTTCGTGAGATATATTTTACGCAATTTATTACGATAACTATTACGCTATTACGAAATATATAGCGGTAACTAGCTTATTTATTTTTAATTTTACTTACTACAGCATAATTACAGTAGACAACATTAATTTACTTTTGGAAAACTTTTGAAAAATAAAATAGTAGCAATGATTAAAAAAATCTAAAGCTTAGAAAAACAGAAGTGTATCAAAAATTTATATCAAAATTTTAAAAACTTTATATAATACTAACACTCTAGGGAGACTAAAAATAAAAACTTTTTCTATGATGATGTAGATGGTAAATGCTAAATCTATAGTTATTATTAGTTATCTGCATATTTCCATACATTTAGAGCTTACATTATTCAGTTTTTACAGAGCAGTACCACATAATGATGCGGTTTATGCACCTTTGTAAATGCTTCCCATGCTTTGTAAATCAATGTATGCTATTGATTTTAGAAATACTGTTGTTTTGGCAAACTTTATGTGTTATATAGTACTATACAAATATGAAATAAAAATTGTTTAGTCTTCATCTTAATTCAATTCTACACTTTATTTGGATTTAAAGTTTGTTTATACAATTTCCAATTATAAGTTATCCCAATACTCTTACCATCTCTACTACTCTACAGTAAATCTCACAGAGTGATACTCTCTGCTGCCACACTAGAATCAATTACCTCACCTCACTGCACGGATCATCCTGAGTTTGTAGGCTCTGACAGGT
Source organism: Marasmarcha lunaedactyla (assembly GCA_923062675.1). Classification (NCBI taxonomy): domain Eukaryota; kingdom Metazoa; phylum Arthropoda; class Insecta; order Lepidoptera; family Pterophoridae; genus Marasmarcha; species Marasmarcha lunaedactyla. The sequence continues at coordinate 16,553,729 of OV281346.1, read as the reverse complement.
TGTCAACTTTGACACGGAGACACATTACATTATACTGGACTGATGTAATATTATGTGTCATTCGATAGAACTTATCAATTGCACAAGAAAATGTTGTCTGGTCTGCGCATTAAAAAGTGCACTCCTTTCATCTAGAAAGTGAAAATATATATTTTTTTTTAATATTCAGTTACACGTGCGGTCATGAAACTCCATTCAATGAAACCTTAAAGATTAGGTTATTTCAAAGTCGCTGCCTTGGAAACTCATTGAGAGCTTTAAGACCTTCTCCACATTAGTTACTCCATTCAAAGATTGACTTACCTAATCTGCATTCGCCTTTAAATTTGAACACTAGGTTATTGTCTAGAAGCGGCAAACACAAAGTATTCACATTGGTTACATACAAAAATAATACTTCTTTTTTCAACACAATTTTGAGAATGTGCCAACTGTACAATGACCTGGCAGTGACTTCTAGGAACCTGGATATTTTTTTATGGCAGATTTGCATTTTTCAGACACCAAGTTCTTGAGTGAATGCCACTCCTATTACTTTAAATCAATATTATAGTAATGAATGAATTTATACCTGATTTTTATTTATAAGTGAGTGTTGCCGTGTGTATGTAATAAATAAATAGTTGTTTAACATGGTCAAGTATTTTCTTGATATTTATTTATTTTTTGTTAGAAGATATATGATTATAAATATTAGTTATCATTTGACCCAATAATCATTTAAATAAATTTTAATTTATTGTCTAAATTATTTCATTTTCTTTATTTTTATGGGTATTTTTTTTAGACTTTATGGGTTGCTCACTTCTTTCTAATATGGTTGAGGAGGGTGAGGGCTGCATCCCGTTCAGCTCCTTGACGGGTGCCGTTTGAGGGTGTTCGTAATTTGGATACTTGGGGAAGGGAGATTTGCCAAGCTAACAGATGCAGATAAGAATAATTTTGTATAGACATAAAGAGACATTGTACACTTAGCACTCGATATAGCAATCCTACAATGTGTTAACTTAACAGTACATTCAGTAGAAGTCATCCACCAGCTTCATCACCTACCGGTAGTCAAGCAGCTAGGTATCCCAAGTTACCCCGTTCCTCAAACGAGGTCACATATCGATTGGGTCAAACTACTGGGTGATTTCACCAACCACCTTTGAACTGCTATCAGTGCATCTTCCAGGCAGGATCCGGTGGCATATGATCGCCGCTGGATCCTGCCTGAGGATATGAGGGAGTTGTTTAGAGCAAAGAACGCAGCTATCCGGGCGTACGATTGCGCTCCGACCGAGCAAGCCGCATCCGTATGAGAATACGAAAAGCATGCTAGATGACTAAGCGTTTAAGGAATTTTGAATTTACTGACATTAAATGAAAGTGATGACTTTTCATTATCAGATTATGTATGCGCAGCCAGATATAAGTTAGTCTAGTAGTACGTTATCGAAACGCGATTATGCCAGCAATCGTCCGAACGTTTCCGCAACAATCCGTCGTTGGACGACCAGGTAGCGTAGTGGTTTGTAGCCCTGCCTAATACGCTGGAGGTCCCAGGTTCGAGTCCTGGCCGGAGCATTCATTTGTGTGATGAACATAAATGTTTGTTGTCGCGTCATGGCTGTTGATATTTATATATGTATGTTTACGCTGAGTTCCTCCCCAGTTCGCTGTATGGTCATCCATAGCACAAGCTCGTCTTCGTCAGAATCGCAGGTGTAATTTGATGAAATTGGTTGAATTGTTTTGGCTCAAATTTGCCAAATTTGCCAAATTTTATTACTAAGTTATTACCTTAAAGATTATAGATATAAGATTTCTAACATTAAAACAATAAGTTTTCAAAAATACGTTCATGTAATGGGAAAATACTTTATACCAAATTTTTACTAATTATCTAATTATTATGTAGATACCTACTATTGTTGTCATATAAAAAAAATACCTTTGGTGAACTCAAGAAAACATCTCTTGCGGATTTTTCAATTTAGTTTAATATTTCTGAATAAATAAACCTCAGAAATTATTTGCAACATGTGTACACACAACATTCAATAACATACAACAATCATCTATTAATAAATTAAGCCTTTCACCGAATAGGACATAATTCGCTATTATACGCTTCGAGCTTTTTGATACTTTAAATCATCGTAGCAACTCCATTTAGTTTTCCGGAAGCAAAGGGCTTTATAATGACCAATGCTATTTTCATTGGGCTGCGAACTTGCTGCTGGTACGTATTCAATCGGTCCTATTATTTCATATTGTTTGATATGGACGTTTATCTGGTGAGGTAAACGAATGAGAGATAAAGTATCAGTCTGATTTAGTTCAACGGCTATAGTGCTACACAGATTATAATTGAGAGTTCTTAAACCAGTGCAATCGTTACGGTGGCATTCTACCATATTATATTCCTCCGTTAACATAGCTGCCGCAGATTCTTCTATGTTTTTTTTACTAAAATCCAGAGAAAGGAATGCTAATTTTCTTGTGACATTATTTGCAATACATTCTTTATTCATACATACTTCAGTTACGTCAACGCTGTATATAGTATTAATCAAAATACGCTCGAATATGTGAGAAATGTTGCACGCACACTGTATGTAAGTTTTGTCATTTATTACAGAATTTTCGAAATACTTCTCAAGTATTTCTGCCCTGCAGATCTTTTTTATTAATCTTATCATTAATCATGATTTTTATAAATTGGCAGAAACAGTTAGTGGTGCGTTTATCAATAGTATGTTTGATAGAAAACCCATCAGCATAAGCAGCTGCAAATATTTGAGAGATAGCGTCAAAGGCGCATGTGTTTTCAACAAAAGTTTTATTGATTCCAGTCCTTACTACATTACCATTTTGTAGCAGTGGAACTGGCTTAATATAACAGTCTTTTTATCGTCTTTAGTTCCTTTCCTTTACCCCTCCATTTCACAATAAGTGGTGGACGTTCCGTGAATATTGATACATCTGTAAAATCTGTCTTTTCTCGCGGTGTAATGTTTGTTTCTTTTTCTTCTTTTCTGGCTTTAATAGACTCGTTTTGGTTATTGCTTAATGCGACATTTATTTCTCCAGATAAAAATTAAAGATGAATTTTTATAAATTTGAATATAAAAACATGAATAGCCCCAATCCGCAAGTGGCGTTGGAAGAAAATGATTATACATAATGCCGACATGCATAATGGTCGGGAGCCCTTTCGAGAGTCCTTTTTTTATCATAATGTAGTTTGGCATAACAGTTTCAGCATAAAGCTTTTTCGCATAAATTGAGATAAGCAGAATATTATACACGCAGAATGGTTTCATTGCCATAAGTTTCACTTACTCTAATTTTCTTTATCATAATTTTATACAGCATAAATGTAAAGGACATAACTGTTATACGTCTAAAGATAAATTATCATAAAATACAAAACGCATAATAGAAGTATTCATAACCTCTAAAGTCATAAACGTAAAGTAAGAAAAAAACTTTTGGTGCCTAATTTATCAAGTATGTATCATATTGAGTCTTGAAAGTAACGAGTATGTAGGTCATGCCAAAAAGTGACTTGCACGTGAATAATAAATAATAACATTTTACCAAGATTATTTAAGAAATGATGATGATGAATTGGAGGGAGGGAAACTACGAAATGAGACGCACCCGTTTAATTGGGTTAGGTTAGGTTTGTATGTAGTCAATACAAGCCCGAGCCGAGCGAGCGAAGCGAGAATGGTGCGGCACACCCGGCGAAGCGCCAGGACCAAATAAGTACCATTTCTAGCTTTCCATGAAAAGCGACTTCGGTTCAATTTGGTTCAAACAAACATCACGTCTGTCCCTTCAGAAGTTGTCATTGTGAGAAGTTGGCATTATGCGAAGTTGGCATTGTGGGATGTTGGCATTCTGAGAAGTTGGCATTCTGAGAAGTTGTCATTTTGCGAACGGTTGGCATTTTGCGAAGTTGGCATCATGAGATGAGAGGGTTTTCTTCATCTAATTCGAATGTGCTCAAAACTTTAGGTGTGAAACTTTTGCTGTGTTTTCTTTTCAATGCCGACCTATCAAAATGTATTCTTACCTTTACTTTAGTGCCAGTAAATAAGTTGTCATCTAAATGTCCAAACAAAATCTACGAAAACAATCGTAGTCGGCACTACCATATGTATGCCGTAGTATCAGCTACCTCGTAGTTGACATGGAAATAGTTAAATAAACTTTTCATAACTTTTTGTTTTTTTTTACAGATTAACCCTTGTAGACAATATTCTCACTTAGATTATGTTTTTAACTCCTACATATTACCTATTAAAACTTCTTGAAATTATAACGATGAAACACCACTTTCTTAGAACACTTTTACTATATCTTCCAGTTAACTTGTAAGATCACTGCATACTACATGAAACAGTGGATTGAAGTCCCAAATTATCAAGAGTAGGTATACTGTGTGAATTGGACAAACAAACATTACATAAGTGTTTGGAGCACTGATGTCCAACGTCACACAATATTCCTATAATATTTTGAACTGTTATTGACATGACATTAAATCCTTGTAAATTCAATCTTTTCTCCTATACTTTTTGGTTTTATGTGTGTAACTAGTTTCCTGTATGGTTTTATTTTGTTTATTGTGGCACTATTAATTTTTAAGACTATACATTTCCTGAATTTTAAAAAATTTATAATTCACAGCTTGATCTATTTCAGGTAAATATATGGCAGCATGTGAACATGAATGACTTGTATGAAAAATCCTTGAATTTCAAGGAGTTTTCGATTGAGGAAACCATTGGCGTCTCCAAAGTATAATCTAAAAATTGTCTACTCAAAATAAGTAAACTCATATTGTGTAAATATGTAATATAAGATTTTTTCAAAGCAAGTTGTTTACTTTATTTTATAATAGTTTTATTTTTTATCGTAAAAACTAAAATTATCTATAAACTCCTCACAAGGTCGCTCAGTTTGCTTTCAAGGGTAATTTAGTCGAAAGTCGACATATTTTACTGTCTATGAACATGATAATATTGGAGCGTTTATTTTACGGAAAACTAACGATGTACGATGTAAATGTTTATAATTCCTTATTGAATCAAGTTGGATTATCCTGTTTCAATGTATTGAAACTGTACGTAAATATTTTCGTTCATTATATTTCGTAAAACAAAACTCTTCATGAAATATCATTCAATGAAATATAGAGTAAACCCGGAGCACTTGCCACATTCTTGTAAATACAATATGGCGGAACAAACCTTGCACAGGTAAATTACTTTCGGGACGTTACTGCATTTGTAGTTCTTACTTAGTTACTCTATTTGTAGTCAGCACGTAAATAAATTTAAATGTTTTTATAGCCTTCATATAGAACTAATAATATTAACCGAAACGACCAATTTAACATAATTATTCACTAATCAACAATTGTTCTTGATTGTTCGTTCTTATTTGTCTTAAAATATTAAAATCTTGAGTCATGGAATGTAAAAATCATCAATTCAACATATTTATTTACTAATCAACTATTGTAAGTATATAATTTTCGCACTAGGTAATCAGTCTTGTAATATTTAAATCTCGACCATAGAATCTAAAAATCATTATTACTTTTATTTCTGCGTGTCTATTAATCATTAAAATCCATTTACTAACTTTTCTAGGGCTATGCTGTAAGAAGCACATTTATTTCAACACAAAGAGCCGCGCTGAGTAGAAACAAGCCACTTTGTCCTAAGTCGACACGCTATTTCAACTCTTAATGCTATATCAATAGATCAATTTTTAGTCTACTCGCAGTACGAATCGGAACGATTGTACATGCCACTATTCTATATGCTATTAATGCAATTTAATAAGGTTCATTTATAATTTGTAGTCTATTTACTTACAAAAATAAAAAAAATATGCAATACTCGTTGAACCTGCCCCGCGCGCGCTCCGCACTCAATCAAGCCACGCCCCGCAATTATAATTATTATTTACTTAGGCACCTATTACAGATTTGTTATCAGAAAATAATGGTTCAGGGTTTATGTAGAAGGTTTATGTTTATGAAGGTTTTTTTTTAAATTTATTATTTTTATATTTGAGTTGATTGTAAATTGCGGTTTACGATTTATGACGTATAAATAAAACTACTTACTAGATCTCGTTCAAACCAATTTTCTATGGAAGTTTACATGATACATCATTTATTTTTTAGTTTTATCATTCTCTTATTTTAGAAGTTACAGGTCACACACATTTCAACACTTTGGAAGTGTCTCTCGCGCAAACTATTCAGAATAGAAAAAAATTATATTAAATACCTAAATATCATTTTTGAAGACCTATCCATAGATACCCCACATGTATGTATGGGTTTGATGAAAAAAAATTTTTGTGTTTCACTTCTAAGTACGGGTAACCCCCAAAATTTAAAATTGTTTAAAATTTCGGAAAAAAGTGGCTGTGACATACGGACGGACAGACAGACAGACATGACGAATCTATAAGGGTTCCGTTTTTTGCCATTTGGCTACGGAACCCTAAAAAGTAGATAAGTACTACACGTTTGCCGCTGGCGATGTGACGTCACCGAACATTTGGATAATATTTTTTTTTAATTAAAGTAAACTGAAGTATGTTCAGTATTTTACTTCATTTCACTTTTATAAAAATATATCTTAAATACCGGTGATACATAGCAAGCAACGTTATATTTTCGACGACAACACCAGATATTAATTTATAACGCATTTCCACGGACTAGCAAACTTAGCGAATGGGTTGTAATAACAATGAAAATTATTTAAGTCTCGGAGCAAAATATTAAAAAATTTAGGTAGTAAGCAAAAGAGTCAATGCTCAGAAGAGTTTCAAGACATCAGGGCAGGGTATTGTTCCTTATTGAGTACTTCTAATATTTACAGTTAAACAAAACGTACCTAATCATTATTACACCATATGGAAAATGTGCGAGTACGGATATAAAGTTTAATTTATAAAATCTTAAGATACTTTCTACCCCTAAATTTTTTTCAAACAATAATTCAAATTCCGAAAATTTTCATCATCAACGACGCCTTCTAAAATACGAAGGAGTTCCGATACATGGCTCATGTTGCACTTTACTATTTTTTCTGCATTAGCTTATTACGTCATCACGTTGACTTCTATCCTAGAATTCCTAGACCACGGCGCACAGTGAACTTATTATCGATGACGAATAAGAGATGCGCTAGAGTTGACATATTAGATTGATCATGCGAAGTTATTTTGATGTTATTTTTTTATTCTTGTAGGCAATGATAATTTTATATTTGTACGTTCTGTGTTATTCAAATATAAATGATAGATTCATAGATAATATAACCCAATTTTAAATTTTAAATAGTTTTCACGAAATCTACGCTTCTTACGGTACGTCACTAGCGGTCTATTAAAAAAGACTGGTGTGCTGGACATAGTTTCTGCTTGAATAGAAATACATGTTTTTTATTTCAATATTTTTAGTCCTGTTGGCCCTGAAAGACTCGCTTTTTACACTCTACACTTACATGTTACTGGGATATTCTATTTTGAGGAATGCAAAAGTTAAACGCCAGTAATAATTTTTGAATATTTAAATTTTTTTTTTTAGGTCGGGTATTTTGTCTTCTATTAACGTCGTTGGCGCACAGAGCCCGCAAGTGCTTGTGTGGCTTACGTGACTTATAGCCGGTTTACACGCGTTAAGTAGTTAAGTTGGTAACTAAATTTTAACTAAATTTTAAGTTACTGCATGTCACTTGTGTGTCCAAACGGATTAAGTAGTTAAGTTCATAAGTTCAATGAAGATGAGCAGTGATGAATGTCAAGGAATTCGTCAATTCTGTACTTAGATATAATGTTTTAAACGTGATTTTGGACAAATTTAGAGAAGAATTTGATTCGGAAATTAAAATCTTTGCAAGATTATGTATTTTTCTAAATTTCTTACGTCGACGGGTCGACGTCGATCGACGGACGATCGATTGGTGTGGTACCTTTACTAATTAGGTACCCTTAATAATCTCTAGAGGGATATCAGCCTCTCCCAACTCAAGGGTGGCGTCAGACTATTGTAGGCCATCACGCCAACTGCGGGTTGGCAAACTTACCAACTCAGGGTTGGTGTCAGACAATTGTAGGCCATCACGCCAACTGCGGGTTGGCAGACTTACCAACTCAGGGTTGGTGTCAGACAATTGTAGGCCATCACGCCAACTGCGGGTTGGCAGACTTACCAACTCAGGGTTGGTGTCAGATAATTGTAGGCCATCACGCCAACTGCGGGTTGGCAGACTTACCAACTCAGGGTTGGTGTCAGACAATTGTAGGCCATCACGCCAACTGCGGGTTGGCAGACTTACCAACTCAGGGGTGGTGTCAGATAATTGTGGCCATAATGCCAACTGTGGGTTGGCAGACTTACCAACTCAGGGTTGGTGTCAGACAATTGTAGGCCATCACGCCAACTGCGGGTTGGCAGACTTACCAACTCAGGGGTGGTGTCAGATAATTGTGGCCATCACGCCAACTGCGGGTTGGCAGACTTACCAACACAAGGGGTGGTGTCGTCGACCGGTCGACGGTCGATCGATTGGTGAACACCCTTAAATATTCTTCCACAAATTTTAAAGTAGAAACCCAACTCTACTCCATTATAAAAAAAACGATTAAATGCAACATAAATACGAGCTCTTGCCGCCACCAGCTTTGTCAACTTATGCACTGAACTAAAAAATCACGTCCAAACGTGTTAATTGAGAAGCCCCGCCCACCCACTTATACGAAAAATAGAACGAATCCTAATCTACTTAATCACTTGCGTACTAAATTTTAAGTTACCACTTGTCACTTAACCGACTGTTTACACGCAACTTTTAACTTAAAATTTAGTTAAAATTTAGTTACCAACTTAACCACTTAACGCGTGTAAACCGGCCATTAGGCGTTCAACAGGTTAAACATGAGCATGGCATTCGGTACAAAACCATCCATTCCGCCGGCATGGGCGATGTCAAGCGGTTGCCCTTTGATATATGTTGCTTTAAACCAGAAGTGCTTCCATCAGACTAAGACAGAGAGGGTATGTAATGTATGTATATAAGTTTCGTCGCTAAGGTAAAAATAATTGGTCGATTTTGTTCTGATATTCTTCTGCAATTTTTATGAGATAGTTAATTCGTAAGTATCGAATTACGTGCTTTCCCATTAGCAGTTTGCGGTTATCTTTCATATGGTGTTTTATTTTTTTACTTTTTTATGGCAATCAGCTGTTGATACTACTCAATAACTATTTCTTGCCAATTTCAAGTATTAATATAAACATATAATGTTCAATATAATTAAATATCAGAGGGCTATGGCAACCATCCATCACTAACACGCGACAGGCTAGTACTGACAGTGACGTATAGAAGCAAACACAGAAATATCTTTCGCCTCCCTCTGGGTTGAGATTCAATACCTATAACAAAAGGCGGGACATACTTTTAGTATGTGAGAAAACAATAAAAGAAGTAAGGCTTATTATTTAAAGACTTATGTTGTATTGTTGTATGAATTTACATAGCATTGTGAGGAACCAGGGATTATTATTGGTAAGGAGTGATCTCATGTTGGTTGGTTTTGAGAACTGTGGGAGGAACATATCATATACTTATAAAAGGAAAAATAATAAAAAAGTTAAAGAGAATATGGACACTATGGGTGAGCTAAGTGTGAGAGCTCATGGGATTTAGGATATAAGCTGCTGCTGTTCCGCTGGAGCAGCTTGGCCATAGTTCAGTAATACGTGAGCGAGGGGATCAAGTTTTTTAGCAACGTTGGACGGTATAGGGATGTCTCCAAATCTGGTAAGAATATTAACAAGGAGATTAGAAGATTGAAAGATTAAAAGGTGGAGTTAGTTATCATTAGGAGAGTTAGCATTTGGGTTTTGGAGAACACAACTAGGAGTAGGGGGAGGGGCATCTCGCTCGGCGATCAGGGCTTGATAGGCAGCCCTATCGTAGCCAGGAGACCTAGGAGGTCTTTGTTTAGGATTCAGACACTGTTTTCCTGTATGAATGTACAGTAGAAATAGATGTCTTTAAAGACGATTTAGTAGCATCTGCATAGGATAATCTAACTGACGGGAAACAGCTGGCAGCTTCTGTATTTGACACATTGTCCTGGGACATAGTTAATTTTATTGCTTTTTGTCTTGAGTGTTCAGGGCAGTTCCTATCTGTTGCTGAATGTGGGCCTGAACACTGCAGGCAAGTGGAATTTTCTAGGGGAATAGGGCAGGAGTCTCCAGGATGAGGTTGGCAACACTTGTAGCACCTAGCTTTCGAGCGACATTATGTCTTAATATCCCAAAGCGACAACAATTCATGCACTGAATGGTAGGCAGGATATATGGGACAACCGGTAGGCTCAAGTTAAATATGTGTATCTTTTCAGGTAACTTTTGACCTGAAAATGTCAATACCACTGAACCAGTTGGCTGCCAAGTTGGACCATTTGGGCTATTTAACTTTCTGTTCAGGCGTCTTGCCTTTAAAATAGTACACTCATGACTAGTTGATGAAGCCTCTACAACTTCATCCATGGGCCAGGAAGTAGGAACCCCTCGAATAACACCCATGCGTGTAACATTATAAGTAGGAATTTTAGCAATATATCTATGAGAAGCTAACCCCTGCTTTTTCAATACATCATTTGCTGCATTTGCCGAGTTCAACTCGACAGAAACTCTGTTCCTGCCTACATTCTGAACACCATCTTTCTTAATATTTTTTATATTAGATGAATAAAGGAACCGACCAAAATTCAAAGCATTTAGTGTGGTGCCTGCTGTTGAATGCAATTCTGGCTTGAAAAGTGAACAATAAATGGCTCGGCATCATTATTAGAATAAATTCTATCTTTAAGTAGGCTTGGGTAGTTGATGTTGATTGGATAGACGGGGAAAAGGAAGAATCAATAATATTTTTTTGGGGGATGGAAGGGAAACTTCTAAAACTTCACTTGGTCTTTTACGCGGAAGGGATTGGGAAAATATTTCCTAGATCCAGGCGTTTCGACATCAGGGTTTGTTACTTCCGGAGAGGTTGGAGGGTCTGGTGGTTTTGGAGGAAAAGGATCTTCATCCATGTTAGCAGAGGGAGGAAAAATAGGCAAGCAAACTTAGTGCGACACTTACCCACTCTGGACAGTAAAATAATAAACACAAAATGGGAGAACTAAACTAATGAATCGATAAACACAAAGAAAAATACCGAAACCCGTGTCTGCACCGTAAACGTACACTTGACGTCTTCTTCTTGACCGTCTTCATTGGTGTTCATTTATAACCTAATGAGATAACGTGTTTTCGTAACGTGATGACACAACCTTTATAATCTATTTCTTCTTTAAATGGGTGTAGTTTTTTTAATCGTTCTCCGGATTACTTGTTGATCAAAATCATCTATAATAATCGTAGGCTTCCGATTTGGTTTGTTTTTAGGTGATTTAAAGGTAATGCTTTCTGATAGGACCTTTCTGACGGAAGTCAATGATATTCCGGTTGATATAGCAAATATTTGAGCGGGAGTCACAATACTGCTCGGATTGCTATTGCATTCATTTTTGAAATATAGGTCCAAATTATACAAAACCTCTTTAGTTTGGGAAGTCAAAGGCTTACCTCGACCCTGTTTCAACATCGGAACCATTTTCACTTAACGACTTTACAATAATAACACTGAACAATAAATATTATAGACCATAAGAATACACGAGAAATAAAATCAATTCATTCTATTATTAACTAAAACCAAATAGTCAGACCTCACATTAATTAGCAATGTTTATAAATATATTTTCTTCTTCAAAATGTAACCTCCTTTTTCCGACTGTCCAAGGAAATTTAAATTTCAAGTTCAGGATTCCTGTAAATATACAAATACTACTACAGTTGCAAAAACGTCTAAAATAATTTACCTCTATTAGTTATCTTTGTACCTATATTAAATATTTAATCAAAAGCAACCTAATAAAATAATATATAAGTACAATAATATATAAGTATTATAAGTATTAGTATTATAACAAAATATGAGTATTATAAGTTAAATTCATAAAAACTTCGTTTGGGGGCTCTAGTACTGTTGAGTTGCTAAGGTAAATAATGAAACTCGGCAAATCAGTATACACACATTTATTACAGATATGCTTTCCTAAACATTAACTTGACAAGAAACAACTTCATTACACTAACACTATACGTATATTACTTCATGATGCATAATTTACATAATTCAATAAGCTACTTGTGCTCAGTGCAAGATGAATCTTTTTTTATGTTATTAAAAAAAATTCACCTTTCCTAAGAAAACACATTTTTATGTATGTAATATTTTCTGCACTGAACTACACGATCTTGAGGACTAAAAAAAAACAATTTATTTACATTTCCAATAATAATAACTTTTAAACGCATTCTGTTCATCAATAGAATAGATATTGATTATAAAATGATTTAAGAAAATTCGTCTGAAAAAATAGGAAGCACATAATAATAACGCAATCATTAAATACAAAACATATTTTGTAAATATCAAAACAAATCATACATACTTAAGTTTAAATAATTAATAATTGGTTACAGTGTGAGCAATATTAACCTACAAAGTTAACTAACGACTAGGCGTCCTTATGCCTTAATACTTTTGCTTAGTTTTCAACTTTATATTGAATTTTGACCAATAATGTTACATCAAAACCTTTTTTTTTATTTGCAATACTTTAGATTCTGCAATATTCCAAATGTTTGTACAGGATATTCCTATATAGGATGTTGGCTTATTCTTTTTCACAAAATGGTAAAAATTCTAATATTAGTGTACAACTATGATATGATATTTGCAAAGCAATCTAACCCTATCAGAGTTTTTTTATAACACTTCACATCTGTTATTGACAATTTTTTTTAGATGCGGCTTACCATCCGTAAAATAAACCTCAACTGATAAATATACATTTGTTGTAAGAAAGCAAAAAGAAACTATACTCAGTTAAAACAAGGTGTTATCATTTTAAATCCTTCTATTATAATTTGGAATGTAATAAAACTACTATCAAATTAATGTCTTTCTAAACAGTCTACAAGTAATATAAATGCATAGGTAGCTACCTAAATAAACTTAAAATTACTTACTATTTTTGATATCGCTCCACACTATAGCCTACAAATGATTATATTCATATACAGATTTTAATTAGCAAGCGACAATAATGTGTGTCTCTTCTAAAAATAAAATTGTGTACATACATTTAAATAAATTCATTATCAATGGATATCGTTAATTGATAGAAAAAAAAAGAAAGTTTATAAATAAATAGAATTTTTTCTTTTCATTTCTCTAATGTACACAGGAAGGTATCATACGGTAACTTTTTAAAAATCATAAAAATCATTGTTTCAACGCCTAGTATATTTAACTAACTATAATAACGTTAATTTAACGGGAGACAAGAGCAATCTACTTAGTAATTTTAACTGTAAATACTTTCGATATAATTTCGTTTTAAAAACCAGTGTATACAAATAGTTCACGTAACACTGGATATAAATTAATAACAATAATACAAATACGTCGAATATTCATTTAGATATTACTACTAATTGAAAATGTGATCATTTTACAACAGGCCCATATCAGAAACATCAAGTTGTACATAATAACTTTATATCAATTAAACTATCAACAGCCTACGTCACAAGTCTATCAATAATAATATACATACACTAAACTTAAATAAGTCAACAGGGTAAAAGTAAGTGCAGGGTAAAAGTAACATGGCTCGGAAAACTAAGAAAATGTCTATAAGCTATACATTCAATATATTCTATACATACCTATAGAGAACATAAGTTATAAGAACCTTTACGTTATGAAAATGTTGGTCCTTATTCTCAGAATGAATTCGGAAGTGAGCAAAATCTTGGAAAGTATCAAATCACGAAGACAGCTTCTATTTCTCTATTTACAAAAAAACATTAAAACCTTACAGTGCCGTTTATTTATTGCATAACATTGCCTGTTCCAGAATTACACAGCATTCAATATTTTAAAAAATCTCTATAAAAATAATACAAAAATAAAATTTATTAATGTTACTGCTCAATTCATCAGCTCATCGTCAGACAGAGCTCGGGAATAAGAATAGTTTTAAAGTTGCAACTAGTTCATCATAATAACATGAACATTGTCATTGGCATATAAATTCCAAAACGGGTTTTTTAAATTAGAATATCCGAAGTATAAATTAACTGCCATAAATTGACTAATAACTGGAGTTCCATGTTCAAACCAATCAGACGAATAAAAGTAGAGATATCTAAAGGCTGGCACCTGCTTTTGGCGCATTTGCCGTCATGCGGCGGCGACGGGCGGACGTGTCAGTGCTTTACGGGCGTACCAGTGAAGCTCATAGGCTGTTCGTTAGCAACGAGCGTCGCTCGGGGCGCAGTGGTCGTCGGCTGCCCCAAGCCAGCTTCTAAGTTTGCTGCCGACGTCCGCATATCTTCTATTGACGCCCTAAAATTGACCACACATTTTGTAAGAAAATTTACTTGAACCGTGAAACTAGTGTTATGTTGCACTTCATGAAAAGAATTTGCACATAATATAATTATTGAATTTAGTACAGCGTTGCCAAATTCCAAGCTACAGGGACAAATAAATAATTATAACAGCCAGCCTGAAACTAGCACTCTGTTAAAGGAGTTATGCTGCTAATTCCAATTACAAAAAAAAGGATAAAAAAATTCGTATCAATACTGCATTGGAAAACTAGAACGTTTTGATGTAGATTAGATTTATTACTTTGGTTACTGTAGTATCAGTCTGGTCATCACACGCAAGCCGCAAATAAAATTGATGAATAAACAAAAGGTATACAGCTAAAATAAGTCCAGCTTCATAATATTTTGGCATTGAAACCTGAATAGGCTTATACTATTTATTATTACCATATATGTATAGCAAAAATATAAACTAAATATAAAAGTTTATTTTATAACCCCAATTAAGTAGGTATACCACCCACCAGGTTTACTGGATTTTAAATAAGATAATATGTCAATATAAAGTACGCTATTCTAGCTCCCCTCAGAATATTTACCAAAAGAACAGCCTTTTAATTAAAAGATAATAAAGTCGCGTATTAGTAGATTATCTTTTTTTCGAAATGGACTGTTTATTTATGGCCCTATGGGCCTTTAACATTTCACTGGAATTTGCGTATTAGTAGAAAGTAGCGTAATTTGCGTATTAGTAGGTAGCCACGCATGAAAAAAAAACAGACATAAGATTGATACACAATATAGTATTCTACCAGATCGTCGTCGATATCTTCTATACAAGTACACTAAACTAGTTTGCAGTACACGTCAGTATATTATGACGCTGGCGGATGGCGAATTGGACATTCATCTAAACAGCTAGTCGTTTGGTTGAACGTTTAATGATTTATTTTCTAATCTTCAATTTTAACAATGGCGATTCGCCAAGTGCCCACTTCCCACCACGCTCACTTCAATCTCTCTGCTTGCGAAATTGCAAGATATGAACAAGTTTGTAAGAAAATAATTAGTAAATCATATATTCGTTGCTTTAAAATTAATTTTTTTCCGGATAGTCGGTTTGCTGAACAAATCCGCTTGCGTAGCCGACTGTAAATACTTAGTAGCGCCAGCAACCTTTCTTTGACTTACGGTCTTATCTACGAGACTCAATTCAATTTAATTAAATGTAACTCAATAATATTCAGACTAGATAACGCGACGACGTAGCTATAGGGAAAAGGGACTCGATATTGCAACTTACCTACTGCAAGATTTGCGGATCATAATCCGAATTGGATGATTAACCGATTCCTTGCCACCTTCATTTTTCGAGCCTTTCCGCCCCGGCCCCACACAAACTAAATGACGCGCTAGTCGCGTCATGGGCCCCCCTGAATGATGACCCACCTAGCGCGGCTTTGCCCCCCGGTAATGTTTTTACGCTATTTTAAACAGTTTTAGCTATAATAATACAACGTGAAACTTTTACTGTGTATTATGTTTTATTAATTAGTTTAGTGTGTTTTAAAGTGACTATATACGTGTTTTATAGAAAATGGAAGGTAAGTTACAGATTTCCACCAGGAGTTTTTTACTTTTTTGTTGAATTTATTGTTGATATAGGGTGGTATAATATCTATAGATATTACCGTTTAGGAATCATATTGCATCAATCTGGATTAATTAGTTAAGTATATTTATTTTATAATTTTGTTCCAGAATTAATTAGAAAATGCAGATATATTCCCGAATCGGAAATAGAAATACAGTGAGACGATGACCAGTTAGTTATTCAAGCAGAAACATCAGTCCTTGGAACCTGGTAGTGGAACATATTATGTAGAGGACACGAGGAAGGATGGTCCAACGTGCACTGAGAATAAGCAGACGGAAGATGTACATTCTTTGATAGTCGTGGATATACACAGCTGCAAATATTTTGGGCAATTTGTGTCCAATGAATGACTTCGATTTAACATTACTGAAAGATATTTTATGGTGCAAAATATTATAGAAATACTTGAAAAATAATTCAATTGATACATAATGGGTATACAGGGTGTCCATAAGGTCAACGTCCAAATGGAAGGGGTTCACGCGACATGGTCCAAATAGTCAATAAACATATTTTTTAAAAATCTACGTGGATTTGTTGAGTAGATGTAGGATGATTTCTAAAATAAGTGAAAAATCACTCCTTATAGCAGTAGTTCGTATGCTGAATCTGTAAATGTTGACCGATTTTGATTTTTTTTTTCTGTTATTAATTCGTTACTAAATGTCCTTATGCAACAAACTTTTGACACAAGCAAATCTATTACGGTACGATAGAAAAAAAGCTATAAAGAAAAAACAAATTTATTCCGTTTTTTTACATCAAATTTTCTCTGACCACCGTGTAAAAAAATTTACGGTTTTATTTATGATCTTTAAATTGATAAAGCACCTATTTTTAAAATCATTAAAAATTCGCTAAACGTCCCTCCCTTTTCTCATCACCTGTTTTTATCATCATCACCAAGGCTGATATGATGGTTATTCGTCGGTAAAGTTGTTTTCGCTTCTTTCTATCCTCCGCCAATTCCTACCTACCTAGTTACTATTTCTACTATACAAGGCCGACTTGCAGCTCATGTTAAGTTAAACTCATTTAGCTATTAATAATTTTTAAGTTACATTAAGACCACACAAAATTGATGTATAAAATAAATTTAGTAGTACGATTATAATGCGTAAGAATGTCGGTGCAAGTCAACCTGTAAATAACAACAACACAGTAATGTTTGGATTGATAATTTATCGCGGCATCTTTTTATAAATGAGCGTGCGATAAATCGCGCCATCCTTCTTTGGTTCGCCTCTTCTGATATCTCACGTAATGTTCGACTAAGTTTCTCTTTGAGAAAACCACAGTATAAAAATCTAACGGATTAAGATCTGGTGACCGCGGTGGCCATAAAATAGGACCCAAACGTCCAATCTATTTACCTGGGTAATTTTCATTCAAGTGATTCCTTACTGAGGCCGCATAGCGGGCGGGGCAACCAACGTTCTGAAACCACATATCTCGATGAGTGGTCAATGGTAGGTCTCCTATTAATTCAGGTAAATCTGTTCTCAAGAAATGTAAGTAGGGTTCCCCAGTGACAGCTTCTGTGAATTCGAACGGCCCCATTATAAGGCCATTAATTATGCCTGTCCACATGTTCACTTTAAATTGGTATTGGCTCTTCTCTTCTCGGATTACACGAGGATTGATTAAAGACCAATGGTGGATATTGTAAGATTTAAGAATCCGTCTTTCTTAAAGGTTTTCTCATCTGACCGCAAAATATTATTTATAAAATTTGGATCAGCTGCATGCATTCTTAACATTTTTCTACAAAACGCTACGCGTTGTGGAAAATCACGCAGCATAAGAGCTTGTACTTTTTGATAATGGTACGGATGCTATTTATTTTTTTGTAGAATTTGATGTGCAGTTCAATTTTCTGTTGTTCGTACAGATATACCAGGTTCATTTTGCACTAGTTCAAGAACCTCATCTTCACCGACTAAGTCTTAAACATTGCGACCTTGTTTCCGTATTGGCCTTCCAGGAATGACACCTTAACAATACATGCGATGTACGTTCACAAACACTCGATGATCTGGATAACGATCTTCGTTTGGGTATCGTTACGGTAGAGCCTGGCTGCCGCCCTGGCATTGCCTTGACATTCACCGTAGGTAAAATGCATGTTTGCATATTGCAATGGTGTGTATGATACTGGCATTGCTTAAAAATATCACTAAGCTCAGAGCGCGAACCAAGTCCATTCCACCAAATCGTAGGGATGAATCTTAGGTCCAAGTTAAAGCCAAGTCGTTAGTTCCAAAGGATACATTAAACCAAATCACAAAGGTAATCAAATTCCAAATTGTACTACTGACTGACTGATTTTCGGTACCTGGCACGGGGATGGATGATAAGAGAGGGGAGCGACTACCTGAGTAACTACCTGGATCGTCTACCTAAGCAAGTGTCACGTAATCTTTTAGTAGTATTTTACATCTTTATATGAATTCTTAATGATTTTAAAAATAGGTGCTTTATCAATTTAAAGATCCTAAATAAAATCAGATCAATTTAAGTGCCAAGTATTATGCCTTTTTAGAAACTACATTAGATGCGCCAACTTTAGAGAATAAATGCCAGCCTTATTCCGTAAATTTTTTTACACGGTGGACAGAGAAAATTTGATGTAAAAAAACGGAATAAATTTGTTTTTTCTTTATAGCTTTTTTTCTATCGTACCATAATAGATTTGCTTGTATCAAAGGTTTGTTACATAAGAACATTTAGTAATCAATTAATAACCGAAAAAACAAAATCATATTCGGTCAACATTTACAGATTCAGCATACGAATTACTGCTATAAGAACTGATTTATCACTTATTTTAGAAATCATCCTATATCTACCAAACTAATCCACATAGATTTTTTAAATATTTTTTTTTTTTACCATTTGGACCATAGCGCGTGAACCCCTTCCATTTGGACGTTGAACTGCTGACACCCTGTATATGTAAGAAAAGGTAGAATGATCCCAGATAAGTTTGAAAAGTAAATAATTAAGTTTGCATCGTTTTCTCATTGTTTTGCTATTTCTCTTAAGTAAATGTGCCGGCAAATGAATTCTACCAGGATGTGACGGTCGAATGGTTTCTGATTTATTAGGTAACAAGTGCTCAATGACTTGTAATCGAAAATCATACAAACTCTCTGTTTAAATTATATTAGGAAAACGAATATAATAACTAAACCTGCATGACGTGGATTACTTTTTTATACAATTCGGCACAAAAGTTTGGTCGTGCTTGTCGACTAATCTCAGATATTTGTTGTATTAAACCTGCATTTTAGGTTCGAGGGAATCGTTTCCGTATTTATTTTTTGTATGTACGTATTCGCTATTTGTTCGGGATTGACGAAACAGACCTCCCTCTTATCTTGCCATTTTGTAACCGTTACATTTTTATTGTTATGCATAAAACAAGCTTCGTTTATTTGTTGTTTAGTATTAATTACCTCTTTGGAATCCCTATTTTATTTTGCCTTAAAGTGCCGGTCAAATATGTGTTATTATTTAAGAATTCGTTGGCCATATCAACGCTGGCTTATGCCATTATTAATTATTTACATAAATAGATTGGCCAGCATTTAAATATTTTTCTGTTAGTAAACGTAATAATTTCTAGGTCCACGCGACCATTTGTTTGTATTAAGAAGATGAGCGTGTAACCATTTTATTAAAAAATGAACCATAATCTAATAGGTTTTTTTTTTGGGCAGGAGACGTTCTAGATACTTGTTTATTAGTTCTTGACCTTAATGAGCTAAACATTATTCCATGCAGTACATATTTTAGTTAATAGGTTACTTAAGTTTTCTATCAATACGAATCTTCATTCTGAGGTATTTTATAGAAATAATATGAATGTTCTTATTATTATCACGAATTCCTTATGCATTTTGAACCAAAATAAATATGTACCATAAAAGAGTTGGGTAAATGGCACTTTTGTTCGAATTTTTTTTATATCTTAGTATGAATAGTAGTATGAATTATGGATTAATAAACAATTAAGTATTGCATGTGGTTGACGACCTCTGACAATTTAATTTTCCAAAAATATGTAGTGGCCACAGATATTAGTGTATCTAATGTGTTAATTTTTATATAAAATAAAAGAATTTTTGTTCGAATTGAATAAAAATTGAAATTAAAACAATTTCTTAATGACGCGCTTGTCCCGTCATTGGCCTCCCTGTAGGTTTCTTTATGACGCGCTAGGTGCATCATGGGCCAGGAATCGGTTAAATAAATTGGGGTACAATATATTTAATTTTGATTTATTTTATCTCATAGTTACAACTTAAATAAATCTCGTTTGAAAAGGTATTATGAATACGTCGCGGGTGTATAACATGTCTAGAATGCAGAGCCCATAAAACCTACAAGTACCTAGGGTCACTCTGCGGAGGCGTACGGTTACAGGCGAGAGTCGCTTGCGCATTGTTTGACCTTTTGTAAGCGCCCCGCGTACTAAGGGACGATGACGCTACAAGAGATTCGAGAATCTGAGCCTGCACCAAGCTACCCAACTGTAGCACCGCCCATTGCACAGAGCAATGACTTAACGTTTCGATTTTATTGTTAAATGCAAGAAATTAGTGTACACTAATTCTCATTAACGTTGATAAGTATTTTTAATGTTGATAAATAAGTAAATTACCGACAAAAATAAATGACGAATAAGTTGTCTCACCATTGATAATTGTAGCTCTATGGTGATTATCATAACACCAATTTTACAAAGGGCTTACCTTATCTCAATTAGTGTTATCAGAATATATTACGTCTACTAAAAATTTACTACTGTGTATAGCAAAAATATAATATTACAGTAAACTTTGGCGATCATGAAAAATGAACATTTCATTGTTTTTATTATTACCAAACAAAAACAGATACTTGAGATTATATCGATCAGTACTCTTTAACATTCATGATACCTTATTTAACTCATATAATTCGGAAAACCGTTTCGATAATAAACCGTTTAACCTCAAGTTAATAAAACCCCTGAAATAAAAGAGAAAAAAAAGAACCAAACGTCTATACATTGACATTCAAGCACAGATATTGAAGCTCGCTACTTCTCCAAGAAGCAAAACAAACGAAAACATACAAAGGCATTACACGTGCTTGTAAGATTTTGTTCATACTCTGTCCAATACGAGAAAAATGTGACATTATTGTTTGTTAAGTAAACAGACTGATATTTTTGTAAAGTTATAATCTGATTCCCTAGGTTTCATAAACAAACAGCACAAAAATCTTCAAAAAGGTAATTTAAAAAATCAAACGATTACGTAGAGATATAAAAACTTTGGTATTTGACTAGATCTTCATGCGTCTATATTTCCAGGCGATCTTAACAATCAGATCAAGTAAGTAGCATCAAGCTTAACAAAATTTCCTAGAATTTATCTAATAGTGATTTGTAAAACCAATAATACGGTATGAAAAAATCACTCGACATCTCTACTGACACGAGAAGTCAAGAGTGTCAGATTCACCAACTCAAGTAAAACAACAACGAAAGCCACATTTTCTCATATCGTCGCATAGTTGCCTTAGTTGGGGCGCCACACGTCGGGGTCCTCCATGAGGGTGACGGTGTGGTCGTGGGGTTGCGGCGCGCCCGGTGGCGTGGATCCTCCAGCTGCCATGGCCGCCATGTCGTCGCGCGAGCCCCTGCACGCGACACGCAAACACGCACACACACAAACATGCACAGATAAGTGTTAATTTTTTTTGGTTTATATTTAGTTTTTGAGATTGCGCGATCGTCAGTTTCTATAATTACAGTTCCAAAATATATTCAAAAGCTATTAACAATTGTGATATATCAATTTGGATTGGAACCAGTTTTAGCTTCGTCTTTAACATACAACCTCGCAACCTTATTCTCCCAATGCCACTATTAGTACACCAAAAACTATAGCCACCTGAATTTTTTATAGTTATAGTAAATATAACCGTTTATATATGAATGCAAGAAAAAAATTCTAAAACGTTTTACGTTAACTTATTAATTATGCGTGAAAGTAAATTGTAAAAAAAGTCCTTTAACTCAATTTCAACATAATTTGTTCAAAGTTTAATTTATTTTGTAAGTTTTTATGTATTCAATCAAAAATATATTTAATTTATAACACAATCGATGCTATCTGTGTTAACCCAGTATACCTGCATCCCATTTACACAAATAAACATTTAGTCACTTCACACCCCAAATTAATACTGTTACAAATTGTTAGTCCCAGTAAAAGCGTTATAAAATACATAGTCACTACTCACTTTTTGCCGAGGGCCATCATGCCGTATATGACTCCGGTGGCAAAGATCAGACCGCTGCCGAACCACGTGCTCATGCTAAGGAAGCACAGGAAAAATGGAGGCAGAGCCAATCTGGAATTTGAAGATGGCCGAGTTAAATATATCTTTGGTAAACCGTGAAAACACAGGCTTTGCTTTGCTTTGCTGAAGAGAGTGACACTAAGTTTTTGGAACTGGCCACTTAGAAACTGTAAAATAAAAAATTGAAGAAAATTGATCTCTTTGCAAACATTATTCAGTATATTTCATTAATCTCTAATTTGTCATTTGGGGGCAAATAAAAAAATTGTGTTTTCACGTCATAGTCCGGTCAATTTAGACATCCAAGGTTACAAAAATTCCCACTTGGCTGAAAATTGGTAGGATTGTTCAATGTGAAAAGTCCTCATCGATCCGGCATGTGCAAAATATTTTACTCGGGGTCAAAGGTCGCAAAAACGGGTTTTTCGCGATTTTTAGCAAAACTGTAAGTTTTATCACAAAATTTGCCCAGACAAAAATTGTAAATCAGATACTTTACACATTCTTTTTATAATAGTGTATTGAACAATCCTATCAATTTTCAGCCAAGTGGGAATTATTGTAACCTCACCCCTATTTTTTGGTCTAATTTGACCGGACTATCAAGACAAATTTTACGTTCGTTACCCGCTTATTCGGGTCGGCATATTCGGTTTGCTAGTTATTTGGGCAAATATTGTTCGCCAAAACTTGAATGGCATAAACCGGGCGGCAACAGTCATCTACATATAATCAATTTTGCCACGCGGCTATGACGATAACTGGCGGCCCGAACAAATGGGTAGCGCCGATAATGCGAGAAAATGTTAGTGCAACCTTTTACGGAATTTTGATGCCTCCAAGTCAACAACTTCATGATGAAAGACTTCGATTGACCTTCATAATTAAATTCCATCCTTCCAACTGTTTACAACTTGTTTAATGAGTTCAAATGTGGTCGCAACAACCGGCACCTTCTTCGGCGAGTACTGACGAGCATATCAGTGACGTATCTCATTACAGGTCACGAAAGCTAGATATATTATTTTTACGATTATTGTTCCGATATGACGTTAACATTTCTTCGCAAGCACAAGTCATGACCACGCAACAATTGTTTTAGAAGATAAAAATACAGTTACCGCAGAGTGAAAAGCTACTAATTTATTGTTCGGGAAAAACGACCTCGTTATGGAATCGCACCACGGCAACATCAGACGAACTACTTATCAACGGGAATAGAAATGACGGAAATGAAATGCCTTAACAGCCTTGGCCTCGCACCGCGTTTTATGAATGAAAGACTGCATAGGAATAGGCAAATAATTGTACCTCTCACTCAGCAGTTCCATCGCATGCATTGATATGAACAGTATTTTTAAACGAACAAGAACTAAGTCAAATATAACAGGAAGTAGAAACACTATTAAATATAGAAATAGGTGTAACCCCAATCAGTCTTATACGTCACTCTCGCCAGACACCCAGGATCGCCATCATATCTGAATTTTATTAGAAGAATTTTTATTTTGAAGAATTATAACCCAATCACAATACAATACAACAACCAAATTACTGTTGCACAATCACAAATCTCACATACATCTACACAAACAAAAAAAGTTACTTAGTGACTTAGGGCAACCCACATAATAATATGTGGTATATATTATATAACAAAAATAGGCATCTTATTCCCAGAAAGCGAAGGCTTCATTACAGCAATCCAAGACCAAATTATAGACACTAAAAAGTACCATATATTTTTCATAAAGAATACTATACAATTACAGATGATAAATCCTGCAGATGCCATTCTCAACCTGAAACAATACTACATATAACCGGAGCATGCACTGCACTAACACAGACTGACTACACTCCCAGACACAATTAAAATACAGACATAATTCATCAAAATTTATCATACAAAACTTATCTCATACAAGACAAAATATAATACTGCTTACTACAAATACACGTCGCAATACATACTTGAGAACACAACACAAACTTTTATATTATAACAGAATAGACATAGTACTAGTATAGCAGTCCCTAAGACACATCATATTCTAAGAACTATAACCGAAAAAATAAGTAAATATGCAAAATGATATACTTTTGAGGAAGCTATGCAAACTCAGAATACAGGATGACTTGTATCGTTGGATTAAGTAATACATGATACTAAATCAGTGTTCTACAGAATATTATGTTCATTAACCTGCTTGTCATTTTCTAAGTACACATTTAATTTGACATTAACAAGTTAAATATTTTAAGAAACTATTAGTTACACTGATCCTTTTTTTTGTTTAATTAGTAAAAGTTCTAAACAGAATGCAATCATATCAGCTATAATACCATAGAATATACAACCATAAATTCTTTATTACTTTGAAAGATTGATTACAAAAGAGTTCAAGTTCTTAGAATATTTAAAAAAATGTATTACTTGAATTGCTTATTATAAGTTTTAAAGAACAATGAGTATTGTAGAAATTATTTTATTTCTTGGAAAATTCATAAAAAATAACTAGAACTAGAATTGCTAAGTGCATAAATTTTTTTCAATGGCTTTAATGCATTTTATTGTGATCATGCCGATATATTATGATGAACTGTTTATATATAGGCAAATTTTGAAGATTTGTGTAATAAATGTCTATAGTAGTCTTAATGTTTAACTATGATATCACACTTAAAAAATTACCATTATTAACTTACCCTATGTACAAAGCTGCCTTGTTCCAGTATGGCCGAGTCTCCATCTTATCTGACAGAGTTTGTACATAATCTATGAAGAAGCAACAACATGGTGCTTCACAGACTATCACAATAAAACCAGCTAACATCTGCCATATGCCAGCTATTAGGCAGCTGACATTCATCAGGAAGATACCCGTGCAGTTCAGCAACCCAAAGAATATAGCAACTGTAAAATAGAAATAACTCATCATACAAATGGTTTTCATTGAATGTTGGTTCTATAAATTTTAGGTCATTATATTTTAAATTTAATGATTAAAGGCATTCGATTCCTACATACTAAATTATAATTTACATTTTATTAACATATTGAAACACATACATTACCAGCACATAATGACAGACTTTTATCTTGATTATTATCAAAGCAAACAAAAAAATACTTTTAGATCCTATGACATATCAAAACTTTTAGAGTAAATACTGCTTTATCTGATAAGATGGACATAAATGGACATAACAATAACAACCATGAAATTATAAAATCCATTAAGGACATTCATTACATTGTTTCAGTTTCAAGTACCACAAAATACATTAAAACTATTTCCAAAATTCAACAGGCTGAAAATAGCTGAAAATACCCTGAACAGGACAAAGAAATATGATCATGACAGTGCTTAGTAACTATTAATAATAATAAAGTTATTTCTAATGAGATCAAATGTATATTGTGTAATTTGTTTAATTTTAAACAAGTAATAACATTCTTTATTTCTAATTTACCTACGCTTTAATACTAATGCTGGATTAGTAATGCATAATTATAAAAAGTACATACTGACGCTGCCCACAGTCCCTAACCCTCGACCAGCGTAGCGCATCCACCAGGGGACGTCATCTTGCTGGGCATTGTTCCCTCCAGGCCGCGACATAAGCGAAGTGATCTTGTCCGTGAGCGACTGCAAGAAAACGGCACATTCTGAAGCACAAAATAACAACATAAACTACTATTACAGACAAAAATAGATAATTTTACCATTTTTGAAAAAAATCAATTCACTACTAGTCCGTATTCCAAGTTTTGACTGACTGACAGAAGATAGATAGATACAAACGTTTGACAGTTTGATACTGACTGACAGCAGATTAGTTATTATTATTATTATTTTGTTTTATGGCAATCAGCTGTTGTTACGACACAATAACTATTTCTGCCAATTTCAAGTATTAGTATACACACGTACTACACGAGGTTAATAATTTTGTAGCGATCAGTTGAGTAGAACTTGCAGTATCTCGAGCATTGAGTTACCTTGAACAATACAAAAACAGGGGGATGAAATAAGTTTTTACAGATATTTTTAACATAGAAGAGTATAATTTATAAAGGCGTCTGGCCATTGTTAAGAAGAAGATTAGCAATAGGGGATAACTTTTTAGCAACGGAGGACGGTAGTGGGATGTCTTCAAATTTTGAAAGAATGTTCAAAACTAGGGAAATCAGGAGTTCTAAAAAATTGTCATTAGGGGAGCAGGAAGAAGTAGAGGGGAAGGCCTTATCAGATTTAGTAGATGGAGGGTTAGCAATAATAGCATTATGGGCAATTTTGTCATAGCCTGGAGATAAAGACGGACTGGGTTTTGATGGTTTGTATATTGGTTTTTTGTAAGTAAGATTCAGTGAAGGAGAACTTTTAGAAGCATCTGCATACGATTTTTTTACTGAAGGGAAGAGGGATGATGCTTCCTTGAATGATATGTTCTTTTGGGACATGGTGATTTTAATATTCTTTTGCCGGGAATGTTCCGGGCAAGATTTGTCAGTTGCTAAATGAGGGCCTGAGCATTGCAGGCAGGAAACTTCAGAGGATGCAGGGCAAGAGTCACCTGAGTGAGACTGTGCACATTTGAAGCAACGAGCACTGGATCGGCATTGGGCTTTCACATGGCCAAATCTACAACAGTTTAAGCATTGTATGGAAGGCAAAATGTATGGATCAACGGTTAATGATGAGTTAAAAATAAACACTTTATCAGGTAAGCATTGTCCTGAGAAAGTGATCACTACAGATCCTGTGGGGGTCCAAGTGGAACCAGACTCCATGGACACTTTTCTGTTTAAGCGACGCGCCTTCAAAATTGTTATATCACCTTGGCTTGTGGAGATTGTTGATACAACTTCCTCCATAGACCATGAAGTTGGGATCCCGCGGATCAGCCCCATTCTTGTTATATTATATGTAGGAATTAAAGCTATATAGTTATGAGATTTAAGACTCGGGTTTCTGAGAAACTCGTTTGCTGCACATGCAGATGAGAATTCCACAGAGACCCGATTTCTGCCAACACTCTTTATACCATCATTTTTAATATTTTTAATGTTTGATGTAAAAAAAATTTTCCAAAATTTTAATGATTAAATGTACAGCCTGACTTAGGGTGAGTTTCTGACCTGGACACATGAACAATGAAAGGACCTTTGTCAGAAGGATGGTAAGATTTTTCTTCTAAAAGACTTGGATGAGTGTAAATAAGGTTATTGGTTTGAGATGGAAGAGCATTCGAAACAGATTTTTTAGGAGTAGGGGACGAATCCCGATTTATACTTGGACGTTTTCTTGTTTGCACATGTTGAGAGAAAGGGTCAGGGGAGTTGTTGACATCAGAAAACGGGATTGGGTCTGGGGGCTTAGGAGGGATTGGAACACAATCCATGCTCTTTAAGAGCCAGATAATTCGTACAACCACTTACCAGGCGAGGAAGAGAAAAACAGAAACACTTAAAATTAGAAGTTACGTTGAGCTTAGTGGGCGAGTGCACACGTGTCTCTTTCACCCGCGCACCGGCTTTAAAATTCACGTTCCGTTGTTGCATTTTTACGCGAACTATTGCCATAACTCGATATAAATATGGTGCTAAAGAAACGTGTAACATGTAATAAAAATATTACAAAAAAATTACCCGGATTGGAGTGTAGTAGATGTGAGAAAATAGTGCACGCAACACCGTCATGTGCTAAATTATCAAATAAACAACTCACGACCCTACGAAACGCCAACGGTCTTGAATGGAGCTGTGATGAGTGTCTACAAAACTCGCCGAAACGGTCATCCTTCTTTGTTCCCGGGGAAGAGGACTCCGATGCCGAGGAGGAACAGATTATTCTCGAACCAATAAACCAAGCCGTTACCGAGAAACTTGTAAAAGACATTAGCAAAGAAATGAGAAAAGTTATGCAATCCGAGCTAAAATCTATACAAAGTTCGTTGGAATTCCTTGGAGAGCAAGTTACAAACATTGAAGATGTATTAAAAAAACAAGAAAACCGAATTAAACTACTCGAAAACAAAACTATTGACCTACAACATAAAAATAAAAACCTAGAACTGAGGGTGGCAACCTTGGAACAGCAAATGCAAGAAACGCATCAAAAACTAATTTCTAATCACCTAGAAATTACTGGAATACCATCAGATAAAAAAGAAAACATCAATAAAATTGTCTAGTGCATCGCGGCCAAGATCAGTGTTGAGCCGTCTGACATCCAGGGAGCAAGACGGTTGGTGGATCGCAAAAATCAACCTGGTGTGGTGCTGGTGGAGCTGAGGAGCCGCCTCGCCTGCGAGCAGTGGGTGGCGGCGGCTCGGCGCGCTCAGCCGGCGGCTGGAGATGTGTGTGAGGAGATTCCTAACGACAAATGCAATGATCGAGTCTACATCCGAGAAGCTTTGACTCCTTATACAAAATCTCTGCTTTATACAGCGAAGCAAGCCCTTGGATCCTCCTACCAGTTTGTATGGTGTAAAAGTGGACGTATTTTTGCTAGAAAAACTAAAGACAGTAAAATTTTTTTGATTCGATCCCAATCAGACGTTGAATCTCTTGTTAAGGTTAATTAAGTCACTTAATATTTGAATTTATAATCTTAACTACATTCTTGTATACACACAGAGTTTAAAACTACTTCATATAAAGTAAATAAATAAAATTAATAAATGGATAACTCTCAGTATAACGTAAAGGAATTTTTTAATTGTATAAATGTAAATTCATTTATTAAACGAACCGATACAAAGAAAACTGAATTACTATGCCTTCATATAAATATACGATCATTAATAAAAAACTTTGCATTATTAAATCAACTAATCGATTCATGTTTGTATACTCCAGATATCATAATTATTTCTGAGGCAAACATTTCTTCTCATGTTTCATGTCTATTTAACATTACGGGTTATAGAATGCACACACAATTACGCAAAAATCGAAAAGGAGGAGGATTATTAATTTACATTAAGAAACATTTAAAATTCACAGAACAAGTTTATAACACGCACAATTTTGAAAATATTACAGGAACCTTGAAAATCGCTCATAATAACACAATAACTGTCTTTTTACTACGGAACTGTCATCACTACTCGGTACTATGCATTCGCAAAATAATTTGCTACTTATAGGAGACACGAATATAGACACTAGAATTCGAACTAATCATTCTATGAGATATTTAGATATGTTGGCAGGACACGGACTATTTACTGGCATTACTGATTATACCCGAATAGAAAAAAGATTAAATGTTATTACGAAATCGTGCATTGATCATATATTCACTCGGTCCACAGGATTAGACCCATGCACCGCTGCAGTCGGCACTGTATTGGCGGACCATCGCACTGTGGTGGTCGCGTACAGCTCCAAGCGCACGCGCAGTCGCGGCAGCTTACGTAACAAACAGGTTGACAGGACGGTGTTATGCAGCGAAGCGCTATTACGAGAATTTAGAAAAATTGATTGGTCGGTTAGTAACGAAATGAAGTGTCCGATTAAAATATACCACTTTATTAAGAATAACTTTGACGTTGCGTATAGAAAGTCACAAAAAAATATACACAATAATGTTAAAAACCGTTCTAAATCGCCGTGGATTACTAATGAAATAATTAAAATATGTTTTTTGAAAGATAAATATTTTATTAAATGGAAAAAGGATGTAAATAATTATACTCTGAGGCTGGAATACGTTAAAAAAAGGAATTTAGTGCAAAAGATGATAGAAAATAGTAGGAATAATTATTTTAAAAATGAAATAAGTAACAATTTTAGTAATCCTCGTAAAATGTGGCAAATTTTGAATAAAATATGTGGTAGAAATCGTTCGGAAACAGATGAAATAATCCTTAAGGGATTCAAAAAATACAATTTATCTTGTAAACAAATTGCAGACACATTGGCAAACCAATTTGACAAATCTGCTAAAAACATCTTACCAGCTTGTAACAAACGATTTCCACCATACAAACAAGAAATAAGTGATTCTAGTATTTATTTTAGAAAAGCCACTTCTAGTAAAATAAGTTCAATTATAAAAACTTTAAACTCCCGAAAAACACCTGGCGTAGATGGAATTCGAGTAATAGACATACAACGGATTAGTAGTGAGTTAGCTAATACCATTGCAAACTTGATAAACACGAGTATGCGTACTGGTATATATCCACAAGAACTTAAAAAAGGATGTGTGAGGCCTATATTTAAAAAGGGTAAACACGATGATCCTGAGAACTACCGCCCAATAACGCTTCTATCTTCGCTCAACAAGATTGTTGAAAAGTTTGTTTGCGAACAAATACACTGTTTATACCAAAAGCACAATATTATTAGTAAAAATCAGTTTGGCTTTCAAAAAGGAAAAAGTACAACTTCCCTTTTGAGTCAATTTACAGATGAGGTTAATGGGTATTTAAATGAAAAGAAAAATGTTCTTGCTTTATTCATTCATTTCTCGCGAGCTTTCGACACGCTAAATCACAATACGCTTGTAAAGAAGCTGGACAACAGCGGAGTCCGTGGACCATTACTACGATGGTGCACTGATTATTTACAAAGCCGCACTTACAACGTCAAAGTCGGAAATAGCTTAAGTGACACCAAACACGTAACAGAAGGCACGGCGCAGGGATCAGTGCTCGGGCCCTTACACTTTCTAACATATGTTAATGACATCAAAAACTCTGTTACTAACTGCAACCTTTACCAATTCGCAGACGATACTTGCCTCCTGATTGCCAATAAAGACGTCCACACAGCACTCACACACCTGCAGCAGGACTTTGACAACCTAAGCATGTGGTGTCACGATGCGGGGCTTGTTCTGAATTCAAAGAAAACTAAACTGATGCATATTCACTCTCCATACAAAATCACCCCCTTAAGTGAACATCTCACTGCTCACTGTCATGATTGCATACACAGAATAGGTACACAAAAATCGAGCTGTACATGCCCAAGCATAGAACTTGTCGATACACATACCTACTTGGGACTTGTTATTGACCACAGGTTAAATTGGCTAGCTCATATTAATTATGTATGTGACAAACTCCGAGCATTCTTAGCTACACTTATTATTGTCAAAAATCGTATACCGTTTAAGACAAAAGTTATGTTATACAACGCCTTAGCGGATTCTATCATATCTTACGGACTAAGTAGCTATGGTCGCACATACAAATCGTACCTAGATAATATATTGCAACTACAAATTAGAATAATTAAAAAACTTGTATGTTTAAAACTCAAAAATCAATTCTCTCATGATATTAATCAACTTTTTAAACATTGCAATATTCTTCCAGTTCATAATAGAGTAACACTAAATTTATTAAAAGAAAATTATTTTAACACTAAATTTCAAACAAAAGTTTCTCACTCTTACTCAACTAGGTCAATAACAAACAACCAACTAGAAACCGTCCGCGCTCAAAACATATATGGCCAACGTACCTGTGCATATCTTATCCCTAGAATGATTAATAACCTTGACAACTCAATAAAAATTAAGTTATCAACTAAAAATATTGAATTACAACTCAAAAAATACTTTTTATCCTTATTGTAATATTATATAGTTGGTTCGAAATAGCATAAATTAGTGATGATATTCGTGGAGAAGGATCATGTAAGTTACACTTATTATACAAGTAATTGATACTGTTTATAATCGTACAACTAAAAGTGCCTAAAATGCAACTGATTTAATTGTTACCTAATATGTTTTAATTTCATTAAATGTAAAACATTGTAAGCTCGACCTAACCATGCTCTGTCTGGACAAACCTTGGAGGTTTTTAGATAGTAAGCACTTCATATGTAAAATTTATGTGTTTAATTAAATAAATAAAAAAAAAAAAAAAAAACTCAATGATGATAACAAAATCACCAAAATAACCGACAAATAACGAAAACCGTGTGTACACCGCAAACGAAAAATTGACAGTCCCAGCAGATTAGGACTGGACAGCCGACAGAGTGTGTTAACGAATCTCTTGAAACACTAACCTTCAATAATAATAATAATCCCCAGACAAACACACCAACTGTATGGCCCCAAAGTAAGCAGAGCTTGTGTTATGGATGACCATACAGCGAACTGGTGGGGAACCCAGAATAATCATACATATATAAATATCAACATCCATGACCCGAGAACAAACATCTGTGTTCATCACACAAATGAATGCCCAAATGAATGTATGAGACAGGGCTACTGACCAATACGCTACTCGGCCGTCAATGTAATGTCCAGTAAATGTAATGCATACGTTAGGTAATCGCTGGTGAATTGTACAAACTTCGTTTTCTTTTCAGCCTAGCCAGTCGTAATAGGAAATTGTTGTTTTTATAGTAGTATTTTAAGGCAAATTCATTGCATTAACTCTTGAAGAAAACAATTAAACTTTACTGATAATAATTGTAAATAGCAAAACACCAACCTTATGGTCACCCCATTCAACAAGTAGCTTAAAGTACCACTTGCTATGTAGAATTATTTTATCTTATCAATCGAGTACCTACTTAGGTTATCCAACAAGATCATCATGTGTATTTCAGAAATCAACATTGTACATTTAATGCAAACACGCTTACTAGTTCTTAATCGAAGTTGATAAAAAAAATAACGTTAATTTCACACGTACTTAACACTACATAAATTTTCAAAATGGTCGCCTCCTAGTTCATCACACAACTGTGCGCTTCTGTGGTTGTCTTTGACTCTCCTTAGTGCGAATTCGTCGACCTTTACTTCGACAAAAGCGGCAATGATTTTAGGACGAAGCTCTGCCATTGTGTCTTTTTCTTGATAGTATTCTCTAGATCCATAGGTAAAAGTCCAAAGGCATTAAGTCAGGACTACGCCGTGGCCATTGTATGGGTCTATTTCGGCCTATCCAGCGTTCAGAGTATTCATTATCCAGGTAATTACGGACGAAAATCGACGTACGACACGATGAAAATGAGCTGGAGCTCCGTCCTGCTGGTAATGTAAGTCCACTAAATCCCTCTCAGGCACTCCTTCTAGCAATCCTGGGAGGACATGGCGTAGGAAATGGAGATAGTTCGGCCTATTCTGACGTCCTTCAATAAGTGAGGCCCAATCACAATATTATTGACGATACTCGCCCACACATTCGCACTGAACCTCACCTGTTATGCATTCTTTCACACAACGTGAGGGTTTTGTTCGCTCCACCAATTTTCGTTGTGCTGGTTGAAAAGTCCAATCTTAGCAAAAGGATGTTTGTATGTTGGTTTTGCAACAGCCACCGACAAAATTCATCCCTTCTCACGTAATCTGCTAACACAAGATCCTGTATGGAGTGAAAATAAATAAGATATTGGCCAAACGCATTAAACAAACGCCACACGTACATTCGGCGTACATGAAAGCGTCTGGCAGCTTGTCTTTTACTCGTTTGTGGGTTCCTGTCAAAGAAGTTCCGTATCCGTCTGTACAGGTATTCCGGATGAATAATCGGCCTTCCTCTTGCCTGAGCATGAGCTGGAACAGTAAACTGTCCATAGTCGCGGAGATTTTTAACCATGCCACGAATCAGGTTGTGTGTCGACACTGGTGACTCGGGGTAACGTTCTTGAAATGTTTCTAATGATGTATGTATGTACTTACGAATGGAATTGGTTGAGGTGGTTAGTCTCATTAACCGGGATAAATCGATGCACTTAGGTTTTTTTTTTGCTGCCGAAGCACCCTCGCAAAGGGAGGTGGAAGATGCGTCATGCATACCGCCGCAGGCAACCGACTTCCGCGACGGTTATGTGGGACTCACCAGAGTGGCACCTACCCGCTAAAAACCACCTTAACGGCTGTAGCATGGGAATGCTGTCAGCCTTCATCGGAGCGACACCCGGGTAGGGAGGTGGGTGCGCAAGCAGGGACCCGCTAGAGGGTCACCCGCTGAGAATTCTAATCTTTTAAGGTGCAAATGACATTTATATTGGAGATTATACGGCCTGGGCAGCCTTGAGCTGGTCCAGATTAGCCGAAAGTTGATCGGGGGGATCCAAGAGTGCATTTCTCGGTCTACGGACTTTGTACCTCGACGGCATGGACGGAGCAGTATAAGCTTCTGACTCTCGTATAAGGGGGTTAGGGTGCTCTTCGGATCGCTTAAAAAAGTGGTGGAGAGCGTCCTAAGGTGTTGTATAGTAGGCAGTTCGACATCTCTGTGCAGGTCTGCGTTTCGCACGTACCACGGAGCATCCGGCGGCAGAAGACATTCTGGACTACCTGTAGTTTATACATATCGG
The DNA here is from genome assembly GCA_923062675.1 of Marasmarcha lunaedactyla. Classification (NCBI taxonomy): domain Eukaryota; kingdom Metazoa; phylum Arthropoda; class Insecta; order Lepidoptera; family Pterophoridae; genus Marasmarcha; species Marasmarcha lunaedactyla. The sequence continues at coordinate 16,518,848 of OV281346.1, read as the reverse complement.
AGGGTTTAGCATGTGCAAAGATTGGGGCGGCATACGTCATGACTGGTCTCACGCAAACCTTAAAAAGCGTTCGCTTGTTCCTAAGAGACATTTTACTGTGCCGGCCTACATACTGTTAAGGCGGCCCATGTACAGACGGGAGCCAATTTGGTAACTCTAAGTATGTGAGGTCGGAATGAAAGCGTACGATCGAGCGTTACGCCTACTTGGTACCTACTAGGTTTTTGGTGGTTTGTGCCCACGGGATGGGCGTACCTAGCATTCGGATGTGGGGTTCGTAGGGACGACGGCGTTTATATTATAACTAATTTTTCAATTCTTATTACTTCATGGCATATTCGACGAGCACCTGCTTACAAACCATAAGTTCAGGTTTCTATTTCTGGCATGGTTGGTAGCTTTTTTTCTTCCTTGTTGTTGTTAATTAAATCTCATTTACTACGTCAAAATAAAGCATTTACTTAAAATTTGAAATGGAAACGTTTTTCAGAACATTTTTACGAGCAGCTATTTACTTGCTGGCATAGAAGTTGCGACAGATGCTTCCTAACAAAGTTTGAAACATGTTTTTAAAAATCAAGGGATCATGTATTTGCTTGGTCATCTGTACTATTTATTCGTTTCAGTTTTGCTTAGCACCATTCACCGAGGTAATTGGGGCAATTTTTTCCTTGTTTTTTATAGAGGAAAATCCCTCACTGAAAATACACTTAACACATTTGGGAACCGAACCAGCTATAATAAAGTCGATCATAATTATTAAATCTCTCTATAGGAAAATCAATTAAAGGAAAGGAAAAAACATGAACACCAACGCATTATGCTGTAAACTGTATGGTTGGTGAATGATTGGTGAATGAGACATTGACCTCAACCAATGGACAAGAAAAGGTGGAAGACAAACGCCTGCTAATTATTTAAAAAAAAAAGCCCTAGCTACGAAAAAAGGTGCATACCTAAACTTGAAAAAAAAACATTAAATGGCGTCCATTTTTAGGGTTTCAGAACGAGTATCGAATCTACTATCGATGTTTTAGAACTAAATATTGAACTTGAAATAAAATGTTGAAAATTTTATGAACCTTTGTAAGAAATTGATGCAAATGAAATAATCATAGTTTATGGTTTATTTACTTTAATCATTATTCTTTTAATATAAAAAATAAAGAACTATACGGTTTATTTTCGTAAGTCCTGATATAGTCCCGTCAAATTAGCCAGAAAAATAGAGGTCAGTTTGCATTAATTCCCAACATGCTGAATTTTGGTACAGCCCCAGGTCTGTTTATAAATAAAACACCGAAAGGTCCCATGTTTGCTTAATAAGTTATTCAAGGTCAAGCATCAAAGTTTTCGGTTCAGTCAATTAAAGTCTAGCTTGTCTTCAATGATTACGATTCAAAAATAGACAAAACAACTACCTGCCCCGTTCAATTACAAAATTAACAGTTCTAAGCAAACTTAATTCCCTCTTTCTTCACGCCCTTTTGTTTCAAAAATACACGCATGACGGCAAGCAAAGCAAATACCGTTTCGATATGATTTACTGCGTAAGCGCCTGTTATCATTTGCATCAAAAATATGAAAAATAAAAACATTAATAATGATCATCGATATCTGGTTAAATAATCAAAGCTCCGGAATATCACTTTTGACAGCTTTATTTGACAGAAAAGTAACAATAAATGGCGATTTGTGGCACCCCAGCCACCAGCTATGACGTCACTACACGATTGATATTTTAGTGGCAACATTCAAAAATAGTACTATCTCTTTCTTTTATTAGCATTTTTGTATAAGTAGAGGGAGACAACCAAGTTCTTCCTCTTTTATGTTTCGATATACATAACTACTTATTTATATAGGACATTACGGCTACTCCTTGTATTTATCACCTCGCTGGAATGAGTGTGTGTATTCAAGTTTTTTTATTCGTTCCCTAAAGAAACAGGTAGGCCAATTACTATACTGCCAAGCCATCAGTCTGTTTTGAGTGTATTCAAGTAAAAATAAAAGGTCAATCTTCAGTACAGTCTGTCAGTGACTGTCAGTCAAAGCAAAAATTTTGAAGTTTCCTTCCTTGTCGGCGAACCGTATCAAGTGAGCGAGCGGAAAGTTGGTAGGAAATATATTTGCATTGGTGTAAAATTGAAGCTTTCGCTTTAAAACAATAAACATAAGAATATATTCATTTAATAATACATGAGCAATATAACGAAATAATAATGCAATCTTCAATAATGTTACCGAAACTGAAGGAAACAACTCAAACGATGTAAGTGAAACAATTATGTTTTGTTGCCGTATGAACTAGTGAATTTTTCATATTATTTTCTTTTCCTATGAAAATGAATATTTTTACTATTTACAGAAGCAAAATCAAAACATTATACTTTCTTAAGAATATTCAATATCTTACCTATCTGACATAAATCAATTATTTTCAGTTCATTTTCTGAAGGAGATGGTGTGTGTAGTGAAGAAGTTTATGCTACCGATGTAGTCGTAACTACTAATGCTGGAAGCCATAATCATGGCAGCTCTAAAGTTAAGCTAAAGAACTTGGTAGATTACAATTGGGAGCCAAAATTCTACTCTGGGCAATTATTAGCTACCCATATTAGTGGAAAATTCTTGGCTTACTCCATTAAAGGTACATATTCTATATGTCACTTGTAATTATCCTCAATGAATTATGAAGTAATTGTTGGAATTAAAATTATTTTTTATAATTTACAGCTCCAAAAACAGTTAATCCTGGTGCCTGGAATGGAATGGTTAGAGTTGTACACTACCCTGAACCAGGAGTAGACAGGCGAGCCCTTATCAAGGGTATGAAGGGAGAGGTAGATGCTTTCATTATTACTTTGAATGTTGTCTTGCTTTGGATGATTTTTAAACAACTAATGTTATGTATAAATTTAATAGAATGACACTTTTTATATGTGTACTTTTTAAAAATTTATTTTACTCTATGTGTTTAAACTTGCTAAACCTATAGTTATGAATATTGATACCACTTCTTGAATTTAGCATATTGTCTGGCTAAAGTACTACTATACACTTGATCCAAAGAGTAATTAAATATACAGGGTGTCCCAAAGGTCGATGTCAAGCCGAAACCGGGTGATAGGCTAGGTCATAAGAGTTTTCAGAAAAACAGGAAAAAATATTTCAGTCATGTATTTTTCAAATTATAGTACTTTTTTGTTTTTGTTTTTTTAATTCCACCCTGTGTCAGTCTATTAACTGCTGTTGCTACAAATATTGATTTTTTACCAAAGTTTCTTTTTTAACAAGTTTCTGAATAGTGTTTCTGCAATCTGTAATATTAAATTTTAAACCAACTGCTCCAGCTTGAAAGAGGATGTCATTTTATGCCGAACCAAGTATTCAAAATAAATTTTTCGGCCTACTTTAACTGCCTGTACTGAAAAAGAATGTAATACGCTATTTTAACAAGTAACTTAAAAAAGTGACGCATTTAATAACAATTCTAAAATGGTGTAGCACTTACTACATTTTTTCTTAGACTTGGCGCGAAAAATGTTTTTTCAAAAAAGCTCAGTTTCAAGCTATTTCTCTTAACTTACTAAAAATGATTCCAAGCGACCTTAACTTTCAGATTCTGGTTTGAATGAGACAGTGTGAGTCATTCCATAAAGTGTGAGCGAGACAAGTACAGATGCATATGAGTCACAGACGCAAATGAGTACTGAGAAACTGAGTTTTTTTGAAAAAACATTTTTCGCGCCAAGTCTAAGAAAAAATGTAGTAAGTGCTACACCATTTTAGAATTGTTATTAAATGCGTCACTTTTTTAAGCTACTTGCCAAAATAGCGTAATAAATTTTTTTTCAGTACAGGCAGTTAAAGCAGGCCGAAAAATTAATTTTGAATACTTGGTTCGGCATAAAATGACATCCTATTTCAAGCTGGAGCAGTTGGTTTAAAATTTAATATTACAGATTGCAGAAACACTATTCAGAAACTTTTTAAAAAAGAAACTTTGGTAAAAAATCAATATTTGTACCAACAGCAGTTAAAAGACTGACACAGGGTGAACATTAAAAAAAAAAGCACTATAATTTGAACAATACATGACTGAAATATTTTTTCATATTTTTCTGATAACTGTTATGACCTAGCCTATCACCCGGTTTCGGCTTGACGTCGACCTTTGGGACACCCTGTATAATAATCATTTAAAAAACTTCAGTTACTTTTACATATTTAACATACCACTTTTCCCCTTAGATTCAAGATCTTGCATTTGCCCACCTGCAGAATCAGGTTATATTAGCCTGCATAGATGACCTGGGTCACTTTTATGTTCATGAAATTGAGGCCATTGATGGAGGTCTGAGGTAAGAGGAGTGTATTGCATATTACATGATTTAGTTAAAACAAAACACAGTGCTGTGGCATTGGTTTAATCTTTAAATTTATTTAGCTCCTAACAAAAATATATATAGGTATATATAAGATAAGTAGTGTATATTTATACAGTGTGTTAGGGTTCAGATTTCCGAAACAAAACAATGGCAACCACTGAGCAAGTTTTGTGATACCTACCTGCTTGTTTTTTTGTGAATAAAAGTACTGTTTAATTAATAGTTTCTTTTTTCATTTTACTTATTGAATAGTTTTTGTCTCACTTATACCCCCTTATCGTAAAACTACCTTTCTCGCTCAGACATTAAAGCAATGTTACCTTTTTGTGAATCCCTATTGTTCTAGGTAATTTTGACTTGTGTGGTTAGAGGCGTTTTTCTAGTTATTAGCATTATTTGTGGTAATAATTTAAGGTTGAATTGTTAGCATAGCTTATTGGGAACAAATTAGAAGAAGAAAAATGCTACATTCAGGGCCCCGTTTTTTAGGTAGAGCATAATAACAATAAAAATACACAAACCTTAACTAAGTTTTTTGATAAAATCAAAGTTTTTCGTTTAAAACGTTAAGTAACTGGCTAACAAATTTGGTTTTAAAAGCTAGCAATATTTATCACTTTAAAATATGATCACTTTCATGTATGTGGGAAGCATAAAATGGTAAAAAAAATTGTTACAATGAACTCGCAACAATTACGAAACATTAAATTTCAAAATGCCTACAGTTCAGAGGAGTTCGGGGTGCGACCCCCTCACTACTTAAGTGAAATATTGAAAAATTTTACAAGGTGGGGGGCCCTTGTATATTTTTTTGTTGATAAAATTTAACATAGAACACGTGAGTAAAGTATTGGAAACTCGAACCCTGCTTGTTCCATACTTCCGGTCGATCGACGTCGATTGATTGGTGTGGTAACACCCTAACACACTGTATAAATATTATTACAATATGTAAGTATTTTAGCATTTGTTTATAATAGTTTTTATCTTTTGCGTAACAATATTATATAATTTAGTACACCCTCAATTTGCTATTATTCTTACTCTCCAGTCTCAGGTCTGTTGGAAGAGATTTCTTTTAGAAATAAGAAGTACCTTTATACTTTATTTAGTAATTCCTTTTTTTATACTATAATTAAAACCTGTGTGGACATTAATTATAAAATAAATATTATAATTATAGATGCACATATTTCATTGAAATGTGCCACAGATTGTAATATCCCATTTTATGCAAAGGTTGTTTGTGTAGTGCTCTAACCACAGTTCACTACTTAAGTGAAATACTGAAAAATTTTACAATTTTATAGTTGCTAAATAGATTAAGTAATCAACATTTTTATTAATAACGACAGATCTACTCTGCTTGCCGAAGTGAATGAAGATACCAATGCTGGTGGGAATAACCACAGAGTGATGTGGTGTCCGTACATCCCTGATGATGAAGATGCCGATGAGGATGTAGCTAGGTTGCTGCTCACTACTCATGCTCATTCTGGTACTATGGTTATTTCTCTGATTATTTATTGTAATCAAAATTACACAAGATCTCTGGTTCAGTCTCCAGTCTCGTCATTTACACACAATATACCCATCATAACAATGAATGAAGACATAACCTGTATTTAAATTTGAATTGATTTGATTGTACACAAAACATGCATGCAAAATATTGAATAAGTTCTTGTACTCAAACTACCCGTCTATCTTTGATCTTTAATTAGTTTAACAAACTTAACATTAACATTAAAAACTGGTCATCTGATAAGGCAGTTAGGATGTGAAATGCATTTAGCAAGGCTTTGTCATATTAATTGAATCTTTGTTATCTCTTACCAGCTTATTAAATACCAGTTTTTTTAATGGCAGTATATAGGCAAGCCCAGATGCACATTCAAATCCCAACACATTGTCATTTCCTAGTATTTGGAGTACCCAATACTAGGAACTGAACAACTCCTCCAACTACTTCCAAATTGGCCAACTGGTAGCCCATCTTTTTATACTATTAAATTTTGTATACTATTATCATAAGAGGAAAGATTTATTAGTGTTTCATATACAATAACCTCTGAAACTGCTGGACTCTTTTAAATAGATTTAGACTGGTTTAGATATTTATCTATTTGTTACTAACTATTTGTGCATAGAGAGATGCAAACAAACTCAATATTTTATTTTATACAAATGCGAACTAGCTATAAATTATATTTAAGGGAAATTTCACTCAGGTAATTGTTAATTCTTAATTTAGTGGATAAAGCAATATCAAAGTTCTCAGTAATCTTGGCACACCTGCATTGCACAATGCTTAAAAATATTATAATCCTTCAAAAAGCAAATTGTTGTTTTTTTTAATGTGTATGTTGCATTGTTTCTGTTGAACCTTGCACACATAGCAAGGTATTTTGATGTAGACATGAAACTACCAACATCATACAAATATTGACTGACCTACTTATAATTTTGTCTACTTATTTCCTAATTTAAATATTATTTGTAAATAGTTTTGTATGAATAGCTGTAAGATTTAAGTAGAAACCCTAACGAATTCAAATTGCAGTCCAAAACAAATTTTTAAATGGTCCTTACAATTCAATTATCACATATCCGCAGCTCGCATGTGGAACATGTCCATGGTATGTTCGAACGTGTGCGGTGAGCGGCGTGCGGCGGCGTCGGCGTTGCTGGCACAGGGTTCGGTGCTAGTCGCTAGCGAACACTCCGCGCCGATAGTCGACGCTGCCTTCTCGCCTGATGGCACGGCGCTGGCCACTGCTTCGGCTGACGGAAGAGTTATGTTCTTTCAGGTAGGGTTGTCTTATTAATCAATTATCTAGTACTTTTATTTAGTTAGCAATACGAAAAGAGGAGTACTGTCATATAGATATTCTATTTCACGAAGAAGGTTCATCTTTGGTTGTGATTAGCCGTGCACATGGCAGGCCTTGAAAATGGTTCAGAGGAACCGGCATTTTTAATAAAATATACCATCCTGGCTATGCACATCAGCCAGTGAGCGAATTTTCTTAACCGCGAACGCTGAACAAAGTCTACTCGCCAGTTGTGAAATGTGGATATTTTTATCTGTACTAATGATATTATTGTCAATTATAAGCTTAAACTGATTATTTCGGTTTTCACTTTTCCAGTTTCACTATTCTATGTTCCAAGTCGTTTTCGTCTTATTAGTATTATTTTTATCTTGTTACTGAGATGTCAAAAGTAAGCCGAGGCGCAACTTTAAAAAAATGTTTAGATTCGTTTTAACACAACTGCGAAACCCGACGTTTTTATTGTAACATTTCTCACGATAAAAATCATATAGATGCTTCCTACTTATATGCATACATCGTTCCATATTCAGTTTTGTAGGTACGTTTACTTCGGAGCGGATGCGAATTCAGAAGTTTTTGTGAATGTTATTAACCGGTTAATTCCAAGAAAGCTTAAGGTGACTGATCTCTCGATTTTGTTGCATTACAAACGAACACAAAATTATAGTTATTTGAAGTTTTGGATTCATTATTGTGGCGCGAAAACGTAAAATGTTCAGTTTTGTGTTTGCGTACTATATAGATCTTTTATTATTATTATTACACATCTTTCTTTTTTTTTCGAAATGGACTGTTTATTTATGGCCTTATGGGCCTTTTAAATTTCACCGGACTTTGTAGCTTAGCGATGACGGCGCTTAGCCGAATCTTAAACTACTCCTACATACGATAAGGGCCACGCCTAAGGGCACCCGGGATGGCACGGACCTCGGCTTAGGACGTCGTATATTGAAACTACCATTGATTCGGAAGGGTAATCTACTGCCAAAGAAACCGTAGGATTGCGTACGCCTCGTTACCCTGGCCCACCGGTGGGTTAGGTTATGCAGTGTTACCCTATTTCTAACTGGAACGCCGGCGTTCCTTGTTGTAATAGCGTCGTCGGGATCTGTTAAGACGTTACGCGGACGCCTATAACGAACCGCCACGTCTGGGTTCGCTGTGTTGTCAGCTGGGATGGTGGGGAGCATTGTCGAAGTGGCGTCTAGACGCAAACTTCATGAATGCGGCAATGGTGGGCAGCTCGAGATCCTTGTGCAGATCTAGTCCGAGAATAGCCCTAAGAACCTATTTTGAATTACCTGCAAGGGATTGAGGTTCGACTTGCTGGCGTGAGCGAAAGAATGATGGGGCGAATGCAAGTTTTGTAAAGTGTAATCTTAAGTGAGTCCACTATCTAAAGTGACTCCTAAATATTTGACTTTTTTAGCAATAGGGTCGGAGTACCAAACAGAGTGATCTGACCTAATCTGTAACGAAAGGTTCGACACTGACAGAAGTCTCGTATGATGTGCACGAGGCGGTCTGGCACGCCTAGTTTAAAGACCTTGTATAACAAGCCCTTGTGCCAGACCTTGTCGAAGGCTTGCCACGTTAAAGAAAAGCGCACCCGTGCCTGTCGGTTTTCGACCTATGTTTATTTCGGACATATTTCCTTTGCTTCAAGAGGGGCTCCGTGATGCGGTGCACCTGTTAGACGCAGGAGTGATGGGACCTAAGACCGAAGCACCGGTAACAGGTGCTTCGAATGGATGACCTCTGAGAGCCTGTTCAAAATGATCCTTTCGTATAATTTGCCTATCGCGCTAAGCAAGCTTTTAGGACGGTAGCTTGAAGGTAGATTAGCCGGTTTTCCGGGTTTCCTAATACAATCCTTCCACGTTTGCGGAAAGGAGTTTGTTAGTAAATTATTGAAAATAACTACTAACAGTTATATGAGTGCGAGTGCGAGAGCTTTTAGAACCCTGTTTGGTATTTTTCTGCACCGGGGGCTTTCCGCGGTTTTAGATTTTTAATTATTGTCTGTACCTCTTTCACCGTTACAGGTTGGAGCGTGTCAGTCGGTGGGTTGACGCATTTAGATTCGACTGTGCAATTCACAGTTTCTATGTGGAGGGCGTTAGTGCTTTCTGTACTCGGTGTACATTATTGGGCTAAGCTATCGGCTAGGATTTCAACTTTTACGGATTCATCGAAGGCGGGGGAGTCATGGGCGGAGGCCTAAGGAGCGGAGGCATCGATGACGCGGCAGAGCCCATCTTGAGAGACTTCGCCAAGTTCCAATAAGACAGATGCGAAATCTCTTCAAGAAGCGCGTCCCATTATTAAACATATTTTTAATATAATGTAGCAGAACATAAATCTAAATATTTGCTAAAGAGTTACCAGTTTGAAGAGTAAGGTTAATTATAAAATTAAATATTAAAATAATAAAAATCCTATAGTTGCTCCAAAGCTACTGTAGGCCTCATCAACACGTTTTATACGCCTAGCATCCATCGCCTGAAGTTTTAAAAAAATGCGACAATGTCAATAAATCTAACAAATCAGGTAAGAAAGCTTAAATTGTTGCAGGTTTACATGCACAAAGAAGGTGGGCCTCGGTGCTTGCACAAGTGGCAGCCGCATGGTGGAAAACCACTAAGTTGCTTGTTCTTCTTGGATGACCATAAGCATTATAATACTGAGTAAGTAACCACATTTATAAAGATACAGTACACTCGCGCTCTTACAGCGGCAGCAGTGTTTCTTATTTACTTCCTTCCTATTCTATCCACCGGAGTAACCGTCGTCAATACGTAACAGACGTCATATCCGTACCAGTTACGACAGGAGGGTGCTCGTAATGCTGCTGGCAAAAAAAAATGTAAAAAAATACCAAGGTTAGTTTACTGGCTGGTCCTTACACTGTAACTCTACATCGTAACTTGCCAATGAATTAAACGGTTTTACTATTTTAATGTTGCTACTATTAAACCAGTATTTAAATTACATTTCATTCAGTAATCAGAAATAACAAAGTACATTTTTCCTGTACAGCGTACAATTCTGGAAGTTCGCCGTGACAGGCACCGACAACAACGCCACTATAAAGATATGGTCATGTAAGTCCTGGAGCTGCATTCAGACCATAACGTTCACTCCAGACCCTACTGATGGAACGTCCTTAGGATTTAAGGTAACATTCAAATATAAAGACCAGTATACATACATATCTCATACATATCAGAGATATAAATTGAAAGGCGTTAAAAGTATGTAAACTCTTTTGCATAAAAATCTTATTTACCTTATTAGGGCTTAGTAAATTATTTCCATTTTTCTGTTACCCCGTTTATTCTGAAGGCATTCATATTTCATCAGCACTTTATGTTATTGAATTTAACAATTGCACCTATGCTGTAAAATTTTACGTTTTGCACTAGGCAGGGCTTTTTTATACTGGACGGCGTTAATGTTTTAGACTATACTTCAAAAAAATCACAGGATTCTTAACGTGGTTTTTACCTTCCAAGTTCATGATACTGAAGGTCATGAAGGGTTAATTTCGTAGCAGAGAAAAATATTTGAAAATGTTTATTGTTAAGTCATGTTTGTCATATATCTTTTCTAGACTATATTATATCTACATAGTTGGCATGTTAGCCTAAGAATATATAAAGCAAAAAACCTTAATAGCATAAATTAATATTTTAGGCAATGGTAGACACGAGTGCCAAGTACCTGCTTCTTTCGGACTTCAAGTCAAGGTCTCTGTACGTGATGCAAATGGCCAGGGACTCGAATGACACTTTAACCTACTGTAAGACCATGTCGGAGTTCCTGTTGCCTTATCCGGTGTTGAGCTTCTGTATCACAGATGCGGGTAAGATCTTTTTTTTTAATTAACTGAAATTGTTATTAACTGAACTTATTGTTATGAAAATGTAAGTTTACAGAGCGATTCGTCAAGATGGGTCAGTGTGCGAAAGTATAAAACTATGATGCCTGGTGAAGTAGTTAAGTTGGCTACTGAATTTTAAGTTACTATAATTTAATTTTACTATATTCTAATACATTGGTTCATTAAAAATGGACGTTAAAAACATAAGGAAGTCTTCAACTTTGTACTAAGATATGTGATTAGCGAGATTTTCGACGAAATTTTCTAAGTATATGCCACAAGCATTTTTAAATTAAATATTCTTCAACATTATTTAAAGCATTTCAACACTCCATTCTTACGTTTAAAAAAAATGAGAATTTGTTCAATAAGCTGATGCGGCGGATTACTGATATTAATAATACATATGTAACAAAAATGCACAAAAAACTCCGTCACAACGAAATATTCAACTGTTGCACGAGTAATGTTTGCCCAATTAGAGAAAAACAGTTGATGGTATAGATTCACAGAAAACTGTATATTTTTACATATATTTACTGGGTTTACAGGGTTATTTTAAAATGAAATATTAGAATAATGGTATCCCTAACGTGAGTCCTTGGACCTTGGAGTGGACCGTTTACTCCAAGTTGTAACACTTTTTAAAAATGTCGATTGATTGATAATTTTGCCAGCAAAAGATTCTGTTGGCATAGATTTATAGTAGATTATACACCAAAGGGATAAAGCTATGTCTTATGTCATGGGCAGCATATTGCATCCTAAGCAAAATGAACGATTTAAAAGGTTTAAGGATAACGAGGAGTTAGGGATCAAATATTATTACTTAGAGTTAAAAAAAAGAAGGAAATAAGTGTACAAGGTGATCTATTAAAAATTTTATCTTCCTGTATCAATACCGGCAAAAATCTACTGATACATAGTGGATTATATAGTTGGTAATATAATTATAAATCTTTCTGTATAATCTGAATGATCATATTTAAATTATATTGAAAAAGTTAACTTAAATATGGTCGCAACCACTGGTAGTCCGGTCAAAACAGACATTTCAACTTGTATTAATTCACGTAGAGCTGAATTATGGACTGACCTTTAGGCATTGTTACAAATAAAAACTAAAATTCCCTATCTGTCCCGAATGTTCTAAAAAGTTATTTAAGTGTCAAAAGTATTAACAAAGTTTGTAGAATATTGTTCTTGCCCCTTTTCCTTAGAAACGCAACTTCTGAGATACTGCTATTTTGAAAATTTAAGAAGATGAATAAATATAGTCGAGGAAAAAAAATTGCAGTGCTTTAAAATTTCAGCGCCCCATATTCCCTCGGTCCAATACTTTTAATTGTAACTATTTGTTAATTATAATTAACAAAGATATCCGAGACTTGTCCATTATTCAAAGTTATTTCAAAACATCCAAATGTTTTTTCAATGCATATCCAAAACACTTATTTTTTGCAAGTCGTTTCTGTACATAAAGTTGCAGTATGCAAAACCAAACCTTTTTTTCATGTAAAACCAATATTTCCAGAGTTATTGATAGTCAAAGTGGAAAGACCGTTACGATCTGTCCCTTTATTAGAACAAATGATACTGAAAAAAAATTTTTTTTATTAACATTTTAACCTTTGGTTGGACATGTTCGAAGGCGACTTTTAGTATTTTAATAAAGTCCCAAAGGTAAGTACTAGGTCATAACTTTGTGCGAATTGATGAAATTAGTGTTATTTCTAATTTTGAGGCATCGGCTATTGTCAACTTGACGAATTCTGAATTTTATCGTAAAAATGTTCAAAGAAAAAAATATGTCTAAAACTTCTAAAAAAGCAAATGGAAAAAAGGAAACAGCTACTTCATCGCAGAACACCGGATGAAAATGGTTTCCTGTTATTGATGTTCACGTAGACGGCTCATGGTGTTGTCGATCGTGCTGCTGCAACTATACAGCTTCGTCTCCTTGAAATCAGTCCATTTTCAATTACACGGGACCATATCATCAGATGGTCAGATGGAGCGATCAGAAAGAAAATTATCGAGTGAAAGCCAGATTTATTTTAGGGATTTATAGTTTGTTTATTTGTAAGCGAATTTTCAAAAACCCCAATAGGAGCAAAAATTTGTATAATAAACAGGTTTTTCAGTAAGCGTACACTATCTACTGCCACTTCCAATGCGAGGCTATCATATTACTGAGAACCCACAAAACAATCATATCTTTTAGTTTCAGACTTTACCATACCGACCCATCTCGATGAATCACCCTGTGTATGAAATTTAAATGGTAGAGTCTGTTTATTTCTATAAAAATTATTTTATTATAACTTTATTAACTTTTATTAATAAAGTTGATTTTTACCTAGGTTTGTTAGTTATGCATATATATGTATAATGATGCTACGTTTTTGAACATTGTCGTGTTATGCAACAGCTAAAAAAATTGCTTTTTTATATTTTATAACCAGACTAATGTTTCCTTGCAGAGGAAGAACAAGTGAAATGCGACTCTAATTCGGAGGAAGCTTACCATCAGAATGGATCCAATGGAGATGCTCCAACACCTGATGAATTTGACACTGATGTAAGTTCAGTTGATAAGTGAAGTCTATACAGGGTGTCCCAGAAATGACACGTAAGGGTGACACTGGAGGTAGATGGACTTTAGGCCTATCAGATAACACCAAAATGCCTTGTTTAATGACTTAACAAAATCAAAATCGTTTCATCCGTTCGACACACACTCACACACGCAGACACGTCAAACTTATAACACCCCGTCGTTAGAGCGTAGTGTGTGGTAGAGTGGTTTTTAGAGCGTAAAATGATGGACACCCATCATTTTGAAGCCACATATTTCTTCTTAATTCAAGTGGCACATCTTCCATCATAATGGGTAGATGATTGTAAAAAAACCTAAATATAGGTCTGCATTCAGGGTAAAGATAGATAGTTATGTGCTTCTACAATTTCATTTATTAGTAATTTTGCCACAAAAGACACCTGGACCTGTTATTAAGCAATATCATGCAGTTGTACTATTTTCCAAGTAGCACGCCTTTCATGAAAAAATTAAATATTCTAAGATTTGGTTTAAAAAAATGGCTACTGTGATGCTATTTTGAAAAGGTCATTAAACAAGCAATTTTTTAAGATGATGTTCAGTATCATCGCTATAAATTTTTTTTCACAGCAATCAGTTAAATTTTAGTCAAGTTTTTCGCAATGAAATAAAATAAAACATTTCAACTCTTTTTCTTAGCATAGTGTGCTAGTTTCCGTCAAAATTATTACTAGGTTGTCTCAACTAACTAATAACGATAGTCTTGGTAAAAAAAAACCGTGAGTTAAAATATATTTATTGCAGCTGTAGGCAAAAAAAGAACCAAAAAGTGGAAATTTCATAAAAAATCACAAAAGTGGCACTATCTCGAAAACCAGAAAACTTTTACTAGAGGCATGTTGGTGTTATGTGATAGGCCTAAAGTCCATCTACCTCCAGTGTCACCATTACGTGTCATTTCTGGGGCACCCAGTATATGTATGCAAATATTATCTTTATACGGCTTGTCATAGTTTGCTAATAGATTGAGAGTTTCATAGTGGATGTGGCTCTGCTTCGTAAACCTTAAGTCTCAGGTTTGAATCCTGCTAGCGAATTGTGAAATAAACGTCAAGTGTTTTTTTTATATACGTATATATAATCTGGGTTCCTCTAACAGTTCACCGTATCTTCAACATGTCCCTAATGCATTGCTTATTGGTTTAGTACAGTTGGTGTTTTTGTCTACAGATTTATTTTCGATCATTTGATAAAGCACTTTAATTTTCCATATGTCTTAATGCTGCAATTTATATGTATTGTGCTCATATGTAATTAGGATGAAAATGGCGCAGCCGAGTGGTGCCGAGTGAAGCTTCGTTTATACATTGTGCAACCGAAAGGATTGCAAGAAGGAATCCTGGTCTATAAGCATTCACCAGTGCACCAGAACTTGATGCTAGGTGAGATGGTTACAGTTTATTAATTGTTAATGGAGAAATATTTTGTAAAAACAAAACACATTACTTCAAGGTTCTTCTATTTTTAGTATGATTCCTAAAATATTTTATAAAAAATAATCATGAAATCAATCATGCTTAAATATATCAGATTTGGTTTGTTTTGGTAAAGAATAACCCTTCAGCGTTTTTAATACTCTTTTATTGACTACTCTTTTATTAAAGTCTGGTTGCTCCAATTTTTCGTTTATCAAGCGTGGTGTAGCCCTTATAATCTATCCATATTTGCAACCATTGCTATACCGCAACGGAATTATATTCTACCAATTCGTTTTTTAAGATTGATCTATGCTAACAGAATTGGAAGAATTGTCCCTGGAAGATAAGGCGTCGGAAGGGGCAGGCTCAGCCATTGCTTCTTCAATTCTTCAGCAGCAGTCACAACAATTGAAGAACTTATTGATGCGATCACAGGTATGTCGCAATAAAAGAAAAAAAATTGATTATTTGATAGAACCGTAGATTATCAGTTGAGAAGGTCTGTTAAAGAACGAGCAATTGATGCCTCTTAAATTGTATTGTACTAAACTGTACTTTGATCAGGGTTATACAATTTCTTATATACTTACATTACACATAATGAATACTAAATACTCAAAATGATACTGTTTATTACAATCAGAGCTTTTATTATCTTGTTTTTAGACTCAACCAGGGAGTTTGATCAGCCAGCGGCCGGAATCGCCGCCTGCGCTCGCGCCGCAACTCAACCTTATGACTCCAGATGCTTTCAGGTACTCATTCAATTTCATTACTTTAACTGTTTGTATTCCAAACAAATGGGATCCTGTAACTTTCAAGAGTACAGTGAATAGTTACCTCTTTGGCAGGCGTGTACCATCTTATTCTTTATCATCACTTACCATCAGGTGTATTGGAAGACAAACGCCTGCCAATTAGTTATACCTGTAGCTTTCAAGAGTACAGTGAATAGTTACCTCTTTGGCACGCGTGTACCATCTTAGTCTTCATCATCACTTACCATTAGGTGTATTGGAAGACAAACGCCTGCCTATAGTTATACCTGTAGCTTTCAAGAGTACAGTGAATAGTTACCTCTTTGGTAGGCGTGTACCATCTTAGTCTTCATCATCACTTACCATCAGGTGTATTGGAAGACAAACGCCTGCCTATAGTTATACCTGTAGCTTTCAAGAGTACAGTGAATAGTTACCTCTTTGGTAGGCGTGTACCATCTTAGCCTTCATCATCACTTACCATCAGGTGTATTGGAAGACAAACGCCTGCCAATTAGTTATAAAAAACTGTTAATTCAGTCAATAACGTAGAGCTTTTCGATAAAGCAAATCTAATGAAAAATATGAGAGTATACAGTGATTGGTTACTTATTTTAAGTGCCCATTGCATCGGAAAAAAATTTCCGCAGCATAGAATGTCATAATTCAAATCAGTCAAAATGGTGATCATACCAATGTGTAATAAAAATATAAATACATCATAGGTGTATTATATAAATGTTTCATCAGCTCGAGAGAACTTTTTTTGGTTATCATATATTTTGTCATTCATTTCATTGGCATTACTCGCTTACATTGAAACAAAAAATAGCTAACTGACTCGGGTACTCTTGTTTTTCACTATGATGTCAAAGTCTATGAAAAGCCCAAAAAAGATTTTTGCCCTGCGGTAGTTTGACTGTTATTTAATTGACTTATATGTCACATTTCTCACTAATATTTACTTGATATTATTTACTATTATTGGTATCGCTTCTAAATAAACGAATTTTAAGATTTCTTGTACTTGAAAACAATTATTAATGGTGTCATGACAGTAAGCAGTATTATACTGCTTACTGTAAATGCTCATTGACAACAATATTTTATGGTGCACAGCTCTCCGGGCAAGCGGGAAGAGGACGACCCGCCGTTGTCCGCTACTCCAGATGTGGCAGGATTGGCCAGGGTTTCTACCGGAGGTAATTATTGTACTTAGTTTAAATTGGGTAAAATTTTTTTTTATGTCTTTTGAGGAAATAATTGTTATATCGTGTGTCCGGGTGACGACTGTACAAATTTTATGGGCTAGTAGTACATCTATTTTTGTCGATTAAAAATATATGATGTGTGGGGTCAAACTCAGTGTACTCTATATGGCAGGCATTTTTAGTTTTTATTTATCTTAAACGAGGAACTCGATGGTACTCGAGGAGCGGTGGCTGGAGCAATGTGAAAACCATCTGCTAAAAAAATCGCAGTCAAGGTTTATGTATATCCCTCTTACACTCAATTAAAATTAATTACCTAGCTTTTAACTAAGTGATAACAGTGGGTAAGTTATTTTACCTTATAAAAGAGCTAAGTTCAATCAGTTATATGTATATATATAACTATAATGCATTTCATAATACCGTATAATATACAAATGATGCACATATAATGGTAATTCAAATGTTAATTAATAAAGTTCTGTGCATCGTTCACATGTTAATGTTACATGATTTGAATAAACAAACAAATAAAATAAATATTATATTTATGCTATTTCTTTTATATTTCATAATTTATGAACAGGAGCTAAAAAAAGCAATTTGAAATTATTTATAGTTGATGTATTAATAGTTGATGTATAATTTTATACATTTATTCAAAGAAATATTGTTTCATCAAGTTTATTTTATTTTCGTTTCAGGAGTGCCAGTAGAAGTTCCAGTTTGTGCGGAAGCGAAGTTGACTTCCGGCGGATCCAGCCCGTCTAGAGAGGTTCAGGAAATCATGTCACACTCCG
This sequence comes from Marasmarcha lunaedactyla, assembly GCA_923062675.1. Taxonomy (NCBI): domain Eukaryota; kingdom Metazoa; phylum Arthropoda; class Insecta; order Lepidoptera; family Pterophoridae; genus Marasmarcha; species Marasmarcha lunaedactyla. The sequence goes on along the minus strand of OV281346.1, from coordinate 16,500,927 downwards.
AAACCACTTTCTATAAGGTAAATAATCATTATGTGAGACATGAAGTGTGTAATCTATCCTCTTTAAGATTGTATTATATTACATCTAGCGCTAAATAAGGGCTAATTTGAAATAAAGATTAGCTACTACTTACCATAAAATTTCCAGAATTGGCTCATACTTAGGTCTTTATAAATCCACATCTTTATTTATTTATTTTTGACGTTTATAACTGACTACTATCTTATTGTAACAGGAAGAGGAAGTGAATGAGATCACGTTACCCGTGGAACCGGAAGTGGTGGAAGTGGATACAGTAGAAGAAGAGCTTTACAATGACAATGACGTATTTGCGCCGGAATCTCCGGATCCTGTCGTGCCTGAGCCGCGTAAGTTGGCTTTGTTGTGTATGTTTAAAACAGTACTTTGCGTTATTTAAATAATTCAGCTTAAAAAGCTGATATAGAACTCTTTGTAGTAAAAGACTAACTTGAATAATTACGAGAATAAATATATCAAATAATGTCTTATTAGTTTATTGTTTATAAAATAACCGGGTTTGTTCAGTTTCAGAAAAAAAATAGTATATTATTACTCGAGCCGATATTATAATAGTTTCTATATACTTTATCAGTACAATATGTACTCAGCCTATATTCTTGTACTTATTTAATGCAATTTTACAATTCATTTGTGTCGATAAAAAATGATAACTTACCTTTCACCGTTTAATGATTAAAGATAGCTCTCATCTCATTAACAACATCATCACTATCAAATCTCTTTCCAGCTACGGAATCAGGCTGGCCACAAATATCGATAGCGCAGATAACAGAAGCAAACCAACGTAAAGCGTCTGACGGTTTGACGCGCGGCGTCCCGTCAGCCTGCGTGTGCGCCGACAACAATACTGTCGTAGTTGCCAGGCTGGCGGCCTTGCAGCACGACCTGGCAAAGCTTACAGGTTGGGAAATTTTTATAACATTACATTTACAAGTCATATATGTTTTTAACTTTGTTTTAGCCGGTAAACGAACCCGCTAATCACCTAATTGTAAGTGGCATTCGAGCCCATAGACATTGGTAGTCGTACATGTTGTATACAACGTTGATAAAAGTGATTATTGATGATAGGCATTAAATGAAACCACATATTTTGTGTATCATTATCAGGCTACACAACAAAAATCAGATCAATGTAAGCAATAGTTTAGTCACAGGAATGTTTTTAATTTTTACTTAGTTTCATTTAAACACTCTGTATCTTCCCGATCACCTGATCGTAAGTTTGTACTATAGGCATACATAGTTATCTAAACGACAAAATTAAAAAAAAAAAAAACTACGGGTAGGTACTATAAATAAGGGCTGGTAAAGACAGACCAGCACGCGGGGCTAAAGGGGCGTTAGTGAAATAATACAATTTTAATTGCAGCTGAAGTTTATTATAGACATCAGAATACGTACATTCGATTCCTGATTATCAAGTGGCAACAATCTTCTCCACTCCAAAAATAAACTGCTAATTTATTTCGTAAAAGAAAAAGAAAAAGAAATTTTTTGTCACCATCCATAATTTAAAAACATATTTATAACTTCACTAATGTTTGATGTTCTTATCATCATACTGCAAGGGTATTCAATTAGTCAAAGTAAAGTCATAATATTAAAGATGTTTTAGATGACCTACGGCCTCACTCGGAGACGTTAAAAGGTTAATTAATGCGCTCTTAAGTAGAGATTTATTAATCTGGACTAAGATGTAGTAATGATTATATTATTGATGATTATATTATGATATTATTATTATTATTATCATTATAAATCCCCAGATAATCACACCAACTGTATAGCCCCAATGTAAGCAGAGCTTATGTTATAGAAATCTATGCAGTGAACTGGGGGGCACCCAGAATAAACAAACATATTATATAAATATCAACAACCATGGCCCGAGACAAACATTTATGTTCACCACACAAAAAAATGCCTCGGCCAGGACTCAAACCTTGGACCTCCGGTGTATGAGGCAGGGCTAATAACTATTACGCTACTCAGTCGTCACAAAGATATAGTACAGATGATTAGAAAAATCTATAAGTACGTGAACTTAAATTGTAGTTTGAATTTCAGTAATGTTAGCTGATTTAAGGTGTTTGTAAATAACCCACATTATTACAGAGGCTATGATGGTTACAACCAACGAAGTGCAGTCTCTCAAGAAACTGGTGGAGGAAGGGAAATCATCCATTGATTCGGCGATTTCTACCAATGCACAGTAAGTGTAATGATGGTTTAATTATGTTTTAATATATTTTGAGCCAATCTTTGTCCTTTGTCCCTGTAGTGCATGTGTTTAGGCTGAAGGAAGTATAAACACACTTGGTCTTTTCTGTACTCAATTTTATAATGAAACCTAAATGAAAACATAAAATAAAAAAGTATGGTGTGTTGTACATTGAAGAAGAACAAACTTTTCAAAAGTATTGTTTAATAAAAAGTCACGTCCTCATAAAAAACTTTAATTTTGTAAGGGGTAGCCAGTTTTCTGATCCTGGTTTCATCGAAACGTTAAAAAAGTCTCCTGTTTTATAAAAATACTACAAAAATATTATAAACTAGGTTTCGGTCTAAAAATAAAAAATAAAAGTATAACACAAAATATAATTAAAGTCTTCATTTATTTACATTCACAAAACTTTGACCAATCATCCCAGAATTCGGTATGCAAAAAAATTCAGATTCTAAGTCGAAAACCATTTCGAGATATCACTTTTCCATAGCATATTTTGTTAGTAACAACATGCAGAATAATGGGATTGAATGATTTTAATGCGCAAACTAAATTGACTCTCCTTCAACCTCTGTATGATGTTATCAAGTAGCACCAACTTAATACTCTTTGGTAAAACTATCATGTTAATGTATACATTTAATATCGGTCACAAGAATCCATAGAAAATTGTACAGTTGTTCATGCCAGGCATAATGACAAACTTATTAATGCGAAGAAAGAAAGAAAGAAAATATTTTATTTTAGAAATAATCTTAAATCTAACAAAAAAGGAAATAATAACCAATTTTTCCAACTTAAAGGGTAAGCGACTCAGCATTTATCTTTTAAATAATGCGATTTTGAAAAGATAAATTCTGCGTCACGTCATCATATATCTTTAAAAATCTATTCAAAATTAAATACACAAAACCAAAAATATTCAATATTTTTCTCAAAATACCTTTTTCTTTATAATATTCAAAATAATATAAAAAAAATTTACTTCAGAGTTACTTAACATGCCAAACTCGCCTTTAGTTCTGTCGTAAGTGTCATGGGTTTACGAAGAAAGATTTACTATAGATTTGGGAGACACAATCAGATTACTTCGGTGCTATAGAGCTTTACTATTTATGTAGTTCCATATATATTCTAAAGGGGTTATTGTCATAGTCACTGCTTTCAAAATATGGCTACAACATGGATTAGACAAATTCATCGAATCAAATCAATTTATTTATTGCTTCATAGTATCGTACATAAAAGTTGTTACATAATTATATTAAGATCCACATACTATGCTGTCCGTCAGCATGTAATATTGTTTTAATTTAGCATTACAATAATTAAAATGATCATTTAAATACAATGTCTATTAATCATAATGTCATAACCGCTATTATTATTATAGCGTTTAATGTTATGTGAAAAGGGCTGCTTAGGGTTTAAGGAGTAATAGTCCGTGGTAGGTACAACTATACATATATTTTCACAATTACACAGCACTAATTATTCGTAAGAAGGTGCAAAGCGACAGTTATTCTATTGAGCAAATCGAGTCCGGCACACAATAGCAAGGTTCGTCGTTAAGGTTAAGCACTCGGTGATATGCAGATAGTAAGTAAAGCGGGAGGTAAAGCGGCGTGCGCTTCGCGTCATGATAGGATTCCGACTGGCGAGGCGAGCGTGCGCGAGCGCAGCGATGACGCGCTTGAGACTCGTCGGGCCTTCGGTGTGTTACCAGTGAGTCGGTTTGAATTGCGAAATATATGAGTGGTGAATATTGAGTATTTGTATGTATCGCGTATGGTGTAGGTATATGTTAAGTGTTTGTGACTTAAGCGTACTGTGAAGTTAGAGTGAGTGGGAGAAGCCCACATTACTCCCCCCAGAGACCTGAAGAAAGAGAAACCGCACTTTTCTGCCGTATCGGGTTGTTTTCGAAGGTGCTTCAGGGGTTTCTTTACAAGGGTTGTTAGGGGGCAGTGTGGGGGTGGCTCTGGTTCGGGGACGGCTTTCTCATCCTTCATTATATAGGCCGGTTTCAGCCAGTCTATATTGACAGTGACCGGTTTTCCTTTAATGAGGAGCGTGAAGTACTTGTCATCTCTGTTTAGTCATCTATTTTATTACATGTAGTATGTTACAATATATATACCATTTCGTAAGTTCAAATTGGAATTTATTTTTTGGTAGAATTTTAAATTCTCTAGGCAAGGCGTTATACATTTTTATACACATCGCATAACACTGTCGGTGATACAGTTCCAGCCGCGGCTCTTGATGTTGCTCTCATGACATCTCTGGCACGAGCGAAATAATGAGGGTTACTCTTCACAAACATGGCTGCCTCCAAGATGTACATACAAGGCAACGTCATTGTATGAAATGACTTAAATAGTGGTCTGCATGGTTTGTAAGGCTCCTTTCCTAACATTGCTCTTACGCATTTTTTTTGCGCTATAAAACATTTGCGTATTTTCACTAAGTTTCCCCAACTTAGCAACCCATACCTTAGTATTGTGAGTATATACAGGGTGTCCCAGAAATGACACGTAAGGGTGACACTGGAGGTAGATAGACTTAAGGCCTATCAGATAACACCAACATGCTTCCAGTGAAAGTTTTCTGGTTTTCGAGATATTGCCACTTTTGTGATTTTTTATGAAATTTCCACTTTTTGGTCCTTTTTTGCCTACAGCTGCAATAAATATCTTTTAACTCAGTGTTTTTTTTTACCAAAACTATCGTTATTAGTTAGTTGAGACAACCTAGTAATAATTTTGACGGAAACTAGCACAAATGGGAAAACAAGGTAATGGCATCGGTCTTCTGGGATTCAAAGGGTGTCATCTTGGTCGAATACTTAGAAAGAGGTCAAACTATACAATTTGCATACTACTGCAAACTATTACGTCGTTTACGCGAAGAAATAAAGTCTAAAAGACCAGGATTGTTGACCAAGAAAGTTTTGTTTATCAGGACAATGCTCGTATTCATACATCTGCAGAATCGATGGCTCAAATAGTGAATTGTGGTTTCGAATTGCTTCCTCATCCCCCTTATTCACCTGACTTGGCACCTTCTGACTTCCACCTATTTCCAAAACTAAAAAAAACACTTAGGGTATGAAATTTTCTACCAATGAGGAGGCCAAAGTGGCCGTAGATGCCTTTTTTGAAGACCTTGACGAGGCCTTCTATTTAAATGGGATCAAGGCTTTGGAGGACCACTGGACTAAGTCCTGTGACCTAGGAGGAGTGTATGTAAAAAAATAAATATAAAAAAATTGCATTATTCCTGTGTTTTCTTATTTAGGCCGCGAACTTTTCAATCCACCCTCGTACAATAATAATAATGTTAAAAAAAATTAAATACATTTGTAAATATTTCTGGCCAAGCTAATAAGTTTATTGCCCTGTTTCTTTTTTCACCTGAAAAAGTACTGTATGTCATGCACTATTATTTTCAGTTTATGGTAGATTCCTTAAGAAAAATATAGTTACTGTACAACCTATAATTATAATCTTACTCAAACTTTAACTTAAGGAACATAAATGTAACACAAGCTATACAACAACATGTTATTAAAATAAAATTAAAATATGCCATCTATTAAATCCTTAAAAAACATTAAATGTTAAGTTATGTAACAAAAAATGTAAAATGGCTTCAAATAATTTAACTTTATTCCGCCTTTTTCTTTCCCAATAGTTTTTTTTTAATCTATGCTATTTTCAGACGATCGTTCATACATTTATCGTTGTAGCACTTATTTAATAAATAAATAAATTAGTTGAAGCCGGTGATTCTAAATCCCAGGCTGCTCTAAGACTTGATCAGACAAAGAAAGAGACCAGAACAATCAAAAAAAGTTTTTGAAATTCCGTTAGTCTTATAATTTTAATCCACTTTCTCTTTTATAATAAATACTTTGGTATTCTCAAATATGAATGAAATAACAGATACAGAAAATTACACAAGTCCACTGAAAATAAAGAATATATAAACTGACGCCTACGTGCCCAACTCCCTCTCCCCTCGACTTACATTTAAATATTCTAAAATCACAAATTAGATTAAACATTGAACTTCGAAGTGAAATGAAATGTCTTTTCGTCCCTTGGTGGTTGAGGTGTAATTTTTACACTAGGGAATACAAAAGCCGGTATTTTTGTAGTGTTTTTAAAGTTAGAACAAGGATCTTGTTTGAAAATTAACTTACTTTTTCTATACTTCCTTTTTTACTACTTTAATCTATACTTCCTTTTTATTACACTAGCGCCACGGCCAGGCTTCGCCCGGGTCGCAGAGCATATGTATATGCCTCTATTTTTCAGTTTCAGTATCAGCTTGTTGCGTTGAGCATGAGCATTAGAATTTAAATGTTTTATATGCGCATTTTATTTCCTAGTAGCGAGAAGATTTTATGCTAGTTTTAGAAATAAAATTTTTGATATGTTGGATGGTATAAATGTGACAACTGTACGAAAACCCGTCATTCGTTTTCGTGTTTATCGCTTTCAGACAGGTACACAGACGCGATGGGGGACTTTGTTTTATAATATGTATAGATCTACGCACCGAAGTGAGTACAATATGAAAGTTTTATTTAATTTACTTTTTAAAATTAGTTGGGAGCGTCTGTCAGAGATCGGTCTGGCGTGCGGCCGGGCAGCTGCGACGGCCGCCGGCGCTGGGGCCGCACGCGCTCTGGAGCCCCTCACTAATGCTTTACAAAGGGACCTCGCTAACACCCTCGCTAAGACTGACCAGACCTTGAGGGATAATTTGAGAGCGCTTGTTACTAGTAAGGTATGTTTTAACAATATAATTTGGTCTTTCCGACTTCATACATATACTTTATGAATTTTTCGAGCTTTTTCTCACCTAAACTTCAAGTTTTAGATATGTTACTACAATGTAAAACATTGCGATCTAGCATTGCACTAGTTCTGAAGTCGTATTATGGCCCCAGTGATAAATTGTGCACACGTTTAACAAAGATAGTGAATAACTGTACAACTCAACTATTTCTATTTGATTTGTTTAAAATATATATTTTTTTTTAAATTACTTAAAAAATAATACTGATATGTTTTCATGACTTACTACTTACAATGTTTTGTTTAAAAATTACAGAACATACATTACCATTACAACATCATTAATAGAACCAAATTTTCCTCTTTCGCAGACCTTATCCGACAAGCTAAGCACGTCAATAGCTAAATCTCTATCGGAGATGGTTCGCGAACATTTCAAGGAAACATTGGTCAGCAACATTGCACCTTTGGTGGAAAAAGCTCACCTGCAATTGTTTAGACAACTCAGTCAGGCGTATCAAGCTGGGACTAAGGAATGTAAGTAGTAGTGAATAACTTATTAACATTTTGTAATTAATTAAACGGTCAAGAGAGTAGTTTCGAGATAAGCGTAATAATTGCACGCTAATCAGCTTTACATCGCGCTATCAACGATTTGAATAGTGTTGCGTATATATAGAACTAGCCGTCATTAGCTTCTGGACATGCTCAACCGTTTTCTAGTTGGGGAACGCGTGGTTTATTTCCCTACATGTGGAACCTGAGCCAAACAAAACAACAGCCTTACATCTACATTATAGCAGAGACTAGTAAATAACTATAGACTAACCATGTCTAACAAAATTTCGTGACTTTAAAAATAGTTGTTTTTAAGATAGAGAGATGGCGTTAGTTGTATTACATTTACAAGTTATTTAAATTTAGTCAAAATAATGCGTAAAAAAACTTAAGATGGAGCTGTTTACAAAATCATTTGATATTTCATTGCAAGTACTATCCGTAGGTATCAGGCGACAACAGACGTTGCCAGCTAGTGCATTATATTATTTGATGCTATGTTGCCGCTCTTATAATTCAGTAACAGAAAACTTTACACCACCCCGGATATTATTTGTAGTGTTACTGTATTGTCAGTATATAATTTTTCCCACAAAAATTTTTTTTCATTTTTCATTCATCTCCACAGTTTGTTCTTATCTGCCTTAACATAATAAAACGAATTTCAGTGCATTTAATTAATAGATATATAATTTTTACTTTATCTTAATAAGTGCATGATTTTTATTTATAATGCATATAACTCATAACTATTTTGCAGTATTTAAAAAAATGTTCTTTATCCATCAACTTTTTTGTTCTTTTTATGACAACATTTTATTTGTTTGACAATTTGAATTCTTTGTCGTTTATTGTTGTTGCTATGGGTGTGTGTTTGTTTTGGAACTTGACGCAGCATATCTTTAAATTCACAATATTTCTGCTCGCCTACTGTGACTCGTGCAAATTTTTATAGACCTTGATTAAGTTTACGTTTTGGCTGCTACATATATCGTATAACATGTGCGTTTATCACAACTGTGATAATAAAAGCTTTTAAAAATAGGTTATTATGGCAATTAAAATAAGGAGGATGGTAGTGGCCAGGCGTCTCTGAACAAAATAAACTTATACCAGTATGTTTATGGTCTTTTGTAGTTGTTATTTTATCATCTATAAAGTAAGAATAAATTACTATCTACCTATTCTTATTGAGTAAAATTTTCAAAATCAATGATATAAAATGATAACATTTTCCAATTTCAGGAAAGGAATAAATCCTACTTGCTAAGGTTTCAGGTTATTTCAAGACGCCATCTAGTAATAATTCATATAAAAATTAAAGACGACAAGGTTGGTCCAAGCTATTTGAGAGCGACATCTAGTAATAGCTTGGATTTTGAGCTTTTTACGAGTCACGAATTTTTGTATGGAGATGGTCAGTCTATAGTTATTTACTAGTCTCTGATTATAGTTAGCATCACTCACCATATTTATCTCGCAAGAATTTAATGTTTGAAATTTTTATATTTCTTGTCAAATATACAGGGTGTAAAAAAAGCCCGAACCAAATAGTAGGAAATGATTGGGTATCGATATTGGATTAAAAGAAAAGTATTTAAAAAATCTCATTTTTGTATCATTACTGTATACAAAATTTTACATGATTATTATAGCTCAAGAACCCTAGATGATCGGACCTTATATATAAAAGTTTCTCAGTGTACAAATGTTAGTTGCATATTACAGTTTAATTTTTATTCGAAGTCCTTGCCATGGTGTTCATTTATTTGTCGTTTATAAACTCTGAATTATCCAATTATCCATTCCCAGTGGCCCAAAACACAGAAGCAATGGCTCGACAAGCAACGGAGCGCGGGGCGGCGGGCGCGGCACAGAACTTGTGTTCCGCCTTAGAAAGACATGCCGAAGTGTTGGCCAAGCACAGCCAGACGTATGACCAGAGAGTGCTGCAGGAACTTATCCGCGAGACTACGCATGGGTAAAGAATGTCGTTTAATTTTTTATAATTTTTATCAAACGAGCTGATAGATATAAACTGAAACTATTGCCGATATAATATGGAATCTAAAAGTAATTTGACTAAACCAAGCTCCTGTGTACCTTTCGGGACAAAAGCGTCTTGAGGTGTCACGTAGAGTGAATTAATTACCCATTATCTACTGTTACTGGCATAAAGCGAGCACATTAACCTGAAAGTAAACAAAACTGGTATTATAGATGATATTGTAGTGTATTGGAAGTAACCATAGCATCTAATACATTTTATGCATAGTAAACATCTAACTTGTTAACATCTACTTTAAATATACAAATGTCTGTACCTACACGAGGACTTTGTTGAGAAAGTGAAATCGTGTGGCGAGTTACAGTAATTTGGTATGTATCCGAGATGTAACAATTAAGAAAGTAACAGTTTAAAATCATGCGTTTTCAATCACTTTTTCATAAATAAATAATTTCCTCATCTTAAACCCAGGGTGCTGGAGAAGGAGCTGAGCTGGTGGCGCGAGCAGGCGCGTGGAATGCAGGCGTCGCGGGCGCACTCGCCCGCCGCGTCTAGCCTCAACCAGGCTGACAGGCAGGTTAGTACAGCGGATTCATTGTGTTTGGTTTGAAGAAATTGATTGTGTTTAGTCCGCAAATATCTGATAACAAATATGTTATTTCAGATCATATTATATTTGTGAACCAAACTTCATTTTAACGAGTTTAGCCGTTTTTCCGTGGTTCAGTAACAAAGTAATTTCAGCAAAAATGTCCATGTGAGGGAACGCATTGCAATACATTAATCAGCATTGTGTTTTTTAGTTGTAACTTTGCTATACATTTTGGGCGCTTTGCTTTTTTGGAAACTTGTTTAGTTCAGGATTCACAGTACATTTGCACCCTATAAATTTAAAAATGAGGTGTGTATGCGTTTTGACAACAACGACCTTATTTACTTTCAGAGACGAACGGTAACGAGAAATTGCGTACAAGAATCTTTGCCTTTCCTCTTACAAGTATCGGATTTTCTTATTTCTTTAGCTAGTTCATTCACCATTTAAAATTGTGATCGGTATGTTTATAGTAGGGATGTTACGGAGGTCCGATTCCGGTTTCGAAAGGTCGGAACTTCCGATTGGTTTTACAATTCCGGTTCTGGTTCCGAAACTTTTGAATCGGAGGTACCTATATCGGAGGTCGATACGCAGCGACGGAGGCAGCGCGCGGCCGCAGTCAACAGAGAAAAACGTATTCATGTCAGTGACGATCCCTTATTATGGTGGAAATTAAATACTAAAGAAGTCAAACCCCTGGGTTCGATTGCCCGCCATTATTTGTCGTGTCCACCAAGCTCAGCAGCGAGCGAACAACTTTTTAGTTGTGCTGGCCTAATCTATGATGCGTTAAGGAATATACTGGTAGGAGATAAGCTACGAATATTTATTCATTAAATATAACTTGACCTTTTTTGGAGTCGCTGATTTCATTTAATTTACTGATTTAATTTTTAACTAATACCTACTGTTTAATATTTTTACACCTAGATAGGTGTAACAAACTGTATTGTTTTTTTATCTGATATTAAGTATGTTGATTAAATATTGTTGTAATATATTACTAAACTTGGGGTCCCAATATGCATGAAATAAAATATATATTTATTAGTCCTTTTAGAAGTCTTATTACAATTTTTTTCGACTCCGGTTTCAATTCCGGTTCTGGTTCCGATAAAACAAATTTGAAAACTCCGACTCCGGTTCCGATATCATCACTTCCGTTACATCCCTAGTTTATAGTAATCAATGTAAATAATAAATGTGTTAATTTTATTTAGAAATAGCATATGTTTTGCGTCAAGTATGCTACTTTCATCATTCATGAAGTAATGTTGTTATTACTGTAAATTAGTTTATCTTTTTTTTATTTTGTCTGTCAAAATCGAAAGTCTGTATACTTCCATTAGATTCCGACTTGTGTTTTGTGTAGACATTCCGATATCAGATATTTTAATAATCTACAAATTGTGGGATTAAAACATATTAAACTATAATCGGAACTAAAATTAGTATATATTTTTTAATTTCGTCTAGAAAAATGTGATAACTTTTGGATTTTCATTTGTGATTAGTGGAAACGCTGGTGACGTCACACGCAAGCTTCGTTGAATGGTTTTAGTATAATAGTATACATAATATTCCTTTCTAAACACCAATCTACCGGACTTTTCTTTAAGAACAACACTGATTACTATACTGCAAAACGTAAAAACCTAAAATGTAAAAAGCTCCACATAGGACTTATCCATTTACAAATCTTGATGTGTGATCATCAAAAAATTGTTTTTTATGGTATGTTGATAATTACTTAGAAGTTTCATTTAAATTATCTGTCAGGGTACTCATGGTCTTTGGAGAATTACTAATATGCGTATTTGTACACTGTGCACATTATACACAATTTTATCCACTAAGCTTGAAAAGAATGGATTAAATTTTCTTAAGCTTCACAGTTATAATAAAGTTAATACAATATTTACTGGCATGTGACGTCACACGCTTCACGTGACCAGCATAAAAGCAACAGCTTTTTTCGCTCGATTTTGGAAATTTAAATTTTAACATTGATGTTTTATTGAAATACATTGATTTTTTCCTGAAATATCAATGTAGTGTGCTTATTAAATTGGTAATAAGCAAAAATTTGAAAAGATTTTACAAAATGTGTCTAATGCCTATTTATTATTTTATAGTGGAATGCTCGTTTTATGTTAAAAGTACCTACTGTCGCTGTTTTTTTAATACTCATATAACTTTTTTTAAATAATATAGCAATGAAATATTGTAAATAAGGTTTGGAATTTGTAAGGTTTGCTAAAGATCTTTGAATTTAGTATTTAATTCATTGTTGTTCCGGTTAAATAAGCTATTTTCACTCTTTCATTGCTATTGTAACTTGTGCATATTGTAAATTATGTATTGTTCGTAACATACGTTTCATAAAAAATATATAACCAATTACTTTCTAACAAGCATTCAAACCTCAACCAACCAAAATCACACCCAAACTAACCTACAGTGAACCTTTTTTCCAGATGCAAATGGCTCAGATTCAATCGCTAATCTCTACTGGAGACTACAACGGCGCGTTCCAGCTGGCCCTGTCGGCGTCTGACTTGTCTCTGGTGGCGGGCGTGTGCCGCGCCGCCGACCCGTCGCTGGTGGCGCGCCTCAAGCCCCACGTGCTGCTGTCGTTGCTGCAGCAGCTAGCCAACGACCTGCCGCGCGATGCCCCGCTCAAACATAAGTCAGTGTTTTTGTTGATGCATGTCTAGATGTAACACGAGGGTCAAACTGAAAGTTCTTTGAAATTTTCTTACATTAAACTAGCTAGTTATTCGTTTGATTATACAGGGTGTTCAATCCAAATGGGTCAGTATGGAGAAGTCAGAAACTATGAGAGATAGCGAAATCTGTTGTTAGGAACCATGGCGTCGATTTAAGATTTAGTAATAATCACATTCAAACTTTTTCTTAGCTCTCATACATAACCGGGAATCGAACTTGGTCAATACTCTTGTAATCGCGTCAAATATTAGTCCGTAAGTATAAGGACCAAATTTAGCTATGAAATCTTGTGTAAACAAAACTGACAGTAAGTTAGACTGAAATGGCCACAATTTAATTAATTTGCAAAATGTCGTGAATAATATGAATCGATCATCAAAATTATAACTTTCTTGTTGGCTTATATGACATCGAAAGTCATAAAAAATAATTGCACGAAAATTTGCACGCATTAAATTCATGCTGAAGAGACACAGACAATTTTCAATTTGCCGCCAAATCGTAAAACAAATGACAAATGAATGAAATACATTAATATAAAATATGTATTTCATTAATAAAATACAATAATCAATAATATTGGCAAAGAGTTCCATTTTCAAAATTAAAAATTATTTTTTTATTATATTTATTACAAGTGGCCAGTTCTAAGAACTTTCAGTTTGATCCTCGTATTAGCTGTTTAAATTAATAATAGTCAATTGCGAAGCAAGCAATTTGCAATTATTTGTTCAACCTGCGATACGTGCCAGCCGATTGCGCGAATCTCGCGATGTGGCAGCACCTGGTGAGGTGCCAGTAAAAAAATTGCAGAGTATGTAAAAATATATAAACGTTCTATAAAATTGATACTAGATACATAATATTGGCACACATTTAGTTAGATTTATATAACTTTCAACATAATACTTAACGAGTTTAGTTTCAATGTAAAAATATAACGAAGGCTTGTACAGGTAAATTACTTTTGAGACGTTTTTGCATTTATAGTTGTGTACGATCAGCACATAAATAAAAAACACATTGACGACGTGTAGTGGTAAGTAGCCTTGCCTTATACGCTGAAGGTCCCAGGTTGGAGTCCTGGCCGGGGCATTCATTTGTGTGATGAACACAGATGTTTGTTTTCGGGTCACGGTTGTGTGTATTTATATATGTATGTTTATTCTGGGTTCCCCCCCAGTTCGCTGCATGGTCATCCATACCACAAGCTTTGCTTACTTTGGGGTCATATAGTCGGTGTTTGATTGGGGATTATTAAAAAGAAAATAATAATTTTACATTTTCTTATAACTTTAATAGCAAGGTACTTCATATGGAACTAATATTAATATTAAACATAATTTTTTATTCAAAATTTCTTCAACTTGAGACATTTCGCACTCATCCTCATCCTCCATGATCCATTTCGTGCGATCAATCATTTGTGTTAACTATAATTTGTTCTGATATTATATCTAAAGCCTCATCCGTGGCTTGAAATTTATTTTCCTCTTTAATACGTAATACCATGTAGAGAAACATTTTTCCATTCCTCTATGCTATTAAATTTTTCCTCAGCTAATGTCACTATAGCACTCATGTTCACTGGGACATTTTTTTGTGACGTAATTTTTCATTATCCCCCGTGTATTTTGAATAGGATTAAACTGAGGGTGATATGGTGGTAAACGGAGCACAGTTTAACCGTGCTGTCGTAACATTTCGTCTATCTTATACTCTACAAATCATACATGAGCCTTAAGCATGTTCGATGAATGTTCAATATTTCCAAACGTTAGCCAGTCAGTGATTTGCTGTTTTTTAGAATTAGAATTCGGTGCATGATTTTGAATTGAATTATGCATTATCAACAACAACACTATTAAGTTTTTGGAGAAGAAAAGGAGTTCAAAAGCAAAGTCTGAATTTGCACTTATTCACAAATTTAATAATCTCCAATTTTACAAAAGTCTAACATACAAATATCGCATACAAACAATCATCAATTTACGTCGCAACGACTGCTATGCAAAAATCGAGATATTATGTGCCGAGAGTTAAAATCCGACTGTGTCATGGTACGCTCAAGTCGACGTTCGCGATCCCGGCGGCGCGCGGCGACCGCCAGCGACAGTCAAACGATATGGGAATTATTTAATTATGTATTTAGTTTATTAGGAAAGCCTTTCAGCCATCCTTGCGCGTCAAAAGACTTTCTCGCACAGAAATTCAGAAAAAGCCGTTAGTATCATAATTTTTTTTTTCAAAATGTTTTATATATTTTAGTATGATTGCGTATAATACAAACTGTAAAAATTAAAAGTACTGTTATGACATTATTATGAAAAATCATATGATTGCGCCATTTTGTTTTTTGTCAACATATTTAAAGGGTAAAAGGGCATACAATATTCGTCCTAATAAGGATTCAAGTTTTACGACTACCACTACTTACTCGCATTATCCAAATAATCCGAATATGTCAAATATTTGAAAAAAATTACAATTACAATTAAATTTTTATTCTTCAGAAAAAAACCTTCTGCCGATCAAAAAATCAGCCATAATTATTCAGTGGACAAATCTAATCTAATCATTATAATAGCAAAAATAAAAAAAATAAAATAAACATTTGATGTTGGATTTTACTTTACTGGTTTGCAAATTGAAAATGTTTAAAAAACATACATGCATACATTCATATATTGCTAAAATAATTAAAATTCCAATAACAAACAAGAAGAATAATTAACTATGATACCTCAGCAGAAATATGGTCTAAGGTAAACTGTACGGTACTTTTCTTAGTTCGATTATTTCGAAAAGTAGTATTATTATAAGTTTCAGATGATAGAACCATTTATTAAATCACATCAAAAGGTGTCAAAATGTTTAGTGACGGACTTTACTTGAGGTAAATTGAAATGGAGACCTGGCAACACTGAAAGATCATTCGCTTTTTGCGTTGTGAATGTCCACTTGCGATTTGTGTGCACCATAATATGGTACCTAGACTGCGGAAGGCA
Source organism: Marasmarcha lunaedactyla (assembly GCA_923062675.1). Taxonomy (NCBI): domain Eukaryota; kingdom Metazoa; phylum Arthropoda; class Insecta; order Lepidoptera; family Pterophoridae; genus Marasmarcha; species Marasmarcha lunaedactyla. Next base: position 16,484,948 of record OV281346.1, on the reverse strand, counting down.
TGAAAACAATATACTATATAACCTGCCCAGCAATTAAATAATGTGTTTATTGTGTATGATGATGAATAAATTATTGTAAACATATTCTACTTTTTTCACACGCTGAATTTCATTTAAAAATGTATAAAGTCATTTATATTTAAACTTAATAACTAATATGATGTATTTTGGAATAGTCATTTCTGGATTAAAAATTAAATGTCCACCTCATAGCCAACAGATGTATGAGAAACGGCAGGAAGCCAAAAATTGAAATTTTTTGTTGTAAACTTAATTTCATGTTTTGTGTAGTGTTCTCTGTGTGTGTGCAAGTGTATGTATGTGGGTTTCCCACAAGTTTAAGGTTGGGTATTAATTGCGTTTGGATCCACTTCGAATATTATCATTATTCCTATTATCATGGCAATCACCACTTTTTTGGTTGGTTTTAAACATGAGCAAGGCATTTGGTACAAAACCATCCATTCCGCCGGCATGTGCGATGATCAATCCTTTGATTCATGTTGCTCTAAACCAGAAATGCTTCCATATGACCAAGACTTTGAGAGGGTATGTGATGTATGTATATAAGTTTCGTCGGTAAAGTAAAAATTGTTTTTATTGGTCGATTTTGTTCACGATATTCTGCAATTTTTATGAGATAGTTAATTCGCAAGTAGCGAATTTCGTGCTTTTCCATTAGCAGTTTGCGGTTTTCTTCTGTTGGTTTTCTTTTATAACCTAATGAGATGACGTGTTTTCGTAACGTGCTGACACAACCTTTCAACCTATTTCATCTTAAAATTTTGCGTGTAGTATTTTCATCGTCGGAATTTCTTTATTTGTAATGTGAAAGTTGTGAATCGTTCTCCGGATTACTTGTTAATCAAAATCATCTATTATAATCGTATAAATTATAGGTGATTTAAAGATTGGTCCCTGTTCTGAAGAATGACATTTGCGTTCTGATAGGACATTTCTAACGGAAGTCCATGATATTCCGGTTGATATAGCAACTAATTGAGCGGGATTCACAGTACTGCTCGGATTGCTATTGCATTCATTTTCGAAATATTGTACAAATTATAAAAAACGTTTTTAGTTTGAGAAGTCAAAGGCTTGCCTTGACCATGTTTCAACATCGGAACTATTTTTAATAAATGACTTTACAATAATTACACTGGACGATAAATATTATAATACCATAAAAATAAACCACAAATAAAATCAATTCATCCATTTATTAACTAAAACCAAACAGTCGGACCTCACAACAATTAGCAATTTTTATAAATATAATTATTATATATTTGACATTCACCATTGACTTTTCATTGTCAATATATTTTCATCTTCAAAATGTAACGAACCTCTACTATGGGGATGTCCAACCTACAGTTACCAACAAACCTTGGTTCCCCAATTATAAATACCTAGATAAAAGATCAACATCAACGATTTGTAGGCTAAGACTGGGTCATTGCTGTAGTCCTGAATTTCTGTATAGGATAGGTGTCCGGAACTCCCCACTCTGTGCCCGTGGTCTAGAAATTGGTAAAATAGACCACATGTTTTTCAACTGTCCCCTCCATCCCACCTCATTATATGATATCCTTCCACCAAATATCCCCAAGCCTATGAATGTAAAAACATTAGTATCTACTCTCAACCCCCAAATTTTGAAATCCCTTACTAATTATATCCTCAAGTATAAAATATACTTGTATACACAGTAAATTAGTACATGTTGTAGTTTCCACTAACTTAAGTCCTTTGTATTAATAGTTTTTAAGTGAACTAACAGGTTTCGGTTTTTGTTTTAGTGAGTCTGGTGTGTCCTGCTCTGAGGAACCCATCATCATTCAATAACCGTGGCTCTTCCAATACCTGAACCTGGCAGTAATAGTCTGTCGAGTCGTAACGACGGCTGATTGCCATATATTACAAGAATAGAATAGAATTGTAACGAACCTCTTTTTTCTGACTGTACAAGGAAATTTAAATTTCAACTTTATGATTCCTATAAATATACAAATACAAATGCTAAAACGTCTCGAAAGTAATTTACCTGTACGTAATATGTTTGTCGAAGCCATATCGTAGAATTGGCTAAATCCTGAAATACTCGACCATTTCATGAAATGATCGACTCTTTGGCTACATCATGATGTGCCAAGATATTGTTTGTCGATATGACTAACTAACGCGTGACTACTTCGTGAAATGGATGAGTTTATTTGATCATTTACACCATGGAAATGGTCCCTTTTACTTCCGATTCAGGCGCTGGAAGCACGTTGTTAATGTGTCATGTCGGACGTGGATATTGTAATGATAGCTGCATAGATCGCTAATTTTCCAAACAACATCTCGTTTTCCTAAACCTTTTTGACCTGTGTGTTGCCCTGTTTTTTAATTAAATTTACATAATGGCTCTTCGCCGGGTGCTGCTGCACCACGCTAGCAGGCTTGTGCAAGTACCAGAATATCAACTAGGTTGTTAGCAATGTTAAGCAAATCTATATTATAGTCTTGACCCAGTCTTCGTGAATAGAACCATTACCAATTAATTTTTCTTTTTTTAAGATACTTGGAAGAAGCATTTTTCCACCTGGACCCAGCGAACCCGGTCATGAGAGAACACTTGCCGATTGTTATCCGAGATCTACAAAAGCAGATTATGTCGTTCCTGACTTCGAACCCTGGACACGCGTACTACCGACAGTACAAAATGTTGCTCATGGCCACTGAGTCATTCGTGAAGAATAACTCGGTTTGACCCAGTGTTCCCTTCAAGAGTCCTGCCAGACATTGATCCAAAGACTCTTAGCGACTTTAAAAAAATTGTAAATAGTGCCTCAAAGACTAAAAAAAAAGAATAAATAGTTTATAACGAAGTGCTATAATGTGTGACTGCCATGTGAAAGTGTGATTTTTAACCCTTTTTGATGCCAATACCAAAACTGTGTAACAAGTGTTTGATTACTCATTTTTGAAGGTATATCATATCTGCTTTAAGATAAATCTTGAATAAATCTGTATATTTCTAAAGCTTTGGTACAGCAAAAACATCAAAGCGGGACATCCAAATGGTTAAAATATGAAATTATATTCCTAGAGTGTTAAGGTGTTGTAAGATGCTAGATAAACATATATCTATAATCACTTAACTCATGCTAATGCATTATTGCATTTTTAGATGTAACACTACCCGCTTATTCGGGCCGGGGCACACTCTGTTTGGGAGAATTTGTTGAAGGACAAGGCTGGCCTGCAGCATCTACTTCACATATTGTATTTTAATAGGGTAGTGTCAATCGAGCATTCCATTCGGGCTAATATTGATCGTCAATAGCCGACTGACATAAGGCGGGCGACATATGTCCCGAACATTCTGCGGGCCGGGTGACCTTTGAAATGCCGGCCCGAATAAGTGAGTAGCGCACCTTACATTAAAGTAGCCTCTTGGAAATGTGTTCACCTTAATATACTTGTGCATTGCCAAAATGATAATAATGTTTTTTCTGTATTTTATTTGACAAAAGGATTTTTTTTTCAATTCCGGATCAAATTATGATTTTATTCTTGACATATTTTCTTTGAAATATTTAATCTCATAATGGTTATTTTGTTATGCTGCAAGGTGAAACTAGATAACAGTTTTTGTACCATTACTTTTTTTAACCAGTTACATTTGAAAATGCAAGATGAGCATAATATTACTTTGGTAATTGTTGTCATTGTAATTTTACACACCTGGATAATATTGACTGAAATCTGGTTGTACCTTTGCATTAACTTGTAATTTTCATATATCACAATTTTTTTTTGCTGTACGATAAATATCCACAGCTTCTTTCTTATTGTAACAATTTTTGTGGGATTGTGAACTATTTATGACAATCCCTTAATTGGTCAAATATTAACTTTACCTTTTGCTATTCAATGAAAAGAAGACTGTTTGTATCGCCTCTATATCTATCTAATACATCTATATCGCCGCATACTATTTGTTTCTATTGAAAATGCAAGTCATTAAATCCAAGATCAAACCTGTGCCAGTGAAGTAACATCCAACTCCAAGCATTCCTTCTTTGGGGTCACAAATAAAAACTAATTACACAGTTTCATATGAATATGACATATTAAACTGTCCTCAATGGTTTAGATGTTTGTCAAGAAATTACAAATTGCACATAACAACATAATATTTTGTTGCAAATACAACCCTTTTGTGTATGATTTAAAATATAACTCGGAAAGCTGAGGACAAAAATAAAAAAATTTTATGAACGAAGCGCGGCTGTTGCCTTTTAGCTGAGATTAAAATTAAAAAGATTATTGTATGCTGATTTTTGGACTAAATTCATAAGCATTTTAATACACTTTCGTGTGAGACCAACTTGTATTTTGAATATAAAGCGGTGGTTTGACCTAATGTACAAATCATTGTCTTAATTAAATGTAGTATTTGTAGCAATATTTGGTAACAAAAGTGCTTTCTTAATAAATTTATAAAAGTGAGAACTATTAGGTATAGAGGTAAAATAGTGATAAATACAGTAGAAATTTAAGATTGTGGTTTTCTGTAAACTTGTAGGGCTGTAAGGTGCTTTGAGTTTCACAGGGAGTATTTATATGGTTTGTTTTTCCTCCTGTACCTAGTAAATAAAGGGTCAATTCTATTGACACACTTTATTATGTGTTACAAATGCGATTTCCTTTACTGGTTATTTCTTATTATATCATTGTGTAAGTTACACCCAGTTGTGATTTTTTGCATAGCTATTATTAAGTTTTTTTTGTTAAGTTTTCTTAAATTACAATGTTACTGCTAAAATTCAAAGTCTGATCGTTCAGTAATCGTTGACTTTGTTTACCGGGCGTGCCTTCAATTATGCCATGCCTAAAGAGTTGAAAACATGAATTTAGATTTAATAATTAATAATTTCAACTGCATTTAGTCTTCGTCAACTTCATTTGTTTGTGTAGTCTTGTATCGAAAAAGTTAATTTTTAGTTTTTAAAGTTGCCCTTAGATGCAATCTTTCAATTGGGATTGAATTGAATTCCGATACAGTCCCACATTTCCTATAAGGCTTATCGCAGTTCGAATCGTTTGCATATGGCATTCTTGCGGGACACCCTGAACATTTAAGTATCTTCTAAGTACTTTAGCTGTAAGAGATTACATCCAAGTCGTCACATTTTTGCTATAAGGTACTCGTATTCGTAAGATTTTTTGTAATTTGTTATACTTATCTAAAGGCTCAAAGGGCCATTTCTCATTAGTGTATTATCATAAAACTGTGTAAATAAAAATTGATTTGTTAATCATTTGTATTTCATTTCTATTGCAAAAATTCCCTTTTGTCCTACTCGACGAAGCTAACCAGGCGGCTCTCAAACGTGACTTCGCATGTTTCGAATAAGGACATCAGCACTGTTGTTGTGTATTTAGATATATTGTGCTAATACTTATTTACCTGACTAAATAAACAAAGCACTTCTGCCGCAACGCTTGTAGAGATATTCTATTTTAGGTTTGTAACTTACAAAAATTTTTCTAATGTTTACAGATGTACCTAATGTGCTTATCATTTATTTTGTGTCATCATTCGCTTGCGTTTTGAGTAATCCAACGACTTGTGGTCCATTACCTTAGATAAAGCCAATGGCACAAAATTTTGTATTAGGGCAAAAGGTTCGGCAACTGTAATCGAAAAACCAAAATGTTGAATATTTTTGATACCTTAAAGTGTAACGCTATCGGTCTAAAAGCCGTAGCTTGGCTTATAAACAAACGCTTGAATCGAGTGATGTGATCAAAGGGATGACGTTCTCGCCCAATACGGTACTTCACGTCTTCAGATTTATAGGCAGATATATATGTTCATTTTGTTCATTTATTCCATTTGCATCATATGTCGACATATCAATACAAAATGACATTCAATAATAGATATGTAAAACACCTGTAACGATGACCATGGGAGCGGTTGCCACTTACCATCTGGATTGGTCGCGTGCTCATTTGCCGGCTATGGAAGTAGTGACAATAATAAGATAATTTAAAGAAGAAAATCGCTGAATCTCACCCAAGGACCAATTGGAAAATAAAAGTATCGCAATTAGATCATGTACATTCGGGAAACTTGGTGCTGGATCAGATTCAGTCCCGACTTCCCTATAGTGTTGTCGTCCCTTAGGATGCGGAGCGCATACAAAAGACCTAAAACGCATAAGTGAGTCCCGCTCCAGCCTACGCTGAATTTCCGAAGCTCTTATACAGGTTGTAACATAAAGGAAGAATATACCATTGTTAGAATACACTGTAAAAGAATTGGAGTTATTGGGGCTGGTTAAGACTCACACATTTCAATTTTTTTACTTCAACATCTTTGACAGCCCTAGGTGGTTTTCATACCTAACTACGCATGAGGCGCGCGAGGCGCAAATAAATAAAAGAATACGAGTTTTTTTAATTATTTGAAATCATTAAAGTAACTAAAATTGTGTCCAGTCGCATCGCATCACGTGCTACTCGAAAGGTAGGTAAGTGACGACGGCTGCGCTCGCCTGCCTCATGCATAGGTACATATGAAAACCACTTATGACTGTCAGAGATGTTGAGTAAAAAAATTTAAATAATAAATTATGGAAGTCTTAACCATCCCCTATAACTCCAATTCTTTTACAATCTATTTTAACAATGGTATATTTACTGACCCTTAAGTATTATGCTTCCTTTATGTTACTTTCTGTACCTATAGTCCAGTCGGGTTATTTATCTTCGGAATATTTCAAGGTCAAAATTCTATTTCGCCATCAGGGAGGGTCACTGGGAGTATAAATTCAATCGTGATCCAAATCGACGGTCCATTAGTCGCCATTTTAATTTTAAGCCATTTGAACATTTTCCTCAATAGTTTTAGATAAAATTTATACGGATAAAGTTGTTTATTATTTTGTTAAATATTTTTCTGCACTCGACATTTTCGTTTGGAAGAAAAACGGGGAGAAATGCTATTATTGAATAATCTTACTTTGGAGCCTAAACAATGTAGGTACAGGAATAAAGTTGCGTGGAGTTAAAATTTGTACACGCTGCAGGACCTACAACAGATGCTGAATGACCTGGGAGACTCTTCTATACGCATCGGCCTACGGATGAACTTGGATAAAACCAAGGTCATGTTCAACGAACATGTACTACCGGAACCGATTGCAGTGCACGGAGCCGTTCTCGAAGTTGTTCAAAAATATGTTTACCTCGGGCAGACATTGCAGTTAGGTAGAAACAACTTTGAGAACGAGGTGAATAGAAGAATTCAGCTAGGTTGGGCAGCGTTTGGGAAACTACGTCAAGTCTTCACATCCACGATTCCACAGTGCCTAAAGACGAAAGTCTTCAATCAGTGCGTCCTACCCGTCATGACATACGGAGCCGAAACTTGGACACTAACGGCACGGCTGGTCCACAAGCTGAAGGTCGCTCAGCGTGCTATGGAAAGAGCTATGCTCGTTGTTTCTCTGCGGGACAAAATCAGAAATGAAGTGATCCGGCAGAGAACCAGGGTCATCGACATAGCGCACCGGATTAGCAAACTGAAGTGGCAGTGGGCTGGCCATATTAGCCGAAGAACCGATAACCGTTGGGGTAAACGAGTTCTTGAGTGGAGACCGCGTCTCGGCAAACGTAGTGTAGGACGTCCTCAGACACGGTGGAGTGATGATTTGCGCGGGATGGCTGGCAGGAGCTGGATGCGAGTAGCCGAGGATAGACCTCGATGGCGTGAAATTGGGGAGGCCTATGTCCAGCAGTGGACGAATATGGGCTGATGATGATGATGATGAAAATTTGTACAATTTTGACATCCAAACTTTTTTTTGTAAGCCCAATATTTAAGGTCTATGGTAACATTTACGCAACTTTACGGCCAGACTTCGCACATTCTCAATGACTCGAAAAAGTCAAAGAGGATGGTGAATATGCTTATTTAATTAAACCGTTACGTTACCCGTCATCTTGATTATAAGGGGGGAAATGTTTTTCCTCAATATCAGTTTCAACTATTCAAGAAAAACAAGGAAGACTTTGCAACCAAAGAGAACAACATACAATTTTTGCATTTATATTAAATTATGTTCAACAATCATTCACGTTTTCAGAAATAAAAATCTTTTGCTTTATAAAACGTACAAATTGAATAACAACTGTTGCTACTACAGATATATTTACTCACAGAATCGAGGAGCCAGCATCTTAACCACTAAATATTCTTCGAGATGAAGAATTTTGCAAAGGAATTAAATAAAATTTTATGATAAAACATACAATGAATTATGAATGCGAGTGACTTGTACGTATCCAAATGAATAAAGAATCAGAGGGCATATAACATGTTGATATTTAAAGTACCTAATCAAATACATTATTTTAATTATAACGTTAGTAGGCCTAGGTATAACTTTGTCATTTTAAAAAGGGCTGTTCTATTTGTCTCTCGCCTACATACTATGGTCTATATTCGCACAAGACTGTTACTACTGTAAGGTCACCAAAAAATTAAACTTATCCTTTGGCTACGTTGCCTTTAGTTGATTCTAGTTTACACTTAGGTATTTTATGTGTAGTGTATTTTTTATAATCACTACTATAACAATTATTATATATTATATAACTATATATTTTTATACACGGTGTAACATAAAGGAAGCATAATACTTAAGGATCAGTAAATATACCATTGTTAGAATATCTGTAAAAGAATTTGAGTTATTGGGGGTGGTTAAGACTTTCACACATTTAATTTTTTTTACTTCATCTTCTTTGACAGCCCTAAGTGGTTTTCATACCTACTCATGCATGGGGCGCGCGGCGCGGTGCCGAGCGCAGCCGTCGTCACTTACCTATCTATCGAGTAGCACGTGATGCGATGCGATTGGCCACGATTTTAGTAACTTTAATAATTTAAAATAAAAAAAACACTTGTATTTACGTATTTAAAATTATTTTTTATTAATAATAATCAACATTTTTTCAAGCAACACAAAAACGATACCCCATGGATAAACGCCTTAAACTAAAATTCAAGGTATTTCAGTATATCATACTTAAAAAGTAAAAACACTTTACTAATTCACACGTAATAGGCTGCGACATGGGATGAGGTGCGCGCGACGACAGTGGTTTTCCTTCCATACTAGTGTATGCACACTAGGCCAGCATCACAAAAAAGGCTCAAAATGTCCACCTTCTTTTTCAATGCACAAAGCTGTCCTACCAATCAAGGACGCTCTTGTGTTCTGCAACATCTGTGGGTTATAGATGTAGATGCCGCTCTCTAGCAGTTCTTCCCGCTTATTGCACTCCTATGCATATAAGTTACTTTTCACATAACATTTACGCTAGCGGTGAATTTCACGAGCTTCATTAATGGTTTAATAATGGTTACGAGCAGCGCCAACACACTACATCATGCTAAGAACTCATTATTCGAATAGACATGCCGTGCATTTTCTTCATTACTATCACGTCGAGACATTAACATTAACCAAAAAAGAATGGGATAGCAACTAACGCTCGCAAAGGACGCGAAGATACTAAAATAAAATATTTTAATACGTAATAAGCACCGAAAGCATTTAGTTTTTTTTCCTTAAAAATTTTTAGGGTTCAGCGTAGCGAAATAATAAAACCTTAATTTTGAGTAGGTACTCTAGCGGTCCGGGACTCTAGATGGACCTATTCTAACCTAGGGAGGTCTTCCTAATCAACAAAGGAAAAACACATATAACTTTAAATTACTTTTATTTACGATGAATCTATTTTATAATAACATAAACAATAATTCTTAGATTATTTTGGGGAAGAAGCCCGCAATGGAATGCCATGGAACAATCTTTTACATTCTCTCTATTTTACAATTTACAAATAAAATAAAATAATGACAGACTTATAAGGCGCCAGTCATAAATGTCGGCAAGTTTGTTTGTGCAATAACCTCTTTTATTAAATACGGCACAAGCAAACGTTGCAGTACCATCGGAATCAGTTCCAGTCGACCACCCATAGGCGATATTCAAGGCAGCGCAGTGTCTCAATTTTGTTATTTTCGTAAGGGTTCGTCAAGTTGTTTTCAATCGTAAAAAACCTTTTTTTGCTGACATAATAATATTAAAATCCTATCTTAACTTTAAATCTTAAAATTAACTATTGGTCTTAAGTACGTACTTAACTTACTTCAACTCATCATAAATCTAATCTAAAGCAATTAAGTTGTTTCTCAATAAGTATCTACTTTGGAAAATAAAATTTCGAAAATAGTAGGTTATTATGGGAGTCATACGCAACACCATATACAACGTGCGCGCGCAGCAGGGCCCGGCGGCCCGGCATACTGGCGCGTTGCGCTTTTTTGTTTTTGTTTTTTTTTTGTTCCCACTACGGAGAAGGCAGGAGGATAAAAAATGCTCTGACGCATACCTCGCGCGCGTGGTCGAGGTTATGTGGGACTCGCTCCGATCCTACCAGAGCCCCTACCCACTAAAAACCCCCTGAATGACTCGTGCAATTTTTTGCCACACAGCCTTCATCTGAGCGACGACCAACTGGAGAAAGAGGCCGCGCTAGCGGGGCCCAGAAGGGGTCACGCGCTGGGAATTACATAGCACTGAAGGTGCTCAAAATGAAAATTAAAAGTTGAATTAATTCGAATTTAAATTAGAATTAGAATTTGCGGCCAGAAGGGCTTCGAGATCTAGCGTCAGCTGCGTCGCTACGTTCGTGTGTGCGTTTCTCGGTCTAGCGACTTTGAACTTCGAATCTAAGACAGGGGTAGTATACGAGACTGAATCTCGAACAAGAGGATTGGGGTGGGTTTCGGAGCGTTTGATGAACGCTTCCGAGAGTGTTTTGAGGTGCTGTTGCACTGTAGGTAGTTCAAGATCTCTGTGCAGGTCCACGTTACGCACGTACCAAGGTGCGTTTGTGGCCCTGCGGCAGAAGAGATTTTGAACTACCTGCAGTTTGTGCAGGACGGAGTTCGGACGGATGGTCTAACGCAGGTCTTATAAAGCGTACGTTTATTTCTGAAAGACATTTTACTTTTTCTACCCAACATACTAAATAGGCGGCGTAAGTAAAAACGGGCGTGTTTCGTTACTCTATCGACGTGCGGCTTGAAAGAAAGCATCTGGTCTAATGTGACGCCTAAGTATTTATGATGGGAATGCCTAACATTCGGATGTGGAGAGTGTAATCGGCGATACGACGGTGTTTGCAGTCGAAGTAAACCGCAGAACTCTTTATTTATTTATTTATTTATTACTTGGCACAGCTACAGTATACAATTTAATACATTAGATTTTCAACTTATAAACTAAATAAAGCATAATTAAAACTGCACACAGATAATTGCTACGCACAGCATTCGCAGTTACTCGTATTATTATAACAATAATATATAAATCTTTTATCTTTAAATTTGTATCTTTTATGTAGGTTAACACAAACTTATAATTACAATTACATATAAATCACAACAATAGATTATTTTTTTAATACAACTTTCAGGTAAGCATGTAAATGTTGTTAAATTATATCTAAATCATTGCATTTTTCATTGTAAGCTCTACACATACGAAACAACGGATCATTAATAAGTGACATTGTTACTACAAAATGGTAAATCAAACAATTTTGGCAACCTTTTACTACCCCCAACTCTCAGCGAAACATGGCTCAGTAGATCCATAACATCCCATTTGTTGAAGATTTTATACAGCACAGTTAGTTCTTGGATAGAACGTCTAGATTGTAATGTATTTACTCTGAAGAAGGTAAGTCGGTCTTGATAGGTTGGTAATTTGCGCCTCATACCGAACTTAGTGCTTAAGTTACGTAAAAAACGCCTTTGTAATGCTTCCAATCTATCAATGTGATTGTGATAATAAGGTGACCAGATGATTATATTGTACTCTAAGATACTTCTGGCAAGAGTATAGTATAATACGATGATACAATCAGGGTGCCTGAAGGGTTTAACAATTCTACCAATAAAACCCAAAATTCTATTAACCTTTGCAACCAAGTAATCATAATGATAGGTATAAGTTAATTTTGAGTCTAAAAATACCCCTAGATCTTTTACTACATTTTGACGACTTACTATTATTTTGTTAATATTATATGAAAATTGTACAGGATCTTTGTTCTTAGTGAATGTGATTATATGGCATTTTTTAATATTAAGTGTCATATTATTTTTTATGCACCATGTTTGCAATTTGATTAGAAACTACTTCGCGATAAATTTGAGGTCATCGGCATAGGCAATATAATTACAAGTAAGAGATTCAATAAGGTCATTAATAAAAAATATAAACAATAGCGGGCCTAAATTGGATCCTTGTGGAATGCCTGATGTAGATACAAAGGGTATAGAGTCGAATCCCTGGACTGTAACTAACTGTGATCGATTTGTTATGTAGGAGGAAAGCCAACGTAATAGGGTGCCATGAATGCCAAGGTGGTGTGCCTTACGACAGAGAATATTGTGGTCTACTTTGTCAAAGGCCTTAGAGAAATCTGTATAAAGACAATCTATCTGAACGTGTTTATTGAATGCCACATTCAAATCATGAACATAAGTCAGAAGATTAGTAGTCGTTGATCGGCCTTTGACAAAACCATGCTGTTTACTACTGATTATTGGTTTGAGATGATAGTATATGTGTTTATATGTTAGACTTTCAAACAATTTTGCAAAGCAACTGAGTATACTAATTGGTCTATAGTTTTTTATATCAGTTTTACTACCAAACTTAAAAATGGGCACAATTTTTGCAATTTTCCATAACGTAGGGAAGGTACCTGAGCTTATATTTTTGTTATAAATTAGACATAGGGGTTTTGCCAATGATTTTGCACAATTTTTTACAAATATTGGAGGTATTCCGTCTGGTCCCGCACCCTTTTTTACGTCCAGGGATTCGATAGCAGTTATAACATCATGTTCTGTTATAATAATAGAGTAAATACTGGTATGATGTTGGGGAAAATTAGGTTTGTACACGTTAGAGGATGGTAAATTGTAAACAGATTCAAAATGTTTGGCGAATAAGTTAGCAATATCGGTTCCATTGGTCGCTACCTCAGAGTCATACCTCATTGATTTGGCAAATCATTTGTATTTTTCATCGACTTAGTATATCGCCAAAACACTTTAATGTCTGCATAATTATTTTTCTCTGTTCTATCCAAATAAATTTTATAACAATTATTAAATTCAATTTTAGCTCTTGATCTTAACAGCGAAAATGTATCATAATCACGTGGGTTACGATACTTTTTATATTTGTAATGGAATTTATTTTTTTCACGCAAAATATTTACTAAAGACCGTGAAAACCACGAGGGCCATGAATTGTTTGATCTAGATAGTGGGGTATGCTTTTCGATTACCTCCCAAAGATGATTATAAAATTTCAAAAGAAAGTCGTTAACACTCAGATGAATATAATTTTCCCAAGGTATTTGAGCCAATTCATCGTTACAGGCAATAAAATCCGTTTTATAGAACCTATACCTGAATCCATTGTTTTCTTTTAAGTTTAATTGCTTAGTACATTTCAATGTAATTTCAAGTGGGGGATGATAATTATCGCGGCGACTCAGTTCCTCAGCTTCCTCAACCGTACAGACGATTTCAGAATTGTAAAGGACTAAGTCTAATATCTTGCCCTGAACATTAACATTAAGGTTTGATTGGATAAAGTCAACCCTACACAAAAATTCATGCATAGCGTATGGGTTTTGGTCTTGTATGGGTTCCCTTCGATGCGCCATTTTTGAAACTATGCACCGAGGGCGTTTACGGCCTTTTGGAGTTTGGTGACGAGACCCGGGACACTGAGGCCTTTGGTGTAAAGAGCGGTGTCGTCGGCAAAGAGGGCGAGTTAGACGCCTTTCGTTGGGACGGGAATATCGTTAGTGTACACCAACAGAGGGGCGAGGACTGAGCCTTGAGGGACTTCAGCTTATTAGACGGGACCCGGAAAGCGTGCCTTCATGCTTAAATCGGAACGTACGGTTTTTGAGAAACGACGCGATTATTCTAACTAGGCGATCCGGTAAGCCTATTTTGTAGAGTTTATAGTCGAGACCGCTGTGCCAGACTTAATCGAAAGTCTTGGCTACGTCAAAAACTGCAACCGTTTTAAAACGCCACGGATAAAAGCCTTTGAGTATATACTCGACGATTCGATGGACTTGCTGAGGGCAGGAGTGCTTAGCGCGAAAGCCAAACTGATGTGGAATAATGAGAGGATCCATTGGAAACAGTTGGTTCCACATTCGAGGGAGTATGACTCTTTCGAGAAGTTTAGACATGGCCTTGAGGAGGCTGATAGGTCTGTGATTAGCCGGGATATTCAGAGGTTTACCCGGCTTGGTAATGCCTATGACTGTCACTTCTTTCCAAGCTTTTGGAAAGTAGCTATGGTCGAAGGAAGCATTGAAAATGATAGCTAACAAGGTAAGCACCTGTTGAAGCAGGTGCTTAAGTGCGTGGTTGGAAATTCCATCCGCACCCGGAGCCTTTTTGGACTTTTTACACTTTTAATGAGAAACGAAATTTCATCATTAGAGACTGTGACGGGGTCGGCGGTGATGGGGAGAGAGTCCCTGCGGCGGACTTCGTCCTTCACCGCCTGGATGTAGGAGGGATCCACGGGTTGCGTGCTGGGCGAGCATTGTGAGGCAATGCTGTCAGCGAAGCATTCAGCTTTCTCTTCGTCTTCGAAGGCGGTAGAAGGTAAGAGGAGGAACGTGGGAAGCGTTCATCTGAGCGTCACGGAGATCCGCGAGGCAAGACCTAACTTTACGTTGTAGCTGATTCGCAGCTTATCAATAGGCAGGCGTGGGATAGAGTTTGGCTCTCCGGAGAGCCGCGTTCTTAGCTTTAATGAAATAGCGGACGGCTAAGGGAAGCGTGGGTTTGACTTGCTTAACGATCTTTTCGTTATCTCTGATGACTAAGTTGATAGCAACAGTGAGGGAATCGCCTAACGAGTCTATTTTGTCCGAGATATCTAGAGAGTCGGGCGAGATCGCGAGCGGAGAGTTCGGGGCCTCTAAGGCTGAAGCTAACGTATTTTTAAAGCCTTTCCAGTTCGTAAAGGTCTTAGAAGAGGTGTCGTTAACGTTGGGCGATCCTAGCACGAGGGAAACGGGGCGGTGATCAGAGCCTAGGTCATCGAGCGATTCGATAGACCTGAGATCATGGTTAATATGCTTTACTATTGCAAAATCGAGGATGTTGGGAGAATGGTTCGGGTTGTCCGGATAATGAGTGGGAGTAACGGGAGAGATGACGTCTAAGGCGAGTTGCTCAGTGATGTCGAGGAGAGCGATAACGCTGGTGTTGGTCGATAGGCACGTCCAGTCAGTATGTTTAGATTTAAAGTCTCCGAACATAATGACTGAACGGCCGAGGGCGAGAATGGCTTCAAAGTCGCTGCCGATAGGTCTGGTGCCACTAAGTATGTAGATTAAAGCTATGATGACGGTTGGATGACCAGCCATAGCCAATCTACACACAGTGGCCTCCATGTTGTGGAGAGGAGGGGTAGGGAGAGGAGAGCAATGGAAACCTCTTTTGTAGTAAATAGCTGTGCCACCGTGACCGTCGGCGTTGGGCCTATCGTTACGAGTGAGCGCGTAATTGGGAATAGCTAATCCCCTGAAGCGGTTTGGAGTGAGCCACGTCTCTTGGAGAAGCAGTAAGTCTGGCTTATTGTTCTGAACGAATAGTTTGAGTTCAGGAAGGTTAGAACTAAGGCTACGAGCGTTAAATGAAACTAGAAATAAGTCCTTGGGTTTGATACGACCGGACGCGGGATTTGCAGGTCTAGACATTATATTTACTATTAAGAGAATTCATACAGCGGCGTGAAAGTTGGCGGGAGTGAGTGGTGGCGCCTGTTTAGGCTCGACCCTCTTAGCAACGGAGCGCGGAGCGCGCGGACAACCCCTCATCCAGGGGGGGGAAGTGGAGTCGGGAGTGCGAGTGCACTCCTTTGTTATGTGCGGATCTAGGCACTTTACGCACCTGGGAGGGGCTGAGCAATTATCCACTGCGTGGCCGTAAAGCTGGCAACGGTGGCATTGCCCAAGATGCCCGCGAGGGTTGGGACGCTCGACGGAGATGTTCGAGAGTCCGCAGATTGTGCGAGCCTCTCTGAAGATCTCCCTCGAGTTGGGAGTGTTGGTTAAGATGACGAGGGCGAGAGGAAAACGTCTACCGCGGTTAGAGTGCATCTTGTGCACTACTTCAGCCGGGAAGCCCTGGGACTTAAGGTCCTTCAAGATATCGTCGTTCGCGAGCTCGAACGGGACGCCCCGTAATACCGCGCGGATCTTACGCTCCTCCGGAAGGGCGTAGGTATGATACGCGATTTGTTTGACCGATAGGAGCCTAGTGAAAGACCGGAAGTCGTCGATGGTCGCGACCTGAATATTGATTGTCTCGCCTGTGTTGGAGGCTTTTGCGTAATTAATTTTGTGCTCTTTGCACAAGTTAGAAACCGTGGTCCATCGCGCTTTTTCGCGGAGGAAGACGGGAGGAGGGAGTTGGGCCTTAGCCGGGACGGGAGCGCAGCGCGTTGCTGGCTTCGACGGAACCGACGGGGTCACGGTCACTTGCCACACATTGACATTAAGGCCGCGGGGGCGGGTGTGCTCAGACAGAAGACACCGGGGTGGGTTCGGGTGTTGAAGACACCGCGATTTTCTTTGAGCGCTTCTTGGAGCGTTTGACGACTAGTTGGAATGGGGGCTCAGGAGAGCCGGTTAAGGTAGCGGCGTCCGATGAAGCATCAGACGCGGATTCCGAGTCGCTCCCGGGATCGGTACGCTTACGGCGTGACGTGCGAGAGGATGTGTCCGACACACAGTCCATCTCGGTTGGCACGAGAGACACGGGAGAAGAGCTAAAGACCTGATGGGTCTGGGCGTTGGTGGCCTGAGGGGCCAGGATCGGGGCCGGAGACGCGTTAAGCGCTAATAAGGCCTGCGTGAAAACCTCGTCAGAGATTGAGACACCCGACGCGGCGAGTGCCTGGGCGAAGGCTTTCACAAAGTTCACTAAATTCTGCGAATCCATAAGGGAGGGTTGGGACTATAAATATATAATTATATAAAGTATGCCTAGAATTCCTAGTAACCTAGCGAACCCTAGCGGCTAACCTCCCTACCAGCAGTAGGGGGGCTGGAGAAAATAACTTCAAACTAACCGTAGTTCGCCGAAGGCCGCTACCTAGAATCCTAAAAAGGGTAGGCAGGGAAAGATTTGATCGCGTTAGGGTCAACCTTTACCGACAAAAAGGACATATGCATACGAAAAGACACAAATATGATACAGATAAATAAATATGAAAATAGAAGAGAAAATAAATAAAGTGGAACCAGCTTCCATGTCTGAAGAAAAGCAAGCACAAATTAAACCATCTGAAATGAATTACGACTTGAGCGCCGTGTTCATACAATCGCGGCTCTTACCCTTTTGGAGATAAATTCCCCGGGCCTGGTTTATTCATTTCGAAGCGGTTATCGACCCATTGAAGACCTCAGATGACCAGAAGTTTCGATATCTACTTCAACGGCTGCAAACGGCCGACCTGCAACTTTTTGAGACACACTAGCTGCGATGGCAGACAAGGTCTTATAGTACGCCGGGAGCCCCAACGTCGCCGCAATCACATCATCACCATCAACCTCGTCGACTACAACCCCCTCATCATATGAAACGTTAGCAAAGCAAATAGAGAAGCTCACATTAGAAATTGCCGAACTACGTCGAGGACGGCCACTATATGAACATCGTCGCCGCCCATTTAACCGTCGTCATTGATCAAAACCCCGTTCACGCTCGCAGTCAACGCAACGTGGACCTGGAGCGAAGCCTGGAGATCTTGGGAGTGCCGTTACCACTACCGTTTCGGAGACAAGGCAAAGCGGTGCGAGTCACCGTGTTATAGAAAAAAGAAGCAGTCGGGAAACTAAAGCCGACACCGACCGTGGCGGACGTCGGTGTCCCGTACACCAGTACCCACCTTTGTGTACACGACCGTAACACTCACGAACGTTTCCTCATGGACACAGGCGCAGATATCTCCGTTTTGGCCGCCAATCACAAGAAAAGTAACAAAACACTAAGCGGCTACACTTTGTACGCAGCAAACAACTCGCCAATCAAGACCTACGAGCAGAAAACTCTCAAGCTGAATTTTGGTTTAAGAAGAGACTTTACTTGGTCGTTCGTCGTTGCGGACGTGAAAACTTCTATACTGGGAGCCGATTTTCTTCGTCACTTCAAGCTGTTGGTAGACCTAGACAGGAAAAAGCTAGTTGACAAGATCACTGAAATTTCTATCGACGCATTAGAAATCTCTACAAGAATTGCATCAGTTCACATCATAAGTAACAATCAAGCATACTACGACATTCTGAAGCAATGTTCTGATATACTACGCCCAATGTCTCTGAAACGACCAGCGAAGCACAATGTGGTACACTACATAGAAACAACCGGCCCCCCTCTCTACGCCCGCCCACGACCGCTGCCGCCCGATAAGTATAAAGCAGCCAAAGAAGAGTTTGACCTCATGGTAGAGAAGGGAATCTGCAAGCCATCAAAAAGCCCGTGGGCCAGCCCTCTCCATGTAGTCAAGAAAAAAGACGGAACTCTGCGCATGTACGACGACTACAGACGACTAAACGCAGTCACTCAACCCGATCGCTACCCCGTGCCTCGCATCCAAGATTTTACGTATCAACTGCATTATTACAAGAAAGTTTACAGTACAAGTTTAAGAAAGTATTACAGTACAAGAAAATATTTTCTGAATTAGATCTGAAAATGGCGTACTATTCTATTGGAATCAGAAAGGAAGAAGCAGAGAAGACAGCAATTCCTTTGGAATGTTTGAATTCAACTGTATGACTTTCGGATTAAGAAACGCTAGTCAAACTTTCCAAAGATTCATGCATGAAGTGCTGCGAGGCATAGACGGCTGTTAGTCTTTTATTGATGATATCTTACTCTACGAAGAAGGTGAAGAAAAACACAAAGAGCTTCTCCATAAAGTACTGCAGCGGCTGGACAAGTACGGCGTGACACGAACATAGAATTCCTCTACCCAATCCTCTAGTTCGAGATTCAGTCTCATATACTACTCCTGTCTTAGATTCGAAGTTCAAAGTCGCTAGGCCTAGGAATGCGCAAGCGCACTCTTCCACCAGACTGACATCGGATCTTGAAGTCCTTCTGGCCGCAAATTCAAATTGTAATCTTAATTCGAATTAATGTAACTTCTTTAATATTTATTTTATTTTAAATTTCTATTTTCATTTTGAGCACCTTCAGTGCCATGAGTTCACCTTCAGTGCTTTGAGCACCTTCAGTGCTATGTGAATCCCAGCGGGTGACCCCTTCTGGGCCCCGCTAGCGCGGCCTCTTTCTCCAATTGGCCGTCGTTAAGATGAAGGCTGTGTGGCAAAAATTTGCAAGAGTCATTCAGGGGTTTTTTTTAAGTGGGTAGTGCTCATTAGGAACTATTCCCAGACGCCTTGCGCGCGCGCGAGAGGTATGCGGAAATGCATTTTTTGCCTCCTGCCGAAACGGGGAACAAAAATACAAGTAATAAAAATGATTTCTACAGTTCATTACTGTTTGATTTCTCTCTCCGCATGGTACAAGCTTCTACATTATAAACAATAATGAGTACGGAACCCAGTCTATTTTCGAAATGAATAAAATTGTGGGCGGAGCTAGACTCAGATGCATCGCCGCCACACGCGCCGCGGACTTGCAAAGGCCGAAAGGCGAGGGACAATTTATTTTGAGTCCACGTGGACTTGCATAGAGCAGTGAATAAAGAATAAAGAGATTTTCACATAGCTAACTAAATCGTAGGTACCTAGATAACAATTCGGAATTATTCAAATGACATTAAAGCTTTACTGTAGTTATTGAGAGGTAGTGTAGGTACATGATCTTACATAGATAAACACTTATGTTATTTTAGAAACTCACATTTTTACTTGTAAGTGTATGCTATTATTACGATGTATTTCCATTACTAAAACTGGGCGTCCGCACCTAAGTTTCTCATGAATCAGTTTCATTACGTTTTCCCTATTTACGACAATTATGTATTCTCATTGATGTGACTTAACTATTTAAAAGTTATTTCAAAACATTTTTGCTGAAGAAAATAACTACATACGTATAAGTACAGTTCAGCTATAATATCATTTAGATAATTCCGAATTTTATCTACCTACTTTTTAGTTTGCTATGTGCGAAACTTCAATTCACTGCTCTATGCATTTCTCTCGACTTTCGGCATTTGTACGGCTTTTTTTTAAAGATTTATTTTGTTTCAGTTCACCACTGATCTTTAAGTAGACGTATGGGCGGAGTGCTAGTGTTTTGTTGTACTTTATAAATTTTTCTGATTTAGGTGTTTTTGTGTGCAGTGGTAATCTAGTGCCTATGTTTAAGTTGTGTGTGTGAACATGTTAATAAACGCACTAATATGGGTGCATGCATATTACGAACTCCCGAAATTGAAAAGATAGGTAAGTGTCTACGTACTTACTGAGGAAAAAATGTCATTTTACGGATCCAAACACACTAGGGACTAATATTATTTGTACTAAAATTATACCAACATACCTACGTGTGAAAATTTTGAGGTTGAGCTAATGTTTGATAAGTGATTTTATCTCTTGCGAGCAATAACTTCTAAATGAGTTAGGAAGCAATTTGGAATTTAGGTAAACCGGTTGCTTTATTTCACTTAGTAATAATAATTGTTAAGTTATTTATTATTGATCCTTTGTATCTTTTGTGAATGTTAGTCGCTAAGGTTACCTACCTTTATTAAAGTTAAAATGTCTTAAAGGAGGATGTTAACGGTGTATTAAAGCAACGAGTCTTATGTAATGATACTATGAGTAGAAGCCGCTCACGTCGTAGATAATCCGAGTACCTGCACATGACGAGCTGGCGCTCTTTTGGACATCAATCAGGACGTCGTCATGTTGAAATGGCGCCTCAGATACGGGGTTGTCTGTGTATGATTCACACTACGTTATGAAGGCCAACATACTTAAGTACCATTTACGTTGGCTATCTAACACCGGAGCGAGCGCCCCCTTGCGCGCCTTATGCATAGGTAGGTATGAAAAACACTTAGGGCTGTCAAAGATGTTGAAGAAAAAAATTAAAAAATTATGGAAGTCTTAACCAGCCCCAATAACTCCAATTCTTTTACAGTATATTCCAACAATTGTATATTTACTGACCCTTAAGTATTATGCTTCCTTTATGTCATACCCTGTATGACATAAAGGAAGAAATTAGAAATAATTTAAACATAAGTTAGTGACAATAGATAATACATCTAGCACCAGTATTCTAAGTAGTAATTTAAGCAATAAAAATGTAAAAAATAATTTTCTGAACATAGTCCATCAAAATATGCAGGGCATTGATGGTAAGGAATTACAGATCGAACTATTCATAAACTGTGAAAATATTCATATACTATGTATCACAGAGCACTGGCTCACACAGTGTCAAATTATGTCTTCTTATAAGAATCATGTAATTGCTAGTTCATTCAACAGAGAACAAACAACTTGCGGCGGCTCAATGATCATCACTCATAAGAGCCTAACATTTAAAGAACGCACTGATATTGTAAGTCTGTCTGTTGAGCGATCAGTTGAAATAGCCTGTATTGAGATAGGGAATATTGTTATAATAAGTGTATACAGACCCCCATCCTTACCATTTGAAGTATTTGAGAGCACTATGGATGAGGTATTACATAGAGTAAATAACAAAAACAAAGAAATAATTATTTGTGGCGATTTTAATATTGATTTATTAGTAGAGACATCACAAAGTAAACGATTCTTGAATCTTTTTAATTGTTACAACCTAAAAAATCTCTTCTTAGAGCCTACGCGAATCACAGCGACCTCAGCCACATGTCTTGATAACATTTTTACAAATTTAATGCCATGTACAAAGTCAGTAATTAATAAACTACAATCAGATCATAGTGGGCAGTTGGCCACTTTTGATATTGGGCTAAAAACGACTTTAAAAAGAGAAATTACCTTTATACCCATGAATGAGAGACGGCTTGAAACATTTAGGAAAAATGTATTTGAAAAAACATTTAAATCAGATTACTGTGCAGATCCTATTACTCAATATAACTCTATTCATAATATAATTAGAAATGAATATGACTCTGTTTTTAAAAAAAAGAAAATATGTATAAATAATAATTTATTTAGGTTTAGTGACTGGGCAACAGTGGGAATATGCAGAAGTA
This sequence comes from Marasmarcha lunaedactyla, assembly GCA_923062675.1. Classification (NCBI taxonomy): domain Eukaryota; kingdom Metazoa; phylum Arthropoda; class Insecta; order Lepidoptera; family Pterophoridae; genus Marasmarcha; species Marasmarcha lunaedactyla. The sequence goes on along the minus strand of OV281346.1, from coordinate 16,462,551 downwards.
GAAATAGATTATATGAATTGTACAGTGAAAGAACTTATAATCATAATAAGACATTTTATGAATATGTTAAAAAGTATTCAAAATTATTTAAACGAGTTTGCAGTGTAGCTAAATCTAATTACATTAATAATAAAATTAAATATAGTACTAACATTTCAAAAACTGCATGGAATATAATTAATCAGGAAACTGGGAAAGCAAAAGTACCACACACCAAATATAATTTAAAAATTAATGATAAAGTGTTGTCAACTGACAAAGAAGTTGCTGAAGCATTTGAAAATTTTTTTACTGCCATCCCTGTGTCAACTACTTCGAGTATTAATTCATGTTCCACTCTTGCACAGTCACTGCTAACGGAAAATGTAAATTCATGCAATATTGATTTTATTTTTAAACATGTTACTGTTCCACAAGTTTTAAATGCATTTAAAAGCATTAAAGTAAAAAATACTGCCGATTTAGATGGGATTTCTGTTAAAATTATTGAATCTGTCATTGATGGTATAGCCACGTACTTAGCCAGTATATTTAATGACTGTGTTGATAATGGTGTTTTTCCTGATTTAATGAAATTGAGTAAGGTCATTGCAATATTCAAAGCAGGTAGTATGTCTGACCCTAATAATTTTAGACCTATATCTATACTACCAACGCTCAGTAAGATTTTTGAAAAATTAATTTTAAATCAATTACTTTCTCATTTTTACGGTAATAGTTTAATGAATTTTAAGCAGTTTGGTTTCACGCGGGGTCGCTCAACAACCGATGCCGGTGTTGAGCTCATAAAACACGTATTCAGCGCCTGGGAGGAGTCGTGTGATGCTATTGGTGTCTTTTGTGACTTGTCCAAGGCGTTCGACTGTGTGGATCATACTACTCTACTCATGAAACTGCACCATTACGGCATTAAAAACCGAGCGCTTGCCTTGATTAAATCATATATTTCTAATAGAAAACAGAAAGTTGCAATAAATGGAGAAAAATCATCAGGATCGGCAGTGACAATGGGTGTGCCCCAGGGCTCAGTTCTTGGTCCTTTCCTATTTTTAGTTTATATTAATGATCTGCCATCGGTCGTTAAGAATCAATGCGAGGTCATATTGTTTGCTGACGATACTTCCTTCTTGTTTAAAATCAAAAGACATGAAATTGACTATCGAGCGGTGAACAAATGCATCTCCAACACAGAGCAGTGGTTTTCAGCTAATAATTTGCTCCTCAATGAAAAAAAAAACGAAATGTGTTAAATTTACATTGCCAAATGTCAAACAGGTAAACACAAACATTGTAGTTAAGAGCCAGGAACTGACTCCTGTAAACTCAACTGTATTTCTGGGCATAACCTTAGACGCCAAACTGCAGTGGGGACCGCATGTTGATGGTTTAGCGAAAAGGCTTGGCTCTGCCGCATATGCTGTTAAAAAAATTAGACAAATTTCAAATGAAACAACTGCTCGATTAGTCTATTTTGGTTACTTCCACAGCCTCATGACATATGGTATTCTGCTGTGGGGGAGTTCTGCCGACATCGATGCTATATTTATTCTGCAGAAAAGGGCTGTTCACGCAATCTATCAGCTCGGTCCAAGGGTGTCACTTAGAAGTAAATTTAAGGAAATAAATATTCGTACCTTCCATTCACAATATATTTTAGAAAATTTAATGTATGTTAAAAAGAACATAACCTTGTTCAAAAGAAAAAAAGATCTGCACAATGTTAACACAAGAGGAAGAAATATGCTGGCAGCTCATAATAGCAGGCTTCATAAAGTCACTAACTCATTCATGGGTCAATGTATACGCTTTTATAATAAGGTTCCTGAGGATATCCAAGGTCTTCCTACTGACAAATTCAAAGAAACTATAAAGGAGAAGTTGTGTGCTAGAGCATATTATAAACTATCCGATTATTTGGATGATAAAAGCCCTTGGGTATAATCCCCTCATTAACAGGATTGTACTAGTATTTGTAACAAAGCATGTGTAATGTGTCTGTTTGTGCGATGAGTTCTTCGTCCCGATGAATATCTAAAGCGTCATTGTCACTAAAGTACGTCTTCTTATGGTAGCGTCGGGTGACGGGTCGCTCACTTCCCTCTAATATGGTTGAGGAGGGCGATGGCTGGATCCCGCGTTAACTCGTGAACGGGTGCCGTTTGAGGGTGTTCGTCGTTTGGATACTTGGAGGGAGGGAAGACTTGCCGAGCTAACAGATGCAGAAAAGAATAATTTTGTATAGACATAAAGAGACTCTGTAAATTTATTTTGAAAAAAAAAATATACCCGTGAAGTTTCTTGCCAGTTCTTCTTCACGAAGGTTTTTTTCGAACTGGTGGTAGAATCATGTTTTATTTGACGTCAATAAGAACAAGTAATTGTCAATGTTGAGAAATAAATATTTGAATTTGAATTTGAATTTATATGTATAAATTATTCTGAAATTGTATATATTTTAGTAAATTTTAGTCTTTTAAGCTGGTTGTATTATTATGTTATATAAATCCATGGTAGTAGAGTTCTTTGTTAAGATTTTGAATGGGGTGGTACTAAATCCCGTTTAATAAATAAACTAAAATAATCACGTTTACGGGGTAATTTACTGGACTTAGGCACTTTCAACTGAATCGTACGGTCGGCAACTTCGTCGGTCAAGATAATAATCTCAATCTCTATTAATAAATAACACGCATTGGTCACACAGTGGGTCGCATGCTCGTTTGCCGCTTATGATTATAGAAAAAAATATTCGTACTGCATTTTAAGGTTTTAAAATTAAGAATCTATATTCAATACTTTATTGTGTGGCTACGAGGAGGAACAGGAGATAAATAAAACACAAGTACCCATGAAATAATAAGCAGCTCTGAAAAGAACTTTTCGTATCAAACATGTAACGGTCACGCCTGTGAAATTAATTATTATCAAACTGCTGTCGCAGCTGTCGCACGGAGCGCGACGTAAGCCCCGCGCCGCTCCCCGCGCGCTGTCCGCGCAGCCTCGGCTTCACCGGAGGCTGCCCAGAATGGCAACTTTCACATCCGGCGGCGCTGGCGCCCGCTAGCGGGTCTCCGCCAGCGCGCCCACTTCCCCACGGGTGTCGCTTCCGATGAAGGCTAACGGTAAAATATTGCCACAGCCAACAAGGTGGTTTTTAGTAGGTAGGTGCCATTCTGGTGAGTCCCACATAACCCCCGCAGAGGTCGGTATTTTCCTGCGGCGGTATGCATGACGCATCTTCCACCTTCCTCCCGTGAGGGTGTTGCTTCGGCGGCAAAAAAAAATATTAAAAAACAATTCCACATTGAACTTGTTTCAAAACACAGCGACCTGAAAACCTTCTGCTAAAATTGCTTCCTTACATCATTTACCTAACCAACTAATTAATGAGATGACAAATAAGGGCCATGTGAGGCGCTGCAATCAGTGAGGAGGAATAAGCATTTATCGTTTAGGTACTCTTTTACAGTGCAGTAACATTTAGTTATTAAAAGTTTTTTAATGTCTCTAAAAAAATTTTATTTTTGTGTCTTAATGTGTATTTTGATTGGATGTGTTCTCTTCCTTCGTAGAGTTCTCGGTATAAACGGACATACTTGTTTGCATATTTCCAATGCTTGCATCTATTCTAAAAAATCTTATTAAGAATTATGAATCGTAACACTTTTTACGCTACGAATCTTCGTTCTAATACTTATGCAAAAACTAATTCATACCTATGCCGACGATACCACTGTCACAGACTATCTCGCAGTCCCGATCTTTAAACGACATGGTAATAAGAACGTCACCAATTTTTTGCTTTTTAATAAACGGCATATTTACATACCTACACAAGTATAAAACCTACAGCCTAGATATCGATCCTCTTTTATTCGATGGTCATAACTAGGTCCTTAATTTTTTGTTTACAACGAAAAGCACCGCAATAACATCGTCTTTATATTATTATAGGTACGCTTATAGGAAACTAAGCGTGATATTATTTAAAAGTAAATAAATTATAATGTCAGCGGTACGCATATTCATCATCATTGATTTAAAAGCAAAAATAAATGTACAAATCTGACTTGTGATCTATTTCTTTAGCTATATTTCCCATGTATTTAAACACGTACCTTTTTCTTAACTATTATTTAATAAAAACAAATCCACCTATTTATTTTTGAATTGTGTAAATATGTGATACCTACCTTTTTTTGGCAGTCATACAAATTAGGTTATCTGCGTGTCAACACTTCTTGTGAAATAGGGTAGTTTTATATGACAATAAACAGTATTTTATTAAAGAGACGAGGCGGTGTAAATTTGTCAACATACGCTTTACAATGGATCGGACCCCAAAGTCAAAATCGCTGAATTCGTTAACTAGTGATGATTGTTCCTTAGACGGTTTGTGTAAAGTGAAGCGTTATAACCGAGATAAGTACCGGCGAACGAGCGAGTCCTCTGTAGAAGTATACATCGTGCATGACAGCGCTTCTGAGGAGTGGTGTGATGAGAAGGTGGGCCTGGATAGTGGGCTCGGAAACCAGCTGCATCCTGACTACGATATCGTGGCAATGCTGGAACAAAAACTTGATAAACTCAACGGTGAGCTGGTGTGGCGAATTAAAGCTTTTTTTTATTTGCGTTGGAAAATTTTAGGTCTGCAAAGTAAAAGTGTATTTGATTAATTAAGTCATTAACTATATTTCCTAAATATTTACTCGTCGTTTCAATATTTATTTATTTATTTATGTATTGAATGAAACATACAGCATCAATATTTCACATAGACATGTTTACGATGAATAGTACATTCGCCAAAACAGTTTCCAACGTTAACTATTACATTACAAATACTTATTAATATATTACTTACACATGAAAATATGACAACATTAAAAGAAGTTATTAATTAAAATTATAATAGCGCATACAACATAAAAAATAATAATACATTTATACAGGGTGTTTTTTTATTAGAGCATAATCCTTTAAGGGGTTATAGTACAGGTCATTTGCAACTGTTTTTTGTATGGACACTCATATGCGAAAGTTAACCATTATTGAGATATTTTCATTTTAGTGTTTATTTGAAAAAATCTTAGGTGATAACTTAAAATCTAAAGAAAAGAATAAAAATTCAAAAGATATTTAATTAATATCTTAATTTTATTTATTTATGACGATATAGTAATATATCTAGAGCATAAAATGTACAATAACTAAATAAATATTATATAAAGCAACGTAAGTGTTCACATTTTTGGAGTCTTCACATTGCCGAAAAACAAAGCCCAGCATTCTAGATGCTTTTGCTGTTACGAAATCTATATGAGAAGACATACTCCCAGGTCTCTCACCCGGAATACTCTTTTGATCGGGATGTTACCAAACTTATAATTGTAATTAAGCTGTTGTTTTTTTTGGAAAAGGTTATTGTATGACATTTAGCAATATTTAATTTAAGACCAATTAATGTGCAAAAAGTGTAAAAATTATTTAAGTCATTTTGAAAAAGTTGACAATGTTCGATAGATTTAACAAAAGTAAATATTTTGGTGTCATCTGCATAAAGTAATAATTTTGAAGTATTGAGACAATGCAGCACGTCATTTTTGAAATGTTAAGAAGAAGAGCACCCAGACGAGAGCCCCGCGGCACGCCGGAAGTGACAGGGACGACGCTAGAAAACTATAAAAAGTAATTTAAAAAAAGTTACACTTTGGCCTGTAAAAATGGCTTGTTATTTTGTATGCTAAAATTTTATGTGAAATGTAGACACTAGAGAGTAAATAGGTTGTATTTTATTGTTTTATGAAACTGTTTTTTTATATAATTTGAATGAAATGAAAATTATCTATCTAATATTAATTGTTTTTCAGAACTTTTTCAAGAACAATGTCATTTGTTAAATTCTATAAAGGAAGAATTGCACAGCGTTTCTCAGAAACACAGAAATGAGGGTGAAATGAGACGTGCAAACGTTCTCGAAATAAGGTGAGTACTCAAACCCTTTTGTACCCGGATATCTTCCTACGACTGCTTATTTTATAATTTGACTTGAAGCTAGCTCCCGACCTCATGACATTTTCTAGATAAAATAAAGTTAAATTACTTCTGGTTAATTTATAAAATCAAAATTCGAATGCTGACAAAATTTTTTAAATAATTTATTTATTTTTAAAGTTTATCGATTACAAATAAAGAAATCATTCCAATTGTAGTAATTATAAATACAGAAAAAGAATTCACATTTCCCCGACTTAGTTCCCCAAAACTGTCTTAGAAAATGTGTCTTTTATTTTTTTCACAGACATCTAGGGAGCAAGGATTCACCGTGCGAACAAGACACGGAGGTGAACGAGCGCGCGCGGAGCCTGCTCAACGCCATCGAGAAGAAGCAGGCCTCCTGTCTCGACGCTATGCTCAGAGAAACGTTGACAGACTTGATTAACAGTGACGTATGTAGGCTTTTTAATTTATTTATTTTTGCCTTTGGAAAGACTCTGAAAATAAGTACTTAGTTTAGTAGACAAATTGTGAAACTTTTAATACTTACATATCTTACGAAAAATATACAATGAGTACGTAAGATTAAAAAATCAGCAACTTAAATAAAATTTTTGTGTAGGTTCCTCATACCTTGTATCAAAATGAACTTGATTAAAGGAAAAGAGAGCTTTTATTACTTAGTAGGGGAAGAGGGAGCAACACTTGGTACTTACTTCACCTTTGAAGGGTAATAAAACTGAAACTATTATGCTCATTTAATTTAATCCTACTTCCTACTATTATTATAAATGTGAAAGTTTGTATGTTTGTTACTCAGTCAAGCAAAAGCGGCTCAGCAAATTTGAATGGTTTTTGACGAATAGACAGAATATATACTGGAATAACATATGGAGTAAAATATACTGAAATTATAACAAGACCGGGATTTAATGCAGGATCAATAAACTTTTAAAGAAAACTTTGTTTTGAATTATACAAGTATTTGTTTTCTTCATTGTTAATACAATACTAATTGATCAAAAGTCATTATTATAACCTTACTGTGTTTATTGTTCAATTATTCACTGTTTGTTTTTCAACAATCATTAATTGCCTAGTGACGTTTTAGAGCTTGTATAAAGTGTAAAAAGATTTAAAGCTTGGTGGTCAGCCACCAATATTTTAACCAGACAAATTACAAAACTATCATCAGGACTTCAAGCAGCGCCTGGTGAGGAGCACTGCCTGCCTTCTGCGCGACCGCATCGCCGGCACGCTGTCTCGAGACATGTCCGCTGTCTACCTACCTGTGATGCAGCGCTTTAATAAAAAGCTGCTCCGGGTGGCAACGAGAACGCTAGAAGATGCCTTTTCGGACCGTAAGCGTATATTTTTCCACAAAACACGTTGTAAATCATTAATTTACTAACCGACCTGCGGTTCTTGCAATTTTTTAATTAGTTTTGTATGTTTCCTGGACAGCTTCTAGCACGATAAAAGAAAGTGAATTTGTTAGGTATTGAGTAAAAAAATAGTACTTTTTTGTTATAAATCAAAAAAAAATAATGAGGATATTGAAAGTTTAATATTCGTAAATCTAGAAAGAAAAATAAAGTTGCCTATGAACTCATTTCATAGGCAACTTTATTTTTCTTTTCTTTTCTTTCAAAATTTTCATTATCTCCGGGAATATATAAAAATACACTTCATCACGTTTTATTGACAGGTATTGCCTTTTTGTACACAGTGGGTACAACTTAGGAAGTAACAACTAAGTAAATATCAAATTAAAATACTAAATTCCTAATCAAGCTTTTGTTCATTTACTGTTTCAACAAGCTGTTGTTTCATCTCATGTGATAACGGTGATGGTAACTTTATAAATCCGCCAGTGGAAGACAGCAGCAACATGAGGAAGTTGGCGACTTGTGCGACGCGAGCGTTGCGACAGGCGCTAGACCAGCACCGCGACAAGGTCGACGACGCCACAGCTGCAGCAGCCGTCAACGACAACGCTCTACATGAAGCTATTAAAGTGTACGTTATAGATCAAAAGAATGGATTCGTTTGAAGTGGATGACGGACGCAAGGCTGTAGTCCCATATCTGTTGGTATAATCGGTATTTATTGTAGGTAGTACTTACCTGGCGTAAAATATTACTGATGCTAGTCATCTACCGTTGGAGGGACCGGTTTAAATTCGAGTGTAAAAAAATATGGGAGCATATGGTTTATTTATGATGTTCTCTAACTATATAATTTAAAACCACTTTCCTGTGGCGACCATCAGGGCTCACTTGGAGCCGATGCTGAGTGGTCCAGCATGCGAACCGTCGGCTGTGAGTAGTGCAGCAGGCGGACTCGTCCCAACAAAGATACTATCGACAAACGAATCCACCCACATTCACCATCGTCACTCACATCGACAATTACTTACATCCCCTATGTCTGAAGATCTTGTGAAGGAAGCAATTGCAAATTACCCAGTACCCAGGATTGATATTATACGCCCTATGCTTACATCACAAGCTACGTAAAATAAACAAATACAAACACTAAACTTTAACATACGAGTAAGAAGTGTTTTACAGGAAATGGTTCCCGACGCCACTCCCGCTGACTGACCCAATTAACATTCGTTGCTGCTAGATCGTCATATATTATGAAACGGACTGAGCATGTATCGGAACTAATGGCTGGTTTATACGTGTTAAGTGGTTAAGTTGGTAACTAAATTTTAAATTAAAAGGTGCGTGTAAACATTCAATTAAGTGACAAGTGGTAACTTAAAATCTAGTACGCAAGTGATTAAGTAAATTAGTATTCGTTCTATTTTTCGTATAAGTAGGTGGGTGGGGCTTCTCACTTAACACGTTTGGACGTGATGTTTTAGTTAAGTGCATAAGTTGACAAAGCGGGTGTCGGCAAGAGCTCGTATTTATGTCGCATTTTCTCTTTTTTTTTTAATGACGGAGTGGAATATTTGAGGGTGTTACCAAACCAATCGATCGACCGTAATAGAACAGTCGACGTCGCAGTAGGCGTGATGGCCTATAATTGTCTGACACCACCCCTGAGTTGGTAAGTCTGCCATACCCGCAGTAGGCGTGATGGCCTGCAATTATCTGACGCCACCCCTGAGTTGGGAGAGGCTCCAGTGATTATTAAGTGTACCTAATTAGTAAATGTACCACACCAATCGATCGTCCGTCGATCAACGTCGACCCGAATTTAGAAAAATACATAATCGTGCAAAGATCTTAATTTCCGAATCAAATTCTTCTCTGAATTTGTCCAAAATCACATTTACCATATATCTAAGTACAGAATTGACGAATTCCTTGACATTCACCACTGTTCAACTTCATTGAACTTATGAACTTAACTACTTAATCCGTTAGGACACACAAGTGACATGTAGTAACTTAAAATTTAGTAAGCAACTTAACTGCTTAATACATGTAAACCGCACATAAGTCGTAATGCAGAACAAAGATAAGCAGACCAAATTAGAGTCGGTAATACACAGAAATATTTGACAACCTGCTCCTGAAAGCAGACAATTTCAGGTGCAGATATTTCATACATCTAACACAAATTCACGATACACAAATAATACAACTTTTATCAATTCAAGTCTTCGCTACATAACACTACTATTTAATTGTGAAATAAATCATTTTATTGCGGAGCCATGGCTGTTACATCGATCCAATATGATCAATACATAACTAAAATAACCAAAGGTACAACACACAAGAAGAATATACACATGATTACTCTACACAAATTAAGTATTCAGAAAAAAGACGGATTGGAAATACGATTAAAATATAAAACTAAAGTTATTGCGAAAAGAAATCGACTTATATCTAAAAAAGCAACATATACTTAACCCAAATAATAAAAACATAAATGAAAAAAGAAATGATCTCGACAACAAGAACTCTAAGGTACACAAAACCCCGAAACAAACACCCCCGAAAAATTGTCTATAGCAGTTGTGGGGAAATCTATGGTCAAACCTGATAGAACACAATAAGCATAAGCCGTGGTTAGCAGTAGAAGAAATTGAAACCTTAAATATAAACGCTATATGTTTCAAGTAAAAACTTAATATGGACCATTAAAAAAATAAACAGCGGAACTTATTGTAGGCATAGGCATATTGATTACCAAAAAGCATTTGATATTGTACCACAATTGGCATATTCCAAGGACACTCTCTAAGTCCACTATTCTCTTATTGCCAAACTCTCTAAGTCCATAAAGTGATTTAAGAGTTAAGGAGAATTTGCAATAAACATAAAATATTAACCGTTTCCATTCTGCCGTACCCATAGAAACCGACAATGGCAGGTTTTTTTTTGTTCCCCTCCAAGGGAAGGGCAGGACGATATAAGAATGCTCTTATGTGTTACGTATACTATATATGGTCTGTGCTGTGTTATTTCATCAAATCAAAGGATACAACATTATGCATACCCCGCCGCGCGCAATACGGAGTTATGTGGGACTCGCTCCGAGCCTACCAGAGCCACTAAGTACTCACTGAAAAACCCCTGAATGACTGGCAATCATTTGCTTCACAGCCTTCATCTGAAGCAACGACCAATTGGAGGAAAAGGCCGCGCAAGCGGGGACCTGAAGGGGTCAACCCTTCGAACTTCGAGTCAAAGACAGGGGCAGTATACGAGACTGAATCTCGAACTAAAGGATTGGGGTGGGTTTCGGAGCGTTTGAAGAACGCTTCTGATAGTGTTTTGAGGTGCTGTAGCACTGTAGGTAGTTCAAGATCTCTGTGCAGGTCCGCGTTACGCACGTACCAAGGTGCGTTTGTGCCTCCGCGGCACAAGAGATTTTGAACTACCTGCAGTTTGTGCAGGACGGAGGGTTTGGCGTGGGCAAAGATAGGCGAGGCGTAGGTCATGACGGGTCTAACACAGGTCTTAAAGAGTTACGAAAGGACATTTTACTATGCATACCTAACATTCTATTTAGTCAGCCTAAGTAGAGACGGACGAGTTTCGATACTCTATCGACGTGTGGTTTGATAGAAAGCGTCGGGTCTACGTATTTAGCACTGTGCTTCGTCGGCGCGACGACGGCGTTTGTGGACGAAGCGAATCGCAGAATTCTTGTCTGGATTCACATCGATACGCTTTTTTTGAAACCATTAACCCTTAACGTTAACCCAGGGCGTTAACGGCCTTTTGGAGTCTGGTGATGAGGTGCGAGACACAGCGGCCTTTGGTGCTTTAGGCAACTTTACCACACGTTCCCACAGATGTACTTGTGGTGACCAGGCCGCGGCCCACGGCCCGACAACCTTTGTTGGAAAGTCGTATATATTCTAATCGCTTTAGTAAAGTTGATATTGCGATGTAGATCACGCGTTGTGATTGGTTTTGAGTATCGCGTCACCGCTACAGTGTAAAGGGCGGTGTCGTCGATAAAGTGAGCGAGTTCGACGCCGTTCGGCGGAATGGGAATGCCTTTGAGATAGGATTCGATTATCCTGACTAGGCGATCCGGTAAGCCTATTTTGTAGAGTTTATAAACGAGGCCGCTGTGCCAGACTTTATCGAAAGCCTTGGCTACGTCAAAGAAAACTGCGACCGTTTTAGTACGCCGCGGATAGAAGCCGTCGAGTATGTACTCGACGATGCGATGGACTTGCTGAGGGCAAGAGTGCTTAGCGCGAAAGCCGAACTGATGGGGAATGATGCGGAGATCGCCTTCCGTTGGAAACAGATCGTTCCGCATTCGGGAAGAGTATGACTCTCTCGAGAAGTTTAGCCATGGCCTTGAGGAGGCTGATAGGTCTGTGATTAGCCGGGATATTGTAGCTTCTTTCCAAGCTTTTTAAAAGTAGCTAAGGTCGAAGCAGGCATTAAAAATGATAGCTAACTAGATAATTACCTGTTGAGGCAGGTGCTTAAGTGCCTGGTTGGAAATTCCATCCGCACCCGGTGCATTTTTTGACTTTTGACTTCTAATGAGAAGAGAGATTTCATCATTAGAGTGTGACGGGGTCGGGAAGATGGGGAGAGAGTCGCTGCGGAGGACTTTGTTCATAGCTTCAATTAGATTGCTAACGGCTAAGGGAAGCCTAGCAATCCTAGCGGCTAACCTCCCTACCAGCGGTAGGGGTACTGGGCACGTACTGCCCCAACTGGACAAACACTGTACCGTCACCCTGGGAATTTAGACCCTTGTACTGGGATCTGGTCTGCCAGTTTCGGACGCACCGGATCAACGCTAGCAGGCTTGGTTGTCACCGTTAAGTATCCGTTAAGTAAACTGCTCAACGCGGGAGTCTACTACGGAGTGTGTTGTCAATAAATTAGCAACCAGTCGTGAAGTTGGATTGCACTGAAAGTGCGGAATTGACTACGTTATGACCGGCCAAAACAGGCCGCAGAGCGAGTCTCTAACTAACATAGCTAGAGCCAAGCGTCAATTACGTAGCCAGAAAATCTGCCCAAGCCTTGTGAACGAACGTCGGATACCGACATAAGTAAACTCGTCGTGAAACGACAGTCGAGACTCAGCGGCTGGGAGCGACCGTCAACACGTCCGAGCAGGGCCGGACGCAGATCGGCTCGGATGCAGGGTGTAAGAATTGACCATTATATATAAGGGCGGGTCCAGTTTTCAATGGGGGGGGGGGGGGGAATTACACATATTCATGGTCTTTCTAGACGACTATAATAATAAATGTGATAAAAAATAAATTATTATTGTTGACTGTACATTAAATAAAGCTTAAATTACTAAGGCGGTCTCCTTTCGTAGACGCTCTGAGCCAAGTTTTCAGGGATAGTAGCGTTGAAAACACCTCTCAGCCGTCGCTACACTATTACAGGTAGGTCACGTGGATATGCAATATTTTTTTTATATTCGTTTACATGTCATCGCCACAATTTTCCATTAGAGTAGTTATCGACAGTAGAATATTTTGACGCTATCGCTGCCATTTTACACTCTACAGCCGATACTCGTATAAAATTACCAACACTGGAGTAGGTATTGTTAATGCGCCACTCTCCCTACCCCTTGCGAGCCGGCGGGGCCGTTCCGTCGAAACGGCACTGGTGGGGCCGCAGAGGAAAAAGCATGTCGCTATTGCGGTGCGCCGCTTGCCCTATCCTCTGCGGCCGAGGTGTGGTCGGTGGCGGAACCACAGACCTGATCTGCCAACGGGTACCAGTTATCTGGTATCCATGGCCTCCTAGTAGCAGACTCGGGGGGAGTCTGCTACAGTACTGGTGAAGACCGAGGAGGGAGGCGCACTTTACCATCTGGTGCGCTCATCGTGGAGGGCCTTCGGGCTTTCGCGATGGAGCCGCTTGTGGGCGGTTGCCGCCGGCGGGGTCGCGGATGTGTGCGAAAGCGTTCCCGTAACCCTGTCACAAGGCGGCGAGGCGGAAGATGGGGGGGTTTTAGTGAGTATACCGTGGGTCTCATTATAGCCTATACGGGAGTCCCACATAACCACTCGGGGGCCCCCAGCGCCCGGGTGGTATGCGTAATGCATTTTCCCCCGAAAAAAAAAGAAGGGTTATGACCCCTGAAACCCCTCCCCCTCCTGAATCCGCCCTTGCACATACGTAACAAGAGGATGTAGTTTTCTGGCAAACAAGAAATACACACACCGTTCTAATTAGGTTGTAAAACATATGCAATAAATGCTGGCTTTCAAACTTACATTTATATATTCATCCCATATATAATATATAAATCAACAAATTAAATTAGAAAATAATGTGGTCAAATTTTTCTGTTACCGTGAAATACTAATTAACTGTACTTTACCCAACAATAGTCTTAATCACACTCACCGATACATCTTCTTAAATAACCTACCTAGTAGACAACTCACAAGTGAAATCAAAAATATACCTACTGAAAAAATACAAATGTACATTCCTCGAGCAGTGAAGTAAATAAATGTGGTATCAAGAAAACGCAAAAATTTTTGACTGCAATCTGCCCTCAAAATGATGCAGAACTCAGAAAACACATAAAAAATCCATTACATACCTACCTACATGCTCGACAGTGCACCACTCCTCACCCCAAGCTCACTACCATTGATGGCATTGACTTGACCCTAGCTGAAATCACCGAACACACCTCAAGATATTGAAATGTAATATCTTGAGGTGTGTTCTGGTAAGGTGTGTAATAATTGAGATCGAAACATATTACCTGAACACGGTTTTACCCGTATCTGGTTGTTCTTCATGTACAGTACAATGAAAACTAAAACACTTTTTTAAAAGCTTTTGTATAAAATGCAAAATAAAGATAAGAGAATAATACAAATGACAAAAATATATATATTATTGTATATATCGTGGGCTTCCCTCAATTACCATCGGTACTACAGGTCTATTGATCCAACATACTATAAGCTTCGTTTTTTTAACCTTTGGCAGATACAATTGTTATTGGCATCAAGGTACCAACAACTTTGTCAATGTATAAGATAAAGTAAATTTTATTTTATTTGTTAATATTCTTCATAATTTGTCATGTTACATTAAATATTCCTTTCTACCAGAGCCTTAACCCACGAGCTGATGCGCTGGCGCACTCACGTTCTGTACTCGCTGACTGCCGCCTCCGAGGACGAGCTCTCCAGCCCGCCGCAGCCCCCCAACCCCGACACTTCCATCATTGACCAGTTGGTATGTCCTTGTCATCATTTCTGCTCAAAACACACAGAACTTCGGTCATCTTTTTTCGCAATCTTTTTTAAATTAATAATATTTATATACTCTTTCCTTCGTGCATATATAGCAATAACCAATGTGACTCAGAGCTTACAGTATTTTCCACCACAAGATTTCACCGCCACCAACTTCATAAAACGTTCTTAACTTGCAGATGAGGTCTGCAGAAATCAAGAAGCAGATTCAAGATGGTGACATAGCCGGTTCACTGAGCCGCGCCCTCTGCGCCAACGACCTGTCGCTGGTTGTGGCAGCGTGCAAAGGCATCGACCCCGACCAGGTGTTCCGCCCGTGCCACCTTCCCGCCAATATCCTGCTATCGCTGGTTCAACAGCTGGCTACTGATATGGTCCATGATACGCGCCTAAAATGCAGGTGAATTCCTGGGTGAAATACATATGATGACTAAGTATAAACTTATTTCAGATAATATACAACCGCACAAATCATCACTATTGGAGTAGACGAAATTGTAAGGTACACAAGCGCACGAAGGACGCCGTCAAGTTAGATTTTCATTTAATTGCTGGGTCGGTCTACTTCGTTATAAGATTATATTATTAAAAATTTATGCAGTGTGTTTGGACAGATTCAATCACCTTGAAATCTTAGAAGATCTTTTAAAAGTCTTAGAAGCAATGTCGGCAGGAGAACGAGAACGAGTTTATTTTCATCAGGATGGAGCTCCGGCTCACAATAGTAAAACAGCTACAGATTTTTTTAATGAGATCTTACCCCAGAAATGGATCGGTACAAACGGCCTTGTCAAATAGCCCGTGAGGTCACCCAATTTAACCCCGCTAGAATATTTCTTATTTCTTAAGACCTAAAAGCGGCCATAGAGTCAGTTATAACGCAAATTCGCCACCAGAAGATACAAAACTACTACTAACATCGTAACGAGTAATGTAATATAAACGAGTTGAATGTTGTATTGAAAAAAAAGGTAGTCATTTCGAACATCCACTTAATTAAATTAGAGGATATGAAATATAATGCATTTTATTCATTTTAGATATCATGTTTCATCGTAACATTTACCTACTGCTTACGACCTACACAATCGATATCCAAACAGAAATAATGAAAGTTTTATTTTTCAATACGGACGTCGATTCCCGAATTAAGTACAAGTTTTTTTTTTACATCTTTGAATACCTTGTTTCCTGTCACTAAAATCGATGACATAGTTCATAAGAACAGATCTTTGTTACTTTAAGTTATAGTTTCAGACTTGCCAATACTGACCGATCTAAATGGGCAACCTATGTATGTTTTATTCTGGGTTAGGTACCTCCAATTTCGCTGCATAATTATCCATAACACACGCTCCACTAGCTTTGGCGGTCAACAGGTGAGGTATAAAATGAAAAAAAAGTATTAAAAAATTTTTTGCTTTCAGGTTTCTGGAAGAGTCTGTCATAGCTTTGAGCAGCTGCGACCGCGCGTTAGTGGCGCCGCATATCGAGGCCGTGTGTATCGAGGTGAAGACCTACCTGTCTCAGTTCCTGCAGCGCTTCCCCGCGCACGCAGCCGCGACAAGACTCACGTTGGTACTCATGGCGGTCGATTCTCTCGTTAATTAACTTCTTTCAAATAAAACTTTACAGTTTTAAGTTTGTTTTATTTTGAAAACTAAAATACGGTACACTTTCTAAAATACGGTTTTCATAAAAAAAAATAAGATGAATAAATCAACTGAATAAAGCATAAGGTTTAATGCAAATGTTTAGATATTTTGCCAGCAATCTAGGTATCGTATAAAATACCTAGGTAATGTATAAAATATTATGAATAGGCATTAGTTTTTCACAGAATTTGCCTAGGTAATGTATACAATTCCTAGAGATTGTATAAACTACCTGCTGGTCCACCGGCAATGAGTAAAGTATAGATTTTGGTCCATATTTATTATTTCTATGTACGAACCTTATATTTGCTTCAAATTAACTTTAGTAAATAAACAATTAGGGTACTAACTCATTTACAATAACCTTCATAAAAAAGATAGACAATAGAATACTTTATTTGCAGTGGAAATAAGTACTCTGGGGTCGGTACCCGGGATGGACCTAATCTAACCTAGGGAGGTCTTCCTAATCAACAAAGGAAAGATAACACACTTTTAACTTTAAGTTACTTTTATTTAAGATGAATCTATTTTATAGGAAAATACAATGATAATTATTAGACTATTTTGGGGACGAAGCCCGCAATAGAATTTCGTAAAGGAATCCCGTCAAGGAATGCCATGGAACAATCTTCCATATTCTATATATTTTACATTTTACAAATAAAATCAAATAATGACAGACTTATAAGTTGCCAGTCATAAATGTCGGCAAGTTTGTTTGTGCAATAACCTCTTTTATTAAATACGGCACAAGCAAACGTTGCAATCGCCCCTCTTGTTTAATTTATTTAATCAGTGAAGCTGATTAAATAAATTCCTATATACATTTCATTCTTAAATAACGACCCTACTTAAATCAGGACCATATACATTAATCGGGATTACTCTCAGATGAGCCCCCTACCGATAGGAATATATATACTTGATCATGTTTAA
Source organism: Marasmarcha lunaedactyla (assembly GCA_923062675.1). Lineage (NCBI taxonomy): Eukaryota > Metazoa > Arthropoda > Insecta > Lepidoptera > Pterophoridae > Marasmarcha > Marasmarcha lunaedactyla. The sequence goes on along the minus strand of OV281346.1, from coordinate 16,445,262 downwards.
ATTACAACATCTTATTACACCAAAAATGATCTTATAGTATTTATTCTCCATCAATAGAGCCTTAGCCACAAAACCTGATGAAAATCAGCCAAGATCCCGGCTGGTTAATTAATATCTAAATAAAACAGTGTAAATTATTTTAATTTCTCATACAATTCATGAATAATCAACAACCCCATACTAATCATTTACGTTACACAATCATACGCAAATTCAAATAACCAATATTTATTATTAAATTAATCAACAATCGTTAAAATAACCCATTGAATACAATTAAATTATAATTATAATTAATTGATAAGTAATAAACACATTAATATCCCCATAAAAGTCAATTTAATTAATCCTATTTTTATTAAAATTAATACAAAATTAATCAAATTATATTATCAAACATTATCATTCAGTTGGTAAAACAAACACGTTTGACATGAACTGTCATATTAACTTTAAACTTTTCTGAATGATTAAAAGTTTATTTGAAAGTTTGTAACTTTCGAAAATTTAAACATTATCTACCTAAATATTAAGATTTTACCTGCCTAACTATTACCGGACAAACTTATCTATGAATAGATCATAAAATTGGATCCAAAGTATTTTATTTAACCCAGAATGATACCTATAAATTAACAAATTAATATTTCACAACGTAATGCAGAGAACTTTTTCAAAATGCACCGAAATACACCTGACAAAATCCTATACCAATACCGTTTAAAAACCATTACCTATTCCATCACAACCCTTTTACTATTTTACCCACTGAGGATCCTATTCTACATCCGCGTGTTGACCCACAGACATCAATATCACAATATTATATATACTCGTAAACTTTGGCCGCATAGCTAAATCAGCTATCACCTTCTCTCTTATGGAGATTATTAGGCGTGGCTCAAATTAAACGTGCACATTATCTATAGTGTTATTTTAGTCTTTGAAAATTGACTTATATACGTGCCGCGTGTACCTGCCGCCTCTTAGAGGTTTCTCTTCGGGTATCTAAAATAAATTTTTTAAATCATTAAATAAAATATATATATATATATATGTATATAGAGAGACCCTCTTATCTCAATATATAAAAACCTTTCCTTATTTTTCTTTTATCTGCATCGTCCATCCATTGCATCTCCTTTTTGGTGATGCTGTTTGGATCGGCTTTGCAGAATATATCATCTCGGAACATTGCGTTGCGAAGTGTACATAGAATTTGAGAGAAAAAAAAATTAGTTTCTTATATTATTCTGAAACCCCAACGAAATTCTAACCGTTGCATATCTACAAATGAACGATATACATATTTGTACACCTAAATATGTACTTTTACTCTATTAATTCTAAGAATAAAGAAATTATAATATTATTATAATATTTCAAGAAATAAATGTATATACAAAAACTTTGTTTTATATATATATAAATATAGACATAGTTTTATCATTAGTTTTACTTTATCGAATATTATATGGTTTCAATCTATTCACATGTACAATTAATTCTTGGTTATTTTGTATTTTTTTTACAAGATAATTGTCACATCCTATATATCGTAATACTCGAAATAAACCTTTATATGGTCGACTAAGTTTTCGACTTTTACCTGATATTCTTTTTGGATAATGTAACAAAACTAATTGTCGTACACGAAGTTTAATATTAGAAGCTTTTTTATCATACGATTTTTTTTGTACTAAACGAGCTTTCCTTAAATTTTCTCTGGCTTGATTCACTGCACTTATATAAGTATCTTTTTTTTGTTGAACGGTCATATTACAGTTAGGATTCAACCTTTCATCAAACTGAACTTCAGGTTCTCTACCAAACATTAAATAATAAGGAGAAAATTTAGTTGAAGCTTGTTTTGAACAGTTATAAGCATATATTATAAAAGGTAAAATTTGGCACCAATCCCTTTGACTTTGGTTTACATATTTAGCTAATGAATATGAAATGGTTTGATTCAATTTTTCTACTAAACCTAATGTTTGATGGTGCATAGTGGTAGCTAAGGAATGTTTTATATTATATTGCCTTAATAAAGACTTAATTAACCTTGACGTAAACATGGAACCTTTATCTGACAATACTTCACATACCGTCCCGAACTTTGTTAAAATTTCATTAATAAAGAAATTATATACTATTTGAGCTGTCACTCGTGGGACTGCTTTGCAAATAGCATATTTTGAAAAACAATCTATACATGTTATTATATATTTATTACCATCTACTGAACGATTAAAAGGACCTAGTACATCAATCTCTATCTTTTGAAATAAACGATCCGTTACTATAGGGCGTAATGGCACTATCTTATTATATATTTTCTTTTCTTGACAAAGTATACAACTCTTAATATATTTCTCGATTTCATTAGATGCGTTCGGCATAAAATATTTTGCCCTGAACTTTGCTAAAGTTTTCATTATCCCGAAATGGCCTCCCGTACGTGCGTCATCATGTAATTGTCTCATGATTTCACTAAATAACGACTTAGGTAAAACAATTAAATTTTTTATTATATTTCCACTTCTAATACATTTATATAACACATTATTTGATATCATAAAACCTTTATATACACTTCGTCGACTGATCGATACATTTTCGCGCCACCTTCGGCAAAAACTATCTTCCTCTTGATGTCGTGATAAATTCTCTACCTCAATCGAGAACACTTGTAAACCGTCCTCTATTTCTTTTCCTGTACTAGTTTCATCTTCTATTAGAGGGTTTCGACTTAAGAAATCCGCTACAACGTTCTGTTTTCCGGAACAATGTACAATCTCAAAGTCGTGTGCTTGAATCGCCAAGGCCCATCTGGCTAGTCTTCCAGACATGTCTCGTCTTGTCCTTAACCAACAAAATGCCTTATGGTCTGTTACTAACTGGAATTGTAATCCCCATAAATAATGTTTAAAATAGTTTAATGCCCACACTAAACTTAAACACTCCTTTTCAGTTATTGAATATTTTTTTTCTGCTTCTGTTAATTTTCGTGATGCGAAGCATATCAGTAACAATTTCTCTTGTTGACCTTGCATCAAACATGCTCCCAGAGCTAAATCACTCGCATCTACATATAATCTTGTACATATTTTTTCGTCATTAACAAAATGTCGTAATAATGGTGGTTCAACCATTAACGATATCATTTTATCGAATACCTCTTGTTGTACTTGTGACCAAATGAATTTCGTATTCTTCTTTAATAGATCTGTTAAAGGAAGAGTTAATGAAGAGAAATTCTTTATAAATTTTCTGTAATATGAAAATAAACCCAATACCGATTTCAATTCTTTAATATTTCTTGGTATTTTTACTTTTTTATTTTCTCAATATTTTTTGGGTCTGGTAAAATACCTTCTCCAGAAATAGTGTGTCCTAACACAGTTATTTCTTTGAATCCAAAATTACACTTTGATGGTTTGAGTGTCAAGTTTGCCGCACTCAACCGTTGAAACACTTCTTCTAAAGCACTTATAAATTCATTAAACGAATCACCATACACGATCACATTGTCAATAAAAACTATCACATTTTTATACTTAAGACCTGTCAACACTTCATCCATTGTCCTTTGAAAAAAGGCTCCACTAGTTTTTAATCCAAAAGGTAATACCTTAAACTCGTATAATCCAGACGGTGTGATGAATGCTGTTTTGTGTTTATCTTTCTCCGCTATCGATAATTGCCAATAGGCGGAGTTTAAATCTAAATCCGCATAGAATTTCGCCCCATTCAGCTGTGTTATCATATCTTCGATGATAGGCAAAGGATATGAATCTGTTATTACTTTCTTATTCAATTTTCTATAATCCACACAAAATCTCCATGTATTGTCTGGTTTTTTAACTAGTACTACCGGTGATGCATACGCACTTCTAGATTTTCTAATCACATTATTTTCAAGCATATCATTAACTTGCTCACGTATAATTTTATGTTGTTCATTAGATATTCTATAAGGTGCTCTATGAACTGGAGTTTCATCTATTGTATCTTCTGTATATTGTGACTTCGACAATATTACACTTTCCTAACTCTTTTTTTTCGAACGCGAACGTCGACCGATATTTTGTTAATATTTTTAATAATTCAATTCGTTCTTTTACCGACAAATTCGAAGATAAATTAAATTCTTTTTCGTTTGGTTTAGCTACCACTACTTCCCACAATCTACAATAATTTTTATCTACTAAATCAGAAAAATAAATATATTCATCCTTACTCAATTCACGTGAAACCTGTATTACCTGAAGGGTATTTTGGTTCACATCTTTAACATTAAAATCATTAATTTCATTATTTCTAATAAATTTACAAATATTATTTACAAATTGAACATGACCTTTTTTAAAATCTAATATTGCACCAGACTTCTGAAGAAAGTCTTGTCCAAGAATTAAATTTCTTTCAATTTTATCAACTACATAACAATTCTGTGTATACACAACATGTTCAGTCTCCAAACATATTTGTATTTTACCAATTATATTCATTCGATTACCATTAACGGCTCGGATTTTTATATCTTCAACCTTATGTTTTGTAATATTTAATTGATTACATAATAGTTGAGACATTACAGACACTGAAGCGCCTGTATCAAGTAAAGCTGAGATAAATCTTTCTCTAATTTTAACTTTAATATTGGGACTACACTTACATGTAATATTGTCTTGATTAATCGGCATCAATAATGTCCCAAGCTGTCTTACTGACGCCGGTTGAAGTTTGGGAAATTGGAAATTCCTTCCTCGCCCGTTGGATGAATCACCTCGATCCTGTGTTCTTCTTAAATTATATGGAGATCGATTGTTATTATTTGAGAATTTTCCTCTCGCGTTCCCGTAGTCCATGTTAGTTAACCTTTGAGAATCTTCCTTCTCACTCCTCGGTGGTGTTGTAGAATTTACTGGTATTTCTTGTGACATCTGTACGTTGTTTTGAAGATATAAATTTTCTTCCTGCTTTCCAGTGAACATTTCGTGCATCTGCATGATCGTTTCTTTTAACATTTTTTTATTTGTATAGATTTGAGACGCTAGTCGGCATTTATACGTGTATTTGCAATTTTTCAAAAAATGATTTATGAAAATACTATCTGTTATTGCTATACCAGCTTTGTTTACACACATGTCCAATGCATAATAGTAGTATATTAGCTCTTTATTGGCTTGTTGCTTCCGTGAATAAAAATTAGCCACATGATCTATTTCTCTGCCAAATTCTTCTATAAATCTTTTTCTAATTTCGTCGAACGTTTCGCATGTATCAATTATCGTTTTGTAAAAATACAACGCAGCTCCTTCTAAATATGTTTGTATAATTAGCCTCTTGCTTTCATCGTTGTATTTATGTAATGCAGCAATAACCTCGAACTGGGCTAAAAATTCGCTCACCAAAACTGTCGAAATGCCAGAGTACTTATTTAAATTCATGTCTATTTTTATAATTTTCTTATATATATAACTTTTATAATTCTTTTATTTGCCGTAAAGCGTCGTCACTTTTTAGAGTCTTTCCTTTACTCCTGGTATTCAGATGGCTCTTGCCTTCTAAAATTTTCTTTCCGCTATACTCAGTGGGGTATATAGCTGAAATAATCTGAAAGAAAACAAAACACTACAACTGCGGGCGGCGCCTCCACCATCTGGGGTCGGTACCCGGGATGGACCTAATCTAACCTAGGGAGGTCTTCCTAATCAACAAAGGAAAGATAACACACTTTTAACTTTAAGTTACTTTTATTTAAGATGAATCTATTTTATAGGAAAATACAATGATAATTATTAGACTATTTTGGGGACGAAGCCCGCAATAGAATTTCGTAAAGGAATCCCGTCAAGGAATGCCATGGAACAATCTTCCATATTCTATATATTTTACATTTTACAAATAAAATCAAATAATGACTTATAAGTTGCCAGTCATAAATGTCGGCAAGTTTGTTTGTGCAATAACCTCTTTTATTAAATACGGCACAAGCAAACGTTGCAGTACCTATTATTACATTCAAAAATGTTTCTTTACTTTTAGTAACTTACCTTTAGGACAAAACTTTTTCCTCTTTTTAAATATTTTTTTTCATACGACAGACTTAATAATCACCCTGCAGGCACAATTCAACCATACAAAGAAGAGGTTTCTGGCTATTTATCGTCCACCATAATTGCCTAATGCAGGTTGGCTGTCATAACTCATTAGGGGAGCCCTTTTGAACGCATAATTTTTTTATCATAATGTAGTTTGGCATAACAGTTTCAGCATAAAGTTTTTTCGCATAAATTGAGATAAGCAGAATATTATACACGCAGAATGGTATCATTGCCATAAGTTTCACTTACTCTAATTTTCTTTATCATAATTTTATACAGCATAAATTTAAAGGACATAACTGTTATACGTCTAAAGATAAATTATAAAATACAAAACGCATAATAGAAGTATCCATAACCTCTAAAGTCATAAACTTAAAGTAAGAAAAAAAACTTTTAGTGCTTAATTTATCAAGTATAGATCATATGTTAAGTCTTGAAAGTAAAAATAAATAATATTAGGTGCGACGTCGAGCGCATCGAGGAGGAGGAGGTTAGTCAGTATGTAGGTTATGCCAAAAAGTGACTTGCACGTTAATAATAAATAATAACATTTGACCAAGATTATTTAAGAAATGATGATGAATTGTAAGTATATCTTTAAGTGGAAGTAATGTTATGCACAATGGTAACTAAATTATAAACAAGAAAGGCTTCAGAAGATGTTGGCATAGATAAGATAGATTGAAATATTCGTATGTCCTGAATATTCAGTCCCAGTGCGCGCAGGGATTAATCGAAGTCATCTATAATTGTAAATTTAAGAAACTGTCTCGTGGTATGTATTCACCACCAACAGACCTCATTAGATCAGCCTCTACCAACTCAGGGGTGGCGTCCGACAATTATAGGCCATCACGGCTACTGCAACGTCGACCGGTCGACGTCGACTGTTCTATTCTGCCATCGATCGACGTAGACTGCTCGGCGTCGATCGACAGACGATCGATTGGTGTGGTAACACCCTGCATCACCTTAAGCCAAAAGAATATTACACGTACGTTGATTTCCTTGTGAATTTACTAAAGTTTGAGATACAAACTAGAAATCTCTTTAGATTATCTTAATGAATATGATTATTATAACAAATAGAGCGTCGGTGGCGTAGTGGTTAAAGCGTTGGCTTCTCGATCTTAAGGTCACAGGTACGAAATCGTGACTGTCAAATGTATGAACGTGTTTTGAAAACTTATGTTCATTAAAACTAACAAATGAGTGGGTCCGTATTGGGATGCATAAATTTAATTGGCATATTATAAGGCTGCATAACGTTTTTTGGCATACTGTTTGTTTCGCATAACGTTCATACAGAATAAATCATAAGGCATACTTTATTTCCCCATAGCTTCATTTATAATAATAATATATTAGCATAAAATGTTCATGCATAAATGGTTTTACAATAACGATTACTTATCATAAAATTTATTGGCATCTCACGCTATGGCATAAAGTTGACAACATATAGAATCATATAGAAGATATATCATCATATAGAATCATCAATAGATCATACATATAGAATACCATAATTTGACAAAAATAAATGGACTGTAAAGTTACCTAAAAATTTTTACACTTCTTTGGTTGTTACAGACGATATAGCAACGTGGTTTAGTCAGTATTACGTATGGGTAAATGCAACATCGCCACCTATTTTCACACCTAAAGTTTTGAGCACATTCGAATTAGATGAAGAATACCCTCTCATCTCATAATGCCATTTTCGCAAACTGCCAACCGCTCGCAAAATGACAACTTCTCAGAATGCCAACTTCTCGAAATGCCAACTTCTCAGAATGCCAACTTCTCAGAAAGCCAATTTCTCACAATGCCAACTTCGCGTAATGCCAACTTCTCACAATGACAACTTCTGAAGAGACAGACGTGATGTTTGTTTGAACCAAATTGAACCGAAGTCGCTTTTCGTGAAAAGCTGGAAATGGTACTTAATTTGGTCCTGGCGCTTCGCCGGGTGCTGCCGCACTACGCTTGCTTCGCTCGCTCGGCTCGCGCGTGTATTAACTACATACAAACCTAACATAACCCAATTGAACGGATGCGTCTCATTTCGTAGTTTCCCTCCCTCCACGCCTCCGGGTTTATAAAAACACTCTAGGACGGGACAGAAAAGTTGCGTGGTTCCAATTCGGTTCTGTATTATTGTGTTATATATTTTGATTATAGTGTAACATCTTCTGAAGCCTTTCTTGTTTATAATTTAGTTACCATTGTGCATAACATTACTTCCACTTAAAGATATACTCAGATAATATACATGAAATGTATATAACGCTATTTGTTTATTTATATGTTTTCCAAAAACAAAAATAAGTATGCACATCAAGTTTAATAACTGTTATACAATGAGGCTGCTCTGTTCTATGAACGTAGGCTTCCCCCAAGTAAAGGATTAAAAAAATATCATAAAGTAACTAACTAACTAACGTATTTTATACAGGGTAGAAGATAATATATAAAGGAAGCATAATACTTAAGGGTTTGTAAATATACCATTGTTAGAATATACTGTAAAAGAATTAGAGTTATTGGGGCTGGCTAAGACTTATTTTTTATTTCAATTTTTAACTTCAACGTCTTTGACAGCCCTAAGTGCTACGTATAGAAATGAATAAAATTGTGGGCGGAGCTAGAATCAGATGCATCGCCGTCGCACGCGCCACGTACTTGCAAAAGCCGAAAAGTGAGGCACAATTTATTTTGAGTCCACGTGCACTTGTATGTGAATAAAGAGATTTTCACACAGCAAACTAAAAAGTAGGTACCTAGATAACAATTCGGAATTATTTAAATGATTTATTGAGTTATTAGGTTATTAGGTAGTGTGTAGGTACATGATCTTACGTAGGTAAACACCTATGTTATTTAAGGGCAAAAGTTTTTAGAATAATCACATTTTAACCAGTAAGTGTATGCTATTATTACGAATAATTACGATGTATTTCCATTACTTAAACTGGGTGTCCGCACTTAAGTTTGTCATGAATCAGTTTTATTTCGTTTTCTCTATTTACCACAATTATGTATTCTCATTGACGTCACTTAACTATTTAAAAGTTATTTGAATATTTTTTTGCTGAAGAAAATAACTCACTTTACTATGACATACTATCTAAACTAAAAATCATGTACCTAAACTATCTCTCAAAAAGTACAGTTAAGCTATAATATTTAAATTATTCCGAAATTTTATCTACCTACTTTTTAGTTAGCCATGTGCGAAGGGAACACCCAAAAATTCCGAATTATGTAATTCCGAATTTGAATATTCCAATTTTTTTAATTCCGAATTTCACAATCCCGAAGAGTCTTGATTCCGACTATTCAAAAACACGATTCTTATTTTACCGAAATTCATAAATACGAAATTTTAATTTTCCGACTTTCATAAGTACGAAGAATTACAAACCCACTGTGTTACTAGTCCGAAATATGGTATTCCGAATTTTAAATTTTCCGAAAATTCAATGCTAACATTCAGATTTTGTATCTAAAATAGCTACCTACCTTAGCGACTAACGTTCACAAAAGATACGAAGGAACTATAATAAATAACTTAACAATTATTATAACTAAATGAACGAAAGCGAACCCCTTTCTTTAAAAGTTGTGTTCATTCAGCATACGGTTTACTTAAATTCCAAATTCAGTCCTTACTAGAGGATTCGATCCCGGTCGATTTTTCTAATCCCTTAATTTTAATAATAAAAAAAAATCAACTTAAGATTTGTTTATCTAAACAAAGAAACGCCATTATACTATAAGAAAGACTATGCAAAAGAGATCAATGTTTATAGGACTCATATTTTAAATCAAATAGACCAGAAACTATAAATTACTTATTTAAGCCACGAAAATAAAATCTAAGAAATAACAACGCATCCAACGTCTCATCCGAAAGCATACTTCTCAATTTGTCGCACAAATATGAAGAAGCGGAAAAAGCGCGTTCAGGCTCGATGGAAGTTGGAGGAATCGTCAATAAATTTTTGTAAGTCTTCTCCAAATTATAACCTAATGTGGAACTAGCCTCATAAAGATTCATTTATTGTTTAATGATCTTAGAAAGATCAGTTTCTTTATATGCTTCTGGATTTATAGTTTTCAGACTGTTTTCTATTTCGTTCTGAAGCTTTTCTTTCAATGTTAAATCAGTTTTACTAGTTGTATTCGTAGGTTCAATGTTCATGTCATTTTTTTCATTATCACTGTTTTCAAACTGTTCAGTTAACGAAATAGTCTGTTTTTTTTATTGTCATCTTGCTTGGACTTGAAAATAACTCCTTTACATCACAATCAGTTTCCAAATTGTTACTCTCAGTCTTCTCAGTATGAGGATTTTGTAGATAGTTTAATACTCCACTTAACTCATTTCGTCGACGATCTTTCATGAGGTTCAATAAAAGTGTCTTCAATTTAGAAGCCAAAATTGAGTCATTGTGACGCAATTCTTGAAAAAGAAACTTGAGTGTCGCATCCACCGTGCACAAATTGGCATCAGAACGATAAAGTGCTTCTACAGATAATTTAACTGGCGCCAATACCTTGATTATCTCACTAATGAGTTGAAAATCTGACTCTTCAAATTGTACAGGATTATTTAAATCAATAAGTGCCTTTTTACGCTAGTTTTTAAAAGATCAAATCGCTCCAGCATTGTAAAGAGACTGTTCCAACGCGTTTTGCAGTCGAGCAGTAAATTAAGCTCTCTTCGATGTTGTTTTTTAGCATATTTTTGAAGTATTTTATCATTTTTCAAGGATGCTCTTTTGAAAATAAGAACCACTTTACGAACTTTCTTTACAACTTCATTAATATTTCGATCATCATAAGTCAAATCCCGACCATTTCCAGTTTCAATGACTAATCCTGAGTCTAGTTCTTCATTATCATCATCCGAGTTATCAATATCATCACTGGTAGTCTTATTTACAGGTGTCTTTTTATACAATACATCACAAACGGCTTAATGAATACCACGTGCAAAACAAACTTGGTGTTCTGCATTAACAAGTTTTCCAACCTTCAGCATTACATTTGGACCATCAGTCACTATTGCCACAATATCGCTTTCACATATGTGCGGTTACAACCACACATATGTCCGGTTTACACGTATTAAGTAGTTAAGTTGGTAACTAAATTTTAAGTTACTACATGTCACTTGTGTGTCCAAACGGATTAAGTAGTTAAGTTCATAAGTTCAGTGAAGATGAGCAGTGATGAATGTCAAGCAATTCGTCAACCCGTACTTAGATATGTGGTAAACGTGATTTTGGACAAATTCAGTGAAGAATTTGTTTCGGAAATTAAAATCTTAGCAAGAATATGTATTTTTCTAAATTTTTTACGATGACGGGCCGACGTCGATCCGCGGAAAGTCGATTGGTGTGGTACTTAGCTTTACTAATAAGGTACCCTTAATAATCACTGGAGGGATATCAGCCTCTCCCAACTCGGGTTGGCGTCCGACAATTGTAGGCCATGACGCCTACTGAGGGTTGGCAGACTTACCAACTCGGGGGTGGCGTCAGACAATTGTGGGACATCACACCTACTGCGGGTTGGCAGACTTACCAACTCAGGGATGGCGTCAGACAATTGTAGGCCATCATGCCCATTGCGACGTCGATCGACGGTCGATAAATTGGTGTGGTAACACCCTTAAATATTCTTTAAAAAATTTTAAAGTTGATATTAAACTCCACTCCGACATTTAAAAAAAAGAGAAAATGCGACATAAATACGAGCTCTTGCCGCCACCCACTTTGTCAACTTATGCACTTAACTAAAAAATCACGTCCAAACGTGTTAAGCGAGAAGCCCCGCCCACCTACCTACTTATACGAAAAATAGAACGAATCCTAATCTACTTAATCACTTGTGTACTAAATTTCGAGTTACAACTTGTCACTTATCTGACTGTTTACACGCAACTTTTAACTTAAAATTTATTTAAAGTTTAGTTACCAACTTAACCACTTAACGCGTGTAAACCAGCCATAAGCGACGACAACTACGCTCGGCACCGCGCCGAGCGCCCCCTCGTGCGCCTCATGCATAAGTAGGTTAACAACCACTTAGGGCTGTCAAAGATGTTGAAGTAAAAAATTTAAATAAAAAATTATCGAAGTCTTAACCAGCCCCAATAACTAATTCTTTTACAGTATATTCTAACAATGGTATATTTACTGACCCGTAAGTATTATGCTTCCTTTACGTTTTACCTTGTATAATTAATGTACTGACCTATAATAAATTGCCTAGAGGAACTGAAGTTGACATATTTTTAAAAATGCATCTTGTCTCAAAACTTAACTTGAAACATACAATGTAATGCACGCCATGGATGCCTTTAAGGCATTATTGTACAACTGTTTGCATAATATGTAGGTAGGTAGGTACATGTGTGTTTTGATCTTGTTGGTTATCCTTAAATAAATATTATAAAATACTTTATTCTTTTGTCATGAAAAACAAACCATAACCGCGATAGTCTAATACAATGAATAATCGAGCGATGCCCTTGAAGATTACTTTACAGGTAGGTAACTTAATCGCTCCAATTCAGTCAGATCTATGCGAGAGTATCTAATTGAAAATTGGGTTACACAGTTCCACACCACTGCGATAATGTCATATACAAGCCTTTTAATGACAAGCTGCAGAATTTGACAAATTAAAAACCCTGCTACTAAAGTTAATTTCCCGTGTGATTACTGTTTCCATGGGAATTCCGGGAACAAATATATTCAATGGCACTCTTACACCTGAGATGGATCTATTGACACCTCATCTTGAAATCCGTCAAACGGTTTAGCTGTAGGCCGTCTAAAAGACGAAAAACATAAACCTCCTTCTGATACGCGTAAAAATGTCAATTTCGTTAACATCTCCCTTAAGGAAAATTCCTACATATCACATAAAAATCGATACGTGGTCTGCGTAACAGATTTTGTTCTCAGACGCACGGAATTGACCTCTATATACGAGGATGGATTGAAAAGTTCGCGGCCTAACATAGATAGCGTTGTCATATTATTATAAAACTACCCTCATATGAAACCTAGACTCTTTGTCAGTCTCTGTGCAATTTTTCTCTGAGATACATGTGTAATTATTAATTTTATTGAACATCAAGTGGGAGTAAGTTTCATTAATTTTGAAAATGGATTGTTTAGAGCACCGTGCCGTGATCAAATACCTCCACAAGCAACACTTAACTCCAAAGCAGATTCATGAATATGGTGACTACTCTAGGAACATCTGCTCCGTCGTGATAAAAAAGTGGACAGCTGAGTTTAAACGTGGACGAGAGAGCATTAAAGACAACCCCCGCTCCGGACGGCCTTCTACAGCTACGACTTCGGAAAACATCGAAAAAATATGTGATCTCATCTTGGGAGACAGAAGATTGAAGGTATCTGAGATAGCTGAAGCTCTATGGATTTCATATGAATGTGCACAAAACATGATCGTTAACGAATTAGGGTTCCACAAGGTGTCTGCAAGATGGGTTCCGCGGCTCCTTTCAGTTGAACAGAAACGAACTCGGCTCACGATTTCTAGAAACTGTTTAGAGCTTTTTCAAGTGATCCAAACGAATTTTTGGCAAGGTTTGTTACTATGGACGAAACATGGGTCCATCACTATACCCCTGAACCCAAACAACAATCCAAACAATGGAAGAGACCCGCATCTCCGACCCCCAAGAAAGCCAAGGTGTGTTTTTCAGTAAACAAGGTAATGGCATCGGTTTTCTGGGATTCTAAGGGTGTCATCTGGGTTGATTACTTAGAAAGAGGTCAAACTATAAATTCTGCATACTACTGCACACTATTAAGTCGTTTACGCGAAGAAATAAAGTCTTAAAGACCAGGATTGTTGACCAAGAAAATTTTGTTTCATCAGGACAATGCTCGTGTTCACACATCTGCAGAATCGATGGCTTAAATAGTGAATTGTGGTTTCGAATTGCTTAAAAAAACACTTAGGTGGAATGAAATTTTCGACCAATGAGGAGGTCAAAGTGGCCGTAGATGCCTTTTTTTGGCTTTTTTGAAGACCTTGACGAGACCTTCTATTTAAATGGGATCAAGGCTTTGGAGGACCGCTGGACTAAGTGTTGTGACCTAGGAGGAATGTATAGAAAAATAAATATAAAAATAGCATTATTCCTAATTTTTTTCTTATTTAGGCCGCGAACTTTTCAATCCGCCCTCGTAGGTGTTGAAAATGATTTAAACCAATTTGTCTGTGCAGTTAAAAGCTGGTGCTGTTCTATATACATATAATATTGTATTATTTTCACAAGACTTTCAAGTCTTCGCCAATGCACCAAGAAATGGTTCCGATTGATTTTGTTAACTACACTTCTTATTACCAAAGAGGTATTTCGTTAAAATGAGAGACAGTTTATAGAAAACAATATTTATTAATCTACAGTTAACATCTGTACAAAATAAGAGCTGTACACCTAATTTAAGCTTACACGGTGCTGTGGTTACATTTTTGTCAGTGCTAAGGACAATGATTCTAGTTGCACATTATTTGATGTAAATCGTTTCAAAATGACCAACTCTACTCCATTTACAAACTTTGTAAATGTTCAATATTGCTCTTTCAATACCGAAATACCCAATACTAGAGTTATACATGATAACAACATTTTGCAATATTTAAGAACAAATTTAATATTGAAGTAATGACCGTTTAGTCAAAGCTTAACAAATACTGACTAAACTTTAATTTTTAATTAAGATTTAAGATCTTGGTGCAGCTACGAATAAGGGTGTAAAAAAGTTGACACAATTTCTGTGGAAACATTTTAATTTGTACTGGGTCCAATGTATTTTCTTTCTAATTAACCATTGTCACTTTTACAATTGTCATAACGCTTAAATCTAAGGATTTATTCACTATTTCAAAATCGATTCAATTTTACTTAACGCTTCGGCACTCAAGTTTTTCTCTTCCAATTTCAATAAAATGTCTAATTCATCACAGTTCACTAAATCACGTAATACTACTTTTGGTAGATCATGAAAAACTATAAAACAACTTAACATCTTTTTGATTTCATCTTCACAAGAATCTATCTTCCTACTGCTCGGTAGTCCTAAATATTTCCTTAAGAATGGATTTAGTTTTATTTCCCATGTATCAAAAATATTAGCTACTTTTTGCTTAATGGATAGAGTGAATTCTGTGGGTATTAAAGGCTCGTTTTGGTTGTCTTGTCCATCGATTTTCATCTCGTTCATGAGTTTTTTATTGTGGTTTTCTATTTGCGACAGAAGCAGCTTTATTTGCCAAATGTGGTACGCCGAGGGTTCCAGTTTCATGGTTTTTATTATCTGAAAAGAAAAATGTGAGGTTGCTATGCAAGTTATTGAGAAAACGACACAGAGATATAATTATTTATATAGATTTTGCATGTGAACTATGTTATTATACAATTTACATTTAAATAGGCAGTTTACGAGAAGATAAATAAAAAACACTTTGCAGAGGAGGATATTTTGGAAAAACAATAACATACTTCAATAGCACAATGTTTAAGGCCGTCATATTCATAATATATCCAGAAAATTCGTTTTCCATCATTTTGTAAATGACTAGCTTCCTTGTAATTAGTATTTTTTTAAATAATTACCTTCAAAAATGTCATCCAAATGGGTAAAACACACAAAACATCTTTAATAACACATTCGTAGGTAACCAAACTCAGCCCCTGCATGTATTCCTGCTCCTCCACATTATACCGTCGGCACAAACAAGATTTAGAAACGCTTTCCTTGCTAGATTTCTTCTTCTTTGACATCATGAGGCAATCGGCGCATATTTTTGGTGTCAAACCGTCTTTTGACAAGTAATGTTTGACAAAAGTCTTGATTTTGTGGTCGTTAGTAAATAGTTCGATGTTCTCTGGTGTAACGGACCAGATGTTCGATTTGTCTAGGGTCAAAGTTTGCGCTAAAATTGTGAGAAATCCTTGAGGGTCGTCTAAGTATGACAAGCAACCGGCGCGTTGCTTTATATCTACACACCATGTTTCTTCTAGGAATTTTCTGAAATAATAGATTACTATGTGAACTTAATAATAAGAATGCATATTACTTCGTATTCTTTTCTTTTACTGAAAATGAAACATCAATATATTTCATTTTCAATTACTTACTTCAGCTGGTCCCAGTTCTGATCCCTCTGGAAGGCTATGGGCCAATATCTGGGGTCATTAATGCGGACTTCCTGCAAAGTGTCCAATGATGGAATGATGCATGGAGCCTTTAGTTCAGATACAGCGCCTGATAAGTCTACCACCTGGAAAGTAACAATAATAATAATAACTTTTTTATTAACTCAGAAAAGTGATACAAGCTTATGTGAAGTCTCTGACCCCTAAACTAAACAAAGTTTGTATTTTAGGGGTCAGCGCCCTCTCCCATTTAAATTTCTTAAAAGTGTGAACAGTTTTAATTTAAAAATGAAAAATTGTAATTATACATTACAATTCACTGTGTAAATAAATAAATAAAATAAATATTTCTAACAATCACACCACATTATCTAGCCCAAATTAAGTATCATTAAAGAACTTGTGTTATGGATACTAGATAACGGATAAATAAACTTAAGAAATATATAAACACACGTAAATATTTTTTTATATATATAAATATTAGAAATAAACTTAAATAAACGTAAATACACATCCATGACTAGAAAGCAAATATATCTGCCCCTACCAGGATTCGAACCCGGGACCTCTGGCATGGAAGGCAAGGCTACTTACCAACATACCAAACAGGCCGTAGAGAAGATTATTAAGAAGTAGATTATTATTAATAAAAGTAAGATTATTAAGAAATAAGAGAGTAATGGGAGGTAGATTACTAAGTGTAGGTATAACCATATAAATCACATTGTTTAAGCCAGGACAGGACCCTTCTCTGAGTCTTCTTGTCTCTTTTCCTCGTTGCAATAGACTTGACAGTTTAACAACCACTGAAGACAAACATACATTATTCTTGTAATAACAAGAAATCACATAATTAGTTCATTATCCTCAATATAGCACCGAATAGGTGGTAACGAATTTAATAGAGACTTTTTTGTCTTGTATAGAAGATTGACGTCAAAACGCCATTATAACATGTATCCTTTGTTTAATAAGTTATTTCAATTTCACAATAAGAACATTAACGGTCGAGTGGCGTCATTGGTAGTAACCCTGCCTCATACGCCAAAGGTCCAAGAGGTTCGAGTCCTGGTCTGTCATTCTTTGTGTGATGAACACAGATGTTTATATATATATGTTTATTCTGGGTTCCCCCAGTCACCTGTCCGGTCATACAGTTGGTGTATTAGTCTAGGGAATTTGTTTACTTAAAGGCTTTACCCATTACATTTTGACATTTAGAGTACGTACGGAAAAAAAATGTTTAGGAACCTTCCTACACTTACATATTTTTATACATGTAACATTTATAAATTTTCTAGTTCGTATTTATTACACATTATATTAACATATGTTTTACACTTTACTTATTAATATACAAAATTAATAAATATGTCTAAGTTTTTTATATTTATATGTTGCCGGTTGGTCGATTGATCCGGTAATTAATCGTCATGATCATCGACTTTTCCCCGTACAAGCGAAGTAACGGTACTCGGCCACCGGCGCCGCACGCGCAGCGTGGATGGTGAGAACTGACCAGTGAGATCTTGCTTTTGCCGCGAAGCGAACGCCATACGCTCGCTGGCCATCTTGCTTTTACTGACGAGATTACTGCCCTAATTGTATTTACCGAATCCCTCTGAGGTGTATATAATCGTTATGTAATTACTTTCCGTACGAACTATCCAACTGTGCTTCTTCTGTGTGTGAACTATCTCGCATGTGTCTTGCGCATTTCTCCTATATTGCCATTTGCTTTGCCTGTCTATTACGTAGTAACTATTGCTGTTGTTCTTGGGTTAAAAGTGTTTTCCAGTGACTATAAAAAATATGTGTCTAAAACAATATACGCCCTTGTATCTGTGACTTGGCATTTCTTCTTTGAAACTCTCCATCTGCTATGCTCATCTATGTGCACCTTCTGCTAAGTATATAAAGCGTACGTAAACACTATCATACAAAATAGAAAAAAACAAAACGCTTAAAATGTATCTCAACTATTGTTTTGTTTAAAATAAAACGAAATTTCATTTGATTCAGGGTTAGCTACAGGACAAAAATTTAAAATCAATGAGGAATTCCAAACCAAACGCAGAGAGCATCATTTTTTGACGTTCACCTTAACTTGGCGCCCTCGTGTAAATCTATGTAACCTGAGACATTATTGACAATTCATTCGATAAAATTTTGCTCATACGGTTTATTTCGATGAGTCTAACACATAATCCGACGATGAAGCCATGAGATGGACACGGAACTCTTGAACGACTACAATAGCACAATCTAACTACATACAGTCAGCAATCACCTTTGACGTTGGCGAAAACGCCGACATCGTTAAAACATCTGTCACGATAGATAAAAGTGCTAGAGTTGTCACTCTATCTTCAGTAAGAAATATTGAACTTTTTGATATTTCTTATTAATTGAGTTTTTCATTAATTTAAACTGACAAGTACATATATTAATTACATTTCTTACAGATTATAAAATTTCATTGATAGAAAGTAATCCGTACTAAGCAACCCAAAAATACTCCAAAACGACACCCATATTAGGAATATGCACGTTCTGAACAGCCGCCGTCTTGGTTTTCAAAAATAATATCAAATTTATTTATTTATTAGATCACCAACAAGTTTACAACAAATAATGCACATTTGGACCATAGTTTTAACAAGTTATTGCAAGTCGTAGACTCAATTATAGGTGACAACAGTATGCAATGTTATGACAACAATCAACATATTTAAGTATATAAAGAAGAAATTGTTTCTTTTTTTCTTCAGTTAATTACATTATGTTAAAAAAAAATGAATGAGACTTTTCTTATTACTTATACTTATACCTACTTATACAATTCCTAGATAGATCGTACAAATATAAACAGTCACTCGTGCATTTGACCAAGGATCAAGGACTTAAACTGATTTATTGAGTTACATAAAATATCAATAAAAATTAATATTAAGCAACCCAAAAATACTCCAAAACGACACCCATATTAGGAATATGCACGTTTTGAACAGCCGCCATCTTGGATTTCAAAAATAATATCAAACTCGTACTAAGCAACCCAACAATACTTGAAAACGACACCCATATTAGAAATTTACAAATTTCATACTGCCGCCAACTTTGATTTCAGAAATAATAAATTCGTACCTGATATATATACACTAATTAATATACGTTTCTAAAAACATTCTAAATCGACACCATATTAGAAATATACACATTTTGTGCAGCCGCCATCTTGGATTTAATCAAATTTGTCCTAAGCAACCTGAAAATTCTCTAAAACAAACACTTTCTAATGATCAAATCAAATCAAATCAAATTTATTGCAATACAAGTGGTAACAAAAGAAGTTATCAAGATTTACAGTATAAAAGTCCCTCACACTACAACTGTACAACAGCATGCAATATTACATACAAGCAGATTAAAAGCTAACAAATTAAGATCCAACATATAAATAACATGTGAAGGTAAAATGCAACAAAATAACAAGTATTACATAACATTTTACAGTGCCTTCAATAGTTTAAACATTTCATTTAAATAAAAAAAAACTAGATGTCTATAATTCAGTTATGACTTTTTTTTTGGATAGAAAGTCACTAACAGTTTAAAACACTATAAAACACTTCTCAACTAACCAAGTTCTGAGAGTATATTTAAATTTACGCAACGGCAAACATTTTATTTCTTCTGGTAAATGGTTGAACACTCTTACTGACATTGCAAGGCAGTTGTTGTTACAGATTTCAGTGTTATTATTTGGCAGACATAATTTATTGGGGTATCTTGTGTTAAATGTACAATATTGTTTTTTTGTTGTATACAACTCATGGTGTGTTTTCGCAAATATACAAAGTGTTAGTAATTGAAAGGATTTAAATAAAGGCCTACAGGTTGTCCACGAGCTGACATCAGCTATGGCTCGAAGCAATAAATGCTCTATTTATTTTCATTGAATTTCCCCAAAGTAGAATACCATACCTCAAAATGGACGCAACATAACCACAGTAAGCCTTTAGTGCTGTTCCCACGTTTGTAATTTTTGAGAGTCTCCATAAAGCGTAGGAAAATCTATTTATTTTGTGTGATTTCCAAGTGCAGTTTTGGTCAAATTTGGACACCTCTGTTTCATTTATGGACTTATCATGACACTAGAAACAGCGGAAGAACATTACCTATAGACTATTATTGCTAATAACATGATCCAAACATGCATTCCTTCGGGTTGGCTTTTTTATATGTATTGTAAAGTTATAGTTTTGTATTATTATGGTATATTCACTTACTATTTCATTACCTTTTAAAATATCTATGTTGAAGTCCCCTGTAATTATAATTTGTAATAATAATAAAAAAGTACACCGAAGCTATCTAAGTACTTGCCAAACATCGACAGGCAACCTGTCAACCCTGTCGGGAAACTGGATGCAACCTCCTCGTTACCCGTCAAACAGGGAGGGGGGACGTCAATGGAAAGTGTGAGTGCCTCCACTTCGGCGTCCACATTTGAATTCGGCGTACAACGCAAAATTCAACCAGTCCGGGACTTGTGCACCGAATTAACCATAATTCAGGTACACGCAGGTCGAATCCATTACTTTTACGATTATTGGCCTAAAATACCAAATAATGAAACGGTTTTAAAATTGATAAATAATAATGATGATAATTTTAATTTCATGATAAAATTACACCAGTATTTACTCCCAAACACATTTTGTCGCATAGTGAAAAACGAAATATGATAGCAGTTAAGAAATTGTTACACTTAGTGGCTATAAAACCGCGTTATACCTGAAGTGACCATGCCGTATGGATTATCCGTTGCTCCGGGGGTATTTACAAAAATTATGCGCAACGGTATTAGTCACTTGTTGTGAATTTGGACAAAAATCGACTAGTACCGACAAAGTCGGTAACATTTTTGGTCTTATGTTTAACATCGAACAGTACCTGACGATAAGCGTTATTATAATAAATAATTTATGAAACTTCAAATATGCTCGATACGAGATTTTGCCCAACATAAAGGTGTAAGTACTGGTCGCAGCCTGTCTAGATACAAAATAAGTACAACTATGAGGCAAAAATTAAACTCCCTAAATTATTGTTAGAAGATTTAATCTGGTAGAAAAGTATAAGTAAATATACCATTTCCTGTTTAATTACTTCACAAAGCAGATAGTACAAAAAATGACCTACTAATAGTCAGTATATCAAATTAAAGGCTAATAAATATAGATTATCATACAATCATTCGTTGAAATATATAGACCTTCCTACCATTGTAAGATATTTATTTTAATAGATCTTTTTCCCGATTTTTTTGAATTCACTCTAGTTATTTCATTCAAAAAAGAACTGACAGATTGTTGATTGACTGTCAAAACTAATCCGCCAATAACGTCTATTACATGTGGGTTCATTCGACATCGTTTTGTTACTTTTTTTGACATTGACATTGATACATTCAAAACAAAACAACATGGTAACTTATGATTGATTTTTCGCAAATTATTTATTATTTTCTTACAAGATTTTTAGATTTAAAATTAGGGAAGTTTTAAGGGGAAAAGGTTACTCATGAGTTAATATTTCATGCATACTACTGACCATTAGCAGGTCAAAATCACATATTGAGTGTGACCATCATCTTTATAAGATATATACAGATGCATTCAGAACAGGCTGGGGCGTAGTATTCCAAAACAATAAATTTTATTGTTAAAAATAATACCATATCAATTACCTAGAATTACTAGCCGTTTCCTTAGGCTTCAAAAGTTCAGCCGGGGAAGAAAGAAATTGTGCAATATTGTTGCGAATTGATAATTCCACCGCTATCAGTTACGTCAATAGGATGGGTAGTATTCAATTTCCACATTTAAATACTCTAACTAAACACATTTGGCTATGGCATTTGGCAAGGAACGTAATTTATGGATTTTTGCTTCAAAGTGACGCATTTGTAACTAGATATCCTGAACCGGATGCAGTCGCAGTCGATGCGTTTATGATAAATTGGGCCTATGCGTATTTTAACCATTTCCTCCATTTTCCCTTGTCTTAAAATGTGTAAGAAAAATAATTGATTTGAATTGAAACAAAAGATTTAATGAACTCCCATAACAGCACCAAAGCAAAGCAGTCCAGCCTGACACTGGGTGCCGCGAGACGCTCCGGGCGGCATTCGCGCGGTGCGGCTGTCCGCCAGAGACCCTGACGTTGATGCTCGCTTCTCTGGCACCCATGACTATTTGTCAATACAACGTCACGTTGAGGTCATGGTGGGAGATTTTTACGTTACGTAATACTGATATGTTCAAAAACCTGTTTTATTCGTTCTTTGTTTTTAAATGAGCAATTTAATAAGGGTTGTTCATTCGGTTCAGACATTAGGTCCAGACATTAAATAAGAAAATATAGTTTTTACATCCGTACACATTATCATAATAAACATCATTAAAACCACAGCCCCAAATCGTAAACAACCTATGTTATCCTTGCAAATTTTTAAAAATAACATAATGATATGTCCTGTATCGACTCTAAAAGATTATATTTTTGGTGAAAAAAATATTAAAGCTTCGAACTCGCAGTTCTTGTTTGTAACATGAAAGGCCCTTCACAGAGGCCCTATGGGCCTTTAAATTTTCACCGAACTTAGCCGCGTCGAGTCAGACGCTAAATCTGTGAATAAAGGAGACGCTAGGTACGAGCGGCGTTGACATGAGTGTGTTCAGCGCACTCAGCACGCGGCACGTGCTCAGTGTAGGTTATCCGAGAAACGGCTGGATGGACCTAAAACTCTCAGTCCTTTACAACATTTTACCACAAACCTATATTAAACCCCCTAAACGACTTTGCCTTGTCCGTACTCAATAAAAGTACAAACCACTTAATACCTTCCGATAAAGAGATTAATTAAAATTACATTATTCTGCTTATTGATTTAATTAATTTGGCAATCACCAAGTGTATAATAAATGCCTAAAGGTTACTGGATTCTTAAATTATGTACTAAAAAAAGGAGTTTAATGAATAAACGTATTAAAATAAATTATAATTTGTAAAGACAAAAGAAAACAAAACTTAATCTCTAAAAATCTACCTCTTTAATTATATTCTATCTGAAGAATGAAGCGATGAAATATAATAGATGATTAAACGACCTTCCAAGTGAAGTTCTATCGCTATTACATGAGTCACTTCATTCGAAGATAATAAAGGACCCGTCCCTCCATACAAACCCATACAAAAGTTTTGTTTTGATCTCTAAAAAACGAAGACTTGCAAGGACCGGGGTTGATCAAGTAAAAGACGTAAAGTTTTTTGAATAAGTCAAATGACATACTCTAAAACTGTGCGAAGTTACCTAGTACTTTAAACGGACTACCTGTTTAATTATATACTATCTACGAATGAAGCGACTCATATAGTAGCGATAGAACTATTTATTTTTATTTTATTTTATTTTATTGAGAAAAACTTGGGAATGTAAGTATTGGGAACTTGGGAATGCTCAAGCCAGTGGAGCAAACGATGTTCCTAATCAAGAGAGGCAAGTTGGCCATCATAATATTTGTGTAGGATGTGGTCGTTCTATTGTGCGTTTCAATTCTCGCACAATAATAAGAGAAAATTTCACAAATATCACAATGGATACACCCAAGACAGGTAATAATTATAACAGTTGTCTGTTCATATTATGTAAATGATATTAAAATACTATTATAAGTCAAGTTATGGTGCACTTATTTAGGTTTGACTAGATAACTTTGCACATTACATTAATGGACACCTTACAAATATAAACTAGCACAAAATGTATACATTTTAGCTTATTCAACTGATCAAGCATGTGAGGCATGTTGGTTACGAGCTCAGAGACTTCAGCGTCGTCAGCAAGTTGATGATGAGGCCAGAGAAAATGAAGAAGTGACAACATACATCAATTGTTTTGAAGAATGTATTGCTACTGGCAAATGAATGATATCTTGGCAAATGAAGACGAAAGTCTGTGTCATATGATTAACATTTGGATATATCCAGGCAATGTGAGTACTTAAGCAAAAAAGAAGTACAGCACTGCATAAGAAATACTACATTATACTTAATTAATATTATGTAATTTTTTTTTAAGTCAACCCGATGGATCATATTTGCCATGCTTGTTGGCAACTTGCTATTGAAGCAACACAGGAAGATCGAGATACAGCAGAAACTGCATCTCAACCTCTGCAAGCAGATGACCATCCCATTTTGGCGCCACAGGATGCCAATTATCAAGATCCCACAGAATATCTACCACCAACAACTAATGATCAAAGTCATGAATTCATAACTTTATTAACTGTAAGAAGAGCTGCTGCTTCAACTCGTCACTGTATTTTTCCAAACTGCAGTTACATTGAAAGATACCATTTCACAGACAGAGTTCGAAGTCGTGTTATGCAAGAATGCAATTATTACATACCAAGTGGAGCCCGAATATGTAATTATCATTTAAGTGCAAATATGTTCCAAGACCTATATACATCCAGTAACAGTTATAACAGATTTACAACAACACAAATAGAGGACTTAATCTTTATTTTGATTGACTGTCAAAATACAAGCAATTTCAATTTTAAGATGTTAATACCATACCAGATAATTTATTGCATTATTGGATTGGTTTCACTAAACAACAACATTACCAGATATTATGTGAATCCAGATTAAGTAATTTACGAATGGGGGGTTTAGCATTGACAGCATTATTACGCAAGTTAAGAACTGGGGACTCTGGAAATAGATTATTTGCATTATTTCAAGTGCCTAGGAGATCATTAGAGACCTTAATGGACATAGCTAGGGAACACCTAATAATGCACTTTGTGCCTAGACATCTAGGAATTGAGCATATTTCTAGGGAAGATATAATTGCAAAAAATTCTATTATAGCTAATGGTGTGTTTGGCGATTCAGAGTCCCCATTACAAGATCAACATCCTATACTGTGGTGGTACATACATCTTCACACAAAAAAGTTCAAATTATTTATTCCAAAAATCAACTTATTCAACACATAAATATAGAAACCTTGTGAAACCTTTTATGATTGTCTGTTGCAATGGGTACATATTAGATGTCCTGGGACCGTTTCCAGCCACTTACAATGATGCCAAAATAATGTCATCATGGATAGAGTAACCTGCTGTTTTAGAGTATTTCAGAGATCGTGTCATTTTTATTTTAGACAGAGGTTTCAGAGACTGCATCAATACTATAGAAGATTTTGGATTTGAGGCTCATATGCCAGAAACTGTTTCTACGGGCCATTCACAGCTTACAACCCTAGAAGGCAACATTAGCCGATGTGTTACTATAAATAGATGGGTTGTAGAAGCTGTGAATGGACGAGTGAAGAGAGATTTTAAAATATTCCGTCACGAATATTTTAATCGAGCTGGAGCACACCTAATGAAAGATTTCAAAATACAATTTACTGACTCTATCCATGCTGAGGAAATTGTGAATATATTGAATGATAGGCTGTTTCTTAGCAATACATTGGCTAATATAGTAACTACCCATAATTTGCACAGAGGAAATGTATACTTCCATGACATAATTTCGGCGAATTTGTCATTTCCACAATTAACAATGGAGGATCTAGTATTGTTTGCATGTGGAACTTATCAGATACGCCAAGCTAGATCCTACATTGGTGAACATTTCCGGTTTCATGGGGTTTATGTTGTTGACCTAAGTCGTTTAGATGGAGAAGCTCTTATTTTAATACCAGCAAAAATACAGTCCTGGCATTATTCAAGAAAAACATATTTTGTTTTTATCGCACTTGATAGAACACAAGAAGGTAGACGTGCCATCATAGGTTACTGTTGTAACTGCACAGTGGGTTTGAGGACAATTGGATGCTGCTCTCATTTCATGAGCATCTTATGGTATCATGGACATGCACGTCATTTAGACAGTATTTCACCATCTGCACAGGTGCTTGACAGAATACTTTTACGGTTGAATGATTAAATAATTAGTTTATACTATTTTGTTTTATTCTGTAACTTCTTGAATAAGAATACCCCATGATATTTACACTTATATGTTTTAAATAAAATGGGTACAGCTTGCTTATAATAATAAGGTAATCCAAGGTTCTCGATAGGGATAAATTCATCCTTTCCTACTTTAAAAACTCAAGGTCAGTTTGAAGCCCTTTCACATTATGTTAAGCATAATCATCGAGCATATCCAGAAAACTTATTATTTTGGAAGTGTGGTAATTATCCAACAATATTAATCAACCGACTAATACTAGTATATTAATCATTTAAAATGCAAACAGTACATATGCTGAACACTATCTCGTGTAAATAAACATTTAAATATAAGACTGTATAAAGACCTATATTAGGATGGAGCATCTATTAAAGACGATTTTAATGACTTATTCATACTATGGATTAAACTATAGCCCTTTTAGTAGTTTAGTAATAATTCTACTCTTTGTTATTACATAAGAAAAACAAAAGCAATTCGTGACATGACAATGACATTCGCTGTCTGTGAGTGAGTGCGGTTAGATATGTCAAACAAAAATGACAATCGACGTTCCTAACGTTTTGTGATCCTCCATTTTTGCGTTTAGTAATCTCTTTATCCCTTGCTCCATACTAACTTCAAACACATATATCTTTTTACTGACAAGTTGTAGAAATGTGATATATTTAATATTTTTTTAATAATTCATGACAAATAAATTGATAATACTTTCATTATCCTACACTTCGTCCTTAGTGTATAAAAGACGATACCAGCGATACATAGATGTTTGCCATTCTTCTTTGGGTAAAAATATATTAATTAACGGAGCTCGATGTTATTGTGTCAAGGTGGCACCACGATGTTCGCTATTTGTTCACATATGTAGAAATTGAAATAACCTCTCATAATTTAAAGCAAAATCTCACCTATCCTGCTCACGTGAAACTGATGAAACCTCAACTCCTTATTTTTAAAGGAGGAGGATGAACAACTTTTTGCTGCACAAGAGTATGTATCAGTTTTATTAATTCAAAAATAATTCGACACGCTCCAACCCTGCCTGAAAGCTCCCAAATGGCTCTATACGGTGATCTTAGCAGTTTGGGAGCGAACCTCCCGCGTCTCACCCCACACCGCACCTCACGATTGCTCTGTCTAAGCGCCTTAGATTGCTGACTGTATGTAGTTAGATTGTGACAATGTTTTGTCAAGTACAGGACAATCTCTTTCTACAAAACCTTATTAAAACAAGTAAAGACTAACTTCTACTCAACGTATTTTAAAATTATTACATTTTCAGTCAGGATCATTTTTAAACATACTGGTATAGGGAACACTGTGAGAGTGCCAGCTTTAAATAAATAACCCATAAGGCTGTGTTTATTTGAAACTCAATTATATATGAATAGAAAAATCTAATATTTACCTGTATATGAGCATAACAAAGTTTTCCAGTGTCAATATCCCTCGGAAGAATCAATCTTGGCTCGACAGCGAGAACGTAAAGATGACGGAATGCTTGTAAGTGATATCTGGGAATATTATTCAAAAATACTTAAGTTAATGAACAACTATATACTGGAGTATTATTTGTTCTATTTCTAAATCCGAAAGTTTATAAGTGATAAGTATTGTTTCAATACTACGAATTGGGGCAATCGATCACTGATACTGGAGTATTATTTGTTCTATTTCTAAAACCGAAAGTTTATAAGTGATAAAAATTGTTTCACTACTAAGAATTGGGGCACTCGATCACAGTAAATATATAAGCAAGCAGTATTGAAACTAGGTCTACTTTTTGAAATAAGAAGTATTAGGCTGCCTGCCCACCAGAGCGGAAAAGAGAGGAGCGGAGCTGTGCCAAAATTAACTAATCGAAATGCATAAAATCAAAATCGTCGCTCTATTTGACAGACAGAGATTTCTACAGAGATTTGCTAACTAGTTTTAAAATGAATATATATAACGCAGAGAGGAGAAACTGACCAGGTAAGCGAAGTGGGGAAGCGGAGCAGGAAAGCGGAGCGGGAAAGCTCAAATGACGTTTGGGAAAACACAATCCGCAACTCAGCTGAGCGTTACTTTTTTGCTTCATCCCGTTGCCTAGCTCCACGTCTAAGGATCGACACAGTCCGTAACTCCACTCCGTATTACTTTTTAGTTCCGCTCCGCTATCTAGCTCCGCTCTGGTGGACAGACACAGTCCAACTCCGCCTCCATTACTTTCTTGCTACGCTCGGCTAACTAGCTCCACTCTGGTAGACGGGCAACCTTAGGGTTGTCATTTAAAAAAAACACAATAAAGTTATTCATTTGTACACTGATATTAATTCATTTAATTTAAATTATTACCAATAATTCAAAATCAGGAATTGCAAATTTTATATTTTGCAAAACTTAATGATAAAATATTTGATTTATTTATTTATACATTACATAAATACTTATACACATAATACGTGCATACAAACACAGTAACGAACGAAGCAAGTTAAATAATAGCTAGCGGGTACTTAAAACATGATAATCTTGAAGTCTGTGTTCGTACGAACATGGACGAAAATGAAGGTAGGCACTTCTTCAAGTGCGTAAGTATTCTCTCATCTGTACGCATATAACTTCTTAATCTATGGTTTGCAAAGGCATTATTTCAACTTAAAATTTTAAAAAAGCCGCAAATACATTCAAAGTTTGTTACCCGAAGTGTACGAAGCGGGGCATTACCATCTATTTATACGGGTCAATGCTAATGCATCGTAAAATGTGTATAAAGTTATATTTCCGTACTATATAAATATTAAATTTTTAATTGACACATAGTCGTATGAAAAATACTTGAATATTTAACACGCCATTTTCAAACCAACCGCAACTGACAGGACTGCGAGGTCTGCTTATGGTTCCGAGCATTTGTCCCTAGGTCCGGCTTCTATATATTTACTGTGACTTGATATTTACGGGCTTATGTTTATATTATGAACAGGACCAAGAGAAAGAATATCACTAAACATAATACGGGTCTATCTTCACTATGACAAGGAAACTTACAAAAGAAAGTTGCAGTTAAAGCTATGACGGGAGTATAGAAGATCCAATATTACAGTGTTTTAACACTAAACCGATAAATTAAAAACCTCGCCATTTTCGGGAAACGTGTGAAACTAATTTCTTGTAATAGAAACCATAATTTATAACAAAAAAGAACTTCAAAGACTTGTCAAATTGATTGCTGTCAAAGTGTAGTCAATCTGGGTAGCTTTGGCCCGCTATAGGACAATTTTGCAAAAATGTGTTAATCTATTAACAAGATGTAGTAATGCTTTGCAATGTTTTGTGGTGGCTTTTTACTTTAAATTATAACATAATAAGTTAAATTAATCTTTACCCTGCTTTGAAGTATGTCAAATCAAGAGAAAAATTGTGGACCAAATTTAGGTTAGGTCAGGTGGACTTGGGTATTGTTGTGCCACATAATGTCTTCATCACATTTGGCATAATTTTAAATGTTTGAAGTATTTGTATTAACTTAGCCTCACTTTTCAAAACAGATTGAAAATTTACATTTATAGGAAGTTGTCAGTTTTATTAGGAACAGGGTTTTTGTACCCAAAAGTCAGTCTTATACAAATGTACATTTTAAATAGTTTCGTAGTTACCCAGATTGACTGCCTAAACATGGTGCAATTTTCAAATTTGTGGTAATTTTATGCGTTAAAATGCCGAAAGCTTTTCATGGCCATGAAAAGAAAATTATTCACCACGTATTTAACTATTTATATGAGATAGAATGCGAGGGATTTGACTCTTTTTCTTCAAATATTACTTCCGACCTGGA
The DNA here is from genome assembly GCA_923062675.1 of Marasmarcha lunaedactyla. NCBI lineage: Eukaryota > Metazoa > Arthropoda > Insecta > Lepidoptera > Pterophoridae > Marasmarcha > Marasmarcha lunaedactyla. The sequence goes on along the minus strand of OV281346.1, from coordinate 16,415,036 downwards.
ACATTGTCAACATTACTTGTATTTTCATCATATAGAGTGAACGATGAAAACTGGACTAACCGTTGTTTTTTAGTTATCTTTTACAAATAAATCTATTTTAGCAACTCTGTCTTGAATAAAGTAATATTTACATATTTTGGAGTTAAAACCAACGAAGAATCTATTGGCATTCGGTTTAAATTTTCAACGACATTAACACTAAATTATTTTTAACAACACTTGCTAATTATCACCGGCTTAACTATTCACAGTGTCGCTAGAAAAAAGGTGATTGAGGCGTGCAAGTAATGAAACAATTAACTACATATAAATTGCATTTTCATGACAACACAGACCTGTTATCCTCACTATGAGTGGGGAATTTCGGGAAGAACGCGGCCACGAGCGCGGCGACGGCCGTGTTGGAGTTCCCGAGGGTGCAACGCCCGCCGCCCAGGAAGCAGAGGCCCACAGCCATGTGCACTGCCATCTGAAATTATAAGAAAGCGGTTTTAATAGCCGAATTTAATTAATTATATATAAACTATCAATAACTATGTTCGTATGTAAGAAAAATATTATAAAAATATAAGTAACAAGTATAGTAGTTAGAAGAATATTTATTTCCTATTCATTACCAGCTCATATGACCGTTTTATTCTAATTATTATATCATATGTGATTGCTTGCTACGTTATCGCGTCTTACTTAATCATCACAACATTTTGCAAACGTGATGTCAGGTGTACAGAAATGGATTATTCCCCAGGTTTACGCTACTGAAGCCGTGATCAAAATCTATTTACGACTTAAACGAAAAAAATATATCTACCAATAATACACTAAAAAAAGAAAACTGCATTTGTCTTACCTGTCCGCCATGCGTGAGCGCATCGGCGTTGCCAGGCGTGGGCAGCTTGGTGCGCAGGCGCCGGCAGAGCCGTAGCACACCCACGTCACCGCCACCTGCCATTATCTAACGTCATGGAGGTTATAGAAATCATTTCAAAACAATCAATGGTCTGGTTTCGTGTCACCACACTCGAGTAATCTGTGGTTGATATATTACGCTCAGTATTGATAATAAACTACAATTTTTGTTATTTATTGCTGGGCCAATTATTTTTTGTTAGTATACGCCAGGCATAGTAACCATTTCCTATACCACTATCATAAGCTAGTTGGGTTAAATCCGTGTTCTAAATTTGTCATAAACTGAGTTACATATTTCAATGATATATTTTTGAGTTATATTTAAATTATATAATTAATCTTTTTGATTCGTATCCATAGGGGCTCGATAGTTCAAAGTGAGTAATGGCCGTAATTATATTTTAAAACTCAACTAACTTTAATACAAATATTTAAAAAAATATGTTTATTGTTGCAGAATACAACCTATACCTAATAAAGTAGCCAAAGATAATGGATGGTAAAAAAGATATAAAATCCGAGAACTTTGATTAAACATACTTCAGCAATAAAGATTCTCTTAATCGTTCCAAAAATTTCAACTGCTGAAAGATCATCAGAGCAACAGAGACAGCATTCATGAAAGAAATTCAATTTTTTTCTATGTGGAATTAGGCTAAGCCCATATACTAATTTTGCGAACGATGAAAACAGTCGCCCGGTATATGTATTAGTAATTAAGTAACGTCAGCTGTTAATTTTATATGCAGTAAAACTCCTTTCAAGCTCACATCATCACATCACAGCATCCTCATCAAACTCTTCACGCTCTCTACTGTATCATACCATGGAAAAAAATTAAAAATAAAATTCCAACTAACCATGGCGGCACTCAAGAGACAACTAGCAGCACAACTCTCCAACAGCTGCCTAGTACACAACTCTGCCAACTCTTCTGAACTAAATTGAGCCAATAGTGTCGCGGCGTGCAGGGCGGCAGCGCGCGCGCCGGGGTGGAACGAGCCCGCGTACTTGATGCCCAGGGATATCACCGCACCACACATTATCACCATGTAAGCTTGGCTGTACAGATTAATTAATTAGTTTTATTATTAATTTCTTTTCACTATTTGACATGGCCGATAAATGTGACTACAAGTTCTAATATTGGAATATATTCAACATTACGTGTTTTGTGTTTCTTTGTAAAAAACTTTTGTTCCTGTAATTTTACTGGCCTTCTCAATCTTGTATATAATTTGCGATGCAATTAAGATAGCTCGATTGAATTGTCATGTCAAAAAGCTGATTAACTAAGGAAGTTTTGAAAATTATTTTGTTACTATGTTTTATAATGTTTTTATTGCTAAAACGATTTTAGAATAAATTTTAAAACTACCGCTTTTACTCACGCGTTATTGTCGGAAAGGTCCGACTAGTTTCGGACTCGTATGAAGTCCATCATCAGGTTTACCGTTGAAAGCGAGGTGAACGGAGCTTTGCCTTTCTTGTATGTACTTGTTTGACGAGCAGCACATGGGCGACTTACACACACTGTATATCGCAAGCCCACATATACAGACCGGTACTTAAGAGCTGACTCCCACCATCATCCTTGCGGCGCTCGGGGGTTAGGTGATCGGCCCGCCACAGGTCGTGGGTTCGAAATAAAAGATGGAATGATCTTCACTTACGATATATTTATTATTTCTGAGTTGCCGCCTCACATCAAGATATGCAGATAGAAATAGGTAGGTAAGTAGGGAACACTGGCCTGACGGTACGGTCCTCCGTTTGTTAGGTCGTCTTTCTCCAACCGGCTCCAGGTATTGTTATCATGGATCCTTGTGGGTAAATTCTGAGCGTCCCGTGTCTATAGTAGTAGTAATTCGTAAATCCAAATTGTAAATCCAAATCGTAAATCCCCAGCGGGATTAACTTCCAAATCAAAGTTAATTTTGTACTCTTAAATGCGTCTCAATTACGCAGCGGTCCAGTCTGTTAGGCTGTTGAAATATAAATGGCCGTCGCGTCGTGTTTAGCACGGCGACGTCCATTCAGGCAAGCTCGCTGCTGAACCGGTTAGCCGGCATTCTATTGTCTGATTAGGAATGCGCGCGCGCAAAATAAGATTTATTTTCAACTAGCGTACTTGACGGTTCCGTATATTGAATTTTATTATTTAGTTGTTTGTAAATAGTTTTGATTAATTGTTTAGTTTATAATAAGTTTACGTTGTAAGTTTAAATGACTAAAAAGGTATTTGTGTAGACAGTTTTAGTGCTAATTAATTTTTAATTTGTAAATTTATTTTATTATTTAAGTTTTTACTTTCAAATAGGCACAATGCTACATCCTGCTTACCTGCCTTCAGTCCCCCGTGCCCTTATAAAAAAAAGTTATTTGTGTAGATAGTTTTAGTGCTAATTAATTTTTAATTTGTAAATTTATTTTATTATTTAAGTTTTTACTTTCAAATAGGCACAATGCTACATCCTGCTTACCTGTCTTCAGTCCCCCGTGTCCTTATAAACCGAGTTCTACGTTTATGTGGCCCACAGAGCATAAACACGGAACTGGAACATGTGAGATCTGTCCTGGAAACTAATGGGTACAATTGGAGACAGAGCTTAAGAATAGAGAATAGCGGACACAACCAATCGACAGAAACCACAAGTTTAGTATAAGGACGATTTACCGCCCTTTTACTAAAATAGGACAACTTTTGCGATCCCCAAAGGACAAAGACCCTCTAGGTAGACTAGGCGTATATGAGATTCCCTGTGACTCTGGTAAGAGCTACATATGAGAGACGGAGAGAAACATAAATACGAGACTCACTGAACACATACGAAGTATGAAGAAGATGGATGAAAAGACCTCTGCAGTAGTCGACCATGTGTTAGACACTGGTCCGTCGCATTTCATCCGCTTTGATAAAGCCAGAGTATTGGTTCAAGAGAAAAACTTCGTGTCTCGCAAAGTCCATGTAGCAATTGAAATAAATAGACGGCGTAATTTCAATCGTGATACAGGCTGGACTGTACCCGCTGCGTGGAAACCTATACTTCACAAACACGGACACGTGAAGACCCGTACACCACTCTCCAAAGACATCGTGAGCTCAGCATGCCGCTACACAACGGCATCGTCCGCACCACCGTCAATACATACTCCACCCGCCGCGCATGTGCAGCCCCTGCAAACCCTGCCCGACCCCGCGCCATACGAGCGCGCGAGCAGAGCAGCGGCCTGCAGTGCAAGGCGAGGCACAGCCACGACTGTACTCGGCCCTGATGATGGACTCCATACGAGTCCGAAACTAGTCAGGCCTCTTCAACAATAACGCGTGATTAAAAGCTGTAGTTTTAAAATTTATGAAAATGACTCACTTAAAATTTTTTCAATTAATCGCCTTTAGAATGATAGGATTATTTTTCACTTTTTTTTCTTTTGTATGATTTTTGTCATGATCAAACGTATGATTTTGTTTTCTGGATTGTATACTATTTGTTTTGGTAAGGCCCTGACCTTTAGCTGCCTAATATGAAAAATATAAAATTAATGTCTCTGATTTACTAAGGAACAGTCAAAATAGGCTCAAAAGTCAAAAGCACTAAAAAGTCAGAAAAGGCATCATAACATCTAAACTAAAAAAAACGGATAACATAAATGGGGGCGATTCGGGTTCCCGGAAGGGTGCTCTATCTGTGAACCATCGATTGATTGTCTTTCCTGGTATACCCGGTATAAGTATTCTTATTTTGAGTTACTTTCATACTTTGAAACCGCACGATTCTTATTGTAGTCTACAGATATAATTCAAACTCACTTCATTGCTTCATAATCAATGTTTTCTTCAGTCGGTTTAACAAAGCAGTATTTAGATATTGAAGTCGGTACTTGTTTCTCCACCCACTCGACAGACGGCTCTATACTGTCCCACATAATTAATCCTGCATGTAAGAAAAAACGGCTATGTTAATTTGCTATGAACATATTAAAAATAGTAATTTTCATTATCTTACTGTTAGAACCAACTAAACATATTTGTAAGTAATTCTGCATATTCATATGTTAAAGAAGACTAAATATGGTTGCCAAAAAATAATAAACGATACTTTGATACGACGTTCCGCAGATAAATGAAAATTTTACATCATTCTCCACAATGTGAGTTGATCATTCAACGTTTATTAATTGATATTTTTAACGAAAGAAAAATTTTTTACTTGATATTTCACAATACAATAAAATAAATTATTTTATAGATTGCTGATTTTCATTTTTGCACTACCTCTAGCAATGCCTCTTAGAAGCAGCAAATCTGGTCTGACATTCTCCAACAGGTAACTAGTAGAGGGAGGGTCCAGCCAACTCGCTACGGTCTCGTTGTTAGTTCTCAAATAAACTAGACCGAGGGCCAAAGTAGCGCCGGGAGCCGTCACGTCTAGGTTTACTATCGTGTATGGGTTGTGCTTGTCTTTTTGACCACCTGAAATAGTTTTAAATGGTTTTAAAAGACTGTAGCAGTATACAGAATGGTTTTGGATAAAATTGGAATGTAATAAGATAGAATTCGTTTATTTTCACACAAAATTAAATACGTACAACTTATTAGCCACATACCATATACGGTATGAAAAACCTAACTGACTTAAAACACAAAGAGACAAAAAATAAAATACAGTATTATTGTCTATTGTAAACTTATCTAATTAGTGGATCCAAAAATTAAAACTAAAGAAAAGTTGACAAACCAAATCTACCCACACTCCCTCTTAAAATTCTCTGAAAAACCATGAAACATGGACTCACGCGCCGGCCTGTCTCCGCCCAACATGAGCGTTCGCAAACTAGGTCCGAGGGCAGGGATGGCGTTGCCCGAGCCCACGCACACCATGCCCAGCGCCAGCCCTGCCGCTAGGGAGTAGCCCTCGCGTTCCATGCAGTTTTCCATTTCGGGACCAGGGGCTTTGCCTAAAGAAAGAAGGTGATGAATGGATCATATGGAATAAAAGTTAAAACATTACTCCATTTGTCCAGGATATACCTACTTGTACGAGTAATAAGACCAACCATTTTTCTTTTTTGAGAGAGAAAACTTACCTTAACACTTCATTTTTGTAATTCATACTTACTTACCCATAAGTGTTAATAATTGAGTGATTTCGTCAAACTATTTTTGATTGTAAAATTTTAAAACATCATCAGTACGGACCTTATAATGTGTTTAATTATTTACTTTAACACAAAAAAATTCTGGTGGTTGTCGTTTTTTACGACAGGTCAGCAAACAAACTGTTTTATTTTAATTGCTGAATATTCCTGCTACGGAAACTGCACTTATGTTGCAATTCTTGCCTTCAAAATATTTCATAATTATTTACAAATTCACTATTACAAATAGATTTGGTGTAAAAAACAACGTATGTTGATTTACAAGAACAAAACTGAATTTTAACAGCGAAATATAAATAAAGCATGCTAAGGACACAAATTACAGAACCTCAAAGAATTGGCACAGTATAGATAACTACATAAAAATGTACGTCAAATAACAACAAACAATGCATGTTCTTCAACAAAGCATATACAGGTTTAAATTTATTGATATGCTTATTCAGAAGTCAACTAGTGGTATACTTAGATTTCAATATTTTAGATTTTATATTAAAAATAATTATTAAAAAAGTTAATTATTTTGTAATAATAATTTTGGTTATTATTATATCAGACATTCAAAAGCACCCTTATAAGTCAAAACATTTGAAATCAAGATCAAACCCTCAGCCTCTTACGTCACAAATTACACTTTCTATTTACTTTTAAAACAGAGGCCACAGTCCTACAATGACAAGTTCACAACAAGACTCACCAATATCATCTAGCAGTACCGCCGCTATATGCGCATGGCAGGTATTCTCGTACAACAGCCCGACGGCCATCAGCGCGGCACACACTATGCTCTGCTGCATTTCTAGTTCTACCGACGTTGGCGGGAGTAAGCCTGACAGATGGATCGACACGAGCTTCGTGGCTTGTACGTCCATTGTTCCTAAAATGGGAAGCACATTTTGATATTTTATAATTTGTAACGAACAGTAGATATGAAAAAAATCAGAAAAAATCTTTCAGATTAGTCAAACCTGAAAGTGATTATTATTAAGTAGTTGTATTCACAATAGATCTTTTTAAGATTTGAATTATAAAACGAAACTACTTTATACATAGATATCATATAAAAACTAGATACACAATCAGTGCCACAAAAATGTCATCACCAAAACAGTGCCCAAATGAGTATGTGGGTTCATACGGTCGCTTCGACGGCAAACAAGTCAGAAAAATTTAAAATTGAAATGAAATGAAATTTTTATTTAAGTACAAATAAACAAGAGCTTAATTAAGTCAGTTACAATACTGTATACATAGTAATTTCAAAATTTCTTTAATGTGTCACTGGACTCCACACTAGGATTCCCTGTGTCGTGAAGATTAGTCTTCCCATTTAAAAATGCGATTATATTTGTGCGTGTATTGTGTTGTGTGTGTGTATGTGTTTGTTTGTGTGTCTATGTGTGGGTGTGTGCGTGTTTGTGTGTGCGGGTGTGGGAGTGTGTATATGGTGTGAGTGTGTATATGTATATGGATTTATATACATATTAATACATATAAACATACATACACATACATACATAAACTATATTTACTTTTATATGTATATAATACATTTCATATACAACGTGTAAATGAATTAACCCAAAAACTGATACACCTCATTTAAAAAAATAAGTAATAATATGATTAAAATATAAATCGCGCCAAAATAAATAATATATTAAAAGTTATTCAACATTAGATCGGAGGTGACCTTTCTATGAAGTTTCGAGCTCTACGGCGTAGGTACTCGGCGTCTCGTCGCACGCGGCCTCTGAGTCGCACAGCGCAGCGCCCGTGCAGCTGACTAGTATTCAGCAGTTTAACAGACGTTCACTTTACACCGGCCAAGTTATTTTGAGTGAACTGTAAGAACTAAACCTTGGCCTACCTATGGCCCGAAAAAAACTTCAAAAGCAATTTCAAAACTTTCCATCGCACTTTCCCAGGCTTTGGACTGGCAACCTATTTGTAATAGTATGTCACATAATATCGATTTAAATTATTAGGTACTGCATACTCGGTCATATTAAACATGACACCTGGTTCAAATGACGCTTGTTGAGTGTGCTAAAAAGTTTTTTAGTAGGTACCTAATTTATTTTAATTACGAAAATTATAATTTTTACTGTTTAAAGCATGTTTAAAGTGATATTATTAAATCGGTTACATAATTGGTAGTTATTAAGTACCTCGTAACTGATAGGTATTTTTTTGCATATCAAGCTTTAAAATTCTCACTTTTCAAACATTTTTGTTAAATGTTAAAAAATCCAATAGTTTGAAGAAAACCTCTAAATGTAACCATAATAACAAGAACTCAAAAAAATCCAATAACAATAACAACAAGAGAAAGGTGTTACCACCCGATGCAATGCCGCGTTGCAGAGTCACCGCCGCCGCCGCAGCCACCGCCACCGCTGCCGCCGCCATAGCCACCGCCGCCGCCGCTTACAAATCCAGGGGAGCCTTATGCATCGGCCGCGGCATTATATCAAAACACCTTAACTCGAAAGCGCAGACAAACTATCGCTACTACGCAGGTGTCATGTTAATTTGACCAAGTAGTACGTTTGTAAAGAAACAAATGTTTAACTTGTAATAAAAAAAAATATTACAGGTACACACAAGTTGGCGTATTTAAAAGTTTTGAATCAAAATATTTACACTGATTGTTATGTACACTTATAACTACTTACTTACAAAATTAATTATTAGAAGTCCAATTTTGGCGGCTAGTTAAAAGTTGTTCAAAATGTCCACCACTTTGCTGCAAGCACAGTCTCGCGCGCTTTCTTTGGTGTCTTTTTAGTTTGTTTAGCACTGAAGTGTCTGTTTTCACTATTTCAAAAGCACTCACAATGGCCTTGCGTAATTCACTTACTTTTCTGGCACTATGTCCACTGTCATAAACAATTGTTTTGACTCTACCCCACACAAAATAGTCTAGTGGAGTTAAATCCGGCGACCTGGCAGGCCACTGCACAGGTCCACCACGTCCGATCCAGTTTTCCCCGTATTCCGCGTCGAGGTACCTACGAACAATCCACTGGAAGTACGCTGGAGCTCCGTCGTGCTGAAACATCAGGTCTCGTAACAGATACGTCGTCAAGTAACTGACTCAATGTTTCTCTGAGGAAACTTAAGTACGTTTCTCCATTTAAACGTTCTAAGAATACGGGGCCGACTATGTATGGTCCCAGAACACCTGCCCATACATTTAGAGAAAACCTATGTTGGTAGGAATTCTCTACTGATGCGTAGGTGTTAACATGACTCCATATGTGCCTGTTATGTTGATTGAACAAACCGGCGCGCGTAAACGTGCACTCATCAGTAAAAAGAATGTTCTTATGTTCATTCGCTAAATACCACTCGCAGAATGCAACACGCGGAGCCAGATCCTGAGAGTTCAATTCTTGACAGCGACGAAAGTGGTAAGGGTGCTGTCCGTCGTCTAGTAAAACTCTCCAAACGTAGGCGTGACTAATACAGCCGATAATTCTCGCTGTTTCACGTGTACTGGATTCTGGGTTCTCATGGAAATACTCCAATATCCTTTCTTGAATCCGTACGTCAAAGGGGTCGTCGCCTCTGTCCATTCCGGTAAGAGGAAAAAAAGTTCCACTGTCTCTAAGCCTTTGAGTGGCTGCTAACATTGTCTCGTTGGAGACGGAAACACCGAATTGCTCACGAAATTGTCACACTGCCAAACTCACGTTGTCGTTACATCGCGCGAGCGTTCTCACCATTTCAGTGTATTGCACACTTGTGTACCGAAAAGGCATTGTGAAAGCGGCGGCGCCTGCAGCCGCGCATCGAGCGGAACCGAAAGGACGATACCTTCAAGACGAAGTTCGCGCGGAGACTGACCGGCGCCGGCGGCGCCTCGCTCTCGGAGGTGTGAACACAAGCGATCGGCGTGGGGTGCGCGGACGCGGGTTTCCTGTTCTTTATCTTTATAATAATAAGGTTTCTTTTTAGCGTGGCGGTCGGTAATCACTCGGTGCGTGCCGGATTGTTTTGTCGGTCGGTGTCGTTCGTTCGATGCTAACTAGTTATGGGCGGCCGGGCGCTCGCAAGAAATGTTGTAGTATAAATAGTTTAGACATGGGCCAATAAATATGGAAAAATATAACCTATATGGTGCGATCGATTCGCAATACGATTCTGAGCAAACTACTTTCTGGTTTTGGGTTAATTCATTTACACGTTGTATATGAGTTTATGTATTTTCGTGTATTTGATTAATATTATTATTTATCATTTCAAGCCCGTTTCAGTACATAATTTGTAGTAAGGTTTCCATTTCATTATAACTTTTTGATTGTAACCATTTGTATACCGTTAGTATACAGCCTGTTCTAGTCATATTTAGAATACTATTATTCGTCTTGTATATTTTAGTATACAAATAAGGACCAAATAAATCTGAAGGATCTACGAGCAAAAGAAGTTATGGTTCTGGGACGATCCCATTTAAGTGATCTGTGGCTGGATCGTGCTTGTTGGTAAGGTTGTCTGTGAAAGAGCCCTATTGTTGCAGATATATAGAGTTGACGAACGTTGAGAGAATGACACTCGGAGTAGAGTTTGATAGTGGGATTATACGACTAATTCATTATTTTTAGTTCTCTAAAAAATAATGAAATTGTCATATATTTTGTAAATATTATCAATGTATTAAAATGTTTAAGAATTTAATAAAGGAATCAATACAAATCATGTTTATAAGTTTAATCCCAGCCAAAAACCAACAGCGGAGTTTCGATTAAATCAAATGTTTTGATATTAGCTCGTACATAGGTTGTTATGCACCAATTTCTTGACAAACGTCTAAACCAATGTGTATAGTCTACCATCTCACCTGGTGAAAAGTGACGAAGTTGGTACAGGCCTATCCGAGAGCTACGTATTCACTCTACGCTTGAAAGTTAGGGGGTTACATTTTCCTAGAAAAACAGAGGCAGTCGAAACGTTCCACTCTTTAATTGGTTTATATTGAAAAAACTGCCGTGGCCTTTTCCCAACGAAACTTGCGTTATCTATTATATAAACCTTAGTTAACAGTGTCTTTCAAGTGAAGGACTACTAAATATACAATATAAAAAATTAAGAGCAAAAACATTCTTTAAAAAACCAACTACCATTGCCGCAATATGTATTTCATTATTTATGTTCAATGTATACTTTCTACTAGTATAAAAAGTAATTCTAGTTACTGTATGTTCCTACTAAAAAGAAACCTTTTAATAGTTAATAGGATATATAAAATAATGTCTCCCAGTCACCTCTATAAGTAGCGGCTAATCCCAGCAGGAGTCCGCAGCTGAGCAAATCGTGGCATTTAACTAAATAGTCGTATATTTGCATGAACGGCATGTCTCGAAGCTGACCCATCAGGCCGAGAGCCATCAGTAGACCCCCGTGAGACCCCGACCAGTCTTGACCGTTCTGTAAGGATAATAACATACGACTTTACTTTCATATGACAAAAACTGAGTTTTACATAAAAGGCTTCGAACCTCTTCGGCAATTCGGCGTTCAATGTATTCTCGATATGGGCATAAAGGAAAAGGAGGAACATAATGAAATAATTTTATTTTCTATAGTCTCCTATAACCTCAATACATTTATTACGTCTATAAACTAACTTTTCTATACCCTGTAAAAAATATTTTTCGTAATTTTCTGAAAAATGAGCAGTAATTACTGATTTGAGCTCTTCATCGTCGGAAAACCGCTTTCCACGAGTCTTTTTTCAGGTACGAAAATAGAAAATAATCGCTAGGGGCCAAGTCTGGGCTGTAGGGTGGGTGACTAATTTCTTCAAACCGGCATCCTCGTGTCGTGAAGAAGCAACACGCCTGCGTTCAATTTCCCGCGTCTTTTTTCTTAACTTGCTTCCTTTAAATTACGCAAACTATTAGCATATGATGATGCCGTTACACTCTGACTTTTTTTGTGTACTCAATAAGCAAAATTCATTTCGAGTCTCAAAAATCTGTAGCCATGAGATTCCTAGCCGACGGAGGGACTTTAAACTTCTTTGGTGGCTCTGCTCCCTTTTTGTGCCACTGAATCGACTCCTGGTTGCTTTCTGGATCATAGTGATGGACATGCGTCTCATCACCAGTAATAATCCGATCAAAATACTCAATGAATTGTCTCCACAGAGCTCCAAAAACTCCTAACAACACTCAACTCACACTTGTTTTTGAGGCGCCGTGAGCATTCGAGGAACCCGTCTTGCACTGACCTTTGACAGATGAAGGTAGTCATGGCGGATGGGTGAATGGTCCCAACAGAGAACAATTTTCTCAACTTTTTTCACGTTTTCCTCTGTCATGGCACTCACTGGCCCACCCGCACGGGGGTCGTCTTTAATGCTTTCCCTGCCTCATTTAATTCACTTGCTCACTTTTGAACTGTCGATAATGAAGGAGCAGCTTCTCGATAAACTGCTACCATTTCTTCGTGGATTATTTTTGAGCTTGTCCTTGCTTTGTGAGGAGTTTAATTACAGCTCGGTGCTTAATTTTCGCCAACATTGTCGCGTCAGCCATTCCTGTTACGTTCAAGTTAAGATTACTAGAGTACTAGTGATGATATTTGTTAGATTTTTTTTATTTATAGCCTCAGATATTGTCTTAACCTAATGACATTTTAAAGTACCCTCATTGTTAATGAATCACCATGATACCGAGCATACATTGAACGCCCTATGTACATCAATCAAAAGAGAAAGTAATTACAAAAAACAAAATACTCTTTGACAAAATGTCGTGAGTGATATAATTTTTAAGATAATTTAGATTTAAAAAAGAAATTAAAACGTATTTTTTTCCTTTTAAATTCATTTTGTGCACAAACTCAGCATTATTTTATTCCATATTTATGTTCGTTTTACATTTGACACGGTTTTATTAAACTTTGATTCATTAATTACCAGCACGCGGCATGACATAATAAGCTGTTTGCCTTTATATGAACATGGTGATTGTTAACCTAGTTTTCTCCATAAAAATCAAAATCAGAAGATTCTACCTGTTTCTAAATACCCAGACGTAAATAAAAACATCTAACCTGGTTGGAGACAAATGGAGAAGTTCTTGATGATGTTAATACTATATTAAACGTAATGGTATAAAAAAATAGATTAAAACGAATAAAACACTTTTTTGAAATCCATCAATAAATTACTTAGAAATAGATTATTGAAGTTCATGTATTTTAACACGTAACGCCTGTCGTGGTCTCTGATTCGTCTCTGATTCGCCTCTGATGTCATTTGCCCTATCCGAGATTGCCGCACCAAAAATCTTTCAAGTATTAGTTTCGTAGTTATACCAGGGCTCTCGTGGCGTTTGTAGTTTTTTACCTACAGTTGTTTGTTTTTTCATTTACGAGTGTGTGATTTTTATTTCACTATAATGGAAGAAGACGTAAAAGGATCGATGGATCGGATTCAGCAATGAACTTATTCTTGCAAGCGCAACTTCTCATCTCTAGAGATATTTTAATAGATATTAAACTGGCAGTACTACGGTATTTTTATTTATTTATTTAGTTTAATTAAATTATTACTTATTATAGATTATAAAATATACAATTCAACTAGTGGCCAGGCATTCCCGCGATTCAAGCAGTTACACTGCTGAATCGTGCGCGTGGTATTTTTCGTCTCGTTATAACCCGCTGGCTGATATTTTTAATCTTAATCTTCCGTGATCTACATACATCAAAAAAGTCTAGGCAACATATACAAGTTTATATTTTACTATTTATATTATTCTTTAGTGGCTTTTCAAAGTAAAAAATCAATTGCTTTTTTATAATTTTTATTTTAATAACATAAATTAACAATATTGCGAGTACTGTATCATACGTAGTACAAACTAAGATGCTGAAGCAACTAAACGTTTTATAAACTTAATAAAATTGTTATACAAAATTAATTTATTGTAGAAGAAATTGGATAACTTAATACAAAGAGTGGCCGTCTCTGTTGTTGAGAACTGGCTGACACCGATTATTCATAGAATCGATGAGACTGTTTATGTTATCCTGCGGCAATAGCTCCCAATGAAATTTTAGTAAGTACTTCAGTTGTCGAGATGTCACTCCGTCTAAATCCTCTAAAACACGTCTCTAGAGCATGTCCCATGCGTGCTCGATGGGGTTGAGGTCTGGCGATTGTGCAGGCCAAGGCAATACCCGGATGTTTTCCCTTGCCAAATACTCCCTGGTGTGCAAAGCTGTATGCGAATGCGCATTATCATGCATCAACGTAAAATCGAAGCCAAGGGTTTGTGCAAATGGACGGACATAAGGCCTTAGAACTTCCTCGACGTAATTTGCAGCGTTCATGTTTCCATTTAAAAAACGAGCTCAATTCGTTTGTTCTTCATAATACCCGCCCATACTATTACTGTTGAACCGTTGTATGGATGAACTTCTTGAACGCACCTCAGCCTCTCAGTATTTCCAGGACGACGGTACACTCTTACCCTTCTAGTATCAGGCCTAAACCCAAATCGAGACTCATCGCAAAATACAATTTTATCCCATTGCTCCTGGGTCCATGTTATGTGTTCTCTACACCATTCATTTCTACGATTCCCGTGACGTATAGGTGGGCACCTAATTGGTCGTCCTCATGCAGTCAATTTCGCACGGTTTGAGTGCTAGCAACAACACCACTTGTGTTTTGTAGTCTTAAACCTATCTCTCGTTTCGGTCAGTTGAATGTATCGGTCTTGCCGAATAGTTGTACTCCTTCGGCGGCCTGGGTGCTGCTCAGCAGGACCTCCCGTGTTAGGGCAAATAACGCTTCTGTTGACACCAAAATATCGTGATACCTCAGATTGATTGCTTCCCGCTTCCAACATCCCTATTAGCATTTCGTGAGATCAAATGACGTCGCTCCATGTCGTAAACAATGTCTTAAAATTTTTCTCAATTAATCAATAAAAATTAATAACAATAAATGATTTCCAACACTCACGCCACACCAAGAAAACGCATGCAAAACATGCATTCGCTTTGAATTTTGTGAAAAAACAAATGATAGTCGAATTTTCTTTTTACAACCAGCCAGTTTGTCATCGAGAACAAAAAGTTTAATTTAGTACTACCTACTAGGTAAGAAAAGATATAATAATTGATTAATAAATTTGAAATAATGTGTGTTGCTTAGACTTTTTTGATGTGTGTATTAAGAATCCTAATAAACAATTACCACATTCACATGATGGCAAACAAACGATTATGTCGCGTGTGATTGTGGTTAAAATAAGTCAAACCATGTATAATAGAACACTCAACTTCCATATGCAACAAAGTAAGGTTAAATTGTACCCAAAATCAATTTAAAACGGAAAACTATATAAAATATAAATATATAATTATATACGAAATATCTCAGAATACGATCTTGATATCACTGACGAAGTTTTGTCAGAGTAATTCGTTATTTATAATTTTTTTATTTTTCAATTGATGAATGTTTCACAGGTGTACTAGCAAGTTTCGGCATGCCAGGCGCCATACTAAAATGTTTGATCCTGCTTCATAAGGCAGGGTAGAGAGTACGCCCTACGATTTTTAATCACGGTTTTTTACAAATTGTGCGTCTACCAAAATAATAAAATTAAAAAACCCTACAAACATACCCGTGGTTTATTGTAAAGCAGCCAGCTCGCGTCCACATTTCCTTGCACAGGTACCAGCGCCAACCCCGCTGCCACGCCGTTATGGAAGCTTGGCCAGACCAAAGACGCGGTCGTGGATTCAGTGCCCGGCAGGTTTATAGTGGCACATCGGGGGGGAGGACCTCGACCGGTGACTGTTAAAGGAGGGATTTTGAGGGATTCTGTGCTCGGACAGGGCAATGTACGGTAGGTTATCATCCCCCTGTAAGTGGAAAAGGTTTCGTGATAAATGATGTGGCTGAAAGGTAGCGAAGATATGCGACCGGCAAAACTGAATTAGGACACACATTGACAAAGTTTTCTGAGAAACTAGTAAAGAAAGTTCATTAATCTTTTTTTTTTGTTTTAAAATCTAGTTTTAAAATCAAATGCTTCGACGTAACTTATGGCTGTAGCCCAACTTTCGGTCAAAATTGCATTTAGAATGCACCGCAATGTTCAAGTTACTTGAAAGTACGATAAACCAGCAACGTATGTATTAAGTATGAACAGTAAACTTCTGCCTACATTTTTCTTAATTCATTACTTCTTTTTTGTATAGATACTATATCAACTTATATAGTATATTTATTTATTTACAGTATATAAGTTAATCAAGAATTACAGACAGAGACAATTCCTTGCCTAATCCTTAATTGGAACAGACATTCACTTGCAGAATTTTCTTTCATTGCCATAATTTTATGAAAATATAAAAAAATGCTATAAAACAAAATATATTTAATTTACCGAGCAATAGGCAGAGCCATGGTCCTCGTGCTGACTGCAAACAGATGTTTTTCCTGTTCATCGATAAAGTCATGGTCCGACACTTCCGGTCGTTGAGTCAACTTTATGCTGACTGGTATCGATGACTGCAGGAGTTTCTGAACTTCCGCCATTCTACAAAATTAATTTGACAGTATTTTTTTATTAGAACCTAAGTTATCAGACTTATATTATAAATGGGAAAGTATTCTTTCATGTTGAACGGGTTGCATGGATTTGCATTAAAAATGGAAACTACATCTATGACCTGCTTTTTACACGGTAAAAATAAGACACGGTAAGACTTTATTTAATTAATTTAATAATTCTTTACATCCAATTAGGAATGTAAAGAATTCCAATTAAAAAACAATTTCAAGATAACACTTTTCTGTAATAAGTTTTGTTAGTAACAGCTTGCAGAAAAATGCTATCAAGCTGATTTTAACGACAATGCGTAAAATAATTTGAAAATCACTAGAATTCGATATAACGTCACCTAGTGGCATCGTCTAACTATTCCTTGGTCATGTCAATGTTTGCAACCAATATCGGTCATCAAGAATCCATAAAAAATTGTACAGTTATCAAGCCAGGATTAATAAAAACTCGATTTAAAAATAACTTTATCCGTGAAGTCTGTATACGAACTTAAAATACCGCACAAATATCTAAAATATTCAAATTCTCAAAATTTTCATTCTTACAGAAAATGGGGAACTATTTTTATTTTACAAAAAATTTACTTACCTATGATCTCTTGGGTACAGCAATTTCAACACCTTAGTATTCAATTGTTCCATGCCTGTAATTACATCTGAGTCATCGTTCTTACTCTTTTCCTCTTCAACAGTTTCTTTCGCTAGAGTGTAGGCTGTCTCTTTTTCAAGGACGTCTATTTTTAGGGCTGTGAAACAGTTATTTTTCGAATATATTTTGTAGTAATTATCTGTTCTAGTCTTGGAGGAATTAACCACTAGTCACTTAATGCAAGAAAAATGTGTGAGGTCTCTTTCAACCAATATTGCGAGGGGCAGAAGGTAACGAAAGATAATAACCAAAAAAATATATAAAAGGACATCTGCTACTTGAAAACATTTGTTTGCTTATTTCTAAATAACTGCATTTAGACAATCTTGTCAAAACTCTTCAATAGCAGGGATGTACGCGAGTCGAAAATCGATAAGGAACGAATGTTAAAAACGAGTTAAGTTAAGAAAGTATTTTCATATGTTAATATAACCAAATAAAATTAACATTTTTAAACGATTTAGTATCATCAAATACAACTTAATATTTAATATATTTATAATTATTATTATGCTATAGGATACTTTGCAGTTTTGAAAGAAAATAAACCATTTAGGTATTTAGATATGTAAATAAACAATGCACAAAATCTTAATGATTAAGAAAGTCAAAAATTTTTTTCATAAACTGAAACAAAACATTTATCATTCTTGTTACACGTCGTGCACTGTCTGTCAAGTGCATACACACAACATTCTGAAGCAGCTGGGAAAATAACAATAATATCTAATTTTACAGTGATACACTATTGTATAACAAGTTATCCTTGTTTCCGAACCCGCACTGTATGCATTCCCTAATATTTTGTGTTTACTACAAAGGAAACAGTGACTGTCTTCCACTTACTGCTTGGAAAAATCTTAGTCGTTAACACTGAATACACTTCTTTTTTATGATTACCAAGAGATAAAACGGAAAAATAACCAGAAAATATAGATTTATTAGAAGTGCAATAAACCAACTAAAAAAATATTTTGGATTTTATTTTTACTAAATATAACCTTTCCTGTCGATATCGTTCACCGATAGGTTTAAGTTCTATAATGACAGCTATAATCCGACTGATTAGAGCAGGTCAGTATTTGGTTGCAATGTATCTTACAAGACATTCTTAAATCGTGACAAAATATTCAGTATTTACGTATGTATTACATCAAAACAAACCAAATTGATAAACAGAAACGGTTTGATGGCTATGGTTTTTGCGAAACAATACGGCGCAATTCATCATTTTTAGACTAATGTTTATACCGTGAGCCACGGGCGTAGCCAGGTTTTAGAATCGGGGGGGGGGGGGTTCAAGAAAATAAAACGACTAAAAGTACATAAAATAATACATACAAAATAAGACGTACATAAAACAAACTTATGAAACTACGTGCCAAAAGAACTCACTACATTTGTTTCCAGTACAGTAGGTTAAAGTTAAGCACAATTTTTTTTATAAATTTTTGGTTGGGAGAGGCTAGATTTTTTCTTCTAAGCGAAGATGATTTTAATTAAAGGCTACAATAGAAAGAAGCATTTCAGGGCTATATTCCAAAAATAAAACCAAGCGAAAGTAACAATTTGTAGCAACACGGTTGAAATGATCATCACAGGGTGTTGATTTTTGTTTTTTTGAAATACCTATAGTTTCATAACCACAGGGCCAAGAATTTATTATTTTTCTGATAGCTGTTATGATTCCTTGCATCTCCAGCTTCCGGTTTATCGTCGACTTTTGGGACACCCTGTATAAGAAAAATATGAAAGAAGATTTTTTTCGGTATGATAAGAAAACACATACATACAAAATCTCCTCGAAGGAATTGGGGAGTCCTTTTTCGACCAGTGGGACAGTATAAACTATATGCTGAATAAAAAATAACCTTCGTGTGTACACAACTTAGTTTTAAAATAGTCGTCGAATTATTCCTCTACACTCCACGTTTAGAATTAATTTAAAGCTATTTTCTGACCCTTGTATTTATAAGACAAGTGTTACTCCTGTTTTATCTTGAAGTCAAATCCTTTTAACGTATGTTAGGTAGTGAAAACTCTAAATCTATACCCAAGGGCACGAAAATATACGAAGATTACCGATTGCGATCCGATAATTGACGGTGGCGGAGGAATCCAAACCACCGTATATTTTAATGTAGGTAAAAGTTAGTAATCTGACTACGCCCGTGCCGTGAGCACTGTATTGACACTGACCGTACTATATTTTACGTAGGTTATTTTTCTGGGTTTTTGGCCAAAGGGGCAAAGGCAGAAACGTCAAATGTTTCAGGTCCAGTGGTTTATTCGTCCATGATACTAAATATTACTATAAAAGGGAAAGATTTCTTTGTTAGCTTTTTTAAATGCATAATCAAAAAACGGTGAATCTAATTGATTATAAATATGTTTTCCCCATAAGAAATGTAAACTTCTCAAAACAAACTAAAGCACACTCTGAAATTTTTCAAGAATGTGTTTTTTTTAAATTTCTTTCGCTAGTTATCAGAGTGTTGTTTATAAACCTTAAGTGGATATGTCAACAGATGGTTTTAATCATTGGAATGATTAATTGAGGGTATATTTTAAGTGTGTTGACAATAATAAGCTAACTACCCCAAAACAGCGTATTCCACATTTTTTAAATCAACGTCCCTTTTCATACACTTGTTGATACTGTGCGCTTGTTTAACATTTGTTATCGTGTTACCACATTCTTATCAATCATAATGTCGGGATTAAGACGTCATATGGACACTGAAACCGCCTCCAGGGCAGTTGTTCTGCTTGAAGAAGGCAATTCGCAAAGAACGGTAGCTTCAAGTTTGGGTGTGTCTCGAAATGCGATTCGAAATGTATAGAATCTGTTTTAAGTGACAGGTAGTGATCTCAGGAGTAGTGTTGGTGGCAGAAATCGAGCTACCACGCACCATTACGATCGATACTTGTTACTTACGGCAAGCCGCGAACGCACTGTGACCGCGCGGACCTTACAAAATCGCTTAGGTGATAGTACCGGCACCAAAGTAAGCTATCAATTCAAACTATTCGTAACAGACTCCATGAAGACCAACAACGCTCAAGAATGCGCGCTGTACGAATAAAATTAACGAGAACACATCGTGCAGCGCGCTTAAGGTTTGCGCGTGAACACAGTGAGTGGACCATGGAAAATTGGCAAGTACGTGTGTGGCGAAGACCTGGAGAACGTTTTATTGATCCCTTCATAAGAAAAACTGGTCGTTTTGGTGGCCACAGTATTATGGTCTGAGGCGGTATCAGCATCATGGGCAAAACTGAGCTGGTATTAATGGACGAGGGTAATATTAATGCTGCCAGGTATATCAGGGATATTATCCAGCCTCATGTGATCCCCAAATTTCAAATGCCATATGTCGGGACTTTATTATTATGCAGGACAATACCCGTCCACATACTGCCCGTTTGACCCAAAGTGCACTATCAGAAGCCAATATCAATGTCTTGCCGTGGCCTGCCATGAGCCCCGACTTAAACCCAATTGAGCAGGTATGGGATCAACTAAAACGAAGACGCAAACAAAATTTTACTGCTGTGAACAGTCGCCAAGAACTGGTCAACGCACTGAAACTCTGCTGGGAACAGATTCCTGATGAAAACGTGATTAACCTTATAGAGAGTGTTCCAAATTGGCTTCGTGAATGCATAAGAAACCGAGGAGGACCTACACGCTATTAAATCACCCCCTTTGTTAACACCCCACCCCTGTATCATTCAATAAAAAAGTTTCAAACGACTGTAAAATACAGCCCAGTAATCGTAACTTAGGGATAGTCTTTGATTTACTGAGATATTATTGATAATTTTTTTATTATTTAATAATTTTTTCTCTAATTTTGTATTATCCATTAACATTCAAAATTAATAATTAATTTTAAAAATACAAAAACCAAACAAGTCTTTTTTTATTGAATTTTTAAAAAAATGTTCTAAGTGGGCCTTAAGTTGTTTTGAGTAGTTTATAATGCACATTAAGAGAACCAGAAGAAAGATAGGCAAATATATTTTATCTATTTTAATTCCCACGTGATCACAGGGGTTCCTATATACCTAAGTAAATAATAGATAGAATATTCCCTAAATAACGAGAATGTTTTTAAGCGACATTAAGCCAGAGCATTTGGTTTGGATTCCTGACAGCTGGTTGCATCGCATCCTCCAAACTGTACAAAATCGGACACTAGATTAATCTTTCAAGATGATATTGTCTTTGGTTATTATTCTTTTATTGTCTCAATTTCTATTTTTTATAAGATGGAGCGGGACAAGACATCATTATTTTTGTTTTTAAATTACTACGGATTTCTCGATATAAAGTTAATATAATATGTATGTATATGAGCATGCATCAGTTTACGTTAGTTTACCTTTATCTATGTTGCTTACTTGTAATATTATCCGGCTCAGTCTTCGTATAAAGGGTGTACAAATCGTCCCTTCCCAATAATTTATAAGTTTCCGCGGGCCAGTTTACTGCGGGATTCGCTCGCACACTCGTTATTATGCTATTTAATACGAGAGACAGTCCGCAAGGCAGGGATTCAATGTCTGACTGAGTTATACCTGCAATCAAAAAAAGGTTTAAATAACTTATTCTTTATATTCATTTAATATTAGGTCTTTACCTACGAAATTGCCGTTTTTAATAAATGAAGCGTAATTTTTTTATTTCTATTAATCAAAATAATCACCCATGCAATCAATGCATCTTTGCCAACGCATTGGTAGCTTATTGATGCCTTTCTTGAAGAAATCAGCTGGACGGCATTCTTCAATGGCATTTTGTACTGCCTCTCGGGTATTGAATTTTTTTCCCGCCAAGAAGTTATCCAAATTCTGGAAAAAGTAGAAGTCTGTAGGCGCAAGGTCTGGTGAATACGGCGGATGACGGAGAACTTCCAACCCCAACTCTTGTAGCTTGGAGACCGTCTGCTGTGCAGTATGAGGTCGCGCGTTGTCGTGCAGGAGAAGTGAAGCCGAACGATTGACCAAAGCTGGTTTGAGACGTGCGAGCTTCTCCATCATTGTGTTCAGTTCTTCACAGTACACATCTGCAGTAATGCTTGTCCCGTTTGGCAAGAAGCTGTGATGAATTACACCCGCGTTAGACCACCAAACAGTGACCATCACTTTTCTAGGGGTAAGTTGTCGTTTAGGGCATTGTTTGGGTGCTGAACCAGGGTCCAACCAACTTGCTGAGCGCTTACGATGTCAAACAGGATCCATTTCTCGTCACAAGTAACAATGCGGTTCAGAATTCCTTCATTTGTATGCCTGCTGAGCAGTGCAAGGCACGTCTCCACGCGTACTTCGCGCTGGCGGTCATTGAGTTCGTGGGGTACCCATTTGTCAAGCTTTTTTACCTTGCCAATTTGACGCAAATAGACCAATATTGTTTTGATGCTAACGTCGAAAGCTGCTGCTAATTCAGCCGTGGATTGAGTTTCATCAGCTTCCACAATTGCCTTTAATTCGTCATTGTCGACCAAAGTTTTCGGACGACCACGGGGTTCATTTTTCAGGTCAAAATTTCCAGAACGGAAGCGGGTAAACCAATAACGGGTGGTGCGTTCGTTTGTAGTGTTCGCTCCGTAAACGTCGTTGATGTTGCGTGCCGCTTGTGCCGCTTTGCTGCCACGACGGTACTCATACTCCATAATTACTCGAATTTTTAACTTATCCATGATGACGAAAAATGTTCGAATGCGTTGAAAACAAAACACTAACTATTAAACAAATGACGATTTTAGAAAAAGAATTCCATGTTTGTCAAATAAAATTAATTTGAAATTAGAATTATCAGTAAAAAAAAAATATTTTCATTTGAAATGGCCAGTACGGCAAAACGGCAGTTTCATAGGTAAAGACCTATTATTTATTTAGATTGCTTTATGAAACGTCATCGTATTTATATGAATAGGTCTAGGATCACATTCTTTTTAATACGAAGAAAGTTTGAATACTCAAATAAAACCTTATAAAAAAATTGGTTTTTAGATAATGTTAGTAAATGAGAAAATTGTAAAGTGATATAAGTATGAATAAATTTCCTTCAGGCACACTTTTTAGACGTTTGAAGAATTTTTCCCGCTGTGTTATTTTTTAATATAATATTTATTTTCCAAGATAAAGAAATATAGGTACATATGTTTGGATTTGAAATTGAGTAATCACGTTTTAACGCTAATACGATTGAGTTATAATTTCAAGTTTTGGCAATGACAAGCGTTAAAATAATACACGGGGTAATCAAGGATTCAGTTATATACAAATAAACAAAAAAAGCGTACCGGCAGCAAAGATCCGGGGCGGGTCGTTGTTGCTAGGCAACCGTGGCGTACTGGAGCCTCGCCCCTCGCCCCCCGCCGCCCAGACGCCCCCACCTCCGCCGCACTGTGACGATATTAACTGGAAATATGTGCCAGTTAATTTCATAAACAAATTCTAAAACCAGACCTCTATAGTGGGGTTACTATGAGTAGTACACAGGTTGTGAGTTCGTCAATATCTTCATTTGTAAAAATAAATCATCGAAAGTTTAAATTATTGCTTTATACCGTGACATTATTGTCTCCGTCTTCGATTAACATTAAATAAAATGGAAGGTAAAAGAATAGATTGAAGATTTTTACTGATTATGTGTGACTGATTTATGTAATGCTAAAATAGAGAAAAAAAGCTCACCTCAATCAAACTCTTTGACATATTATTGACATCAGTCAAATAAGGATAGTACCCAACATCACTTCCAAGCAGTAGATTATTCAAATAGCCAAATATATTCGGTGGCTCATGGGTAAAGTATGTCGGTGGGGTCAACTTTGACAGGATCTCCTCTGTTATTTGAGACTCAGTTTCTTCGCACTCCAAATCAAAATCAGTCGGGAAATCTAACCAGTAGTGATTCACGTAATTCTCTAACTTCAAATCCCTTGCTAGTTGATACAAAAACTTAGCCAGCGGTTTTAGTTCACTCCACAATAAAGTATTTAGTTTCGTTTCTTCGTACAATAAATGATAGGCAAAAAATACTTGATATGTAAAGGGGAATAATAGAGCATTAGTGTTAAATTGTGCGTGTCTTTCAGCTAATTTCGTTCGTTTAGTGCTTTGCTTATTCTCAAAGGACACTGGTTTTAAGTTCAGCATGTTAGCTAGAGGATTCCCTATAGTTTTATGTAGTTTTGAGCTGAGTAAGTACTCCCAGTCATCTTGGGTGCCATCACTGGAAGTTCTCTGTTTCTTCGGAACCACTTCTGGTTCGGCTTGATCGTCGTTTTGTTTCACTTCAGAAAGTTTTTCGACATCGTATCCGATGAGAGAGTAGAGTAAGTTGGAAAACATATTCCATTCTTGTTCTGGAGAAAGATCTTGTGTACCAGGTGCATTGCGTACGCCGTACCACTTTATTAAAACCTGTGAATTATTAATATAGATATTTGGTTCTGCATGTTCTTATTCAATATTTTTACTATAGATTGGCAGGCGTTTCTCTTACATCTCACCTGGTGGAAAGTGATGATGAAGATTAAGGTGGTACACGCCTGTCCGGTAGGTAACTCTTATTTATTCACTCCACGCTTAAACGCTCCAGGATGACCTTAATCTGTCTTTTATTAGTGTTATTCTACACCAGTATTTATATACATACAACAACGTCCAAACATGAAAGGTTACTCAACAAATGTTTTATATATTAAAGATTGCTCACTATCCGATAATCATCACAACAGGAGCTCAAGTATGATAGCTTAGATTCTAAGAGTTTCTAATAATAACGCACATTACGATAATATGAAGTAATATAATAATAAATCGCCACCGAACTGGGGGGAACCCAGAATACCTAAACATGCATATATAAATATCAAAAATGTTACGATTTACACCATTATCAAACTTAAATTCTGGGAGATATCGCTCAAGATAAGACATCTTTTGACCTATTGTTTAAATTATGTTTTTCCTTGCTTATCTTTTCTTTTTAATGCACTGAAGTTTTAAAAACTAAAGGTAAGATTAAAAATTAACAAGCGTCAATACTATTGTCAGTTTCAGAAAGAAAAACAACAATATATTGCATAAGTGTATAAAAAATTTTTGCCTCTATAGTTTTGAATACTTTTTGCAGTTTCAGAATCCAGCATTTAATATTATGTATAAGCGTTGTCGTCAGTGCCCCAATATTGATACTCACCTGTCTCGTGTGGTCGGGACGCAGGGGACACTTGAGCACGGCGGCGTTGTGCGCGGGCGCGGGCAGCCACACGCGCACCATGCGGCGCCCGCGCAGCTCCAGCGTCACGCGGTTGGAACATGCGTCACGGACACCGACCATTGCTGAGATAAATGTTATTTTAGAGAATAATAAAGAAATAACTGACAAAGGATTGTTTGACAATAGATGACATAGTTTTTTTTTTTGTTGAATTAATCTTTACAGTGAAGTATATTGCCAGTCCTCTTTCATTAAAGGGTCTTAAAAACTGGTGGTAGCCGTTGTTTTAATATATATAATTGAAATAATTGAAATTTACAAGACATCAAAAAATAATGCATCGAAAAGCATTATGGCCAAACATTAACCGATTCATCGATTAAATCAACTATAATTGTGCAAGTAGGTATAGCACGAATGCAATTAAGTTCATGTGAAACTTTATTTAATACCTGTCTGTTTGTTAAGCAACCTTATTAAATTCTATAACCTTTATCACAACCTAATGAACAATTATTAATAAACAGTGAAAAAACGAAAATCATTTGCCACCTTCAAAATTAGCTCAGAATCTTATTGCGAATCGATCGCACCATGTTTTAATATAGGTTATATTTTTCCATATTTATTGGCCCATGTCTAATCTATTTATAATACAACATTAGTTGCGAGCGCCCGGCCACCCATACATAACGACACCGACCGACAAAACAATCCAGCACGCACATAAAATTAAAGATTAAGTCGCCCGCGCCTGCGCTCCCCGCCGCCCTCTCCTTTATTTCGCACCGCCGAGAGCGAAGCGCCACCGGCGCCGGTCAGTCTCCGCGCGAACTTAGCTTAGTGAGGTATCGTCGTTTCTGTTCCAATCGACTCGGGGCTGCAGGCGCCACCGCTTACACGATGCCTTTTCTTAACAATCAGTGTAAATAATTTAATTCAAAACTTTTAAATATTTTTTTTTATTACAAAAACATTTATTTCTTACAAACGTTCTACTTGGTCAAATTAACGAATTAATACCACCGACACCAGTGTAGTAGCGATAGCGTGACTGCGCTTTAAACCTTTCGAGTTAAGGTGTTTTGATACAATGCCGCGGCGGCAGGGACACCGCAGCCCGCGCGGCGCCGCTGCATAAATCTCCCCTGGATTTGTATGCGACGACGCCGCGG
Source organism: Marasmarcha lunaedactyla (assembly GCA_923062675.1). Taxonomy (NCBI): domain Eukaryota; kingdom Metazoa; phylum Arthropoda; class Insecta; order Lepidoptera; family Pterophoridae; genus Marasmarcha; species Marasmarcha lunaedactyla. The sequence goes on along the minus strand of OV281346.1, from coordinate 16,388,301 downwards.
CGGCAGCGGCGTCTTCTAAAATTTGCATGTACCTTAAAATGTCGCTTCTTCGCGTACACCTATTAACCAAACATTTCTCGAGCACATAAACCAAACATTACTCGAAAACATTAATAACAAATAACTAAAATGTTGTTTTTGAGATATTTCAGGTCTTCTTCAGTAGGTACTTGCAAGTTTAGGTATGCCAAGCTCAAATCTAAAATGTTCGAACCTCTTTACATTGATTGATATCTTATGATCTTTACATTTATCATTAAAATAGATCCTAATCCTGAATCACTGTTGAAGCTTCTTAATCAACAACCATTTCTTTTCTTACCATTAGTCGGATGCGCCGGCGGGTGTGGCACCGGTGAGAGCAGGTGACAAGCGGCGGGTTCGGCGCCGTGCGGCAGCAGGGAGCTTCGCCGCGGGTACCCGCCGTACACTGCACCCACGGGCCCAGAATGAAGCAGTCGGGCTAGCACACCACCTATGTGGACCTTAAGGGAAGAGATACCAGATTTAAAGTATAATAAATCCGGCTAGCTTTACAATATGAACTTCATTGAACCAAATACACGAAAAATGTTTCTGACTATTTTACAGTTGGGTGAATTTTAGAAACTGTATCACTTCAATGCGGCTTTTTTGACGAAGAGTTTTAACAATATTTTTAATTTGGCCTAAAAATGAAAAACAAAATTAAGAAGTCTGATAAAACATTTTTTTACATTTTTAACTTGATGTTACATTACCTTTACAGGTACCGCGATAACATTTGGTTAAAAAGAGTTCATTAAATATAATGAATTGTGAAAACTTAAGGAAATATTAAGTGATCTTGTAGCCATGAATCAATGTGCCACGGCTAAAAACAATCATCTTAAGGATTACGTGAATCAATAATAATCCAGACAACATTATAATAAATATTACAAAAATACCTTCTCAACTAACCTTTCCGACATAACTACTACCAGATTGGAGCACAATGTTTCCAGTCTCATCCACTAAAACAATCATATTGAGGTTATTTAGCACCTCCGCGTCTTTGGCAGCCACTGACGAAATGGAACCAACGATCAGGTTGCTCTTAGATGTCTGTCCCTGGTTGTGACTGCGCTGAAGTCTGGCGATCTGAAGGCGACTCACTCCCTCGACCGTCACCATGAAGCATAAGTACTCGTGACCTACAAGATCTGTGTGCAAGAAGGCCTTGCAATCACTAGGGTTTTTCATTGGATCCCGCCGAATAGTCTGTGTATCGGTCCAAATGTGATCAAGACATATATCCGGATACAAAGGTAGTGACGGCGGACTTTGACCTATCGTATTCGCCATCATAGAAACAGATGAGGCTTGACCAATAGAAACATGCGGTGATAGACCTTGTTGGTGAAACATGTTCACCATTGGACTGTTTTGCCGCGACCGCGACAAAGGAGTACAGGGTCCTTTCTTAGATTGATAGGGGCTTCCGAGTCCAGTCGCCCAACTTGTTGTGTTCTTCCCAATATTACTGTGCATAGGGCTGCCCACGAAGTCACAAGATTGACTGAACATAGTCGTTGTCGAATTGAGTGTAGGACAGATAGACAAGCATTCATCTCGAGTTGCTTTCCTAATTTTCCATAATGAATGGGTTCCTAATTTCCAGTCATAAATAAGTGCAATGCTTGGGCTTGTACTAACAAACATTATTTGTAAATCTCCGTCATTGTAGTAATGTATTCCTGCCGACGGTGATTTCATCAACATGGGTGTGACTTCGTCTAAAGGATGTGATAAAGAAAAACATGTTGGTAAAGGTACATCTTGATCATAACCAGAGATTGATTCTGCTCTTAACTTTGCACTCATACTCAACGGAAATTTAGTTTTAGATTTAAAAAACGTACTATTATTATGAGATTCATTAAATCTGGAAAATGAAGTAGCATACGCTGAATTATGTAACATTGGTGTTGCTTCTTTTTCTAACAAGACTCCATATTTCATTGGCCACACTTTTTTAACTTGAAATGGAATGCTGGCTATGTATTCTCGACCATCTCTCGCAAATACTTTCATACTTTTACTATCTATGAGAAGTATACTTGGGACAATTTTAGTTTTGATGTGTGCAGTTGTATCTTCGATTTTGATGTTTTTCTTTACATCACCTATCTGAGAGTTCAAAGCGTCAATAAGCATGGTGTTATTGATGGAAACGTGAAAGTTACAAAATGTGGCATGTTTTATTGGGCTTTCCATAGTATAACAGCAAATAGTTTCTCTGCTTTCTGAATTTGTGAATTTGGATCCTGGAGTGGAGATTAATCCTGAAAATTAAATAAAACATTGTGATAATAATAGGTCTTTACCTATGAAACTGCCGTTTTGCCGTACTGGCCATTTCAAATGAAAATATTTTATTTTTGACTGATAATTCTAATTTCAAATTAATTTTATTTGACAAACATGGAATTCTTTTTCTAAAATCGTCATTTGTTTAATGGTTAGTGTTTTGTTTTCAACGCATTCGAACATTTTTCGTCATCATAGATAAGTTAAAAATTCGAGTAATTATGGAGTATGAGTACCGTCGTGGCAGCAAAGCGGCACAAGCGGCACGCAACATCAACGACGTTTACGGAGCGAACACTACAAACGAACGCACCACCCGTTATTGGTTTACCCGCTTCCGTTCTGGAAATTTTGACCTGAAAAATGAACCCCGTGGTCGTCCGAAAACTTTGGTCGACAATGACGAATTAAAGGCAATTGTGGAAGCTGATGAAACTCAATCCACGGCTGAATTAGCAGCAGCTTTCGACGTTAGCATCAAAACAATATTGGTCCATTTGCGTCAAATTGGCAAGGTAAAAAAGCTTGACAAATGGGTACCCCACGAACTCAATGACCGCCAGCGCGAAGTACGCGTGGAGACGTGCCTTGCACTGCTCAGCAGGCATACAAATGAAGGAATTCTGAACCGCATTGTTACTTGTGACGAGAAATGGATCCTGTTTGACAATCGTAAGCGCTCAGCAAGTTGGTTGGACCCTGGTTCAGCACCCAAACAATGCCCTAAACGAAAACTTACCCCTAGAAAAGTGATGGTCACTGTTTGGTGGTCTAACGCGGGTGTAATTCATCACAGCTTCTTGCCAAACGGGACAAGCTTTACTGCAGATGTGTACTGTGAAGAACTGAACACAATGATGGAGAAGCTCGCACGTCTCCAACCAGCTTTGGTCAATCGTTCGGCTCCACTGCTTCTGCACGACAACGCGCGACCTCATACTGCACAGCAGACGGTCTCCAAGCTACAAGAGTTGGGGTTGGAAGTTCTCCGTCATCAGCCGTACTCACCAGAACTTGCGCCTACAGACTTCTACTTTTTCCAGAATTTGTATAACTTCTTGGCGGGAAAAAAATTCAATACCCGAGAGGCAGTACAAAATGCCTTTGAAGAATTTGTTGCCTCCCGTCCAGCTGATTTCTTCAAGAAAGGCATCAATAAGCTACCAATGCGTTGGCTAAGATGCATTGATTGCATGGGTGATTATTTTGATTAATAGAAATAAAAAATATATAAAAAAATTACGCTTCATTTATTTATTTAAAAACGGCAATTTCATAGGTAAAGACCTAATACATAACATTTTTTATGTATAAATCAAAAGTTAATTCAATGCAAAATTTTAACTAAAGCAAAAGTGAAACACCCTCACTTACATTTTATTGTATTAATTAATTACATTTAAATAATTAATATCAGATGATCGCAATACTGGATGGTGACCAAAGTCAACATGGTCCTCAGTAAAAATCAAGGCAAAAACCAATGTCTGTTGAAACTATCATCAACCAAAGCATAAAACCTGGAAAATACCAGCTAGGCTGGTTCATACATATTCACTCTGGGACAACTGGCAACTGGCATGATAGCATATAAATAGTTATTTGAAAAACAAAATCACTTGCAAGAATGTTGTTGCCTACATTGCTTTGTATTACATGTTTCAACTATTTATGGTATGTATAAAAACCTATTAACAAATACTATTTTATTGTTGATACATACCTCCTAACAATAAAATAAAAAGAACAAATTTGTCTAGTAGTCATGAGAGGATAATTTTTGTTTGTAACAGAACTGGTATGCTGTAACTATCCCAATAAAACAATTTCATACCTTTAGACCAAACAGCAGTGCATCCCTTAACATATAGCTCTTCCTCATAAGAACAATCAGTGGCAGGGTTAAATGGCTTTTTATTGCCACTGTCACACTGCCCACTTGACAAATTAAACTTCTTTGACAAATTACTGGAACTATTGACACTATTAGGTTGAGATGGTCCAACTGTTACAGGGTCTGTCTCCATTTTCTTTATTCCAGCAACAAGCTCTGATTTGATAGAGATATTAAAGTCAGTCTTGAGTCGACTCGGTGGTCTGAATGATTCAGACCCAAAGTCAGTTTTTTCTTTAGGTGATGATGGTTCATCTTCTAGTTCTGAAAAATGGAAGATTAGTAATTTCTCATATATGCCATCTAAATATTTTGTTTTATTGGTTTTTCTTCCATGTTAACTCATGAAAAGCAATGATGATGATAAGACAACTGTACAGCCAAAGAGATGTACATATCCCCGTACAGTTTTATAGATTATAAGAATCTTGACCTAAAGCTAAGCTACCAAAGGTGGTGTTTGAATTGTTTGATCACCACTGAATAATTAGAAGCTCAAATCATGCTGAAAAAATATGTCACCCCCCTCTGACAACCCAACTCAAAATTCACTTTTCACACAAATTCACACAAAGAATATTTAAAACATCATCATTTTGAAATGCAGAAATTGTTATTTCAGTGATGGAATATTTAGTACCTTGTAACCTCATAGTGTGGTTTTATATATTACTAAGTACTATTTTTATTTTATGCTATTAGTATCATAAAACAAATATATTTTTATTTGATGGTAAACCTAAATGTTTTTAACTTAAACACATATTATGGGTTTATAAAAGATAAAAAGTAAATACCACACAACACCATATCAACCGATCTAATTATATTATACTATTATAAGATGATATCAAGGAATGTTGATCAAGAAATTACAGTAAGATTAATATAGAATAGTTATAAATTCATATAATTATAAATCTAGTAAGGATTACTACTACTTTGAATTCTTCTCTTGGAAAAATGTCTTGATTTCATGTTTGGTTTAAGGTTATGTATCTGAACATTGTGAATTAAAATTATAAATTATATTAAGAAATACAAACCATCAGTAGCTCTGTAATATACTTCTCTGATGAACCACCACTCCTTTTCCTCTTCTTTATATTCCACAAAACTATCATCCTCTATAGCAAAATTTGTTAACTTGTATAACAAAGAATTTTCAGATAAAGAAATATTGTGACCCTTGTTAAACACTTGGCCGGGATGATTTGATAAGACTGTCCTGCCATGGGGTACAAACTCCTGTAAAATGTTGTAATGGGATAATATCAAAATAAGGAACATTAAATTGAAAGTAAACAAAAACTATGTTTTGATAGACATATACCAAAGGTTCAGAAGCAGAAATCATTGTAGTTTCATCCAGATTTGAAATAATTCTCGTATTTTTACTCAAACAACAATCAAGAGAGCACAATCTGTAACTATTTACTGATTTTTATCACTGATTCAAATACCGGCGACACGTCCATCCAGCCAATAACAACATTCAATCAACAAATCATAGCAGGTAGTCTTCATACAAAAAAACTAGGAATTATGTCTATGGTTAGGAAAAAGCGCGGGAAACCTTTGAAAAGTCTAAGCGATCTTTTGAAATTTTAATTTATTTTAATCAAAAAACCAGAAATTTCTGTAAATAAGTGTAAATAGTCGAATTAAGTGCATTAGGGCGTTTTTTACCGAAAATGGGCGGTAAAAAGCCTAAGAAACGAAAACCAGATGTGGAAAAGTAGTCCACGGACAGCTCGGACTCGAAGTGCTCGGTGGACGGGGAACACATTTATGATCCTTTTAGAATTAATAATTATTTAAGACTATACCCGGAGGATGGAGGTAACTTTGAATATCTTATTATTTACGAAAGTGAAGATCCTCAGAAACCTATAGGTGAGCGGGATCTAATGTCTCTAGGTAACTACATAAAACGTAACAATAAGGGCGTTAAACGTTTTGAGAGAATTAATAAATATAAAGTTGGAGCTATATTTAAGCGCACAGGATGGGCCAATTTAGCTATTAACAATATAAAATTTCTTAACGACCAGAAACTTAAGGCAACTATTCCAGCAGCCTTTACAGAGCTCACTGGTGTAATTCGAAATGTGTCAGTTTACATGTCCAATAAACAGTTTTATAAAGGCTTGTCTAGCTCTAAAGACATTGTTTCAGTGCGACGAGTTCGGGACAAGAAGGCAACTTCACCTTGAAACCTACTTTGTCTGTCAGCATTACCTTCGCCTGCCACACATTGCCGGAGAGTGTGGACATTAACCACTTTCTACTTTGAGGTCAGTAAATACATACCTCCAGTTAGCCAATGCTTGAGATGCCTTCGATTCGGACATATTGGTAAATGTTGCAAAAATGCTCAAAAATGTTCAATATGCGGTGAAAACCATAATTATAAGAAACATAAAAAACACTACTGAAGCTATTTGTGTCCACTGTAAGGGCAATCATGTTTCTATCTCTATCACTAGAGAAACAGTAACTGTAACAGTCATGTAAAAAAACGGAAAATTGAGGAGAACAAAAACAAAAATAAAACATCCTCATATGCAAGTTTATTTAGTAAAAAAGAATTCCCTGAAATTAAGTCTAACCCTGCTGATAGCATCAAATTCATTCTCAAGTCCCCAGAATTTATAGACCTTCTTCTCTCTTCTATAACAAAGATTGTCACTGAAAATAAAAAAGATAACCAATTTAAGATAACTTCGGAAAATATTAAATCAGTTCTTTTATTTAACAAGAGCAATAATCATGTGTTGGAGTGAGCGGTAACGAACACGCCGATTATCTTGCCAAGACAATATCCAGAGTGTGTCAACAAGTAAAAAATGTTGCCATTCCATGGCATGACTTACTACCTTATTTACACAGTAATTTTATAGAAGAATTTAATAATTATCATCTTAAGGCTCTAGCAAAAACTGGTACATGGTATGGAGAAATAAATAAAGCTGCTTGAGAAGAAAGTTTTACACCCAAATATGTCGGCTAAGATTTGGCCACTGCAGATTTAATGCTCACCTTTATCGAATGAAAATAGTTACCTCACCTCTATGCACAGAATGCAATATAAACAATATTCAAAGCCTTCATCATATATTTTTCGATTGCCCTAGCTTCAGTTTAAATCGCATCATACTTATTGATTATTTAATGGAGACTTATGAGCAAAATATCCCGCGCTCATTACAAGAAATTTTAAAAACGTGGACTGGTTTTAAGCCTATTTATGACTATTTAATTTCCTCTTTTGAAGATATATAGACAAAGAAACAAATCAAAGACTAATGATACCTTCCTGAAATGACTACCTATCACTGATATGACGAAATTAATGTAAGAAGAGAAAGAAGAATTGGCTATCTAGCCTTAGAAAAAAAGGAAAAGAAGAACATTATTTTACAAACAAAGATTTGGCCCAGGTGCCTTTTTATAGACCATTCAAGAATTGGCTTTATGCCTTTTATAAGATAAATATAAAAGATTTGGCATTAATGCCTTGTAAATCAAAATGTTAAAGATTAAATTACACAAGAACAGGCTGTATGGCTCAGCTCCTAGCCTATCCTAATAAAGGATGAATTGTAAATACTAATACTACTGTCTATGGTTAGATCCTGATAAGAGGAAACCAACGAAAGACTTGGCTGCATGGCATTGCCTTTGCCTTCCTCAACTTGAGAAATAATTAAAAAAAAAATGTCTATGGTTAGATCTTTTTGATGCTGACAGTTCCGTTGCTACTTTTAGAGAGAACAATAATTGTCATGTCACTTCAATGTGAATGTTGAATGATAACACAATCTTTAATCAATGATGTACGGTTCTCGGTTATCTTTCAATGTTTTAATTATGTTAAAACTACTTTTATTATAATAATACTTGAAATTGGCAGAAATAGTTATTTTGTAGTAACTATAGGTAATTGCCATAAAACGCAAAATTTTATTTAATTTTCAATCAATCAGCTCGATCTGCCATTACGGTTTCAATTGCTGCGTTCCGTTTGCCGATTACAGTGCTCACAGCGCTCATATACCCGTTCCGTTTGCCCGTGAGCACGCTCACAGCGATATCGATACGTCATCAATGACGTCATAAACGCCGCCATCTTCCCGCTCACAGTGCCAACGCTACGGAGCATGGTCGCTGTGAACGGCCTGTCAAAACTGACACATGACGTTACTTTGTTGATGTTTTTATTAGTCAATTAAAGATTTTAAAAGCTTGCTTATTAATTTTCTTTTGTAATAATGTTATAAAATGGCTCCTGCTTCATTCAGGGTCAAAGAGACGAACAATCAGAATGTTAGCGCGCTATTTACCGTTCCGATTGCAATAGCCCTAATATCACTTTTAGCGCGCTCAAACGAATCGGAACGGTTTTGAGCACTTTTAGCGCTGTGAGCGCTGTAATCGGCAAACGGAACGCAGCAAATGTTTGACGAGTGAAGAGTTTGCATTGATCAATTTCCCTTACATAACCTCTCAATTCCTAAATATAGTAATGTAGAAGAATATGAGAGTAGTGGAGGGAGGAATGCTATTTAAGAGAGTGTCAACGACAGTCAGGTCCTTTTTTTGCGTTTCGTCCGTCGCGTCTAGTGATTAATTTGCGTTTATGGTGCTTCACACTGTTCCACAAGTGCTGTGTAGTAAATAGAAAGTAGGCGAAAGCACGTCATTTCCCAAGAACTGAGATCGGAATTAATGTTGGCTACCGTGTCTTTGTGCTAATAGTGTTATCTTACAAGGTTTAAGTGTGGTAGAGCTTCGTAAATTTTTTGTAAACCACAAACATTTTGAGAAGAAATGTTCTCTGGGTTACTCAATAAGAATAACGGTGTTTAATTGGTGTAACATAATGAACAGAACATAAAAAGGTACTAATGTCTCGCGTCTAGAAAATAAAAATTTGCCTCCCATGCAATACAAACAAAGCATATAAAAATATGAAACAAAGTGTAAAAATAAAAAAAATCCTGGATATACAAGTCTTTTATTTATTTTACCTTCTTTATCTTTTAGATTGTTAAAATATCTTGTAGAATAAAAGAGGGGCTTTCGCGCTGCCACAATGGCATTACGCCAAAATCCAATGCAGGCATTTAAAAAAGTCTTGTAATTAGGAAGACGTTCGTCTGATGCGTAGCATCACTAGTTGGTTTGTGCAACAAATCATTGATCTCTGCGCAAGCCAATGGACAAGCCCTAGGCAAGGCACATATACTACGGAAAAAAGGTGCATACCTAAACTTGACAAAAAAAACATAAAAGGGCGTCCATTTTTAGGATTGCACAACGATTATCCAATCTACTATAGATATTTTAGAACTAATTATTGAACTTGAAATGTAATATTGACAATTTTATGAAATTTTGTAAGAGATTGACGTAAATGAAATAATCATAGTTTATGGTTTATTTACTATCATTATAATTCTCTTGATATAAAAAATAAAGAACTATACAGTTTATTTTCGTAAGTCCCGATATAGTCCCGTCAAATTAGCCGGAAAAATAGTGGTCAGTTTGCATTAATTCCCAACATGCTGAATTTTGGTACAGATCTGGGGTGCACTATTATAAATAAAACACCGAAAGCTCCCATGTTTGCTTAAAAAGTTATTCAAGGTCAAGCATCAAAGTTTTCTGTTCAATCAATTAAAGTCTGGCTTGTCTTTAATGATTACAATTCAATAATTGACAAAACAACTACCTGCCTATTCAATAACAAAATTAACAATTCTAAGCAAACTTGATAGCCTCTTTCTTCACGCCTTTTTGTTTCAAAAATACACGCACAACGGCAAGCAAAGCAAATACCGTTTCGATATGATTTTCTGCGTAAGCGCCTGTTATCATTTGCATCGAAAGTGTGAAAAATAAAAACATATTAGTAATGATTAGCGATATCTGGTTACATAATCAAAGCTCCGAAACATCACTTTTGACACCTTTTTGTGACAGTAAAGAAACAATAAATGGCGATTTGTCGCACCCTTTAAAAATTCAAAAATAGTACTATCTCTCTCTTTTATAAGCGTTTTTGTATAAGTAGAGGGAGACAACCAAGTTCTTCCTCTTCTATGATTCGATATACATAATTACTTATTTATATAGGATATTACGACTACTCCATGTATTTATCACCTCGCTGCAACAAATGCATACGAAAGATGGTCCATGTCAACGTGTTATATTATGTTTTATCTATGGTCAATAACTTTAGTGCCGTAGACTTCGTTCGTTTGGGTCATTGTTTTGTCAACAATATTTCTCAACAGGATTGGAGTTCGCTCTTCCCCGTTCTACGACTGTGGTCAAAATGGCGGTACAGTTGACCATATATTTTTTAATTGCCCACTCGTTCCGTTATCTCTGTTTGATTTCCTTCGTCCTCAGATACAGCGTCCAAAAAAATTAGGACTCTCCTCTTTGCTTACAGCCCGAAGATTTTAAGAATATTGGGTAAATTCATTCATGAATTAAACAGCCTATGATTGTATATTGGTATTCTTTCGTTCTAAGTTTATTTTAGTAAGTATTTTTAGTTAGGTATTAAATTTATTTATTTTATTATAACTTTTTTTTTTGCTTGTTTAGAGCATGTCATTTACCATTTAGATAATTAGTCATAGTCATTAGCTTAAGTCATTGGTTCTTAGTTTAGTGTGTTATTTTTTGTTTAGCGTATATATCTTAATGCCCAGCGAAATTAGTTTTTTGGAAAATTTTTTTTTTGTTTTTGTACTATTATTCACCAATACGCAATACTGTCAAAAATAACTCGCCGCTCCAGGTCGACGACTGATTGCCATTTTTCAATTAACCAACCAACTATCAGTTTTATTATTTTATCTCGTATAAAACAAACATCAATAGCACACTTTCTATAATTTGGGATATGGATATTAATTGAAGATAAAAGATCAGGTGAGTCGATTTTAGATTGTGCTATTTTGAAAAGCAATGTAGCATCCGATATGTTTCTTCTCACTGTAAGAGGTAATTATATGGTGCTTTTTTCATTTTGCTTAATAGTTGTTTTGATAACTTTCACATTTATATTGGATAATTCTAAGAAATGTTCGTTGAATATTTTCAAGTCATTTAACATAAACTTCATATTGAGGGTTCCATATTGGAGAACAGTATTCCAGGATGCTACGCACTCAGAACGCAGTAAAGTGTTTTAATTACTTTAATATTAGAAAATTGAGAACATGATCTTATTACATAACCTAAAGCTTTTATTGCCTTTTTGAACAGGTAAGCCATATTTCACCTTGGCATCATGTATTATACCCAAGTCTTTCATCTCGTTAACTCTATTGATGTGAATGCCTCTTAAATTATCTATTTTGTTTTTAGTTTTTTTTGTAAAAGTTATGCTGTAGCATTTACTAATATTGAGGTCTATTCCGTTTTCACTACAATATACTTTGTATCTGCTGAAATATTTTCATATCGTCCGCATAAAGTAAGAATTTGCTATATCTAAAACAGCAACGTACTACCCGTTTGCTTCGAGTTGGCCGTCGATGACCGTTATAAAATGACGTCACAGACACGTTGATTGGTACCGTCGACAAATAATAATAATGATAAAGATAACAAATTCGAAGCGTGAATTTTTTTGAAAATATTTCTTATGAATTTTTTTTCCTATTATTTTTTATTCATTACTATACATTATTTATTTATTCTTACTAGCTTTTCACCGCGGCATAACTAGCGTAGAAATCGGAATATAAAGTATCCTACTGCTCAGTAGTATGTCTAAGTCAAATTTTATCCAAATCAGCCTAGTAGTTTTTGAGTTTATTCATGTCATATAAAAATACATATCTTTCCTCTTTAGAACATTAGTATGGATATAAATTGTATAGCCAACCTTGGACAGTTGCAGCAAGCTGTGTCATACAAACTGAATCGGAATCATTTAACGTGGGGAAGATTGATTAAATCATAAAGTCAATCAGCTTCAAAAATATTTTTAATACCATTTTTTAATCATCACCTGGCATTTGTTCTACACCACCCATTTTTGCACTGTCTGAATCACTTAATAGTATATCTTCAGTAGAAAAATAAAGTATTTAATACTGAGGATCGAACAAACAGCCTACCAGATAATTGCAGTGATCCTGTATTGATAAATAATCATTTTCTTGACTTACCCGGTGCAAATAAAATCGACATCCCGATATTATCATATTACGAGGATCATAGGTTTACCAAAGAGAGGTTCCAACTAAAAACTGTTGAAAGTGATTTGGCGGCGCACATAATTATGAGTCTTAAATCTAACGCACAAGGTGTGGACAAAATTTCTCTGGATATGCTCAAATTAACTTTGCCTAATTCCTTACCATACATTACAGCCATCATAAATCGATCAATTTTAACTAAGAGATTTCCTGATATTTGGAAAGTAGCAGTGGTTACACCAATTCCAAAAAATAACAATCCATCTAGTATTAATGATTTGTGTCCAATAAGCACACTCCCCTGCCCGTCAAAAATACTTGAAAAGGTTGTTAGTATTCAACTTACGAAATTCCTGGAAGATAATAACATTTTACCAAAGGCACAATCTGGATTTCGCAAGGGTCACAGCACTTCAACTGCTCTATTGGATGTGGTGGATAATCTTCTTACCTCTCAAGATTAGGGCAAGGCAACGGTTCTCACACTGCTCGATTTCTCCAGAGCTTTTGATACTATTAATGTGTCAATACTTTTAGCCAAAATGGTGTACTATGGGTTCGAGCCAGATACAGTTCGCTGGTTCCATAGTTACCTAACTAACAGATTTCAATATGTTAAAGTTGTGAAATCTGATGGTGAAATACTAGTGTCTGATCTGACTGCTGTCTTACGTGGTGTACCTCAGGGCTCAATATTAGGCCCCTTACTATTTGCGCTCTATTCAAGTTACCACATTTATGGAGACGATATACAAATATTGCAACATTTTAATCCTTGCGATACTCTGGAAGCCATAACTGCGCATAATGAGGATTTAAATAGAATTGCTGAGTGGTCAAGTAGGAATTGTCTTACACTTAATCCATAACAAACCAGTTTCAAGAAGTACAGAGATTAAGGGTTGTGCCGGTAATTGCGGACAAACCGATTCAATATGTTACTGAAACTCGGAATTTGGGATTGCTTTTTGATAACAGTCTTAGGTTTGAAAACCATATTGTTGAGTCTGCACGAGGTTGCTTTTACTGACTGAGGTTGCTTTATTAAATTAGGCCATACTTAAGCACAGCTTTGAGATTGACATTATGCGAGTCCACTGTACTATCTAGACTCAATTATGCCGATACTGTATACGGAAACTGCATTCTCAGTCGGTCAAAAAGACTTATACAGCGCGTGCAGAATGCTTGTGCACGTTTATGTTTTCTGGTTCCTAAACGGTCACATATAAGCCCCTTTTTAAGCAAAGCAAACTGTCTAAAAATGGAAGCACGTAGGAGAATACACTTTGCTACACTGCTGTTTGGCGTAGTGAAGTACAAAACACCAAAATACCTATATGAAAAGTTAAGCTGCGCTGCTCATGATAACTTGTATAAAACGCGTGCATCAGCATATCGCATACAATGTCCACGCCATAAATCAGCAGCTTTTCGTGGCAGTTTTAAGTTCGCAGCTAGTAATTGTTGGAATGACTTACCTCCGCCAATTCGTGCATGTAGTAGTAAACCCAGTTTTGTGACGAAGATAAAGGCACATTATTTGATGGCACAGAGATATTTGGCTGCGTAGGCATATTTTGCTTATATAATTATGATTATTTTTTTGTATTTATTATTGTACTCCATATATTTTATGATCAAAATGAATATGTTCATTGTGGGTTTGAAATTTTTCTCTTTGTAAATTTTTTGTTATTTTATGATTGTATGTTGTGTGTTATTTGTCCTATTACATTTTTATTGCTTATTCAATGATGATTCAAAATTTGTTATTCGTTTTATTTTATTATGCTTGTATTTTATGATGATTGGCTAGTGTGATCTAAATAATATGTCTATTGTGGCTTTGCATGTTTTTTTTCTTTTCACTTCTTTTCTTTTTGTTAAATGTTTATTATTTATGGTTGTATGATGTTTGTTATTTTTCCTGTCTTTTTCAATTGCTTGTATTAGGTCTTTACCTATGAAATTGCCGTTTTTCACATAAATGAAGCGTAATTTTTTTATATATTTTTTATTTTTATTAATCAAAATAATCACCCATGCAATCAATGCATCTTAGCCAACGCATTGGTAGCTTATTGATGCCTTTCTTGAAGAAATCAGCTGGACGGGAGGCAACAAATTCTTCAAAGGCATTTTGTACTGCCTCTCGGGTATTGAATTTTTTTCCCGCCAAGAAGTTACCCAAATTCTGGAAAAAGTAGAAGTCTGTAGGCGCAAGGTCTGGTGAGTACGGCGGATGACGGAGAACTTCCAACCCCAACTCTTGTAGCTTGGAGACCGTCTGCTGTGCAGTATGAGGTCGCGCGTTGTCGTGCAGGAGCAGTGGAGCCGAACGATTGACCAAAGCTGGTTGGAGACGTGCGAGCTTCTCCAACATTGTGTTCAGTTCTTCACAGTACACATCTGCAGTAATGCTTGTCCCGTTTGGCAAGAAGCTGTGATGAATTACACCCGCGTTAGACCACCAAACAGTGACCATCACTTTTCTAGGGGTAAGTTTTCGTTTAGGGCATTGTTTGGGTGCTGAACCAGGGTCCAACCAACTTGCTGAGCGCTTACGATTGTCAAACAGGATCCATTTCTCGTCACAACTAACAATGCGGTTCAGAATTCCTTCATTTGTATGCCTGCTGAGCAGTGCAAGTCACGTCTCCACGCGTACTTCGCGCTGGCGGTCATTGAGTTCGTGGGGTACCCATTTGCCAAGCTTTTTTACCTTGCCAATTTGACACAAATGGACCAATATTGTTTTGATGCTAACGTCGAAAGCTGTTGCTAATTCAGCCGTGGATTGAGTTTCATCAGCTTCCACAATTGCCTTTAATTCGTCATTGTCAACCAAAGTTTTCGGACGACCACGGGGTTCATTTTTCAGGTCAAAATTTCCAGAACGGAAGCGGGTAAACCAATAACGGGTGGTGCGTTCGTTTGTAGTGTTCGCTCCGTAAACGTCGTTGATGTTGCGTGCCGCTTGTGCCGCTTTGCTGCCACGACGGTACTCATACTCCATAATTACTCGAATTTTTAACTTATCCATGATGACGAAAAATGTTCGAATGCGTTGAAAACAAAACACTAACTATTAAACAAATGACGATTTTAGAAAAAGAATTCCATGTTTGTCAAATAAAATTAATTTGAAATTAGAATTATCAGTCAAAAAAAAAATATTTTCATTTGAAATGGCCAGTACGGCAAAACGGCAGTTTCATAGGTAAAGACCTATTATTTTGATTCAAAATTTAGTATCTGTTATTCGTGTAATTTTAGTATGCTTGTATTGCTTGCTTCGCTTTGTTTAGTTATGATATTTTGCTCGGGCTCCTTCTGAAAATCAGCGCTAAAGTGCACTCTTTAGAGTGCCCGTTAGCTTAATGCTGAGAAGGAGGCCTTTTTTATCACCTTCATGTAGGTATGCCATTTTTTTTTACTTTTATGTAATTTTGTTTTCTTATTGGTGTAAAAATAAACTTTTTTTATTTTTATTTTGTTTTATATTTATTTCTTTCTTCGAATCCTGAGCCGTGATACTTTTCATTGCATTTAGTGTGAGTTTTTCTACTTCCTTTTCGGATTGAGTGACGTTCTTTTCGACGATTCTGTACCTATTTAACTAAATTCCATATATACTCAATGGGATTAAAGTCGCATTGGTATGACGGTAGGCGAAGAACTTCGTGACCGTAACTTTGGCAAGTTCGTCAATTTCATATTTTTTATTTGTTTTGATCGACATATTAAATAGTACAATTCTTTTTTCGTCATGCGTAGGTCGTAGTTTATACCATTTTCTAGTAACCAATGTTGCATTACTTCCTTTCGTACTACTGACGTAAGTGTTTTATTTATTTGTCTGCTATGATACGGTGCGTTATCAAGCTCCAGGATGCTTTTTGCCAGTCAATTGGGTAAAAGCTTTTCTTGGAGATATTTTTTGAAATTATTAGCGTCCATTTCGTTGTGGTAATCTCCTTGGCTACATTTGCATTTGTAAACTGGACCCGCACTATTAATAAATTCGTTTTCTCCACCAGCATGTACAACTATCCACCGTTGCCCAGGATTAAAATTCTTTTTTTAGCATCTGTCGCTTTTTGCCAACATTTTGACATGGTATAGTGGCTATGTACCTATGTTTCATCCAAACAAATAACAAGCTGTTTGTCAGAACCTTTTTCGTCATTTTCTTTGCAGCAATTTCAGGTTTTTGAATAAAAAATTGCCTTACATTTTTTAAATGAATAGCCTAGCTCCGTCGTAACTATTTCCCATAGAGTATTTATCTCACCGTGGAAGTTAAAGTCCATCTTAGCTTGTACCAATACTTTTCGCAAGGTGGGAACTTCTTTTCTTGCCGTATAGTATTGCTCAATTATATTGCGTATCGAGCAAACCATAAAATCATCAATATCCAGTCTTTTCTTAGGAGGTTTACTCTTTTTTGGGGTGGACAATTTTATGTTTGAATTGCCTGAAGTACCTGGTGTAGGTGAAATGGCCATTTTATTTTTTTGCTTCAACTTTTATACGCCTTAATGTACGTTCGGAAACCCCAGTAGCTGCAGCGGTACACATAACAGTATTATTATACGATTTCAATAATTCCTGATATTATTTTTCATTTTCTAACAACTTTAACTCTATTCCTGTTGATTCATTCGTGTCTGACTGTGCCGAGTTTATATTCCTAGCAATATTTTTCATCACCATAATGTCTTCAACACTATATGGCGTGATAGTTAGTCTCTTTTTTTCTGTTCCTCAAAAAAAGTCATTAATTTGAGTAACAAATTTGCAAAACTTTTCCTATTTGCTCATTGTAGAAAATACCCTTCGGTATGCGAACAACACACCGAAAACTAAATTAATATTAAAAACTTAACAAAAACAGTTAATAAAATCACTACAGCGACTTTAACACTATAAACAGTCCCAAAAATGATAAAACTTAACAAAAACAATCAAACTTAACAAAAATAAACGTAACAAACCAAAAAACTTCGAGAAGTGATAAGTGCGGGACAGAAGTGCGTGCATGATTGATAGCGTTGCTAACGGTACTAATTAATACGGCCTGTCTAGGAGCGCGATGCGGTGAAGCGGGAAGGGAGGTAGCCGCCAACTCGAAGTGAACGGGTAATATATCGTTGATAAAGACATAAAAAAGTAACGGTGCAGATATGCATCAATTCACAGCTACAGCTTGAGATCGACTATACGAAATACGAGCTGAACCAACGACATAGATTGCCGTGTATTCCTGCTGATAAGAGCTTTTTTAACAGCAGCATGTGGTCAATCCGATCAAATGCTTTGATGTAGTCATTGAAAATGGAATCTACCTGGCTTCCAGCGTCGATGTTTGATGTCGTATATTCACAGAATAATAGTAAATTCGACGTAGTAGACCTATTCTGATGAAACCCGTGTTCCTCGTTGATAAAAAAGGTTGATAGTGTACTTTGGACTTGTTTATGAATGATATGCTTTAATACTTTAGCAAAAATACAGATTTTTGATATGGGTGTGTTATTGCTTACTTCACTTTTACAACCATTTTTATGCATTGGTGCAATAAAAGCTGATTTTAGAGAATTGTGTAAGGCCTAGTTAGGCTTTTTGCACAGTTAACAATAAATAGTATGTGACGGTTGTCTATTTCGACCTCTTTTTGTCAGTAAATTTTATTTTTTTGTCGTTCCCGACGTAATTTTAAACTACGAATTACGTAGTGTCGGAGAACGGCAATGTTTTGATTTGACAAGCCAGTCACGAAAAATTATCCATCATAACAACTAGAATCTATTTATTTATTATTGTTTCCGAGTTTATTATTCAAAATTACATGTTTATCAATTTTTTATTATCTACAATCAAAGTTTTCATGAAATCAATAATTTATTTTTACGTACCTACACGAGTGTGCGTAGCCAAAATTTTTGGTAAGGATTCTCATTCATTAAAATTTTATTTTATTGTTACTTTTTCTTTTCAGATCAAATTTAATTGTATTAATGTTTCTGTTTTATTTTGTGTGACTATTTTTTATTTCAATTTTGTTTATATTTTTTGTTTGTATTTACAGGCATTTTTGTATATTTTTAATTTTACTGCAAAATAAACATAGAAGAGAGCTTTGGTATTTCCTTTCTGGACCCTCAATTACCACTCCGCAAACAACGCGTTACACACTGGCGCCGACCATTCAAACGCAGTTTATGGAGAAGAGAGGAGGAACAATATCAACAGAGGAATAGCAACATTAAAAATAATTTTTTATAATTATTATTGAGGTCAGGCATAAAACTTTATTTGTTACCATTTTCAACCATTAACATTCACTAGTTAGGTTATATATCTACTATAATATATCAAATTACTGCTAAATTATTCAGACATTTAAGTTTCTTTAGTTTCTTTCGTTATAATATCTTTGAAGAAATTTTCTGAAGGCACAACATCAATTCTATAACCCAGTAATTTCACTATTTAAATAACATTTTCTATTCATTTTCATCACTTGAAAATACGTATATTTTTAAGGCTCTTTTCTGCATAACGACTATTAACAAATTTATTTCACTTTAACATTTTTTTTTTTTTGGATTTTGCAATGAATTTTTCACAACTAAATAAACCTGAAATAATTTATGAATTAAAAATCAGAAATATAAATTTTTCTTCGACGCAATCTGTAGACGAACTACGATCATTATTATTAAATATTAATGTAGATTCTGAAACAGAAATTTTACAAAATAGCCCTGAAGAATTTTCAGAGGATATTAATACCATTAAAAAAAATTTAAAACTTGTTGAAGCTTGTATAAACTCTTATCCTATTAGGAAACAAAAAATTTCACCTTATTTAACTCATATAAGAACAAGATTAGGCCTCATTGACATTACATCAGATTTATCTTCAGAACAGTTAGATTTAATAAATTCATGTTGGAATGATTTAACTCAATTAGACTCACGTTTTAAAAATTTGGAAAAATCACCAACACATTCCACATGTCATTCCGCAGAATCCACACAAAATATTAATTTACAACCCCTTTCTTTTTTCGAAGCATTAACTGATAAGGTCAGTAAAATTACAGAAAATCGAACTAACAATGATTTAAAAAGATTTATTTATAAAGGTGAAGGTTGTCCAAAGGATTTTATTCAAAAACTTGAAGAATTTTCACAAATAAAAAATATTTCTGAAAAATCTTTATTCTCACATATTTATGATATTTTACCTGGATCTGCTCTTGATTGGTTTAGAGCTAGAAAGTCGACTATTAATGACTGGTCATCTTTCCGATCAGCATTGTTGAATGATTTTGCAATTACCGATTACGATTATAAACTAAAAAAAGTAATCGATGCTCGTAAACAAAAACATAATGAGAGAATTATCATTTACTTTGCTACAATGGAATCTCTTTTTTCAAAACTCTTGGAACCAATGTCCGAAAAAGAAAAAATTAATACTCTTGTTAGAAATCTTAAACCTGAATTCACATTACGTCTTTCACCTACTGATTTACATACTGTAAATTCCCTCTTGGAATCATGCTTTACAGAAAGCATTCTCCAAGTTTCTAATAATACATCTTACTACTCTTCATCATCACCACCAGATCATTATCATTCTTTTCCTATTCCTTCTACATCGAATTCTAATAACAAATCGTATAATAATACTCTATTTTCACATAATCAACCATATATTCCTGAATTTCCTTTTAAAGCTTGTACATATAATTCCATAGCAGCTGTAGCTAATCCATTGCCTAATACTGTAGCTGCAATTAATAAAAATCAGAATTTTTATAAATTCACTTGCCCACGTTGTAGATCTAATACACATCTATTAAAAGACTGTACTAACACTAATATAGTGTGTTTTCGTTGTGGAAAAAAAGACTTTATTACTAGTAAATGTCCTAATTGTAATAAGTCGATTCCAAAAAACTAAATTACGAGGAGTGTATAAATAAAAATAATAGTGTTAAATCATCAAATTTTGACAAAAAAGATTGGGATACATGGTTAAAAACTTTAACAATTTTTTTTAAATCTTATAACACTTGTGCTCTCCTCTTTAATAAAACATCAGATTTTGAACGTCCTTATTTACATATAAAAGTAAACGATTTAATTTTAAATGGTCTTTTAGATAGTGGTAGTGCTATCACTATATTGGGTAATAATTCTCATAAAATTTTATCACAACATGGTCTTTTTATGCAAAAAAACTGTTTAATAAAAGGTAATGTTGCAAACGGACAAACTATTTCTTCTATCGGCATTATTACTCTTCCTACTTTTTATAACAATAAATTTGCGTTAATTACAGCTCATGTGATCCCAGAAATCACTGAATCACTCATTTTGGGTATTGATTTTTGGAAAACTTTTAATCTTGCTCCGGATATTCTTAGTAATATCACATTACAACCTTCAAATTTTAACTCATCTTTTCTCATTAATACAGATTCTAACTTTCATTTACATGAATACCATTCTTTAACAGACACACAGAAAATTATTGCAGATGCAATTATGGAAAAGTTTAGGTTGATTTCAACTGAATGTAAACCTTTAGGTCGTACTCATTTAGTCGAACATTTCATCGACACTGGAGACCATCCACCTATTCGTCAACGCTGTTACAGACTTTCTCCTGAGAAACAAAAAGCTCTTTGTAAAGAAGTTGATGATATGTTACAATTAGATGTCATTGAACCCAGTGACAGCCCATGGCTGAACCCAGTTATTATTACACCTAAAAAAGATGGTACTTGGCGATTTTGTATTGATAGTCGTAAATTAAACGATATCACAAAACTTTTTTTTCCCGGCCCCCGGGGTATTGTGACGGTTGTCTATTTCGACCTCTTTTTGTCAGTAAATTTTATTTTTTTGTCGTTCCCGACGTAATTTTAAACTACGAATTACGTAGTGTCGGAGAACGGCAATGTTTTGATTTGACAAGCCAGTCACGAAAAATTATCCATCATAACAACTAGAATCTATTTATTTATTATTGTTTCCGAGTTTATTATTCAAAATTACATGTTTATCAATTTTTTATTATCTACAATCAAAGTTTTCATGAAATCAATAATTTATTTTTACGTACACGAGTGTGCGTAGCCAAAATTTTTGGTAAGGATTCTCATTCATTAAAATTTTATTTTGTTGTTACCTTTTCTTTTCAGATCAAATTTAATTGTATTAATGTTTCTGTTTTATTTTGTGTGACTATTTTTTATTTCAATTTTGTTTATATATTTTGTTTGTATTTACAGGCATTTTTGTATATTTTTAATTTTACTGCAAAAATAAACATAGAAGAGAGCTTTGGTATTTCCTTTCTGGACCCTCAATTACCACTCCGCAAACAACGCGTTACACACTGGCGCCGACCATTCAAACGCAGTTTATGGAGAAGAGAGGAGGAACAATATCAACAGAGGAATAGCAACATTAAAAATAATTTTTTATAATTATTATTGAGGTCAGGCATAAAACTTTATTTGTTACCATTTTCAACCATTAACATTCACTAGTTAGGTTATATATCTACTATAATATATCAAATTACTGCTAAATTATTCAGACATTTAAGTTTCTTTAGTTTCTTTCGTTATAATATCTTTGAAGAAATTTTCTGAAGGCACAACATCAATTCTATAACCCAGTAATTTCACTATTTAAATAACATTTTCTATTCATTTTCATCACTTGAAAATACGTATATTTTTAAGGCTCTTTTCTGCATAACGACTATTAACAAATTTATTTCACTTTAACATTTTTTTTTTTGGATTTTGCAATGAATTTTTCACAACTAAATAAACCTGAAATAATTTATGAATTAAAAATCAGAAATATAAATTTTTCTTCGACGCAATCTGTAGACGAACTACGATCATTATTATTAAATATTAATGTAGATTCTGAAACAGAAATTTTACAAAATAGCCCTGAAGAATTTTCAGAGGATATTAATACCATTAAAAAAAATTTAAAACTTGTTGAAGCTTGTATAAACTCTTATCCTATTAGGAAACAAAAAATTTCTATTTAACTCATATAAGAACAAGATTAGGCCTCATTGACATTACATCAGATTTATCTTCAGAACAGTTAGATTTAATAAATTCATGTTGGAATGATTTAACTCAATTAGACTCACGTTTTAAAAATTTGGAAAAATCACCAACACATTCCACATATCATTCCGCAGAATCCACACAAAATATTAATTTACAACCCCTTTCTTTTTTCGAAGCATTAACTGATAAGGTCAGTAAAATTACAGAAAATCGAACTAACAATGATTTAAAAAGATTTATTTATAAAGGTGAAGGTTGTCCAAAGGATTTTATTCAAAAACTTGAAGAATTTTCACAACAAAAAAATATTTCTGAAAAATCTTTATTCTCACATATTTATGATATTTTATCTGGATCTGCTCTTGATTGGTTTAGAGCTAGAAAGTCGACTATTAATGACTGGTCATCTTTCCGATCGGCATTGTTGAATGATTTTGCAATTACCGATTACGATTATAAACTAAAAAAAGTAATCGATGCTCGTAAACAAAAACATAATGAGAGAATTATCATTTACTTTGCTACAATGGAATCTCTTTTTTCAAAACTCTTGGAACCAATGTCCGAAAAAGAAAAAATTAATACTCTTGTTAGAAATCTTAAACCTGAATTCACATTACGTCTTTCACCTACTGATTTACATACTGTAAATTCCCTCTTGGAATCATGCTTTACAGAAAGCATTCTCCAAGTTTCTAATAATACATCTTACTACTCTTCATCATCACCACCAGATCATTATCATTCTTTTCCTATTCCTTCTACATCGAATTCTAATAACAAATCGTATAATAATACTCTATTTTCACATAATCAACCATATATTCCTGAATTTCCTTTTAAAGCTTGTACATATAATTCCATAGCAGCTGTAGCTAATCCATTGCCTAATACTGTAGCTGCAATTAATAAAAATCAGAATTTTTATAAATTCACTTGCCCACGTTGTAGATCTAATACACATCTATTAAAAGACTGTACTAACACTAATATAGTGTGTTTTCGTTGTGGAAAAAAAGACTTTATTACTAGTAAATGTCCTAATTGTAATAAGTCGATTCCAAAAAACTAAATTACGAGGAGTGTATAAATAAAAATAATAGTGTTAAATCATCAAATTTTGACAAAAAAGATTGGGATACATGGTTAAAAACTTTAACAATTTTTTTTAAATCTTATAACACTTGTGCTCTCCTCTTTAATAAAACATCAGATTTTGAACGTCCTTATTTACATATAAAAGTAAACGATTTAACTTTAAATGGTCTTTTAGATAGTGGTAGTGCTATCACTATATTGGGTAATAATTCTCATAAAATTTTATCACAACATGGTCTTTTTATGCAAAAAAGCTGTTTAATAAAAGGTAATGTTGCAAACGGACAAACTATTTCTTCTATCGGCATTATTACTCTTCCTACTTGTTATAACAATAAATTTGCGTTAATTACAGCTCATGTGATCCCAGAAATCACTGAATCACTTATTTTGGGTATTGATTTTTGGAAAACTTTTAATCTTGCTCCGGATATTCTTAGTAATATCACATTACAACCTTCAAATTTAAACTCATCTTTTCTCATTAATACAGATCCTAACTTTCATTTACATGAATACCATTCTTTAACAGATACACAAAAAATTATTGCAGATGCAATTATGGAAAAGTTTAGGTTGATTTCAACTGAATGTAAACCTTTAGGTCGTACTCATTTAGTCGAACATTTCATCGACACTGGAGACCATCCACCTATTCGTCAACGCTGTTACAGACTTTCTCCTGAGAAACAAAAAGCTCTTTGTAAAGAAGTTGATGATATGTTACAATTAGATGTCATTGAACCCAGTGACAGCCCATGGCTGAACCCACTTATTATTACACCTAAAAAAGATGGTACTTGGCGATTTTGTATTGATAGTCGTAAATTAAATGATATCACAAAAAAAGATGCTTACAAACTTCCTTTCATTTCTGATATATTAGATAACCTTAAAGATGCTAAATTTATATCATCTATTGACATTGCTAAAGCGTTTTGGAATATTCCCTTAAAAAAAGAGGATAAACTCAAAACTGCATTCCATGTTCCAGGCCGAGGAATGTTTCAATTTAAAGTTATGCCATTTGGTTTAACTAATGCACCTGCTACCCAACAAAGATTCATTGAAAATCTACTAAATGACCTTACAAATGATAATAATGTTTTCTATTTTATCGACGATATAGTCTGTATCTCTCAAACCTTTGAACAACATGTCGATATACTTACTAAAATTTTTAAAAAACTTTCAGATGCCAATCTCACAGTCAATTTTCCAAAATGTTCATTTTTCCGGAAAGAATTAAAGTACTTAGGCTATGTAGTTAATGAAAATGGTTTAAAAACGGATCCTAAAAAAGTTCAAGCTATTCTTGATATACAAACTCCAAAATCTGCTAAGGAGGTCAAACGTTTTTTGGGTACTGCCAGCTGGTACAGACGTTTTGTACCTAATTTAAGCACTCTTGCAGCACCGTTAACTAAATTAACTTCAACAAGCAAAAAATCACCTCCATTTAAGTGGTCAAAAGAATTATTCAGTCACTGAACGTGAACTTTTAAGTGTTATTACGGCACTAGAGCATTGGCGTTGTTATTTAGATAATGGATTACAATTTACAATTTATACTGATCACGCAGCCCTTCAGTGGTTTATGCATTTAAATAATCCTACTGGCAGATTAGCTCGATGGAGTATTCGTTTATCTATGTTTAATTTCGTAATTAAACACAAAAAAGGCTCAGATCATGTCGTACCAGATACTTTATCACGTATAAAACCAATTGATTTAATTAATTTTTCTACTTCTCAAACTAAAGACACTTGGTATTTAGCAATTTATAATAAATGTTTATCATTTCCTTCTAGTACTCCGGATTACATGATTCATAATAATAAATTGTTTAGATTTTGTAGATCTAACACATTATTTAACTCTGAATTTAATTGGAAACAAGTAATACCATTAGAATTTAGGGAATCTGTTATTACACAAAATCATTCTACTCCCCAAACGGCACATTTTGGTACTTTTAAAACATACCATAGAATTAAAAATCTCTATTTTTGGCCTGGCATGTATAAAGACGTAGCCATGTTTATTGCTAAGTGCGAGACTTGTTTAGCTACCAAGCACCAAAATCAAAACTTAATTGGTTTAATGGGCAAACCCAAACATTGTTCACGCCCTTTCCAATGTTTATCCATAGATTTGATAGGTCCACTTCCTACTTCACGTAAGCAGAATAGATTTCTATTTGTAGTTACTTGTTGTTTTTCCAAATATTGTTTGTTATTTCCAATAAAACATGCAACCGCTTCTATTATTCGCCATATATTGGACAATTTAGTTTTTATGGTTTATGGAGTTCCAGAAACTATTATATTAGATAATGGTCCTCAAATGATAAGTACAGAATTATCTGAAATATTTAAATTTTACAACATACCAAAAATACATTACACCCCACGTTACTGTCCACAGGTTAACACCGTTGAGCGTTACAATAAAACTATTGTAACGGCGATTGCAGCTTTTATAGATAAAGATCACAGAACTTGGGATACCTATATAAACAAAATACAGTTTGCTATTAATACTGCGGTTAATGAAACCACAAAATTCACTCCATCATTTTTAGTATTTGGTAGAGAAGCTGTTACATGTGGATCTATCTACAAAAATAAAGATTCCAGAGATGAACTAATTTTCAGTCCTAGGGATGTATATGCTGAAAACATAGGACAATTAATACCTATCTTTTCCGAAGTACAGAAACGGTTATTTAATGCACATCAATATAATGCAACTTATTATAACAAACATCATCAGAATTTAGAATTTAATAACGGTGATATTGTTTGGAGGCGGAACCATGTAATAAGTTCCTCTAAAAAACATTTTTGTGCTAAGTTTGCACCCAAATTTATTAAATGTAAAATTTCAAATAAAGTTTCACCATTAATTTACGATTTAGTGGATATGAATAATAACCCATTAGGTCGTTGGCATATCAGAGACATTAAACCTCTACCGCGTTTAACTTCTTCTTTGAGTGACTAGATTGGTTGTTACCAATTACTTTATATGAATTCATATATAATTATTGCTAATTATCTCACGGCGAGCATAAGCCGATTCTTTTTGTCTTATTTTTTTTTCTATGCACCTCATTATCGTTTGGCTATACCATTAACATTGACGTTGGTCAAAACTTATAATTAATTATCATCATCGTAGTATTAGGTTAACTTATTGTGTAATTTATTTAATATTTGCAATTCTAGGAGTGTAAACTCTTATTTTCAATATCTGTATTATACTTTATAGTATAATTTGTTAAATGTTATCAATTTTTTTTTTCTCAATTTTTTTTCAAGCGGTTTGCAACTTGTAAAATTAAGCCTTCTGCACGAGCGTTTATTAAGGTAACTCGTTAAACTAAACCATACCTATGTGTATTATTTATACGCTTGAATCACTTTCCCGTGAGAATTATTTTCATATGTTTATTACATAAGTATTTTAATTACTTCACAAAAGACCCTTGGATTTTATTTAAAAGTCAATGTTTCACGACTGGCTATGATTTTCTTTTCTTTCCGGCATATTTATTTCAGTCTTTAACTGAAACTTGTTTATAGTAATCACCGTGCGGGAGTTAGCGACACGTTAAAGAAGCCATAAGCTATTAATATTTTCAGCGGATGGCAACTATTAAAGCCTTTTGCCGTTGCGTCCAACTCTGTTGAGTTGACTTATTTAGGATACGATTCCTCATAAGCAACTCTAACTGCATGATGTTTTATTTCCAGTAGTTGGAATAAGACTAGTATGAAAGAGAATGTATGTTGTAATTATAATGTACGTTGATGGAGTTGAACGATGTATATTAACATTGTATATTCCAGGAACATGTTTAAAATTTTATCATTCATGAACCATGTAATTTAAGATAATTATTTAGGATTTTTTTTTTCTCTCTCTCGTCTGTTTTGTTTTCTTTTTCTATTAAATAACTTGTTGATATGCAATATATCAGTATTATTTTTTTTTCATATATACAGGATGTTTTTTCAGAAAAATTCTTCTATAGGATGTTAATATTAATTTTCATTTTGCTTTTAATTATTATTTTTTTTTGATCGTTCTTTCATTTGGCAGATTAAATATTAAAATTCGATATGTATATGCGGTTTATTTTGATTTGGTTTGAATATTTTTTTTTAAAAACTATACTGAAAAAATCTTTCAGATTTTTTTTCCCGGCCCCCGGGGTATTGTGACGGTTGTCTATTTCGACCTCTTTTTGTCAGTAAATTTTATTTTTTTGTCGTTCCCGACGTAATTTTAAACTACGAATTACGTAGTGTCGGAGAACGGCAATGTTTTGATTTGACAAGCCAGTCACGAAAAATTATCCATCATAACAACTAGAATCTATTTATTTATTATTGTTTCCGAGTTTATTATTCAAAATTACATGTTTATCAATTTTTTATTATCTACAATCAAAGTTTTCATGAAATCAATAATTTATTTTTACGTACACGAGTGTGCGTAGCCAAAATTTTTGGTAAGGATTCTCATTCATTAAAATTTTATTTTATTGTTACTTTTTCTTTTCAGATCAAATTTAATTGTATTAATGTTTCTGTTTTATTTTGTGTGACTATTTTTTATTTCAATTTTGTTTATATTTTTTGTTTGTATTTACAGGCATTTTTGTATATTTTTAATTTTACTGCAAAATAAACATAGAAGAGAGCTTTGGTATTTCCTTTCTGGACCCTCAATTACCACTCCGCAAACAACGCGTTACAAGTAAGCAAAAACAAAGTAAGCAGAGCTTCTGTTATGGATGACCATACAGCGAACTGGGGGGGGGGCAGAATAAACATACATATATAAATACAAACAACCATGACCCGAGAACAAACATCGCCTCAGGCACCTTAAGTATGAAGCAGGGCTACTTACCACTATACCACTCGGTCGTCAACAAAAAAAGATAAATCAAGAGATTTAAATAATTTATGAAGAGCTTCGGGATCAATCTCAATGTTACTCAAGTAAGTAGTGGATTTGGAAGCGGAAGGATTTAAAGGTGTGACATTATCGTAGGTAAAACTATTAGAAGAGGCGTTATTGAACGTAGAAGAAAAATACTTAGCAAATAGATTGCATGCGCCTGTTCAAGACTCGGATGACTGACCTTTGTATGTTATGTTTTCAGGAAGGAGATTAGAACCTTTTTAGTAGCTTTGATAAAGGGTTTTTAACTATAGAGGATTGTATAGTGCTTAAATTCTCCTGGTTACATTGCTGCTCAACCTGTTTTGCTCTCTTTCTGAGTAATGAAAAAGTCTCATAGTCGCACATGTTGCCATAAGTACGGATAATATAATTTAAACAGTTATCAATTATTTCATAGTCCCCTAAGTTGTAAAAATACTTTTCTCTGGTGTTGGTTTCAAGGTGTTTTGAGGATTCAAACTTCACATATGATGGTTTGTGATGGGGATCTTCAGGCACCATCTGGTCATGGCAGCTAGATAGTACCAATTCTAAATTACTAAATATTAAATCTAATAAGCGATTATTTAGGTTACTATATGTATTAAAATGTATACTTGGGCTTCACCAATTATACCTGAAGGTGTAAGAGAGTTTTCATCACAAATCCAGCCGATGTTGCTCGGATTAAAGTCACCTAAAATAATAAAATAATCGTTTGGACACAAATTTACAATATTTGATGATTTGTCAGCAAAATTTTCTATTTGGGAATGAAAGAAAAGCCCCTTTTCTCGTTACAAAAATAAATTGTGCAGATTAGAATTTTGCTAATTCTACTATAAGGTTGTTTATAGGTTATAATGAGCCACAAATCCTCCGCAGACAAAGCCCAATCCGGACGTTCCAAGGCAGTGAATGTGACACTGTAAGCACTCCATCACCGTACCTCTCTTTTGTTTGGCTATAATAAAGATCACGTCTAAAAACTATGTACCTTTCATTAAACAGTTCACTGTTATTTATACCGTCAATGAAGCCCGTCTCTGTAAGCAACACCACATCATAACAATTCAGTAGTATGTTGCATTTGAAGTTAACAGTCTTAGTGCGTAGTCCCCTGGTATTTTGATAGTACAAATTTAAATTTGCCAAATTAAAAAATACTGCTATAAAAACAAAAATTTTTTTTAATGACTGATGTGTCAACCTGTATTTGTAGTTAGTACTTTGCGGGTTTACATATATGTTTCACCCTGTATTTATAGTCAGTACTTGCGGGTTTAAATGTTCTGTCGGTTTTTCAGAAACAAACCGGGAAATGAGACAAAAACTGCATAGCTAAATTACTTACATTTTGTATTAAATATAAATATAAACTACTTATCTTCATATAAATAGAATATCCATGATATATAAATAAATGCAAACTGTACATGTATTAAGTAGATAAGTTGGTAACTAAATTTTAACTAAATTTTAAGTTATTACATGTCACTTGTGTGTCCAAGCGGATTAAGTAGTTAAGTTCATAAGTTCAATGAAGTTGAACAGTAATGAATGTCAAGGAATTCGTGAATTCTGTACTTAGATATGTGGTAAACGTGATTTTGGACAAATTCAGAGAAGAATTTGATTCGATAATTAAAATCTTTACAAGAATATGTTTTTTTCTAAATGTTTATCCTACAAGCATATCTATTTTATATATTCTTCAACAAATTTTAAAGTCGAAACTAAACTCCACTCCGACATTTAAAAAAAAAGAGTAAATGCGAAATAAAAAGGAGCTCTTGCCGCCACCAGCTTTGTCAACTTATGCACTTAACTAAAAAATCACGTCCTAATGGCCGGTTTACACGCGTTAAGTAGTTAAGTTGGTAACTAAATTTTAACTTAATTTTAAGTTAAAGTTTACGTGTAAACAGTCAGATAAGTGACAAGTGGTAACTTAAAATGCAGTACGCAAGTGATTAAGTAGATTAGGATTCGTTCTATTTTTCGTATAAATAGGTGGGCGGGGCTTCTCACTTAACACGTTTGGACGTGATTTTTTAGTTAAGTGCATAAGTTGACAAAGCTGGTGGGCGGCAAGAGCTCATATTTATGTAGCATTTTCTCTTTTTTTTTAAATGTTGGAGTAGAGTTTGGTTTCTACTTTAAAATTTGTGGAAGAATATTTAAGGGTGTTAACACACCAATCGATCGACCGTCGACCGATCGACAACACCACCCCTGAGTTGGTAAGTCTGCCAACCCGCAGTTGGCGTTATGGCCTACAATTGTCTGACACCAACCCTAAGTTGGGAAGTCTGCCAACCCGCAGTTGGCGTGATGGCCTACAATTGTCTGACACCAAGCCCGAGTTGGTAAGTCTACCAACTCGTAGTTGGCGTGATAGCCACAATTGTCTGACAGCACCCGTGAGTTGGTAAGTCTGCCAACCCGCAGTAGGCGTGATGGCCTACAATTGTCTGACGCCACCCCTGAGCTGGGAGAGGCTGATATCCCTCCAGTGAATATTAAGGGTACCTAATTATTAAAGGTACCACACCAATCGATCGTCCGTCGATCGACGTCGACGACGAGAGAAAAATACATAATCTTGCAAATATTTTAATTTCCGAATCAAATTCTTCTCTGAATTTGTCCAAAATCACGTTTACCACATATCTAAGCACAGAATTGACGAATCTCTTGACATTCATCACTGCTCATATATATCGAACTTATTAACTTAACTACTTAATCCGTTTGGACACACAAGTGATATGTAGTAACTTAAAATTTAGTTAAAATTTAGTTACCAACTTAACTACTTAATACATGTAAACCGCACATAACTTGTTAACTGAGAAGCTACTTATACGAAAAATAGAACAAATCCTAATCTACTTAATCACTTGCGTACTAAATTTTAAGTTACCACTTGTCACTTAACTGACTGTTTACACGCAACTTTTAACTTAAAATTTAGTTAAAATTTAGTTACCAACTTAACCACTTAACGCGTGTAAACCGGCTATTACTCGCTTTTTAAATAAGAATAACGTTTTCGATTCACGGATTATGCAAGGAAGTGCATTCCACAACCTAACAGCGTGTACGGTGGAGGAATAAGAGAAAAATTCAGTTTTATGCGGTTTCATTTGGAGAAGAGTACGCTTATTTCTTCTGCAGTGAGCATCATCGTGTGAGTGAAGGAAAAACGCTTATTTAGGTAACGAGGGGAGGATGGGTTAAACAGTACGTTAAGTAACTGGGATAAGATACGAGAATCTCGACGGTACCGAATAGGAAGCCATCGGAGTTGACCGCGGTATTGAGAAACATAATCAAACTTTTTAAGACCAAAGATGAGTCGAATACACAGATTCTGTAATCGTTCCAGTTTATTTAATAGCTCTTCATGTATGTCCAAGTAACAATGTCTGCGTATTCGATTATTGGTTGAATGAGTGTTTGAGCAAGAGAAATCCTGGTCCGGAAGGGTAGGAAACTCCGAAGACTTTTTAGTTGATGGATGGAATAGTGCACTTTCCTACTAATTTCGTTGACGTTAGCATTTCACATAAGATAAGAATCTATAATTACTCCTAGGTTTTTGACAGTGTCAGAGAAATTAATAGGAACACTATCCAGGATAACACATGGCAAATTGGCTACTAATTACTACTACTACTAATGACTACCAATTATGATAGCTTGAGACTTGCTAGGATTCCCTCTAATATGGTTGAGGAGGGCGATGGCTGGATCCCGCGTTAACTCGTGAACGGGTGTCGTTTGCGGGTGTTCGTCGTTTGGATACTTGCGAGGAGGGAGACTTGCCGAGCTAACAGATGCAGATAAAAATAATTTGATATAGACATAAAGAGACTCTAAATTTATTTTGAAAAAATTATGCCCGTGAAGTTTCTTGCCAGTTCTTCTTTACGAAGGTTTTTCCGAACTGGTGGTAGAGTCATGTTTTAATTTGACATCAATAAGAACAAGTAATTGTCAATGTTGAGAAATAAATACTTCATTTCATTTCACACATAAACCAAATGATTTAGCCCAGTCACTTATACGACTGAGGTCCTCATTGATTGCAGCAATAGCAATTACTGTATCTGAAAGTGTGAAATGGCGATAGACCTGCAAATCATCATTGTAAAGGTGAAAATTACAAGAAAGGACTGTAGTAACGGAGTCAATAAAAATTGAAACAAGATCGCACCAATCAGAGTGAGACTCGCCATGGCGGACCCGCTGTGAGCAGCCCTGAAGATAGGAGCTGAACCAGGCCACTGCAGAAGAGGAGACGTTGAGTGATGTTAAAACTCCGAGAAGGATGTCGAAATCGACTGAGGTAAACGGGCTACTGAAGTCCAGAAGTACCATTATAGTCAATTAATTCAATGAAGTCAATTAATTCATTATAGATTGATTCTCCATCGCCCATCGAATATCATCAGTGATATTTATAAAAGCCGCAGTGGTACTGTGGCCAGATTGAAAACTGCTGAGGAGGGTTTTGTGTGCAAGAAACTTGGAGAGTTGCTCATGAACAATATGTTCGAGGACTATGCAAAGGAAAGGTAAAATGGATATGGGGTGAAAATTTGCGAGAGAATTAGGCTTTGGTATTTTGGGTAATGGGATAACATGAGCAAGTTTCCAGGACGTGGGAAAGGCACAAGTTGTGAGGGAATAATTGAAAATGTGGAAGAGCATTGGTAATAACGTAGGCACAATCAAAGTTATCATTCTTGAACACAATTTGTCCTGACCGACAGCAGGAGATGTAATAGCAAGAATGGCTCTCTTCACAATGTCTTCTGAAACAGTTTTCAGTAAAAATAGAGAATGAGTAGAGGGGGCATATGATAAGGACTTCAAAGTTTCATCTTTAACAGCGTGGCAAACAACAATAGAAGGTTCGGAAAATTGTTTATTCAGGGAGTCTAAATTTAAGATGTTATGACCAGTGGGAGGAGACTTACTAATTCCAGTGGACTTAAGAAATTTCCAAACTTCTGCAGGGCTCCGATTAGTAAGAGAATCATGAAGGTGGTACCTTTTGGCGTCACGACATAGACGGCTGCAGCGATTACGCAAGTATTTGTAGTGGTTTAAGTGTTGCTCGGTGGGGGAGCGTTTGTACCTGTGTTTTGACTTATCTCGAAGAGACATGGCTTCTCTAATAGAGTCTGATAACCACGGAGCTAGATTGTATCTGACTTTCACTCTTCTTAAAGGATCGTGTCGGTCATACAAATCTAATAGCAAGGAGTTGAAATTTTCAACCTTACCATGGATGTCGTCACAAGATATCACAGGCGACCAGTTTATGATGCTGGCATCGCACCATTGCTGGCAATGACTCCATGTCAATATTTTTATCATTGCGACAAAGCATAGAGGGTGGTTTTTGTTTAGGAAGACGTCAACGAAATATAATACGTATACGAAAAGATAAATATATAAGGTCATGGTAAGAGAAGTGTGTAGTAGTTGCCCGTGTTTTTTTATATAGTTAGGTGATGACACTATCATAAGGTCTATAAGAGAGGGATCATAGCCAGGAAAATTATGGGTAGGAGAGAGGGGTAAAATAGACAGGACAGTCGATCCTATCCTGATAGGATCCAGAGTAAAAAGAGGGAGAAGTGCTAACAATTTGTGTGAGATATGTCTACTTAAATGTATATGGCCACCCCACCCCTTTCCTGTACGATCATTCCGAATCAGTTTAAACCCAGGAAGAGGATATTGAGTCGAGGGAAGAGAAGGTTTTAGAAACGTTTCCGATATGAGTATTGCATCAGCGTTGCTAATAGTAAAAGTAGCCAAAAGATCGGAGTAGTGACTAGGAACGCTTTGTGCATTTATGTGTATTATTTTTAAATAATACAATTTTTGATATAACATAATATTTTATACCGATCAATAGTTCTCTCGGAACGAGGAGGTACCGTTCCGTGTGTGTGTGTTTCAGATAGATACCCGTTCCTAGGAACTATTGACGGTATGGAACACTCATGTCTAATATCTATTTATTTAAGAATGTCTGTATGTTTGTGTCATTCGTAGTTCATTCAACAGTGTCTGTCTTCCTTGTTTTGGTTTTGATCGCACTTTTCCGTCTGATAACTGATAATACTTTTCTCAAGAAAAACAAATCGAATTTTGCTGAGACAATGAATTCACCACGCCTAATTATAGTCTTGTTTTTATTATTACAATGCATGCTGGCTTTCAGTGCTTCAGCGAGAGCTCCTGGTCAGAGTTTAATCCACGAACATGGCGAAAGGGAATCTGATGGCAGTTTTCGTCCGAGAGATCATGACCATTACACTGATGAAGGAGAGCATCGTTCAGAGTTCGACCACGAAGTCTTTTTAGGTATGCGTATCGCACGCCTTTTGTTTTGCTTACTGTGACGTAAATGATTCTTAAAGCTTTGTTTTCTCAAACAGTAGTTGATAAGAGGTGCGATGAAACGGTGTACAATGTCTATAAAATATTCTTTGATTTTGAGTTTTCCGTGCGTTTTGTATGTGACGTATTACTTCTCCGTAGGAAGCGTTCGTAAAGCTGAGGAATTCGCGAAGATGTCCACTGACGAGGCACGTCGT
Source organism: Marasmarcha lunaedactyla (assembly GCA_923062675.1). Classification (NCBI taxonomy): domain Eukaryota; kingdom Metazoa; phylum Arthropoda; class Insecta; order Lepidoptera; family Pterophoridae; genus Marasmarcha; species Marasmarcha lunaedactyla. The sequence continues at coordinate 16,353,034 of OV281346.1, read as the reverse complement.
TCTGTTAAAGAAATGCTTGTACACATCGATGTAGATGGAGACAATTATGTTACCCGCTCTGAACTCAGAAAATGGATCCTTGCTTCATTTGAGTAAGTAAGATTTATACAAATTAAATTGCTCTTGAAAAAGTCATCACAAAAAGTGGCTCTTCCTTAAAACTCAGTTAAAACTTTTTATATCATTGTTGTAAAGTGTAAAGTAAAGACCTTGTTTTTTATTATATGTATGTAAAATTATGATGAGAGTTTCTCATAAATAACTCTTCATACAATTTATGAAAAGATTCAATCTGAAAGCTGATTTCCTCAACACAATATACAATCTAAAATATAAGTAAGCTTAAAGGCAATAGAAACTTTAAAAGTCGAAATTAATAACAAATCAATTAAATTGCAATTCCAAAAAATTTAAAACTAACATGTAGGTCAAATAAAGGTAATTCAATGAGGCATGATTTAACCTAATAATTGTTTTCAATTCACAGTTAGCATTTCTAAGTCTAAAAATCCATGGATTTTCACACCCAAAACAAATATTTGAAGTATTTATGTTATGTTTATGAAGTATTTAGTGTACTGTTACAACTCCTTTCTAAGTTCTAACATTTTGTGGTCAGAAAATGCTGAAATTACTCAATCATAGAGTTCTTAAATTTACTTTTAATTTTTTTAGATTTTAATAATGATAATAATAATCCTAATTGCTTGAACAGACACATCCATCACTTATAATGTCAATATTTAAAACAACATTACAATTACACAATCATTTTATTTATTTTTATTTCCCAATTATTTGTTGATTTCAAAGAAAATAAAACAATCTCCTCCTCATACAAAAATACTGTACATATTTAATACATACCCAGTGTCATATAGTAGTTTTATGTATTACAACTTGTGGTCTTATGGCAATTAAAACTCTGAAATTCTATGATACATTTAGGTCACTGGCCAGAGAAGAAGCTTCGGAGCGTATGGTAGATGCTGACACCAACAATGATGGTGAAGTCACATGGAATGAATACCTTAAAGATGCTTTTGGTGTTTCATCTGAAGACCAGGTTGCTGCTGATGATATTGGTGACACAGGAATGGTAAGAGGTTTTCTTTATGGTTTAATTGGTATATTAAAATAAAGGTTTATTCTACTACAAACAATTACTTTGAAATTGTATGTTTCACAATATTTCCGAATATGTACCTGTGCCACGGCAAACATGGGCTTTTTCATCTCCAAATCACACTTCCAAAAAGTTTGTATTCCAAATAATATTTATTAGTGTCCCAGGATATAGTGCTACCCCGCTAGAAAAGTGCTCACCTTTTTTTATAAACTAATTAAGGCCCACTTGCTCTATTCTGAGTTACAAATTTTGTGTCTGGATCCAATTCCGAATAGTAGTGTCACTAAACTAAATCTGCTTTTGACAAAAGTGTCGCCATAAAGTAAGCAACAGGGTCTGGCTTCAGTTAATCAGTTCAGGATGCCATTTCTTATTATGGATCATGTGTGCAAAAGTCGTTGTCTTTTAAATACTGGGTTGCTTTCGTACTTCGTTACATTAAGAATTTCATAAACACAATATTTCCTAGAAATTACGCACAATATTTGTTGTACTACGAGTTTGCTGCACAATGATGGTCCTACTAACAATGTCAGTGTTTTCGATTTTGAGAGAGACAATAAGTCAAACTGTTGCTCTTTTAGATGGTTCATCTTATTTGGCGCGCTACACTATTTGTGTGTGTACCCGTAGCAACTAAATTTTGTGTGGCAGCGGTCATCTCGTCAAACCGTGTTCCCGTCGCTTTGGTGTGCGTGTACAATCAGTACATTTTTTTTCCGTACAGAGACACTAACTGTATGGCCAAAGTAAGCACAGCTTGTGCTATGTATGACTTTACAGCAAACTGGGGAACCCAGAATAAACATACATACACAAATACAAACAACCATGAGAACATTCATCTGTGTTCTGATGAATGTTCTCGAGAATGTTCTCGCATTCTCAAATGAATGCCCCGGCCAGGACTCGAACCTGGGACCTCCGGCGCATGAGGCATGGCTACTTACCACTACACCACTCGTGTTACGCACATTTGATATATATAAATAAGTTAAAACAAGAAAAAGCTGACTTCAATGTAGCTATCATTCTAAAGTAAACATTTTATAAAAATTGATTATAATTCTATTACCAGAAATTATGAGATTGAATTATAATGAAATCTTACCAAAATATGAAGTAAACTTTATTAGCGGAATACCTTATTTCAGTCAAGTTCGTCTACTGATTGACCTTCTGATATACCTTATGTCTAATAAATTAATTAAATTTAAATTAAATTAACTTATACTTATTTTATAAATATAAGTTAATTTAATATTTAATACAAATTATACTTATTTTATATCTACAGTACTAAGCATGTACATGGTTTACCTATTATTAAATAGTTCCCTCATCTATCTTTGCAATAGAAGGTTTGGTTTACTGCACACATCTTGACACAATCTTATACTCTTTTCTTCAATCTTATAATCTTATAATAGGATTTATGTTGAATAGTTGGTAGTAAGGCACTATATTCGACTTTGACTTCAGCTGATCGTGCTCAAGTGAGTGAAATGCATCTTGTTACTTTAAGCTTAAATTTTGATGTCTAAGCCCTACAGTATAAGTGACAGCAGTTTTGCATCCCTAACCAAAGGTATCAGGTTTGAAACCAGGTACGCTCAGACATCTGTTGGCACCCCAATCAGTGATGTTTTAAGTTATTTGTTTATTTCTGGTATTTTTGTTTGTTATTTGAACATTTATATAAATTACACTTTAAATATAAAGTTATATAAATTAAAATTTTATAGTATATATAAAACTTTGCATCAATCAAGAGAATAACATAAAATAATTATGTATACAACCTGCTTACGACTTGATATATATATATATTTTTTAGTTGATGACTGAAGAGAAAGAGATGTGGGCGGCGGCCGACAAGAACGGCGATGGAAACCTTCAGTTAGAGGAATTTGCGGTAAGTTTGGATACCAACTATGCAAACTGCCCACGTTTGTGAGTTTGTCTTGTTCCTTACGCAAGCCTTTATGTACTTTTTATTATTTATAGTTGAAGTCTGTAAAGCAAGTTTTTTCGCAAAATTTCAGTATGCCTTGCATAGATATTAGCTCACACATATGTATGTATTGAAACTTGAACATTGAAAGGACCTAATAATATAATTTGGTTATGTTAGTCAATTTAATAATTCACTTGAATGACATTTCGGGCGGCGGCGGTGGCGTGTGTAAAAGATTTAAAAATGTGTGTCATAAGTTACGCATAGTCGTGGACCAATACTAGAATACAGAATGAGCAATCGGATGCACGGGACCCGAATTTTTAGGTATTGTATTATAGGTCAATGATTTCTTAATGATATTTAAAAAGGCGAATTAAAGTTCTAATGAAATGTAACATGGATTACACAAATGTTCCAATTCCTTGATTTTTGATTTATTTTCTTAATTAATTTATTGAACACGCAATATTTTGGGATTTAATAAGACAAATACAACAATTAAATTGCAAAAGTAAAACAAAGGTTCAAAGGATCAAAGGCTCCATCAGCTTCTCTTATATTGGTCGGACTGGACCTTATTTTAATGAAAATTACTTTTTGCATAGTAGTTATTTATTAGAGTGAAGTATTAGCTAGATCATTGCAGAAAGACTTACAACCATTATCATATACCTACTAACAGGCCCGGAGTCAGTCTTAGTCCTTGTTCCGTGGGTATTTTCTAATAAAATATGCCTTAAGTTACTCCTAGACAATGTAGAATTCAAATGGATAAAGAATAATTTTATAGGTTAAGTAGTTTTATAGTTTTTCGATTTCAAATAAACAAACATCACTAATTCCTCTTTATAGTTATTTATTGATATGACTTGGCAAGCTATTTACGGCTAAAAGTCTCTTGTGAAAGATTTGTTTGTGTTGAAAACGTACTTTGGTTGCAGGTGTTCATAAACGCGGAGGAAAACCCCGACATGCACCCGTTCCTCATCAAGCAAACTCTCCGCGAGAAGGACACCAACGGAGACGGCTACATCGACTTCCAGGAGTTCATCTTCGAAAGAAGTGAGTCACTTTAAATGTAACCTACTTTCCTTTCAGCATTCTACTAAGTTCATTGTTAATGCCATATCTCACCCAATGTGCTTGAGAAAGGAAAGAAATCTAACGTATTTTTACTTATTGATGAGAAGAAGCAGAGTTTTGGGATCGTAAGTTTACTTCGTATGTTTTCTTTTATTCATATAATAAAAAAAAATATTTAAATATTTAAATAACTGCTGTGGTTAACGATGATCAAAATGTTAATATTGTGCGTCTTGTACAAATTAATTCCGTATGGAATCTAAACTGAGCAGCTCGTGCCGCAATCAGTATCGGGGCTGCACCACAGAGATCGTCAAAAGACATTAAATTTTTTTCATTATAATACGTTCTTAACAAGCTCTAGTTCCAGAGAAAGTAAAACCAAATATGTGAACGGGGTTCATCAAAATGAAGCACTTACATAGGATTTTATCATCTATAGAATTTATGATGATGATGAAAACCTAGGGTGTAATAGTAATCAATTGCAAATATATGAAATTTTAATTTGGCTCATTCGAGATCCATTTCGATGATAGAAGAATAAGTATTTCACTAAAAATCTCGATTATCAAATCGTGTACCTTCTTACTTACAGCTATAAAAAAGTTACTGTTATTACAATACGCATTACGTAATCGCTCAGAATAATACATCGGCACGATTTTATGGCCAATATGATGGTTTTACTATACAAAACTTGTAAAATAGTTTCTTGTAGGCGTAATAAAAATAGCAGACGGTCTACCTACAGGTATAGTGAAGAGTTCAACCATACATGCGAATAGAGATAATTTTAGGTACAACACGACATGCTGTCGTTTGGTTGCTCTGTACTAGAGTTAGTTTGCTGTATAACTTAGGGCAGAGAAAAATCCCGACTGGAATATTAAATTAATTGAAAATAGTGAGAAAAGAGACTTCGTATTTCAATATTCAATGTGTTACCTACCATTACCTTAACGTTCGAGATTATAACCTCAAAGTCCCATTCATTTTCTGTATCTGTAAGATTTACAAGCTTGTCCGTAATAAAACAAATTAGTGAAGAACATTTACTTTGGATTTAGGGTACAATAAAAATTCAAATTCAAATATTAATTTCTCAACATTGACAATTACTGTTCTTATTAACCGCTTTATTACTTATTACCAACAAATGTTACAACCTGTTGCGAATTTTCAAGTAACGGCACGATTCGGTAATCAAAGGGCACGATTTCTTAATCAAGCTATTTCGATTTGATTTATGAGAAAAAAGTCTTAAACTTTCTTTTAAATAAGTAACTTCGGCATTGAAAAACGTGTTATTTTATCAAATTATTTAAGAATTGACTTATAACTTAACACTAGTTTTAATTAAAACCCACAGAAACATTGAATTTATTTTAAAATTTATAATTAGCTGTATAGCGGCTAGTGACATTAGTATAACGTGCGCAAACTGTCAAGAGCAATAAAAAAAAAATTTAGTATTTTCATTATTGTAATTTCACTATGAATTCAATATGTTATTTCCTTAAAAAAGTTGTATTTAATTACTCACAACGGTGTTAAAAAAAGTTGTATAACAATCGTAAGCTATTTACGTACTATTTACGTATTTACGTAAAATTACATACTCGGCTAAGAATTGGTAATATGATAAACTTTTTAATGCGAATATAAAAAGATACTTACTGTTATTGATATAAAATTAAATGTTGCCAGAGATCAGAAATATTCAAATTATTATTTCCCTATAATATAATAATAATAATAATAATAATAAATCCCCAGACAAACACACCAACTGTATGGCTCCAAAGTAAGCAGAGCTTGTGTTATGGATGACCATACAATGAACTGGGGGGGAACCCAGAATAAACATACATATATAAATACAAACAACCATGACCCGAGAACAAACATCTGTGTTCATCACACAAATGAATGTCCCGGCCAGGACTCGAACCTGGGACCTTCGGCGTATGAGGCGTATTAGGTCTTTACGTATGAAATTGCCGTTTTTCACGAAATAAATGAAGCGTAATTTTTTTATATATTTTTTATTTCTATTAATCAAAATAATCACCCATGCAATCAATGCATCTTTGCCAACGCATTGGTAGCTTATTGATGCCTTTCTTGAAGAAATCAGCTGGACGGGAGGCAACAAATTCTTCAAAGGCATTTTGTACTGCCTCTCGGGTATTGAATTTTTTTCCCGCCAAGAAGTTATCCAAATTCTGGAAAAAGTAGGAGTCTGTAGGCGCAAGGTCTGGTGAGTACGGCGGATGACGGAGAACTTCCAACCCCAACTCTTGTAGCTTGGAGACCGTCTGCTGTGCAGTATGAGGTCGCGCGTTGTCGTGCAGGAGCACTGGAGCCGGACGATTGACCAAAGCTGGTTGGAGACGTGCGAGCTTCTCCATCATTGTGTTCAGTTCTTCACAGTACACATCTGCAGTAATGCTTGTCCCGTTTGGCAAGAAGCTGTGATGAATTACACCCGCGTTAGACCACCAAACAGTGACCATCACTTTTCTAGGGGTAAGTTTTCGTTTAGGGCATTGTTTGGGAGCTGAACCAGGGTCCAACCAACTTGCTGAGCGCTTACGATTGTCAAACAGGATCCATTTCTCGTCACAAGTAACAATGCGGTTCAGAATTCCTTCATTTGTATGCCTGCTGAGCAGTGCAAGGCCCGTCTCCACGCGTACTTCGCGCTGGCGGTCATTGAGTTCGTGGGGTACCCATTTGTCAAGCTTTTTTACCTTGCCAATTTGACGCAAATGGACCAATATTGTTTTGATGCTAACGTCGAAAGCTGCTGCTAATTCAGCCGTGGATTGAGTTTCATCAGCTTCCACAATTGCCTTTAATTCGTCATTGTCGACCAAAGTTTTCGGACGACCACGGGGTTCATTTTTCAGGTCAAAATTTCCAGAACGGAACGGATAAACCAATAACGGGTGGTGCGTTCGTTTGTAGTGTTCACTCCGTAAACGTCGTTGATGTTGCGTGCCGCTTGTGCCGCTTTGCTGCCACGACGGTACTCATACTCCATAATTACTCGAATTTTTAACTTATCCATGATGACGAAAAATGTTCGAATGCATTGAAATAAAACACTAACTATTAAACAAATGACGATTTTAGAAAAAGAATTCCATGTTTGTCAAATAAAATTAATTTTAAATTAGAATTATCAGTCAAAAAAAAATATTTTCATTTGAAATGGCCAGTACGGCAAAACGGCAGTTTCATAGGTAAAGACCTATTATATTATTCAGTAACAAAAACATAATCACGATTTATTTATCAGTTGTTAACGTAAATAGAATTTTAAGAATTGAGAGTTGAAACGAGGGTACGAGTAAGTTCATAAATATATATTCATGGCAAGTGAGTGTGCCGCCGTCTGCAAATCGGCAGCGTCCCGGCACTGCCTCGGCGGCGTCGTGACTCTTGCTGAGCCTCAGACTTTATTTGCTGCTGTAACATTGCTTCTTTGAGTTGGGTCTTGAATTTTTTTATTTATTAATATTATTTTAAAAACACTAATATTAAAGTTGTTTGCTATGTGTAAAGAACGCTTTACTCCGTTCTTTCACTGTACGGTTTTGTGAAAACTTTTCTAATGTTTTTTATTTACTTTAAAGGTAGCGATCAAGACAAGGAATGGCTCATAGCTGAGAAGGACAAGTTTGACAACGACCTGGACTTGAACAAGGATGGACGACTTGACACCAATGAAATTAGAAGCTGGATCATCCCGGACAATAAGTATGTCGTTGAGTTTGTAATCGTATGAAAAGATGAGTTGTTTTGTCTAATAATAATTAAGGTTAATAACTTTACGCAATAAAGCTATGGTGTGAAATTGTCATGATAGTAGTAAGAGTAAAAAAAACAACAAGATTTTATCGTAGATTATCTAAAAATATTATCTAAAACAATTTGGAAAATTATCTATCTTTAATTATAAATAATTTGAATGTAATAAAATGACGCATTTCTAAAGTTAGTACTTTCTTATAACCATTACGTAGTTTTAATGCCACATGTTTGTCTTTCCAGCGAGCTAGCTGACGAGGAAGTTAACCACCTGTTCGCGGCGGCTGATGATGACCACGACGATATTTTATCAGTCGACGAGATCATGGAGCACGTGGACGTGTTCGCCGGCAGCGAGGCTAACTCCGCCCACGACCTCATTGGTGAACATTTCGATGACGAGCTGTAGGGAGGATAAACTGGAAACCGCTGTTTATGAGGCTATTGCAATGATACGGAAACTCATGTTTAGACGAATCAGGTCGTTTTTGTGTTTGTAGTGCACTGTGCGCTACTGGTATTATTGTATAATGTACTTTATATAAGTGTATTAAAATACTACAAAACGCGAGCTAGTATAGGTACTGTGTGCCGGCAGGTTTATACCGGTTTTAGTCAATGTCTACTTATTATAATTATGCAGTTCTGGAAATTAGTAGATGTTCGGTGTGATTAACCGGGAATCCTCTATTAGTAATTACGTAATCAGAAGATTGTTATGGTTAACAATAAGATTTTACCTTCTTTGCAGTTCAATTAGATTCCTTCGTCGTAGCCGTACAAAACAATAATGATTATTTTTATGATTGAGTGTCATAATTTGATTTTAAATATAAAATTTAGACATTTTTTGTTATTGCGATAATTTTATTATAAATGTTCGTATTCAACGATTACTATTCAAGCTAATAGTTTTATTCTTAAAAGTAGAAATAAGTAATTAAAAATGCGCATTTACACTGTGGATTTATACCAAATAAGCATTTATGAGTTTTTATGATAAGAACTTAATAATTATATTGATTATTTCAATAGCCATTTGATACAACTTATTACACTTTGTATTACATATACTAGTCAAATGTTATCTCTCGCTCAACTTAATTACTAGAATTTAAAACATATTATAACTTACTCGCCTATTTTTCTCGACGCTGGATTGTAATCTCATTGTTAATAATTATTTAAAGGTATTTTATAAGTGAGACTTCATAAAATACCTTGGTCAATTAAATACCATGTAAAGTGCTATAAAATTAACAACCTATGACCTATAATTATACTGTGACGGCCGAGTAGCGTAATGGGTAGTAGCCCTGTCTCATATGCCGAAGGTCATAGGTTCGAATCCTGGTCGGATCATTCATTTGTGTGATGAACACAGATGTTTGTTCTCAGGTCATGGTTATATATATGTATTTTTATTCCCCCCAGTTCGCTGTATGGCCATCCATAATACAAGCTCTGCTTACTATGGGCCATGCTGTGTGTCCGGGGATTTATTGATATACCGGGTGACTTTCTTAACCGTTCGGTAAATGGGCACATTGCCTCGAACCACAATAATGAGCAACTTTTCCAAAAAGACGATTTAGCGAAAATTAAAACAAAAGTCAACTGTGCATTAAGAACTGGCAGTTGACTCGGAAAGTTGTTTTTTTACTACTTGGTGTCTTTGGGAAAGTTGCTCATAATTGTGGTTTGCCATGTGCCGACTTCCCAAATGGTAAGAAACGTCACCCGGTATTATAACTAGGCCTTAAGTCTCTAAAATAAAAAAAATAGTCTTTAAAATGCAAAGCGTCATCGAAATGATCGAAATGATTGACAAAAAATAATTTTTATAAGATGCTCTTGCAAAACTTAAAATAAGAGATTCATATTTTTTTCCGAAATACTGCAGTTTTTATTTAAAGTGCTAACTTGAAAATCCATATCATTCTTAAGAGTCCTAAGCACCAAATGACGTTATTTATACCGGTTGCATACGAATATGCCTATACTTAAAAAAATTGCCTCCAAACAGTATGAAAATAATATATTTCAACTCTAGACGGAAAAATATAGAAATGGTGTTTTCTATGTATGGAAATGCTGTCTTTGACTTTTGAAAAAATTGAGAGCTAAATTTGTGAATAACAATTGACCTACGCCAGTGACAACAATAAAATGCTATAGCATATGTCATGTAATTAAACATTTAGTATCAATGTGAATATTCGATTTAACCTGTGAGATGCACTGAGTATAATTTACGAAGTCAGGAAAGAATTATGTATTTAATTTAATCTATAGTTATCACTAGGTATCTCTTTATATTATTTTGTCATTTTAATTGAGATAAGGGTATCATTTTCTTTAAATGTTTCTGTCACAAACTTTTTATGCAATGCAATATTTATTAAAAGAAGTGCATTTTTAGGCTGTTCTTAATATTCGATATGACGTGATTAATCATGTTAAGAAAGTCGATGTTTTTATATCACTCAAACGAATTAATAAATTATACTTAATGTTATGGCCTAAAGTACGTAATCACTTGTATATTTTAATTATTTGACAGTAAATTCTTTTATGTTACATTAATTTTAAAAAAAATTATTAAAAGCAAAGTCTCTTCACTGTGTCATTTGAAATTATAGATGTGAGTAGATAGGTGTTTATTATAAAAATATGACTTGGTAATAAGTGAGCATGTGCCATCTTTATTGTACTTGACCAAATCAAGTCCTTCAATTAATCTGTGTGTATAAGACTAATAAAATGAATTTATTTATTAATCTGAAAATGTGTTTTATTTCGTAAAATTATACACCGTCAGCCCTGATAACCCGACCGATGTTAACCGATTCCGTGCGGATGGCGCCGTAGAGGCGTCATGAGTATTTTTTGTGTATGGCGCATGGCGCCCGAGGGGTGCCCACATTTTTACCTATAAATAAAAGTGTCTTAATTTGTCACGCAGATTACGGTTTCTGTGTTAGGTTCGGGATATTGCATAAAAACACACCCTTCAGGATTTGCAAACCTTTTCAACAGAACAGAACAAGTCTGTTCGAAAAAACTCGTCGTCACATTGCGTTTCAATTTCAGACTCAGGTATATCTTGATTTGGTTCCCAGACATCATAAGTCTGGGAATTCTGTTGGGAACAGATCTGTTCAAACTCGTCATCGCATTGCGTTTCAATTTCAGACTCAACCTGAGTCTGTATGTGTTCTGTATTTCCTTTTTCTACAAAATCCTAGAATAAATCATGAAGTATTATATCAATCTATAGTTACTTCTATAATATATTCTGATTGATTTTATACAGAGGCCAACTATACAGGACTAATTACAGTGTACAATCTATTGAGTGATAGGTATTTCTACTTAATAGTTTATTTTTCAATTGATTTGATTTGTTCAAAACAGACATTTTATTCAAAAGTTTAAAAAATAGGTACAATGTTTAATTGTTTATGAAATACTATTTATACACAACTAGCATGGGGATTTCCCGATCTACGATAAAAATAAAACGCAATTGATCAACCAATCGAGCCAAACATATAGCAAAAGGTTTGCAACTCCTGATAAAAATAAGTCACTTACCTTCCATTTCGGTATAAAAACTTAGATAGTCACTTGTTATTAATGTAATTTCGCATTCTATAATCAAACTTCGATTAGGATCATTCATTGTAATTTATATTAAGTTTTGATGTAATTCTTTTATCTTTTAAAAATTAAAGTAATTAAATCAAGTTTCGGTTTTTTTTCGATCCTCCGGTTGTCGCTAACGTAATTGGCGCAGTCGGTAGGATATTCACGGGATTTTTTTGCAAATTTGGAGAATCTAACTTCGAGATCCAGACCGCGAGGAACCCGGGAGGTTATCAAGCCCCACTGCTGAATATCCGAACTCTACGGACCTGCAACAATCCAGGAGGAGAATCTGACAATCGATTCACGAAGATTAACCGGCTATGCAGTTTATGTAAGTGCACTTGACTTTTTCTCGTGTTGCTTCCTTTTATCCTAAGTAATTCCTTTTTATTATTTCAAAATTTATCACCCTAGGTTAAGGCCGTCTGAATTACGACAGGCCCGCCAGCAATCATTAGATAGTAATAGAGACTTAAGTTTAGATTTTAATTTTAATTTAGATCAATCGTTTAATTTAGAAATGTCGCACGATCCAGATACGATCCTGAAGGCCCTCCGCCTTGTGCCCGATTTTGACGGGAACCCTAAGATTTTAACTCGTTTTATAAGAATTTGTGATCAACTTGCAGCTCAATATTTAAGTTCTGTACCTGGGAACGAATTATCTAACTAATTTCTTTTAAATGGCATACTTAATAAAATTACTGGAAGTGCCGCTTGTACTATAAATTCTAATGGAATACCTGAAAGTTGGTTAGGCATTCGAACTGCCTTAATTAATAATTTTTCGGATCAGCGTGACGAAACCGCTTTATACAATGACTTATCTATAGCGACTCAAGGTCAAAAAACGCCCCAGGAATTTTATGACTTTTGCCAAAGTTTATTTAGCACTATTATGACATACATGTCATAATGTGTCCTTACATGTGACCTTACATGAAACTATACCTACAACCGTGGAAGCCAAGCGAGACTTATATAGAAAGGTGACGATGCAAGCGTACGTCCGTGGGTTAAATGAACCCCTAGGGTCCCGCATACGTTGCATGCGTCCTGAGAGTATTGAGAAAGCTTTAGAATACGTACAGGAAGAGTTGAATATTATGTATATGCAGCATCGTAATGAGCCCCCTAAAATACAACAAACCCCTAAGATACCGTACTCATCGCCAATGCCCTACTTAATGCCAGTGCCCAGCCCGCGTTTCCACGTACCGCAGCCACCGGTACCTAATTGGCCCGTTCCCGTAGGACAGCGCCCGATGAGGCCGCCACCGCAACCTTTTAAATTTGCTGAACCCGGTCAACGAATGCCGACTAACACACAGCGTATGTTTGCCGCGCCGCCGCCGAATTATAACCCCCGTAGTAACGTTTTTCGATTACCACCCCGTAATAGTTCTTTCCAACATAATCAACCCCCGCAACCTATGAGTGGTGTGCAGCGATTCACTCCAAGAGTGTTACCTCACTCAAAAATGTTAACCGGGCATGACTGGAATAAATCCGGTAACCCGCCGCCTAGTAATTATTTGAAAAAGCCGTGAAATGAATTTTAATAATTGTATGACTTACGATGACTCATATTATTACTATTATCCGGAACCTGAACACTATGACTATACCGACTACTCTGACTATACTTGTGACTATGACACTAACTATAAAACAAATTACAATAACCCGCCTTCCGAATTGCCGGATGAAACCGAGCCACAAGCAGAGCCGAGCTGTTCACAGCAGGATTTTCAGAAATCTATGAAGTTACAAAAACCAAAATAGAACTGAATCTCCAAACACAACGACAACTGCCATATATTAAGATCGCGGATCCACCTTTGAAATTATTAATAGATACCGGAGCCAATCAATCTTTCATTAGTCCTGAAGCCATAGAAAATTATTTTAATCATTTTCCTTTAAATTTTGATCCGTTTGAAGTTACTAATATACATGCGACCAGTAGAATTGATTATTCTATCACTTTACCATCTTTTTCAGAATTTAAAGATAATGATTGCATGAAATTATTTGTATACCGTTTTCATGGCTATTTTGACGGATTTAGGGTTAGATTTGTTGAGAAAATGGGAAGCGCGAATCGATTTAAGAGAAAGTAAATTAATAACCCGTTTTGCTACGAACCCGATCCTCATGTACAACTCTCGTAACGTAAACCTTTACGAAGACATAATTCCAGCGGGAACATCTAAAGTCATCCGGATCCCAGTTCACTCCAGTGACGGTGATGTTCTTGTCCGGGAACAAATACTTTGCAACTGTATTGTACACGATTGCATTACGACGGTTGTTAATAATCGTGGTTATTTAGAAGTAGAAAATCCAAGTCCTAATGACGTAATCTTTTCTCTTGATAGGCCCGCGCAAGCAGAACTGTTTAATACTGATTTCACTTGCACTCAACAGATTAAGACTCGTTCAAAGGAAGTTATTTCGCGGTTACGTACAAGTCATTTAAACGAAGAAGAAAAGACTAACCTTACAACTCTGTGCTCTCGTTATTCTGATATATTTTATATAGAAGGGGAACCGCTTACCTTCACCAACAAAGTGAAGCATAGAATACGCACAATTGACGAGATTCCGGTATATATATATATATATATATATATATAGGTATAGCTATAGGTACCCATTCATTCATAGACAGGAAGTTAGAGACCAAATTCACAAAATGTTAGAACAAGGTATTATACGACCTTCAGAGTCTGCTTGGAGCTCCCCCATCTGGGTAGTTCCTACGAAACTGGACGCCTTTGGCAAACAAAAGTGGCGCCTGGTTGTTGACTTCCGTAAAGTGAATGACAAGACTTTAGATGACAAGTACCCTATCCCTAACATCACTGACGTTCTTGACAAGTTAGGGAAGAGCCAATACTTTACCACGCTTGACTTGGCACGTGGATTCTATCAAGTCGAAATGGACCCGCAGGATATCGCAAAAACCGCCTTCAATGTCGAACATGGACACTTCGAATGCCCATGGGACTTAAGAATTCTCCTTCCACGTTTTAACGTGTGATGGATAATGTCCTCAGGGGACTCCAAAATGAGATTTGCTTGGTCTATTTGGATGATATAATCGTCTTTAGCACCTCCCTGCAAGAACACATGGTCAACCTTGAAAAGGTTTTCCAAAGACTAAGAGAGTCCAACTTTAAAATTCAGATGGATAAATCTGAATTCTTAAAGCTTGAGACGGCTTACCTTGGTTATGTTATTAGTAGAGACGGTGTCAAGCCAAAATCTGATAAAATTTCTGCTATTACAAAATATCCTATTCCTAAAACCCCAAAAGAAATTAAACAATTTTTAGGCCTTCTCGGTTATTACCGAAAATTCATCCCAGACTTCGCCCGTATAACTAAGCCCCTTACTCAGTGTCTTAAAAAAGGACGAAAAATAACGCTTGACCCTGACTATACAAACAGCTTCGAAAAATGTAAAAATTTACTTACTAACGACTTCTTACAATACCCAGATTTTAGCAAAGAATTTAATCTAACAACTGACGCTTCAAATGTAGCTATAGGTGCTGTTCTCTCTCAAGGTCCAATAGGATCAGATAAACCAGTCTGTTACGCGTCTAGAACGCTTAACGAAAGTGAAATTAATTACAGCACAATCGAGAAGGAGCTTCTTGCTATAGTCTGGGCGACAAAATATTTTAGACCTTACCTTTTCGGACGTAAATTCAAAATTTTGACTGATCACGAACCATTGCAGTGGATGATGAATTTGAAACAACCAAATTCTCGTCTTACACGATGGCGACTCAGACTCAGCGAATATGACTTTTCGGTTATTTACAAGAAAGGAAAGTCTATCACTAATGCTGATGCTTTATCTCGTGTTGAAATTCACACTGGTGATGTTTTATCCTTGATAAACGAAATTGACGAACTCAACTCAATACTAGGTAACCCATCTGACTCAATCATTGCTGAAGGTAACTCTACAACTGAAACTGTACATACCAGCCACGAGAATCCTATTTTAGAGATTCCCATAACTGACGAGCCTATTAACAAATTTCACCGATAATTACATTTGACCCTAGTTAATGACGTAAAGAAAAAGACGACTGTGACTAAACCATTCGACACTCACACACGCATTAGTATTCAGCTCTCAGAAACTAATCTAGAATCAGACCTCATAAACGCAGTAAAAGAATACGTCAACCCGAAGGTTAAAACAGCTATTTTAATTAACCCTCCATCAGCCATGTACACAATCATTCCAATATTACAAGACAAATTTAAAAGCTCATCTATGAATCTCGTAATGACTAAACGCGAACTAGAAAATGTCAAAGACTATCTTAGGCAACAAGAAATAATCCGCCATTATCATGATGGTAAAACTAACCATCGCGGGATTAACGAATGCTATTGTGGGATATCGTTGCACAGAGCTCTCAAGACGACCAGCTTGCACCGCCGCTCGCCGCATACTGTGGGACATCAATAGCATCGCGTGAGCTGCTCCTGAGTCGACCGATCTGCGCGACCGCTCGACGCGTACTGAAGCGCGCGCACTGCGTGCGGGTCCTATTTATAATTTCGTGCATTATCCACGCAAAACATTTTTGTATGAACATTTCTCCCGTGTTGTGATTGGTCAGCGAAGTAAGACGTACACTATTTTGACCTGGTACTACCAGTATGCAGCTAAATTATATATTATATGTAAATAACCATAATAAAGCACGCATTCTCGCTCCGATCGCCGCCCAGTGCGGACGTGCAAGACCCCGTTCTCCGTTGTTTGGTCCCTTCCCGATACTCCGTGGCGCTCAGTCTACTGACGTCACGGTTTAGCGTGTTGGTTCCGTGCTACGGTTTTCAAGGTTCTTTCTACTCCCTCTGAGTGCTATCGAAGTGCGATTTTTCTTTGCGACTAAGCCCCTTAGTCTTCAAAGTGCTGTGCTAAGTAGTGTTGTGCTTGTGCTGAGTGCAGTGTTGTGCCCAGCGTAAGTAGTCTGGTTTCAGTGCAAAGGATACTTAACGGTGACAATGAATTTGTACTGAACCAGTCCTTTTTATTTTTATTTTATTTCTCTTCTCTATTTTATTTATTTTTCTTCTATTTTTCATAT
Source organism: Marasmarcha lunaedactyla (assembly GCA_923062675.1). NCBI lineage: Eukaryota > Metazoa > Arthropoda > Insecta > Lepidoptera > Pterophoridae > Marasmarcha > Marasmarcha lunaedactyla. Next base: position 16,336,267 of record OV281346.1, on the reverse strand, counting down.
TCATTTTTATCATATCTGTGTGTTTTCGTGTGTGTTTGTCCTTTCTGTCGGTAAAGGTTGACCCTAACGTGGTCAACTCTTTACCTGCGTACCCTTTTTTAGGTTTCTAGGTAGCGGCCTTCGGCGTACTACTGTTAATTTTAAGTTTTCCTCCCCAGCCCCCCTACCGCTGGTAGGGAGGTTAGCCGCTAGGATTTTGCTAGGTTTTAGGAACTAGGCATCTTTTATTATACTTATATTTATTAATATTACTGTCCCAACTCTCCCTTATGGATCCGCTAAGCGTTATTAACGCGTTCACCCAGGCACTTGCTGCGGTAGGCGTCTACATCCCGAATGACATCATAACGCAGGCCTTACAGGCATCAATCGCGTCCCCGGCCCCTCAGGCCTCAACCCCGGCCCCTCAGGCCTCAAACCCGGCCCCTCAGGCCTCAACCCCGGCCCCTCAGGCCTCAACCCCGGCCCCTCAGGCCTCAAACCCGGCCCCTCAGGCCTCCAACGTCGAGACCCCTCAGGTCTACAGCTCTTCCTCGTCTCCCGCCTCGTCCGAGATGGACTGCGAATCGGTCGCATCCTCTCATGCGTCGCGTCGCAAGCGTACCGCTCCCGGGAGCGACTCCGAACCCGCGTCTGATACGTCATCAGATGCCGTCACCTTAACCGGCTCTCCTGAGCCCGCGTTTCAACTTGTCACCAAGCGCTCCAAGAAGCGCTCGAAGAAAGCTTCAGTATCATCAATACCCGAGCCCTCCCCGTTGTCTTCAACACCAGCCCCCGCGCCGTTAAAATCACTCGAAGTTACCGCGCCTCCGTCGGTCCCATCGAAGCCAGCGACGCGCTGCGCTCCCGTCCCGCCGAAACCTCAGCTCCCTCCGCCCGTCTTCCTGCGTGAAAAAGCGCGCTGGACCGCGGTTTCTAACTTGTGCAAAGAGCACAAAATTAATTACTTAAAAGCCGCCAACGCTGGCGATACAATCAGAATTCAAGTAGCGACCGTCGACGACTTCCGCGCGTTTACCAGGTTACTCTCGTTAAATAAAATCGCGTATCACACCTACGCCCTCCCGGAGGAGCGTAAGATCCGCGCAGTACTACGGGGCGTCCCGTTCGAACTCAGTAACGAAGACATCCTCGAGGACCTTAAGTCTCAGGGTTTCCCGGTCACAGCAGTGCACAAGATGCACTCCAACCGCGGTAGGCGTTTTCCTTTAGCTTTAGTAATCCTGTCAAATACTCCCAACTCGAAGGAGATTTTCAAAGAGGCTCGCACAATCTGCGGACTCTCGAACATCTCCGTCGAGCGTCCCAACCCCCGCGGTCACCCTGGGCAGTGCCACCGCTGCCAGCTATACGGCCACGCAGCGGCTAACTGCTCAGCTCCCCCCAGGTGCGTTAAGTGCCTGGATCCACATTTCACAAAGGAGTGCACTCGCACTCCTGAATCCACTTCCCCCCCTGCCTGTGTGCTGTGCGGCCAGTCCGGCCACACAGCTAACTACAGGGGTTGCCCGCGCCACCAAGAGGATCGCGCCTAAACCGGCGCCGCCGCTCACTCCTGCTAACTTCCCGCCGCTGCGCAACCGGGGTCCCCCGGAAGAAAAGCCCGTTCAGCCGACGCCTACTCCGGCTCTGTCTTGGAGGCAGCGTCCGGCCGTCCCGCCTGAACCTTCCCGACCCATCCCAGCTCCCGTAGCTTCCGTAGGGCCGCGTCCCGCTCCGTTATCCGTACCTCAGTCGTCGTTGGCTGAGGATATGAAGACCGTGTTCGACGTTATTCAAAACGTCGATATTAACGAAATTTCCGTACTCGCACGCAAACTGCGAGCCGCCCGCTCTCCTCAAGAGCGTTTATTCGCGTTAGCCGAGCATCACTCGCTCCTAAGTTCGTTGTAAATTCTTTTATTTTTGTATAAATTCGTAAATATGTAAATTATAATGTCTAGACCCGCGAATCCCGCGTCCAGTCGTATTAAACCCAAGGGCTTATCCCTAGTATCTTTTAACGCTCGTAGCCTTAGCACTAACCTTCCCGAGATTAAACTGTTCCTTCAGAACAAAGAACCTGACTTATTCCTTCTCCAGGAGACATGGCTTACTCCAAACCGCTCCAGGGGATACGCTATTCCTAAGTACGCGTTTACTCGCAACGATAGGCCCAACTCCGACGGTTACGGCGGCACCGCTATATATTACAAAAGAGGCTTCCATTGCTGTCCTCTCCCTACCCCTCCTCTCCTCAACATGGAGGCCACTGTGTGTAGATTGGCTATGACTGGTCATCCGACCATCATCATAGCTTCAATCTACATACCTAGTGGTACCAGACCAATCCGCAGCGACTTTGAGGCCATTCTCGCCCTCGGCCATTCAGTCATTATGTTCGGAGACTTTAACTCCAAACATACTGACTGGACGTGCCTATCGACCAACACCAGCGGTATCGCTCTCCTCGACATCACTAACTCCCTTGACTTAGACGTCATATCCCCCATCACTCCCACTCACTATCCCAACAACCCGACCTATTCTCCTGACATCCTCGACTTTGCAATTATCAAGCGAATCAATCTTGATCTCAGGTCCATCGAACCGCTCGATGACCTAGGCTCCGACCATCGCCCCGTCTCCCTCGTGCTAGGCGCGCCTAACGATAACGTCACATCTCCTAAGACCTTTACCAACTGGAAAGGCTTTAAAAATACGTTAGTTTCAGCCTTAGAGGCACCGAACTCTCCGCTCGCGATTTCGCCCGACCAATTAGACAGCCCGATTAAAATAGATTCGATAGTCGATAATCTCACTGATGCTATCAACTCAGCCATCAGCGACAACGTAATCATTGCTAAGCAAGGCAAACCCGCGCTTCCCTTAGCCGTTAGCAATCTCATTAAAGCTAAGAACGCGGCTCTCCGGAGAGCCAAGAAATATCCCACGCCCGCATATAGAACAGCTGCGAATCAGCTTCAACGTAAAGTTAGGTCTCGCCTCGCGGAACTCCGTGACACTCAGTTTAACGATCTCATGGAGAATATCTCCCCGTCCCACCAAGCGTATTATCGAATGGCCCGAGCTTTACGCGTAGACACCGCCTCTCACGTTCCTCCTCTCACTCGTCCCGACGGCACCATTGCCTTCGAAGTCGAAGAGAAAGCCGAATGCTTCGCCGACAGCATAGCGGCACAATGTTCGCCCAGCACGCAACCCGCGGATCCCTCCCACATCCAGGCGGTGGAGGACGAAGTTCTCCGCAGAGAATCTCTCCCTATCACCGACGACCCCGTCACAGTCTCTAATGATGAAATCTTGCTTCTCATTAGAAAGCAAAAGTCCAAAAAGGCTCCGGGTGCGGATGGAATTTCCAACCACGCACTTAAGCACCTGCCACAGCAGGTGCTTACCTTGTTAGCTATCATCTTCAATGCCTGCTTCGACCATAGCTACTTTCCAAAAGCCTGGAAAGAAGCGACAGTCATAGGCATTCCCAAGCCGGGTAAACCTCTGAACATCCCGGCTAATCACAGACCCATCAGCCTCCTCAAGGCAATGTCTAAACTTCTCGAAAGAGTCATACTCTCTCGAATGCGGAACCATCTGTTTCCAACGGATGGCGACCCTCTCATTATTCCCCACCAGTTCGGCTTTCGCGCTAAGCACTCCTGCCCTCAGCAAGTCCATCGAATCGTCGAGTACATTCTCGAAGGATTCTATCCGCATCGTAAAAAATCAATTGCGGTTCTCTTTGACGTAGCCAAGGCATTCGACAAAGTCTGGCACAGCGGTCTCGTTTTTAAACTCTATAAAATAGGCTTACCGGTTCGCCTAGTCAGATTAATCGCGTCGTTTCTTAAAGACCGTACGTTTCGATTCAAACATGAAGGCACGCTCTCCGCGCCTCGTCCCATAAAGGCTGGAGTCCCGCAAGGCTCAGTCCTCGCCCCTCTGCTGTACACCGTGTACACTAATGACATGCCCATCCCGCCGAAAGGCGTCGAACTCGCCCTCTTTGCAGACGATACCGCCCTTTACACTAAAGGTAAAACGATCCCGTATAACATCACCAGACTCCAAAAGGCAGTAAACGCCCTCGGTGTTTGGTTTCAAAAATGGCGTATCGATGTCAACCCAGAAAAGAGTTCTGCCATTCTATTCGACCACAAACGTCGTAATCGCCGCAACGATCCCCACATTCGAATGTTAGGTATTCCCATCCCCTGGAAGCGCAGTATCAAATACTTAGGCGTCACCATAGATCAGACGCTTTCTTTTAACCCACACGTCGATAGAGTAACGAAACTCGCGCGGTTCTACTTAAGTCGCTTAAATAGTATGATAGGTAGAAAAAGTAAAATGTCTTTTAGAAATAAACGTACGCTTTATAAGGTCTGCGTTAGACCCGTCATGTCATATGCTTCGCCAGTCTTTGCCCACGCCAATCCCTCCGTCCTGTATAAGCTGCAGGTGGTTCAAAATCTCTTCTGCCGCAGGGCCACAGACGCACCTTGGTATGTGCGCAACGCGGACCTGCACAGAGATCTTGAACTACCTACAGTGCAACAGCACCTCAAAACACTCTCAGAATCGTTCTTCAAACGCGCCGAATCCCATCCCAATCATCTTGTTCGAGATTCAGTCTCATATACTGCTCCTGTGTCAGATTCGAAATTCAAAGTCGCTAGGCCTAGAAACGCGCACACGGGCGAACCTACGCAGTTAACTTTAGCTCTCGAGGCCCTTCAGGCCGCAAATCCTAAATCTAACGTAAATTCTAATTCTAACGTAAATCCGAATTAATGCAATTCTTATTTTTTTTTTTTCATTTTTAATGTTTTTTTTTTTACTTTTCATTTTTGAGCACCTTCAGTGCTATGTGAATCTCAGCGGGTGACCCCTTAAGGGCCCCGCTGGCGCGGCCTCTTTCTCCAATTGGCCGTCGCTCAGATGAAGGCTGAGTGGCAAAAATGCACGAGCCGACAGGGGGTTTTTTAGTGGGTATGGTTCTGGTAGGCTTCGGGACGAGTCCCACATAACTCCGATCGCGCGCGCGGAGTATGCGTCAGAGCATTTTTTATGTCCTCCTGCCCTTCCCGTGGAGGGGAACCAAAAAAAAAAAATAATAATAATAAAGCACTCAATTGTTCCCTGACTACTTGTGTATCAATTATCTCCAACTAGAAAACCTAACAGACCTAACACTATCTTAGCTTGTCTAACAAATACTATTGGCCAAAAATGAAGGACCAAATTACTAAATTTATTAACGAATGTACCATCTGCGGACAGGCTAAGTACGATAGGAACCCCGTAAGACCTCAGTTTAACGTAGTGCCCCCAGCGAATAAACCCTTCGAAATAGTTCATATGGATTTATTTACTGTACAGAGTGAGAAATATGTAACTTTCATCGACGTTTTCACTAAATACGGTCAAGCTTACCACCTTCGCGACGGAACAGCTATTAGTATCTTGCAAGCTCTATTGCAATACTGTACCCATCATGGAGTTCCAACCACTATAATCACTGATAATGGTACGGAATTCACAAACCAGCTGTTCATGGAATTCACTCGTCTTCACAAAGTAAATCACCATAGAATTTTAGCCCATGCACCTAATGACAATGGAAATATCGAAAGGTTTCATTCGACACTACTCGAGCACCTCAGAATTCTAAAACTTCAGCACAAAGATGAATCTATTGTTAACCTCATGCCTTATGCAATCATTGCTTACAATAGTACGATTCATAGTTTCACGAGATGCAGATCATTTGACATACTGACAGTACATTTCGAACCCCGAGACATGCTTGACATTGACATAACTCAACAACTACTACAGCAATACGTACAAAACCATAGGGAACAAATGAAAAAAGTTTATGACATAATTAACGATACCTCTCTTACTAACCGTGCTGCCTTAATTGAAAATCGAAATAAAACTCGCGAACCGGAAATAGAGTATGCACTCCAACAGCAAGTCTTTATAAAAAACCCCTTGGCGAGCCGTCAAAAGACAGCACCTCGTTACACACAGGATACTGTTTTAGCCGACCTTCTGATCCATATTTACACTTCAAAGAAACGTGGCCCAGTACCAAAATCCAGGTTAAAACGCGTACCTAAAGCTGTAAATTTGTTACAGAATCCCGCTTGTAGTAATTCTCCAAATGGCACGATCCCAGGAGATAAAACTTGACAACCTAGATGACGGACCAGGACTTCTACCATACAAACTTGGCATCATGAGACTAATTACTACACAATACCTTCCTACAGTATGTAAAACTTGACGACATTGAGGACAATGTACAACTGCTACGAAGCGAATTACTTAGCTATGAAAACCGTTTGACTAACGACACTTACTTACTGTACGAAGTACAAATTAATTACTTGACTCATAAAATTAACAAAGTTTTAAGTCAGTTAAAATCCTTGGCGCCTGACCGCGTTAAAAGAGGTCTCATTGACGGACTAGGTTCTATAGTGAAAAGTATAAGTGGAAACCTAGACCACGCTGATGCTGTAAAATATAATGAAGCTATTCAAAATTTAGAAAATAACCAAGGCAAACTAGTTTCTGAATTCAATGATCACATAACTATGAATAAAGCTTGGATGTCGAAACATAGCGACGTTTTAAGCCAAATTTTAGAAAATCAGAGTAAAATTAACTCCACCATAGAACTTATTTTAAATAGCGATGCTTACCGAGAAAATAGTCTTATTAAATATGCCAAATTTGCTCAACTCTTAGAAGTCATTAGTGAAAATGTAGATGATTTAATGTTAGAATTACTTCAATTAGAAAATAGTTTAGCTTTTGTCCATGCAACCACAGCGCATCATTCTATGATAGCTGTTAGTATTTTAGAATTAATGATTAATAAGATTAAAATTATTTATGGTAGCGAACACATTTTAAATCTAGAGTTGAGAAAATATTATGACGTAATTAAACCAGGATATTATTATACTAAAAATCAAATAGTTTTCGTCTTCCAGTTTCCAATAGTTCCTAAGGATAGTTACGATTTATATAAACTTTCAGTTGTACCTAATAAGCATGCACAGGCTCCAGTTCCACCCCTTCCCTTCCTAGCAACTAACGAGAAGTCATTCGTGTACATAGAGACAGAATGCCCGAGACATAATAGCCAGTACCTTTGTGAAAAAGGAATAACTCATCAAATTCACACTAAAGCAGATTGCATTCAGGAGCTAATCACAAATCAAGCCCTGCAGGAATCCTGCAAATTCACAAAAATCACCCTGGCGAGAGAAGCTATGGAGAAACTTGATGACCAGCACTACATACTCTCCTTCCCTGAAGATACAAAAGTACAACTCATCTGCGATCGTAAGGACTACACTTCACTCCACGGCAGCTACCTTGCAACAATACCCCTTGGTTGCCGCCTCAAATGAAGATGAAATCAAAGGTCAACCTCTCAAACTTATAAAAATACCATATGACGCTGAGAAATTCAACAAACTCGTGCCAGCCACTCACCTTCACCTAAACTCGCCTGATCTCCAAAGTCTACACAGCATCCAAAACAAGATCATGAAACAGACGCCCTTTGAGATGAAAAATGTTGAATCCCTATATCATACCACAGTACCGTTCTACACTATCCTATCAAGTGCAGGCGTACTTGTTATCATCATGTTGATTCGACGACAACTGCTGAAACGAAACTCAATTAAAGAAGAAAAGCAGCAGCCACACACCATCACCCTCCAGGACCAGGATGCTGGAAACGTTCCGGCAACATTTTCACTGAACGTGCTAAAATAGTCGCCGTTCTGGGGATGGAGGAATTACATATACCAATAGTATGAGGATTGCCGATACGCACTTATGAACTCCCGATGCATTTGGCGTAAACTGGAAATGCAGACACAGCGTGACGTCAATTAAAAGTTTTAGCAAACAAGTTATTAATGTAATTTCGCATTCTATAATCAAACTTCGATTAGGATCATTCATTGTAATTTATATTAAGTTTTGATGTAATTCTTTTATCTTTTAAAAATTAAAGTAATTTAATCAAGTTTCGGTTTTTTTTCGATCCTCCGGTTGTCGCTAACGTAATTCACTTATATACACATGAAATTATATTTATGAATATAATGAACCGCTTACGTACGCTGTTGGTTTGCGACTATAATATAAACGAGCGGAAATCGACGAAGAAGCGATAAGTTACACTACATGGCGGGTGGCGCACGAGAGTTGCCATGTAAGTCCCTGGCGCTTGGCGCCTCACAGGAGCCACGAAACATTTCTTTGCCGCCAGGCGCTAAAGTTTAAAAAAGCTACCGCCGCATTGAATCGGTTAATTAGAGTACATAAAATGATATGACATGTAGTCCAATAACGTATCATTTTCTAGATATTCAGTATTTACAAAAAAACAAACAAGTGTAACACATTCAAAGGATGTGACATAGATCCTTTCAATACTTTTATACGCAGATGAACTATGTGCATCCTTTTTGGGCAGTTTCTATTAATACATTTTGGCAGCCGTAATTCATTAATAGAAATGATTAAATAATGAAACTGTAATCGTATAATTAAGATGTGACTTAAATAGAGTGACAGCGTAGTAGTCCTAGCCGTATAAATTGATGTCATATTTATATATTTTTGTAAATTGGCAGGCTTTTGTCTTCCACCTCACCTGATGATGGAAAACGCCTGTCCAAGAGGTTCCTATTGACTACACGCTGGAAGGTTCCGAGATTGAATTTGTCTGGAAAAACAGAAGCAGGCAGATCGTTCCACTCTGGCGACACGGACCAAAAATTAGCTGTCAAAATGCTAAGCGCGGTTTTTCGGCACATCCACCATCCTGCGCTTTTTTGTCCGGTGGACAAAAAAAAAGAATGGTTCGATCAACTTGAAAGAGCTTTCGCACAGTTTCCAAAATGTAATCTGTAAAAACCGATAGACTAGCGATTTTGTGACGATGTTCAAGACTGTGTAGCCTCGAAGATGTGAGGTGGTCATCGTTTACCAGTCTATAGGCTATTCAGCCGACAGACTCTAACGCTTCAAGCTGGTACTTCGCGGAATCATCCCAAAGATGACTCCAGTACTCCGTACAAGATCGAACTTGTGCTGTATAAAAGTTAAACAGCTATTCAGGGTTAAAGTACCGCCGGATCTTTGCTGTGTGTGCCGTGGTGTCTATCTATCGGCCGAAGTTAAGTTTCGACGTGGTGGTCATGCCTAGAAGCCCTAGATGGTTGGTAATCAGTACAGATTCTTTTTGGAAAGTCAATGGTAAGGTAAAAATTATTTTTAGCGGAGAACAGACACGCCTGGGTTTTGGAAGAGTTGCATTTAACAAAATTGCCTTCACACTAGACGGGAACCCACTGTAAGTGTCAAACCAACCCGTTCGATCGTCGGCTCTCTATTGCGCTGGATTGGATTTGGATGATATAATGCGAGCATTAGTAATATATATCTAACAACGGTGCTGTAAACAGCGCAACCAATAATGCCTTTCGAAAGAAGGTAAATTATGTAGAGGTGTGTAGAAGTGCGCACTTTTACGATTTGATGTTATAAAAATAAAGTTAAACACATTAAGTTATAGTTTTTACCATTTATTAATTTCTTAGGTATCTGGCTACAAAAAAAAACTATTAAAAAATGTACGAAAAACATAGTGTAGAGAAATAAGACGTAAAGAAAATTGCAAGGCATTCCTTTGCGCACTCTTGTACCACGCAGTATAAAGTAGTACTTCATAGGCTATTATTCGCTGAAATTAGCCATCAAAGACAGCCATCGAAAACTATGAAAAATCGAATAACATACATAGGGATTCAGTTACTTCTCAACACGAGGCACCTAAAAATAATTTTTGGACGTCACTTTTCTGGTCACCCTATATGTATTTCGTTTTTGAATCCCGTATTGGCTCATTATCCTTCTTATTGTTTTCTTTTCTATTTTATTATTGAGTTTAAGATTATTGTTGCGGGTTTTTGCGCCGGCTGGGAAGATGCCGTAGAACCCTTCGAAGCCCAAAGACACCACGACCTGACGAACCACGGAGTGACACCCGACTTGATCGAGTGCAGGTTGGAGCGCAGTGAAAACAACACGTCTTCAAAGTAGGAACGTTTATTGCGGTTACAAATAAACCTTAAGTATAAACAACCCTGTTAACCGCAATTGTTCCTGTAGTTCAGCTTCTTTCTTCAGACCTCTTCACTGGCCTCCGGATACACCGAACAGCGCTTACGTCTTCTTGGGTCTTCACTGGCCTCCGGATTCACCGAACAGCACTTTCTTTCTTCTAGCTGGAATCTTCTGAACTTTTCTTCTTATTAGACTTTTTCTTTCTTCTTATTAGTTGTTGTTTTCTTCGCTGCTGGCACCGAACTATTTCTTTCTTCTTATTAGTTGTTCTTCACTTGCTTGTGGGCACCGAACTGACTTCCGTAGTTTTTTTTTTTTGGTTCCCCTCCACGGGAAGGGCAGGAGGATATAAAAAATGCTCTGACGCATACTCCGCGCGCGCGATCGAAGTTATGTGGGACTCGTCCCGACGCCTACCAGAACCATACCCACTAAAAAACCCCCTGTCGGCTCGTGCATTTTTGCCACTCAGCCTTCATCTGAGCGACGGCCAATTGGAGAAAGAGGCCGCGCTAGCGGGGCCCTTAAGGGGTCACCCGCTGAGATTTACATAGCACTGAAGGGGCTCAAAATGAAGAGTAAATAAAAACATTAAAAATGAAAAATAAAATTGCATTAATTCGGATTTACGTTAGAATTAGAATTTACGTTAGAATTAGGATTTGCGGCCTGAAGGGCCTCGAGATCTAAAGTTAACTGCGTGGGTTCGCGAGTGTGCGCGTTTCTCGGCCTAGCGACTTTGAATTTCGAATCTAACACAGGAGCAGTATATGAGACTGAATCTCGAACAAGATGATTGGAATGGGATTCGGCGCGTTTAAAGAACGATTCTGAGAGTGTTTTGAGGTGCTGTAGGTAGTTCAAGATCTCTGTGCAGGTCCGCGTTACGCACGTACCAAGGTGCGTTTGTGGCCCTGCGGCAGAAGAGAATTTGAACTACCTGCAGTTTATACAGGACGGAGGGTTTGGCGTGGGCAAAGACTGGCGAAGCATATGACATGACGGGTCTAACGCAGACCTTATAAAGCGTACGTTTATTTCTAAAAGACATTTTACTTTTTCTACCTATCATACTATTTAAGCGACTTAAGTAGAACCGCGCGAGTTTCGTTACTCTATCGACGTGTGGCTTAAAAGAAAGCGTCTGTTCTAAGGTGACGCCTAAGTATTTAATACTGCGCTTCCAAGGGATGGTAATACCTAACATTCGAATGTGGGGATCGTTGCGGCGATTACGACGTTTGTGGTCGAATAGAATGGCAGAACTCTTTTCTGGGTTGACGTCGATACACCATTTTTGAACCCAAACACCGAGGGCGTTTACGGCCTTTTTGAGTCTGGTGATGTTATACGGGATCGATTGACCTTTAGTGTAAAGGGCGGTATCGTCTGCAAAGAGGGCGAGTTCGACGCCTTTCGGCAGGATGGGGATGTCGTTAGTGTACACGGTGTACAGCAGAGGGGCGAGGACTGAGCTTTGCGGGACTCCAGCCTTGATGGGGCGAGGCGCGGAGAGCGAGTCTTCATGTTTGAATCGAAACGTACGGTCTTTAAGAAACGACGCGATTAATCTGACTAGGCGAACCGGTAAGCCTATTTTATAGAGTTTAAAAACGAGACCGCTGTGCCACTTTGTCGAAAGCCTTGGCTACGTCAAAGAGAACCGCGATTGTTTTTTTACGACGCGAATAGAATCCTTCGAATATGTACTCGACGATTCGATGGACTTGCTGAGGCTTTCGCGCTAAGCACTCCTGGTGCTTAGCGCGAAAGCCGAACTGGTGGGGAATAATGAGAGGGTCGCCATCCGTTGGAAACAGATGGTTCCGCATTCGAGAGAGTATGACTCTTTCGAGAAGTTTGGACATTGCCTTGAGGAGGCTGATGGGTCTGTGATTAGCCGGGACGTTCAGAGGTTTACCCGGCTTGGGAATGCCTATGACTGTCGCTTCTTTCCAGGCTTTTGGAAAGTAGCTATGGTCGAAGCAGGCATTGAAGATGATAGCTAACAAGGTAAGCACCTGCTGGGGCAGGTGCTTAAGTGCGTGGTTGGAAATTCCATCCGCACCCGGAGCCTTTTTGGACTTTTGCTTTCTAATGAGAAGCAAGATTTCATCATTAGAGACTGTGACGGGGTCGTCGGTGATAGGGAGAGATTCTCTGCGGAGAACATCGTCCTCCACCGCCTGGATGTGGGAGGGATCCGCGGGTTGCGTGCTGGGCGAACATTGTGCCGCTATGCTGTCGGCAAAGCATTCGGCTTTCTCTTCGACTTCGAAGGCAATAGTGCCGTCGGGACGAGTGAGAGGAGGAACGTGGGAGGCGGTGTCTACGCGTAAGGCTCGGGCCATTCGATAATACGCTTTGTGGGACGGGGAGATATTCTCCATGAGATCGTTAAACTGAGTGTCTCGGAGTTCCGCGAGGCAAGACCTAACTTTACGTTGAAGCTGATTCGCAGCTGTTCTATATGTGGGCGTGAGATATTTCTTGGCTCTCCGGAGAGCCACGTTCTTAGCTTTAATGAGATTGCTAACGGCTAAGGGAAGCGCGGGTTTGCCTTGCTTAGCAATAATTACGTTGTCGCTGATGGCTGAGTGGATAGCATCAGTGAGAGTATTGACTACTGAATCTATTTTAATCGGGCTATCTAATTGGTCGGGCGAAATCGCGAGCGGAGAGTTCGGGGCCTCTAAGGCTGAAACTAACGTATTTTTAAAGCCTTTCCAGTTGGTAAAGGTCTTAGGAGATGTGACGTTATCGTTAGGCGCACCTAGCACGAGGGAGACGGGGCGATGGTCGAAGCCTAGGTCATCGAGCGGTTCGATGGACCTGAGATCAAGATTGATTCGCTTGATAATTGCAAAGTCGAGGATGTCAGGAGAATAGGTCGGGTTGTTGGGATAGATATAGTTAGTGATGTCGAGGAGAGCGATACCGCTGGTGTTGGTCGATAGGCACGTCCAGTCAGTATGTTTGGAGTTAAAGTCTCCGAACATAATGACTGAATGGCCGAGGGCGAGAATAGCCTCAAACTCGCTGCGGGTTGGTCTGGAGCCGCACGGTATGTAGACTGAAGCTATGATGATGGTCGGATGACCAGTCATAGCCAATCTACACACAGTGGCCTCCATGTTGAGGAGAGGAGGGGTGGGGAGAGGACAGCAATGGAAGCCTCTTTTGTAATATATAGCGGTGCCGCCGAAACCGTCGGAGTTGGGCCTATCGTTGCGAGTAAACGCGTACTTAGGAAAAGCGTATCCCCTGGAGCGGTTTGGAGTAAGCCATGTCTCCTGGAGAAGGAATAAGTCAGGTTCTTGGTTCTGAAGGAACAGTTTAATCTCGGGAAGGTTGGTGCTAAGGCTACGAGCGTTAAAAGATACTAGGGATAAGCCCTTGGGTTTAATACGACTGGACGCGGGATTCGCGGGTCTAGACATTATAATTTACTTATTTACGAATTTATACAAAAAATAAATTTATAACGAACTTAAAAGCGAGTGATGCTCGGCTAACGCAAATAAACGCTCTTGAGGAGAGCGGGCGGCTCGCAGTTTGCGTGCGAGTACGGAAATTTCGTTAATGTCGACGTTTTGGATGACGTCGAACACGGTCTTCATGTCCTCAGCCAACGACGACTGAGGTGAAGATGACAAAGCGGAACGCGGCCCTACGGAAGCTACGGGAGCTGGGATGGGTCGGGAAGGTGCAGGCGGGACGGCCGGACGCTGCCTCCAAGACAGAGCCGGAGTAAGCGTCGGCTGAACGGGCTTTGCTTCCGGGGGACCCCGTCTGCGCAGCGGCGGGAAGTTAGCGGGAGTGAGCGGCGGCACCGGTTTAGGCGCGACCCTCTTGGCGGTGGAGCGCGGAGCGCGCGGGCAACCCCTGTAGTTAGCTGTGTGGCCGGACTGGCCGCACAGCACACAGGCAGGGGGGGAAGTGGATTCCGGCGTGCGAGTGCACTCCTTCGTTATGTGTGGATCCAGGCACTTAACGCACCTGGGGGGAGCTGAGCAGTTAGCCGCTGCGTGGCCATAGAGCTGGCAGCGGTGGCACTGCCCAGGCTGACCGCGGGGGTTGGGACGCTCGACGGAGATATTTGAGAGTCCGCAAATTGTGCGAGCCTCTCTAAAGATCTCCTTCGAGTTGGGCGTTTTGGATAGGATTACAAGAGCTAAGGGAAAACGCCTACCGCGGTTGGAGTGCATCTTGTGCACTGCTTCGGCCGGGAAACCCTGGGACTTAAGGTCCTCGAGGATTTCTTCATTCGCGAGCTCGAACGGGACGCCCCGTAGTACTGCGCGGATCTTATGCTCCTCCGGGAGGGCGTAGGTGTGATAAGCGATTTGTTTTAAAGAAAGTAACCTGGTGAACGCGCGAAAGTCGTCGATGGTCGCGACCTGGATTTTAATTGTATCGCCTGCGTTGGTTGCTTTTAGGTAATTGATTTTTGCTCTTTGCAAAGATTTGAAACTACGGTCCATCGCGCTTTTTCGCGGAGAAAGACGGGCGGAGGGAGCTGAGGCTTCGGCGGGACGGGAGCGCAGCGCGTTGCTGGCTTCGATTGGACCGACGGAGACGCGGTTACTTCGAGCGATTTTAATGGCGCGGGGGCTGGTGTAGAAGACACCGGGTATTGATGATACCGAAGCTTTCTTTGAGCGCTTCTTGGAGCGCTTGGCGACTAACTGAAACGCGGGGTTAAGGAGAGCCGGTTAAGGTGACGGCATCTGACGACGTATCAGATGCGGGTTCGGAGTCGCTCCCGGAAGCGGTACGCTTGCGACGCGACGCGTGAGAGGATGCGACCGATTCGCAGTCCATCTCGGACGAGGCGGGAGACGAGGGAGAGCTGTATACCTGAGGGGCCGGGGTTGAGGCCTGAGGGGCCGGGGACGCGATAGTTGCCTGTAAGGCATGCGTTAGTACGTCATCTGGGATGGGGATGCCGGACGCAGCGAGCGCCTAGGCGAACGACCTAAGGATGTTTACGACGCTTTGGTCCATTGGAGGGCTTGGAACTACAATATGTAATATATAAATATATAATGTATGCCTAGGTTCCCTAGCAAACCTAGCACCTAAACCTCCCTACCCACGGTAGGGGGGCTGGGGACGACGCGAAGTGGTGCCCCTAATTCGGACAGCACTGTACCGTCACCCTGGGAAAGGCCCAAGTGCAATGGGATCGGGTCAGCCGGTTTCTCCTTGGCCTGAAGGGCCTTGGAAGCGCACCGGGGCAACGCTATCAGGCTTAGTTGTCACCGTTAAGTATCCACCTGATCAAACGCGAGTCTACTACGGAGTGTGTCGTCAATAAATTGACAACAAAAACCGGCCGTAGACCTGAGGAAGTTGGGTTGCACTAAAAGTGCGGGATTGACTACGTTACGACCGGCCGGAGCCGGCCGCAGAGCGAGTCTCTGACTACGTACAGGCGCCAAGCGTCGAGTACGCAGCTAGAAAAACAGCCCGAGCCTCGCGAACCACTATCGAATTTAATCGACCGCGGTAAGCTCAGCTCTGTTATTGCTGTGCGAGACCGACTTACTTGCAGCCGACCGAAACCGGCCACAGCGTAAGCCCTAAAGAGGCTATCTCAATTCGTCGAGGACGAGCCGAGATTTGTACGAATCACAGCGTATGAGTATTGCGAACGAGTTGTCGTCGTGAGACGACAATCGTGACCCAACGGCTAGAGCGACCGCGAACGCGTCCGAGCGGGGCCGGACGCAGAACGGATCTGAGAGTGGCGTTTGAGTATTGATACCAGAGAAGTCGTGAGAAAACAAACGTGACTCGGCAGCCGGGAGTGACCTTCAACACGTCCGAACGGGTCCGGACGCAGATCGGGTCTGCGACTTCCGTAGTTTTTTTTTTGTTCCCCGTTTGGGCAGGAGGCAAAAAATGCATTTCCGCATGCCTCTCGCGTTACAAGGCATCCGGGACTAGCTCCTAATGAGCACTACCCGCTAAAAAACCCCCTGTCGGCTCGTGCAATTTTTTGCCACTCAGCCTTCATCTGAGCGACGGCCAATTGGAGAAAGAGGCCGCGCTAGCGGGGCCCAGAAGGGGTCACCCACTGGGATTACATAGCGCTGAAGGTGCTCAAAGCACTGAAGGTGAATACATAGCACTGAAGGTGCTCAAAATGAAAAGTAAATAATTAACAAAAAAAAAAATTGAAAATTGCAAAATAAAATTGAATTGATTTGCATTTACGTTAGAATTAGGATTTACGTTAGAATTAGAATTTACGTTAGGATTAGAATTTGCGGCCAGAAGGGCTTCGAGATCGGCTGACAGTCTGGTGGTAGAGTACGCTTGCGCATTCCTAGGCCTAGCGACTTTGAACTTCGAATCTAAGACAGGAGTAGTATATGAGACTGAATCACGAACTAGAGGATTGGGATGGGTTTCGGAGCGTTTGAAGAACGCTTCAGAGAGTGTTTTGAGGTGTTGTTGTACTGTAGGTAGTTCAAGATCTCTATGCAAGTCCGCGTTACGCACGTACCATGGTGCGTTTGTGGCCCTGCGGCAAAAGAGGTTTTGAACTACCTGCAGTTTGTGCAGGAGGAAGGGTCTTCCGTAGCTCGGCGTGCGCCTTTTATACAAATTTCGCCCTAAATAATTCCAGCGCTCTGATTGGTTGGCGCGTTTGTGCAATTTGCACCTAATTACACTTAAGTTTTGCTTGAATTCTAACTTTACATCGAATTATCTGTAAAACTATTAATCAAAACTATTACAATATTATATTTAAATAATAGAGCGAAACGATTCCTATATGTTTACATAAATATCAATTTGATAAAATTAAATACAAAAATGTTTCTAGAACAAAGACTATCTCAATACACCGTTTGCGCCGGCAGACTACTTACTTAGCCTAACATTGTACCTAAGGCGAAACAGTTACAACAAAATAATTTTATCATTTTACATTATTAAAATATGCAAACATTCTAATTACAATGAGATTTTAACATAATCAAACAAGATATAACTACCAATTAGGAACATATACAACAACAAAGGTTTTCTCGTTATTATCTTCAAATACGTAAAACACCATGAAAATAACTATTACATTTCAATAAAGGAAAGCAATTTACACATTATTATCAATAAACCATAACAATAAACCCTATAATTACGTAGTTATTCAACGAGAAAATCTCTAACCATATTACGCCATTTATTACTTCAAATAAGTATTTTATTATATGAACCTATATACAATAACGTTATATCTACCATTATCTACCTGATCTGATACGAAATAACCATAAAATTACCACAATTATGACAAATCCAAACAAATCAGTATTTGACAAATAACCTGGGTCTAATTTCTATCCAAAACATACATAAAGCTTCTCATATTATGCTTATCTACCAATGAAATCTCTAAGAACTTTATTAAACACAAATATGATCAATCCAACCATAAATCAATGTTATCAAAATAGCATTCAAAATATACCTATACCTAAGTTCCTATAACATCCTAATTTCCTATAAGAATCTTATTAGTACTTGCTTACGTCACACTCGAAAATAACCACCCATCCGAGGACGGGCGCAAGTAGCGATAGCGCTGACAAGCAAATATTACCATTGAATCATATGACTTACTAACAATTTGAACGACCCGGTGTTCGAGTGTGGGCGCAAGTAGTGAGGGCGTGGACTAGCGTTATTTACAAAACTACTTATATGACTATGTCCTTATTATGCCGAATCCGTTTCATGTTGCGTCGCTAACAATTATATTTCTTATTACTAAGTTATTAAAGTGGTTTATCCGTTCCAACTGAATTTGTTTTTAATCTAATTATCTAAGTATACATTTTATGTACTCTCTACGGTTCAGCAGAATACCAGTGCTTATTTACAACTCTTGGCATATATATGCTGAGTTGGACCTTTTCACATCAATAATTACTAAATTATTACATTCTATACACCAAATTTAAGTAGTAATGAATAAATATTCAACTATAACGTTTTACGCCCACATAATTTGTATGAGCAACAATATTAATAGTAAATCATTAAAAAACATAGAAAACAGTCGACGGCGAGGGTTCTCTGGCGCCGGCTGACGCTCAGAGGCAGGCAGCTTCAGTAGAAGGCATCATCAGTAGCAGGCAGAATCAGTAGCAGGCAGCATCCATAGCAGACAGCATCACATGCTAGCAGTAGACTGGTGTTATCACTCGACTCTCCAGTAGCAGACTGGCGTTCTAAGGTTTTTTTTAGCTGCCTAAGCAGCACTCTCCGCATTCTCGCTCCGATCGCCGCCCGGTACGGACGTGCAAGACCCCGTTCTCCGTTGATCGGTCCCTTCCCGCTATTCCGTGGCGCTCAGTCTACTGACGTCACAGTTTAGGGTGTTAGTTCCGTGCTACGGTTTTCAAGGTTTTTCTACTCCCTCTGAGTGCTATCGAAGTGCGATTTTTCTTTGCGACTAAGCCCCTTAGTCTTCAAAGTGCTGTGCTAAGTTGTGTTGTGCTTGTGCTGAGTGCAGCGTTGTGCCCAGCGTAAGTAGTCTGGTCTCAGTACAAAGGATACTTAACGGTGAAAACGAATTTGTACTGAACCAGTCCTTATATTTTTATTTTATTTCTCTTCTCTATTTTATTTATTTTTCTCCTATTTTCATATTTATTTTTATCATATCGGTGTGTTTTCGTGTGTATTTGTCCTTTCTGTCGGTAAAGGTTGACCCTAACGCGGTCAACTCTTTACCTGCGTACCCTTTTTTGGGTTTCTAGGTAGCGGTGACAACGAATTTGTACTGAACCAGTCCTTTTATTTTAATTTTATTTCTCTTCTTTATTTTATTTATTTTTCTCCTATTTTCATATTTATTTTTATCATATCTGTGTGTTTTCGTGTGTATTTGTCCCGTCTGTCGGTAAAGGTTGACCCTAACGCGGTCAACTCTTTACCTGCGTACCCTTTTTTAGGTTTCTAGGTAGCGGCCTTCGGCGTACTACGGTTAGTTTTAAGTTATTCTCCCCAGCCCCCCTACCGCTGGTAGGGAGGTTAGCC
Organism: Marasmarcha lunaedactyla; assembly: GCA_923062675.1. NCBI lineage: Eukaryota > Metazoa > Arthropoda > Insecta > Lepidoptera > Pterophoridae > Marasmarcha > Marasmarcha lunaedactyla. The sequence continues at coordinate 16,317,037 of OV281346.1, read as the reverse complement.
GCTAGGGTTCGCTAGGTTTTTATTTAGGAACTCTAGGCATTTGTTATAAAATTATATATACTTATCATAGTCCCAACCCCTTCCCAAATGGATAAGCAAAGCGTCATAAACATTGCGAAGGCGTTCGCCCAAGCACTCGCCGCGTCGGGTGTTTCAATTTCTGACGACATATTTACGCAGGCTGTACTAGCGCTCAACGCGTCCCCGGCCCCTCAGGCCCCAACCCCAGCCCCTCAGGCCTCCAACGTCCAGCTCTCCCGCGTCTCCCGATCCATCCGATATGGACTGCGCGTCGGTCTCATCCTCGCGCTCATCTCGAAGGAAGCGTACCGCTCCCGGTACTTTTTAGGACCATATTTGTACAATAAAATAAACAAAAAACAAATATACGATCAGGCAAGCTGTAAGAGGAGTTTGCAAAACTTTCTCCTTACTTTAGACTACGATACGACGGAACTAATGTTAAATATTATCCACTAGTCAACCTTCCTCATACATCACACAAACATCACACACACACACACACACACACACACACACACACACACACACACACACACACACACACACACACACACACTTTAATGTCATAATATTTTATTTGTTAAGATCATTGTTTTCTCTTTGTGATTTTGTAAAAAAAATTATTCTTTATTTTGTATACAGTGTGGATACCACTCATGGGCAAAAAATGAAACCACAAGTAATAATAGTCCACAGAAGTATAACACAATCGAATATTACACGAAAAACCGCAAATTAAATAACTTTCATTTTCAAACAAAATAAATAGCGAAATAAATGCAGTAAGGTGCAGGGAGGCAATTGCAACTAAAAAAGATAATTTGAATTCTTGTACTGGTTTTTATATGAGCCGGAGCTAAATAAGACTTTTCCTACCAAGTTCCCTATGTATCAAGAAATAGTATTTATTTGAATTCTTCGTTTATTTGTTGAAAAAAAAAGTTTAAATTATATTACTTCTGAAAAAAGAAAGCAAAAGTTGCAATTTCCCCACCAAGGGGTAATTGCAACTTATATATGTAGATTGCTATACATTATGAATATATATTCAAAAATAGGTTCAAGTCATAATCTTTATAGTCTGTTTTGCGATAATGGTCTTAAAGAAAGCGCAATAAGATGAAATATACCGTAATTTTGGTTATAAAATTTTGCGGGGCAAATGCAACTTTTTTCTTGAGAATAGTGTTGAGATGTGATCATAGTTTATCGATAAAAGTATTTTTCTCACCAAAAATAAAGACAATTTAGATTAACTAAAATAAAATAAAATTCAAATATTTCGAAATATTTTTCTTATAAAATACTTACAAATATGTTTAGTGAAATAACTTTCTGCTCGCGCAGTTAATTAAATGGAATTGCACTAGGTAAAGGCTGCGTTCTGGCCACAATGTGTGATTTTATGCGCGTGTGTAGTGTGTTGGTGTGTTAACTGAACGAATTAACGGATTTGATTATAAATTAAAAGCATTTATGACTTTGACTATTATGTTGATTGCGAGCAAAACTGTGGGGCCCAGCTAGTAATAATTACAAATAGGATGGAACGTTAAAAATACGGTATAACGAAATTTGTATTTATTGCAATTTAAAATAGAAAGGAAGTTTAAGACAGAGTCTTTTGTTTTAAAGATTCGTTTTATTTACATAATAATTTTTCCAGATATTATCGATTTTAATTTATTTACATAAATTGAAATGAGATGGGCTAGAAACAACGTCGACAGAAAATTTTTATCTTAAACGCGACAATATATTGGTTCAAAAAGTACTAAATTTATAGTAATTTAAGTCAACTTAGCAAAACAGTTAATTATTTAACTGTGCACTTATTTAAATACTTATAAAAAAATATTAATCACTTAGTCGTTATTACGCAGTGTTCTAGATACTTTACATAAAACTTTTTATTCTTAGGTTATAAAATTTTAAATATACAAAATTTATTGGTCTTCTGTTTGCCACAAAGCAATCTGGTTCTTTTAAAAAATATATCGACACTAGGACATCCCTGGCGTTTATCGGTTCCATACAAATTTGGTGTGGTAATTGCAACTAACCTAAGTCTAAACTAAAAGTTACATTTGCCCCTCGACGCGGTTTCAAGGGGTTATTGTAACTTCAGTTCTGTTACTTAAAATTATTGTAAAAATAACGAATAAATAGTATAAAAAGCCTAACCGTATACAAAATTGGCTTGCTGGATAAAAACACCGGTAGTTTTAGAAGAATTTCTATATTTATTCATAAAAAACTCGCACGCTGACGCTCTCGAAAACAACAACCAAAATGGCGAATATTCAAATGTCACTTTAACTTAAGCAGGGGTAGATGAATTAAGTGCCATCTTTTATATCTAGAAGCAATGTTTGTTCCTGTATTATAGTATAGATTGCATTTTCATAAAAAATTAAAGTCGCGCAATTATTTAAAATAGTTGCATTTTCCCCATAGTTGCATTTACCTCGCTGGACCTTATCAGTATAACACTCTGTTTAGACAACGTACCTTAGCCTCAGCAGAAGAGTGGCAACGATGCACACGCATGGCGCGATAGGCAGCACGGCGCCGCCATTTTGCCTGTTTGCGACGTAATGAGAAAAAAATCACTTACTTTCATGTTTTTACTGCGCTTTTTTATTTCGTCACGATTTAACTGAACTGAAAATAAACCCAATCATGGCGCACTATCCTATACATTAAAATCATGTATGTATACTCTGCAGCACTGTAAAAATGCTGTTATCGCGGCATTTTGTTAAAACACACACACACACACATACAAAAGTAAAGTACCTAGTGTCAATTTCACCATAACAAATAAATACTGAATAAATTAAACTACCTAATAACCACAGTTTACAATAATTACTGCACAATGCGCGAGCGCGAGCCGAGTATCAAAATCTCTGCAATAAGCACATGCGCAGTGGCCCGGAAGTCTAGCGGTGAACTGACGTGACGAGTGCGAGTGAGTGACAAAACATGACTTCCCAGTTGGCAAAAAAACATAAGTCATAAATAGTGTAATTGGTGCAATTGTAAGTATTCAATACTTATTTACAATTACGTACCTAAGAAAAGGAACTATGATAATCATCAATGCAGTAAAATAAGAGTATGTTTGCGTTATTAGAGTTTTTATTATTATTGTTATTAACAATTAACAAATTATTTTAAGGAAAGGTCTATGTACCTATTATAATGAATGTTTATTCTTTTTGTTTTCACGATTGAATTTATGAATTTTAACAGGAGCGATTCGACTCGTCCCGTCTAGGCGTAACACGTAAAAACAATTCATAAGATTTCAGTGCCTACTTCTTTATTTATTTTATCTCTAATTGCACATAATCATTTTTAATAAGAACGCTTTTAAGTACAGTTATGATAATTTACAAAACACTATGTACTGAGTGATTAAAGCTAAACATTATAAACATAATCTTGAATCATTTTCTCTTTCAACTTATTTATTAACCGATTATTATTCCTTTTACAAAACAGTGGTAACTAACTGATTATAACATGCTATCTTACATACAACTTTAGAAAACAAGTTTGTCGGGTTATTGTCATTTTTCTCAAAAATATGATTTTGTACTTAGCATCCTTTTACGGTAGGGCGGCAGGTGTGTCCACCCTGCACGCGCCCCGCTCAGGGGAATTCCCGCGCTCGGCAAATAACGCACTACGTGGCAACGTCGCATTTCTCCAACTAAGTACCTAAATAATGTTAATTCAAGTTCATTGACTCATTGACCTAGTGTAGCAAATCTACAGAGTGTGTCTGTACGAATTTGCTCAAAATTAAAACTCTGGTTTTTGACCAAATTACTGGACCGATTTCTTTCATTTTTTGTATACTGTTAGAAAAGGCGATAACAAGTATGAGGTTTCATTTATTGCCCATAAGTGGTATCCATACTGTATATAAACTGTGTTAAGACGAATACATCAATATTGCATATTTAGTAGTCACCTGGAGACCTAAAACACAGGTTTTTCCTAGTTTAGGCTCCAGTCTCCTTTATAATTCAAACGATAGGTTAAGTTTTAAATTGTAAATTTTTGGAGAAAATAAACTAAAATTATTATTATTATTATTATTATTATTATTCAGACTCCGCCGCGTCCGAAGCTTCGTCGGTCGCCGCCACCCTAACCGGCTCTCCTGAGCCCGCGTTCCAGTTAGTTGCCAAACGCTCTAAGAAGCGTTCGGAAAAAGCCGCGGTGTCTTCAACACCCGAGCCAACTCCGGTGTCTTCTACACCCGCCCCCGCGCCGCTCATGTCACTCGAAGTGACCGCGTCTCCGTCGGTCCCTTCGAAGCCAGCGTCGCGCTGCGCTCCCGTCCCACCGAAGCCTCAGCTCCCTCCGCCCGTCTTCCTCCGTGAAAAAGCGCACTGAACCGCGGTTTCTAACTTGTGCAAAGAGCACAAAATTAATTACTTAAAAGCCGCCAACGCTGGCGAATCAATCAAAATTCAGGTCGCGACCATCGACGACTTCCGGTCTTTCACTAGGCTTCTGTCGATCAAACAAATCGCGTATCACACCTACGCCCTCCCGGAGGAGCGTAAGATCCGCGCAGTACTACGGGGCGTCCCGTTTGAACTCAGTAATGAAGACATTCTCGAGGACCTTAAGTCTCAGGGCTTCCCGGCTGAAGCAGTGCACAAGATGCACTCTAACCGCGGTAGGCGCTTTCCGTTAGTTTTAGTTATCTTGTCTAATACTCCCAACTCGAGGGAGATCTTCAGAGAGGCTCGCACAATCTGCGGACTCTCGAATATCTCCGTCGAGCGTCCCAACCCCCGTGGTCACCCTGGGCAGTGCCACCGCTGCCAGCTCTATGGCCACGCAGCAGCTAACTGCTCAGCTCCTCCCAGGTGCGTCAAGTGCCTGGACCCTCATATAACAAAGGAGTGCACTCGCACTCCCGAATCCACTTCCCCCCCTGCCTGTGTGCTGTGCTGCCAGTCTGGCCACACAGCTAACTACAGGGGTTGCCCGCGCGCTCCGCAGCCAAGAGGGCCGCGCCTAAACCGGCGCCGCCGCTCACTCCCGCTAACTTCCCGCCGCTGCGCAACCGGGGTCCCCCGGAAGCAAAGCCCGTTCAGCCGACGCCTACTTCGGCTCTGTCTTGGAGGCAGCGTCCGGCCGTTCCGCCTGCACCTTCCCGTCCTATCCCAGCTCCCGTAGGGCCGCGTCCTGTTCCGTCATCTTCACCTCAGTCATCGTGGCTGAGGACATGAAGACCGTGTTCGACGTCATTCAAAACGTCGACATTACGGAAATTTCCATTCTCGCACGCAAACTGCGAGCCGCTCGCTCTCCTCAAGAGCGTTTATTTGCGTTAGCCGAGCATCACTCGCTTTTAAGTTCGTTATAAATTTTATTTTATTTTTTTATTTTTGTATAAATTCGTAAATAAGCAACCCGCAAATCCCGCGTCCGGTCGTATCAAACCCAAGGGCTTATCCGTAGTATCTTTTAACGCTCGTAGTCTCAGCACTAACCTTCCTGAGCTCAAACTGTTCCTTCAGAACAACGAACCAGACTTATTGCTTCTTCAAGAGACGTGGCTCACCCCAAACCGCACCAGGGGATTCGCTGTTCCCAATTACGTGTTCCTTCGTAACGATAGGCCCGACGGTTACGGCGGCACAGCTATTTATCACAAAAGAGGTTTCCACTGCACTCCTCTCCCTACCCCTCCTCTCCTCAATATGGAGGCCACTGTGTGTAGATTGGCTATGACTGGTCATCCGACCGTCATCATAGCTTCAGTCTACATACCTAGTGACATCCATCGTACCAGACCTATCCTTAGCGACTTCGAGGCCATTCTCGCCCTCGGCCATTCAGTCATTATGTTTGGAGATTTTAACTCCAAACATACTGACTGGAAGTGCCTATCGACAAACCAAAGCGGTAGAGAACTCCTTAAAATCACTCAGCAACTCGACTTAGACGTCATCTCTCCCGTCACTCCCACTCACTATCCCGGCAACCCTAACTACTCTCCTGACATCCTCGATTTTGCGATCGTCAAACAAATCAACCTCGATCTCAGGTCTATCGAACCGCTCGATGACCTTGGCTCTGATCACCGCCCCGTCTCCCTCGTGCTAGGTCCGCCTAACAATCACGTCACTCCTCCTAAGACCTTTACCAACTGGAAAGGTTTAAAAAATACGTTAGCTTCAGCCTTAGAGGCCCCAAACTCTCCGCTCGCGATCTCGCCCGACCAATTAGATAGCCCGGACAAAATAGATTCATTAGTAGACTCTCTCACTGAAGCTATCAACTCAGCCATCAGTGTAAACGAAAACGTTGCTAGGCGAAATATACCCAATCTACCCTTAGCCGTTAGCAATCTCATTAAATCCAAGAACGCGGCTCTCCGGAGAGCCAAGAAATATCCCACGCCCGCTTATAGATCAGCTGCGAACAAACTACAACGTAAAGTTAGGTCTCGCCTCGCGGAACTCCGAGACGCTCAGTTTAACGATCTCATGGAGAATATCTCCCCGTCCCACCAAGCGTACTACAGTATGGCCCGAGCCTTACGCGTAGATGCCGCCTCTCACATTCCTCCTCTCACTCGTCCCGACGGCACTATTGCCTTTGAAGCCGAAGAGAAATCCGAATGCTTCGCCGACAGCATAGCGGCACAATGTTCGCCCACATGCAACCCGCGGATCCCTCCCACATCCAGGCGGTGGAGGACGAAGTTCTCCGCAGAGAATCTCTCCCCATCACCGACGACCCCGTCACAGTCTCTAATGATGAAATCTTGCTTCTCATTAGAAGTCAAAAGTCCAAAAAGGCTCCGGGTGCGGATGGTATTTCTAACCACGCACTCAAACACCTGCCTCAACAGGTTCTTACCTTGTTAGCCATCATCTTCAATGCCTGCTTCGACAACAGCTACTTTCCAAAAGCCTGGAAAGAAGCGACAGTCATAGGCATTCCCAAGCCGGGTAAACCTCTGAATATCCCGGCTAATCACAGACCCATCAGCCTCCTCAAGGCCATGTCTAAACTTCTCGAAAGAGTCATACTCTCTCGAATGCGGAACCATCTGTTTCCAACGGATGGCGACCCTCTCATTATGCCCCACCAGTTCGGCTTCCGCGCTAAGCACTCCTGCCCTCAGCAAGTCCACCGAATCGTCGAGTACATACTCGACGGCTTCTATCCGAAACGAAATAAAACGATGGCAGTTTTCTTTGACGTAGCAAAGGCTTTCGACAAAGTCTGGCACAGCGGTCTCGTTTATAAACTCTACAAAATAGGCTTACCGGCTCGCCTAGTTAGGATATCGCGTCGTTTCTCAAAGACCGCACGTTTCGTTTCAAACATGAAGGCACGCTCTCCGCGCCTCGTCCCATAAAGGCTGGAGTCCCTCAAGGCTCAGTCCTCACCCCTCTGTTGTCTACCATGTACACTAACGACATTCCCATTCCGCCGAAAGACGTCGAACTCGCCCTCTTTGCCGATGACACAGCCCTTGACACCAAAGGCCAAAGTGTCCCGGGTCTCACGACCAGACTCCAAAAGACTGTAGACGCCCTTGGTGCATGGTTTTAAAAATGGCGTATCGATGTGAACCCAGACAAGAGTTCTGCGGTTTACTTCGACTGCAAACAACGTCGTGTCGCTGACAATCTGCACGTTCGAATGTTAGGTACTCCCATCCCCTGGAAGCGCACTACCAAATACTTAGGCGTCACCTTAGACCAGACGCTTTCTTTCAAGCCACACGTCGATAGAGTAACGAAACTCGCCCGTTTTTACTTAGTCCGCTTATATAGTATGTTAGGTAGAAAAAGTAAAATGTCGTTCAGAAACAAACTTACGCTTTATAAGGTCTGCGTTAGACCAGTCATGACATATGCCTCGCCAGTCTTTGCCCACGCCAAGCCCTCCGTCCTGCAAAAACTGCAGGTAGTTCAAAATCTCTTCTGCCGCAGGGCCACAGACGCACCGTGGTACGTGCGTAACGCGGACCTGCACAGAGATTTTGAACTACCTACAGTGCAACAGCACCTCAAAACAATCTCAGAATCGTTCTTTAAACGCGCCGAATCCCATCCCAATCCTCTAGTTCGAGATTCAGCCTCATATACTGCTCCTGTCTTAGATTCGAAATTCAAAGTCGCTAGACCGAGAAACGTGCACACGAACGTAGCGACGCAGCTGACGCTAGATCTCTTAGCCCTTCAGGCCGCAACTTCTAATTCTAACGTAAATCCGAATTAATGCAATTTTATTTTTAAATTTTTAATGTTTTTAATTTACTTTTCATTTTGAGCACCTTTAGTGCTATGTATTCACTTTCAGTGCTTTGAGCACCTTCAGTGCTATGTAAATCCCAGCGGGTGACCCCTTCTGGGCCCCGCTAGCGCGGCCTCTTTCTCCAATTGGCCGTCGCTCAGATGAAGGCTGAGTAGCAAATAATTGCACGAGCCGACATTGGGTTTTTTAGTGGGTATGGTTCTGGTAGGCGTCGGGACGAGTCCCACATAACTCCGATCGCGCGCGCGGAGTATGCGTCAGAGCATTTTTTATATCCTCCTGCCCTTCCCGTGGAGGGGAACAAAAAAAAACACTTTCCGCGGGGTGGAAAGGGAGGGAGGTGGAAGATGCGTCATGCATGCGGGGCACCAGAGTGGCACCTATCCACTAAAAACCACCTTGCTGGCTGTGGCATGGGCATGCTAAGCAGCATTCATCGGAGCGACACCCGGTTAGGGAAGGTGGTCATCCGCTGAGATCAATTATCACTTAAGGTGTTAATGACAGGATGGATGATGATCGGTCTGGGCAGCCTTAAGCTGGTCCAGATTTGCCGAGAGCTGATCGGGGGGATCCGAGAGTGCATTTCTCGGTCTACGGACTTTGTACCTCGACGGCATGGATGGAGCAGTGTAAGTTACTGTCTCGCAAAAAAAGTTGATATACTCAGTACTGGGTTTGCAATAATTTCATACAACAAAATTTGACAAAATTTTTGTTTTCCATAATATCGCCGTCGTTCAAATTTCTTTTTGCTCGTCCTATTGGTGCGTTTACTACGAGCTATCAATAGCGTCTAAAATTTTGAGCCTGCTTAAACCGGCACCTGAAAACAAATAAAAATAGTTAAATTTTTGCTAAAAATACAGTTTTTAATTTTTGAATCAAATTTTTTATACTAACCTGGTAGTGTATCTCGACTGATTTACTTTCCTGGCCACTAGACGCGACTATTGACACCTTTTGCACGCGAATCGGTTGGTAAACCGTTGAGATTTTTTGCAACTTCACTAAAATTTTTCGACTTTTTAACATAAATTTCGGTTTTTTGACTGATATTTCAAAATTTTTGTAGACACTCGGTGTTTTTGCACGTCGGTCAGCTTCCGAAATCGGTCCGCGTCGTTTGAGGCCTCCCCGGCTGAAATCGGGCGGTAAAAATACTGAAACGAAAATACAAATCGCGATTTATTAGACTAGTAGCGCCATCTACTTTTTGTAAATTGAACTTATTTTATAATACTGTGATATTTTTGTTTTTCTGACTGGACTGTTTTAATTGAAGTTTATTGTGATATTTTTAACTAGGTTAGTATTATTAGATATATAACTAATTGACGTGGAGGATTTATATTGGAATTCTTAATTTTTATTTTATATTTTAATTTTATTATATTTTTAGTATTTACAACTTTTACAAACTTACCTTTTATTTTAATTGACGACTACCTCCTTCTCTTACAAGCATGTCGCTATATCGTACGCCGACCAAGCAGACTTGCAGGGATGGTGAAAATCAATCTCCGCCGAAGACGGTTACGCTCACGTCAAAAGTAAGGAGAAGTATCGGGGAATGGGAGGCAGTTGGAGCGGATCCTATAAACACCTCCCCCATCTCGGCCAGGACAACACAGGCAGGACCTGCATACAAAGATCGACTGACCGAAGCGAGAGCCTGCCTCAATAAGGCTACTAAAAACTTGAGTATTTCACGCGACCTTAAAACTGAAATTAAAGTAAGAATTACTGAGGCAGTGGAACGATTATATCAGATTGTTAAGGAGTTAGAAACGGAACGTAGAGAGAGTGAGCAAAGGAGTGATCCAAAATACCAAAGCGAGGAAATTAGGTTACAGCTACATGAACAAACAAAATTGTCCTGGAAAACAACAAGAAAATTGAAACTTAAGAGAATACTTGGAGAAGGCTAGAGAATATACACCAACAAACAAACAAACGTACTCTAGTGTTGTAGCTCAGCGTCCTGGTGGAGTAACGACAGAGAGGGGAGCGCTTCACTCCGTGGTGGTGACGTCTGTAGACGAGATGGACACGGGTGAAGCGGTGCTGGACAGGGTCAGGGAAGTGATGGACGCTAAAGAAGGTTGGGTCAGAGTGCAGAAGGTACGGAAGGCGAAAGATCGGAAGATTATTATGAGTTGTCGGACAGTGGAAGAGAGGGAAAAAGTCAGGGAACGAATTGAAGCTGCAGATAAACGCCTACTCTGCGAGGACGTAGAAAATAAAGACCCTACAAAAATTTATTAAAATCGTTGAGTGAAGGCATGTCTTCAAAAGATGTATTTCTATACTCCTCCCATTTAAAGTTGGTATTGTTGTCGAGCTTTGCCGAAATCAAATAAATAATTAATGTGTCCCACTGGTGACTCGGCTGACCCAGTGTGTTTAGAGCTCGTAAGTTCTTTGAGACATGATCCACTAAATATCGTAAAGCCTTAGCCGACTCGCGCCCAACTGGCTGAATATTAAATAAAGAATTTAAGTGATTACTTATCAATTGCTTTTTATTGTCGTATCTCTCGCAGAGGAGTCGCCATGCATCTGTGTAATTTGCATCGGTAACTTCTAGATTACTAATAACTTGCGATGCTTCGCCCTCTAAATACGAGTTAAGATAATGAAATTTATGTATTGGTTTAATCCTATCATTAAAATGAATAAGAGAGTTAAAAGTGTCTCTAAACTCGAGCCATCTGAAATAAGAGCCATCGAAATTGGAGATTTTTATTATAGGAAGCTTAAAATTCATATCATTGACATGACTACAATGGGAAGCTTCTGAATTAACACTGGCAAAATCATTTTTCTCGACAAAATTGTCAAATAAACCTTGAGCTATACTTATCAACGAAAAAAATTCCTGTTCTATCTCATCCCTTGCGTCAATTTCGGCTTCCAAAGAGGCTGGATTCAAACTTTCAATTTGAGACTGTACCTCATCAAATTGTGTTAATAAATTGCGAAATCGATCCAATCTCAATGTGAGTTCATTCCTTTGCTCTGAGCTAAAGCGTTCGTAATTACTAATTTTATCAATATAATTTTTAAATTTAGTTACTCGGCCCTTAATCGAGCTTCGCGTAACGTAAACAGAGGTCTTTTCAGTCATTTTATAAAACCTTAGATATGTGAACTATTAAATTCAAATAGAAACAAATAAAAAGGGAGTACGTAAATTGGTCCGGCTCGTGCTCCACACAATCGCGAGACGCGCTGATGCAGACAAGATGGCGCCAGGCCGCGCCGCGCCGCCGCCACACCGGCAAACTGCGCACGCGACGATAGGTTAGGTACCACTAGGGGAACGAAGAATGCGAGTTATTAATAACGTAATATGCAATAATGAATAGATAAAAAGATATCAATTAACTTTACGCAAATAAATATAGATAGGTGCCTAGGTATCGTCCAGCCTAGGTATTGCGTAAGTGCGTAATAAGTTTATTTAAGTGCTTACTTTGCAAGTCGCGGCAGAAAAATAATAAAATAGTTTATGAGATAGAAAATAGATAGGTATCCAGTTATTTTAAAAAAACACAACAAATGACTAATGAGGAACAAGCAAGGCTAATTAGTCAAATAGAAATGGGGATTTAAAAATAATGGAAAAGGATATGCAAGTGCACTTCTCTGGTTAAGCTGTAGCTGCGGCGCAGTTGGCGGACCGGCTGGCTTGAAACGAGAGCAAGCTGGAAACTTCCGTAGATACACGTGGACCGGGTGGCTGGTCTGGATGCCTGGATAGTCGTCCTTGACGCCTTCCTGAATAATCTCCATGGAATCTGGATGCAGTGGAGTGGAGTGGCTGGTCTGGATGATTGAATGCAGACGCCTTCCCGTAAGAAACCTCCCTGTCTGGATCTTCTGGAAGCTTCGCTTTTGTGCACCACGTGTGCGATCAGTTGCGCAATCACGTCGGGGTCACCATGTTCGGGCTCGGTGTCCCTACTTTTGCATTTGAAATAAAACTATTAAATAAAAATAAGTACAATCATGTGTATTATAATTTCTGCATAGTAAGTTAAACAAAAAAGATATTTAAGCGAACACGTCGCGAGGTGTTATTCGATGGACAGCTAGGAGATGCTCTGGCGGGGCGGCTCGTCAGAGCGCAGCTTCGTCGGCGCTCGCGAAACCAGTTCCGAGGACTTGATGCCCCCGCAACCCTCACCCCTAGCGGCCGCGACAATGTGTATATTTTCGTACTAAATGCGTCATAAGAAAGGAATAATAACATTTGAAGATTAAATCTATTACTTTGTGTTTGAACGTATTAGTTTGTTATTGAATTTGTAAATGTATAATGTACTTAAGACATTGTAAGAAAAGTATAAAAGAAAAAGAAAAAACTCAAAAAGATCACTGAATAAACAATATGTAAAGCTCAAATAAAAACAGACTCGCATGTGTCACTTCACTGTCCCCATTGAACCTGCAATAAAAGTTAAACCAAAAATCATGTAAAATCTTGAAATCCCTGTAAATGTTAGTAAAAACGTGTGAATGAGCAAAAGAGGAAAGAAAGAATGGAATGAAGAATGAAAAAATGGAATGCATGAAAAGTGGAATGAGAGAAACAAGTGAAAAATAAAGTCTGCGGCCCCCATGCCTGAGGTAGGAGATAAAACTAAAAAAAAAGACAAAGTTACTGTCTCGCGAATCAGGGGGTTTGGATGCTCTTCGGATCGCATGAAGAAAGCGGTCGAGGGCGTCCTTAGATGTTGTTGTAGGTACTGCAGGTAAGTCGAGATCCCTGTGCAGGTCTGCGTTACGCACGTACAACGGTGGGTCCGTGGCCGTGCGGCAGAAGAGATTCTGGACGACCTGCAGATTATACAAACCGGAGGGTTTGGCATGGGCAAAGATTGGGGAGGCATACGTCATGACTGGTCAGACGCAAACCTTAAAAAGCGTTCGGGACATTTTGCTGTGCCTGCCTAGCATTCTGTTTAGGCGGGCGAGTTTGGTAACTCGAATATGTGAGGTCGGAATGAGAGCGTAGGATCGAGCGTTACGTTAGGGGCGACGGCGTTTATGATCGAAGCGTATCGCAGAGCTTTTCCCTGGATTCACATCGATTCGCCATTTTTTTAAACCAGGCTCCGAGGTCGTTTACGGCCTTCTGGAGTTTGTTTGTAAAGGTTGTCGACGTACACGCCCATGACCTACAGGGCGGTATCGTCGGCAAAAAGGGAGAGTTGTACACCTTTTGAGGGGATAGGTATGTCAATGGTGTAGGTGGTGTATAAGAGAGGGGCGAGTACCGAGCCTTGAGGGTGGAGGATGATTCAGCTGGAGGCACATATTTGAAATTTTAGAAGGTACTAATGCTCTGTACATTTAAATTATTTATAGGACACAACTTTTCGCTATGCGAACACACATTGTTGACCTATTTCTGATTGGAACGCCAGCGTTCCCTGATGTAATGGCGTCGTTGGGATCTATTTAGACGTTTAATAACTCCGCCCTTTAATTTAAATTTAAATGACTTAAAGACGACTTTTAAGGATGGAAATAGAGCTAAATTTAAATGCGACAGTCCTCATGATCATTATTCTGAAGTTGTTCATTAGAAACCAGGAACTTTGTCGGTCCATCGATGTACCTACTTTTAGTGCATAAGAATAATGAATGCGTTCGCATAAAAATGGCGTACATGTTACCGCAAAATGAAAAAAAAAACGGTTTTTTATATTACTTTGACCTAATGTAGTTAGATTTTAATATTACGGTTTTGGTGATTTAGCGGCGACATATGCAAAATTTCGCTGTTTTCCTAATATGAAATTCCTGGGACTATACGTACTTTAGTTCCAAGCCAGTTAGACAAAGATAAATAAAACACACTATAGACCATTTACAATATTTTTTATTCAATATAATAATCTTAATAAATCCAAAATATTTACACAATACAAAAACATACAATAAGACCTTGGATCTGCGTCCCTTCACTATCCTGTGGGTAGGTATCAATTACGATTTGAAATCTGGTATGACATTTGCTACTTTTAACACATCAAACTAAAATATAATAGGTATTTAAGTTCAAAATCAATGTCCGCTTCCTCGATAACTCAACGCAGGTCATTTTGCAATGCACTGAATATTATAAAATCATAAAAGCTACATAAATGAAAAAAATGTGAGAAATGGGCAGGAAGCGGGCACACTGCTTACAAAATTACTAATGCACTCATTTTTATGCGCGTACGCAGCCGCTGCCACGGCTTTAGATAACCATAAAAACAACATACATACAATTATGTAATATAAAATATTTAAACAGGCAGTGCCGGTTGCGTATGCACTTAGAAATTACTCAGTAAATCATTCACAATGTTGGCTAAAAGCGCCAAGTACATTTTAATACATTTTCTTTTTATATCATTATATTTAATATATCTCTTTAACCTACATTATAAAACTTATTTGAAAACAGAACTATACATTTTGGACATGAATCCCGAAGTTTAATAACAATGTATTGCTTTGTATAAAGCATAATGTGTTTTGCCTATATCATATTAAAACAAATTACAAATTTAGATAGTTTGTGGCGACGTATTGCCTAGCAAATGCCGCAAATTTTACCTTTAGTCTATGCTAAGACTACGTGATGCGAACATGTAGCTGTGTACAGTTATGACAAGCTGAAGACTGCACATGATCAATAGTTAAATTCACAATTATTTTACGTCAATCAAAAAAAGGCAATAAGTTACCTAAAACAAATATTTATGAAATTTCAACGTTACAGTAAAATGGGAGATAATTATGGAAAAATATTGCGCTAGATTCTTTGCCCACTGCCTTCCCAGAATGGAATGCGACATCGTTTTTTTTTATTTCACACGTGAATATCAAGAGAACACATATACTGTCATATAGTATAACCCATATTTTGAAAATCATAAATTCATTACATATTTCAAAAAAATTATGTGTCCATATAACAAAATTAATAACTAATTACATTTGTATAACTATACTATTTTGAACTAAGCAAAATGTGTTTTAATACCTACATATGATAAAAACCGAGGATATCATAAAATTTGGTGAAATAATTAGCGTATGATACATACACACTTATATTATTTATACACAACGTAATATATAACACACATAAATGGCTATAGTACAGTATTATGTATAAATGAAATATTAGCGGTAGGCGCTAAGGTGTCTGTCGCCACCCGAGCCAGCTCGAAGGCGCTTACTGACGAAGCGATGACGCAGACAACGGCCCAACTGCCGTAAGTAACATCGTACTAGATATTGCGACCATTAATTTATAAACAAACTTGTTTCTTTATTTCTAATGGAGACTGACTGCACACCAGACTAAGAGTTATTATTGTTTATTTGAATTGTTGTTCGTGGTACAAACAATAATTCTCTCCGACGAGATCTGCGGCCCTGGGTTAATGGAATGTATATCTGTTAACCTCGTGTGCAGCAGTCGAGGGGTGTTCAATAAACTAAAATGTAATCGACGACGAGCGAGTCCACTCGCCATGTAAATGCACCTTCACCAACGATTTGACAATATATCGAAGCTACGGGGTTCACAGGTTGACGACAAATCTGTTTTAGTCGATCAAATTGTATTTTCAACTGCAAAGAAATTTAAGAAAACAGAGTTTAGTAATTGATTTGTAAGCAGTTTCTTTTTTTAAGAATATAATATAACGCGGACGTACGAGGCTTTGATCGACTATTACACAATTTAGTTTACAATCTAGCGATACGCGGCTAATGAATGCTCGACCGAATAATCTCGTAATGTATGATCCTTAACTACGCAAGAACACTGCCTAGTAACATGTTTGAACCAAGTTTATTATACTTTATAACATTTCATTACAGTTACAAATTAGATTAAAGTAAAACTAGGTATATTTTTTTTATAATTACGATTTTCATTTGTTAAATAATTATTGTTTAGCTGACACAGCCCTGCAAGTGGGTAGTACTGGGAATAATATGAAATGTATGTGTTGAAGACAAAAGGTAGATAATGTATATACATGAATGTTGTTGGGTTGATGTACAATAAATTCATAATAAATATGCTTAGAACGTAGTTTGCTCGCCGGCAAATGATTGTTGAGTGTTTGAGAGTGGGAAGGCGTCAATGAGTGAGTGCAGGGCTGAGCCAAAGTGAATTGCTACCGAACGTACCTCAACCCGCGCGCCGCCTGATTAATTTAGATCTGAAAACAACAGTGAATGTATGTTAGTTTTATTTAATTTTTCATCAAAACTCATCATCTGTTGGAAGACACTTCAACGGTCGTCTTTTTAATATTGCTATTAAGGGAACAAAAATAAGGAAGTATGTTGTATTGTAATTTATGTTCTGATTGATAAGCGAAGGAAATGTCCTAGAAAATCTGGTCTTCCCAATAACACGTTGCATCTACAAATGTTTATTGCATATGTAGATATAGAAAATAATGATTGGAATGGATAGCTGTTTAGTTGTTATAATTTATATGAATGTTAAAGATATTTTCTAAACGGTGGCTACGCATGAACCCTGCATAAATCGTCAGTTACATACAAAGATCTCGAATTAATTGTTAAAGAACTGCAATTAGTGCCACAGAAAGTTTTATTTTTATTTAATTTCTCTAAACAAAAATACTTAAACTCTATTTTAATTAAAAATAGCCTCAACAAATTTAATACCTAATTAATAGCCTTTGAGAGAATTCCGCTATTCGATCCGCCGCCATGTGGTTATGTTTTCATTGGTATGTGGTACTATTAAATGTAACAATGTGTAAAAACCTTTAAAATATGGTTTAACTTATAAAAAAGAAATGTTATATATCGACGGCGAAGTGCCAATACCTTCTATCTAACCTAGACGAAATTTTACACAGCGCTAAAAAAACGTTTCGTTTCCAAACAAGTTGAAATTTAATTAGTCTGTTAGTACAGCAATTGTGTTAACATACAAAGCTTCAATTCCAGTAAAATATTAATAAACTTTACAATAGTTTGGTATATTATTGGTTAGATAGGAGATATTGACTTTGCATGATTGCAAATTTTATTAAATTAAATATGCGATAGAAGACGTTGGTTTTAAATAAAACAATAATTATCAAATACAAGTTATTTATTTAGGATAGGAAGAGCTTTTTGACTGGTATTACTAACTGTAAATGACCTAATTGGTAAATTCAAAAGAAAAAACCAATTAAATTATTTGAAGACAAATTATATAAAGGTAAGTTGTCGTAGAATAAGTGACAGTCTCTAGGCAATACGTCTTTGAGCTGTTGAAGGTGATTAAATTTCGTGGAAGCAATAGGGATCGGCGCTGCATGTAGGCTAGAATAATTTACCGACCTCAAGGTTTTGGGTCGTATCGGTAACTCTGTCCAATCCTCCTCGAAGTTGATTTTATAGGAGATGGTGCCTGCGGGATTATAATGTATTGTCCTTTATATCAACTACGACAGGATCTCCAGCTTTTCTGCCTGGTCTAATGCTGCTGTATCTCCATGTGGATTTGTCGCTGTAATCCTTTACGAAACTGTGATCTACGTGAATGGCTTCATAGGGAGTAGGTTTCTTTCGTGTCTCTTTAGTCACGGATATAAAGTCGCTGGGGATGTGGATTTCTCTGTTCTTCAATTTTCTTTCAGTTGCAGCATGCACTGAGTCACACTCCATTTGAGTGTGACCAGGCTCTACATACTTTTGCGTTATACTCACGTTGTGTTCAACACTCATGTTTAACAATGCATTTGCCATTATGTTATTCCTGTTCTGGTATGTGCAACCATCGGAATAGATAACTATGGGTATACCTTTCGGCAGACAATATTTTTCAAGATAGTTGATCATAAAAGATGCAAAAGTACTGGCAGTCAGAACTGCACACGTCTCATCGAATCAATAACAGGAGGCTTGATGAGTAACTAGGTCGTAAACGGTGAAATTGTGACACGTAAGCTTAGTCTTGAAATATAAGGCACTTGCGGTTAGATAAGGACACACTTTCACCGCTTCCAAATCCATAGACAGCAAAATGAAATCTCCAGTGAGAGCCTTCTCTTTGTCGTTTTCTTTTTCTAGCCTTGCTCTATCTTTGAGTTTTACACGCTGCTCGTAATCATTTGAATTAATATTGCCTACTGCATGTCCACTACAGACGTCACACATGTCTTTTTTTAAAGTGAATAAGGACAAGTTTTTATCCTTGAACAATTTCTCAAACGTGAATCGGCATACCTTTGGTTCGTCATTTTCAGCACAGTATTCTTTGTAGTGACTGTACAAGTCACTGAGGGAACGAAATATTGGTTCTAAATAAAGCGTTGCGGATTCTTTTCTTGCATAGTGCGACGGTAACTTGGGAATGTCATCTAAGAATTTACAAGCAGCTGAAAGTTTCTGCTGAGTTCCTGTTTTTGAATTTTCGAATTTTGAAGTTCCTGGCTAGGTATTACTCCACAATGCGCCTTTTTAAACCATGACTGAACTGTAAAGGACCCTAGACACAAAGTGTTTAAAAATGTTGTCCGACAAACCTGTATTTTTTTACCATCGGTGAATAGCAAGCTATACTCAAAAGTACCTTCACGCCGTGATTCTCCATCACTAGTTTTGCGTGATGTTGTTTTACGTGTCACAAGACCATTAACGTATTGCGCTGGTCCCAGTTCATATTCTGCCAAAATCTCCAATCTTGTTTCTTCATCTAATTTGTCACAATTTCGAACCTTACTCTTTTTGCAAAACTCAGAATCACACCTCGATCCTAATTGTCTAGCAGGTCTCATTATATCTTGCTTTAACTTTCCGTTTTTCGGCTTAGTAAATCCTAAATATTCTTTGCCTGATATACGCAGTTTCTTGTTTATGTTTTTCTTCCACTGGCTTTGGTCAGACTTCAACTTGCGTTTTCTGCCTTCATCTATGTTGCCATGAAATATACTAGACGTGATACCAGATGATGTAGATAGTTCCTCTCGAATGTCTGGAATGGAATTATCTGAGAGTATCTATACATCTGAGGGGTGGTATGTAACGTCACTGTCTGTGCCGGAAAAATCTCCATCATTGCAATCAGGGCAGTCATTTAGTAAATTATAGGAATGAGCTCTTTCATTGTAGGTTATACTGGGCAGAAGGTACTGTACTGTAGGAGGGACTGAAGAACAACGTCGTAGAGAAGCTGAATTTATCTTTGGCATAATTGAAAGTGATAGCGATCTACCAATTTTATGTCTTTTTTCAGGTACATGATGAAGCTCAGTACTTTTTTCAAGATCATTTTCGAAAACCACTTAATTTGGAGCGCCTGTGAAAAGATATAATAATTAATTATACTCTACTCAAAATATTAAAATAACATCCCTCTATTACAATAAATTCAAAAACACTTAAATGAGGTGAGGTCCACCCCTTTATGGTTAGTATTCTCGCTCTCATCTGTATTTTCTTTCTCTCTGAATTTTAAACATTAGACTAGCTCGCATACCTTGGTAATGCTTTGCCATTCATGACATTCTGCAAACTAAAATAGTAAATAAATTATTCGAGCAATTTATCCTAACTACCTTCGTATTGGAACAAAATAAGTGTAAATATATTCTATCTACAATAAAAACTTTTGAAAAATATAAATATCAGTTTTTAAACATAGATTTTGTTATTTTTAGGGTTTAAATAACATCTTACCTTTTCTATTAACACAACAAACACTATTAACACCAAAAACACACTTTTTATAAATGTATTTGCGACACATTCAAAATCATTACTTGTACGAACTTGAACTGATCCTCATGTAACTTGACGATTGATATAATTCACCCCCCCCCCGGTCCCCGCGGCTTGCTAACCGTCATTTGCAAACCGTCAAAAAGTCAAGTCAGCAGTATTCCGCGCACGGATGCAGTCTCATTGCACGTAGATAGAAGATATTGCCATAAATCTTTACGTCAATTTGTTTAGAAGGTATTTCCACGTTTATGTATCTCCAGATATCATTAATAATACAGTTAAGCGACTTCATTAAAATACGCAGATGTCAACCTTAAAGTCAAATACGTAAGAAAGTGAATTTCTCAAAAATTGTAAGATAGGTATTGGCACTTCGCCGTGGATATACATTATAATATATATTATATTATGAATGGTAAATGAAACATTTTTTTTAACTAAAAATAAAGGCGTTAAATTCTAGTATTTATTTAATGACAAAATGGGCACACCTCAGTGTACAACAAACCTTTTTTATTGCAAGATTTTTTATTGGATAATAAACTAAGTATAGATAAGGAAATTCAGGAAATATTTTTACATGATATTTCCTGAAGTTCTGCTATCAACTAGCGGCGTGCGCAGAGATTTCAGTCAGGTTGTGCACGACAAAAATCTTACTAATTTCAACATTGTTTCGATGTCCATTGAAGGTTGTGCACACCTAAACAAATTGTATTGCTTTCTGTTCATTTTTTTAAACCAAGACAAAACTTTTTGGGACAATGTGGTGTTCCGATCTCATTTTAGAATTTTTTTTTGAAGGTTTAATTGAAAAGGAACTTTTTAACATTTTAAAACAATCTAGCAGTTTTTATGACGACGTTTTGCAGAAATATTCGAGAAAAGATAGGCGCGTTGATTTGATATAAAAATATTAACTTGTTAAAAAGCTAAATAGTACGAAATTGGTACTATCGGTGAAATTCGATGGGGGCTGATTCGCCCCCTTATCCTAATGCAGTGTTAACGCCCCTTAGTGTGCGGAGCGCCTGCAAAAGACCGCACAATTATTCTCGCCTTAGCCTGAACCCTCACCAAGTTCCCCGATAGTACCTACGTAAAGTGTGTAATTTTGAAAACAAACGACATCTCACGGATATGATTTAAGTTTGTTATGATTAATCACTTGATCAGACATTCATGATAGTCGCAAACGAACATCATGCGAAGCGAATGACGCCGTGCGCAGCCGCAGAGTCAGTAAGACAGAAACCCACCCACCGTCGGTCTCGGGTAGCGAAACAATTCAAATTCAAATAATAATTTCCCAACATTGACAGTTACTTGTTCTTATTGACGTCAAATAAAACAAAACTCTACTACCAGTTCGGAAAAACCTTCGTAAAGAAGAACTGGCAAGGAACTTTACGGTAACATTTTTTTCAAAATAAACTTACTGTCTCGTTATGTTTATACCAAATTATTCTTGTCTGCATGTTAGCTCGGCAAGCTCCTTCCACCCAAATATCCAAACGACGAACAGCCTCAAACGGCACCCGTTCACGAGTTAGCGCGGGATCCAGCCATCGCCCTCCTCAACAATAGTAGAGGGAAGTGAGCGACCCATCACCCGACGCTACCAATGCAATGCAACGACTGAAATTTCTGTGCACGCCGCGCCGCTGAGATTAGATAACGGATTGATATAATCATATCATGGGTTCTTTCATAATTGCATAGCTTCTAATTGATACATAATTAAACCTTGGTTTAATTTGAAGTCCAAGATTTGTTTACAGTCCTTCTACCAACTTATAAATTCAGTAATGGGTACATACTGTTCACTACGTTCTAGGCGTAAATGAAGTTTTAGATAATGAAGTAACAATGCTTTAGTTCCAAATTATTCTTCTGAGCGGATAATTTGGTGGCACTGTACATTGCTTGTTACAAGGGAAGTGCAAATGAGTGTGTAAGAAGTATTCGCAGTATTCTCACCGGCATCACTTGCAGCAGGCGGAGGAGCGCGGCGCGTCGCCGTCGTTGAGGCGGCGTGCACCCGCGCCGCCCGCACCGCCCGCGCCCTCGCTCTTTGGCAACTTGTTTGCTGCAATCAAGAGCAACAGTGAGTTATTATAACTGTGCTATTTGATAGTGTGATCAGACAGAACAATTACAGTTTGAACCTATGAGTTTAAGACACCTTTTCAATGAATAGCTGCGGAAAGGCAAGCATTAGCTACGAAACAACGACGATGTTGAGATGATACTTCCATTTGTGAATAGTTTTGTATGTTTTTAGCTTTTAATATTTTTGTAATCTTTAAGCCTTACATTTGTCTTACAAGTTTTAACAAATAATGATGGTGGGCATTTATAGCTCAGAAAGGTCAAAGGAACCTAAACATTGTCACTTTTCTTTATGTAAGATGTTTAATAGTATTTAACATGCCGCCTTTTATGGTTGGCATTTTTCTCAATAGAATAATAAAGGATACAAAATATATAATAGTAACTTTAAAAATGTATTGTTATAAATGATATAAAAATCAACACTTTCATACTAAGAGATGAAAACGAATTCCTAATTTTGAACAATAAATTGAAACAAAAAACAGGCTATGTGAACTTAGCACCCGACTTTCGTAGAATGGCTCTCCTGATGGTTTTTTTAAAGATATTGGTTAGTAGTAGATAGTAGTGAAGTTATTTTCATTTGTAGTAGAGCCAAAACAATTCTACAGAACAAAAAAAAATTCAACTCTCGATAACTAAAAAAATTTTTTTGATGTTGTGTCATGCAAGAAAAGGGTGGTTTTGGATTGTACTGCCTGATTTTCTTTGAAATCGAATTTACGTGGTAAATTTAGTATTGGAAAATTTTCAAGTGTAAAAATATTTTTTCTGTGATTATTATTTTACTACAAACGAAAAACGTTGCACTACAATCCTGTACTAACTTCTACACATGCATTCCAGTCATTTCCAGCGTTTGTAGTAACCTGATTTTATTTGAAATCGAATTTGAGAAGTTCAGTTAGTATTGGGAAGTTTTCATGTGTAAAAATATGTTTTTCTGTGATTATTATTCTACTACAAACGAAAAACATTGCACTACAATCCTGTACTAACTTCTATACATGCATTCCAGTCATTTCCAGCGTTTGTAGTAACCTGATTTACTTTGAAATCGAACTTACGTGGTAAATTTAGTATTGGAAAATGTTCAAGTGAAAAGGTAATTTTTCTGTGAATATTATTTTACTACAAACGAAAAACATTGCAGTACAATCCAAAACTACCCTTTTCTTGCGTGACTCAACAAAAAAGAATTTTTTTGAAGTTTTCGAGAGCTGAATTTTTTTTTGTTATGTAAAATTGTTTTGGCTCTGCTACAAACGAAAATAACTTCACTACTATCTACTACTAACCAATATCTTTCAAAAAAACCATCAGGAGAGCCAGTCTGCAAAAGTCGGGTGCTAAGTTCACATAGCTCAAAAAACATCGTTCCTCGCAAGTCAAATGAATTTGGAGTTATTTAATTCATGACTTATTTTATAATTTTTTAAATAAATTATCTTAACTTTTGTTAGAATTTCCTTTTTACTACCTTCCCAAATTCAGTGATTAAATTTGATAAACAACCGAACACAAAGACTATACTCACCAATAGCCAAAAATATATCGTTAACATTCATAGCAGTCTTGGCGCTGGTTTCCATAAAGAGCAGGGCATTTTCGTCCGCATAGGCTTGGGCTTCATCATATTCCACCATGCGTTTGGCAGCCAGGTCACTCTTGTTGCCAGCCAGCGCAATCACGATAGAGGGAGACGCTTGCCGTTGTAGTTCCTTCACCCAGTTCTTGGCACGACCAAATGTGTCCTGTAATTTGAAGATTGATTTGGTCAATTGAAGGGATTTATGTGCTTAATAAATGGGTCTTAATTAACATAGAATAAAAACATAACTGGGAAGGATTTGATACATACAAAGACTGGAATAAAACAATGGTTCAAACACATAATGCTTATGGTGTAACTTATGTTTATCTATTGCACCGTGATTATAAAGACGATACTGAAGTATGGTCGAAAGGATTTAAGCGTAGAGTATATTCGATACTATTTTGCCTTACTGACCACAGTCAGTATGTCCATTTGTTGTTTGTTTCTTATAGGTTGTAGGTAACTTATTAGTACATTATTCATAGTTTCAGTTAAATTGCACAGGCTTTTCGTGAGTTTAAGAGTCTTCATAGTTCGTTATTTACGTATTTTGTTTTGATGTACACTCTAAATCATTGTGGAAACAAGTTTCACGAGCTTTAGCTAAGTTAATTTATAATTATACAAATTATTAATTTATTTGCGGATTCATTTATTAACATCAGCATTAGCAACGTTGCACTTTATTCTACACCATTATAAGAATAAAACAAGCCGTTTTAAAATCTGCATAAAACCAGAACGAAAGAAGAAACGGCAATAATTATAACGGCAAATGTGTTTTAACGTTCTTCATAAGTCGGTAGTGTAAAGCTAGTGGCTACCGCACTTGATTCCCTTGGCCTTCATCCGAAGACTTAGCTATGCGCCGTGTAATAGTATTGCTTTGCCCACGCAGTGTCGTGGAAACCCAAATAAATCTATACACTGTTTAGCATAAACTTGAATGATAATGTGGCTGTTTTTACTTTTAAAAAACTGCACTACATTATTTATTTCTATTGTTTTAATGAGGTTATGTCCCCAGAAAAATACTGCTTAGCAATATAGCCGTGGTTACACAACTGTATGTAGCCAAAGAATGCTTGTGTTATGGAACCAGAATAATTATAAATACAAAATCCATTATTAGTACGTAAACAACATATGTTTAAAATTATATGTTTATAATATATAAGCTAATAAGAAAAAAATCTGTCCCCGTCTGGATTCTAAGAGAAGAATCCTGTGGTGCTGAGCTCGTTATAGAAAATTCTGTCAAATCTGTAGAACTATTTACTGTCAGAGAAATCCCTTCCCAAAACAATGTTAATGTCATTAAATGATTACTTTATCCCGTTTATCAGCACACTGACTTCATGTTTTCAATAGAGCTATGAATATATTACTTTTTATCTAAATAGGCAGCGAGATGTCAGTAACTCCTATGACGCTTACTCAAGCAATAAAAAGGATAAATTATTCGAGAGTAAGGCAGAAGTAAAGAACACATTTTGTATCACGTGTATGGCTTCATCTAGTAGAAAGTACAGATTACATTAAATATTCACTGCTGATAATGTTCTATTGGAGAACCAACGTACCTACCTACACATATTTATTTTTAACAAATAATTAGGCTTTGACCTCCCAGCTGACTATTAAATATATAAATGTTGAGCAAGGTACTTTAAAAACTATACTTTTTTTTGATATAGCACCGACGAAAATTAAATTAAAACATGTGTATGAACAACGGGACAAATCCTTGAATCCCATTTTTTTAATTGCGTAGATTTATAAACTTCAGCATTTGACGGAAATATATATCGATATGCTATGCGTGATCGTAGCGAAAACCATAATTAATACAAATGGAGATAATAATACTTGATCGCTTGATAAACGGGCAAGTAGACTAAACTGTCTGACCGAACACCGACATACATTACATATTGAGGACGTCTCGCGATAACACACACTTCAGTGTCTACTGTTTCATGCGTAGAACTGTTTAACCCAGGAAATTATTCGCCAAAGAGGTAAGAAATCTAATTCTGGAACTTATAAGAGTATATGTATGTTTGCCTACAAACAGTTACGTGGGACTCGGAAAGTTTTGATTAAAAAAATGTTCCATAAGTTATATTTTTTTATTACATCGTTTCAAAGAACTCTGTAACATCATCTATACCTTTGTATAGACAATGCGTCTCAACCATTTTCACGCGTCTAAACCAATTTTCAAAGGACATTTTCGAGTCTGCAACAGGTACTTCCTCAACGGCCTTCTCGAACGCAGTGAGCGATGAAAACTGTATACCCTTGAGATGGTTTTTAATATGGAAACAAAAAGCAGTCACACGATGCCAAATGCAAGGCAGATGACCCAAAAGTTTTACCGTTGTGGTGTTTAGGAAGCCCCAAGTCTTGACCGCGAAATGCGTGGGCGCGTTGTCGAGGTGGAGCCGAAGGCCTCGGAGCCCCGTGTTCGGTCGTTTAGTGCTCGCAGCAGCTCTGCATTGATGCTACTTTGGTTTAAGAGAATTGACACTTAATACCCCGTCAAAGAGAAAAAACTGGCGATCAAAATTTTTCTAGCGCTTTTCGATCGTTTCACTTTCGTAGGCGTTGGTTCGTTTTGAAACAGCCATACTAGATATAGATATATAGACTGGTGCTTTGTTTCTGGATCATCATGATAAATCCAAGATTCGTCACCTATGTTGATATCGTAAACATAGCAGGAAGCACCTTTGAATTTATAAATCATATCATGGCATCATTCCACGTGCGCCTTCTTCTGAGCATCGGTGAGGTTGTGGGTGTTCGTCATTGGGATACTTGGGGGGAGGGAGATTTGCCAAGCAGATAAGAATAATTTTGTATAAACATAAAGATTACAGTGCCTGTAAATTTCTTTTGAAAAAAATATACCCGTGAAGTTTCTTGCCAGTTCTTCTTCACGAAAGTTTTTCCGAACTGGTTGCATTTTAAAATAAACATATAATTTTTAGTACATTTTTACCATCAATAACTTTGATTGTCAATATGATTTGTCCGTTCTCGTCACAGGTTTTCACTATCTTTATTTGACGCCAACACTAAAACACAAGGACAAACTGAGCAATTATTTATTTAAGTTATGGGTAGTTAGTTCTTATGATATGGCACATTAACCTATTATATTTAACGGTTATTTTTTTATTAGTATTGTATAACAATTTGGGATGTGACTAAAATTACTAAACATAAATTCAATTATTGCGATTTGCGTTTATCCAGTCTGGAAAAAACCTTTCGTATCCGTTAATATAGCTAGGAAGCCAAACAAATAGTTGTCATAAGTTAACTTTTTAAAACTATAAATTGAATTAAATAATTCAGTACACTAAAATACCATTCCAATGACGTTATTGGTCCCCCAGGCCCTTTCATGGTTCTTCTTTATCAAATTAAATTATAAAAGTTAGTTTATTTGTTTTATTGTCATGACTACGCATCGTCATGAAAGTCAAAAATACAGCAAGAGATCGGGTAACTTTCACCCAGAAAAAGCCCGCTGGATAGTCGTATAAAATAATGTTCGTTTATCTATAGATAATCCGCTAAGTATTTGAAGAAATTAAAATCAGAAAATTATGAACACAAAATATATTAGATTGTTAGAATTTACATATTCAGTTAATTACAAAACTGCGCAGCGACAGCGCACTAACCCACGATGAACGACTAATCCTATACAAAGAAATGCAACTTAACAATATATTTAGTTGACATAACGAGCATTACGACCGGTCTGTGCAGTTGATTACGATTACAAGTTCAAGGACGGCCTTATTCACAACTATCACTGAAGTGTTACTAATTATTTTATTACTTTTTTGTGCACATTCAAACTAGGGCCTGCAACCCGATTAACCGAATAACCGAAAAACCCAAATAACCGACAGAATAAAAACTCGGATTTTATCTACAAAAAAACCGGGTATTTCGGGTTTTTGTATTTATGCAAGTCAAATCAAATCAAATCTTTTATGTGTTTGTACAAATATAGGGAAATACATAAGATGTTTTATAATGTTAACATAAATTGAGCTCGTGCCATATTCTACCATTGTGGCATGTATATAAGTAGTATTACACAGTCATTTTAGTATATCTAGAAAGAAGCATGTCATTTTATACAGATTCATTTTAATTTATTTATTAACAGAAATTTACTTTTAGACACAGTCATTTAACAATTTATTTATTGGTCCAAACATGATAAATAGTCATAATACAATTGAATTTGTTTTTACCTACATTCTTTGTCATTGATATAATCGAGTACAGTGTAATAACATTTATCTAGTAAAAACCATTTCAGTCTACTTTTAAAGTTATTATAATTATTAATTTATTTAATGGAATGTGGTTATTTATTATATATATTTGGGGCCATCCCGAAGAAACTTTCAGCAAACAATGCGGTACTCCAA
Source organism: Marasmarcha lunaedactyla (assembly GCA_923062675.1). Taxonomy (NCBI): domain Eukaryota; kingdom Metazoa; phylum Arthropoda; class Insecta; order Lepidoptera; family Pterophoridae; genus Marasmarcha; species Marasmarcha lunaedactyla. Next base: position 16,288,753 of record OV281346.1, on the reverse strand, counting down.
GGTGGAGCACAAATAGTATCCTTGTGTCTTCTACTATTTAGTTTTTCAAACAAGTTGAGATTCTTTTTTACAAATAAGGCTGTTCAAGTGTATATATGTAGGGTTCACAGGATTCTATACTTTTAAGGTTATATATAGAACGAATACAACGCTTTTGGGCTTTAAAGATTTTTCCTTTATCTGTCTAATATACCCAAAATATTCCACATCGCAGCACCGATTCGACGTATGCATAATATGCCGGTAGTACGGACGTCCCGCTGACTACTTTCGACAACTTACGTAGTGCGTATGAAAATTTATTTATTCTGCTGCACGCATTCTCTATATGCTCTTTCTATTTAGATTAGAGTCAACTATTAATCTTAAAAATTTTGTAAGTACATTTCTTTTATTTCTTGTCCGCAAAAGGCAATGTTAAATGATGTTGAGTTATTATGTCTATTTGTGAAATTCATTATATGGGTTTTACTCAAATGAATTCTTAGATTATGTGTCATTAGCCAGTTCATTACTGAAGTCTATGTATTTTGGATGTCATTTTTGAGTATATTTAGGTCCTCATTGTAGAAAATTAATGTTCTGTCATCAGCAAATAATACCATGGAATGTGTAGTTATACTGGGGAAGTCATTTATATAAATAAGAAATAATAACGGCCCTAAAATACTACCTTGAGGAACGCCGTGCTTGACTTCTCTGTATTTGGAGAAAAAGTCAGTTTCTGTAAGGGAATATGGGGACATTCTGGTTATTTGGGTAGCTTGCATTCAAATTAAGTCTTTCTCTTACGCAAAAAAAAAACATTTTTGTACATACAGTAAAAATAAATTAACAAACTGAAATATAAGTCGTGTAACACGTATATTCTAATCATTTTATAATTCTCAGAAGTAAATTTTTATAATATTTTTTCATAAATTTTTTATAACGAATATTTTCACATGTTGATCTCAATGATTATGATTGTTTTTAATATAAATATGTGTTTTTACTAAATTAAATTTTGATTCAGTAAAAAACCGAATAATTCGGTTTTCGGAAAAAGTCGGGTTTTTGCGAGCCCTAATTGAAACTTGCAGTGGATTTTCGTGGTCCTGAGTTTATGGATTGTAATTAACGCATTTACATTTAATAATAATAAACAATTTATTGCCAATAAAAAGAAAAACAACAAAAATTAAATATACAAAATGTAAAAAAATTACAGAAATGCAATTTGGGCGGCCTTATCACTACAAAGTGATCTCTTCCAGGCAAACCTGCTTAAATGAAGAGAAATATCTAAAACAATTACCGACTGATGGGCAGTGCAATTTTAAAATAAACCAAAAAAAACATAAGTACATCATAATTAATATAATTATATATACATAAATTTATATCATATACTCGCATAAAAATACAATACTTACATAGATATACATACATATGCATAAATTTGGAGAAAAATCACGAAAGATTGTTCTTTAGCTGATTTCTAAAAGAATCTATTGTTTTAACATGATGGAGAGGAGAGGGTTGTGAGTTACAGAAAGAAATTGCTTTCACCGTGAACTACTGCTGATAAAAGTGGGTACGGTGACGAGGAGTTGCCAGCAAGAAGTTGCTGGCTGACCGCAAGTTACGTTCATGGTGATGGTGGCGAAAAGTAAACCGTTGTTTAAGATAAGTTGGCAGGCAGGGGTTGAACAATATACCGTACAAAAGATACGAGGGTGGATTGAAAAAAGTTCCCGGCCTAACATAGATAGCGTTGTCATATTATTATAAAACTAACCTCATATGAAACCTAGACTCTTTGTCAGTCTCTGTGCAATTTTTGTCTGAGATACATGCGTAACTATTTATTTTATTGAACATTAAGTGAGAGTAAGTTTCATTAATTTTGAAAATGGATAGTTTGGAGCAGCGTGCAGTGATCAAATACCTCTACAAGAAACACTTAACTCCAAAGCAGATTTATGAAGATATGGTGGCGTCCGTATACAATGATAAAATACAATGATACCGTATACAATGATAAAAAGTGGACAGCTGATTTTTAACGTGGATGAGAGAGCATCAAAGATGACCCCCGCTCTAGACGGCCTTCTACAGCTACGACTTCGGAAAACATCGAAAAAATATGTGATCTCATCATGGGAGACAGAAGATTGGTATCTAAGATCGCTGAACTCTAGGGATTTCATATGAACGTACACAAAACATGATCGTTAACGAATTAGAGTTCCACAAGGTGTCTGCAAGATGGGTTCCGCGGCTCCTTTCAGTTGAACAGAAACGAACTCGGCTCACGATTTCTAGAGACTGTTTAGAGCTTTTTCAAGCTGATGCAAACGAACTTTTGGCTAGGTTTGTTACTATACACGAAACATGGGTTCATCACTACCTTCCTGAATCCAAACAACAATCCAAACAATGGAAAGACCCGGATCTCCAACCCCCAAGAAAGCCAAGGTGTGTTTTTCAGTAAACAAGGTAATGGCATCGGTTTTCTGGGATTCTAGGGGTGTTATCTTGGTTGATTACATAGAAAGAGGTCAAACTATACATTCTGCATACTACTGCACACTATTACATCGTTTACGAGAAGAAATAAAGTCTAAAAGACCAGGATTGTTGACCAAGAAAGTTTTGTTTCATCAGGACAATGCTCATATTGACACATCTGCAGAATCGATGGCTCAAATAGTGAATGTTGGTTTCGAATTGCTTCCTCATCCCCCTTAATCATCTGACTTGGCACTTTCTGACTTCAACCTATTTCCAAAACTAAGAAAACACTGAGGTGGAATGAAGTTTTCTACCATTGAGGCGGTCAAAGTGGCCGTAGATGGCTTTTTTGCCTTTTTTGAAGACCTTGACGAGACTTTCTATTTAAATGGGATCAAGGCTTTGGAGGACCACTGGACTAAGTGCTGTGACCTAGGAGGAGTGTGTAGAAAAATAAATATAAAAAATTGCATTATTCCTGTGATTTCTTTTTTAGGCCGCGAACTTTTCAATCCACCCTCGTCGTATTTGCGTAAGCCAAATACGAAAACTACACAAAGATTTTGAAGGCACTCAAGCTTGTTTAGTTGCTCCTCGGTCAAATCGAGATAGCAGATATCGCCGTAATCCAGTATTGGAAGTATAAGTGCATACATTTAGTGAGTAGCGTCGGTCGCGTGCCCCTCCGGAACAGTACTTTGTTTCTTAATGAAAGTTAACTATGTTCTTATATGTAACTCTTCGTGTACGCAAAATTTCATGATGATCGGTTTAATGTTTAAGGCTTGAACCAAACTAACAAACTTACTTTTGCATTTATAATATAAGTTCGGATTACTACTTTTCTGTTTCAAATCTAATGAAACTCTGATACAATGCTGTCATCATGTTGCTAATATACATGATTGATTTCATAGAACTACAAATTCTAAACAAGGACGGTTTATTGTTAGTACGAGCTCCGTAGGATATAACTTATAAAACACACACTCCAGTTTACCTCTGGAATTTAACTTACATAGTTAAAACCTCATCTACATTTCCTAAACCTCATCTATTTTTAATCAAGTCAAGTATTACTAAATTCTAGGTAAGGATTCTACATATTTCAGCATTTTAGTGCCCGTATAGTATGTAATATTAATCAGACATAAATATGCTAATAGTCAGCTCGTTATAAGGCACTGGTAATCAACAATAACAGAGACATGTAAGGCCAATACACTAACGGGTCATACGAATAAAGAAACAAATAATTAAATGTTCTGCACCGTCTAATATTTAACAAACATTCAGTTAGTGCATTTCTAGGAAAGAAAAAATAAAAGTATCTGCTTGATCGATCACCTTCGCTTGTATATATGAAATCTTATTAAGTGAGGATGTATGTTTGTAACTCAAGTACTGAAAGGATTTGATGTATTTATCTTCTTTTAATTTTGGCTTACTAACTAAAATATGTAGTGACTTTCTTAGAAAAAATGTTTTAAGATTTTAAAAGAAGATTACATTTTATCAAGGTTTTCATATTAATCCCTAAATTTATAAATTTTTATATGAAAGATCTTGGAATGAAGGTTACTTATTCCCTGACTTTAATGTGTATATTTGTAATTCATACTTATCCGCGGTTTCACCGTACTTTCATACGGGTAAAACCATTCACTACTTAATATTTTTTTTGGTACCAAAAAAATATTAAGTGTTTAATAGTAGGTACTAAGTAGCCGACAAATAATTTATGCCGAGTTCAGCCGAGAGCATGCAAGGCCCCGCACGAAACCGCAACACCTCGCAGTCGCGATCCCTAGTTCAAATAAACACAGTATTTAGACACAGTACTCATTTTCAGTAGTACACATTATGATGGTCCATCATAATAAAAATACCTTTTTAGTTGATCAGGTCACGCGATTTATCAGGTAAAATTTATCAAATTTTTTGTCAAAATAGTTTATAATTTAATTAAATTTTAACTGTAAATCATCAACGACTGTATAACAGTTACAGGTCATAGATTTGGAAACGCTCTAACGGTGGTAAGAGGCGCTACCCACGTATTGGCCGGCACATTCGGTTGGTCAGTGTTTGTTAAACGGCATAGCCGCGCCGACCCGAAGCAATTACTACACATATTCGGCTAGTTTCGATCGGGTAGTCCATTCGGGGTTTAGGCTGCCTTTCCACCAGAGCGGAGACGAGAGGAGAGGAGCGGAGCGGTGGCAAGATTATTCAATAAACGCGGAGAGGAGAAACTGAGCAGGGAAGTGAAGCAGGGAAGCGGAGCGGGTTGGAGTGTCGCAAGCGGGGCGCTGGGCGAAAAATTTGATCGATTTTTTTTACCCTAGTTAACCCCTACTTTTTATTGCATTGGATAGAAGACGCATTTTATGTCGGACAAACTTTTCTCTCAAATTAACCCTTACGGAGTAAAAGGGTGAAAACTAACTGGCATTTTAAAGGCTCCTAAATAATTCCTACATCTTTTTATCTCCACCATTTTTTTTTCGTTGACCTAATACTTAAAAAATAATCGTATTTTGGCATAATGAGTTTTAATTAATGGCTATATTCAATTAGACTATTGAGGAGACGCATAATAGTCTTTAGCCATTTTTGTATTTAGGTAAGTTACCTGCTTGCATCCCAAATTAGGTAGACCCGACTTGCCAAGGTCTCCTCGCCGGGGACATATTATATTGGGTTCGATTAGGTTTGATGTGTGATTAAATTATGGTGCGGCCGCACCCGGCGAAGCGCCACATCCTATTTTAGTGTCACTCCCGTCCCAGTTGTAAAAAGTTACTACAAAAATCTATTTAGACACTGTAACTATCAACTAATATAGAAAAAAATTTATCATTTTATGTCAAACAAACTTTTCTCTCAAATCAACCCTTTCGGAGTTTTCCTCCTGTTACCGACAAAATTCGCTAAATGCGTCTTTATAGCTTTTCTATCCAATGCCATCGAAAAAAGTAGGGGTTAACTAAGGTAAAAAAAATCGATCAAAATTTTTTCACCCAGCACCGTTTGCGACAGATCGACCGCGGAGAGGGCAAGCTCAAACGTTCGTCGCGAAGTGTGTTTATTGATAAAAAATATAAAATTGGCACATGGGATAGTAATAAGAGTTAATGATAAGTTTCCAAAAGTCAAAGATTTTTGAATGTTCCGATCATTTCATAGATTCCCTATTTCTCTATTTTCTTCCCTATTTTCTTCTTTGAGAATAAAGACCTAGTGAGGGTGAGTAGGTTAATTATGTATCAACTTCTAATACGGCCAGTTTACACTGGAATTCGCAATTTTAGGTAAGGAACTAGTCATTGAGAATAACAATTTTATCTTGTTTTAAATCTTCATGTCACATAAATATTATATCTCGTAATTTCACCAGCAAGACAGTGAAATATTTTAAGTGAATAAATATTATTCTAAAGACAAATTTGAGCGTCTTACCTGGTTAGTGATATCGTAGACTACAATAGCGGCCTGCGCGCCGCGGTAGTACATAGGTGCTAAACTGTGATACCTACAAATAACAAGGACAAGTTTAGAGAAACTGGGCCAGTAATTACAAACTAATTGTATTGTTTGAGAATTCTCTAGTGACATTGCCAGCTTTTTATTAGAAAGATTACTTGTCTTTTATTGTAGCGAAAAGCCATCTACTAATTGCAAAATGAACTATGAATAGGATGTGTCATCTCATAATGAGTAAGTTTGTTAGTTTTTGTATTCAACTTAACTGTGTAACTATTCATGCCAATAAAAAAACATCCCAAGGTCACACACATGTAAGTTTATCTAATATACAATCCACAAGATAAAATTAACAATTTAAATGAGTCATTATTTTTGTTTATTTCCTAATCTATGGAATTAACAGTCCAATTTGTTTTTAATATATTTGTGTAATTCCTCCATTTGTTGAGTACTGTATGTAACACTACTCAATAAATTTTTGTGTAAGTGCAGGGCATGGACTAGTATTTTTAACGCACAATAAGAGCTATGAAATTTACATTTCCTAATTGAACATTAAAAAGCATTAATCTAAGATACTTATTTACTTTCTGATTTTCTTATAAGTTGTTTAATGTGGAAAATACATTCAGAAACCTTTCATACAGAAACAATGCCGATCAGCAGTAATTGTTTCTGTATGACCCACTCTAATCTTAACCAAAAGATGTTGCATTATTGCAAAATACACCACTATTTTGAAAACAACTACAACTTTAATTCATATCCTGTTAATACTATCTAATGTTGGTACATGTTAAGGTAATTACTATTTAATTAGGTGCCTGACTGTGATTAAATGAACAATTACAATATTGTGAGGCCTAATAGAAACTTCCAACTCCATGAGTCACTTTGGCTATTTACAAATTAACAATAACTTTGCTTAGAAAAAATCCACAATGAAAATAAACATTTAGGACTTTGTACTTTTTTGTTTTAAATCAACCAAGGAAAACATTGGATTCATGAAACAAGTAAGGTCATTGTCATTATTTACACAGACTTCAGCTGCACACAATGTTATCAGTTGAACAAAGATGTCTTATCAACAACTATGTGTATGTGATCATGTCTTTCATTACTAAATGGCATTTTTTATACAATTCAATATTTAAAAGTGATAATATGATTTAAAAATGGAACAAAACTCTCTTAATATATATTTTTGCCATAGCATCAAAATATGAAACTATGACCAAGGACCTTGATATGCAGAAGCATTTATTATTTGCGAAATGTAAGCATTTTATTCCTACTACTTTATAAGACTTATTAAATAAACATCATATTTTAAATCTGCTATTATAGAACATTTTGCTGTTTACAACTTTCTTCAGTGTATATCAGAAATGTGTCAAGATAAGAATATTTTTTTGCTGTAACAATATTTTTATGTACCAATCAGCTTATAGATACATTTATAAGTCAAAAAAAATACCTTTCTTGTCCTGCGGTGTCCCAGATCTCAAATTTTACAGTTGTATCATCCAAGCAGACTGTCTGTGTAAGGAAAGCAGCACCAATAGTACTCTCCTGGTACTCATGGAACTGGCCCTTTACAAAGCGCAGCACAAGAGAAGATTTGCCAACAGCTGACTCGCCGAGAAGCACTAACTTGAATTGGCACACTTTGGTCTGAGGTGCACCGTTGGGCCTCTGAGCTGCGCCAGTTCGGGTGGTCGCCATCTGATAGATGCATAATAGTTAGTCAAAATGAAATAATAAATATACCTTTCATTTTTAGAAGTCTGAGGAGAACTAGCTCATAGTGTCTTTATTTTATATTCAATTCAGTAGTAAAATAACATTGGTACATGTACAAAATAACACTTAAGTAATTATTTAATATTAAAAGATCATATTACTCCCATCTTCTCTTACTTGAATTCAGTTTTAGAAAATAAATATTTGAGGAATTAGATTTAAATATACAAATTTTATTACATTATATTTTTGATGATACCAACTTTAAAACATAGAAACTTTTTGGTTCCACTTATTATATTTTTGCCCTCTATATATTTTTTTTTTATTTTTCTTCACAGTAAATGGAAACAATATGAAATTCAAAAACCTAATATGCCTTGTTATAATTTTGATACATTATTTACCAGTTTTGGGTACTTATGTTGTGTGTGGTTGTGGAATTCTTAACACCACAACTATTCACAGTACACTACTTTTATTTTTGCACCATCAATCAATACTGATTAAAATATTATCAATAATAAATTAATGAATAATAAAGATGATTGTAAACATAGCCAGAGGTCCCAGGTTCGAGTCCTGGCCGGGACATTTAATTCTGTGATAAACATACATTTTTGTTCTCGGGTCATGGTTATTGATATTTATACATGTATGTTTATTTTGGGTTTTCCCCCAGGTCGCTGTATAGTCTTCCATAACACAAGCTCTGCTTACTTTGGAGCTATACAGTTGCCGTGTTTGTCTGGGGATTTATTTATTATTTATTTATTTTGCTTGTAAATACATTGAAAGGTAATAAAAATTGCAGATATGATTACTATGAATCATCAAAGTATTAAATACATGGGTTTCTTCAAATTCATTATTTCTTATGAATTTTTATAAACAAAACTGGATTATATGTAATGTCAAGAACCAAAAGTTCGTAAACTTTGCTCATCTTACTTTCTATGATCCCCTGTGTTGGAGCAGTTAGTAGTTCATTTGTTTTTAGAATATTATAGTAAAACTATAGTTTGCAATTACTAAGTGGCTTTGTTTAAGTCATTGAACAAACCACCTCATAAATATTTATAAAATTTAATTTCGTAACATAACAAATTAAAGTATACAAATTTTAATTCTAATTTTACAATGTAACAAAGAAACAATGGGCTAAACAGACCATGGGGCTCTACCAGTTTGGTTGTTGTCTCTAATTGTGAGTTTCACAGCAGTGACTAACTCCGACTAGCTTCACTTTATCATCCTCAACCATTTCCTCACTTAACGACCATCAAAAACTCTCGTAGACGCCCTCCGAGTAATCAGCTGGCCCATACATATCTTTGACACTTGACCAAATATCAACCAACGTGGCTTCGTTAAAAAACTATGGTATAAATCTAATAGAAACAATGAATATGCACTTTCAAGTTCAATCTCGAAATTATTAAGCAAAATGACGCATTTACAAGATTAGTGGACATGAAAGAAGACGTACCCTCCCTGTTAATAAATCGCCGTATTACACTTATTGAAAAACGAATAATCTTCGCAGAAACTCCGTGTTGGCCACAATTTTATTAAATTCACTGCTAAACAAATAATAACATTTACTGTGAGGGGAATTTAGATATAAATCTAGCACATAAATGCAAAATGACCACGAATGAACATGGATGCGAGCAAGTATTTAGCGAACGAGTCAGTGAGAGCGAGCGAGCAAGCAATATACTCGAATGAAATTTGTCTATGGCTCAATGATCAAAGAACAAAATGTTTACGTCACTTTAAGCTGACAACTTGGTTTCAAACTCCAAAGAAAATTAAATATTGACTGACAGAACAATCGGAGTACTGTCTGTAATCCACGTTCTCCGTTAGTGTTGCCAAATCAGAGGACTTCTTCCTAAATTTGGGGGTTTTTTGACAGAGTTACGGGCAAAATAGGAGTAAACAATTTTTGAAAACACGTCAAATACAGGTTTTTTTGCCATATATCACGTTCCTGACGTTTTGTAATTAATTTTTATTTACTATCTTTAAAATACTTAAGCGCCACAACTAATCTAGGTCGAGATTCGATATAACGAATAAAGAAGACATTTTATTTTCGGCTACCATGATGTGACCAGTTTGCAATGTATGAAAAATTGTAGTAAACACACTTAACATATTTTAAATACTACATTCTGCATTATGTTCTACTTTGCAAGAAAAAACAAAACATCACGTGGCCTCACCGAGGTGACGTTTCCATATTCCGCCATATTGAACCAAAATATGAAATAGTATGCTAGTACCAACGAGTCTGTGGCCACTTGATAATAATAGTTTTGGCTTCCTGAAATAATCAAAATATTATTTTACGCATTATCAATTTATCATATCAATATATTTTTGCAGTTGTAATATGAATAGTAAATAATTAAATCAAACGAGAAACTACAAAGTATCTCGTAAAAAGGAAAAAATAAAAGTTACAGCTCAATTAACTTCAAACATGAATATGACGCCATGTTTTCAATATTTGTAGTGTAGCTGTTTTACGAAATAGAAATTTTTTTCCTAAGACAAAACTAAAGGAAATGATGAAATATAAATAAAGCATCAACATGACTAATGACACCATGCTTTCAATATATGTAGTGTAGCTGTTTTACGAATTAGAAAATGTTTTCCTAAGACAAATCTTAAGGATATTATGAAATATTACTCAATATTCATTCTATTAATTTTATAAAATCCTAGAAATAACCGTACAAAAGCTAGCCTCTTAAATATTGAAATGTCTCCTTTAGCCATAAGTAATACAATGCAACAATAATAACGTTTAATAATATATTTTGGTTGAATAATATATTTATATATATTAGGTCTTTACCTATGAAATTGCCGTTTTTACGAAATAAATGAAGCGTAATTTTTTTATATATTTTTTATTTCTATTAATCAAAATAATCACCCATGCAATCAATGCATCTTTGCCAACGCATTGGTAGCTTATTGATGCCTTTCTTGAAGAAATCAGCTGGACGGGAGGCAACAAATTCTTCAAAGGCGTTTTGTACTGCCTCTCGGGTATTGAATTTTTTTCCCGCCAAGAAGTTATCCAAATTCTGGAAAAAGTAGAAGTCTGTAGGCGCAAGGTCTGGTGAGTACGGATGATGACGGAGAACTTCCAACCCCAACTCTTGTAGCTTGGAGACCGTCTGCTGTGCAGTATGAGGTCGCGCGTTGTCGTGCAGGAGCAGTGGAGCCGAACGATTGACCAAAGCTGGTTGGAGACGTGCGAGCTTCTCCATCATTGTGTTCAGTTCTTCACAGTACACATCTGCAGTAATGCTTGTCCCGTTTGGTATGAAGCTGTGATGAATTACACCCGCGTTAGACCACCAAACACTGACCATCACTTTTCTAGGGGTAAGTTTTCGTTTAGGGCATTGTTTGGGTGCTGAACCAGGGTCCAACCAACTTGCTGAGCGCTTACGATTGTCAAACAGGATCCATTTCTCGTCACAAGTAACAATGCGG